>OY720166.1:26901709-28157055 GCA_963082805.1 Hemicrepidius hirtus
CTGAAAACTGAAAACAGGGCGAAATCTTTACATTTTACATATTACGAGCATCCTAAGCTAAAAATACCACAAAAGCAAAATGGAATCTTGTAAACACAAACGTTATTCGTATAATTATTACTACAAGCTTAAAAATATCAAAAATAAATTTTTATTTTTCGTTTACCTCTAGGTTGCTCTTATTATGTTATGTGTACAATAACCTGCGGTTCTATTGTTGTTAGGAATTTTTTAGTTGTAGAAGTACGTGAACGTCACTTCTTCTCAGTAAATGCTAAGATTGAACATAGAAATATTAGGGCCTAAAGCGGATATGATAAAAGGCCCGAGGCCCTAGTGTAAAATACAACGTGATTGCAGGTTTATAGGGCAGTAACCCTAATATTCTATTTAAGAAATGAACCAAATAAGACGAAACGTGAAATAATTATAAAAGGTTCGTCAAACCAGAAACTTTCTATTTATATTTAATTTTAATTAATGTATCCAAAAAATTATCTTGGATTGTAAACACGCACAGACATGCAATTTCATGAATGTACCTACTTTGTAATAAATATTTCCTTGTACATTGAACATTGTATTTTACTAAATTTTTGATAAATCATGTTTCTTGAGAAATTTGGACTAGCGGAACTATGGACGTATTCATTCATGATCATGACGCCTATGAACGGTTAGGAAAGTTCGAATACATTTCTTTGTAAGCATAGAGCACCGATTTAAAAAAAAATGTTGAGAGCAATAGTCTTATTGGTATCTAATTATTTATAAAAATGTTATCAACTTTTAAGCCGTTACGACTCGACTGTCTATGTGTCATAAAAGTTATTAAATATTATTATTAATAATTCTAACATGTTAAACATGACTTCAACAAGGTTATCACTTAATTTTGACAAATAAAAATTTTACACGAGACTTTATTGGCATAATTCCATCACTGTTCATTTTATCCCATCATAGGGAATCCTCTGTATACTTTATACTGAGTAATTGTATATTTAATACGTTTATAATATATCTCTTCCGTAAACAATTATCGCAGTTCATGTGACCTCATAATTCTCATACATTTATTGTTTAAAAAGCCGACATGAACTTTGCTGTATAAACGCAGTCGCACTCAAATAAAGTCGGAGAAGACACCTCGGCGTCTGTTATTGCGACAGTGATATTGAAATATTTCGTATTGTCTTTCTAGATCTAAAACCATCGAAGAATACTAAAAAGATACCACCCCGTTCAAGATGTCAAAAGATTCGGGTAGCATGTTGTGGGACTACCTAGTGTTCGTAATATTTGTGATCGCTACTACCTTTGTAGCGGTGTATTCTCGATTCGTCGAAGGGAAGGAAAAGACAAAAGCCGATTTTGTGTTTGCTGCTGGAAAGGTTTCTATGGCAGCTATGATGTTGAGTATAGCAAGAGGAACACTTGGCGTTAGATCGTTTTTAGGTAAGTACCTGCTTGTAAATTTTAATGGTATTACATTTGATAATACGGCACAAGAGCCCTTTGAGATATTAAGCAGAATCAAAGAGCATCCTGCAATATTCCTTCTTGGAATATTTGTTGGGATTTGATACTTCAAATTAATGTCTTCTATAATTTAAAACGAGAACGTTTTCTTTAATCAAAAAGATCGGTTGTGCTTGCCTAAATTTTTTTTACTAACTCCAACTGTTCTTTAAATTAATATTTTCTGTACAAAGTCTTTTACTTTATTATTAAATATTTTAAGACAAATTCTCATTAGAACAAAGTTCTTGTAATTATTTGTTCAAATTCTCAGAAAAGTGATTTTGACTGTGACTAAAATTCACAGGCAACTTGATTACACAGCAATTTACGACTTATGTAATGTAACATGTTTCTGTTGAATTTGGTATTCGAAAAAAGTGCAGAGTATCCACATAAATATTTATATAAGTACTACACAAAATTTTGAATAGCCCTTAAAAAATTAAGGAACTTGATTTCCGGTTCTTCAGTCGATCCTGTTATCAGAGGGGTACCCCACAAATTTGTTACGCTAAGGTGTATAAATATTCGAATATAAAATAATTTTCCATTTTACGTGATTCATAAAACCACAGTTTTATCATTATGTTAGTTAACATCCACGAGGAAAGTATAAACGACCACAACTGATAAAATAAAATTTTACAAATACTGCAATAAATATAGAAGCAGTTTATCTAGAATTTCCTGTACCGCAAAACATATTAAAGTTTATGTTCTATTCAAGAATCGTAAACTTCATACCCTGATAAATAAGAATACTGTTTAGCATACTTATAGTAGATATAGTTTCTAAATAATTGGGTCCACCGGTCCACCCTTTATACTTGAAACGTGAAAACCCTGATCAAAACTCTTACAAATCAAGTATTTAATTATAAAGTCAAAAGCTCGAAAAGGGAACTAATATTTAAGTTTAAACTATATTAATCTACCCCTCGCTTTAAAAGTTAAATTTTCATCACACTTCAAACGTCAAACAGTACCTATCACACTCAAATAGAATTCTAGAACAAAATAATTAAATTCCAAGGAATTCTAAGGTGTGGAAGCTTACAGCTTGCAGTAGTTTTTCAAAATTAAAACTAGTATTTGATTAGCTTGCGATGTTTAGCAATATGTAACTATACTGTCTTCTTGCATTTAACTACTTATAGTCCAGGAGCTAGCGGTATATTTTAAGACTAATTTCTATCAAGCTGAAATTTTTTTTATGAGCTGGTATGGTTATGTCTGCCAAATGTAGGTGGTCGGCAAAATAGAACCGCGGGACATAAAGCGCCCAGAATTTTTTCTTTTTAATTTTTTTTTGATGAAATTTACAAACTTCAATCAAGCTAATTCCTATTTTGCTCGTTATTTAAGACATTCCGACAACAAAAAATTAACTGTCCGACATAAGAGTCGGAACTGAATCAGTGTCTGCCGTTTGGGGTTCGTATTGTTTTTAAGACATTTGACTTATTACCATCAACCTGATTTTTTTTTTAATAACTATATACTAATTTAACAAACACAAAAATCACCTTGTCCGACAATTTGAGCGGGACAGAAGCACTCTCTGACGTCCTGGATTGGTTAGTTGGCCAATTTTTTTTCTTAGCGCTCTATGTCCCGCGGTCCTATTTTGCCGACCACCTACATTTGGCAGACATAACCATACCAGCTCATAAAAAAAATTTCAGCTTGATAGAAATTAGTCTTAAAATATACCGCTAGCTCCTGGACTATTATATGTGGTTTGAGTTATGTTCTTTAATTTCCACAATTTATCCTCCCATAACTACAGCAAGCATTAAAACATAACGGCCCTTCAAAGAAAAGCTAGAAGGCTGCGGTTCCATTCAAGGTAAATGGAAGCGCAACTAATTTCATCATCGTTTAGGATGCTGTAAAAATTATTTCTAATTAACACAAGAATGCGTTCAACTCCACAAAGGTTTTCCAAAAAGTGTTTTTGGGTCTTCTCAGCTTCCCCAGTCTCAAACCTTCTTGTATTGATTCTAAGAAATTAAATCCCACGTGTTCCTTGCTTGTCATATTTTTAAATTACAAGAGAACGTTTCCTAAGTTAAAGAAACTGATTCTGGTTAGTTTTACCATTAATATTGACTTCTAGATGCTCCTAGTATACTAATGTGCAATTGTCAGAAACCGCAATGGTTAGAAAATTAATTTGTGGATCACCGGAGTAGTACATAAAGGATAGCATTATAAATTGTTTGGAATAGACGCAGGCAATGATAAATTCCGTAGTGGAACATCACAGAATATATGGGTATTTACTTTACAATTTCCTATTTAGAAATGAAATAATAATTCCTTGTATTAATAAAGGCTTACATTCAAAAATATATTCTACGTATTAGAAAATTTAATAATTATAATCATGATACTCACTCGGGAGCACAGAAATATCTATTTTAAGCAAGCACTCAATTCTAAAATGTTAATTTTACCTTTAATCAAAAATATCAAATTAAACAGGAAACTTTGATGACTTGAGTGTGACTTGAGTAGGTCTTACGATGTGGGGTTACCGCAGTGTTGCATAAATAACCCATCGCCTTAAGGAACTTAATAATATCGCAACTGCGTTCATCAAAAGGGGAATGATTAATGTTTAAAACTACATGAGATTTACTATTACACTTCAAAGGACATAATTTAATCACAACTAATATGAAACATATTGAGTATCATGTATATTACAAGAATTAATTAAATACACAAAATTAATATTAAAAAAAATAAAACATTCAGATAATTTCCTCGAAGGCCATCGTAACTTGACTAAATTCGTAAAAGGAAGCTGTAAAGCGTCGTAAAACTTGAGGTTTTACGGTTTATAGCCGCCGTTAATATCTGGCTACGTTTTTTTTATTAAAAGCATGTAAAAAAATAAAGAGCCGTTACTAAAACAAAAACGAACTCGTGTAAATTGTTGTAAAATCAAAATCGGCCACTCTTGATGACTGTGTTACATAAGCTGGACATAGACCATTTAAAAAAGTAATGTTATAAAAGGTTTTTCTCCTGGGATAAGCTCGTGGAAAGTGTATGGAATTAAATATATTTTTCATACAGGATTACGTACATAGAAAATTAAACGATCATAAAACAGTAGAATATTTTTATACGTTTTACACCTTTATTTATTAGAGTGTCACTTTTTAGGCAGTAAAGTTATAAATAAGCGGGTAATGTGTAATAAACAAAAACATAAAAAGAAAATCAATTCCCCCTGTAGGAGGCTACAAAAAGCTGCACATGACTAAACTAACATATTTCATGGAAGTCGCTGCTGAAATTGACAACGCTTCAGTACTTTTCCCTAATTTACTCATTTTGGTAGAATTACGGTCCAGGACCTCGAACCAGACAAGTAGAGCCAAAGATTCCGAAAATGGCTATAAATGATTTAAAAGTTAAAACTACCACAAGGTCAATGCGACCTTTCCACCTTAAACTCTATTAGCCTGTCAGATCACACATTTGAAATGACGTTCGTGGAGCCTCGACCAACGCCTGTCTCTTCTGTCATTCACGATAAGATACAATCACGATTAGTCAATGAATAATAAATTTTAAATATTTACGTGCTAATGCTATAACATGCAAAGACGTCTTGGGTTTAACCCGAGATCGTTCAATCTCCTCATTACCGTTTTCCAATAACAAATATAAAGTTAGTTCCAGTGGGTCATTAGAGGTTGTTTCTCAATGCATGAGAAGCAACAAGCCCCTGTTGCAGTCAAATAGCGGTCCGCATAATCTTTAGTTTTTTTTACGACCTTGACCAGGTCGTCGGTTAACTTTCCTGTCCGCCGTCAAGCTCTACAAATTACAGGTTGGAAACCTGAAACCTCGCGGCAGTTTTTCGTTACGTAAAATCGTCTACTATTTGTACCGCCGCCTAAAAACTTCTACTTGGATTACAAGGAGTACTAAACACAATATGTCATTTTTTGAAACTTAAGCCACTTTCTACGCTTCAGATACTCCATTGACATAATCGACTTGATAATGATTTGAAACAACTGTAAGATATGAAGAGACATTTGCGCTTGAAATGTAACCCATAATAAATTAATAATTGTGTGTAAAGGCAAAGTTTACCATAGAGAACAGAAAACGAAATATGAAAGCAACAAGTAGTATGCAAGAATGCATTTGCCTGGGTCAAGTGAGCTTGGCAATGGAAAGTGGATAACGTAGTGAAACGAATTGAGCTACGTTAAATATTAAAAACCAAAGAAAAATGAAGCAGTCGCTTGCTAGAACAATCCAAACCACGAAGCGGATAAATGGGTGTAGACATGCTAGATAGAAGATAGATAGAAGATAGATAGAAGGAAAACCAAGAATGAAGGATGATATGGATAAGAGCAGATCACAAGATAAGAACAGAAGATGATGGATACAATTAAAAATTGATACAGAAGGTAGCTATATATACAGAGAAGTCCTCCAACGGGTACCTATGTTATAATCAGAATAAGACGGGGACAGGAAGTTCAGGATGTGATAGGAGATGGGAAAAGCGATTGGAGTGGTTAAAGAAGGGAGATAGAGGGAGTGTGCGACAGATGAAGTGAAATAGACAGAGAGAGAGTGAGAAAGAGAGAGAGACTGTGAGAGAGAGAGAGAGAGAGTCAGAAACAGTGAAAGTTAGGTTAGATCAAAATAAGTAACGACACACTAATTATATTTCATGGCCAACCCTTATCAAAAATTCTGTTGATCATATCGTACATATAAACAATGGAGCACTACTACAAAGCAATATACGATTTGAAGGGGTGGAAGAGATTTTACAAAAACATCAATAAATAAATTTTGAAGTACTAATTGAAAGTATTTTTTCTTCTTCGTCTTATTTTTCTTCTGTATATTCTTGTTTACTTGCCACTTTTCTGTATGGTGTAGATATAGACAATAATAACCAACTTTGGGCCGATCTCTTGGGTAGTCGGTCGTCTTGATAATTTTTCTCCAGTTCCTTTAATAAAATCAAAACACATTTCTTTGTCCTATGAATAATGGGCAAGGTCGAATATTACTTTTTGTAGTGTTAGGTTAGATGACTTCATATTATATCGTTTTTGACATTACTGGCATTTTTTTAAAGTTTACCAAAGTTACAAAAACTGTTAAGCGTGTTAATTATAGATTATCAAAATGATGTTTACATAAATCATACTTTTTCTTATTTTTTTAAAATCATTATATTGTTCTTGACAATGACAGTGTAATATTCTCATCACATGATTATGATTGCATTTGGCAAATTTTGTATACAACAATTATTTCTAAATCTCCTTCCACACATCCTTCTTTTGTGGTTTTCAACAACGATCAATAAGAATGATGCGCCATTAAAATTCCATTTACTCTTCTGTGCGTTAATTAAAACTGACACATGACAATTCGCAATGGCAATTATCAAACCGGAAGGTCTTTAATTTAATACTGAGAATCACGTCCTGGTAAAGATCGTCTTTTTTTATAATAAACTTTTTTGTGGGGGATTTTAGTTAGTCGGTTCGTTACAGAAAAAAAAACAACAAGAGCGAACTTTAAAATAATGAAATTCCAGTAGTTTGTGTTGGATTTCTCGGAAAGAATTTGTAAGAACAACAAAAGAGAGTTAAAAACTTTAATCAGGTTCCTAATACTCCGCTTTTAAATCAATATTGAGCCGCAGTTTAATTCACAATTTAAACGTTTTTCTACAGCAAACAGAAAGTAGCTCTGCATATAACTTTTTACAGGATTTGTTTCCCTTAATTTCCCTTAATCTTCTATACAGGTCCTTTAAATTGAGTGAAACTTTAAATTGAAAATATAATTAAAATTGAAATTTACAACATCCTAATATAATTTTGAGTAAGTAAACTAAAAGTTTGCCTATCACTACTTATAATAAAAATTAGGTTGTTCTGATTGCTATTATTATAAATAATCATTTAAATCTCCTGACTGACATTTCCTATTTTTCCAGCTTAACTTCCTTTTAATTTATACAAGGCCTTTATTTTAATTTACTGATGTATCAATTAATTTTGTTGGTTTAAACAAGTTTTTGCTTATAAAAAATTGTTGAGTGACTAATGGACAACAAACAAAATTTAATTTTGATTCATGTCATGTGCTTGCACTAGGTATACAAGTTCACCATTTTCTCAGATTATTTTCTTTTTATTATGAAGGTCGAGTAATTCGTAAACAGTATTCCCAGTAATTATTTGTAATAATTATAAAAATTTCAGTCGTAGTGATTCTTAGCAGCCTGTCACGTTACTTCCATTGTTGTACATGAGTAACCATTCTTAATGTCATTTGAACGTAGCTGAAGATTTTTTTCTGTTTCTTTAATTCCGGTTTGCAGTAATTCATATCACATGATTACGCAAGGATGTTTTATATTGGTGGGGTAAGGGAATAATAATAACAAATTAAGTTGGGTTTTTCTTAAGCAAGTTATTTTTTCTAATTCTAATTTTGTTTACAGAATTGGGTATGACCTTATCGCAAAATGAAAGTATTTTCGTTCTGAGTGATTCATTAAATTTTGCTTGTTGATGCAGTTATAGGAATGGTGCCGGTTAACAACCGTATAATACTTTACCCTACGCTTTTCTTTTAAATACTTCTTAAGGTTTTATCCAGGAACCCAACAGTATCTGATTTACAACTAACCCCCTTGCATAACGCTCAGCTAAAAAGTCCCTTCCAGTTTTTTCTAAACATTCTTTCTAAGATGAATTCTTTGGTAATAATTCCCGTTAGACAAAAAAATTGTAACTGTTATATGCTTCAAAAATACTTGTGGTGGAAGGACATGGAAGATTTTTAAGCGCTGCTAAATGTAGCGCTACAATACTTTGTACAGTCAATCACTTACTTGTTCAGAAAAAGATAAAATAAACGTTGAACCTGTTCTTTACGACGAACACAAATGGAATTTCAAGACTCACTTGGCTTTGAGAACATACTTGTAAATCGCATTTTGTAAGAGTGGCTAAACGAATTTTCGTTAATGTTAAACTGCTTCAACAAGATACCTAAATTGAATTTTATCAGATACCATCATGATACAGCATATTTTTCTACACGTATAAAAATAAAGATTCATTTATTTGTGATTACTACTATAGAAACTAGTTAATAAAAGTCTTTCTCTTTTATGCATGTTTTTACAGTTGTTATTAATCATCGTCTATAAATAATTATCCTTTCAAACTTTTCAAGAAGTAAAAATAAGAAGACGTCTCGAGAAAACCATTAAAACCTTTGTTCCGTTGGAAATATAGCTAAACTCTTCCAAAGCGCGATTCTTAAAGACGTTAGCTTTTGATTCCGTTCTCGAGTTCCAGTTTAGAACTGCGCTTTTGTGTTACCAAAGCTAAATAGAAGTTTTTCTGGACAATAAAGATGAAATAAGAGAGTATACCTGATATTCTTTACCGAAAATGCTGAAATCCGCTTTCAGCATCCTAAAGAAGCTTTAGGATCAATATTTATTTTGAAGCTTTCGCTTTCATCAGGCATATAAACAGAGTCAAAGCGATTTTTGTACCTTGAAAATTTTTTTCACATCTTGATTCAATAGTATAAGTGACAGTTTATATTTTTTTCAGGTTATCCCTCAGAACTAGTCTATAGAGGGAGCACGATGTGGGAAACCTTATATGGAATGATATTGGCATATCCTATAGTCTGTTATATTTTCGTGCCAGTTTACTATAATCTGGGTATTACGTCAGTGTACCAATATTTGGATCTAAGATTTAAATCCCGCTTGGTCAGATGTTTGGCATCAGGAACATACGTAGTGCGACAACTATTAAATCAGGGGGTTACTGTATTTACACCCTGTGTTGCTTTAAACACTGTTATTGGTATTCCATATTGGGCTTCCATATTCGGGATTACAATCGTCAGTATTATATTTACTATTCTGGTGAGTTGAATTTTAATTAACTACAGTCGTTTTACATAATCCTTCGAAACTTTGACTCCCTCGTAATCTTTTCACGCAAAATTATACCTTAACTAAAATTACGTTTAATTCCTATCGTTCAGGGATAAATATTTATTGGAAACCTTCATTAGTATGAGTAATAAAATACTAAAATTAAGGACCCCACAAATATCTATCGAAAGTCTTGGGTTTGCTTCTGGTTTCTTCATCGTACAGCACTTGGTTGTACATTCATGAAGATATCCCAAACCTGTTATAAAACCCAACAGGTCTTAAAAACGTGTTTTTAATTTGTAATAAATTTAACATAATGCTTTTATAAATTATTTGGATAACTTAATTAATAATTTAATTCAAATTTCTTTTTTAATGGCCCATTACACAAAATTATTAAACAATATACAATATGATCAACAAAGTTTTCGATAAAGCTTGGCCATGGAATGATTGATATATTCTTAACCCTTATCGAAAATATTATTGATCGTATTCTATTTTTAGCGATAAACTAGTCCTGAATTACTATGTTATTTATAAATTATTTATAATTTGAATTAATTTGGTAAATATTTGGTTGTGAAACACTTCGATGAATAATTAATACAGTAAACTTTTTTCTACCAACAAATACACGTTTTTGTGTTAATTGTTTACGTAAGAATACAATAATTAGAAATAATTACAGTAATGGTAATGCAATAATCATTACATGTAAGTCAGTTCTATTCACAATCAGAATATAATATTTTAAATTTTTCCAGTATAACTTAAACCACAAAATAAATTATCAGTAAACTGAAATAACTATATTAAACTAAAATCATAAAGCTGTCTAGTTTCAAAAACTAACAATATCTGAATTAGCATTACAATACAAATCAAAATTTATTGTATAGTACAAAAATGAAGTTGTTATAATGCATTATAAATTCAAATTATAATTTTGTAATAAAACGGAAAGTAATTTACATTGTATGAGGTTACAACATAATGTCATATCCTGACGGTGCAAAAGTTATTTTATCTTTGAGGTTTGCAACCGCAACACTGCATCTAAATTTTAATAATCAAGTAGCATTATGTGGTATGCCGTATGCTGCTGGATTAAAATCATCAAAGTTTAATTTTATGGAAAGATCACCACACAGGAGAAAAGACTCAAAAATCATTAAACTAAACGATTTTTAATCTCAGATGCGTATTTAAAAAAAACTATTTTCCTTATACCCCCAAACCATTAATTATTATTGACGTATCGCCTTCACATTTGATTGATTTGACCAGTTTTGAGAAACAGAGAGAGAGTCCTAAGAATTTTTTGGAATCTGTGATTGCGTGCAGATTCTCTTTAGATTGTTTACCCCCACTTAAAAAAATAATAAAGAAATAGCATAGTTAGATTTTTAAACCGGTTAGTCCTTGATAAAATCAATTTAAAAAATAGTAAAGTGGTAGGTTAGATAGGTATTCAGATATTCCAGTGTAAAGGCAAGACTTGTATTTTTTATGATTATTATAGAGGGTGCTGGGTGTCCAAGATAAAGGGCGCATGCAGGGGGATCTTGTAGACAATAAGAGATAGAGAGCTATACGCAAAAAAATATTTAACTCCACTTCTATTATAACTCCACATTATAACAATTTGAATGGTGATCATAGTAGTCCTAAATACGCTGAACATGTATTTTCCTTTAACCGGATCTCTATCCCTTGCCGTTTAGGAGATCCCCATACATGCGCTCCTTATCTTGTCCACCCTGTATAAATCTTTAACATTTACTGAATTTATGATCATAATTTAAACTCCCTTTATGCTTTGTTTAGTTTATGAGTTAATAGTAATGCCAAGGTTGTGTACTTATAAGATGAAAGAGCGATAGTATTTATTCCCAAGGTATCTGTGCGTAAACAGAATTTTTCCACATTGGTTCGAGAACGAGCACAGCAACCACAAGTTCTGTTATTCACAGTCCCCTTTGTGAAGCTTATGAATGAATTTCAATAACCCAAGAATATCCAACTTAGCCACGCATGAAGCATAAAAGCTCCAAGCTATTTGTTATACATTGCCACATCCTTAAATCTTCATGAAATTCTGAATTACTTGGTACCTACGTATTTTTTAGGTAACTTTTCACCGGATAAGGAAAATTGATAATATTCTGCTTTAAACACATTATTCTAAATCGTATCTGGATAAAAATCTCTATACGTCTTGAAGCAATTACAGAGTAATTTAGTTGGAGCGAAACATCGCTGCACATCTTTGTGAAGGCATCGCCAAATTCAATTTCAATGAAATTAAAGATAATCTAAAATTTGTGATATTGATTTTGAGCTTTAAATGTCGAGAAGCCAAGGTAGCTGTAGGCATTTCCGCCGGAAACTGCTCACCACCGTTAGAGTTAATTACAAATGAATAATGAACGATGGATTATTGCTGTCTCCTCTACTCTCATTATTTGCCCAGAATGAAAAAAATCCTTGCTTTATTATCGGAATAATACCTAGTACCTGTTTCAGGAAATTTCAGTTAAAGTTAATCAATCACGGTAACGAATTCGATTTCTTGTTTCTATCATATTTTTCAGGTCAAAAATTATAAATAAATTATTTAGGATATCATTAAATATAACTCAAGTGGCAAGTTCCTAAGTTTACTTGCGCCTGTTCCACGAATAAATTTTTAAAGTAATATAAAATGATTTAAAGTTGGTTTAAATATCAAGTTTGAAAACACAAAGCGGCATTTTCAGTTTGAACGGATATAAAATATGGAAATCAATAACAACTGAAAATAGGGTTAATCAAAACCGTAAATTGGATGCTCAGAGAAATCAGAACATTTCGGAACTTAGTTGATCGTATTAATTTCACACACGAGCACCTTAATTCACTGAAATCAGCGATGCGGATATCGTGGGTTCGATTCCCGCCCGGGCCGTACCGCTCTGATTGTATATTAATAATTAATATTTCTGCAGCGGGCCACCGGGGTCTACTGTGTTGCTATGTTGACTAACTCTTGATTAATATTAATTCGTCTCTGTTATACACTGTCAGGCGTACAATTCGTTTAACGAAGTACTTGGACTCGGGTACAGTTTGTGTGTTTTATGGGAATTTCTTTGATTGAATTCGTCGCGACAAAAGAATAAACACTCAAACTTTTCTTTAATGCATGAATTATATACTTTATTTTATAAACTTTTAAAAACACGTATAGGGATTCGCATTCGTAATTTATTTCAGGTACAAAGTAAATTTAACTTGAATTTTAATTAACTAGCCGTGTGTGGTACGTACTGTTACGTTTCTTTTATTCTCTTAGGAGAAAACTCTTTAAGATAAACAAGTTCTTTGAAATGCTGAACGAGAAGAATATTCAAAATAAGTTAAAATGCTGGATGCATTTAAAATAACTATTAGTCATGTGTTTTGCGACATGCGGATATAAATTATTTTAATTTAGTTGAAAACTGCAGTAGGTTACCTCTACGTCTGCGTTCACTTTTGAACGATGTTTCCATAATTCATTAGACTTTATTCATTCATGAAATGAGTACTTCGTATGCTACATACATTCTGTATCTCGTAAAAATCAACATATAACGTAGAGATATTACACTAAAACGGAAATTTTAGAATCTTATTAGAAATAAAATTGTTTTGAGAATGTTTTACAAATGGTTGGTAATGGAAATTTAATCGAGATCTCAGTTAGCTTACCTACAAAGTCGCTTAGGTAAATAGAAGCAAATAAGTTGCATATTTTAATGCTGATCAATTATCTGGAAATAAATTTTTTCTATGACGTTTAGTTTAGAAAGTATCTAAAAAAAATCAAAAATCCCCTATGGTATCCTAGATTCGAACTACTTACTGGAACTTCAATTAAAAATTAATGTTGGCTGTATATAGAAATTCTAAAACCTTGAAGATAAATTGCATTACTTTTCAAAGGTAACAAAAAATATTAATAGAAGATAATATGCTTTTTTCGTACTACTGTAAATATATTATATAATATAATATTTCTGTTGAGAATTTGATGTTGGTTAATGCAAACACGATAAGATCCGAAGGATGGATTTACCCTTGCTTCCACCCACGTCTACTTCATCTTGAAATTCCGTTGCACCCTTGTCTTTGACAGGGTAGATCTTGATTTAGTTATTAAATACTATTACCCAGGCAACGATCTTATAGCACGCGTTGCCAGAGTACGGGATTTGAATTCTCACTGGAATTGTACCTATGGACGTCTTCAATGAAAGTCGTCATAACAAGCAACAAAGATCTTGATTTCATTTTTAAAAATTTCGGAGGTCTCACTGCAGGAATATAAGAAATAACTCCCCACTGAAATTATAGACACATGACAGCTTAAATAGGAGGCATATTATAATCACCTGTAGAGGCAGGATAAAAAAAAGTTAAGACATTGATTTCGCAGTATGGAAAAAAATAACACAAAATATTATTTCCTGTAAAGTAGAAAATACGAATAAAAGCTGGTTCCAAGTTTTTCATTCCTCCCAAAAATATTTGTTACAGAAGAACATTACCTGAGTCTCATAAAAACTTTAATAAGTATTTTATCCTTATTGCATTACCAGACTCTTTGCCGTACACTCGCCTTGGCAAGAGTAAGTGCTTCATGAAATATGCATACTTAATGTAAGCTGTATACCGTTTGGCAACTCCTGTAAATTAACGATACAATAGGGCATAAACTTAAGATATTATTCTATTAATATTATTACCTGCCCACCAATAGGAAGTAAAATAAAAATTTATTATGGGGTGACCGTTAATCAACATTTCTCTTAGGGAACTTAATTTCTCAAAGACTATTGGTCCAGATATACATACCTACTATCTAGTGTTGAGTTAGACAACAGACAAGTAACGTGTTACTGTCAGTGTTATTGTAATATTCAAAACGTGGAAGTTAGGATTGTAGAATTATTCCCGTTAGTTAGTCTTTGCATCTTAACTTTGAATACAAGAATAGGTGTACAAGGGAGACAAAGATGAAGTAGTAACAAAGCATATCATAATAACCTACACCCTTACGTAGTTCGTTCTGAAACCAACTGCAAACTTATTCCATGATAACTTGCATGTGGTTACATGAATAGCTGTTCCTCGTAATGCATGCTATTGTTAAATTGTTAAAGTTTACCATACGGAACAGCAGCTGCACTAACTGTTGCATTCTTATTGTTTTGAAATTGAATTTTTCCTTTCCCCTGATTTCTTTTAAAAGCTTTTAATGGAATAATTTATCATGTACACGATAGAAACGTAAAGGAAAATTTTAATAAATTCTCATTTATTTAAATCTGAACACGTCATTTAATCCCTGTAATCTGTAATCCAGATATGAAATAGAATAAAAATAGTAGAAATTTTTCCATTATCTGTGTTAGCTAAAATTGAAAAATAATTTATCATTCCCATGCATTTCAAATGTCTGATACAATGGCGAGTGATTGAATTTTTTGTCATTAATAAATTTTGTATTTTTTCCAGGGAGGACTGAAAGCTGCGATCTTAGCTGATGTAATGCAAGGATTAACGATGATCGCAGTGAGCGTCGGAATTATAATTCAGGGTTGTATAGAAGCAGGAGGTGTTAGCAAGGTTGTGGAAACGAACAATAAAGGAGGGCGGTTAGATTTTTTCAAGTAAGTCTACTATTCCGAATTTAATAATTGTTTTAATTCCCCGCTGAGTTGGTGCTTAAATGTGCTTCGTGTTACAACTGGGCTCTTTTAATAAACTTTCTAAAGACTTGGTCGACTCAAAACTTGGTTTTAATGAAGACGCATTTTAATAACGGATCAGAATTTTATTGTTGAGCCCAGTTGGTGCCACTTTGTGATGATGAATTGAATCAAATTTTTACGTTTTGGGATTTTACGCTCTCGAAAATATTTCTGAAAAGAAAAAGTAATAGCTATTATTGCGTTTACTCGAATGCAAAATATTCGCAAATTACAGACCGATGTTCAACGTTTTAAACGTTTTTATATCAAGAATTCCAAGGAGTAATCGATTACCCAAATAATACTTTAGAACAAAATAACTCCACTGTCGAATTAATTCAACTTCTGTAATATTTAATTTTAAGAATAGTCAACTTGGTCTTTTCGAAGCTTTTAATATTTATAAGTTCAATACAACACGAAGGTTAAAATTTCCAAGAGAAGTTGGCTATAGAAACCAATCGTAGCTCCATTCACACATTTAATTATTAAATTGTTACGTAGGAGTATTCTTAGAAGATGGTTACCGTTACAACGTATTTCATAGAGGAACATAAAAAATATTTACAATACTTTTCTAAAAACACACTTCCTTGAATGACTATACAGGGTGTCCCGAAAATGGCGCAAAATATATATGGTACGTTGTTCAGTACTGCTAAACAAGTGTGAGAAAAATGTTAAAAAAAATCTTTTCGCTCAAATTTGTAAGATATGAAGATGTAAAGTTAACACTTGTAACTTTTTAAAAATTGGAAATGAAACTGGCTAAGAGTACTCTGTTTGTAGAAAATAATGTCTTTTATTGTTTCCAAATTTTAAAAATTGCAAAAAAGCACGTAATTCAAATTATTAAATTATTACTGAACACATTTTTACATCGAGATAGCGGGAAAATGATTCTGGCAACATTGTGCTCTGTTCAAAAATCAGTCGTATGGTTTCCCAGGTAATAATGAGTAGGTAACAATCAAAATAAATAGCTTCCTAACAAGTTATAAAATGTGGATGTGCCAGATTGTGCACCTCTTTTTCGGTTAATAGCTACAAAAACACGGCAGGTGGAATTTTTTTTGTATTTTTCCCTTACTCCCTTGTCAGTCACCTACAACGCCCCATAAATATTTTGCGTCATTTTCGGGACACCCTGTATAATGGCTGGGCCATACATTTTGCCTCAGGTAATTTATAGTACATTCCTACAATGTGGTTTTCTGAATCTTTTATCCTGCCCATCTGGGCTGGTGTTTCCCTATAACCGTCATAACCGAAACCAGGAAGGAAATTCTAGAACTAGACGAAAAACCGTGGTTGCTGAATATTGGTTAAACAATCATAGACAAAGAGCATAATAGAGTTTGCAATGTGCCCTCTTCTTATATTGTGAAATTATATTGATAGCTGAAAATCGTAAGAAAATCGACCTTCCATAAATTACTCTTGTAAATTATGTAACGCGCGTGGTTTGAAATTAGGTGATTAAAATTTCGCAATACAACCAGGGAACAACTGAAAAATTAATTTAATATTCCGTCTCGTAATTGGGTATAATGAGATATAGAAAACTGGCAGTTTAATTTACTTTGTTAGGCGAACTAATTTATATTCATCCGGTACGAATCCACTTAGATGAAGAAAATTATTCGAAACACAAATTGGTTACTCACTTAATCAGATTTTTTTCTTCAGTTTTGACATGGATCCAACGCTTCGCGTTACAACGACATCGGCTCTTATTGGACAACTGTTTATGTCTCTCTCAATCTTCGGTTGCCAACAAAATTTTGTCCAAAGATACTGCAGCATGGAATCTCAAAAGAAAGTTACAAAGTAAGTATAAATGAAATGAAAATATATTTTCTTTCTTATTAATCCTTTGAATTGTTTTAGGACCCTGATGTATAACATTCCTGTTATTACTGTATTATTCAGTTTATCATGGGTAGTCGGCATGGTTGTTTATGCCGTATACGCAAATTGTGATCCCTACAAACTTGGATATATTCGTAAATACGATGAAATTCTACCCTTCTTTGTAGAGGACCGTTTTAATTACTTGCCTGGCATTTTGGGACTGTTTATGGCGTGTTTGTTTAATGGAGCACTAAGGTAAGCATCACACTATTAAATTATTTTTAATTCGGATGTTGGCACATTTTAAATTTTTCCAACTTAGAATAAAACGTAAAAAAAAGCAAGGCTAAACAATCTTACTAGCATTGATCGCGCGTACATTCGGTTTGAACAAAGTTTGTTGAAAGTTTAAGCGACTGAAAGTAATTCACACTGGCGGGTGTTACTTTGCGAAACTCCATTCTCTACTCAATTTGTTTATCGAACTGTTTTAAATTTACTTCCCGCAACAAATAAAAGTAAATTTCCAATCAATATACAAAGTTCAACTTGTTTATAAGTTTGTGAAAATAAACATAAAATGGAAGTTAAGGAAGCATCAAACATCCTGTTAATCGTTTATAAAATAAAATAAAACAAATGGCTTTGTTCGGTTTATTCTTATCATTAGACTTATTATTTAATGAAACGGAAAAAAGCAGACGCAGTTAAAGATAAAGCTCTAGAGAAATACAAGACAATACAAAATATCAAATGCAGTGGCTACATAGGGATGGCGTTAATAAATTTAGAAAATAGATAGAGAAAAACTTGGCCTGACATGGGATATGGAAAGCTAGTATTGCTAAAGTTCCTCAAGGATTGTATTGGTTGTCGTAAGAAGGTTAAGTTAGTTTCCCGCTTAAAACTGACGACCACTTGCAGGGGTAGCACACGGTATGAATGCTGCCTACAATCTGGATACCAAACTATCTGCCTGATCCTGGGGGAATATTTTATTGTAAATAGATCTGCATCTGTCCTCTGTTGGTCAGTTCTTGATCTGCTAGACCCTATGTTCCTGAATATGGTATTTGGGCTGAAAATCCAATCCATCAACCATACCATAATATTTGGGATATTCCTGGTCCTTTTTTTTTATTCTGGGGGTCTTTTTGCCAGGGTACTTGTCAAAAGATTTTTAGTCCATACAGCAACGAAAGGATCTTTTTTGGCCATCCTCATTCTATTAAGTAAAATGGACTAAAATTGTTGTTCCTGATCTTTACCCTTAAGAATATGCAATGATCTGACATTCGTTTACTCTTCGAACTGAGAACTTGTGTTGCTGTCTGTTCTACTGTCTTTAAAACAATAATGCCACACTCAACTAAATGACTAGTATTTATTTTGCTAAGCATAAAAATCTAATTATTCTTATATGGATTGCTACATATTAATAATTTCAATTAATGGGAATCGCAAAATAATTACGAAACTGAATTAGCCAAAGCCGCTCCGCGCCGCGCCGCCTATTAAATAATATTTCATTTAACCGTAAAAAGAAACAATTATTGAAGAATGATTTTATAATTGCGAGGAACAGGATCCATGCAACCTCTAAAAGTAATTTAGGTTACAACATTATTATAAACACATTTTCGAGGAATCATGATTATTACAACCTATTAAAGGTGTTAATCTCATTTTATGATTACCTTTATGAGGTACGAATAAACCCTAATTGTAGAAATAAAATTTGTTGGTGTGAAACCAAATAATGAGTTTAAATTAATATTAATTAACTTCAGTGAAATAATTCGAATGGTGACACGTTGTTTTAGAATTTTCGTATTATTATGCAACACGTCCTGACTTGCAAGATGATCCACTATTGTTCAACTTTATTACAATTTTCATATAATTAGCATTAGCATGTTCATTATCAGCATGAAATTAATTGCAAATGTGATTAAATAATTTTCTACTAAATTAGAAATTTTATATTTAAAACTGCGTTTCGATATTTATTTTAAATAGAAAATAAATACGTAAAGGATATGATTGAAGTTGAAGCACGCAAAGCTTCACAGATTTATCGGATACTTTATAAATTAATCAGTTATAAGCGAAATTTAGAAATATCGTGCCGAATAAGTGTGCAGTTCAATCAATGCTACAATTTAATATTTCAGATTGCTTCCAATTTTCTTTCAGGCGTTCAGGAAATTCGCTAGCATCCGAGTGTAACTCAAAGCAAAGCAAATCTCGCGATACATCAACCTGACTAACAGAAACCTTTTTTGCAGTTTGAATGTATCTAATCTGAATTCTCTGGCAACCGTCACCTTCGAGGATTTCTTAAGGCCCATTCCGTATCTGAAAGGGCTGAAGGACCAGCACCAGCTATACGCTATCAAAGCTATCGGTATTGTGTATGGATTCGTTATCATGGGAATTAGTTTCGGAGTGGGTCTCTTGTCTGGCGTTATCGAGTCTTCTATGCTGGTCACTTCTGCGACCTCTGGGCCTCTTCTTGGAGTGTTTATTTTAGCTATTCTTGTCCCATGCTGTAACTGGAAGGTAAGTAGGTCGAATTTGACTTTGCATTGCATAAATTATTTATTCAAATTGGGTCAAACAACTGGAAATGGAAGGAACAAACACTCTACTTGAATACACATTTTATACTGCTCGTACAGAGCTAGGGACACACGAACTATTTCATATCAAAATTAAAATTATTTAAAAAAATTTGTGTAAAGAAAATATCTTTCATGAATATCTACACCGAAAAATATTTACTAAAGGTATTTTGTTATTGGGAAAAGTGTATTAGGTATCCGATATTTATTTTCTGAATATTTCAGGGTATTTTTATAACAGAACTTTAAGCTTAGTTTTCTTAATTTTGAATTTTTGCTGTTGATAACATTTTATTCACTGCATGGCAGACATATTTTATAGTGTGAACAGTACTGTATTAAACTTTTTCTTTTTATAGGAGAAACAATTTTTTATGTTACTATATAGGTACCTTTCAAAAATTAATTTAAATTTTTTTTGTCGCAAACGTTTCATATTTTAGTAGGAGTATATTTTATAAGTAAAATCGTCTACTACAGAAGCTTCATAGTTGACATGTCCCAACACATGTATTTATATCAATATAAGGCACTTTCTTTTTCTTAGATAGTCATTTTGTAGTAACTCATATTTTGTATTTTATTTTAAAATATTTTCAGAATTGCTTCTTGCAATGTTAACAGTTGAATAAATATCAAAGGCATATGGGAATATATAAGAAAGATTCCGATATTGTTAAGGGTTGATATAGAACCGATATAGATGAGAATATTGGTAATATTTTGTTTTATATTGTAATATACAGGATGAATGAACAGTATGCAACAAAATTTTCATTTTATAATACCTATACGCCATTGAAGATACAGATTTAATGATCCGACGTTGTCTACCCTAAGGTGGCAGAAGCTTGTGTCGGATAGGGCCAATTTTATATCTGCCAGTAGTACTTGTCGAAAACAATTAATAATTGTCAGATAAATGTATTATTCGAATGATAATTCATAAATTTATCAACATCACCAGCAAACGATTATAGGTTTATTGGTGCATCTAAATGCGACTTGGTAGATTTGATTTATGAGTTATGTGTACTGTTGCTAACGACGAGAACGGTTGGATCTGTAGGTAACTCGATTAATCCTAGTTAGAAGCAAGATTTAGGGTCGACTTTTCCACGTTCTGTTCAAAACCCAGTTAACTAACGAATAGATAAATATTCATTGGCAATATGATTTCCTGCAAAATTCTGATTTCCGTTTTAATCAACTATAACAAAACCTTAACCAATAAAAACACACAAAAGGTTTTTAATCTATGATGTGTTTGGGAAAATTGGTAGGGGTTTCCATTAAAAATCTATGAAACGCTATCGCAAAAAAAAGGTTCGCCTATATTAATTTAATTTTTTTTTAGCTTTTCTTATTCGTGTCACTTCCTAACACAAGGATGATTTATTGCAAGTATTAGGGCATCCTTAAAATTCTCGTTTGTTAGAGCACTTTTGTTTGAAAACAACTCGGAATAGCTGGAAAATTTCAGACTTTCCGCAGCTAATTAAGGCTATTAATCATTTAATTGTAACTTGTTTTCTAACACATATTAATAGGAAACGGCAAAAACAAACACGATTAAATCGGTTCATTTGGTTGACTGAGCATACATTGACAAGTAATCACAGTTTCGCAGATGGAACGAGCAAATCGCAGTTGACATCCGCTAGGATGGAGACGATATATGCATACACGCATAGTTACTCTCGAATTGTGGAACCAGTTACATTTTGCATTCGCTACAATATTATTGGAATCCTGTTGTTTGACCAATTACACTTCAATCGCGTACAACATGTACCGTGTAGGTTTAATTTAAATGCATGAAAGTTCAGGGAAGACTAACAAATTATTTCATACATTACGTTAATTATATGAAGGGAAAAACAAATTATTATTACTATCATAAGATCACTGAAATAATTATATTCTAATATTTGACCTACTATTACTAATAGTAAAATAATTTCGAGTAGAGTTGTTAAATGCTTCCAAATCAAACTTACAAGATATAAGATGTACAAATTATGATTTCCTTTTTTAAATCAAAATATGGAAATACAGAAAAGAATTAATTTGCAGGTACAAACAATTTCCTAAATTCAGGATATTCAAAGTGTTTTTCCATTAAAATATCCCTTGTGGATATCCTGGAAACTGTCAGCAGTCGGTGGGGAATTCTCATAATGCTAATTGCCCTTTTTATTTTATTGAAGGGTGCTGCCGTGGGTGTGATAGTATCTCATGCAGTGACGCTGTGGATAACCTTTGGCGGATTGACAGTCGATAAACCAATAAAGGAAATGCCTCTTTCAACTGACGGATGTAACAACGGATCTTACAACGCCCACATCCTGAGATCAGACATACCCTGGCCTGTTAGTACAACACCAAGCCCTACTACTACGATTGGTTACGAAAACTTAAATATTACTCGTGCAGCTCCTTCGTAAGTATTTATCTGATTGGACATTTTTTTTTAAATTAAATATGAAAACTAAATTAATTAAAAGCTAGTCAACATCATTAAAAATTAATACCTATAATTATTTTGTTAGAAACGTCAAAGCAAAAAATTAATTAACAGAAGTAAAACTTTTGCAAACTAAACATATTTCTGTAATAATTCTAAAAGTAATTATTTTTTAATTATTTTTCAGTGATCCGTTAACGCAGTTATATTCCATAACATACATGTATTACTCATTTATCGGTTGCATAATAACCGTCCTTCTTGGTTGGACGATATCCTATTTTACCGGCTTCAACGAAGACGAACTTTATGATGAAAATCTACTTCATCCTGTAGCACGGAAAATGGCAAGTTGGTTCCCCGGCGCTAAGCGCCGTTATGCGGACAAGAGCAAAATTTCCGATAAAGTTGTAAGCGAAACTTCTCACGAGATGGCACATACTTTCCATCAGGAGAAGGATACGAGAAATGGAACTTTAAATCCTGCGTTCACACAGGATGTACAAGTTGTTGAAGAACCCGAAGTTTATAGAACAAAATTGTGATATTTTTAGGGTGTATTACGGATTTTAAATTTTTTTAATTAGTGTCCTTATAGTGACGTCTGCTGTGATCTCTAGCGTGTTAAATTTTTAAGCTACATAGTAGAGTTTTAGTGACTATTTATATATTAGGGTTTTACCATTAGCTATTTTTATATTTAGAAGGAACAAAGATCACTTTTTAATGTGCCTTATTTTCTAAATGGAAATATTAGCTCAAATGGACTGAATGTTACAGCTGAATGGAAACTGTAGTCAATTCTTAATCGTATATATTTAATAATTTATAAATATCATAAAGCCATTACCAGTAAATACTCTTCTAAGTATTTAAAAGTTAGATTAACTCAAATGTTTGATAAAATAAAAATAGATTGCTCGCTACATTGTTCACTAAACAGTCCTATAATAGTTATTTATGTTACAAGGCCGTGAAGTAGCACTTTTTTTTATTAGAATGAATATTATTTGGCGAGGCGAAGGCCGAGCCAAATAATCATTCGAATAAAAAAAAGATAGTTCACGGCCATGTGGCATACAAAATTTTGTGTGCAACTGTGAAAAATTACCAAAATTAAAGTTTCGATCGAATCTTTACATAAAATTAAAAGCTAATTTCATTCAAGATCATGACCCGTAAAAAAAAGTCTTTGTCGGCCGGTAAAAAAAAGTCTTTTTTTTACGTTGTCAGGGCTTTTTTTACGTTGTCAAGGTTTTATTTTACTATAAACAAATGTGCTACTTCACGACTCAAAATCAAACAAAAAAAGTGACCTTTTTTTGACAGTTGCACACAAAATGTATTATCAGTATCATACTCAATTTTATAATGTTACATGCAATGGACGTGTACTTATTTATAAGTTATGAAAGCGTGACCATTTATATTAAATGTCTGTAGAGTTTGTTTTAAAAAAATTCTATTGATTGTGAGTAAACCGAATTTAAGGAATTGTGTTTTCTTGCTTCCTAAAATATCTTAAAACCCCCTGTGATAATATCAAGCGTGAGAACTGGTTTCTAAAAATAGATCGCTTACAATCTGCTCTTGTCAACCCTTTATGGATAAAATTCAAACGCTTCTACCATACCTACCCTGTAACACTTAAATATGCAAATTGGTTCATTAACTAAAATAAACACCAGGATAGACTATCAAGCAAGGTTGTTTTAGTATAATTAAAGTCTAAGGCAGAAGAAATAGAAAATGGACTCATCTTAAAGGAATACAGAGGATTCAGTTAGATAAACAAAATTAATGATTCGTAATACATAAACAGCATACAATGTACAATGCTAATTTACCTTTAAATAATTGATCCAAAGTCCAACATTCTCAGATTTTTTTTCCTACACTAGCTGCTACACGTCGACGCGTCGGTCAGTTTTAAAAAGTTTCATTGAGCCACGATTAATTGTCATGGATAGGTAGGTACCTATAGATTTTTTCTTTTTTTGGATGATTTTCTCACCCCCTCCGATTTCCTTAGGAAAATTCCACAATGTAATATGAAGGCTAAAGACCTGAAAAATATGTGCCAAACATCCCTCATCCCCTCCCACTGCTGCCTGGTCAGGAATTGTTCAGGAATGGATTATTTGTGATTTTTTTTAGCAGATGGGAGGGGATGAGGGATGTTTGGCACATATTTTTCAAGTCTTTAGCCTTCATATTACATTTCTGGAAATCGGAGGGAGTTAAAAAATGAAGGAAGACTAATAGCCTTCTTTCTTTTTTTGATCATTTTTTACACCACTTTAGATCTTATGAGGATTTAACCAGAATGTAAAATGACTACTCGGGGTTAAAGGTAGGGTCTAAATAATTTGTTTTAGGTCAATTTCCTGGAGGACTCGAACGATTTCATCCTGGGGAGGTCGTTGCCCACTTCTTCCAGGAGGTATCGGAATTCGGAATATCATTAGTTCTGAAGGAGAGACGGCCCTTTTAAGGGGTGTAAAGATAAAAACAGTGTTAACAATGTTAACGAAAGATTTTCCTAAGAGAAGCGTCACACTGCAGAAAAATAAGCTAGGACTTTTGTAATTTAGAAAAAATTGAAAACGGTCCCAAACGCAAATTTTGTCTGAATTTCTAAGTGATGACGTAAGCCGGTGAAAACGCTCCTAAACGCTTGGCGCCAAGAAATTTAGAAAACATTGAAAACGATCCCAAACGCAAATTTTGTCTGAATTTTTAAGTGATGATTCAAGTAATTTAGGAAAAATTGTTGTCTTATAACGTATAAGAAAACAAAGGTTTGTTAGAATTTATTATCCTTTAATTGACTTTTAGTTACAATAGTTCACATGCATGCAATTTCTTCCCTAAATACTAAATTTATTACTACAACGTGATCATGTAAATAAATAATTACAAATTTTAATTATTACTACCTAAAACAAGTGAATAGAAAAATTCCTTAGTGTGTAAATTGTTTCTAATTTTAACAGTCAAGCTATAGATACATTTAGATCTTATACATGTACAAAGTAATATAGTTAAACATTAACATCAATAAATAACATCGCATTAACTTTAACATTTATATATTCTACTAAAGTTATTCATTCGGTAAACCTTACAGTATCATAACTAATTACAAAATACAATTTACCCTAAAAATACAAACCTGGCTATGGGAAAACACCCAAAACGATTTTCAAGTTTCTTGAATTTGGCTATTCTGAACAAGAAGCAAGTGCTACAATAAGTCACTACTGAAAATAATAGAATAGTTAGAAAATTACAAGAAACAAGAATTACACAAAAGCAATAATTGTGTGTGGGTCGATTATTGTTGTTGCATTGTTTTAATATTGTGTGTTGCCTTTAAATTACGTCTCAAAATTTTCTAAGCAGGTGGGAAGGGGTCAGGGATGTTTGGGACATATTTTTCAAGTGTACAATAACATTCTTCGAAAATCTTGACGAGATCTGAAGGGGTCACAAAAATGAATAGTCTTTCCTTTTTTTTGGTGATTTTTCTCACGCCCTCCGAATTCCTTCTAAAAATCCCAGAATGTAATAGGAACGCTTATCCCCTCCCAACTGCTCAAAAAAAATTCTGAAAGGTTTCAGAAGGAATCGATTCCTGAGCAGTTCCTCACCAGATGGTAACCAGTGGAGAGGGGTGGGGTATGTTTGTCCCATAATTTCCAAGTGTACACCCTCCAAATAACATTCTGGGAAAATCCGGACGAGATCTGAAAGGACAAAAATATTTTCCAAAAAATGAGGAAATGGATAATTTTCTCACTCACTCCTATTTCCAAAAAAGATGGGTTAACTTTATTTTAAGCGTTTCCAACGAGATGAGTCAAAGTTTATTTTAAGCAGTTCCAATTATAGGTGGGTCAAACTTTATTTTAAGGATTTTCAAAGAGGTGGGTCAAACTTTATTTTAAGCATTTCCAACGAGATGGGTCAAACACTATTTTAAGGGTATCCAAAGAGGTGGGTCAAACTTTATTTTAAGCATTTCCAACGAGATGGGTCAAACACTATTTTAAGGGTATCCAAAGAGGTGGGTCAAACTTTATTTTAAGCGTTTCCAACGAGATGGGTCAAACACTATTTTAAGGGTATCCAAAGAGGTGGGTCAAACTTTATTTTAAGCATTTCCAACGAGATGGGTCAAACACTATTTTAAGGGTATCCAAAGAGGTGGGTCAAACTTTATTTTAAGCATTTCCAACGAGATGGGGCAAACACTATATTAAGGGTATCCAAAGAGGTGGGTCAAACTTTATTTTAAGCATTTCCAACGTGATGGGTCAACCACAATTTTAAGAGTATCCAAAGAGGTGGGTCAAACTTTATTTTAAGGGTATCCAAAGAGGTGGGTCAAACTTTATTTAAAGCATTTCCAACGAGATGGGTCAAACACTATTTTAAAGGTATCCAAAGAGGTGGGTCAAACTTTATTTGAAGCATTTCCAACGAGATGGGTCAAACACTATTTTAAGGGTATCCAAAGAGGTGGGTCAAACTTTATTTTAAGGGTATCCAAAGAGGTGGGTCAAACTTTATTTAAAGCATTTCCAACGAGATGGGTCAAACACTATATTAAGGGTATCCAAAGAGGTGGGTAAAACTTTATTTTAATCATTTCCAACGAGATGGGTCAAACACTATTTTAAGGGTATCCAAAGAGGTGGGTCAAACTTTATTTTAAGCATTTCCAACGAGATGGGTCAAACACTATTTTAAGGGTATCCAAAGAGGTGGGTCAAACTTTATTTTAAGCATTTCCAACGAGATGGGTCAAACACAATTTTAAGAGTATCCAAAGAGGTGGGTCAAACTTTATTTTAAGGGTATCCAAAGAGGTGGGTCAAACTTTATTTAAAGCATTTCCAACGAGATGGGTCAAACACTATATTAAGGGTATCCAAAGAGGTGGGTCAAACTTTATTTTAACCATTTCCAACGAGATGGGTCAAACACTATTTTAAGGGTATCCAAAGAGGTGGGTCAAACTTTATTTTAAGCATTTTCAACGAGATGGGTCAAACACTATTTTAAGGGTATCCAAAGAGGTGGGTCAAACTTTATTTTAAGCATTTCCAACGAGATGGGTCAAACACAATTTTAAGAGTATCCAAAGAGGTGGGTCAAACTTTATTTTAAGGGTATCCAAAGAGGTGGGTCAAACTTTATTTTAAGCATTTCCAACGTGATGGGTCAAACACAATTTTAAGAGTATCCAAAGAGGTGGGTCAAACTTTATTTTAAGGGTATCCAAAGAGGTAGGTCAAACTTTATTTAAAGCATTTCCAACGAGATTGGTCAAACACTATTTTAAGGGTATCCAAAGAGGTGGGTCAAACTTTATTTTAAGCATTTCCAACGAGATGGGTCAAACACTATATTAAGGGTATCCAAAGAGGTGGGTCAAACTTTATTTTAAGCATTCCCAACGTGATGGGTCAAACACAATTTTAAGAGTATCCAAAGAGGTGGGTCAAACTTTATTTTAAGGGTATCCAAAGAGGTGGGTCAAACTTTATTTAAAGCATTTCCAACGAGATGGGTCAAACACTATATTAAGGGTATCCAAAGAGGTGGGTCAAACTTTATTTTAACCATTTCCAACGAGATGGGTCAAACACTATTTTAAGGGTATCCAAAGAGGTGGGTCAAACTTTATTTTAAGCATTTCCAACGAGATGGGTCAAACACTATTTTAAGGGTATCCAAAGAGGTGGGTCAAACTTTATTTTAAGCATTTCCAACGAGATGGGTCAAACACTATATTAAGGGTATCCAAAGAGGTGGGTCAAACTTTATTTTAAGCATTTCCAACGTGATGGGTCAAACACAATTTTAAGAGTATCCAAAGAGGTGGGTCAAACTTTATTTTAAGGGTATCCAAAGAGGTGGGTCAAACTTTATTTTAACCATTTCCAACGAGATGGGTCAAACACTATTTTAAGGGTATCCAAAGAGGTGGGTCAAACTTTATTTTAAGCATTTCCAACGAGATGGGTCAAACACTATTTTAAAGGTATCCAAAGAGGTGGGTCAAACTTTATTTTAAGCATTTCCAACGAGATGGGTCAAACACAATTTTAAGAGTATCCAAAGAGGTGGGTCAAACTTTATTTTAAGGGTATCCAAAGAGGTGGGTCAAACTTTATTTAAAGCATTTCCAACGAGATGGGTCAAACACTATATTAAGGGTATCCAAAGAGGTGGGTCAAACTTTATTTTAATAATTTCCAACAAGATGGGTCAAACACTATTTTAAGGGTATCCAAAGTGGTAGGTCAAACTTTATTTTAAGCATTACCAACGAGATGGGTCAAACACTATATTAAGGGTATCCAAAGAGGTGGGTCAAACTTTATTTTAAGCATTTCCAACGTGATGGGTCAAACACAATTTTAAGAGTATCCAAAGAGGTGGGTCAAACTTTATTTTAAGGGTATCCAAAGAGGTGGGTCAAACTTTATTTAAAGCATTTCCAACGAGATGGGTCAAACACTATTTTAAGGGTATCCAAAGAGGTGGGTCAAACTTTATTTAAAGCATTTCCAACGAGATGGGTCAAACACTATTTTAAGGGTATCCAAAGAGGTGGGTCAAACTTTATTTTAAGGGTATCCAAAGAGGTGGGTCAAACTTTATTTAAAGCATTTCCAACGAGATGGGTCAAACACTATATTAAGGGTATCCAAAGAGGTGGGTCAAACTTTATTTTAACCATTTCCAACGAGATGGGTCAAACACTATTTTAAGGGTATCCAAAGAGGTGGGTCAAACTTTATTTTAAGCATTTCCAACGAGATGGGTCAAACACTATTTTAAGGGTATCCAAAGAGGTGGGTCAAACTTTATTTTAAGCATTTCCAACGAGATGGGTCAAACACAATTTTAAGAGTATCCAAAGAGGTGGGTCAAACTTTATTTTAAGGGTATCCAAAGAGGTGGGTCAAACTTTATTTAAAGCATTTCCAACGAGATGGGTCAAACACTATATTAAGGGTATCCAAAGAGGTGGGTCAAACTTTATTTTAAGCATTTCCAACGAGATGGGTCAAACACTATTTTAATAGTATCCAAAGAGGTGGGTCAAACTTTATTTTAAGCATTTCCAACGAGATGGGTCAAACACTATTTTAATAGTATCCAAAGAGGTGGGTCAAACTTTATTTAAAGCATTTCCAACGAGATGGGTCAAACACTATATTAAGGGTATCCAAAGAGGTGGGTCAAACTTTATTTTAAGCATTTCCAACGAGATGGGTCAAACACTATTTTAATAGTATCCAAAGAGGTGGGTCAAACTTTATTTTAAGCATTTCCAACGAGATGGGTCAAACACAATTTTAAGAGTATCCAAAGAGGTGGGTCAAACTTTATTTTAAGGGTATCCAAAGAGGTGGGTCAAACTTTATTTAAAGCATTTCCAACGAGATGGGTCAAACACTATATTAAGGGTATCCAAAGAGGTGGGTCAAACTTTATTTTAAGCATTTCCAACGAGATGGGTCAAACACTATTTTAATAGTATCCAAAGAGGTGGGTCAAACTTTATTTTAAGCATTTCCAACGAGATGGGTCAAACACTATATTAAGGGTATCCAAAGAGGTGGGTCAAACTTTATTTTAAGCATTTCCAACGAGATGGGTCAAACACTATTTTAATAGTATCCAAAGAGGTGGGTCAAACTTTATTTTAAGCATTTCCAACGAGATGGGTCAAACACTATTTTAATAGTATCCAAAGAGGTGGGTCAAACTTTATTTTAAGGGTATCCAAAGAGGTAGGTCAAACTTTATTTAAAGCATTTCCAACGAGATTGGTCAAACACTATATTAAGGGTATCCAAAGAGGTGGGTCAAACTTTATTTTAAGCATTTCCAACGTGATGGGTCAAACACAATTTTAAGAGTATCCAAAGAGGTGGGTCAAACTTTATTTTAAGGGTATCCAAAGAGGTGGGTCAAACTTTATTTAAAGCATTTCCAACGAGATGGGTCAAACACTATATTAAGGGTATCCAAAGAGGTGGGTCAAACTTTATTTTAACCATTTCCAACGAGATGGGTCAAACACTATTTTAAGGGTATCCAAAGAGGTGGGTCAAACTTTATTTTAAGCATTTCCAACGAGATGGGTCAAACACTATTTTAAGGGTATCCAAAGAGGTGGGTCAAACTTTATTTTAAGCATTTCCAACGAGATGGGTCAAACACTATATTAAGGGTATCCAAAGAGGTGGGTCAAACTTTATTTTAAGCATTTCCAACGTGATGGGTCAAACACAATTTTAAGAGTATCCAAAGAGGTGGGTCAAACTTTATTTTAAGGGTATCCAAAGAGGTGGGTCAAACTTTATTTTAACCATTTCCAACGAGATGGGTCAAACACTATTTTAAGGGTATCCAAAGAGGTGGGTCAAACTTTATTTTAAGCATTTCCAACGAGATGGGTCAAACACTATTTTAAAGGTATCCAAAGAGGTGGGTCAAACTTTATTTTAAGCATTTCCAACGAGATGGGTCAAACACAATTTTAAGAGTATCCAAAGAGGTGGGTCAAACTTTATTTAAAGCATTTCCAACGAGATGGGTCAAACACTATATTAAGGGTATCCAAAGAGGTGGGTCAAACTTTATTTTAATCATTTCCAACAAGATGGGTCAAACACTATTTTAAGGGTATCCAAAGTGGTAGGTCAAACTTTATTTTAAGCATTACCAACGAGATGGGTCAAACACTATATTAAGGGTATCCAAAGAGGTGGGTCAAACTTTATTTTAAGCATTTCCAACGAGATGGGTCAAACACTATATTAAGGGTATCCAAAGTGGTGGGCCAAACTTTGTTTTAAGCATTTCCAACGAGATGGGTCAAACACTATTTTAAGGGTATCCATAGAGGTGGGTCAAACGTTATTTTAAGGGTATCCAAAGAGGTGGGTCAAACTTTATTTTAAGCGTTTCCAAGGAGTTGCGTCAAACACTATTTTAAGGGTATCCAAAGACGTGGGTCAAACTTTATTTTAAGCATTTCCAACGAGATGGGTCAAACACTATTTTAAGGGTATCCAAAGAGGTGGATCAAACTTTATTTTAATCAGTTCCAAAGAGGTGGGTCAACTGTTATTTAAAACACTGCATTTCCAAAGAGATGGCTCAAACTTTGACTACTTTTAAATAAAGTTTGACCCACCTCTTTCGAAATCCCGCATTAAAACAAAATTTAACCCACCATTGTGGAGAAGTCCTGTTTCAATTAAAAAGAAAAATTAATCCCTTTTAATAAAATCCGACCCATGCTGTTAGAAGCGCGTGTAGCAGAGAGCAGTTCTGTATAAAGTATTTATTAAACAATAAGTTAGTACAATACTTCAACATTAAATATCAGCATATAAAATATATAATAAAATTAATATTATAGGAGGAATTTCATAATTACAATATAATAATTATTAGGTAGGTAGTTCTGAAACATGTTCACAAACTTTCTTTGGATTCTTCCTGCTAGTACATCTACCTCATCCCTGATGCTGTTAATGGAGATTATTTCAGGATACTTCCTGCGAAAAATATTAAACAATATAAGTACAATAATTTTATTATAAGACCATAGGCATACGCTGGGAAGCAGTGGGAAGGGGTGAGGGAAGTTTGCCCCATAATTTCCAAGTGTATACCCTCCAAATAACATTCTGGGAAAATCGGGGCGAGATCTGAAGGGGTGAAATTTTTTTCCAAAAAATGAGGAAAGACTATAGTCTTTCCTTTTTTTTTCGAAGATGTTTTGACCCTCTCCGATTTCCTTAGGAAAATTTCAGAATGTAATATGAAGGGTAAAGACTTGAAAAATATGTGCCAAACATCCCCCATCCCCTCCGATCTGGTCCAAAAAATTCCGAAACTTTTCTGGAACAACCCAATTCTGAACGTTTCCTAGCCAGGTGTGGAGCAGTGGGAAGGGGTGAGGGAAGTTTGCCCCATAATTTCCAAGTGTATACCCTCCAAATAACATTCTGGGAAAATCGGGGCGAGATCTGAAGGGGTGAAATTTTTTTCCAAAAAATGAGGAAAGACTATAGTCTTTCCTTTTTTTTTCGAAGATTTTTTGACCCTCTCCGATTTCCTTAGGAAAATTTCAGAATGTAATATGAAAGGTAAGACTTGAAAAATATGTGCCAACCATCCCCCATCCCCTCCGATCTGGTCCAAAAAAATTCCGAAAGTTTTCTGGAACAACCCAATTCTGAACGTTTCCTAGCCAGGTGTGGAGCAGTGGGAAGGGGTGAGGGAAGTTTGCCCCATACTTTCCAAGTGCATACCCTCCAAATAACATTCTGGGAAAATCGGGACGAGATCTGAAGGGGTGAATTTTTTTTTCAAAAAATGAGGAAAGACTATAGTCTTTCCTTTTCTTTTTCGAAGATTTTTTTACCCTCTCCGATTTCCTTAGGAAAATTTCAGAATGTAATATGTAGGGTAGAGACTTGAAAAATATGTGCCAAACATCCCCCATCCCCTCCGAGCTGGTCCAAAAAAATTCCGAAAGTTTTCTGGAACAACCCAATTCTGAACGTTTCCTAGCCAGGTGTGGAGCAGTGGGAAGGGGTGAGGGAAGTTTGCCCCATAATTTCCAAGTGTATACCCTCCAAATAACACTCTGGGAAAATCGGGGCGAGATCTGAAGGGGTGAATTTTTTTTCCAAAAAATGAGGAAAGACTATAGTCTTTCCTTTTTTTTTCGAAGATTTTTTGACCCTCTCCGATTTCCTTAGGAAAATTTCAGAATGTAATATGAAGGGTAGAGACTTGAAAAATATGTGCCAAACATCCCCCATCCCCTCCGAGCTGGTCCAAAAAAATTCCGAAAGTTTTCTGGAACAACCCAATTCTGAACGTTTCCTAGCCAGGTGTGGAGCAGGGGGAAGGGGTGAGGGAAGTTTGCCCCATAATTTCCAAGTGTATACCCTCCAAATAACATTCTGGGAAAATCGGGGCGAGATCTGAAGGGCTTAAATTTTTTTCCAAAAAATGAGGAAAGACTATAGTCTTTCCTTTTTTTTTCGAAGATTTTTTGACCCTCTCCGATTTCCTTAGGAAAATTTCAGAATGTAATATGAAGGGTAAAGACTTGAAAAATATGTGCCAAACATCCCCCATCCCCTCCGATCTGGTCCAAAAAAATTCCGAAAGTTTTCTGGAACAACCCAATTCTGAACGTTTCCTAGCCAGGTGTGGAGCAGTGGGAAGGGGTGAGGGAAGTTTGCCCCATAATTTCCAAGTGTATACCCTCCAAATAACATTCTGGGAAAATCGGGGCGAAATCTGAAGGGATTAAATTTTTTTCCTAAAAATGAGGAAAGTCTTTCCTTTTTTTTTCGAAGATTTTTTGACCCTCCCCGATTTCCTTAGGAAAATTTCAGAATGTAATATGAAGGGTAAAGACTTGAAAAATATGTGCCAAACATCCCCCATCCCCTCCGATCTGGTCCAAAAAAATTCCGAAACTTTTCTGGAACAACCCAATTCTGAACGTTTCCTAGCCAGGTGTGGAGCAGTGGGAAGGGGTGAGGGAAGTTTGCCCCATAATTTCCAAGTGTATACCCTCCAAATAACATTCTGGGAAAATCGGGGCGAGATCTGAAGGGGTGAAATTTTTTTCCAAAAAATGAGGAAAGACTATAGTCTTTCCTTTTTTTTTCGAAGATGTTTTGACCCTCTCCGATTTCCTTAGGAAAATTTCAGAATGTAATATGAAGGGTAAAGACTTGAAAAATATGTGCCAAACATCCCCCATCCCCTCCGATCTGGTCCAAAAAAATTCCGAAAGTTTTCTGGAACAACCCAATTCTGAACGTTTCCTAGCCAGGTGTGGAGCAGTGGGAAGGGGTGAGGGAAGTTTGCCCCATAATTTTCAAGTGTATACCCTCCAAATAACATTCTGGGAATATCGGGGCGAGATCTGAAGGGGTGAAATTTTTTTCCAAAAAATGAGGAAAGACTATAGTCTTTCCTTTTTTTTTTCGAAGATTTTTTGACCCTCTCCGATTTCCTTAGGAAAATTTCAGAATGTAATATGAAGGGTAAAGACTTGAAAAATATGTGCCAAACATCCCCCATCCCCTCCGATCTGGTCCAAAAAAATTCCGAAAGTTTTCTCTAACAACCCAATTCTGAACGTTTCCTAGCCAGGTGTGGAGCAGGGGGAAGGGGTGAGGGAAGTTTGCCCCATAATTTCCAAGTGTATACCCTCCAAATAACATTCTGGGAAAATCGGGACGAGATCTGAAGGGGTGAATTTTTTTTTCAAAAAATGAGGAAAGACTATAGTCTTTCCTTTTTTTTTCGATGATTTTTTGACCCTCTCCGATTTCCTTAGGAAAATTTCAGAATGTAATATGAAGGGTAAAGACTTGAAAAATATGTGCCAAACATCCCCCATCCCCTCCGATCTGGTCCAAAAAAATTCCGAAAGTTTTCTCTAACAACCCAATTCTGAACGTTTCCTAGCCAGGTGTGGAGCAGTGGGAAGGGGTGAGGGAAGTTTGCCCCATAATTTCCAAGTGTATACCCTCCAAATAACATTCTGGGAAAATCGGGACGAGATCTGAAGGGGTGAATTTTTTTTTCAAAAAATGAGGAAAGACTATAGTCTTTCCTTTTTTTTTCGATGATTTTTTGACCCTCTCCGATTTCCTTAGGAAAATTTCAGAATGTAATATGAAGGGTAAAGACTTGAAAAATATGTGCCAAACATCCCCCATCCCCTCCGATCTGGTCCAAAAAAATTCCGAAACTTTTCTGGAACAACCCAATTCTGAACGTTTCCTAGCCAGGTGTGGAGCAGTGGGAAGGGGTGAGGGAAGTTTGCCCCATAATTTCCAAGTGTATACCCTCCAAATAACATTCTGGGAAAATCGGGGCGAGATCTGAAGGGGTGAAATTTTTTTCCAAAAAATGAGGAAAGACTATAGTCTTTCCTTTTTTTTTCGAAGATGTTTTGACCCTCTCCGATTTCCTTAGGAAAATTTCAGAATGTAATATGAAGGGTAAAGACTTGAAAAATATGTGCCAAACATCCCCCATCCCCTCCGATCTGGTCCAAAAAAATTCCGAAAGTTTTCTGGAACAACCCAATTCTGAACGTTTCCTAGCCAGGTGTGGAGCAGTGGGAAGGGGTGAGGGAAGTTTGCCCCATAATTTTCAAGTGTATACCCTCCAAATAACATTCTGGGAATATCGGGGCGAGATCTGAAGGGGTGAAATTTTTTTCCAAAAAATGAGGAAAGACTATAGTCTTTCCTTTTTTTTTCGAAGATTTTTTGACCCTCTCCGATTTCCTTAGGAAAATTTCAGAATGTAATATGAAGGGTAAAGACTTGAAAAATATGTGCCAAACATCCCCCATCCCCTCCGATCTGGTCCAAAAAAATTCCGAAAGTTTTCTGGAACAACCCAATTCTGAACGTTTCCTAGCCAGGTGTGGAGCAGTGGGAAGGGGTGAGGGAAGTTTGCCCCATAATTTCCAAGTGTATACCCTCCAAATAACATTCTGGGAAAATCGGGGCGAGATCTGAAGGGGTGAATTTTTTTTCCAAAAAATGAGGAAAGACTATAGTCTTTCCTTTTTTTTTCGAAGATTTTTTGACCCTCTCCGATTTCCTTAGGAAAATTTCAGAATGTAATATGAAAGGTAAGACTTGAAAAATATGTGCCAACCATCCCCCATCCCCTCCGAGCTGGTCCAAAAAAATTCCGAAAGTTTTCTGTAACAACCCAATTCTGAAGGTTTCCTAGCCAGGTGTGGAGCAGGGGGAAGGGGTGAGGGAAGTTTGCCCCATAATTTCCAAGTGTATACCCTCCAAATAACATTCTGGGAAAATCGGGGCGAGATCTGAAGGGCTTAAATTTTTTTCCAAAAAATGAGGAAAGACTATAGTCTTTCCTTTTTTTTTCGAAGATTTTTTGACCCTCTCCGATTTCCTTAGGAAAATTTCAGAATGTAATATGAAGGGTAAAGACTTGAAAAATATGTGCCAAACATCCCCCATCCCCTCCGATCTGGTCCAAAAAAATTCCGAAAGTTTTCTGGAACAACCCAATTCTGAACGTTTCCTAGCCAGGTGTGGAGCAGTGGGAAGGGGTGAGGGAAGTTTGCCCCATAATTTCCAAGTGTATACCCTCCAAATAACATTGTGGGAAAATCGGGGCGAAATCTGAAGGGATTAAATTTTTTTCCTAAAAATGAGGAAAGTCTTTCCTTTTTTTTTCGAAGATTTTTTGACCCTCCCCGATTTCCTTAGGAAAATTTCAGAATGTAATATGAAGGGTAAAGACTTGAAAAATATGTGCCAACCATCCCCCATCCCCTCCGATCTGGTCCAAAAAAATTCCGAAAGTTTTCTCTAACAACCCAATTCTGAACGTTTCCTAGCCAGGTGTGGAGCAGGGGGAAGGGGTGAGGGAAGTTTGCCCCATAATTTCCAAGTGTATACCCTCCAAATAACATTCTGGGAAAATCGGGGCGAGATCTGAAGGGGTGAAATTTTTTTCCAAAATATGAGGAAAGACTATAGTCTTTCCTTTTTTTTTCGAAGATTTTTTGACCCTCTCCGATTTCCTTAGGAAAATTTCAGAATGTAATATGAAGGGTAAAGACTTGAAAAATATGTGCCAAACATCCCCCATCCCCTCCGATCTGGTCCAAAAAAATTCCGAAACTTTTCTGGAACAACCCAATTCTGAACGTTTACTAGCCAGGTGTGGAGCAGTGGGAAGGGGTGAGGGAAGTTTGCCCCATAATTTCCAAGTGTATACCCTCCAAATAACATTCTGGGAAAATCGGGGCGAGATCTGAAGGGGTGAAATTTTTTTCCAAAAAATGAGGAAAGACTATAGTCTTTCCTTTTTTTTTCGAAGATGTTTTGACCCTCTCCGATTTCCTTAGGAAAATTTCAGAATGTAATATGAAGGGTAAAGACTTGAAAAATATGTGCCAAACATCCCCCATCCCCTCCGATCTGGTCCAAAAAAATTCCGAAAGTTTTCTGGAACAACCCAATTCTGAACGTTTCCTAGCCAGGTGTGGAGCAGTGGGAAGGGGTGAGGGAAGTTTGCCCCATAATTTTCAAGTGTATACCCTCCAAATAACATTCTGGGAATATCGGGGCGAGATCTGAAGGTGTGAAATTTTTTTCCAAAAAATGAGGAAAGACTATAGTCTTTCCTTTTTTTTTTCGAAGATTTTTTGACCCTCTCCGATTTCCTTAGGAAAATTTCAGAATGTAATATGAAGGGTAAAGACTTGAAAAATATGTGCCAAACATCCCCCATCCCCTCCGATCTGGTCCAAAAAAATTCCGAAAGTTTTCTGGAACAACCCAATTCTGAACGTTTCCTAGCCAGGTGTGGAGCAGTGGGAAGGGGTGAGGGAAGTTTGCCCCATAATTTCCAAGTGTATACCCTCCAAATAACATTCTGGGAAAATCGGGGCGAGATCTGAAGGGGTGAATTTTTTTTCCAAAAAATGAGGAAAGACTATAGTCTTTCCTTTTTTTTTCGAAGATTTTTTGACCCTCTCCGATTTCCTTAGGAAAATTTCAGAATGTAATATGAAAGGTAAGACTTGAAAAATATGTGCCAACCATCCCCCATCCCCTCCGAGCTGGTCCAAAAAAATTCCGAAAGTTTTCTGTAACAACCCAATTCTGAAGGTTTCCTAGCCAGGTGTGGAGCAGGGGGAAGGGGTGAGGGAAGTTTGCCCCATAATTTCCAAGTGTATACCCTCCAAATAACATTCTGGGAAAATCGGGGCGAGATCTGAAGGGCTTAAATTTTTTTCCAAAAAATGAGGAAAGACTATAGTCTTTCCTTTTTTTTTCGAAGATTTTTTGACCCTCTCCGATTTCCTTAGGAAAATTTCAGAATGTAATATGAAGGGTAAAGACTTGAAAAATATGTGCCAAACATCCCCCATCCCCTCCGATCTGGTCCAAAAAAATTCCGAAAGTTTTCTGGAACAACCCAATTCTGAACGTTTCCTAGCCAGGTGTGGAGCAGTGGGAAGGGGTGAGGGAAGTTTGCCCCATAATTTCCAAGTGTATACCCTCCAAATAACATTCTGGGAAAATCGGGGCGAAATCTGAAGGGATTAAATTTTTTTCCTAAAAATGAGGAAAGTCTTTCCTTTTTTTTTCGAAGATTTTTTGACCCTCCCCGATTTCCTTAGGAAAATTTCAGAATGTAATATGAAGGGTAAAGACTTGAAAAATATGTGCCAACCATCCCCCATCCCCTCCGATCTGGTCCAAAAAAATTCCGAAAGTTTTCTCTAACAACCCAATTCTGAACGTTTCCTAGCCAGGTGTGGAGCAGGGGGAAGGGGTGAGGGAAGTTTGCCCCATAATTTCCAAGTGTATACCCTCCAAATAACATTCTGGGAAAATCGGGACGAGATCTGAAGGGGTGAATTTTTTTTTCAAAAAATGAGGAAAGACTATAGTCTTTCCTTTTCTTTTTCGAAGATTTTTTTACCCTCTCCGATTTCCTTAGGAAAATTTCAGAATGTAATATGAAGGGTAGAGACTTGAAAAATATGTGCCAAACATCCCCCATCCCCTCCGAGCTGGTTCAAAAAAATTCCGAAAGTTTTCTGGAACAACCCAATTCTGAACGTTTCCTAGCCAGGTGTGGAGCAGTGGGAAGGGGTGAGGGAAGTTTGCCCCATTATTTCCAAGTGTATACCCTCCAAATAACATTCTGGGAAAATCGGGGCGAGATCTGAAGGGGTGAATTTTTTTTCCAAAAAATGAGGAAAGACTATAGTCTTTCCTTTTTTTTTCGAAGATTTTTTGACCCTCTCCGATTTCCTTAGGAAAATTTCAGAATGTAATATGAAGGGTAGAGACTTGAAAAATATGTGCCAAACATCCCCCATCCCCTCCGAGCTGGTCCAAAAAAATTCCGAAAGTTTTCTGGAACAACCCAATTCTGAACGTTTCCTAGCCAGGTGTGGAGCAGTGGGAAGGGGTGAGGGAAGTTTGCCCCATAATTTCCAAGTGTATACCCTCCAAATAACATTCTGGGAAAATCGGGGCGAGATCTGAAGGGGTGAATTTTTTTTCCAAAAAATGAGGAAAGAATATAGTCTTTCCTTTTTTTTTCGAAGATTTTTTGACCCTCTCCGATTTCCTTAGGAAAATTTCAGAATGTAATATGAAGGGTAGAGACTTGAAAAATATGTGCCAAACATCCCCCATCCCCTCCGAGCTGGTCCAAAAAAATTCCGAAAGTTTTCTGGAACAACCCAATTCTGAACGTTTCCTAGCCAGGTGTGGAGCAGTGGGAAGGGGTGAGGGAAGTTTGCCCCATAATTTTCAAGTGTATACCCTCCAAATAACATTCTGGGAATATCGGGGCGAGATCTGAAGGGGTGAAATTTTTTTCCAAAAAATGAGGAAAGACTATAGTCTTTCCTTTTTTTTTTCGAAGATTTTTTGACCCTCTCCGATTTCCTTAGGAAAATTTCAGAATGTAATATGAAGGGTAAAGACTTGAAAAATATGTGCCAAACATCCCCCATCCCCTCCGATCTGGTCCAAAAAAATTCCGAAAGTTTTCTGGAACAACCCAATTCTGAACGTTTCCTAGCCAGGTGTGGAGCAGTGGGAAGGGGTGAGGGAAGTTTGCCCCATAATTTCCAAGTGTATACCCTCCAAATAACATTCTGGGAAAATCGGGGCGAGATCTGAAGGGGTGAATTTTTTTTCCAAAAAATGAGGAAAGACTATAGTCTTTCCTTTTTTTTTCGAAGATTTTTTGACCCTCTCCGATTTCCTTAGGAAAATTTCAGAATGTAATATGAAAGGTAAGACTTGAAAAATATGTGCCAACCATCCCCCATCCCCTCCGAGCTGGTCCAAAAAAATTCCGAAAGTTTTCTGTAACAACCCAATTCTGAAGGTTTCCTAGCCAGGTGTGGAGCAGGGGGAAGGGGTGAGGGAAGTTTGCCCCATAATTTCCAAGTGTATACCCTCCAAATAACATTCTGGGAAAATCGGGGCGAGATCTGAAGGGCTTAAATTTTTTTCCAAAAAATGAGGAAAGACTATAGTCTTTCCTTTTTTTTTCGAAGATTTTTTGACCCTCTCCGATTTCCTTAGGAAAATTTCAGAATGTAATATGAAGGGTAAAGACTTGAAAAATATGTGCCAAACATCCCCCATCCCCTCCGATCTGGTCCAAAAAAATTCCGAAAGTTTTCTGGAACAACCCAATTCTGAACGTTTCCTAGCCAGGTGTGGAGCAGTGGGAAGGGGTGAGGGAAGTTTGCCCCATAATTTCCAAGTGTATACCCTCCAAATAACATTCTGGGAAAATCGGGGCGAAATCTGAAGGGATTAAATTTTTTTCCTAAAAATGAGGAAAGTCTTTCCTTTTTTTTTCGAAGATTTTTTGACCCTCCCCGATTTCCTTAGGAAAATTTCAGAATGTAATATGAAGGGTAAAGACTTGAAAAATATGTGCCAACCATCCCCCATCCCCTCCGATCTGGTCCAAAAAAATTCCGAAAGTTTTCTCTAACAACCCAATTCTGAACGTTTCCTAGCCAGGTGTGGAGCAGGGGGAAGGGGTGAGGGAAGTTTGCCCCATAATTTCCAAGTGTATACCCTCCAAATAACATTCTGGGAAAATCGGGACGAGATCTGAAGGGGTGAATTTTTTTTTCAAAAAATGAGGAAAGACTATAGTCTTTCCTTTTCTTTTTCGAAGATTTTTTTACCCTCTCCGATTTCCTTAGGAAAATTTCAGAATGTAATATGAAGGGTAGAGACTTGAAAAATATGTGCCAAACATCCCCCATCCCCTCCGAGCTGGTTCAAAAAAATTCCGAAAGTTTTCTGGAACAACCCAATTCTGAACGTTTCCTAGCCAGGTGTGGAGCAGTGGGAAGGGGTGAGGGAAGTTTGCCCCATAATTTCCAAGTGTATACACTCCAAATAACATTCTGGGAAAATCGGGGCGAGATCTGAAGGGGTGAATTTTTTTTCCAAAAAATGAGGAAAGACTATAGTCTTTCCTTTTTTTTTCGAAGATTTTTTGACCCTCTCCGATTTCCTTAGGAAAATTTCAGAATGTAATATGAAGGGTAGAGACTTGAAAAATATGTGCCAAACATCCCCCATCCCCTCCGAGCTGGTCCAAAAAAATTCCGAAAGTTTTCTGGAACAACCCAATTCTGAACGTTTCCTAGCCAGGTGTGGAGCAGTGGGAAGGGGTGAGGGAAGTTTGCCCCATAATTTCCAAGTGTATACCCTCCAAATAACATTCTGGGAAAATCGGGGCGAGATCTGAAGGGGTGAATTTTTTTTCCAAAAAATGAGGAAAGACTATAGTCTTTCCTTTTTTTTTCGAAGATTTTTTGACCCTCTCCGATTTCCTTAGGAAAATTTCAGAATGTAATATGAAGGGTAGAGACTTGAAAAATATGTGCCAAACATCCCCCATCCCCTCCGAGCTGGTCCAAAAAAATTCCGAAAGTTTTCTGGAACAACCCAATTCTGAACGTTTCCTAGCCAGGTGTGGAGCAGTGGGAAGGGGTCAGGGAAGTTTGCCCCATAATTTCCAAGTGTATACCCTCCAAATAACATTCTGGGAAAATCGGGGCGAGATCTGAAGGGCTTAAATTTTTTTCCAAAAAATGAGGAAAGACTATAGTCTTTCCTTTTTTTTTCGAAGATTTTTTGACCCTCTCCGATTTCCTTAGGAAAATTTCAGAATGTAATATGAAGGGTAAAGACTTGAAAAATATGTGCCAAACATCCCCCATCCCCTCCGATCTGGTCCAAAAAAATTCCGAAAGTTTTCTGGAACAACCCAATTCTGAACGTTTCCTAGCCAGGTGTGGAGCAGTGGGAAGGGGTGAGGGAAGTTTGCCCCATAATTTCCAAGTGTATACCCTCCAAATAACATTCTGGGAAAATCGGGGCGAAATCTGAAGGGATTAAATTTTTTTCCAAAAAATGAGGAAAGACTATAGTCTTTCCTTTTTTTTTCGAAGATTTTTTGACCCTCTCCGATTTCCTTAGGAAAATTTCAGAATGTAATATGAAGGGTAAAGACTTGAAAAATATGTGCCAAACATCCCCCAACCCCTCCGATCTGGTCCAAAAAAATTCCGAAAGTTTTCTGGAACAACCCAATTCTGAACGTTTCCTAGCCAGGTGTGGAGCAGTGGGAAGGGGTGAGGGAAGTTTGCCCCATAATTTCCAAGTGTATACCCTCCAAATAACATTCTGGGAAAATCGGGGCGAGATCTGAAGGGGTGAATTTTTTTTCCAAAAAATGAGGAAAGACTATAGTCTTTCCTTTTTTTTTCGAAGATTTTTTGACCCTCTCCGATTTCCTTAGGAAAATTTCAGAATGTAATATGAAAGGTAAGACTTGAAAAATATGTGCCAACCATCCCCCATCCCCTCCGAGCTGGTCCAAAAAAATTCCGAAAGTTTTCTGTAACAACCCAATTCTGAAGGTTTCCTAGCCAGGTGTGGAGCAGGGGGAAGGGGTGAGGGAAGTTTGCCCCATAATTTCCAAGTGTATACCCTCCAAATAACATTCTGGGAAAATCGGGGCGAGATCTGAAGGGCTTAAATTTTTTTCCAAAAAATGAGGAAAGACTATAGTCTTTCCTTTTTTTTTCGAAGATTTTTTGACCCTCTCCGATTTCCTTAGGAAAATTTCAGAATGTAATATGAAGGGTAAAGACTTGAAAAATATGTGCCAAACATCCCCCATCCCCTCCGATCTGGTCCAAAAAAATTCCGAAAGTTTTCTGGAACAACCCAATTCTGAACGTTTCCTAGCCAGGTGTGGAGCAGTGGGAAGGGGTGAGGGAAGTTTGCCCCATAATTTCCAAGTGTATACCCTCCAAATAACATTCTGGGAAAATCGGGGCGAAATCTGAAGGGATTAAATTTTTTTCCTAAAAATGAGGAAAGTCTTTCCTTTTTTTTTCGAAGATTTTTTGACCCTCCCCGATTTCCTTAGGAAAATTTCAGAATGTAATATGAAGGGTAAAGACTTGAAAAATATGTGCCAACCATCCCCCATCCCCTCCGATCTGGTCCAAAAAAATTCCGAAAGTTTTCTCTAACAACCCAATTCTGAACGTTTCCTAGCCAGGTGTGGAGCAGGGGGAAGGGGTGAGGGAAGTTTGCCCCATAATTTCCAAGTGTATACCCTCCAAATAACATTCTGGGAAAATCGGGGCGAGATCTGAAGGGGTGAAATTTTTTTCCAAAAAATGAGGAAAGACTATAGTCTTTCCTTTTTTTTTCGAAGATGTTTTGACCCTCTCCGATTTCCTTAGGAAAATTTCAGAATGTAATATGAAGGGTAAAGACTTGAAAAATATGTGCCAAACATCCCCCATCCCCTCCGATCTGGTCCAAAAAAATTCCGAAAGTTTTCTGGAACAACCCAATTCTGAACGTTTCCTAGCCAGGTGTGGAGCAGTGGGAAGGGGTGAGGGAAGTTTGCCCCATAATTTTCAAGTGTATACCCTCCAAATAACATTCTGGGAATATCGGGGCGAGATCTGAAGGGGTGAAATTTTTTTCCAAAAAATGAGGAAAGACTATAGTCTTTCCTTTTTTTTCGAAGATTTTTTGACCCTCTCCGATTTCCTTAGGAAAATTTCAGAATGTAATATGAAGGGTAAAGACTTGAAACATATGTGCCAAACATCCCCCATCCCCTCCGATCTGGTCCAAAAAAATTCCGAAAGTTTTCTGGAACAACCCAATTCTGAACGTTTCCTAGCCAGGTGTGGAGCAGTGGGAAGGGGTGAGGGAAGTTTGCCCCATTATTTCCAAGTGTATACCCTCCAAATAACATTCTGGGAAAATCGGGGCGAGATCTGAAGGGGTGAATTTTTTTTCCAAAAAATGAGGAAAGACTATAGTCTTTCCTTTTTTTTTCGAAGATTTTTTGACCCTCTCCGATTTCCTTAGGAAAATTTCAGAATGTAATATGAAGGGTAGAGACTTGAAAAATATGTGCCAAACATCCCCCATCCCCTCCGAGCTGGTCCAAAAAAATTCCGAAAGTTTTCTGGAACAACCCAATTCTGAACGTTTCCTAGCCAGGTGTGGAGCAGTGGGAAGGGGTGAGGGAAGTTTGCCCCATAATTTTCAAGTGTATACCCTCCAAATAACATTCTGGGAATATCGGGGCGAGATCTGAAGGGGTGAAATTTTTTTCCAAAAAATGAGGAAAGACTATAGCCTTTCCTTTTTTTTTCGAAGATTTTTTGACCCTCTCCGATTTCCTTAGGAAAATTTCAGAATGTAATATGAAGGGTAAAGACTTGAAAAATATATGCCAAACATCCCCCATCCCCTCCGATCTGGTCCAAAAAAATTCCGAAAGTTTTCTGGAACAACCCAATTCTGAACGTTTCCTAGCCAGGTGTGGAGCAGTGGGAAGGGGTGAGGGAAGTTTGCCCCATAATTTCCAAGTGTATACCCTCCAAATAACATTCTGGGAAAATCGGGGCGAGATCTGAAGGGGTGAATTTTTTTTCCAAAAAATGAGGAAAGACTATAGTCTTTCCTTTTTTTTTCGAAGATTTTTTGACCCTCTCCGATTTCCTTAGGAAAATTTCAGAATGTAATATGAAAGGTAAGACTTGAAAAATATGTGCCAACCATCCCCCATCCCCTCCGAGCTGGTCCAAAAAAATTCCGAAAGTTTTCTGTAACAACCCAATTCTGAAGGTTTCCTAGCCAGGTGTGGAGCAGGGGGAAGGGGTGAGGGAAGTTTGCCCCATAATTTCCAAGTGTATACCCTCCAAATAACATTCTGGGAAAATCGGGGCGAGATCTGAAGGGCTTAAATTTTTTTCCAAAAAATGAGGAAAGACTATAGTCTTTCCTTTTTTTTTCGAAGATTTTTTGACCCTCTCCGATTTCCTTAGGAAAATTTCAGAATGTAATATGAAGGGTAAAGACTTGAAAAATATGTGCCAAACATCCCCCATCCCCTCCGATCTGGTCCAAAAAAATTCCGAAAGTTTTCTGGAACAACCCAATTCTGAACGTTTCCTAGCCAGGTGTGGAGCAGTGGGAAGGGGTGAGGGAAGTTTGCCCCATAATTTCCAAGTGTATACCCTCCAAATAACATTCTGGGAAAATCGGGGCGAAATCTGAAGGGATTAAATTTTTTTCCTAAAAATGAGGAAAGTCTTTCCTTTTTTTTTCGAAGATTTTTTGACCCTCCCCGATTTCCTTAGGAAAATTTCAGAATGTAATATGAAGGGTAAAGACTTGAAAAATATGTGCCAACCATCCCCCATCCCCTCCGATCTGGTCCAAAAAAATTCCGAAAGTTTTCTCTAACAACCCAATTCTGAACGTTTCCTAGCCAGGTGTGGAGCAGGGGGAAGGGGTGAGGGAAGTTTGCCCCATAATTTCCAAGTGTATACCCTCCAAATAACATTCTGGGAAAATCGGGGCGAGATCTGAAGGGGTGAAATTTTTTTCCAAAAAATGAGGAAAGACTATAGTCTTTCCTTTTTTTTTCGAAGATTTTTTGACCCTCTCCGATTTCCTTAGGAAAATTTCAGAATGTAATATGAAGGGTAAAGACTTGAAAAATATGTGCCAAACATCCCCCATCCCCTCCGATCTGGTCCAAAAAAATTCCGAAACTTTTCTGGAACAACCCAATTCTGAACGTTTACTAGCCAGGTGTGGAGCAGTGGGAAGGGGTGAGGGAAGTTTGCCCCATAATTTCCAAGTGTATACCCTCCAAATAACATTCTGGGAAAATCGGGGCGAGATCTGAAGGGGTGAAATTTTTTTCCAAAAAATGAGGAAAGACTATAGTCTTTCCTTTTTTTTTCGAAGATGTTTTGACCCTCTCCGATTTCCTTAGGAAAATTTCAGAATGTAATATGAAGGGTAAAGACTTGAAAAATATGTGCCAAACATCCCCCATCCCCTCCGATCTGGTCCAAAAAAATTCCGAAAGTTTTCTGGAACAACCCAATTCTGAACGTTTCCTAGCCAGGTGTGGAGCAGTGGGAAGGGGTGAGGGAAGTTTGCCCCATAATTTTCAAGTGTATACCCTCCAAATAACATTCTGGGAATATCGGGGCGAGATCTGAAGGGGTGAAATTTTTTTCCAAAAAATGAGGAAAGACTATAGTCTTTCCTTTTTTTTTTCGAAGATTTTTTGACCCTCTCCGATTTCCTTAGGAAAATTTCAGAATGTAATATGAAGGGTAAAGACTTGAAAAATATGTGCCAAACATCCCCCATCCCCTCCGATCTGGTCCAAAAAAATTCCGAAAGTTTTCTGGAACAACCCAATTCTGAACGTTTCCTAGCCAGGTGTGGAGCAGTGGGAAGGGGTGAGGGAAGTTTGCCCCATAATTTCCAAGTGTATACCCTCCAAATAACATTCTGGGAAAATCGGGGCGAGATCTGAAGGGGTGAATTTTTTTTCCAAAAAATGAGGAAAGACTATAGTCTTTCCTTTTTTTTTCGAAGATTTTTTGACCCTCTCCGATTTCCTTAGGAAAATTTCAGAATGTAATATGAAAGGTAAGACTTGAAAAATATGTGCCAACCATCCCCCATCCCCTCCGAGCTGGTCCAAAAAAATTCCGAAAGTTTTCTGTAACAACCCAATTCTGAAGGTTTCCTAGCCAGGTGTGGAGCAGGGGGAAGGGGTGAGGGAAGTTTGCCCCATAATTTCCAAGTGTATACCCTCCAAATAACATTCTGGGAAAATCGGGGCGAGATCTGAAGGGCTTAAATTTTTTTCCAAAAAATGAGGAAAGACTATAGCGAGGGGTAATCCGCGAGGTAAAAGCGTGTACACTAATGGTTCATTTACCTAGTAATGTCCACTAATGTCCCCAGAATTACCATTAATGTCCCCAAAATTACCACTAATGCTCCTAAATTGTCACTAATGCCTTAAAAATGTCCCCAATGTCCCAAAAATTCCCTCTAATGCCCCCAAAGTGTTGACCAGTGTTCCAGTTTTAGTACTGGTCTTCGTGCTTTTGATTGTATTCACGAATCTGCGTAGCCTATCCGTGCTAACCCTGCCGTTCAACTCGTCTTAGTAACCAACAATAAGATGATTTTTACTTTCCCATACCACTACTGGTATAGGGAAGTATTGATATCATGAAAATTTTCGAAATCGAGATTTTCGCGGAAATACGTCTTTTGGACCTCCAGGAACCCAAAAAAGTGGTCTAGAAAAAATGTCTGTCTGTGGGTGCGTGGGTATGTATGTATGTAACGCCTGTAACGCAAAAACTAGTCAACCGATTTTGATGAAATTTTAAATGAAGGGGTATATCGAAAATTCATCGACAAAATAAGCTTTTCAAAAAAATCCGAAACCGGAAGCGGAAGTTAGACATGTTTTTTTGGAATCATTTTTTTCAGAAGCGGAATTTTGAAAATCTGAGTAGGGGATATGAAAGAAGGGCATAATTCAAAGGAAACAGTTTTTTACCGGACTCTCTAACTTCAAAATGGCGGTCGCTATGAATTTTTCAAAATTTCGACTTTAACGCCCCGTAACTCAAAAACCAGTTATCCCATCAGGTTCCGCAACAACTTGTTTGAAAGCCCTTTGGCTGTACTACACCAAGAAAAAAAATTATTTACTAAATCCAAAAACGGTCGCAACGGCGCTCTTCCAAAAATTTTGAAATTTTTGAAAAATTACAAAAAAACTGGTCTAAGGAATTTGTTTAAATTTTCTGTACTTATGCAGCTTGGTATTAGCTACATTTTTGTTTTTTGATGAACGCCAGAATTCCACTGTGGCGCCCTCTACGAGATGTTGAAAATCGGAAATTGATGCTCCTATAGCGCCTTTATTAGTCAAAATATGAAAGAAGTTTAAATACAAAAGTTGTTCAGTATATAATTCTGGATTTTTCTAAATGTATATCACGTATACAGGGCGTTTGCTTTCCACAGTACAATACGCAACTTTGTTATTTTAAATGAAACACCCTGTATATTATTATATAATTGAACGCAAAATTTAATTTTCTATCACATAGTATAAGGTATTCATATATGTAAAATGTACGGTTGATGTGAAATTCGTGAATTTTGAATATTCACTCTGACTGAAACGAATCATGCGCGTCGGTCGGTAGCGATCGTCCGGCTTCGCCAGCTGTGATTACAACAGATACAGACGTGTCTTCTTCTGTACATTTCGAACCCGCATAGTTTCGTTTTTCTAGATACGCATTCAAATGATTTCCAATTTTGCCTCGCGAACTACTGTTGAAGACCAAAAACGAAATGTTTATTTTGAGTATGGGAAAGTCCAGGGGAGGTTTGCACCTCCACTTTTTTTTATTATGACGGTTTCATCCATCAAATTCACTTTTACAAACGGGGATTTTTCTGATACATACATTATTATTAATTTTTTTGGCCTTTGTGCTGCTAAGGATCAACTAAATGAAACATTAAAATAATAAATGACATTTGTACCATAGGAAAAAACATTTAAAGTTTAAAAATTTCCGTTTTATCGCAGCTGAATTGAGAACGAAATCTGACCAATCAGGTGTCAGTGGTTACGTCACGCACACTTCGGCAACCAATAGCCGTCGAACAGGTATCAATGACGTAGGCTGCCATACAGCGTTCGGCGATGGTCGGCAGATAATAAATAAAATCTCCCAATTCTACCCAATTCGAACTTTATGTAAAAAACATTTTTTTATTTACTTACTGTAACATTAAACAACTCATTCAAAAATTACCACGATATCACTGCTTCGCTGCGCGCGCATTTATCTAACAACATAATGCCCTCATAATCCTTGAATGTCCCCAACTAATGCCCCAGTAATGTCTCAATAATGTCCCCAATTCCTTAAAGTTCCTGAGTAATGCCCCCTATTTTCCCCTAATGGCCACTAATTCCCCACTAATGCCCCCTAATGTCAACTAATGCCACAGTAATGTCACCTAATGTCCCGGACCTGTACACCAAAATTACCCTCGCGGATTACCCCTCGGACTATAGTCTTTCCTTTTTTTTTCGAAGATTTTTTGACCCTCTCCGATTTCCTTAGGAAAATTTCAGAATGTAATATGAAGGGTAAAGACTTGAAAAATATGTGCCAAACATCCCCCATCCCCTCCGATCTGGTCCAAAAAAATTCCGAAAGTTTTCTGGAACAACCCAATTCTGAACGTTTCCTAGCCAGGTGTGGAGCAGTGGGAAGGGGTGAGGGAAGTTTGCCCCATAATTTCCAAGTGTATACCCTCCAAATAACATTCTGGGAAAATCGGGGCGAAATCTGAAGGGATTAAATTTTTTTCCTAAAAATGAGGAAAGTCTTTCCTTTTTTTTTCGAAGATTTTTTGACCCTCCCCGATTTCCTTAGGAAAATTTCAGAATGTAATATGAAGGGTAAAGACTTGAAAAATATGTGCCAACCATCCCCCATCCCCTCCGATCTGGTCCAAAAAAATTCCGAAAGTTTTCTCTAACAACCCAATTCTGAACGTTTCCTAGCCAGGTGTGGAGCAGGGGGAAGGGGTGAGGGAAGTTTGCCCCATAATTTCCAAGTGTATACCCTCCAAAAAACATTCTGGGAAAATCGGGACGAGATCTGAAGGGGTGAATTTTTTTTTCAAAAAATGAGGAAAGACTATAGTCTTTCCTTTTCTTTTTCGAAGATTTTTTTACCCTCTCCGATTTCCTTAGGAAAATTTCAGAATGTAATATGAAGGGTAGAGACTTGAAAAATATGTGCCAAACATCCCCCATCCCCTCCGAGCTGGTTCAAAAAAGTTCCGAAAGTTTTCTGGAACAACCCAATTCTGAACGTTTCCTAGCCAGGTGTGGAGCAGGGGGAAGGGGTGAGGGAAGTTTGCCCCATTATTTCCAAGTGTATACCCTCCAAATAACATTCTGGGAAAATCGGGGCGAGATCTGAAGGGGTGAATTTTTTTTACAAAAAATGAGGAAAGACTATAGTCTTTCCTTTTTTTTTCGAAGATTTTTTGACCCTCTCCGATTTCCTTAGGAAAATTTCAGAATGTAATATGAAGGGTAGAGACTTGAAAAATATGTGCCAAACATCCCCCATCCCCTCCGAGCTGGTCCAAAAAAATTCCGAAAGTTTTCTGGAACAACCCAATTCTGAACGTTTCCTAGCCAGGTGTGGAGCAGTGGGAAGGGGTGAGGGAAGTTTGCCCCATAATTTCCAAGTGTATACCCTCCAAATAACATTCTGGGAAAATCGGGGCGAGATCTGAAGGGGTGAATTTTTTTTCCAAAAAATGAGGAAAGAATATAGTCTTTCCTTTTTTTTTCGAAGATTTTTTGACCCTCTCCGATTTCCTTAGGAAAATTTCAGAATGTAATATGAAGGGTAGAGACTTGAAAAATATGTGCCAAACATCCCCCATCCCCTCCGAGCTGGTCCAAAAAAATTCCGAAAGTTTTCTGGAACAACCCAATTCTGAACGTTTCCTAGCCAGGTGTGGAGCAGTGGGAAGGGGTGAGGGAAGTTTGCCCCATAATTTCCAAGTGTATACCCTCCAAATAACATTCTGGGAAAATCGGGGCGAAATCTGAAGGGATTAAATTTTTTTCCAAAAAATGAGGAAAGTCTTTCCTTTTTTTTTCGAAGATTTTTTGACCCTCCCCGATTTCCTTAGGAAAATTTCAGAATGTAATATGAAGGGTAAAGACTTGAAAAATATGTGCCAACCATCCCCCATCCCCTCCGAGCTGGTCCAAAAAAATTCCGAAAGTTTTCTGTAACAACCCAATTCTGAAGGTTTCCTAGCCAGGTGTGGAGCAGGGGGAAGGGGTGAGGGAAGTTTGCCCCATAATTTCCAAGTGTATACCCTCCAAATAACATTCTGGGAAAATCGGGGCGAGATCTGAAGGGCTTAAATTTTTTTCCAAAAAATGAGGAAAGACTATATAGTCTTTCCTTTTTTTTCGAAGATTTTTTGACCCTCTCCGATTTCCTTAGGAAAATTTCAGAATGTAATATGAAGGGTAAAGACTTGAAAAATATGTGCCAAACATCCCCCATCCCCTCCGATCTGGTCCAAAAAAATTCCGAAAGTTTTCTGGAACAACCCAATTCTGAACGTTTCCTAGCCAGGTGTGGAGCAGTGGGAAGGGGTGAGGGAAGTTTGCCCCATAATTTCCAAGTGTATACCCTCCAAATAACATTCTGGGAAAATCGGGGCGAAATCTGAAGGGATTAAATTTTTTTCCTAAAAATGAGGAAAGTCTTTCCTTTTTTTTTCGAAGATTTTTTGACCCTCCCCGATTTCCTTAGGAAAATTTCAGAATGTAATATGAAGGGTAAAGACTTGAAAAATATGTGCCAACCATCCCCCATCCCCTCCGATCTGGTCCAAAAAAATTCCGAAAGTTTTCTCTAACAACCCAATTCTGAACGTTTCCTAGCCAGGTGTGGAGCAGGGGGAAGGGGTGAGGGAAGTTTGCCCCATAATTTCCAAGTGTATACCCTCCAAATAACATTCTGGGAAAATCGGGACGAGATCTGAAGGGGTGAATTTTTTTTTCAAAAAATGAGGAAAGACTATAGTCTTTCCTTTTTTTTTCGAAGATTTTTTGACCCTCTCCGATTTCCTTAGGAAAATTTCAGAATGTAATATGAAGGGTAGAGACTTGAAAAATATGTGCCAAACATCCCCCATCCCCTCCGAGCTGGTCCAAAAAAATTCCGAAAGTTTTCTGGAACAACCCAATTCTGAACGTTTCCTAGCCAGGTGTGGAGCAGTGGGAAGGGGTGAGGGAAGTTTGCCCCATAATTTCCAAGTGCATACCCTCCAAATAACATTCTGGGAAAATCGGGACGAGATCTGAAGGGGTGAATTTTTTTTTCAAAAAATGAGGAAAGACTATAGTCTTTCCTTTTCTTTTTCGAAGATTTTTTGACCCTCTCCGATTTCCTTAGGAAAATTTCAGAATGAAATATGAAGGGTAGAGACTTGAAAAATATGTGCCAAACATCCCCCATCCCCTCCGAGCTGGTCCAAAAAAATTCCGAAAGTTTTCTGGAACAACCCAATTCTGAACGTTTCCTAGCCAGGTGTGGAGCAGTGAGAAGGGGTGAGGGAAGTTTGCCCCATAATTTCCAAGTGTATACCCTCCAAATAACATTCTGGGAAAATCGGGGCGAGATCTGAAGGGGTGAATTTTTTTTCCAAAATATGAGGAAAGACTATAGTCTTTCCTTTTTTTTTCGAAGATTTTTTGACCCTCTCCGATTTCCTTAGGAAAATTTCAGAATGTAATATGAAAGGTAAAGACTTGAAAAATATGTGCCAACCATCCCCCATCCCCTCCGATCTGGTCCAAAAAAATTCCGAATGTTTTCTCTAACAACCCAATTCTGAACGTTTCCTAGCCAGGTGTGGAGCAGTGGGAAGGGGTCAGGGAAGTTTGCCCCATAATTTCCAAGTGTATACCCTCCAAATAACATTCTGGGAAAATCGGGGCGAGATCTGCAGGGGTGAATTTTTTTTCCAAAAAATGAGGAAAGACTATAGTCTTTCCTTTTTTTTTTCGAAGATTTTTTTACCCTCTCCGATTTCCTTAGGAAAATTTCAGAATGTAATATGAAGGGTAGAGACTTGAAAAATATGTGCCAACCATCCCCCATCCCCTCCGATCTGGTCCAAAAAAATTCCGAATGTTTTCTCTAACAACCCAATTCTGAACGTTTCCTAGCCAGGTGTGGAGCAGTGGGAAGGGGTGAGGGAAGTTTGCCCCATAATTTCCAAGTGTATACCCTCCAAATAATATTCTGGGAAAATCGGGGCGAGATCTGAAGGGGTGAATTTTTTTTCCAAAAAATGAGGAAAGACTATAGTCTTTCCTTTTTTTTTCGAAGATTTTTTGACCCTCTCCGATTTCCTTAGGAAAATTTCAGAATGTAATATGAAGGGTAGAGACTTGAAAAATATGTGCCAAACATCCCCCATCCCCTCCGAGCTGGTCCAAAAAAATTCCGAAAGTTTTCTGGAACAACCCAATTCTGAACGTTTCCTAGCCAGGTGTGGAGCAGTGGGAAGGGGTGAGGGAAGTTTGCCCCATAATTTCCAAGTGTATACCCTCCAAATAACATTCTGGGAAAATCGGGGCGAGATCTGAAGGGGTGAATTTTTTTTCCAAAAAATGAGGAAAGACTATAGTCTTTCCTTTTTTTTTCGAAGATTTTTTGACCCTGTCCGATTTCCTTAGGAAAATTTCAGAATGTAATATGAAAGGTAAAGACTTGAAAAATATGTGCCAACCATCCCCCATCCCCTCCGATCTGGTCCAAAAAAATTCCGAAAGTTTTCTGGAACAACCCAATTCTGAACGTTTCCTAGCCAGGTGTGGAGCAGTGGGAAGGGGTCAGGGAAGTTTGCCCCATAATTTCCAAGTGTATACCCTCCAAATAACATTCTGGGAAAGTCGGGGCGAGATCTGAAGGGGTGAATTTTTTTTCCAAAAAATGAGGAAAGACTATAGTCTTTCCTTTTTTTTTTCGAAGATTTTTTGACCCTCTCCGATTTCCTTAGGAAAATTTCAGAATGTAATATGAAAGGTAAGACTTGAAAAATATGTGCCAACCATCCCCCATCCCCTCCGATCTGGTCCAAAAAAATTCCGAAAGTTTTCTGTAACAACCCAATTCTGAAGGTTTCCTAGCCAGGTGTTGAGCAGGGGGAAGGGGTGAGGGAAGTTTGCCCCATAATTTCCAAGTGTATACCCTCCAAATAACATTCTGGGAAAAGCGGGGCGAGATCTGAAGGGGTGAATTTTTTTTCCAAAAAATGAGGAAAGACTATAGTCTTTCCTTTTTTTTCGAAGATTTTTTGACCCTCTCCGATTTCCTTAGGAAAATTTCAGAATGTAATATGAAAGATAAAGACTTGAAAAATATGTGCCAACCACCCCCATCCCCTCCGATCTGGTCCAAAAAAATTACGAATGTTTTCTCTAACAACCCAATTCTGAACGTTTCCTAGCCAGGTGTGGAGCAGTGGGAAGGGGTCAGGGAAGTTTGCCCCATAATTTCCAAGTGTATACCCTCCAAATAACATTCTGGGAAAATCGGGGCGAGATCTGAAGGGGTGAATTTTTTTTCCAAAAAATGAGGAAAGACTATAGTCTTTCCTTTTTTTTTTCGAAGATTTTTTTACCCTCTCCGATTTCCTTAGGAAAATTTCAGAATGTAATATGAAGGGTAGAGACTTGAAAAATATGTGCCAAACATCCCCCATCCCCTCCGAGCTGGTCCAAAAAAATTCCGAAAGTTTTCTGGAACAACCCAATTCTGAACGTTTCCTAGCCAGGTGTGGAGCAGTGGGAAGGGGTGAGGGAAGTTTGCCCCATAATTTCTAAGTGTATACCCTCCAAATAACATTCTGGGAAAATCGGGGCGAGATCTGAAGGGGTGAATTTTTTTTCCAAAAAATGAGGAAAGACTATAGTCTTTATATATAGACCCTCTCCGATTTCCTTAGGAAAATTTCAGAATGTAATATGAAGGGTAGAGACTTGAAAAATATGTGCCAAACATCCCCCATCCCCTCCGAGCTGGTCCAAAAAAATTCTGAAAGGTTTCTGGAACAACCCAATTCTGAACGTTTCCTAGCCAGGTGTGGAGCAGTGGGAAGGGGTGAGGGAAGTTTGCCCCATAATTTCCAAGTGCATACCCTCCAAATAACATTCTGGGAAAATCGGGACGAGATCTGAAGGGGTGAATTTTTTTTTCAAAAAATGAGGAAAGACTATAGTCTTTCCTTTTTTTTTTCGAAGATTTTTTTACCCTCTCCGATTTCCTTAGGAAAATTTCAGAATGTAATATGAAGGGTAGAGACTTGAAAAATATGTGCCAAACTTCCCCCATCCCCTCCGAGCTGGTCCAAAAAAATTCCGAAAGTTTTCTGGAACAACCCAATTCTGAACGTTTCCTAGCCAGGTGTGGAGCAGTGGGAAGGGGTGAGGGAAGTTTGCCCCATAATTTCCAAGTGTATACCCTCCAAATAACATTCTGGGAAAATCGGGGCGAGATCTGAAGGGGTGAATTTTTTTTCCAAAAAATGAGGAAAGACAGTCTTTCCTTTTTTTTTCGAAGATTTTTTGACCCTCTCCGATTTCCTTAGGAAAATTTCAGAATGTAATATGAAGGGTAGAGACTTGAAAAATATGTGCCAAACATCCCCCATCCCCTCCGAGCTGGTCCAAAAAAATTCCGAAAGTTTTCTGGAACAACCCAATTCTGAACGTTTCCTAGCCAGGTGTGGAGCAGTGGGAAGGGGTGAGGGAAGTTTGCCCCATAATTTCCAAGTGTATACCCTCCAAATAACATTCTGGGAAAATCGGGGCGAGATCTGAAGGGGTGAATTTTTTTTCCAAAAAATGAGGAAAGACTATATATAGTCTTTATATATAGACCCTCTCCGATTTCCTTAGGAAAATTTCAGAATGTAATATGAAGGGTAAAGACTTGAAAAATATGTGCCAAACATCCCCCATCCCCTCCGATCTGGTCCAAAAAAATTCCGAAAGTTTTCTCTAACAACCCAATTCTGAACGTTTCCTAGCCAGGTGTGGAGCAGGGGGAAGGGGTGAGGGAAGTTTGCCCCATAATTTCCAAGTGTATACCCTCCAAATAACATTCTGGGAAAATCGGGGCGAGATCTGAAGGGGTTAAATTTTTTTCCAAAAAATGAGGAAAGACTATAGTCTTTCCTTTTTTTTCGAAGATTTTTTGACCCTCTCCGATTTCCTTAGGAAAATTTCAGAATGTAATATGAAGGGTAAAGACTTGAAAAATATGTGCCAAACATCCCCCATCCCCTCCGATCTGGTCCAAAAAAATTCCGAAAGTTTTCTGGAACAACCCAATTCTGAACGTTTCCTAGCCAGGTGTGGAGGAGTGGGAAGGGGTGAGGGAAGTTTGCCCCATAATTTCCAAGTGTATACCCTCCAAATAACATTCTGGGAAAATCGGGGCGAGATCTGAAGGGGTTAAATTTTTTTCCAAAAAATGAGGAAAGACTTTCCTTTTTTTTTCGAAGATGTTTTGACCCTCTCCGATTTCCTTAGGAAAATTTCAGAATGTAATATGAAGGGTAAAGACTTGAAAAATATGTGCCAAACATCCCCCATCCCCTCCGCTCTGGTCCAATAAAAAATCGAAAGTTTTCTGGAACAACCCAATTCTGAACGTTTCCTAGCCAGGTGTGGAGCAGTGGGAAGGAGTGAGGGAAGTTTGCCCCATAATTTCCAAGTGTATACCCTCCAAATAACATTCTGGGAAAATCGGGGCGAGTTCTGAAGGGGTGAACTTTTTTTCCAAAAAATGAGGAAAGACTATATAGTCTTTCCTTTTTTTTTCGAAGATTTTTTGACCCTCTCCGATTTCCTTAGGAAAATTTCAGAATGTAATATGAAAGGTAAAGACTTGAAAAATATGTGCCAATCATCCCCCATCCCCTCCGATCTGGTCCAAAAAAATTCCGAAAGTTTTCTCTAACAACCCAATTCTGAACGTTTCCTAGCCAGGTGTGGAGCAGGGGGAAGGGTTGAGGGAAGTTTGCCCCATAATTTCCAAGTGTATACCCTCCAAATAACATTCTGGGAAAATCGGGGCGAGATCTGAAGGGGTTAAATTTTTTTCCAAAAAATGAGGAAAGACTATAGTCTTTCCTTTTTTTTTCGAAGATTTTTTTACCCTCTCCGATTTCCTTAGGAAAATTTCAGAATGTAATATGAAGGGTAGAGACTTGAAAAATATGTGCCAAACATCCCCCATCCCCTCCGAGCTGGTCCAAAAAAATTCCGAAAGTTTTCTGGAACAACCCAATTCTGAACGTTTCCTAGCCAGGTGTGGAGCAGTGGGAAGGGGCGAGGGAAGTTTGCCCCATAATTTCCAAATGTACACCCTCCAAATAACGTTCTGGGAAAATCCGTTGTCAAGCATACTAATCTGTACTGGGAATTCTTATCGGTCTATTGTTTTGCCACATCATCAATACCTGAATAGACTATTACCAATAAGTCTTTTAAATTCCTTTTGTACGCAACTGACTGCAAGGTCAAATAACAGAATGATGAAGGATAGTAGTTATGAGAATAATTTGGCGTACCAGTGCTTAATGCCTTAATCAAAATGTAGAGAATAAATCTTCTTGTGGTTCTACTTTAATGTAGCATAAGGTTGTTCATTACCTACAGTGCAGGTGGTATGAAACATTAACGCTGGAGAGGATATAGCGTTTGGAAGGAATTTATCTCATTATAGAGTTAACTATTTATAACCGGAACCAATCGTACGGTCAGCTGAGAGGTGTCAACTAGAATAAGATAAGATGAAGTAAATGTATTGGAGGCGAGACATGCATGAATAATGTATCTAGACAAATATAAATTATGTCGAAAATACAAGCAACAGGAAAAGAATTGCACCTAGTAGGTACCGTTAGACCTGACCACGACATAATAATATATTATAATGAGTTAGTTCAGAAGTTGTGGGAGATATTATGCGAAACCATGCATTATTTGTCAGTTAAAATCGCGAAAAATATGTATACCTATGCTAATAAATTAGATACAATAAACAAGGTAAAGAAAATACAGAGAGAGAGAGACATTATTTAGAATTTACGTAAAAGAGTTAAATATCTGGGAATAGTAGGCAAACGCAGATGCACTGCACTATTTAGTTCGCGATAAAGACCCACTGTTAGGTAAATGGGCAAGTAGTACTTCGTAGAAGATGGTCCATTGTTGCCTCAAACCAGTACGAATTTAGGACAGGAAGGAAATCCTTTACAATTTAATCACGAAGCACAAGATGAGTCACCTTTTTACTTTAAATGATTATATTATTTTTTGGTAAAAGAGATAGTCTATGTTACTTTGAAGATAGGATCAACAATGAGAGAATATGGAAAGAAATTAGAGTGGATACGGAAATAGAAGAAGAATATTTTTGAAAATAAGGGAGGATAATGGGATAGTCAACAGTAATTGTCGATTACGTGTAATAAGTGGTTTGAAAAAGTAAAAGCAGCAATAAAGAGGAAAAATGTATAACAATATAATTATTATCCCTTGTTAGAAATTTGAATATTTCAAATAATATTACCATAGGTGTTGCAAGACTGTACTACATTAATTCACTTAAGCGCCTACTGCTCTAAAAACAATTGCATACTTCAACAAGGACGTGCTAAAGTACATTGCAATTGATTTTTTGGTTCCTCAACATTTTGAATAATTAATGTGTATGTATTCTAATATCGAATAGTACACACCCAACATATTCTGTTAATGTTTATTTTCGCCCGATCGTGTTCTTAGGCGTATTTACCAGCTTTGTTGATCCTAACTCGGGTTAGGAGAATAAAGCTAAGAGTTAGGGGAGTGAAGCTCGCCATGGTTGTTATTTTACTAAACGCAGACTGGTTGCCATGAAACCAAACATGCCGAAACTGTTATAGGAAATTTCACTGTGGTTGCCATGGAAATCTAAACACACTGATTTTATTCTAGTTTATAATCTAATCCACAGATCTAGTCGGTAGGTAAAACAATAAAATGAGGTAGTTGCCAAATTAAATTAAAACGTCAAAATTTCATAATTAAATTGAAAAAAAATACTTAAACACAAATAATTCTGTAAATTCGTACGTACGAAAAATGTTACGTGTTTAGTACACGGTTGGTAAATGCTTACCTACGGATATCAAAGATTGGAAAATCTCGACCCTTCAGGATTTTCCAACTTTTTCTCGAGCTGTTAGAATATACTGACCAGCCTTGTATCGTTATGTACTATATTTAGCAGGGTAACGGTATGAGTCTGAGGTCTACTACAATATCAAAAATTACACGAATTCTTCACGTGTTAAAAACGACAAAAATTTAGGAAATGCAGACATTTATTATCTGGTCAATTAATATGCTAAGGTGAAATTTTAAGGAGGGGTTTTGTATGAAAATTAAATTTGCTTATTTTAAGATTATTATTAACATTTATACTGTTTCCTGGGTGGTACGAGAACACGCACACACGTTTTACCTGAAAGGAGTGCCACATTTGCTCTTACGTGCATGATTCCAACGCCCTCAAGATCAGAAGACTTGCAATGGAGATCATAATGATCTACACAAGAAAATATTATTATTGCCTTTTGATAAAGTTCCAATCATTTTCCATACAGGTTGAATCTTTTCTTCCTTGAACTTTAGAAATTTATTTGATCTTAGAATTATTAATATGGTAGATTCTATAATATAATTCCGTTAAATCAATCATAATCACTTCTGAAAGGTAATAATGAATAAAGAAAAGGCTATGACTATAACTTCTTAATACGGACAGTGAAGATATGAAAGTTATATAACATTGTCATCAAGTCCACAATAATAAAAGCACACCTTGTTTTAAAGGACACGCCCAAGCAACAAGAGATCCAAGGTTGATATGAAGAAAGGAATGCTGATATAAATTTCCCAATTTATATGTTTCCACATCATTAAAATGTATAAATAGTTAAACGACTAATTACTGGAATTAGAAAAAGTGTAACGTTAATATTTATCACGTAGTAGCTTTTAATGTGACAAATGTAAATTTAATCTATACATCTAAGATGTTGGTGGCTTGGTAATTTAATTTAATTACAATAACACTGTTCTGAATGTCACTTCGTACAACAAATTAAGTTGTTAAACTGTCAAACTTCAAACGTGCTGTAATATTTCACACTAAACGAACTTGTCTAATCACGTAGTGGGTGTTTGTTATCAAATATCCTAGGCCTCATTTAATTCCCTTGTGAAAAATAGTTTATGGTAATTAATTTATGTTTAAATTTGTAGATACATAATCTAAATAAATTTATAATAGGCCCGGAAAAGTAGCCTAAGTACCGCAAGATCATGAAAAATTAAGAGCCACGGTGCAGAATGAGATAAATCATTTCACGTCAGTTGATGGAATTTTATTTAAATTTGATTATGCAACCCCCCCTGAATTTGAATGCTGAAGATTATTCAGCAATTAACCCTTCCTGGACTAAATTGGTTCTGAACAGGATGTTAAGGTTGATCTTCACAAATATACCTACGTCAGTTGGGACGGTGGCAAGTTTCCCCCCGATGGTCAAAATGTTTTATAATCCAACCTATAAGTTCCCCCAGTATCTGCACACCTGGAAAGAAAGCCCTTTCCCCAAAGAAAAATTTTTTTAGGAAGAGAAATTCAGAATCCTTGTAAATAAAGTTCAAGTTTATGAAGGAAGTGATTTATTTAATAGCGGGTAGTCTACATTTGTTGTCCAATATGCGGTACCTACTAGGTACCTACTCTCTTTGAAGGCCCCGACTTCGTTTTTCTCATTACACGAATTTATTTGAAATAAATTTAAAATAAAATCATCGTGAGGATGTAAATAGAAATATTCTCTTGCTTCCCTATATTTTCGCGTCTCCACTACCAATCTGTATACCCTTATTCGTTACCACGGTAGTGTTAGATTTATCAGTCAATAAAACTTGTCCAACAAAGTTCTCATTGTCGACGAAATTGTGGAATAATCGACGACAAAGTAGTTGATTTTCAGTGTACACTGGGTGTAAAGTTTGAACGTCTTATAAGGGTTTAGGGTGAAAGTTTGCACCGTGGTGCAACCTTAGTGTATTCGCCACATAATAAAGATTACTGACACTCCGACCTTTTGCCTTTATTGTTCTAGTACCTAATGTATTGTAAGGTCATTCCAATTTTTAGAGTGCCTTTAGACTAATATCAGATATTGGCATTGTATCCTTAATTTGCCGGAGCTGCATGTTCAGGTAAATTTACGTTTATATTCTTCAGACTTCAGATTATTTGCATTTCAGTATTAGTTCTGCTACACACTACTAACCCTTTTACACATGAGTGGCCACAGCCATTTTCCTGCACAAACCCATAATGATTTTAGTAATTAGTTTCAGAATCGTTTTTGCTCAATCAACATTCCTATTCGTCTATTAATTTTCTTGTAGATTTCGGACTGTCCATATACCTTCCTTGATCAATTTATTTTGGATTTATTTTACCTAGTTCCTCCTATTGGAAATAAATGTCTGCCAAGATGATTTTGAGCTTGATTTTATTCAGACCTATATTACTTTGTGTATTGATAAATTAACACAAAACAAAGAAACACAAATGGTATTTTTTTCTTTATGTTCAGTAGCATCCAAACTCTTAAAGTGACATAAGTTATTACTGAGCAGTATATTACACGCCTGAAATAATTATCTTGGTTTATTTCCCTTCCTCGTTGTAGATTTACGAGAAAGTAAAAATAATATTCATGATGCAACATTGCAAGAAGAAACAGTTCACCCATGAGCTAATATACACATAAAGAACAGTTACTATTGTATCGTTAACAGAGCACATAGAATTATGCACTAAAATATGATTACCTACACAAATTATGTAAAATTTTAAAACGTTTGATTCGTACTTTAAAGTATATCCTGAAAAAAATTCTAAAGTTTGTTGAACAACCTGTCAAATTTAGTTCCTTACTTATTAAGTTTAACGAAAAATTAACATTGGGACAAATCGTTATTTAACGCAAATTTACGCTAAGATACTTTCAAACTCTTGAAAGAAAGATTGCTGAAGAAAAAAACAGTCGATATATTTAATATTTTTGACAAATTATTTTAATAATAAAGTTGTATAAACATTTTCTGTAGATTATTTGACTCCTTAGGGCGAGGGAGATAATGTGAAAAAGAAATTTTCTTTATATCCTATACAGTCAGGCGTGGATACCCGAAAGTAAATTTTATTGTTACCCTATTTTCACTCTTTCATTCTTATCACGTTTTCTTGTTTAATAGAAGTTATGCGTGTGTTACATACGAGTAAATTAAATATTACGCACCCTGTTTGTTAACTACGAGATTATATTATCCCATTTCATAGTGTTTTAGAGAAAAATTGCCTTATGTTTGATTCAGAATTAATTACACACTTCAGTGCAAATAAATGTTAACTTTCACTCCTAAAATTATTTAAAATTAATTTTTGTTATTACAAAATAGATTTTGTAATGAGACAAACAGTTAAATGTGGAATTTAATGGAGATAGTTATTGTTACCAAAAATCATATATTTTGAATGAACACTCAACCAGAAAAGTTTGTTTTATTTTTTACGTTTTCCATTTATATTTATTCTTTAGCAATTGCGAAAATTTACAACAGTAGCTGCATCTACATTTTGTTATGGTCTACGAAATAAATTATTTTAATTTTTCCAGAAGCCAAATTTCACGGTTTTCGCAACACCCAATGTTTTCCCCAATTAGTAAACAAAGCAATGTCGAAACCTCTCACGGATAGGAATTCACGGTCAGATGACTTGCAAGAACGTCATGTGTCAGTTGACCGATTATATTAGTTTTACAGGGTGACGCCCATAGGAACACCTTTTCGGAAATGTAAAGATATGCAATGATGTGGACTTTACTGGAAATATTAATCGGGTGGATCAAAGCAGGTCTGCAGCCTGCAGGGTAGGCGAGGTAAGGCAAGGTTAATATTCGTCCTTTTCGGTCACATACTTGATCCATATTTGGTAGCTTATAAAAATATTTGTCCCAAGTTTTTCAGAGTTTAGTGGAAGTGATTATAATAATTCAAGGTAATAAAAAGAAATTATCAAGAGTAGAAATAAAAAATTGCTAACATCTAGAAAATTGTACAGATCGAAAAAATAAATTCTTAATTAAAAATAAAATTAGAATTACATCAAAGATAAATGCACTATTATATTTATAGTTAGTTCATAAGTCGAACAAAAAGAAATATAAACTACATTTTATAATTAATAACTGTGGAAATGAACCATGAAAATGAACTATTGATAAGGTTATCAATTCAATTCGTAAGCCTCTGTTTAAAAAAAAGAGGTAATGACAGAGTGATGAAATATTAATTTCAAACATAAATCATAAGATAATTTTTACCAAGTCATCGATTTGCAGCCCTTGATAGTAAAACCACGTGTTCGGCAAGCTGAAAATTCTTGATTAAATTTCCTTTCTCCTTGAAATGATTATCAGTTTCATGCACAATAAAGATTTTCATTATCAAAATTATATAAACGTCTGATACCGTATTGAAGTTTATCTTAAAAAAAAAGAGTTAACAAAAATCGACTTAATTTAAATTTTTCCCAATTTGGAGTTAGCAACAATAAGCACATATGCATCTGAAAACCATAAAACGGTTTGATTATTCACGTTTCCTAAACTTTTAATTTATGTAGATATGCAAACTCAACTCATTAAATACTAGAGCAACGTCTTTTTTGACTTAATGAAGATCCGCTGAATAATGAAGGCAGCATGTCAAGCTTATCGAGTTATTTCAAAGCGTATGAAATCTTTGGAATAAAATATTGTTACGCAAAAATGAAACGTCTATATGCGGTTACAAAAACTTATAGAAACTGCTGTAACGATTTTTCGTGCTACTTAGCGGTTTTATAATTGAAGAACTTATACAGGGTGTCAATTTTAAAAGTTTCAATGGGACATATTTCTGTAACCAACAAAGATATTAAAAATCGCTCGAAACCGTTTCGATAACACGAAGGAGGAACCGAAATCAAGTATAAAATAACGCACCCCTACCTACCCATTAAGCCACAGCCACCTCAACTTAAAAATCTTAAATGGCAGATTATTGATTTTATCTTCGTTTATGCTACAGAAGACGAGTCAGGAATCTAATTAACAGTTGCAAGAAATTTTCTTAATCGTCTACTTACTTGGATCGCTTTTTGTTCCTTTACCTTTCAAACTCTTTAGCTTTCCTCTTATTTTCAAACATTTTAATTAAAGTTCTCACATGAACCTGTTAGGATGTTCTATTATATCCTACTACTAAGAAGATTAAGGAACTTTAACTTCTAACAACTGTGAATACTTGATAATACCAAAACTAAAGTAATTAACGGAGTAAATAGGGTAGAAAATTTTATCCCTAGTTTTTTTTACGTATCGTTAATTAAACATAATAAATTTATTGTAACAACCAACAAATAATGATAATTTATATTTTTAAATAAAACACGCGTATTTGGATACTTGAATGCTTTTAAATGCGTAGCCTTCGCATGATGCAGTTCGGTCGTTGCCTTCAATTTATTTCATTATCATTTTGTTTGATTCAAACTTTCAATAGAAATTTAATACTGCACAGATTAAAATAAATGTTCTGTCACGCAATGAGGTAGGATTTTTTTGTAACACTCGTTAGGTATTTATACAATTGTATTCAACCAAGCAAGGTATTAACAGATAAATGCATGTTTTAATTGCATTATCCAATGGAACCGACATTTGTACAGTTTCGACGACATTGGTCAATGTAAATTAAAATACTTATTTGAATTTTATGACCTACTCCTTAATATTTTGATATTAAATGAATCTGTGTTGTAATAACTCCACCCAAATAATAAACCTAATATTGGCGCAAGGCTTTTACCATTAATAGCTACCGTATATTATTTACGAGGCAGTAACAAAACCTATAAAATTCCCGTTTCTATATTATATATCTAATAATATCATAACTATGTGGTTGTAATGAAAATATTTAATGGTTACAAGAAATTTTAAATAAAACGTGTGTTTGTAATTTATAGCATTATTATATCTTTATTAAGTCTACCTATCCCATTTAAATAATTTATCAGTTTACATGTTAAAGTTTCATGGTTTTGTAGTTTTGTTCGTAAGCATGAGTTCTAATTGCTTATATAGGTTGTTTGATAACATTTACAATCTTTTTCATGGTAATTGTATTATCAACTAATTATTAATTAAATTTTGCCTTTCATGAAGGTTAAAATGGCATTGCTAACTAAATAGTAAGGAAAGAACGTTTTTAAAGGTTACATTTTAATAATAGTCACCAAAAAGAGATAAATTTTGCAATAGATGAGATAATGTAGATACTGGGAAAAAAAATTAACATACACTGTTATATAAGGAAATAATATTTGCAAACCCTCTTTATCTATTAAAACCAGTACAGTTCTGGAAAATTGGAGATCGAACTGGTAGACTGCGAGACGAGTAACGATAAAGTGGCCAGATTTAATGTCCCTCGAAATCTTCTTTGTAGAATTTTTTTTTAGTACATTATTTAAAAGACTAGCCGGACAATGTTGAAGGCCTCCGACAAAGAATTAAAAATTTAAGAATATAGGATACCAACACCTACGCAGATCTTCAACGAAATTAATAAATTATGTATCAAGATATTAAATGTACGATACTCCAGTTTGATGAATTGAAAGTAAATTGAATTCTTATCTCATAACCGGAAGAGTGCAGTCTATTAGAAGTCAAATTGTAATTTTATTTGTTTTCCATTTGTTGAGATTTATGTAGTGGAATTTATGTCCAATTGAAAAAATATAAAAATAATAGTATACCCGTTGAACAGAAATCAAATCATGGCGCGATAAATAAATGTAGGACAAGCTCTTCTGGATTTTCCCGTATCCACATTAATATTACATTTGAGTTGAGGACATTAGCCTTCAATTTGTTTCCGTAACCCTTACTATAAGTTCTTTTGTGCCATATGTTCCCTTACGAGCTGTTTAAAAAATTTGCAGGCTATTAATAAAACTTAAGGTGACTGTGGAATTTGAGTTCCAAATTTCGGTTCGAATTCTGTTCTCCTGGGGTTGGGACAATAAATTTTCGAAATCCTGATTCACAATTTTAACCGAATCTTGATGATAATAATTATAAAAATACATTCTATCCGTTTCTTGTAAACAGGCTAGGAATATATATCTATAAGTTGGTGAACCATAGCGAGCTGTACAAAATAATCAACAAGTACGTAGCCCGAAATCTTTCCTCGAGTTTGCAGAATTTCCACTGTGGGAGTTTCCTGGAACGATATAACGCCAACTTGTACGGTCCTAAAACTCTTGATAAATTTTGCACAATACTCCAAAAATAATGGCCATGCTTGAGCAGTATCAGTTTACGAAACTGGGTGCTTTCGAGGAGGAAACGATCAATAACTTATCTCTAATAAAAAAATATAGTAAATAAAGAATCCAGTTTTTACCTCCAGATCACTCTCCAGACCTAGTGTTTATTGACCGAGAACAAAACCTTCGATATAATAGAACAATTATTACAGAACCCTGCTTCCGTTGAAATAAATAGATACTTAAAAGCTAAATGAAAAGACATCAACATGTTTTTTTTCTGATTTACTTTTATGATAGTTCTGGTAGGTACTTTTACTAAAGCATACAAAAATATTCCGTTATTTCTAAGAACTTATATAATTAGATATCTTTATTTATTCCAAACTATTTCCGGAAATTACAAAATTGTATTTATTTAAGTTAAAATATTTCATCACTCATATAACATACGTCTTTATATTGTAATCCGATTTGTAACAGATTAATAAAATTTTTATGAATGAGAAAAGGAAGAACCTGAATTTCTTTAGTTATTACCACAAACCACGTCCTTCGGTGAAACTATTTCTACGCAGTTTTCTACTACATATTTTTATATTCACCATTCAACCATGTCTGTTTAGTAAAAACGTCTTACAAAATATTATAAACATTATGCTATTTGCTTTCTTAATAGTATTTGAAACGTTTTGAATTTCCACATTGCAAGACGTAACCAACTATATTTCTTTTCTGTATAAAATTTCATGTTTCAAGAGATATTTTTCATTAAAAAAAACATTCAATTGTTGCGCAGTGTCAGTAATAATTCAAAATAAAATCAAAGTAAATCTTTTTTCTGATTCAATGTCGATGATTTGTTCAACTTAAAACATTAAAATTAATATTTTTATGATTAATTTATATTTCACACAATCATTACAAATTATTGACGACTGTCTACACTGATTACGGGTTAAATGATTTAATAAACGTCAAAGCAACAGGATGGGTCATAGAACATCCATTTAGCAGCAGATGATGTGACCCTTGTTAGAAGTGCAATCAACTAATTTGCGCGCATGACATTTTTTGTTTAAAACTGAATTTTATTGAACTTTGCAATTATATTTAACAACGTATGGAAATTTTCGTTTTAACAAATCAATATCTTATTTAGTATGGAATTTTTTTCGTATATATTACGAAATTATACATCAACATATAAACATTCACGAAACATTTTGAGAAACATCTCCGGATTTGTTAATAAAATTAACATTATAACAACATTTAAACATTTAAACTGTAGATAAGGGTTAATGTGCTTTAATTCGCCTCAGTGGATTATCGCGGCATATAGTTTGGATTGAATATAGAATACGACGAAAGAGAATATTTTATCAACAAAAGAAAAGAAGGAGACTAAACATGAAAATTCGTTGGACGATTATAGTCTCGATACGAAGAGGAGGGGAGAGAGGGGAATATCATTCTGACTAAAATTTTATTCTGGCATAATAATAAACACAGGGTGTCACCAAAATACGAGAACAAACTTTAAGAGCGTGTTCTCCACACCAAGAGAAAGAAAAAAAATTCATATGAAGATGGGTTGGGAAACGCTTTGTTAGGGTGCTACAGCCCCCCGAAGGGGGCACATGAAATTTAAACTTCACACTTTATGAATTAAATTTGCAGCATAGATTCAGGACATCAAGGCAAAGTTCATATGAACTTTTTTTATTGCCTTGATGTCCTGAATCTTTGCTGTGAATTTAATCCATAAAGTACGAGGTTTCCGAATTTCCATGCCAACTATATTTTTCGTAAAAATTGAGTTATCTCGAAAACGGTTCGGTTTATCCACTTTTTATAAGAGTACACTTTTTATGTGATTTTGAACGTACAATCGTACCATGTACTCAAATTTCTAAAAACAATTAAAGATCACAAAAATAATGACGAATAAGTACCCAGCCCCCCAGTTTGGGACACTCATGGTTTAAATTATTTTACTTGAATACTCTCAGATAATAGCCCTTACTAGTACTAACTTATATGCCAAATCTTATTTGTTTATATTAAAGGGTGTCTGAGATATTAATTAAGTAAAATTTTAATTTCATGCGCCCCCTTCGGGGGGCTGTAGCGCCCTAAGAAAGCATTTCCCAAATCCCAACCCGCGTTCACATGAACTTTTTGTCTTCTCGTGGTGTTGAGAACACGGTCTTAAAGTTTGGGCAAGTATTTTAGTTACACCCTGTATAATGATGTTGCGATGAATTCGAACACATTGGGAAAGCATTTAAAACACCAACTTAGAATATTGGGCACTAAATGAGAAACTGATGACACCTAAAGTTTCGGGCAGGGTTCTTCTGTGTATAGAACCTATTATTTGGAAGTAGTACAACATTAAATAAACGCAATGCTTCTTGCAGAATTTTTGCTAAATTAATCTACCCAGCCTGAACTGGAATTGTAGATAGGCTTATATAGCCAGTTAGAGCAATAAAACAGTCAAAGCGAATAGCAAATTATAATTACAGATACCAATATGACATGTTTAAAGGACATAAATATTTTAAGGGCCAGTTTGTCCTTCCATAAGTCAAATACAGATCAATATAGGATAAATGATAAAAATTTAGAAGTGAACTATATTTATACTGACCTACCTTTCAGGATATAGATACACATAAATAAATCGATTAGCATACGCATTGTACTGCACAGTAATTTCTAATTAACATGACAAATTGTCTCTAGTTACTTTGGCTATAAATAACCTAAATATTATAGCATTATTTTTCTCAAGCACATTCTTTACGTATTTTCTAGTTTAATTTATGTTTTCTATAACTGCATACGACTATCATAACATGTTTGTAATGTAGTAATGCGTGGTAATTTATTTCTATTTGCACACAAGTTTTAGAACGGATAATTTCTCCAACAAAATAATGCATGAAGGTTAAAACAAAACATGGTCTATGCTAATTTCTAACAAGTTTTCTTTTTGTGATATTTAATAATAAATTCGGAAATTAATTCCCAAAGGAAACAATAAAACTGCAGGCGAGTTAAAAATTTGCATCATCTTTCCTTTTATTTTTTAATGAACTCTTAAATAAGTTGTTCGGAATTTTAGATCCATGCATGCAAAATATTTCTTATTTCTGTAATAAGGTAATGGTCATTAATTTTAATATTAAAACGAAAAGTATAACAACCTCGTCAAGGACTATGAAAATTGCAACGTTTTGGGTGGTGAAATCAAAATTTATTTGTAAACTAATCAGTTGAAGGAAAACTTAATAAAATTATAGGAACATAATTTGGCCTTTATATTTATTTCCGGAAAATATTTGCATATATTTTTATTTTTGTTTATTAATTTGACAACGTGACAAACTTGAACTGGTTTAAAAATATGTCCCTACCTATATTTTTATAGTAATTTGTTTATAATTATTGTGAACAAATTTTAATTTTTTATATTTTTTCTAATAACGGTTATATGCCCGAATTAAATAAATATGTAACTTTGGAAACAACCAAATGGAATATTATCCAGGTGTATCAAATTCTAACCGGGTTGCGGAGAAGAATTTTTCATCAAAGTGTAGGACTGAGGAATTATAATATATGGAATATAAAATTAAATGAACTGCATAGGATGCGTTGCACCACTCATAGAAATATTCTTTGATTGGGTTGCTCTATGTTTATTTTAATAATTGCAATTAAAATTCCAGGGGCGTATTAATATATATGATTATTTATAAAAATTATCAAAGAGGTTTGTTATCAAAAAGAAAATAATATTTCAAGACTTTCTCTGAAAATGCTCTCTTTGACGATATTTTACAAAAACATTTTGTAACCAAATAATTTAACATAACAATCTGATTGTCTAAAACAAGGTTCACATATTGTATTTTGGCTCTTATTTACTACAAGTCACTCTCGTAAACTTGTACTTGAAGTTTAAATATTTGACATACCTCATTAAACCTCTTCCGAAACTGCAATGCCTATCGAGCTTGTACACCTATCTCTTCCTACTGAAATTTCCTATTAAGACTATTTCTTCATCTCACTCTATTACATATCCGTATGTAATTACCTGTTCTTGTCTTAAAAAATTGCAGTTGAGCTATAAACGTCTGCTACTGTAAAGTCTTCTGTAAAGGTGAAAGGGACCTTGCTCCTCAGATGGGGCAGTGGTTATTGGGGGGCCGTATATATACCTGGTTAGGGCGATACCCCAACACAGTCATCAGCAGTCCTAGTGCCCTAGGAGGTTGAAGAGGTCAATATGAAATTCTTGGTGAGTTAAACTAGAGTTTTTTTAAAACAAGGGTGGAAGTGTACATATTTCGGTTTTAAGGGTAAACATTTTAAATTAAAAAAAATAGTGGTGAGTCTATTAAAAATTATTATTTGCAATAATACGCCAGTATCCTATTTATAATATTGAAAGAATAATTGACAAGTGATGTATGGGTGTAAGAATTTGTAAAGTAGGTAGTTAGATGAATGTTTAGTATTGTTTTTTTTAATTAGTTATTAATTTATTAGTAATAATTATGTATGGTCTTGTAATTTTAGTTCTTCGTTATTTGTGAGTGATTTTGTTATACTGGTTAAACATCATGAATAGAAATTTTTGAATCAATTAAAATAACAAGCTTTGAATTTATTGTATCATAGAAAGTTTTTTTTAAAAAATTATTAGTGCAGATAGAAATTCCAAGAATATTAGTTATTTGTTGGTTTCAACGCATTTCTTGATTGTCGAGTCTTATGTACAACACCAATTCTTGTAAATTCAATTTTATCAAAAATGTAACTTTTTTTATGATGCAATTTGATTGCGGCTTTTAATTGGCCTAAAATAAATATAATTACTAATTAATTCAAGTTACGTTTATAGTCAGGTTGCCCTTCTTGCGTTATCAATATTTTATATCATATTAATTTGAAGGATATTGTCGTTAACAGATAAAATTAATTAAACGTATTCCACATTACCGGTTAGCTATAATACTTATGACTAGATAATTCAGAAATAATTCAAAGGACATCAGATAACTTTCCTTAAATTATAATTTTCTCTAATTTAATATAATGTAGTAAATTAAAACGGTTTCGCTTACATTGTTTATTAGACCATAAAATATTTTTCTTGCGAAATTGGATTATTCATCATTCTACTAATTAACGACCATTAAACCCAGAAACAGTAATTAGAGGTACCTACTCTCATCTACTCACTACACCTAGCTTACATGTTTTCATAACGTGCACAATTTAAATATAAACGAGTCAATTAACACTAATAAAAAATTCTCAGATTCGTTTAGAATTATTTTTAAATTTTCAGAAGTTTGTTTAGGGATCAAATGCTACATAAGTTATAGTTACAATAATTAAATCGATTTCTGAATGTAGTAAAGCTTCCTTTGCTTACAACTAAAGTAGGTACCTGGTAATTTAATTTTTTAACATTTAAATATTCTCTTAAATCATTAATAAAAATTGAATTTTTTAATTACAGGTCTTTTTGTCTTGCGTCTTGGCTATCGCCTCGGCTGGCTACCCTTATTACGCTAGCCCCTATGCCCAACATGTTCCCGAAATTGACCATAACGGGGTACCAATAGACACCCCAGAAGTTCAAGCAGCTAAAGCTAATCACTTTGCTGCGCATGCTGCTGCTAAATACGGAGGTTATCTTGCTGTTGGTTACACTGGTCACGGTGTCCCCTCTATTACCGCTGAAGGGCAACCAATCGATACCCCAGAAGTGCAACTTGCAAGACATGCTCATTTTATTGCTTACAACCAGGCTGCTTACCAGAACTCAAACCCACATGCCGCCATCGCCGCCGGTCCTATTGAGACACCCGAAGTTCAAATAGCCAAGGCCGCGCACTTTGCTGCTCATGCTGAAGCTCAAGCTCGTAAACATTATAGAAGACGCCGTTCTCCAGGATATGCTTACCCTCAAGCCATCCCCGCAATTGGACACAATGGAGTACCTTTAGACACCCCTGAAGTTCAAGCTGCTAAAGCTAATCACTTTGCTGCTCATGCTCAACTTCAATCAACCCATCATGCTTCTGCTCCAGCCCAATATCCTGCATATTCTGGTCCAACCTACAACGGTTTTGCTGGATATCACGTACCTGTAATTGGAGCCAATGGTGTACCTACTGAAACCCCCGAAGTTCAAGCCGCCAAGGCTAATCACCAAGCAGCTCTTTCCAAGTCTGCTGCAAGTGGTTACCAAGGAGGTCATCAAGGTTACCAAGGAGGATACCAAGGATCTTATCAAGGACCTTATGCTGGTTCAAATTTCGCAAATGGAGCTCCACAAGAAACTCCAGAAGTTCAAGCCGCCAGGGCAGCACATCTTGCCGCACATGCACACAGCGGACACCGTTACTAAATTTTTTGTCATCAAACATTAATCACATTGAGTGCCTGAGACATCAGTCTACCTCTTATTTGGAAGATAGCAAATTATGATAGTAAAATTTCTATATGTTATAGGAATTTTGGTATCGATGATGTTTGGGCATTGTTCTTCGAACAAGATCTGTGTTCATATTTATCCTTCGTTTATTATTCGTTACCAAGTTATCTGTACAGCACATCTTATTATTTAAGGGCATCAAAAATTCTAAATAAATAAGTAAATCATTATAATCGATTTTTATTTTTAAAACCTAAGTTTATGTTTAAAAAAATTGAGTTTACACGGTGGTAAGGAATCCAGGAATAGTTTTCTTGTAATTTTGAAGTTTGTTCAATATTTTGGTTAATGTTACATAAAATTTTTGAACAGTTGGTAACTAAACCAATTTCGAAACTTGGCAAAGAGTGGAAATTTTAAATTCTAATTATTTTGGTAATTTAACCATTCTTTGCCTTTCTAATAAAGAATTATACTTTCAAAGGAAGTAAAATCTGATGCTAATTATCTTTTAATTAATTAATACCTACCTTCGATAAGTTTACTTAACACCACCTTTTCTTTACACAACATTACAAAGAAATATGTGGTAGTAATTATGTTCATTACATACAGTTTTCGATTCTTCCAATATTAAAATTTTAAATCTATAGAAAGCTTTCAATAATATTCACACCTCAGAGTATGGGTACTTATGTGGTTTCGTTATATTTTTACAATAATTCCTTCACGCATGAATTACTTAGAAGCTTACTTACACAATGATGTAATTCAGAGTGAAATTAGAAACTATCAATTTCGATCTTCAAGGCCGTGAGTACAGTGAGATTGTTTAAGCGTGAAATACACTTATACTAAAAAAAAAAAATTGTACGGTGCACGATTGCATTCCGCCTTGCTGTAATACCACATGATTAAATAATGTTGAAGTTCAACCGTTGCACGTACTTTGAACAAAATTGCAGGAACAAATTTGTTACTGTATAACTACGAGAGCAAAATATGAGGAAATGGTTGGTCTACTACATGGCACAGACCTGAATACCTTGCGCTAATTATCTGAATAATTCAAACATTGGACAGTAACGGATCAAGTTCGATTATTTCTTTATCGGTTTTTGAAAAAATTAGTCAAATTCGTGCACAGTAACTAAACCCTCTCCCCCCCAATTTTTTATCAACCCAATTATTACAACATAATTTAATCCACCACTGTTTACATATTTTTTTACATCTCCTGATAAACCTAAATATATCAAACAAGTCAACGACTCAAACGGTACAAAGTTCTCAAGTAAATCTAATGTCTAAATCAGATGTTTAATTTTGTCTTCTTCACATTCTAATGTTAATATTAAAAAATTCATTTAACAACCAATAATAAAATTAAATTCTTTCCTGTATTGTACTAATCTCTAAGAATAAAAAACGTAGGAGTCACGAGAACTCTACAAAAACTGGAGAAAATCTCTTCATGGTACCGAAATCCAAATCTTAAATGTCACATACTTCGATTAAAATAGATCAGTGTGTTCTTGTTCATCTTACACGCCCTCTTTTCTGCTCTTGCCTGGCCTTGCATAGTTTCGCATACTTTAATATAAAGCTTGTCCAACTTCTTACATCTCATTCTTCTAGAATAATTCGTCTTAGTTCGTTGGAAAATATTGTAAAAATAAAAGCTCAATGTGTTATTAAATCTACGTCCTTGCTTATAGCGTTAATGTATCTATTATTATCGTAACTTATAAAATTTAATTACATAGCAAATATCTCTGAATACTACCCTGCTTAAGAGAAAATTAAACCGTAAAAATAAAGGTACAGTAACTGTCCTTGATAATTACACTGGTCTTTTTTGTAAAAGCAACGGCCCAACAAATAAATTGCAATATGTCAACCAATTTTTTGCCTTTCCCAAGAAGTTTTTTTTTATCATGAAAATTCCATCGATAAACTTCCGCTATTTCAGATTTCAAAGAAGACGTAAAACTGGAAAAAATGACGTAATGTCACAGTCTGCAAATCAAGAGCAACCCAACGAAATTCAGCCTTGATCTTAAGGAAAACGATCTCCGGGTGCTTACAACAATAACAATAATCTTTAGAATTAATTCAAGGTACTGTACAGAACTTGCAGCTATATGTTGCGTAGTCACTTCGAATAAGGCAGCAAGGCGGGGCTGACTATATAACAATCTCATTAGGCCATAATGAATATAGTTAATGCGAGTTCTTGTGAGAGAAGCGCATAAAATGAAATTACTGGTGAGTTCTACAAAGAGTTATTGTGCTTCCTTAATTATTTAAAGGTAAGCCAGTACGTAACATTTATTTCTTTTCAGGTATTATTAACAGCCCTCTGGGCGGTAGTAGAAGTATCTTCTTCAGGAGTTACTATTGGAATTACCCCATACTCCCACCCTGTTCAAACTCAATATCATAGTCAAGATGTATTTGGTCAGTATGCTTATGGTTACGCAACCCCAACAAGTTCTAAAAGTGAAACAAAATCTGCAAATGGAGTTACACAAGGTGGATACTCATACATAGATTCAAATGGAATTTTACAAACAGTGCAATATATCGCGGATCCGATTCACGGTTTCCGAGTAGCAGCCACTAATTTACCCCAAGATTTACCAGATGTAGCTTACGCTAAAGCTCAACATTTGGCAGCGGTTGAAGCAACCAAAGTAGAGCATGCTTTAATTGCAGCTAGAGTACAATACAGCAACCCTATTGCTGTTCCTATAGGAGCAGTGCAACAAGTACCGTTAGTTGCATTACCACAACCAGTTCAAGACCTCCCGGAAGTTATTCATGCTAGAGCTGAACACTTGGCGGCCTTCGAAGCCGTCAAGGCTAGAGATCTCGCTGCCGCGCACCAAGTTGCTATTAGTCCGGTTCCAGCACAATTATCCGGTGCTGTTGTACCTGTACAAACTGCAGGACTTGTAGCATCATCAGTTGCACCTGGTTATGCCTACTCGTATGCCCAGAATGCCCATTATTCTTACACTCCTGCTCTCAACGCAATACAACACGTGCCAGCTAGTTCGCAATATCACGCTCAAGATGGATGGGGCCAATATTCTTACGGATACGTAGGAGATTCAAGTTCAAAGAGTGAAACTAAAACCGCTGATGGTATTACACGAGGTGGATACTCCTACATTGATGCTAATGGAATTGTTCAAACTGTTAATTATATTTCTGATCCTGTAAATGGATTCCGTGTGGCTGCTACAAATATTCCAGTAGGACCTGCTGAAGTAGCTAATGCAGGCGTAGTGGCTGCTCCAGTAGCTGTTGCTGCTCCCGTAGCCGTTGCAGCCCCTGTAGCTGCACCAGTACATGTTGCTGCTGCTGCCCCAGTACTTGCTCCTGCTATCGCAGCTACACCTGTAGCCGCCCCTGTATACGCAGCCGCTCCACACGCTAACGTCATAAACACTGTCCCAGAAGCTGGATGGTACGCACATGAAGTTTATTATTAAATTTGTTGTAGATATAAAATTTGTTTTATTAATAAAAATTTATTTAAACTTAAAAGCATGCAAATTCCTCGTTATCACCAAATAAAGATGAGGTAAACGAGATTATACGTAAAGAGTGGCAAGATATGAATCAGAAAATTTGATACCTACTCTTATTTTTACAATTTTTTATGTTCTTATTTATTTGTAACTCTTTGACAATTTGTCATTTTTAAAAAATGTAAATAAGTTACATAAATGTTCTTGAACAATGTATATCAATTATATTTGTGTTTTTGAATTTAAAAATAAATAATTTTTAAATCTTTACTGATTAGAAATTAATTTTAGTTTTTATACAAAAATAAGCTTCGTTATTTATTTTCCGTAAAATATAAAGAAGCAATTAGTGGAAGTAAATGCAAGTCTATTTTTCTTTCAGTCCCTTAAAACGTCAATACAATGATATATTATGTTTCAACGCTTTGCTGCGTTCCTGAAAAATGTAATTCGGTTCAGAGTTCCTCGAGAAAATTCTTATCCTGTTAAATGCAGGTAAGCTATCTAATTTACTTTGAGGCTGCAATGGAAGCCCTTTTAGATACTTCGAGAGGATTATACAAACTTCATTTTTTTGAAGGTCTTCTAGTACCTGACAAAATTATTTTGAGATCACTGTAGGAGTTAGTTACGCCCGTGTTGCGAACTCAGTTACTCCGAGGGTCCTAATTTTGAGATTACCATGAAAACTCACGTACTGTGTATCTCACGGCCGATGGGATAAAATTTTTCAGAATACAAAAGAACAAAAGGAAATTTCCAGAAAATTCGATATACAGGGTGTTTATTAAATGGCGGACACGGAGAGCACTACGCGATTCTCATCTTAAAACTGAATTAAAAAAGTATAGGCGATTTTGTCCTAATGTATTTAGTTTCCGAGTTATTCGCATTTTAAAAATTTTAAATTTGACAACATTGCGCATGCTTGCACGGACTTTGTTTTAAACGTTTGGTGTTTTAATAAGGCAGTATGAACAAGTTTCCTAGGTAATAACCTCATAGCTACAATGCACTGTTGCAACATATTGAAAAAAAATTTAACAACAGATATTTATCAGAAAGAATGTCTTCGGAGGAAGGAATACAACGTATAAAAAATTCCAAATTTATTAAGATTTAATATTTGATTAATGAACAATGCGGAACGGTTAAAATTTACCCGTTTTTCCAAAGCATAAAGGAATTGAATCTCAATCTTTGACTGAGAATAACTCTGAACCTAGCGAAGAACGGGCATTATTGTATTATATTTTTCCAATTGGTATCTGGAGGGGAATGTAGTACTCTGCTCCGTGTCCGCGATTTAAGAAACACCCTGTAGTTTATAGTGATACGAAATATTTACACCTACTCATACACTTTGTAATCTGAATTAGCTGCTCCATTGCAATGTCTTCTGGACACTACTGGAGCGCCACTGTGTTGCTGCCCGGAGTTATCGAATGGGAATCTGAAAGGGTTGACTACGGTATCCGCAAAGGGACTAACCCCTTCTATAAGTAACTTATACGTTGTTAATATAGTATCATTTATTTATTTGTTTCTGTATAATGTTACTAAAAGTCCGAATTTTGAATGTCCTAAAGTGGACCATGGGCTGTTGGGTGCAATTGACATTTATTTTAATTTATTACCGTCACTTACAGCCCTAGGAATATAATAACTGTCATTAATAGTCCTGGGAAAATAATGTAACAATGGCAACCGAATGTAACTGACCATTAAGTTCCGGTGCCAAGGATATGTACTACACGAATGATATCGGCCAGTCCCTGGAACCATGAATATGAAACCTACTTACGTTGCTAGTAGAATGAAAATTGTATTTACAAATAGTATTTTCTTATTCTTTTAAGCGACTTATTACCGGTAGCGTGAAAAGTTTAATATTTAACACGGAATGTATCGACTATTAGCCTCAGGGATGCTTCGGATTCTATTCCTACCTCGCATGTTAATGCATCCTTACATTCCTTGTTACTTAAATAACTATTATATTCTTCCAACACCAACATCGTAAGTAATAATAATTTGTTCGATTTTTTTACCAGTAGGTACATTGGTTCACTTCTTTCCGCTACGTTTTAAATTTATTATATTTATACCAGTATAAATCAGATGAGATAAAAATAACCTTTATTAATGATACCAACAGAATGAAAAATTATATTTAGTAACCTCAGGGCATATTTTGTCTAAATTTGTTTACGCGCACATATGTTATCATTAAAAAATAGGTTTACATAAACAGTCAGGTTAAATAAACCCGACGGTGAAGATATTTTTTATTTTATAATACGACAGCTTAAATAAAAAAATTGGATCATTATAATCTTAATAGTTTATTGTTTTATTAAGATATAAAATTTCTCATTGCAGTACAATAATTGGCATTTCGTAAACAAGGAAATGCTTTCATTAAATATTCTCATTAAAATTTAAAATTGTAATTAACTTGTGATGTGATTTACCAGGAAATTTTTATTATTTCGATTATTACATAATTCCTGGGAATATGTCTTTGCTGGGAAGCTCGACATTTACGTTGTAGTATTAACAAAGTAGATTGCACATCTACAAGACTTTGATAAACTTGTGGATCTAAGTAAACATTCTATTAAATGTACATTAACTTAGGGGTGGGTTTGTAAGTTTGATGTAAAATTAATATACGTTAGGAATTCCATGTACCTAACTAGCTCATGAATAATGTAGAGATGCATTTGGAGATTTCCGCAAGGCTTTTGGGGATGCATTTATGGTGTACGGAATTTATTATCTTTATCTATATTATCATGTTCTAATGTCAATCAATATTCAATTTTAAAAAATGGGTTAGGTCGTCAAGCTTTGGAGGACGCAAATTAAGCAGCAGACCAAATTATAACAAAAACTAAGCAGGGTCAATTTGTAAACATAAATCTGTTACGCAGAAAAACGTCAACATAAGTTTTACGTCAATATATCGAACTTTGTTCCATTTGACTACGAATAACAAACAGTTTGATAAGAAGATCCGGAATTAAATGAGGAAGATTTATCCTGTTCAAACGGAAAACGTATTTTTTGTTACAGAATAAACTACCAAACATTATATTAGGCAGGAATCAAGAGATAGTTTTCTGAAGTTGTTAGGAAACTTTTATTGTTAAGATTTATATTCTTCCCTATTATACCGTACGAGAAAATTGTTTGGGCAGAACTGCATTAGCAAATGTGGAACAGACATTAGAAAATCAATGCTAAAAAGGGGCTCGTCTTTATTTATCAGCTATTATTGTAAGACCTCTGACCTGTGTCGGATAATTGCTAGATATTATAAAAGGATGGTGATAGCGCCAGAAAACCTAAGTGTATGATTAACAGTGTCGGGGAAAGGATGTGCAAATAAATCCATTAAAACATTAGTGTTAAAAATAATTACTGAAAATAAGGATATAATAAATAAAAATGCCAGAAAAGTTTCTACATGAAGAACATTCGAGGATAGGTCTTGCTACTTATGGATCTGTTCCTAGCAAGACCTTGCCTCAGTATTTAGCTGCTACTTTAGGTGGGTATTTACCATTAATTTTGTTAATTAATCCACTCACTGGGTTTAAACACAGGGATGCAATTTATTTCCTCTCTTAAATATACAAAATGTAAAAAGTTGTTTAATTAAGTTTATATACTTCTGCTGTTAGTTTCAAAATTATTCAATTAATCAGCACCCTTCTTTGATAATTTTTTAATTTTCCTAATTAAAAACTTCTGGATTTAATTAAATAAAGCAACCACTAAGATTTTCATAAGCTGCACATGTATTTTATGCTAGTTGCGTGATTAATCAATGTCAGTGTCATGGAGGTTGAATGAACAAGTAAAAAGATAAATTACTAAAATAAATGAATACGTTTCTTTATCAAATTTTGATGTGGTTCAGAAAATGTGTAAAATTTATATTAACCTTTAGATGATTCAAATTTCCATAAGGTTGGAGTTTATCGAATGTACTGATTTAATCTATTTCGAGGAATTTAAAATTCCTGATGTAAGTTTTAATAATTTTGTGTAATCCAAGGGTTCCAAAAATAGTCATCCTAGGATTTTTAGGAAACATCATGATACGCCAGTAAAAATCTGTTTCAACTACACCCCTAGGAATTTTAACATTTTATCAAACTGGCGATTATTGGTAGGTACTATTGTCAGTCCTGAAAAATCTAGTTTGAGTGATTTATTAATTAATTATTCTACTCCATATAATATTTCTGAGTTTCCCAAAAATTAAATTTAATAAAGACAGTTGCTTCAACTTGTTTTTAATCTTTGCCAGTATTTTTTATCTAACCTAATAAATGTACCAACTAAATATTTGTTTACTTATAGAAACACAATAATTTCTGCGTTTTAGAAGAAATATAATTCCAAAGTTCTTTTATTAAATTAATTATATTTTAATAAACATTAAATTTGCTTTAGATTTGAAAATCCCAGAAAAGGTGAAAGGTTGTTAACGTCATAGAAAATAAGAAGAACCTTCACTTAAAGATAACTAACAGTCGGGCATAACAATTTTTACCACAATATTACTTGTTCTAGGGGCCGGTGTTATAAAGTCTGGTTGACCCGCGGTTGGCACAATGAAAAAAAATCGTATTTGTGACAATTGGTTGTGGTTGAAATAACCGACCGACGGTCAAGCAGAGTTTATAAATCCGGGCCTAATAGAAATAAATCGACAATCACATATTTCTTGGAAATAAATTACATTCCTGTCAAGAATGAGAGATGAGGGTATCAGGATCATATAATGTGATGAGTTTGGTAGCAATAACGTTCATAGAATTTTATTGTTTTATATATTTCATAAGTTTTATACAAAACAGAAACGGAATGATTCGGTATATGCAGGAAGAACACATTTTTGTGCTAAAATTTCAAAAAGTGTACATATTTTGTACGAGATATTCGCGAGAATGATTTTAAATATTTTTGCTTTTTATGTAACTGCACTCTTATTGTTCAGTTGCGCTATTCAGTAGCTTCCAGCTGTTGTTTATTTTTTATCTGGTATTTGGGTTATTGTGTCGTCTAATTAATCCCGAAGACTACCCGCTTTTAAGGTCTTTAAAGAAATTTACACCACACAAATGTAAATCTAATCTAATCTAATTCAATGTCAATATATTTTTACAGCTACCCTAGCAGCAGTGGCAATGGGAACACATTTATCCTGGTCATCTGCGGCTGTACTTATGCTAACCAGTCCGACATCGGATATCCCTATAACTGACCAAGAAGGATCTTGGATTGGATCCTTAATAACATTAGGAGGTTGTGCGGGAGCTATTCCTACGGGTGCTATAACCACGCGGTTGGGTCCAAAGCGGACACTTCAGATAATAGCTTTACCGCTCTTAGCAGCTTGGTACATTATCGCCTTCAGGTAAGTTTAATCTAATTTTCGACCGCACGCTAAGGAAACTATGTTAGGCGTCAAAGGGAATTAAGATTATGGTTATCTCTTGAGAACAAATACGTTACTCGTTTAACAGCTAGAGAAAGTTTAAATTTTGCTAAGAAACGTTTTTGTTTGAATTTTAATACAGAACACAAAATTTATATTGGTAAAACAAACTTTTCATTCAGATTTCATTTATTTTCATTACCATTCCAAGAAATTTATCAGGATTCGTTAGAAAATAAGTTTTAAAAACTGAAAAAAGAATTGATGAAAGTTACGTTAACGTCTGAAAGTTCTTTTCATATTGTGTTCATTATTCGTCCAAATCAAATTGATTTTTTTTTCAGCGGCTGCGTTTGGGGATTGTATTTTGCAAGATTTCTAGCAGGATTGGGAGCGGGTGCAGCCTGTGTCGCCGCCCCAATGTATGTGGCGGAACTTGCAGAAGCGAAAATTCGTGGAACTCTCGGAACGTTTTTCCAATTACAGATTACTGTAGGACTATTAATTGGATATATTTTAGGTAAGACCATGTTTACACTTTATATTTTGTATAAAAAAAATTAAGGAATTTTTAGTTAACAATATTTATCATGTAGGGATTTATAAGTCAAGAATTTTCATTTGAGGGAAAGACGTTAATTAAGAAATCCTTAATTTTCTTTTAATTAATTCTTCTAATTAATTATTTATGTTTAACAAATTTTAATTATTAACAGAAGAGGATAGGATAATAACAGAATAAAAAAATGTAATACAAAAATAACATACTAAGCAAATAATAGTAGATTTGTTCTGCAAGAGTAGGTACCTTTGCAACAGGTGGGTAAAACCTACTGAATCTTCAGGATAATATAAAGTTTAAAATATCTATCTGGCGTAATTCACATTACCCTTTAAATTGCGTTAATTTACAATAACCCTTTCAATTTTAATATGTTTTCAATTTCTATTCAAACTTTTAACAGTCATGTAATAAGGAAGAGTATTAGGGTAGGAAGCAGCAAGTAGACACGTAGATATAACGGAGCTGTGCCAAAAATTCTTGTACATTACAACATGATCGGGAAAGTCCTTCTTTGCAAACTTTGGCAGGGGTCAGGATAATCAAGCAAATTAGGCAATCGGCAGAGTTTACTGTATCGCGATTGAAACAGTTGACAGTATAGAACATTAATTTTAAATTAATTCCCAAGACCTAATAATGCGATAATTTTGGATTGGAAAACCCCCAAAAGTCATGTTTGATTGGTTACGTTCAATTGATATGACTTTAGAGCTGCCATTCCTTAAAGTGAATTTTTTAAATAAGTTATAACAACCACATCTTCAAATCATTTCAAATTCAGTTTACCAACGAAATTAACTATAAAATAAAATACCGATTAATTAGTACTCCCAAATATTTCTGATTTAGAATTTTTTTTTATTCAACCCTACACATCTATTATTACGTTGTATTTTGTAACGTCAACAACAGTTGTAGTAAACTCATAATAAGTGAAATTCTGTTTAAAAAAACGATCACGTTTTAAACGAAAATTTGATATGCGCTTTAAAATTGAATAACAGGGTTTCCATCATTTGAAAAATCCACTGTGTTATCAGATTTAAACCCAAACAGCGGTAAAAAATTCTGATTAGTCAGGCTTTGTTTTGTTATGGCATATCGTACACGTAACACGTGCATTGCATACTTATTTTGTGGCGAAAAACGACAAACTTTAGGAATAATTCAATAATTTACTATTATGATACTTCAGATTAGTAATTAAAAAAATTCTTGAAGTACGACATTGTACTGAACGCGTAATAAGTACCAGACGTGGTATTAAGGTTTGGGGTTCGAATCCCTACGATGAAAAATTGAGAAAAAAAAATTTGTAATACAGTACTATCAGAATATCAATATTTGCTTGCAAACTGGTAACTGATTCTTTATTAGTTACCGAAAAACTATTTAATACATAATTAAATGAAAAAACTTTGAATTAAAAGTAAAAAAATCTGTTTCGTGAACAATTTCTTAAATCTGCTAAAAATGTACGGTGAATGAAAAGATTTTTTTCTGTATGAACGACTTTTATTGTAAACTCCTGTCACGTAATCCTGAAACTTTGCAGGCGGAACAATACACGACTTCAAACTTCTGGCCCTAATATCATCAGCAGTACCTATTGTTTTCCTGCTGACCTTCTCATTTATGCCCGAATCTCCAGTTTTCTTAAGTTCAAAGGGACAAATCAATGAGGCTAGGAAGTCCTTGCAGTATCTCCGAGGAGTTGACTATGATATCGAGGATGAGTTATCTCGAATCAGGGAAAATATCAGAGAAGCAAGTGTTAACAAAGGCGGATTGTACGACTTGCTCAAATGTAAAGCTACTTTGACAGCAATGGTGGTTTCTCTGGCCCTTATGTTCTTCCAACAAATGAGTGGCATCAACGCCGTGCTATTCTATGCTGAACCCATTTTCAAGCAGTCTGGAAGCTCACTGCCTTCCAGCATTTGTGCTATTGTTGTCGGAATCGTGCAAGTAAGTAAAAGTTTTTTTTATCTAACAAGTGGGTCAAGTCTTTTCAGCCATACAAAACAGTGAACACCTTATAAAAGTTTAGACCTCAATAGAAATGGAATTATTACAGTTTCCAAAGAAAATTGCATTAAGCTTTCGAATAAAAATAAATTAATGATTATTTTAATAGTAAGGGTGAGTTCACACAAGCACAGACAAATTTATTTAAAGAAAATGAGAAAATAGGAACCAGAAGTATCCATTCCAGACTTTCAGTATTATTAACCCTTTTTATGGCAGCTTTTATCAGTAAATATTATGTCTTGTGTAATATCAAGGATCAATAAAGATCGTACATATTTGTGTTTCACAAGACGGTTAGGACGAGGTAACATCTTGCTGAAAGTGTGTTTGACGTAATATTGCTGTGTATAAGATTCTTGCTTCAACTATAGCTAGAAAGAAGGGCTTTCAGGTAGAAAATATTTATACTTTATGTATGAAAAACTTATCTTATTATTTCAATAGCAAGGATAGTTGTGTATTCTTTAGGATAGTTCAGAAAATAATTAGGATCTCGTTCAGGAATTTTATGATAAATATTTTATTTAAGTTTCAGTTTTAAAATGAGGGTAGGACGCATATTGGCACCTATTGGGGATAATTAAGAAGCCATTGGCATAAATTAAAATCGAATAAAAATAAATGAGCTCCCAAAGCTGTGTCCTGAATATGACGCACTGTGTATGACACTTACTCAACATTATATTCGCATAACTAATAAGTCTTTTCAAAAGAAAAGACACAATAAACAAAGAAATAAATCTAAAATATTCCTAATTTATAAACTTGTAGATTTATAATAACTTAAAAAATCCTCTTTTGTGTTATCCGGTTTTATCATCCCCACAGATTCAATTTCGTCTAGGCTGTTTTGTTGTAGCTTGATAATGGCTAAACCGTATAACCAGATTAGCTACACAAAATCAGTATAGGTAGTAGGGATTCAATTGAAAATACACTGAACGGGCTATTGAATAATTGATAGCAATGCATTTGCAGTTCCATTTATAGAGAATGTGATTAAATATAAAGCTTGATTCCAATCAATGGTTATCAAAAGTTTAATTTTATTTAAACCTTAATAAACGAAAAATTACAAACCTTTAGCTTAAAAAATTCTTCCTTCGTTTCCATCAATTTATTTCCACAACGCTCGTATGTTTAAAGATAATCTAATAATACCTAACTTGTTACAGGTTGTTGCCACTTACCTTTCATCGCTGTTGATTGATAGGTTGGGCAGGAAATTTTTATTGATAATCTCCGGTTCAATCATGGCTATCTGTCTTGGAATTCTGGCCATATACTTCCATCTCCAACAATTAAATTACGATTTATCACATTATTCGCTTCTACCTCTTGGTTGCGTTGCAATTTATTTGGTTGTGTTTTCAATCGGTTATGGACCAATTCCTTGGATGATGATGGGTGAACTTTTCTCAACGAAAGCGAAGGGTAGCGCAAGCTCCGTTTCAGCAGCTTTTAACTGGATCTTAGCGTTTATAGTTACGAAGCTTTTCCAGTCGTTAATAGACGAATTTGGTTTAGCTTTAACGTTTGCACTTTTCGCTATCATTAGTGCATTTGGAGCTATATTTGCTATTGTAATGGTACCTGAGACAAAAGGAAAAGATATACAAGAAGTACAGATTTTATTATTAGAAAAAAATCCAAAACAAATGTTAAAACGTTTAAAGCACAAATTATTTAAGTAAATTTTTGTAAATTGTTAAATTAATTTTAGATTTTTAAGACTGATATTTATTATAAATAATAAATTAGAATAATATTGAGTTAGGATATATCCGAAGTTAAGGTAATAAATTTTGAATAATACCGTATTGTTGTATTAACTAGATAATCCTAACAAACCTCCAATTAGAGATCTTCAGTAGACCACTGACCCACGATATCTGTTCAGGTCGAGTAAATCATAATCCCGTGTTATCAGAAGGCTCACGCACCAGTTGACATGATTTAAATAAAGGTTTCCCAGTGGCGTAACTCAGAAAATATTTAAGCTTCATTTCCCTCGATGCAAGATTGTTCTTGTAATTACTAATAATGCTATGTAGAAGTTCTCTACGTTCTCATTAAGTCTACTAATCACTTGTAAATTAGCACGTGACTGATTAGTTTAAGTTTTGTACAAGTTCTAGCATGGATGGATTTCAATACAAACTGACTACCCTTAGGGATTACGCCAAACACCCCTAAAATTATGTTCTACGATAATAGTTTGATTTTAAGTTTCTATTCGAACGTATATCTTTAAATACATGTTGAATGTGGTTTTTGAAATGTGCAGATGCGGACTGTCCTACGATTCTCTAGAAAGAATAACTAAACGAATAAATGAAACGTTTGTAAAATATTCATGATTCTGATTTAATGTTAGATTTAGTGTTTAGTGTCTGATTCGTTTTAACAGAGATTCGTTGGTTTAGGGGGTGGTAATCATTGGTTTTGCCGTTGAATACTCGATTATTCAGGGTTCTAGCATTTATACTTTCAAAGCCCTTGGATTTATTGTAAGTAAAATTAAAGGGGCGGGGAAGGTCGAAATGTCGGTTTACCGACATACAGTACCTGAGATAACCTGCAAATTATTTTACGTAAAGAACGGAAAGGGAATCCTATATTAAGATAGATGTCCCATTTAGTCCCTTATTTTGTCAGGCGGGTGTTTCGCAGAGGCCACCACTATATTCTTCTGAATAAGGTGAGAAAAGTTTTAAAATATTTACAGGTACATATTATAAACTTATTATAAATATTATAATGGTTTATCAAAACCAGGCACATTATTGGTGTAAACGTTCTGATTACCAAAGGTTCATAATATTGGTCGGTTAGAATCGATTTTGCATAACGTATATTGTGTTAGCATAATAATAGCTAAATCGTATAACTAAATTAGCTAAAGCAAAATTGGTATACCTATGTGGGATTTGATTGAAAACACTTCGTGGCACTAAATAATTTACCTGCAATGACTGCATTATTGCAGTTCTATTTCCAGAGAATGTCAGTAAATATTAAATGTTGGAACAAATCGATTGATATCAGAAACTGTACATTTGAAATTAGTTAGATCTGATATTAAAGGTCAGATTCTATCAATTTCAACAAGGAAATACACTTAGAAAATGGAATATTAATTCAAAACACAAGAAAGATGCTGGATAGACACATGGGTAAGTGCAACGTCGTAGGATTGGGACGGAAAAAAAATCAGTTAGCGCTGATTAGCTTAGTTGCTCTCTTCAGGTTTAAATATCTAAGTAAAATTTTCCGTGACTCGCGAATCGTGCTTCGGCAAATCGGACACCAGCGAATCGTCCTTGCCGGCAAATGGTTCGCTGCGAATCGTCCTTGCCGGCAAATGGTTCGCTACGAATCGTTCCCGGCGAATCGTTACCCGACCAATCGTTCCCGGCGAATTGTACCCAACCCGTGAATGGAGTGGTAACAGAACATGAAATACTGTATAAATACGGTAGAGATAATCCAAATAAAGAGGGGGGTTCCATATTTGGATAAGGAATTATGTAGGATAGGTTATAATTTAATTTTTTCGTGATAATACCACCCGACATTAATTTCATGAACTTTCTTAGTCCAGGAGCTAGCGGTATATTTTAAGACTAATTTCTATCAAGCTGAATTTTTTTTTATGAGCTGGTATGGTTATGTCTGCCAAATGTAGGTGGTCGGCAAAATAGGACCGCGGGACATAGAGCGCTAAGAAAAAAAATTGGCCAACTAACCAATCCAGGACGTCAGAGACTGCTTCTGTCCCGCTCAAATTGTCGGACAAGGTGATTTTTGTGTTTGTTAAATTAGTATATAGTTATTAAAAAAAAAATCAGGTTGATGGTAATAAGTCAAATGTCTTAAAAACAATACGAACTCCAAACGGCAGACACTGATTCAGTTCCGACTCTTATGTCGGACAGCTAATTTTTTGTTGTCGGAATGTCTTAAATAACGAGCAAAATAGGAATTAGCTTGATTGAAGTTTGTAAATTTCATTAAAAAATAATTAAAAACAAAAAAATCTGGGCGCTTTATGTCCCGCGGTCCTATTTTGCCGACCACCTACATTTGGCAGACATAACCATACCAGCTCATAAAAAAAATTTCAGCTTGATAGAAATTAGTCTTAAAATATACCGCTAGCTCCTGGACTATGAGGAGTATTTCATAATCTGAGCAAAATAGATATCTACTTCCAGTCATTTCATGTATTTTTAAAAATTAGACACTGTTCAGTAACGTAATTTACATCAAGTAGTTACTGTAATAAATAGTAGCTAAGTCAGCCTAACGCAAACCTCCATTCATATTATTTCACGTTTTCTCTTTTCCAGTTTTTCTTAGGTGAAATTTAGTTATACGCCCGCAAATTTCCTCTTAAGTAAGAGTGAGTGGTAATGATACATAAAACCAACAGGCAGCTGGTATTTTATGAAAAACGACCTAACTGAGTAGTTAGTTCATTCCGTATAATAAATGTTGTTTGATTTTGAAGGATATGAAATTTGCTGCCTGTAGTACATTAATACCTTCAGAGCAGGTTAAATTATGTAGCCACCTTAATTATTAAATAAAGTGTACTCAAGGAAATGTTTATCGCATTACTGAAATACAAATTCATTTTGATAATTAATATTTTCTTTCCCTGTAATCTCGCTTTTCAAAACAATTTGAATGTACACTTACTTTATGAACATAATGCTTTCCGTTTCAATAGTTTTAATGCTGAGCTTGTAACGTGAAGGATTTATTATATTATAATCAGAGATACCGTCTTTACAAAAATGTTTCCAAGATGTGTTCAATTTCTAAATTTCTTTCTGATATTTAAACGTAAGGCTGTTCACCAGTACTAATGTAGGGTAAATAATAATTCATGAGACAGGTGTTCCAAATGTTGACATTAGATAAATGTTTCCTTGCTTTGACTGCTTGTTTCTGTGGTTCTTACAATAAACACATTCTAGACACTCACGCACATGAGAGTATATTTGGAAATATGACCTTTTTATAAAAACTTACGGATTATGATGATTTTATTCACCAAGGCAACTACTATGATGAGAGCCCGTGATGCTTCATTTGACTATAGTGAATAGATTGTAGTGTTGGTATACAGGGTATGTAAAAATGGTGGTGCAAGCTTCAGATAAAGTTATTCCTTGAACAAAAATAAGGCAAAAAGCTTATTGCAAAACAACTGGCAAAGGCTTCCTGAACATACACGAATCCCTCAAAGTTCAAAATTTGTAACAGTAAAGAAAGCTGCTATTTCAAAAACAAGTTACGTGATGCGTACATTCAGTGATAATTGCTAAAATTTATTACCATCGAACGTTTAAAAGTAAAAAGAAATTAATAATTTTTATTATTTCAAATCATTTAATTTTTCTATATGCGTAAAAATAGATTTGGCAATATTGCAATGTAATAGTGTTAGCTTTAGCGTCTTTCAGAGTGCCTTGATGCAATGACAGATAATAAATTGTGGTCATCAGTGATCAAGTTATCATAGTAGGTGGCTACAAGGTTGCCAAATGTACATTTCTTAAATTGTTATAGTGAGGGGTAGCCATGCGCCTACGAACTTTTTTGCAATAAACTTTTTGCCTTATTTTTGTCCAAGGAATAATTTTACCTGAAGCACCAGCATTTTTATACACCTTGTATATAGAATAAAAATTGTATTCTACCTCTTCATCTGTGGACTTACTAAAGTAATAATAAGCATAAATTAATGTTACTATGTAGTGTTAGATGTACACATAATATATACCTATACCTATACTGCTATGTTTTTTAACCAAGAAGATTAACCAATATTTGATAGTAAAATTACACAGCTTAGACCTATAAAATTCTCGCCCTTCGTAATCCCCAATGCCTTGAAAGTATATTTTTTAATTACAGCTACATTTATGGGGTGTATCAACACCTGGGACCATGTAGTCCTAATTTAATATAATGAGACATGCATTAAAAAGCTATGAACGAGTAAAAATCTTATTAAGGAAATTGTGCGCTCCACAAGGAACTCGCATCCATGGTCATTATATTATCGACTTTTTATAAGAGTTAAGGAAAGTAATATTAGATGTGTACAAAAGCTGAGTTTTGTATCTCAAACGGTTCCCGAGATATGGAAAAAAACAAATAAAAAATATTTCTTTTACACCCTATCCTGTATCTCGAAAAAGGTACGTTTCGGGAACCATGTTAATAGGAACTTTTTTACTTATAATTAACCAAGAAATCTCACCCTTTATTTTCCGACAAATGGTTTAAAACACCCTGTATAATTTTTTTTGATAAAATTTAAAATAACCGAGTTATTTGGATACAACCTTAAAACCAAATAGGCTTTGAAACAAAAAACATTCGTTGTTGGCAATATTATCCTAATGTCTCAAAATAATAAGCACAATAATTATTAATATTTTATTTATTATTTACACAGTGCTGATAGGGCACTGAATACAGTCTGTAAATGGTTTAGTGCCAACAGATTGTCAATGAAGATAAAACTTATTAGTGTCAAATTTGCAATCTAATGTAGGTATTAGATACATTACAAATAGGTAATCAACAGGCAAAACTCTCAGACAGTGTAAACTTCTCAGGTATTACTGTAGATGCAAATATTAAATGGAAATCCCATCTCTGTTTCCTTGTGCAGTACTATAATTTATTAGAAGTTGCTTCGGGTTTCGTGTAATTAGAAATCAAGTCAGCGATGATAATATGTGGTTGACCTTTTATAGGTGTTCTTACAGCCTTCTAAAAATTACGGAATTATTTTTTGGGGTGCAACTGATGTATCGGCAGCGTTTCGACAGAAGCGAACGGCGCCAGTGACAAGTAGTTTAAAAGGTCACAGCTCTTGTAGGGGTGTTTTCAAAAGCAATAGATACTTTAACTACTATTTACCTATGTGTATAACTGTGTCTGTCTTGTTTTTAAACAAAAGGCACTAGTTTAACTCGAACGACAGACAACAGAGAGGTAGAAAAGACTTGGTCATTCCTATCCACTCGCTAACCCTATTTGAGAAAAACTGTATGTGCAATAATTTTGCATTATATTTTTCAACAAGCTGTCCAACACAATTTAATGTATTCCGGTGTATAATAGCTTTAAAGATAGTGTTAAGAAGATTCTAATATCAATGGAATCCTACACAAGAATGAATTTTTACAATACTAGTCTCTAAGTCTCTGTCAGGGGCGGACTGGGCAGGATTGGTTCGGGTGGTTATATGACTCGGTGGCCCCGGTCAGAGAAAATGTAATCTACTAAATAAATGCTTTCATAGACGAGTCAATTTTTTTGAATCAGGTATTAAATAAAAAAAGTTGCAAATTTTCTGCTTTTTTTGTCTCCTCACGGTGTCCTTTATATGCCATTCCCTGACAATATGAATAAAATTATGTCGTTGATCCGACAGATTGTACGACATCGAACTTTAATTTCAAACCTCTTTTTGTCCGCTAATTTTTTGATAAGCAGATTTTGGATACCTTATTTTTGTTTTCTTTTTTTTTGAGGAAGTGTTAATGAACTTATCGCACTTTCTTGAGCTGCGGAGTTTTTATGCTTTGCAACTTGATTGTAAAAATGTTTAATAACTATTTTGATTTCTTCGGTGCAAGCAGAATTCTTGCCAAAAGAAAAGAAAAACATACAACTATTGCAATAATACAGGGTGTCCGAGATAAGATGATGTAATGGGGATCTCTCGACTACGTTTATACCTTAAGAGATACAAAGTTTGTTAAATTAATGAAAAGTTGCGCAAATGTAATGCCCCTTTACAAAAATGTATCGATTATTGGACCACTTACTTGTCAGTTTGAAGATAATTCTTGTAGAATAAGGAAGCTGTTCACCATTGTATTCATAGTTCAACACTCACACTTCGTATAATTTCTAAGTCACACAATTTAACACATTTTGTACAATAAAATAGGAGATCTTTAGTCAGAGGTTGTACTTAAGCGGTGAAAATAAACTAACTGAGGGTTTTACTAGCATATCGAAAGCCAAAACGTGTGCAAGGACGGTCTGTAAACTGGAATATTATCTAACCAACACCTTAGATAAAACAGACTGAACAAAAAGAATCTGATAACATTCAGTTTTAAAAATGTGTTTATACATTAAAAGAATGTCTTTCAAATAATATGATTCATTTATGTTAATAGAGGTTGGATTTATGGACGATTACATCAAATGTAAGACGATATTCCGCCTAATCTCCTAAAAAATAATTTTTAACTGTGCTGCAACGAGAAACTCGTATTATCAGGAGCTGCAACAACGAAAGAGTGGCAAATTTTAACCAAGTTTGTCACCCCTTTTAAAATTTTGTACAGGGGGTAATAAGTCTGTGATAAACTCGAACCAAAGTCATTATGGTCCAGCGGGTAACACAGGATTGAAGGTAGTGAGAAAAAGAAAACGAATAAATTTGTAGATCTCAATAAAACATTTCATTTTTGTCACGTGTTCGTTTACATAATTACACACGTAAATTAGTTACATTTTTCTGTATTTCTTTGACAATTATGGATATATATTTAACATAGCTTTTACAACAGTACGTATTCTTAGTAAACTTTAATACAAAGAGTCAATACAGATTAAATTCATCCGCTAAATATACTAAATACGTGTGCAGAGTTTTAAACACCACCGGCCCAACATCCTACTGTGCCAACTAATCCTAGAATCGGGCAAATGATGGTGAAATCTACTCTGTAATCCATATTGACCGCTTAAAAGTACAAACACTAAATATTTTATTTGGCTAAAGAACACAGCCTTCATTTGCAAACAGCGATTGACGACGCTGACAAAAATCTGGATAGTTTGTTTGCTTTAAATGTTTACTATAAAGACTAGATTGATGTGTTTTTGATAATTAACAATTCTTTCTAAAGAGAGAAGGCAGTAAGTATTTAAGAGAATAATTCAGCAGCTACTGAAATGTAACGAGAAGCTATTCGTCGAATTTCCTTTTAGATTGTATCCAGGAATTTTCCTGAAATTTACCGTTTTAATTTAATACGTCCAGAAATAATCGACATTTTAAACAAGCACACCATCCAGAATGGAAAGGAACTAACTTACGCTGATAAAGAAAGATAGGTGCATCGGACCTTTTGGCTCGTTGCTTGAGAGTGTTTTCTTTTAACATTAATTCTGGTAAATGGTAAACAGTTTGAATGAACGACAAAATAGATAAATAAATCAATAAATATATGCGTGTCATGGATAGTATGGTTTGTGCGTTGTGAATGTAGCAAGTGTTAAGTACTTAGAGTAATTACTGTATTATTACAGAAATGTATACCTTAATAAGTCGTTAATTTTTCCCTCTCCATAAATACTTCAAAAATAATAAATAATTGTATGTAGTATAATTACGCCCAATTAATCTAAGCGACCCAGTTTGTTATTAAGAGAACGATTTAGCGTTTAGCTCGGATTTTCCTGTCATCCATACAGGTACATCGCTACTTTAAAAGGGGAATTGTTATCCAGGTACATTTGAGCCACGGAACGATTTTTCTTGCTGCGTCACCTCGAGTCCGAAGGGTCTCCTCCTGGATCGCTTTCTTCTCCCAAGGAATTTCCGTGTTGCTGTATATTATAACTGGGTGAACGAAATTGCCTTCCCGCAAGTTGAGATCCATCCGAACCTCTTCGGGAGCTTTGGGAAGCTTTCCCTTTACAGAAACATTTACAAATAATCCGCTTAAAAGCGAATCTAAAGTCTTTTGAGAACAGCGCGTAAATTAGAGGATTTATAGCACTGTTACAATAACCTAACCAGAAAAGCACCGAGAACACTAAAGGATGTATACACTTTTCGCAAAATGCGCGTATAAGATACATCGTAAAAAAGGGTAGCCAGCAGAATATGAAACCGCCAACGATTATGCCCAATGTCTTTGCCGCTTTCGTTTCCATACGAAATCGCTTCACTTGAGCTTTTATATTACGTTTTCCCATACGTTTCGACATAAGCTTAGGTTTGTTGATTCCGTCCTCGAAGGCACTAGGACTAGGGCTGGGGTCTCTAACCCTCTCAATATGGCCATCAAAGCTTGATCTTCTAGTTTGCCTTCTGTGCTGCGATCCCAAACGATTTTGCACTCGCAACTGATTATCTCTGCGACATAAATTTGTCGTTGTCATGTCTTTTCCGTTGGCTGTGTAATGCACTGCGTAAGTAGCTTGACCTAGTGGAGACGTTGGACTAACCGTCAGCAAATGCGGAGATGTGTGCGTCGAAATATTTTCGGTGGAAGGATAACTAACACTAATTTTAACTCGTTCGTGCTTTCCACGTGGGCTGGGGGAAGCACTTCCGGTCGTAGTCGTGGTGCTGTTACTTCCGGTACTATGCGGTGAACCGTGATGCTGTTTGGTGGAGGAGCCGCGTCCCCTGTGTATGCGTAGCGTTAGCCGTTGTTCGTCGAAACGGTTGCCCAGACCTCGAGATCCTGCAATCATAAATTTTAACTTTATTGTAGAGTTTGAAAAAAGTATGACATGTTTTTGTTCGGTTCAGAAAAGAACCTAATAAAGTTTGTTCTTCTACTTCACCAAAAGCAGGAGAATCAATATCATAACGCGCCTATAATTCATAAACTTCTGTTTTTGTTATACTTGAAACCAGACATTTTATTTACGTCCTGCTTTGTTATACACAGTTTTTATAATGCTCGATCATAATTATCCGAGTTTAGGGTTATACTAAACACTTAAATATCATAATACTATACTTATTTACATAGCATTATGTACATAACGTGTTCTACATTTAGTTATTCATTCAAATTTTCTAATATAAGATCTGGGAATATAGAAAAAAGTTCGCAAAACAACTTCATTTGTACCAGACTATATAAAACTGGATGTTATTATTTTTCGAAGTATGCAACAATTAATTGCTGAAAAATATAAACACCCGTTCTCCTTAGTTGAATGAATCGCGTCGATAATAGTTCGGCTGCCACATTTCAAAACACAGTAACTGTCATTTCCAAAGTTTTAAGCAAATTAAAGAAAACTTTGAATATATGGCTTTCGAAATATTAAAGACCTTTAAATACAATTTTAACGGTTTGGTATACTATAATTGCATATAATTTTATATGTAAAAAATAATTTTAAGATTCGTGTGTTTTTTCGAAAAAACTGTAGTTGCTGTGTTTTGGGATAGATGTTTGATAAAAGTAGAGCAGATTATATAGTAAAAAGCACTGTATCTGCAAACATAATTTCTCTTTTCGGTAATAAAAGAATAAAATACAAGTGTGTAACCAATAAAAGACATTTTAAACAAAATAACGGTTAAAGGCCCTCGTCTACATATTATATATAAATACATACATATTATATATAATATTTTGAATTAAATCCTTAGATGTGTCGTTTACTGGGAGACTGAAATATATTTTTCAATACACAGTAACTGCCACTTACTGTGTTTCGGCTGAACTTTTGTTAAAAATTCCGTTCTGGATGTTGCTTCCAATAGACAGTAAGTGTCACTTACTGGGTTTTGCCTAGTAAGTCTTGGAAAATACCATTTGCTGGGTTTTGGCGTAGAAAACCTAAATTAGCGATGTAGATACTGTGTTTTGATGAAATATATCTACGTAACTCTGACAGGTAGTGCTAAACTGGGTAGTTCAATAGAGGCGGAATAAACACAGTATCTACCGGGACTAAAAATTGCATTTTTGAGAAAAATGTTGAATACTGTGTTTTGAAATGTGGCAGCCGAGTTATTTGTATCACAAGGCCAGAAACAGCACATTTGCGATTGCGAGTAAGGTTGCAGGGCGAGGCGGAACGGCGAGTCCTGCAAGTAGGAGCACTCGCAAAACTGTTTCTGGACGTGTAATACACAAGATTGTTTGTGCCGATGTTTGTTTAAATAAATTAAATTTACATTTAAAATTTAGTATTAGGAATTTTTTTTATGATTTTAAAATCAAGATTCCTTGTTTCCTGGTATTCATTAAACTTAATTCATTTATTTTCTTACAATTTCCATTGACGTTTATTTATAAATTTCATTATCTTCGATTTAATAATGGATACACCGGCGCATATTAAACATTATATTCAAATCACCACAGTGGCTCAAATAGGTAATCGTATTTGTAAAATTTTGCTAATTTATTTGTTTGATCGTCTCCGACCCCGATGCACAAATTTGACTTTGACAGATTGAGCCGATGCTGCCAACCAATAACCTTCAATTCCTACTTTTTGCCGGCCTAGGCCGGAGAAACCTGTTTCTGGTGAATTTCGCGATGCAGAAACTCAGTGATGCCGACCGGAGGCACAAAAAATAATTAGCAGATTCGGTTAAAAATTATTTGAAGTGGCCATAAGTCTTTTTCTACAGTTTTTGAATACTAAATTGAAGGGTGGTTGGAGGGAAACATCGCTGGTACAACAATTACTGATATAACTTCGTTATCACATTTGTAAAACTTCATTTGCCTACTTTTTATGTTTTACTAGTCCTGAAAGCTACGAGATTTATGTGTCTGGGGATCTCGTAATGAAAATGCGTAATTTGAGTAGCCTAGTGCTGTTGTTCAGGAATTCGACCTGATTCAGCAGTGATTGAAACAACACCTCCATCCAGTCGACGAGAATTCGTCAATGTGTACTAGTACATTTTGTTTAAAATAGTGTTGAGAATTACTTTGAATCCTTAGGATGTTATGAAAAGACAGCTGCTTGTTTAGGACTATTCTTATACTTTGATTTGTTATCACCGTACTTTATCCTCCCCACAGTATCCAGATGGTTTCTGACTCGGTTTCTGTATATCAAATAAGGGTTGGGTGATTGGAATATTATTATGAATTAAAATTGCTAATTCTACGGTGAAAGATCGACTACAGAAGAGGACGACGTATTTAAACAAACAGCTTTGTCTAAATAATAACCCCTGATATTGCCTAACATAAGAGAAGCCTTTAATAGAATATTTTCCAGACTAACCGTCTGATTAAATTACGATCCAAACTTAAGTAATTAGTTTGTTTTTTTATAGGGTTATAACCTCTGTTTTGTAGTAGAGTTAACAAAAAAAACCCTATACTTGTTTTAGTCAGTTAACCTTCAGTCTGATATATCGAAAAAAACTTTGTAATACCGCTAAAATTATTTGATGTATCGCAATGAAAATCTAATTTTCTCCCAGACCAAAAAGAACCCAAATAATACAACACCTGCGTCTAATTTGCGGAACTCCGTTTATAAATATTTTATTGGATTTATTACCGACCATGGAAAAAGTAAGATAATCTATAATAAATAGGTACTCCACGTTTATATTTCAAAAATACTTTGTGGTTATAATGGAAATTTGTTTAATTTGTAAAAATTCGCGTTGTTGCATTCCAATATATTTGATAGACATGATATAAAATAATAAACTAGAAATGAGCTTAAAAATGAAGAATTGAACGGGATATGCTGATAGAAGCACTCACCGTATCAGCTTTCAAGTGAATATACAGGAAAGACGTCCTCAAAGGCTATGCAAAAGCCTCGAGATATCCTAGACGCTTTTCTATATGTCAATTCAGCATGTATCTGGCTTATTTGACAAATTCAAAGAAAGCTTTAGCGATGCGATTGAAAACCGTACACAGAAATGGGAAAGAGAGAGAGAGATGTGCGCCAACGTACATCTCTCGAAAAGTTCATTTTAATTAAAAACCGGTATCACATTGCTTTGGTGAAAATTTTCTATTTAAAAATCTCAATTAGTAATAAAAGTGTTGTTTACTTATATTTACCAAATTGCCTTCTTTCGTTTAAAATTAAATTAAATTTTCAGATGAATGCTTCGATTTAATATTTCTAACACGTTTATCTATAAATACATGGTATTCCCTTAAACGTCTTATATTTTAGTTGATTATTATTAATTTAATTTTTTCCTTACAATGTTTAGGTATTATTTTATTTTTATTAGCGGATAGGTGGAAACAAAATTAAATAAAAAAGATTATGTGCCGAGTTGTTCACCTAAACCTAAACGTTACTTCTCAAAACTTCTTCTGTCTCTTTATCCTTGAAATATCGTGTATACGGTAGCAACTTTTTCATGTATAAGTGAGTATAGTTGCTTGGTCTAAATTTGACGAAGGAAACGATGATTTCAGCTGAAAGTTTTTTGATGATTAATGGCCAGAATTCTAGAGTGCTGCTTTACTTCTTTTTAGTAAACCGAAAGTGGAGATGAATTTTCATGTAACGGGAATAATTTATCAAATTTTGACTTACTTTCTCTCAAGATCTTTCTTTAATATAAGTGAAGATATTAAGAATGAAATCTTTATTGAAATTCTTCGGTTATTAATAGAATAAACGAGAATTTACTTTCCTATCAAATATTTCAATTACTACGTTATACAGGGTGTCTCTAAAATATGGTGCCATAGCTTAACCACAGATTCCGGGGATCAAAATAAGACGATTTAACGCAACTTACCTCTATCCGAAATTGCTTCGTTAAAGCGCTATTCAACGCCAAAGATCTTCAAAAAATTTCTATTTTTTTAAATAACAAAAGATTGTTTTTGCCGATTAGGATGAAATTTGGGTTGTGATTCTTTACTGGTAAAAGGTGTTTTTTGACATCATTTTTTTGTTCAGGAGGGTCGCGTAAGTGGTCAAAGGTTGATCATCCACAGTCAAAGAAGCTCATATCTTTTTAACAGTTCGGCCAATAGTTTTCAAACTTTTTTTTGCAGAGAGACATTCTTATTTTAAATATTTTTTGTCTCTTGTTTGATTTCGGTATCTGCCATAGTTTAGGCTGAAAAAAGTATTTTGATTGGCTGCAGTGCATTTCTTAAAACAGATGTAGTAATCTAGTTGTCCCGTATGTTGAGAAATAAATCACGAAGAGACAATTTGATATAAAGTTTAGTACTAACAAGTATGTAAAGGGTGGCGCAAAATAATCTGAACCATTTCTGAATCAATGATTCAGCGTATTTTGTACCACCGGTAAATTAATAGATTTACAGCAAATGCTCAATGTGACCACCATTTTCCCGGATGCCAAAGTTGATTCTACGCAAAAAATTGTCTCTTCGTCACTTATTTCCCAGCATACGGGACAAATAGATTACTACATCGTTTTAAGAAATGCACTGCAGCCAATCAAAATAATTTTTTTCAGCCTAAACTATGGGAGATACCGAAATCGAACAAGAAACGAAAAATATTTGAAATAAGAATATCTCTCTGTAAAAAAATTTTGAAAACTATTGGTCGAACTGTTAAAAAGATATGAGCTTCTTTGACTGTGGATGATCAACCTTTGACCACTTACGCGACACTCCTGAACAAAAAAATGATGTCAAAAAACACCTTTTTCCAGTAAAGAATCATATCCCAAATTTCATCCTAATCGCTAAAAACAATCTTTTGTTATTTAAAAAAATAGAAATTTTTTGAAGATCTTTGGCGTTCGATAGCGCTTTAACGAAGCAATTTCGGATAGAGGTAAGTTGCGTTAAATCGTCTTATTTTGATCCCCGGAATCTGTGGTTAAGCTATGGCACCATATTTTAGAGACACCCTGTATAACGATTTCCGTTTCCCTCAATCATATTTTCTATCATGGGAATATTTGTACAACATAACGTTAAATAAACGAAAAAAGTTTGAATTGTGTGTAACCTTAATAAAAAAAAAAGCTTTATGTATTTATCTTCCGTTTGTTTGTTGTCAATGGACGATGTGCCATTTCTTGCGGCTTTTCCGCATTCTCTAGCTTGAAGGTACGTGTAAGTAAAGGTTTTTCGATAAATTCGTTAACGTGTTTTCCTCGCTTTCACATTTTCGTCCTTCGTAATTAGATGTGATTTCTTCCAAACACGATTTATTTGCAATACGACAAATATCAGAAAAATTTTACGCGCTGATGTTATCAATTTACTCCAAATGCCACTGACGTTTAAAACGTTTAGGCGGGCGAACGAAACCAATTGGATTTGATACAGTTCCATATGAACATAAAATGTCAGTTTAGAGAGCTTCTCTGAAAACAGGAGACAGCAAAAGGATGAAGACAATTAGAGACTAAATCGTTCTTTGCGGTTCGTTAGGATAACTTAAGTTTCCGAAGTATTGTGTAGTAGAGAATCGAACAATTAAATATAAGAGGAAAATTAAATTTCTATATTGCAAAAAGCGATAAATCAAACGCAATTTTAAACTTTTGTTTCTAAAAACAATTCAGTTATAACTGTGAGAAAATTTAAGGAGTTTATTGGATTTATAACTTCTTCGCGTTCTTAAAATACCTTTTCCAATTTTATCTTAACGTTGTTTGTTAGATTTCAAATGAGATGTCTTGTACAGTACAACACAAAAATTCTTACTTGTAGGTACATGCCCAAACATCAGTTTTTATTTGCCATAAAACAACATTGATATGGATAAGATTCTTAAGAACAATATTGTAACCATGACAATTGCTGGTAGATCAGCCGAAGTGGTAGTCAATTTTTTTATATAACTGGGGCTAAGTAGTACTTCGTGTATAAATATTGCGAACGAAATATTGAAACACTTTCATTAGGTATGCCAGGAAAAGACCGCAATTTTAACTTAAATTTCTTTTAACCATAAATAAGGAGCTACTGCAAAACTGTACTCGACGTGATCCTCGAGTGAACGACTAAAAAGAAAAATATTTTAAACCCCAAAAGGGTCAGACAAGTTCATCTACACTCAAAATATTTAAAACTTAATCATCTGCAGTAATTCTCACCGTTCAGTCTGCTCTGTAAATATCAACCCGAACACATAGTTCCCGTCCATTTCGGATCGATACCCCCCCCGTTTTTCGTAAATCCTGCTTCATTGCTGATGTTAAAAACAAGTAATATCTACTGTGCATTTTTGAAGGATGTTGGCAAAATGCAGGTCGCGATAGGAAGTTAGTCTCGCCATGATCTTGTATGCGTTGCATTTTCGTGAAAGATATTCTATGGCATAGAAACGTCATCTTTTCTACAGATTTCCATTTGCAAGACCATGCCTAAAGTATACGTCTGCACTCTGCAGAAGTGAATTTCATCATTTCATCCATCATCCTCAGTCCGTATTGATCCATTCTTGGACATAATAGGGGGCTCTCCCATTCTATTTTACTCCCTTCTATCTTGAATCTTTTGAAACCAATTTTTCTCTACTGTCGGTTTTGTGTCGTCTGTCACCTCCTCCTGGTTCTTTCTAAGCCACTAGAGGATTTTGGCCGTTGTTGGGGTTTAGAATAATATGTAGGAATTTTCCATAAGCTGCCCAAGTAAGCCTTTCACCCATCTTGATAACATGATGACCTAGAGGTATATGTACTCGTAGACGACACTCTCTTGATTCGACTCGACTTGATTCTTTATTTAAATCTGTATTTCTTCGTGATTCATGATCTTGGTATTGTTTAAACAAATTATTTTCTATTTGGTTCTTCTAGGAGTTTGGTTCTGTTACAGCATTTGTCCCAGCTCGTTTACGTCGCTACATATCAGGACAATTCTGTAGGTGCGGGAAAAAAACAAAGTGCAGGTGAAATTTAAATCCCACTGGTATATCATTTGCATTGTTGATAGACAGAACAATGAACCATGAACCATGAAATAATTTATTGCTTGAATGAGATTTAGGGACGAAATTTACGTAAAACTGTTTTCATAAATTGGCGAGTTGACTCAAAACTTCAAAATACGATAAAACGCTCATGTACCTGTCTAACAATGTGCACTCAACTCCCATTTTAATTAATACCCCCTCGTTAAGTGAGGTAATTAATTAATATTTTGTAATTTGGTACACATTGTTTCCATATTAAATTAATCTTTCTTCCATCACTTGCGACGAAGGAAAATAAGAACTTGAAGAGTCTCGTTGAAATTTTGTATTTATTTCATGATTAAAAAATATTACCACGTTAAGAGGAGGCACAATAAAAACTAATCTGCATAGCAGCTGTGAAAGCGTTAAAAAAAGATTTCAGGATTTCTCAATTTTGCGAGAAGTTTTGAAAACAATTATTCCCTTTTTATTTTTCTGTTCACAACATCGTAAGGGTTTTCATGTTAACGATGCAACGTTTACATAAATATTTCCTTTTTCTCTGCGTTTAAATTCTTCAGCATATGATTTGATTATTCTGTGGTGAATGAAAACTAGTGGATATAATTTATTGCATTCTGCTGGGTGTTGTTACTCAAACATTTTGGATTGAGGTGATATGTTTACTCGATATCGGAAAAGGATATATTTTTTTAAAGAAGTGTTTGTATATCCTTTTCAGTTTAACAAATCTACTTTAAAAATTTTGAAAAATATTTATAGAGCTTGTATACGCAGATAATAAATTTATAAAATTGGTCCGCTTCCCAGATTTTCCATAGTCTCAACACGTCTTTAACATATGTACCACTACAAATATTCAGTTTATATTCTTATCGTGTGGTCTACTCTAAATATACTACGTTATATTTCCTGCTTTTCTTTTATATTTCTTAAGAAAATTCAAGCTATCGCGCGTTTACGCGCAATGTTTCAAAAAAATACACTAAATTTTAAATTCTCACCTTTAGTAGTTCTAAATCCTTGATTTATAGCCCTTGTTGTTCTAACTGCAGCACGATAGATCCGCCAGTAAAAAAAGAGCATGACAAACATGGGGATGTAAAACGAGCCCAAGGCAGAGTACACCACGTATCCAGCCTCATTAGTCAGCTCACATTTCCACGGACATGGAGGATTTTCAGGCAGGGTCGCATTAGTAGCTTCGTCCTCGTTCTGAAACGAAATAAAAAGCAATTCTGTTAGGAAATTCAATTGGACAGATTTTTGACTGGGGTATTTCGAAAAGCATATATCAAAGAATTTTTAAACGAACTTAATTTGTCTCTACGTTTATTTGTAAAAAATTTAAATTGCTGTTTTTGAAGACCATGAAGTATACAGAGTGTGCGGTTTGTTTTTTAATTTTCTAACTAAAACTTAATATAGTAAGGAAAAATATAATAAATTAAAGTTTAAAATACACTAATTATTTTTTTATTTCAAAGAACAGAAATATTCCACAATTGGATAAGAAATAAACACGACTTAATTTATTGATGTGCGTTATTGAATGCTACTTACAAAAAAAATTACAATATGGCCATTGAAAGGCAAAGTTATTGTAATTAAAACATGAGGCATTATAAACGAAGCTTTATTAACTGAATATAAAAAGCATTCTTTTGGGAATTCGCACATCGTGTATTTCGGTATTAAAATTTTCCATTTGGGAGATGAAATTTTTAGAACTTTGTAAAATGTAAAAAAGTTGAAAGTCTCGAAGTAATAATATTATGATCTGAATACCTACATAAAATTTCAAAGGCGCAAATATAAAAATAAAAAGGAAATGTAAACCGCAACTTTCAAAACTACCCCCTAAAAGAAAGTACATTCTCCCTTGAAATTTAACTAGTTCTGATTTTCATGACTCGATATTGAACTTTGGTTTGTCAGCAGGTATCATCAAATAACATTCTTCAAATTTCTAGTAAATTATGATTACTTTTTAAGGGTAATTCCAATATCTATATACGGCTATTCAGGCCATCCCCTTAAGTGAACTTGGAAACAGAACATTTGAACTATAACTCTAACAAAACTTTTAGAGTGCACCAAACTTTACTGCATGTGACTATTAAAGAGAATCTCCCCAAATCACGTAGTTTCTCATAGTTATGACTAAATTTAAAGTCGTAACGTTAAGAAAATACAATCCCTAGCGAAAAATAAAAATCCCGAAAAGTTTGCACTGAAAACTTTTCTCTTCTCATTTTGCCCTAGTGACTATAGGTACTTCATTCTAATAATTTCTACATAACAGTAGATTTGTAACCCAACATAATTGTGAACCAATCTAATCATAATTTGATATATTTTTTAAAATAAATGACAGATGGTAAAAAATTACTTTTCTTAAAAAATAAAAGGAAGTTCGCCACAACTCTTGAATTTAATCGATTGCATTCAACTCACTCACAATATTATATTGACGTTGAGTGAAGTGTCAGCACCATTCGAATTCTAGCAAACTTATTACTTTTCCTGAGTAGCATTTTTATAGAAAAATCGATTAGTTTGAATCGAATAAAAATGATGATGTTGGAAATTGAGATAATAATTATTACAATAAATATGGAAAGGAATTTTAGGAATCTGGATTTTATTTTTATATGCATAGTTTTTTTACTGTTACATAAGTTGAGGATCATTGGTAATTAATTTTGGTACCGGTTTTGCGCCACGTGGTAATAGAGACATAAGAAATTAACCACACCCTGTATTTTAATCCTAAATTAATAAACGACCTTAGTTTTACATGTAAATTCCGCTTGCTTACATTTCCACTATGACAATTAATTAGCTGGTATGACTAAACGTAAACTAGAATTAATTAGAAGTTACAATCAAGGCAATTAGTCTCTAGTTTCCAATCAAATAATTAAAGGAAGCCTTAAGCTATTGTAAATTCCATGAACGTTATAAAAGAGTTATAAAAAAAATTTAGAATTATGCAAGCATTTACCTTTTTATCTTTCCATCCGACTAAGGGTGGAAAACAAATGACAAAGCTAAGAACCCAAAGACATCCGATCAGGATCTTTGCCCTAGAGTGAGACATGATGCTTGGATAAGTGATGGGCCTGGTTACAGCCACGTAGCGGTCCAGGGAGATTGCACAGAGGTTTAAGATTGATGCGGTGCACATCCACACGTCAAGGGCTAACCAAATGCTGCACCACGTATCCCCAAATATCCACACCTGCAAAATACAAAAGCGTTTAATTAATGATCGCTTGGAATTTGAACCGAAAACAACGTTTAACCCGAAAATATTTCCTAATCGTTTTTTATTTTTACTTTACGTTGTACAAATAATAAACATTTTCATCTGAATTTATATTCAGTAATATAATTTAGATTTGTAAGACGTTCTGCAGATATTTTTATTAAGATTTATTAGAATAATTTATTTTAAAGCTAAATTTAGTATATATTTATTTAGAATGGTGAGAGCCAACTCTGTAAATGGTTTTATTGTTATGATTTGGAACTATTCCAACTTCCGACTGTTTTGTATTCTGCATTTATTGATTGCTCAAAATTTGAATTATGAACTAAAAAATAATAAATTATTGTGAGAATATATTTCACTGTTCTTCATTCCATTGCGTTAACTTTCATTTTGTGTAGAGGGTGTTTCAAAATTGTATGAACAAATTGAAATGTGTAACGTTAAAGTCTCTCAAATTGGGTACCAGCTTTCAATCATGTTCGTACGAATATCACTATCCCCGTTAGTCGTCGCAGTTGTATCTCTGCTCGTGCAAAACTCATACAAAAATTTGACAAAATGTGCAGATCTCCAAACTCAGGACATTAGTAATACACTCTCGTGCAAATAATTCGTCCCTCTACTATAAAATAAAATATAACCATGAATATTCAACAAAAGGATTTTCACTTTAAGTAAAACTGACATTTAATATGAAATTACAGCTATGCTAAGTAAGAAATGCCGAGAGGACACTATTAATTATCATCAGTTGGCACTTACAATCTGAAGAGTTTTGAAGACAATAACTCTCCTACAAGCTTTAATTGGATTGAACGAAAGCTTTCACGTATTTCCTTCACAATCTCGTAATACTGATGTATACGAAGAAATGATTGTGAACATAGCTAATCGTGGTTTAATAGTTACGATCTATAACAGTCATAGAGAAAAACCAGGACGTTCCTAAAAATCGTATTCCCTGATATACTTCCAACATTATTTCATGTTTCATTGAAATCCGACAAGCTATTCTGGAAATAATGACGATACGAACGAATAAACATCTTATCTGTCCAAAAAATACTCCAAGTAAGGAACAGTCCCACGAATAGAAAGTTTAACGCTCCACCACGAGTCGTTGACAAAAAGATTCAAGAATGTTCCGGAAATCCGGTATCGTTAAACTTCTCCCAAACACAAAGGATTGAGAACTTGGTTCTTTATTCAAATACTTTGAGTGTAGAATAAAGAATCGATGTCCAAGTCAAATGCATTCTAAAACTAAACTCCAACAATTGATTTTCTGGAAATCGCTTAGGACACTTCAAAATCAAGATATGAATTGGACAATAAGTACGAATATAAATGCAATATTATTTGCCAGATTTTTCAGTTAAGTAAAGAAATGAAATAATGGAAAAGACATTCAACCTTTAAAAATTTAAATGTGTACTGATATTATACGTGTAATTGAAAACCAATACCAAAGTTATTGCCCTCTATTGATTTCTAATTTATCGGAATCAACTAATATAAACGGACAAGGTCTTAAAAACTTTCGGTTGTGTTGTAAAATTCCACTGCGTAAACGGTAACAAAATTGTTCGATGAGGACTCACCCTCTTCAGGATGAAATATATCAAGAACACCGTTGATGCCTATAAGCAGCAGGGAGGCAAACTCTAAACTGTCTATAATTTACGGCAACAACTCGGGGAACTTATAATCTAATAAAAACTCTGTATACGGTTTAGTAACCACGACTAAAGTTACTGAAATCAGTTACTAAGCGCAGCAGCGTGCTGCACAACGAGCAAAACCTAATAAATACTAATAATCTTACTTTGATTATTATTCATAGTATAATTTAATTTCTTGGAAACTTGGAGCATAAACGGAGCTTTATTTGATAGCCTATAAACATTAAGTATTCAATTTAGTTGATGAATGAAAATTAGTCCTCTTCAACATTCCTATTTCCAGGTAGTTCAACCATATAGTAGTACGTAATACAACAATTCAATCATCAAACTTTTACGTAGTATCGATTCTAAAAGTACAAACATATTTGAAAAAATACTCATCAGGTTACATTAAATTTGAAATTAAACAATATAATAAATCTCCGATGTTTCGTCTTCGACTCCGCGCGGAATCTTCAGAGCAGCAAAAATTATGTTCGATATTCGCTCTCAAAATCCTTTGGATATTATTTATAACCCAAAACGAAATGCAGGCGTCATTATTAATAATAAATAATTTATATTTAAAGCATTGCAGAAATAGAATTTCCGTATACAAAATATATTTAAAGAATTTTCATTATTTTCTATTATATATCATTTAATGCAATCTCTGTTAAATATTAAATGTGCTTTTAGTCGCCACTAAAAGCACTCAGTTTCAACCCTGCAGAGATAGATATATTTAAATAAAGTTTGAAATGTGAGTTCTAAATTCTGCCGGGACACCAGTAATTGATGACAAGTTAGAAAATAAGTACTGACGCTACTGCAATTCCCATGAAAATTTCTGCTTACGAAACAACCCTGGAATTTCACTTTTGTGTCATACTTAGTTTTTAATGCGAATAGATTTGCTTCCGCCCAAATGTTAGACTGGACATATAAAAAATTCAGTGTTTTAAAATAACACACGTTGCACTAAAAATAAACTAGGAATTTTAAATTAAAAAAATATATAAGTTACTGGCACAAGTAATAAAACAAAAATAAGTCTTATTTTACTAAGAATAACTAACATAATGAATTATATACTTTTAGAAACTCCTAAAATATACACAGACTGTTAATAATAAACGTGAATATTTTTTTTCAGAACTTGCTCTTTAAATACGTCACAACCTATCTTATAAAATTCTTTCTTTTGAATTTAGAAACAATCCTGGCTACACCGAGGGTTCGAACATGGGTCGCCCCATCGCCATGTGGATAGATCCTCATCCACAAGATCACGGCTGCACCTCCGACCACTCATAAATTTGATACGTTCGCGGTTGCAAGTAGTCTTCCATACCAGTGGATTTAATTATGTGTTCTATGAATTAATCAGCGAATTGTTTCTGAAAGGGTTGTGAATCTTATTTTTTATTTTATAAGATCTACAAGATTACTTCCCAGAAGTCCCCGAAACAATTTGAAATAAAATTTTGCATTAAACATGGGTCCGGTCTCTTCCGCATGCTTCTCGACCATTCATCCCCACTTACTGCACTTCTTGTTAAACCCTATATTCTCTCTTCCCCAATTTATTGATTTATCTTCCTCTATTCTCCCCATACTCCATTTACTCCTCTGCTACTATTAAGTGTTCTCGTTTTGATTCTATTTCTGAAAGTCTATGACAATATTATGCTAGCGGTATACAAACTTGTATTGTATAATTCTTTCCGATCTCTAGAGATTTTAAAAAATAAAAATATCTAACACCTGTTGACTGTCAGCCAGAAAATAAACTATGCGGATATAATTCATATATTCAGCTGTTCTCCTTTTATTTTACGACCTTGCCGAAATACCATAGCGAGCAAAGAACCATGTCAATCAAAAAGCACATTCACCTTATATACTATACAGGGTGTCTTTGTTACCAGTGCTAAATATTTTGTTATAGTACACGCAATAATTCTTATTATCTCTATTATTTGTTACCCTATCTAAGACTTTACTCGAAAAAAATCATAAACATCTATGGACAACGGAAATTTTACTTTCTGAGAAATAATCTGTTCTGTGACTAGAACTCGAGTCTTCTTCAAACGAAGATATTTGCTGGAATCCGTTCCATATTTCGACATTTCCACACAGTGATAATGTTTTCACTATTTTTACATACCAATTTACGAGTATTTCTTGTTTTCGTTTCCTCTTCTTATAAACCAAAAATCAAAAATGTTCAATATTTTATATCTTTGCTGAGTGCTACCAAAATCACAAATGTATCTTGTGAACAAAATTCGTGTTAAATAGACTAGGGTATGCAATTATATTCTTAAAGAATTTTTGAATATTATATTTGGTTTGTGAATAGGAATAGATGACACACCCGCCTAGTCACCCAGATTATCAGAATGAATTCTACGGATTTATTTTTGTGGAGTTACATCAAAGATTTTATTTATAAAACAATTCTTATAATGCCGGATGTAACGAAATAGACAAGAATTCTTCACTTATTGGAAAGTGGGGGTAATCTTGGCAGGCATATAGGTACTGAAAAGTAGAAAAACAACATAATTTCTACCAATATTGATACTTTTATCTCTAACATTCGTTTTTGGATATTTCCAATTTTCAGGAATGCAAATTTTATTTTAACTAGAGATAAATTTGAAACAGACAAAATTACTCATACAGTAGTTACTAAGCAACACCTGAAACGTCAGCCAATAGTATTCCATTTTTCATGATAAACGCGGAGCATCATTTTTTATCATTATAAAAATTTCCCTTCCTGTTTAAAAATACGGCTTCCTGTGATAAAAAATACCCGTTGCTATAGTGTTGTTTACTTGTTGTTAGGGAGTTGTTTACTTGTTGGTAGGGTGTTGTTTACTACTGTTTATTATTTTTTGATTACATATTAGGTATTTTGTCTTGTTTAATATATCTCCACCTTGTATTTTTCTCATGGCAAATTGCTATAAGGTAAAGCACTCAAGCACAATACAAAACCGAAAAAACACACAAATAAAGAAAAGACCATACTAGAAGAATCCTGACAAGGTCTCTGTTGCATGACCAAGAATCTATGTTCATTAGGTATTAGCGAAAACTCATTATCCAGGCTCAGTGAAGAGACAAACGAAACACTTCTCTGGTCTGAGTGCAAGCATTCTAACAGATCCTAGATTAAAACATTTTGCGGTAAAATAAATGAGAGCCGAAATGACAATAAAAACCTCAAATTGAAGACTTGGAATTTACGAAGGTACGGAATTATTCTTTTGAGGTGTTAAAGATTTAGGCTGGGGGCACAATAGGCCTGCCAGGTTGTAGTCCGTGGACTACAACTTACTTTTATTTATTCTGAAATCACAACTGATCTAATAGCAATGTAAAAAAAGGGGTCAAGTTGGTTGTGGTTCCACTGAACTTACATGCAGTCGCAATCACTTAACCTGGTTTTTTAAACACGTTATAAATATTTGAGTAGAGGTTAACCTGTGCCTTCCCATTCAATAAAAATTTTCACTGAGTAGGGATATATAAAAAAAATACTTGCTTCACATCGTAATAATAATAAGACATCTTAAATAAATAGGTCAGAGTGATATAAATTACTTGCAAAAATGATATTTTGGGCAATTCTAAAGAATGGCTGTTATTTTTCCTGCCGGATAGGGATTTATCCGAGAAATGTAAGTCTTAACTCTCATTATGAAGAGCCTATAACAGTATCGTAAAATTTATATCACATAATAAACTGGAGCAAACACATCTGTTTGAAATTTATGTAATAATGTACTTATGTGATTTGTTCAAAAATGTTTAAACTAAACACATGATCACGATCAGATAAGTAGGAAAGTGTTGATACGTCAGAAGTTTACGTTCAGTGAAAGAAAACAGTTTTCTTGTTTGAAAATCCTCTTAAAGTACCGTTTGAATGTCATGCAAAATCACATTCCATAAATCAATTTCAAATACCTCTTTCCAGTTTCCAAATCGTTTAAAATAACCGTTTTCAAACTACGTCGACCATATTCAAGTAGCTGTAGGAATATACGATAGTTGGCAGAAATAATATTTCGAATAGTTTGTATTAGCTGTGATATTTTGAGCAGATAATTTGAAAATAATCATTTTCAAATAAAATCCAAAAAAACTTTTCTTTGCTGTTTCTTTTTTTTTCTGAAATATGTCTACTATGAGTAACTATTCTGAGATGTAATTAGCTATACGATCGTTAGTAAATATTTCCTATCAAATACACTGTTGTTAGTTTAATTAAATTTCAAATATCCAACCATAATAGAAACATATATCAAAGCGTGTACAGGATTTTCAATAATTTATAAACTATCTATTTTCGCAAATAGTAGAATAGTGTTTCTGATTAGATGAAAGTCTTGGTAATTTGTTAAAGGAGCTGTTTAAGACGTTATATCAGAATTGCATTGCATGATATAATTGAATAAATTTGCGTAAATATCTTCTTAATACCCTATTGCCTTTGCAGTCATGCGATCGTGTTGAGAGGCACACATTGATTATCCGATATTGATTTCCGAATGGTATTATGTATTCCTGAAACATCTGAATTTCGTGTAATGAACGTTTGAATACCGAAAATTTACTACACCGGGGAATTCACACAAAAATTTGATTTCCACATTGAATCCACCGAAAAAATAAATATTAGTTGGCAGAAAGCTAATTTTAGGCGTAAAATAAAACAGAATCGTTAAATACAAAAATATAATATTTTAGAATAATTCCGAGGCTTTAAATAAAAAATCTCCAGTAACCATCTGGTTGATAAGTGCACGCAAACGTTTTTATTTTGGAATAGTAAATCGTGTTAAAGTGAAATTCTCAGAGCTTTTCAAGGATATCGATAGACACTAATGACTTAAAGTTCAAGTTTATGCTTGAACTTTTATTAACTGGAAGCAACCTCAATTATAGATAACAAAAAAATTTACATTTTAAACTCAAGCCAAAATAACTGAAATTTTACGTTTCCTTTTTCGTTTTAATGTAAAATATGAAAGCTTTTCTCGGGATATTCAGAACTGTTCAAATAATTTTGGTTACTGTAATTTAATTTCTTAAAACGCTGTAAATTTATAGTTATCGCAGTTGACATTTTCCGCAGAGGATCTCAACAAGTTAAAGCTTTAAACTGTTGCTTTTAATCAAAACTTTAGTTGCACGTGAACAGTTTACGAACACTACAATTTACGTCTCAAAGTTTTTGCTTACGGAAATGTACACACAAAAAGTCCCTTAGAGGCAACTTTATAACTTTAAGTTGCAGTACTTTATGTTATAAAGAAAATAAGAGATACCTACCTTAAATATTTCCCAAGTTGCAGAAAAGGGAAGCACGGCCAAACCAACGAGTAGGTCAGCAACAGCAAGGGAAACGATGAATAGGTTTGTAACAGATCTCAGCTTCGAAGAGCAGAAAACAGCAGCAATGACTAGACAGTTGCCAACAATAACCATCACATTAATGAGTGCCAGAATTGAAAGAGACGTCAAAAGGCCCGGATCACTCCAGTTCACTTCGTCTAAAAGCGCCGCACACGCGGACGCGTTTAATGTATTTCGCATCACCGCATACGCATTCTGATTTTACCAACACACTTTCAAATTACAAGACACCCTTCAGACGTTCTTCTTTTGTGGTGATGTAGTAACTTGAAAAGGTTGCGCCATGTGTCATTTTCGCTAATCATTCTTTTCACTTTTTGTCACATTTGCACAGCACTAAGTCCTATTCATTTATCAAAAATTCACTTCAACTCCTTATTGCTCCACAGTTGCTATTCTGAAATAAAAACATAGCGTTAGGGAAACTCTAATTACATTAATATAATATTTCAAAGACCCAAAATACATTATTATCTATATTTTACCAAGGAATATTTATTTTAAGACCCGGCATTGTTTGTAATTAAGGTCTTTACTTACAAAACGTGTTTCACTTGGAGGTACAAAATAATTATAGCATAAAATGCTCATTCTCTACACATAATGAAGGTTGCTAAGTTTATCTTGTTTTCCCCGAAAATAAATTTATCAGACGTTTATGGTCACAGGCATTTACTGGGAGGCAAGCGAGCGTTCGAAATCGACGGCGTCCCTTCACTGAAGCGTCGGAGCGCTAAAGCGAAATTCTGACGATTTTGTGGTCACTTGATTCAGGTTTTTTTTTGCTCCTTTTTCTTTATGAAACACATAAACATGCATATTGAAGATTTGGGGAAATCGAGGGCTACGTTTGATTTAAACCCACCCTTGGATTTGGAATATCCTTTAAACCGTGCTGCTTATGATTTCAGTTCAAGGTAAAAATAAACGGTTATATTTAAAACTTAATGGAATAAAAAAACATGTATTTGATAGACAAAAATAAACTGCATTTTATTATTCGGAATTGACTGGCTACATGCCAGGTCTAGTTGATATTAGATCAAAAGAAATGTTTCTATGCACTCTAAGAATATTGGCTAATGAAAGATTGAAGCTTCCTGACTCAAAGAGTAATCATTACACTTATAGTTACGCCATCTTAATATAGTAACCATAACTTACACACCAGAAGGTCATCATCGGTGATTATTTTATAACTACCAAATATTTGTTGGATAAAACTCAAAATCGTTTAAGAATATAAAAACACTTTTTTACACGACCTATATATAAAGACCTACCTTACTCCCTCAAAACAGGGAGTAAAGTGGCCATTTTACTCCCAAGGGAGTAAAAGTACAACAAAAGACAAAAAAGTTTAAAATTTTATTTCATGTCATTCTGACGTTTCAAAAATGCAGTCACCTTAGAGAATTTTCCAATTTCAATATTATTCTTCACTCTCATGGTAGCTTTTAACATTGAAAAGAGCGAACATAACGTTGATGTTTCCAAGATTTTTGCCTTTTCGGCAAAATAAACGAGAAATACTCTCTCTGTCTAATTTTCAATGTCTTTACCCACACACCATTCAAAAAAGTCTTGATACGCGTTTTCGTATAATTTTCGCGACTTTGGGGGTAATAAATCCATCGTCACAATCGCTGCCGCTTCGTCAATATCTTTCAAATCACCCATTTTCAAGAATTTTCTTAAAACACGACCGCAATTTTAGAATGGCTACCGGTTGTTTACAAATCGCCTAGGTTACGATGCTTTTGAGATGAGATTTTATTAATTGCGATTTTCACCTATCTACCACAGCATATGTGATTGCTTTTGGAAAATTCGTAAATTTTTGCAATTAAGCCCTTGAGGTCGTGTAAAAAATAATATATATACCGCAGGACTAAAGTACTTCTTCATCCCTCGGGTGATTTACTGCCCTCGCTCGCTGCGCTCGTTCAGGCATTAAACTTTCACCCTTGGGGATTAAAAGTTGTACTTTAGTCCCTTGGTATATAATATACTATTGTTGCTATAATAAAATACATCTATTGTTTAGAGGGAAGTATATCGAAAATAGGTAAACATTTTACTAGTTTTAACTGACGATGTCATTGTCATTGTCATGGTCCCAAGCCGGCTCTGAGATTTTCCAAAGCAAAGTAGCTGGTCGCGTTTGCAGTTTTATATTAATTGCAATCGAAAATGTGGTTGAATTCAACCAGCGACACCTCCCAAAAAGGTTTCCTCGAAAGAAAACAGAATTTTCCCTACATTTCCAAAGGCAATGACTAAATAATCTGTTAGTTTTAAGTTAAGATCTTGGGGTACCTATACATACCCAGCAGCATGTCGTCTGCCTTCAGGTTTTGCAATGATTTCAGGTGTTGTATTGGGTTCGACTACTTCCCCGTCGTTTCGTTATGTTTTTATGTTTATCGAGTACATTAAAACATCATAAATCTATATTCAACCTGTGTATGTTGCTGTTAATTTCTGTTCGAAGTGTTGTGATACAATCTAGAATTGATCATTAATTACCAACAGGGAAGAACGAAAATATCCGTAGACTATAAACCTTTTTTCACATTCCTTCAGATGTGTTAATCGCGGTTTTATATGAGGCGCCGTATGTGTCAAAATTATTTCCTAAAATCAAACTTTTTTCACAAGGGAGAAGTTTTTCCGACAATAAACAGAACAAAAAAAATTAAGAAATGAGATAACTTTTCTTTATGAGTGAAATTATTTTGAGAAAAAAAATATTTTATGAGAGAACTTTTTTTTTATGAAAGAAATTATTTTACAAGAGAATTTTTTTGAAAAATTATTTTATTTGGAAAAATTTCAGGAGACATTTTTTATTTTATTTTTGTTCTTTTGTAGAAAAAACTTCTATCTTGTGAAAAAACAGATTTTAGGAAATAATTTTGAGACATACGGGGCTTCATAGTTTTATTCCACCTTAGACAAAAATAATTTTTCGTAGATTGCACGTTTTTAAGAAAAATATATTGCAGCAATAAAATGTAAATTATTAATGCACAATTCATTATAAAAGTAAGCGACTAGGTACTATCTACGAAATATAGGAGTACAGAATTTCCATACGAACATAATAAAATAATATTGCTCACATTGCAGTAAAATTGAATGTGTCTAACGACGGGCATCGGAGCAGAGCGGTGCTTTTATTACTGTCTATTTTTGCTATTCAAAATACAAATAACATTCATTGCTTTTGTACACTGAACACGAAATGTGGTTTTGGAAATATATCGTGAATTATAAAAATTTTCACTATACGTATAATACTTTCAGTTGACTTCCTGTGATTACTTAACTCCACATGGATTTCTTTAGAATCCCCGAAAGCGTTAGAAGATTAATTAAAAGCCAGCTCCTCATATAAAAAAGACAGTGATAAATAAGTGTATCTAATATTGCTTTCTTTTACTTTCCAAAGAAATGCTTAATATCCCCAAGTCTCATATGGGGAGCACAACTTGAGAACAATTTTTCACAAGGAATTAGTGTGCCAGTCACGAAATAGTGCATGGCCTTTACCTTGCGCAGTAAATGTGTGTGTAGTATCTGAGTGCTGTAGAATCGTGATACTGATTGGATTGGAAGAGAACATATTTTCAGGCTGAAAAATGCGAGCACGCTTTTCAAGATTATCGGTTAAGTAACCTATAATTTTCTTTACTTTGCATCACACGAAACTGACGGGAAATCTGGTCAATTTAGCTTCTTTTAGTAATTTTTCATAAGAAAACACTTTAGAGAACATTTTTCAAAAGTTCAATGATCTGAAAGCATCGCTATGAGAAACAATAGAAATTCTACATAATTCGGTATGTAAAGTCTTATGTAACGCAAATGAACTTCGACTCCACACAGATGAATGAACATTTAGAGCTTTCGGTGGTTGTTAATAATATGTAAACTGGTTCAAACATTGTTGAAGGTTTAGATTTACATTCCTACTAAACTTTCAATAAATTTTATATAAAATCACTTTGATGCGGTACACCGAGGAAATATACGACTTTTCAAAGCAGTTTTGTTCCATCCTTTTTACTTCACACTCCAAATTAGAAAAAGTAAAGAAAGTAAAGCTCATAGCTAAATGTAATTCAACTTCTTGTATTCAAAACCCTCTACCTACTCTTGTTAAGATAATAATTATATAAAAATAAAAAACTTACTTTTAAATGTTATTATATTTTATGTAACGGGAATTTCACTTACAGATCAATTCGTTAACCTTGTTTCGCCAAAAACTATGTAAATCAAACTAACGTAACAGTTCAAGATCATTGACATAGTAACAGACGCAACAGATTCCATCGAAATCGTGTATATTCGCGTAATTTTAAATGCACCAATCGCTTCTTCGCAAGCTTGCCTTTTATGACTTTTTATTATTCAACGTTTTAATATCCTAACCGGTCTTTCAATCTGCCATCACCTATTCCTAATTCTTAAGTAACAATCATTCGTATTAGAGGTCACTGCCGGTTGAATTATTGTTTAACGTCACGTTATGATAAAACGTATCAAGAAAATAATATAAATTTAGAAATATTTCACTCAAAATTAGATAGGTACATGCACTGCACACTTTTTTAAAAATTCCGTACCCTCCATTCTTCAAAAGCCTTCATCCTTTTTATCATCACGCGTTCCCTTATCAATCCTCTTCTTGCTTCAATTCTCTCAACAGAAGCTCTTGTGTAAAATGTTTGTACCATTTCATCCCACAGCCTTTAAAATGGGTTTTATTATACTCAACAGATGATAGTCACATCCATGCCTTAAAATGGTCACTGTCTCTACCTCCTCCACACTTGATACTTCTGTGATGTTTCAAGTTCCTGAATTAAGCTCCTCCCCTAATCATCGGGGTAACTATTTTTCTTGAAATACTGGTGACTAATATTCTAATAGTGCCGCTGACCTCTAGTAGTCAAAATCTTGAACCATCCCCCCTGAAACTGCTGCTTACTGATATATTTCTTCCATGTCACTCCAGAAGAGTCTACATACGTGTGGAACCTTCGACGAACTCTTCGAGCCTGGCACATAATATGAAAACTGCCAAGGATATTACAACGCCTTTTCAAACCAGTAAAAAGGTAAAATCGTTGCGATTCAGTAGAAACATATTGTAGGTACATGTCAAATTGTCGCCCGTAGCAGAATTAATTTGACGTAGAAATAAATAGGGGCTTCGGATTTTATAGCTCATTATTTATACTTAAGAACACACTATTAATATCGGTATAAATCAATAGTAGTAGGCGTGAAATATGACAAAGAACGATATTATTGATAGGTGGCTCTTATCCTTTGCGGCTACACTGCTGATATTACGTTGATAGATAATTCCAACATTTAACTGATCGCATTCTTCTTTCTGTTATTTTTTCGTTTGGGGCAAAATGAAGGAGCACCTGTACGGATGAAAATTCTACCAATACCGTGTTTCGAATTCTAAACAAGTTGATTTATTAAAAAAGGTGCCAGACTGCCTAAACCGTAAGAATTGATATATCGGACAGACTGTCTGATATGCGAACGTGATCAGCAATATATCTGTCAGATCTTCTAGAAGCTAAACATATCACTTGGGAAATCTGAGTTTGTTGACCCTTTTCAGAAAACCTCTAACTTATAAAAATACCTTTATCATATAATATTTTAAGTACCTAAACCAAATATAATTGGAAGAGTTCTGTGCTGCTGTTCTCTGACTAGACAGAACAGTAAAAGGACAACAAAAATACCTTGAAGTAAACATTTCTACTAAAAGCAGATTAGACTTGTCAATTTAATTTTCTAACAGTTGGCTGGGATTATTTAAATAAAATCCTAACTCGTGCTTATTATATCAACACAATAATTAATTGTCGTTTTGAGTGGAAGCCTCAAAGTGGAAAATTTTTACGGCCTAATTACCTTTAAAGACACTTCATTTATTCCTATCTCAAGAGCCTGTTTAAGTTTAGTAAACATTTTATCTTAAAGAGGATGAGGTCAGGAGATCTAAGTGGTCCATTATAGACCCCTTTTTAGCAGAATCCACAAAAAACACTATCTAAATATTAACGAAAATGTAATCAATCTTGTTGAACCCATATTCTCCAATTTGGTCTTCCTTGAAGAATAATAAAGGGCCTACTTCAACTACAATCAGTTTACAAAAGCATGGAAATATCGATTAACGTTCCATTAATACAAAATAGAACAAGAATATGTTGTGCAGAAATTTCATTTTAATGTTGCATAATTATTATTAATCAGACTGAAAATTTAAATTTTTAAGCGTAAACACTTTGATATCTGATCACATATTCGTGACTGTTTAAAGTCATTACTTTTCCCGTCAAGCACGTAACCAGAAAGGGTTTGAAATACAGTGTCAGAAGTGCGTTCAAAGATACGGCTGTCAAGCCTACTCGAAACAGAATATTTGCTGGAAAATAATGAAAACCCTGAAAACCTGAAACCGGCATCAAACGCTTCGCTAGTTGCAGGCTCCGATTTCCTCCTGAAGTGGTCGACGTATTATTTACTAGCCTACATTCTATGATTCGATCCTTCTTTTTCTGCAACAATAGCCTCTAATCTAAAACAGTAGCGGATCGTGAAACAATTTTGCAAAAAATAATTCTATATATAAAATATTAATCAGAGTATCGATAAAAAGCTAATGACTAAGTTTGTTATTCAATTAAGTTTTTTAAGTACTGAAAATAAAAATAAGCGGCTTTCTTCAGTTTAGAAACTTTTTGTGCTAATTAAATATTAAAATATGCAAGAAAATAAGGCAGCCACTTAAATTTCTTAACGACTTTCGTTAATAGGTTCAAGCTCAAGCATTAAGAATGGTTGTTTAAAAGAAATGTGGAAAGATATCAACAAAAGATGCCCTTGGATATAATATATTATAAGACCGAAAAGCATTCAAACACGGTAATTCTGGCCGTGTGATACTTCCTACGAATACTAATATACAAATGTGCTTTTATTTCTTCTTCCCCAGTTTTATTATTCCAATCCTTTTCCCTATTCTAAGTAAATATTACAATCGTGCAGGAAGTAAATTTTCAAATAACTTTTAAGGTTACAAGGAGCAGGTAAACCTTAACCCCCCCAAAAAAAGGTTACGTTTAAAATTAATGCCAGTATTACATTCTAACCAACTAACATTTGTTTTCTAGAAAAACGTCCAATGAATAAAATATTCCCTGTCCAAAGAGGGTAGTATCCTAATGATTATTTAGAAACGTTGTTAATTTACGCAATCGATAAGTTCCAATTCTACCAAAATTTTCCTAATACTTTATATCACATTATTCAAGGTAATGGTTTACTAACAAGTTTTATTTTGCACAAAATTAAAACGAGCTTTTTCTAAAAGTATCAAGAGCTAAACCTATTTACGTCGAATGTTTATTTTATCGCCTTTGTGTTTGACAAGGCCGTATATAACGATAAATTACCACACAGGGTTATTATTCTTTTTAGAAAGAGGATGCTTATCTGAATAAAAAAAGAAAATTAGCTGCCATTGTAAAATAAATGACTGAGAAATTGTTTACACCAATTCGAAGCGTAAAAAGAGCTTAATGACTTGCATACAATGACTAATTATTTTGGAAAAGGACGTAGAAATTTAAACCTCAAGCAGTTAGGAAAGTGTGGAAGAAAATTGTGACGTATAAAATGAAAACCGTAATCCCCTTTAATATAAAAAGTAATTAAAATTTCCAGCAAATTATTATCAAATTCCCTTGGAAAAAAAACTTTAACATATTGTTAAATTCGCATTAAAAGGAAGAATTTAATCTCAACCAATAATAGAGATTTCCTTTTCCACAGTAATTTTGGGATGCTTAATGAAATATTGATTTGAATTAAATTCGCATACAAACTTTTTCACTAACTAAACGAAATCCAATAAATGAGATTTTAATATTCGTTACCTGAGTTAAACGACTTTACAATGTTATGCTAGTTAATCCGAGAAATGATATATTTTACAATCGTCTCCTGATTTTTTTTATTATTACATCAGTGAATAATAAAAATAATGATGTTTATTATTTTGTACTTCCTAACAAGGACGAATTTAGATAAAATAAATTGACAATGAAATAGGTTTGTCCCGTAAGCCGCACAGTGTACTTGATGGGATGTCATCGTCATCATTTTGGACATAGACTTTTAACCTTTTTCTGTTTTCCGCTTCTCTACGCCAATTTAAACCAACATTTCATTTCTATCAGTTCTTTAAATTTTCCGTATACCGCCCATCCCCATTTAGTCGATTTAAGTTGCGTGATTTTCTTTTCCAAACTTGAGCAGTTGGTCAAGGCAAACAGAGGTTGGTAAGTAGTTTCTTTGTGGTGCTGTCGTGTTTCCTTCCACGCCTGTCATTCCTGCATTACCCAGATTCAAATCTAACCCTACACTTTCCGCAGCTTTGAGGAGCTCTTGATTGTACTGTTGTTAATTATTTCTCTTTATGGTATTACCACGATAGCTTACCTCATTATTATTATGCATTCGAGTTAATTTATCATTTTATTCATAATCTCAAGAAATGTGAAGAATTTTGGAGGACAAATGGTATTAGAAGACACTGTGTTCTCTCCAAAATCGGCCTACAATTTAATAAAAGGTTTATCAAAATTATTTGGTGTAGTATGTTGCACGTCTGTGAAATTTGAAAGTTGACAAAGAAACTTGAAGTATTGAAATGTGGTTCTAGTCAAGAAAAATAAAAATTAAATGGACGGACATGATGAGGAAGGGATAACTGCTGCATAAAATTCAAGAAACAAGAAGAAAACTAGAGACTATGAAAAATTAAGGAGGGAAGATGAATAGGCCCCCTGGAACACGCTGTATATATTTAATATATTACACTGTATTTGGGAGGGAACTACTCCTCACATACACAGGGGCTTTCAAGGAAAGGTAGCGACCTACAGTATCTTTCAGAATTATTGTTTGCTTGGAAATCGCCGAGACATGTCAACGAAGAGAGCAAGGGGGGCATCTTTTTACGCAAAAGCGGGACGTCTGTTATCAACCTCTAACCCTCTCCAAAATTTCAAATGACAACAAACCATGTGTGGCTCATCGTTGGAAAGGTAATTTCATAAGGAAGTCTACTATTTATTTTTTTATTCGCTTCAAATTCAGACATAAATAAATTAAAAACTATAGTTTGTTTGTTTCCTCAAAAAATTAGCTTTCCAACGATGTGCTACACATGGTATGGTGCCATTTGAAATTTTAGATGAGCTGGCTGTGACGGTTAAGAGGTTGATGGCACACGTCTGGATTTTACGTAAAAGGATGTTCTCTTCGCTGTCTGTCTTGGCTTGTCTTGGACGATTCTCAAGCAAAGAATAGTTTTGAAAGATACGAAGGGTGGCTACTTTTCGTTGAGAAACCCTGTATCTGTAATAAAAATATGAAACATTCCAAACAGATAATTAAAAGTACCACTTTATACTACACTCCTACATTCTGAACAGCATTTAGCTGAATTCTCATGTCCGGAACGCATTTACAAAAAAGAAACTCTAATTGTAGAAATGTAAATAGAAATGAGCTAGTGAATATTTAACTGTCTGACTTCTGTATAATTTTATAAATGGTAATCGTTACCTTCATGGCATTCACAATGTTAACAAAATGAAGTTAATCTGTACCCGTCAACAAAGTTTCCTGTGTTCATTCTACTCTCACAATTTTGAGTGACCAGCGGCGTTTGCTTTGGATTTAGTAAATTTCTCAGCGGAATAATTAATCTGAGAACCCAAATTAAATGTAGCAGCTCAATAAACCTTTTTTTAACCAAAATTGCCAGAGAAAAAGTCTTAACTTTTTATCCAATATACTTAATGAGAAAAATGTTGTAAAGGGAGATTGGCAATACTTATATATATATTTTTTAATTTAAGGTCAGGAAAGCTCTGTTATCATATATAGAAAATCGTCCCTGGAGGAAGAAATCCGGGCTTTCAAATTTCGATTGCCATATTGGGTTTTGTTATCAGCTTTACCAATCACTAGTCTGATTAGTCGGAGGGTCGTCGTGTCTATACCGAAAGGGAATTCGAACCGATAAAGTCGCTCCCAAAGCAGCATTTGAAAATTGGTTGCTCAAAAAATGTCACGCGTACACACCGTATTACACATTTTACATGATATTACATATCTACGTGAAATAACGACCTTGAAAGGACATTGAATTTTCTGAACCGGATTTAAATTTTTATTTTTTGTAAAAATCAAGGTTTTCTAGATCAAAACAATATTCTTTCTGAAACTCGTTTCAAACAAAAATCTAATTTCAGTATTTTGATAAGAATTCGTCCAATAATAAAAAAAATAATTTGTTTTCAGGATTTAAAAAAGGTGATACTGGTTCACTTGTGTTTATTATAGTATTGTGTAATTATTTCATGAAAAATAGTAAACTATTTACTTTCTAAAATCGTTAAGACTCTAAACGCTCACTGGGGTAGCTGGTAATTACAACACAGGGAGACAAGGCTCAACCCCTACAAGGACGGTCTCTAGGTCTCAATTTTACATGAGTTCCTCGATATAGCACCTTGAAATTATTTTATTGTATTATTTTTAAAAGTATCTTAATTAAATTAAAAGAACACAGTGCAGTGATTGATACGCAATCTAGTTACTTTGCAATAATTGCAAAAACAACCAAACTACTGCGTAGAATTCTATCAAAGTCGAGCTTTTAAAGAATAGAGCCCCAGTCATTGAAACTCCATTAGTGGATATCTATTTCAAGTTTGGATACGCCTTCTGCTCCATTTTGGATAAAAAATTTATAGCAATGCGCAAAGCAATCCAAATAGTTTGTAGATAGATTATGATCAATATGGAGAGGGTTCTACGTCTTTACATGGAACAGCAAATTTTTGCCTCTATAGCAAAAGTACAAGACGTTCATTTGCGTCGTTAAATCTTAAATCCGATGCATTAAGTGCTTACGCATTTTAAATTAAGCATAAATAATACAATTGCTCTTAGGAAATACATAATATATCAAAGAAATATGTGTTAACCACAAGTGGCATTAATTTGTTAACCAAATTTGTAGATTACTGCATAAACCTAGTACACAGAGCTTAATACGCCATTACCCCGACAGAGTAGAATTTATGGCTGTTACACACAAATACCAGCTTTCAGTTAACACTGCAAAGTATGCATCTGTTGATTGCCGTTCTCAAATATATAGCCCGTAATACATAACCAAATCTAAAGCATTGTTAAACATGGGGTTGGAGTCCGGTCGAGTTACTCAAATAATTTGCCATATGAGCATACACCAAAACTGGTTAACTTTTCACTACCTGTGGGTTCGCCAAATACAGATTTGCATAGAGGAGGATTAATCGCCGAGTTGGGTTTTATTGTACAAACTTTCCTCTCAAACAAAAATTAAACAAGTTCAGTTCTTTTTATATGCAAATTATTTAAATAAAATGTTTTTAAAACAATGAAATTATAAGTTTTTTTAAAAAGCATACAAAATTTAATTAAAGCTGCTGAAATTTTGAATTTAAATGTATAACCGTCCAACACCTATAGCGGCTGTTTTCAGTGGCGCACCCAGGGGGGGGGCAAAGGGGCAATTGCCCCCCCCAAGATCATATTTTTTCTTTGGTTAAAAATTTTCAAAAATTTTTCGGTGTAGCGGGGAGCCTCAAAAGCCATTACTTAAACTTTAAATTTCACGTTGCCCCCCCCAACGTATATTTCTGGGTGCGCCACTGGCTGTTTTTATATGACCTGGTTTCTTTTACATTGTACTTATAGGATACAATTTGTTCTCTATGTCTATGTAGTCCAGAGACTAAACAGGAGCTTTACAGAAATGTCTGTCAGAATTCTCAAGATTTTTTATTTTCAATGTTCCCAAATTTAGTTAAATGTATACACGTTGAACATTACATTTAATAAACCAATTTTTAAAACAAAAAATACATGCGGTGAAGAAAGGTGTAGAGTAAATAGAAAGAATATACCGAATATCAGTCGAGAATGTCCCCAAAGAAAACATTATGAAGGTAACTACATCAGAGTAACCTTACCTCGCCTTCAGTCGTGGTTTTGCCTCAACTCTCTGTAATCCCCCCATTCTTTGCTTTTAGTCTTCTTTTTCTTCCTTGTAGGCGGTGCAATATCTACTACTGGATAAAGAGTCCTACCATACTATTCATCTCCCTGTATCACTAATAATATTGTTCTCATCCATTCAATACCACTAACTTTTACGAAGCAATATACAATTACTTTCTTTTCTTGATACTTCGATTAAACTTTGAAAACTGGGTGCTTTATAACTATGAGAGCAACCTTATGGTATTATTTGAATACCTAATATTTTAATTAATTCTGTAGTGTTAGATGAATTTTTCGTCGGTGTGAATTTTTTTATGTGTTTTCATGATGTGACTATCCTATTACCAGTATTACCTACCCCTGTTTATGCACATCCGATTTTATTATTTAAAAGTAGGACTCGAAGAACGGGATGATCTATTTATACATTTTAGGAAATATTTGGAGTCGCTTGTCAAACTAAAATTTCATTTTCATATTTTCCCTTTTTTGACAACGATGATTAAATTTAGAACTTGTAAAGGTACAAGCAGAATATACGGGGAACAGAATATTGCATATTTCTGTTACCCTACTTGGATTATATTAGGCCGTGAAAACCCAACAATGTTAAAAAATGTGTTACATTATAGGGTATTATTAAATTTTTTGGACATGTTTATATTACATTACCTAGTTGGTTCAAATAATTTCATAATGAAAATTCCATAATTTTAACTAAAGGAGGTAATAAACAAGTATTTAAGATCAAACCTATTAGTCATCCATAAATTATTCGTTTACAGTAACACCATGCCATAATTTTATGCCCTACTAAACTTTATTAATATAGTGCGTTTATTACTTGTTATTTCCGCTTTCCTTTGATATAATAATCTAGATTAGCAACACGTGGTCTTATGTCCCCTTAAATAGATTTACCTCGGTACTTTATTAAATTTAAGCAGTTAATGACAAAACCGATAAAGGAGAGATAACGTGTCAAAGTTCTAAAACGCAGGAGATTTCAAAATTTGTAGTAAACAACTTTTTTGTGAAGCCCTTTTATTACGAGTTTGTACTCGAGTCATTTAAAAATAAATATTTCTTATTTCCGGAAATAACCCAAGATAAAAGAAAAAGTAAATTTATGTCAAATATAAAACTGCAGCTCGTAGCTTAAAACCAGGTCCAATTCAATTTGATGAAACAATAGAACTCGCTTTTGCACAAATAATTAGTTTTTAATTGATCTCATATTTCCAACGATTTCTTTTTAATTATGTTGTCGGAAGAGAGAGCCGCCCTATTAAATTACGGTTTCTAAAATCAATATTTCATTCATATTTTCAGTACGTAATTAAGTTCAAGGTAATGCACATTATGCTGATATCGAAACTGCAGGCTACTGAACAAGTACAAAAGCCGCATTGATGTCAGAATTAATTATTAGCAAATCAATATTAAGCGCTACGTCAGCTTAATAGACTCTAAGAACCGGAAGGAACTTCCGTGCGAGGAAGATAATGAAAGTTTGCCAAGGTTAAGGAATTGGTGCAAAAAAGTGAGAAAAACATTGTTGGAACGACAAGGGTTATTTTGAACAAAACTGGAAGGAAATAAATACTTTAGAAAAAAACTTTTTCTCCGATAGACAGTAAAAGCATGCTTTGACTGACATTTGACTGTCTCCAAAGTTCCACATTTACTGCCTAGGCAAAAGTGATCATTTTTACTGACAGTAGCATTCAAAATCAGGTTGCTTCGAAAAACAAATAAATTTGAAAGTTTTATTAATTAAATTTAAGTTCCATATTTTTCACGATTTCTTTAATTTCGGATGGGGTGAACATTTCTTCGTCATTTTCCATTGTAAATATTATTATAAATTAATTAATATTTACGAATTAACAAGATTAAACTATTTTATTCGCAACAAATAGAATGACATTTCTCAAGTATGTTTTTTCATAGCAACCAATAAAAACTGCATAGCAACAGATGCTTGCTGATACTAATAGCACAAAAAATATTAAAAATAATCATTAAATTAATGTTAAATGTAAACAATCGGAGAAAAAATTATATGTTCAACACGGCAGAAATGCAGATTTACTGCCTTGGCTGGTTTCACAGCTTCGGCTTCGCCTCAGCTGTGAAATACCAGCTGCGTCAGTAAATCTGCTACTTTTCTGCCTTGTTAAACAAATAACTATTTACACCTATACCTTATTTTTTTTAACTACGGCCTGGATGTAAAGAAAACCACGTGATCATTTCTAGCCTACGTTTACAGTGGTAGGTATTTTACGTAAAATAGCGCGCGGGGAAGTTTAAACCATAGGTGCAAAGAATTGTTTCACTGGGCGACGATTCCATTTTAAATAAATCTAAATACTAAAACACCAGGATATCATACACAGATGACGACAAATGCAACTGCAATTAACGCACGAATCGAACGTAACTACTCCTACAGTAAAGGGGTGAAATCCTCTCGCTACAACTACCAATCACAAAATTGCATTGAGATGACGTTTTAGAAATTGTCACGTGGTTTTGTTTACATCCAGGCCGTGGTTAGAAAAAATAGAGTATAGTATTTGCTTGTACGACATAATAAAGATATGCCTAGAAATTGAAAGGAAGTTTTAGGAAATTGAAGGGAATTGCTTAGGCAATGTTTGTAATCTAAGAAAAAATAAAAATATAACAGAATACAAAATCTTTATGGTACAATTTTAAATTATTTGTGCCGTACATACTGCTGTCTAACAGGACTATTATAAAGGGCGATTCAAAAGTATACCATAAATATAGCTCGTAGAGTTTGAAAGGCCTTGGCGGTAAGTAAATTTTATTCAAAAAATCCAAAAACGGTCTCATAGGAGCTCTTCCAAAAATTTTGAAATATTTGAAAAATTATTACACAGAAACAGGCCACACGATTTTATTTAAATTTTCTACACTTATACAACTTGGTGTTAGGTACATTTTCGTTTTTTGATTAATGCTAGAACTCCACTGTGGCGCCCTCTACAAGGTTTTGAACATCGGAAATTAATGCTCCAATAGCTCCTTTATTAATCAAAATAGGAAAGAAGTTTAAATATAAAACTTGTTCGGTATATAGCTCTCCATTCTTCTAAATTTTTATCACGTATACAGGGTGTTTCCTTTTCACAGTATAATAAGCAACTTTGTTATTTTAAATGAAACACCCTGTATATTATTATATAATTGAATGCAAAATTGAATTGTATATCACATAGTATAAGGTAGTCGTATAGCTAAAATGTACGGTTGATGAGAAAATCGCAAAATTCCGATGCGTTAGTAAATTAGATGCCTGCCTCTCTTCTGTACGTATCAAACCCGTATAGTCTGGTGTTTCTCGCTACGCATTCAAGTGATTTCCAATGCTGCCTCGAGAACTACTGTTGAATACCAAAAACGAAATGTTTATTTTTAGTATGGGAAAGTCCACGGTAAAGCTACACGGAACGAACTATACCCTTTAGGCTCACATCCCTAGCTGCATAAGAGAATTGAGTCTCTGCAACTAATAACTTGGTGGGGCCGTTTAAGATTCCGAGACGTGCTCACTAAATTGCTATTATCTAAGGATCCTCGAGGCATATACCTATGTCGAGATGCAGATGGCATATGATGTACGGCTCTTCCCTTTTATTTATGACTTTCGATAGAGTCCCCCCGCCACTTTGTAATTGTCTAGTAATAATGCATGTATACACAGTAATGTTGTGGTGATACTTACAGAGCTTATGTTACTGATATTATTATTACAATAACATTGTTTGGGCCCAGTTAATTAAGTGCAACGGCACTATGTGCACGCAATTAAGATGAGTACATGGTCATAGGCGAGCGTTTGATACTTCGTGTACTGTGGGGACACTGCGTAAAATCGAGATGTATCAGGGATTGTTGAAGAGAACCCACACAACCATTGCCAAACAGTTAAACAGTAATTACCAGATACTACGTGTAATCACCACAAAGGAAGATACCTGTTGATTATTGTTTGCAATTATTTGATTCCTCTTCATATGTTACTTTGATTAAACATTAAACAGTGGTCAAGGTGTGAGAGAGCCAAAGCGATATATACTAACTTTGTTGCAGGGTATGGGCAGTCTATGTTACTTAATTAACAATCCCATAGAATTTTACTGTTTATGTAACCCGAACCCTAAAATATATTTATACAAAAGTATTAAAGAGTTAGTATTTGTGTGTTAATATCATTAGAAAAATGTCACAATTTATTGAAATCGAAACGGGGGCACTTTTAATGGAACCCAAAACGGTATTTTTTTCATAAAGTTTGTATATGTTATACGATACTGAAGTTGTGTTCAAATGATTATAATAATTATTAATAAGTTAAGCAAACAAAATTCTTTTCTAAAAGATATAAAGGATATCATATTAAACGAGCTATTTATAGAAATTTTCCTTTAATAAATTAAATTGGTTTTATTGATTTTAATTTTGCTGCACTTGTTCTTTATTACTTTTCAACAAAGTCCTAATACTGGTTTCGGTGTTTAGTGATTGGTGCTCTACCAGCAGAACAATTCATTTAAAATCGCGAGAACCTCGCTAACAAGGAGTACCCAGCAGCAAAACACTTCTCATCAACTTTCCGTAACAAGCGAGACAGAAACTTCTTGAAAACAACAAATTTTAGAGATACGAGTGCGTTGAAATTCGACTAACCCAAACTTAGTTTAGAGCAACCAAAACCTTCTTAATTTGATTTACCATGTTCATTCATTACAATTTAATTAAAAAGGTTTGTTTAAACGCTGCAACCACAAAGAGGACTTAACTAATATTGCTTCTGTTTACACATTTTAAAATTCCTTCTCTTTACTCTCTAAATACACAATTTAAGCTAATTTTTGATAATCTTCTAATTAACACGCCATTTATTTTTTATTTCTGTTCTTCGTGTTCTTTATCTAACCTTGGTAGTCTATGGAGGCATGATTTACAAGTCTTTAATCACGAAACTTGTATCCGCTTTTATTATCTAAATATCAGGTTGTTATAATATAACAAGCATGTTTTATGAATATTCTTTTACAATCTGCCATTACAACGAAGAAGGTGTTATTGTGGGCAAACTTTTACCCTTTAGATATCTCTGTACTCTTTGTCGTTACCTGCTGATTTTATCATATTATTTTGAGCCTTCTTAAATTCCTGAAAGGTTAACAAGCACGCAATCTGCGAAAAGTTCAAATATATTTTTGTTCAGCAACAACTTTTATACAAAGGCATAAAAAATACGATGAAAGACAACAATAATAATGCGATAAAACAGGATATTTTTTCAAGGTATTATTTTGCTTACTTAGGTACTCAGCGGATGATGGATGAACCTATTATCCGTCAAATGATCTCTTTGGTATTAATTAGGTGAACTTGTGGTAGAATAAAGAATCCAGATAATGATGGCTTTGCATACAAAAGCAAACGAACAGGGCGTCGCTTTATAAAAAACAATAAAATGGAATCATTCATTATTCATAGCAGCGACAATGAGAGGAAATGCAGAATTTGACCAACATAAATCAGACAGAATCGATAGAGACTGTCATCGGAATATTCTACCAATAATATATTTCACGTGGGTGTTGAGAGAAGAATCGTAATAACTTATTTTTTTATAAAACATGTAATTTAAATATTAAACGAATTTTAAATTGTTTTTGACATTTCTAATAGGTCATGTTATATAAACAAGGGAGATATCCTCGCTGTAATTAGAATGAAGGTCTTTAGTTAAATAGATAGAGTAATCAATTTAATTCGAAAAAATAAGAAGGAACAGGAAGTAAAATTTAAAAAATTGTAAAGACAATGAGTTAGATCTGGGTAACTCTTAAAAGGGACAACCAAAGACGTTAAAAAAAACAACAAACCAAGCAAGTAGAATGTTTGATATTTATTAGAGATAGATTCTGGGAAAGAAAAATTGGAGCAAAAATTGTGTTCCTTTAGATTTCTAACATATTGTTGGAAATAATGGGTTATCAAACGGTAACGCAAAAAACAAGCACAACCACCGAAGTGTATTATTTGCAAAAAGTGATGATCATCCACGACGGTTATGGAGAACCAAATCAATACAAAAACACTTGCAACGACTGGTTAGAATCGTATAATAGGCAAAAAATAAATTATGACTAGACAAACATAGGGCAATAGGGAGGAAGGTTAAGCGAAACCATGGAGCGAGACGAGAAGCAATAAATGAAACGGGATAAAGAAAATGACGTCATCCTGAAATATTTGTGTAATTCTGGGAAATTAACCTAGTTACGAAAAACAGTGGAGTAATCCTCAACACCGAAAGTAAAACGATTATATGAAAAAAAAAAAAAAAGTAAGAATAAGTAGGCAGGTATAATATTCTTTTGCTACTGGTACAGATTAAATACTGAGTTGTTTTAGTAAAATATGGAGCAATAATCAACAATTGCAATATAGCATGGTGTTGATTATGATTTTTTTTTCAATAACTACGTTTAGATAATATTTGGCAAAATGGAAAACAAAACCAATTAATATTATTTAAATTTTAAACCCAACAATATGAGAGACCCGCTGTTTTAATCTAAAAATGTGTTGATTTCGTTTGGTAACCTAACACGTGTAATTCACAATAAAATACACATTTGAACTATATGGAAAAATTCCTGAGGCAAGAAATCCACATTACATATCGAGGTTTTCAATTTTTCCGTGTGAGACCTTGCGTCTCAATTCGGAATATCGATAAAGCCTAAATCTTCTGCATAAAACATACCGATATAAATGGAAATAGATTTGTCACTTGCACATATTTTCCTTCAGTCTTTTTTTTACTAGGACAACACACTGGATTTTCCCTTTAATGTAAAAATAATATTTATCTAGATTTGAAAATGGAATATTTTCAATCCAAAAAATAAACAATGCGTAATCATTGTTTTGTACTTTTCATAATAACAACCTGACTGCATAAACATTTGCTTCGCAAATTTTCTCCTTGATATCCCGACAAAGCTACTTGATCCACGTTTCGTAGTTACTCGAAATAAATTCATTGCCTCTTTCGAGTTGATAGCTCTTATAAAGATTTAATTAAATCAGGAGCCCACAGTTTTCAGCTTATTATACTGTTAAATGTACGGAAATTCTTCTTCAGTCTTTGCAAAAATGGAAATATCTTAAAGTGCTTGAATAATAAATGTCTTTCGTTATGTTTTCTTATTTAATTGCCCAAATGTGCATTTGTTTAACAAATACGCATTTATTTACGGAATTTGCAATAAAAATAACAACACTAATCGGAATTACTTCTGATAACAGATTTTAGAACTGAACATTTTCCAACTATACTCCCATAGCGTCCATATTAGTCAAAATAAGAAAGAAGATTAAATATAAAAGTTATTCAGTATATAATTCTGCATTTTCCTAAATGTATATCACGTATAGAGAGCGTTTATTTTTCACAGTACAATAAGCAACTTTGTTATTTTAAATGAAACACCCTATATATTATTATATCATTGAATGCAGAATTTAATTGTCTATTACATAGTATAAGGTAGTCATATAGCTAAAGTGTACCGTTGATGAGAATTTCGTGAATTTTAACTGCATTCTGTAAATTTTAAGATTTAGAATTAACTCTGCCCCGTATAGGTAGTTTCGTTTTTTTCGCTACGCATTCAAGGGTCGCCTCGCGAACTATACAGTTTAATACCAAAAACAAAATTTTTATTTTTAGTATGGGACAATATCTAGGGGAGGTGGGCACCACCACATTTTTGTGAATGAGATTTCGATAAAGTACTATCGCCTTGAGCGCAAAGCATTTCTAATGAATCTTCCCCAAATATAGCCGTCACTTCCTTAAAATTTAGGTTCGCATTTGAAATAGCAGTAACGATAAGAGAGTCAATTCTAAGCTCCAGGTAGGGATTCGTGATGCCAGGCACTTCAAATGTCAATATCGGGACCTCCATTACTATCACGTAATATTTCATTCTACGCTCGGAGATTTATTACCGATTTCTGATTTTCTTACATTTCGCATTTTTGATCCGCTTCACTCGCATAATTTTGATGACCCTATTCCGGATACACCATATTTTTTATGCCTAATATTATATAGGTACCATCAACACACATTATATATACTTTTAAATTTTTTATTCTAACAAATGTGGGAGAAAAAAGCAGAAAGGGTAAATACTAATTAATAGCTGGTTTGTTTTTTCCTCCAGTGTTTAATGTTTCAAAATCAGTCGGAAACACTTTTAAATTTTGCAGATCCGTAAAATCCGAAAAAGCAAGTTATTATAAATAGTAGTAAATATGTTTTCGTCTTTCATGCTTGCAAGTTTGGATATGACAATTTGTGGTACATTTGTAAACAGAGATAATTCAATGCGAAATCAACTAAACGATCTATCTACCTGCTCAAAACCCGAGACCTTCGCCTAACTAACTATTAACAAAGAATATCTTAACCAGCTTAAATTATTATCTTAGGTAATACCCATTGGAGAGCTGTCTGTTAAGAGCTATTGCTTAAACATATTCTTTCAAAAGTATGCAACTTGTGATACTTGAAAACGAAATTTATTTTAGGTAAAGTAGAGCCTTAAGGATCGACTTACAGAGTCACATAGCGGCTTATGGTAGGGAGTACCTGGGTTGAAGCAGTTGAAGCTGGGAATACACAAACCTAATCTTGAAACCCAACAGGAGAAACCTAAAACCACTGTCAGTCTCCTTAGTCCTTGGAGCATAATAAATGACCCAATGCGCAGAGCATATGAAATTGAGATGAGAGGACGAAAGTCTTTTTCGCATATTTGTCCAATGCGAAGAAACGTTTCCTTCTTGAAAACATAGGAACTCCAGGCCATCTCCCCAAGGACATCTTGGATTTTGCAAAAGACACAGAAATGGTATACTGTCGTTTCCATGGAATTCTGTGACTTGCCTACCTTTCCAAAGCACTAATACTTTAGTATAATTTTTTTTCCTACCATGTTCAACATAATACGTTGTTGGAATTGGAAATACCAGCCTAAGTTTCCTTTGTGTTTCCATATTTTAGTGAGTTTCAAAGTCGTGTCGCTTGTTTCATATACAGTGTTATATTTCTGTTTCAATGCTTCCTGTATTTGTGATTATTGATCGCCGCCATGTAAAGTTTCGTGTTACATTAATATCAGGCGTGTGTGGTCGGTGTAATTTGTCATTAGGTCTATCTATTTTATCAAAACCTTTTCTCTTTGTCTATTAAACCTTATACCGAATCCTTATTATAGTTTATGCATAACAATTTAAGGATAAGTTAAGTTGATTACCAGACGTTACTTCATACAGAAATTTAAACCGTAGAAGATACAAGTTTAAGCTTAGGAAATTAATCGATTTAGAAAGAAAAACAAAGTTCAACTTGCTTCTGTTCAAATTAGGTGACATAATAAGGCATGCTATACAGATAAACATTATACAGGGTGTGGTGCAAGCTTCAGGTAAAGATATTCCTTGAACAAAAATAAGGTAAAAAGTTATTGCAAAACAACTGGCAAAGGCTTCCTGAACTTACACGAAGCTCTCATAATTCAATATTTGAAGCAGTAAAGAAAGCTGCTGTTTCAAAATCAAGTTACTTGGTGGGTACATTCAGTGATAATAGCAAAAATTTATTACCATCGATCGTTTAAAAGTAAAAAGAAATTAATAATTTTTATTATTTCAAATCATTTAATTTTTCTATATGCGTCAAAAATAGATTTGGCAATATTGCAATGTAATAGTGTTAGCTTTAGCGTCTTTCAGAGTGCCTTGATGCAATGACAGATAATAAATTGTGGTCATCAGTGATCAACTTATCATAGTAGGTGGCTACAAGGTTGCCAAATGTACATTTCTTAAATTGTTATGGTGAGGGGTAGCCATGCGCCTACGAAATTTTTTGCAATAAACTTTTTGCCTTATTTTTGTCCAAGGAATAATTTTACCTGAAGCTTTTACCACCATTTTTACAGATCCTGTGTAAATGTAAAACAAAGGATTATTTTATTTCCTTGAAGAAGTCCAATATTCTATGTAAGATATTCCTATTTTGTAGTATGTTTCTGTTTCATACACGAAAACCTAAAAGATTGAATATTACCTCTGTACCTACTACATCCATAAAACTGTTCTTCTTGAATATTGTATAGTACGTTAATAATATTACAGTACAAACATGAGGCACGATTATCGATAAACCAAATTCTAAAGCAGCTTTGCTTTGAAAATTAATTATAGGGTTGCCTTACTTTAGCAAGCATATAATCAAAACTCTCTTCTCTACTTGAGACTGTTATTCAGGTATTCATGATACAACATGTGCGTTCCCTACTGAGTAATAATAGAAATCCACCACGCATGTATAGCCTACGAATAATTAATAACTAATATTCAAGGAAATTTAAAAATAGATTTAGTATTGATTAAACAAAAATCTTTTGCTCACTTTTTAAATCAACCGTCTACTCATTTATTTAATTCGGATATAAGCAAAAAGGAAGGGATGGTTGGTCATAAAGAATTATACGGAGATGGCAATGACGCCGCGGGTAAACCCAAATAATTTAACCCCAGACCCTGTATCCTGACAAGCTTCATTGTTAATACGGTTGTTTGTTCTCTAATTCTGAAAGCTGCAAACAAGGAAACATGCAGCAGCATCTGGAAGATCCCTGGTTCTAACGCTTACATTTACGGAAATGCACGGAAAATTAAAATAACAACAATTGTTTTGTTTTACTTCAACCAAAATGCAGTTTTATTAAAACTAATTTGTGTAATTTTTCTTAACTTCATCAAATAATTCTATAATATTAAAAAAACTGGGAAAAGTCATAAAACACATTCTGGCTGTTTGGTTGCAAGCTACGGAATCCGTCAACATGGAATAAACCAAAACACCTATAGGTCAATACTCGTCGTTCGTGTTTAATTTTGAAAGTGTATTGGAAGCGAAATTACCGCTATTCAATCAATCAAATAGTAATATCAGAAAGTAATGAACTCGTATAGAATTCTTCCGAGCAGTAAAAAATATCGAGTTGTTGGAAATTTACATTTCAGTTTGATCTTGAAAATATCGTAGAAAATCACTAAAATGTTGATGGTTTTTGTTAAATTACACAAGACAGTTTATAACAAGCTATAAAACAATACAATAATATATCATTATGGATTATTGGTGAGGAATCGGTATCAGACGACCCACGTTTCATTTCACTTGGTTTGAAAGAACAAAAGATGAAATAAATTGTAGGGATTTAAGACTGAAATCGTTATTTAATGCTGGTATAGCTTGTACAAAAGAAAATTGTTCTAAATGTCAGCTGTATTTGAACTGATGCTGACAAGCAGACAGACAAGAGAGTTTATTAGGAAAATTGGAATATATTTTTCCAATTCATTACTTACATGTATAGAAACTTAAGTTTGTACCATTCTTAACTTATTACTACCCCGATTTTCGCAATATAAAAAATTTAATAAAAGTACACAAAGGTCGAGAAGGGTGCTTCCTGAAATTTATATTTAACAAAGATAAAATATAATACAAAACTGGTACAAAAGAAAATCCTGTGCTTTATTTAGACTATAGAATTACGTTAAATTGTAAGCAATTTGAATAAATAGTACGTCGTTGAAACTACTAGTTAAAAGGTAACATTTAAATATCTTCCTTTTCTATAAAATTCCGTTTTATAACTCGTCATTCAAAATGGAGTGCTATTCACTGTAAATAAAACCGCTGCTGCATTTGTGTGATCAAAAAGAAGGACGTGAATTACTAGTAGAGTACATAGCGACGGATAAAGCTACCTACTATAAGCCGGAATATATTTGAAGTATACTACCTCAAAACTTTTAGAAGTGCTCCGCATATTTTAGGGTTTTGTGTGCCAAGAGGACTTTTTCTACAGAATAAAAAGCGTCCTCATACAAGTAGGTTATTTTTACAACACCTTAAAGTTTGGAAACTTTGTTTGTCACTTTTTGTCATGCAAAATTACACGTGTCTAGATTTTTTCCTTCATTCAACAAAAGCATTGTATTTACTCAGCAACGTTTTCAGAAAGGTATCGCACGTGTCCTAATCTTATTTTTGTAGCAGGATGAGTGTCGTAAAACAAGGGTTCCATTTCTTATAAAGGTGACTCTAAAAGGATATTCCGGATTTTATTTTAGACACAGGGATTTATGAAACGGGCACCAGTACGCTTAACCGAGCCAAAGAAGTTAGATTCTTTCTAGCTAAGAAGAAAATTGGGATCGTGAAAAAATCAGAAAACACAAGAAAAATTTGCAAAGTGCAAAACAATGAATAAATTTTTTTATTAAAGGGACATAAAAAATCCAATTTGGTATAAACACACGTTTATGTGACCTACGCGTTTATGATATTTGATTACGGATCCTTTGGCCGTTAAATCAGGATATCCCAAACATATTTTTACTGCCATTTGATTATATTTGTCTTCTTTTATTTTTGAATAACATATTTGGTATATTTGTTGTATCTTGAAACGCCCTAAAATTAGGGTGAGTAAGAATTAGCATTGAAAAATAAAACCTTTTAGGTAAATAAACTAGTACCGGTCACAACATTTGGGACGTTTTTGTTTTAGATTTTTGGGTTTCTAGATTCTCGTAACTTCAATTGAATGTCTGGGGTAGCACTGTGGCATAATAATAAATGATTGAGGGGTAGTCCATAGTTAACTCCTTGTTAAACTAACCAACCCTCAACTGTCGTGAATACGATTCTTGTAACAATTCATATCCATTAGAATTGACCGTTGCCGTTGGTTAACTTTACAAGGAGTTGATAAACCTTAATCGTAGTTTTGTCCACACCCTCCCTTGTACTTCTACCAAACCTTAGTAATAATAATAATAACAGCTAGTGTAACTCTTCTTTCAAGCCATTATAATCTTATAAAGGGAGACTATAAATTATTAAGAAAAATAATCAGTAGAGTTTGGAATAATACGTACCTACAAGGATTCAGATCTTTTACGACACGGTTTCCTATACGAACGTAAACTGAAAGTTATGAACCATTCCTCATTCGGTATAAAATATAGAACTAACACTCTCAAAATGTTCCATCCCAGACGAGACGCAAAAAGAGATAAAGATAACAACATGTTTGACCATTTTCGGAAAATCTGCTATATGCCTTACCAGTATAGGGAAAAAACGCGGAAACGCAGGATGGAGGAAGATGTGAAGAAAATGCAAGTTACCAACTAAAAGATATACGGGCCAACAACACTGAGAACTGAAAAAAAAATGGGTTAGAACCTTATTGACCGTAACCTGGATGTTGCAAATCCGACTTTAATTAGATCACCTTTGAAGTCTCTAAATCCAGCACTGGACGTAATCTTCTAATTGATGTAAAGAGGAGATAGAAAGAGAGTATACGTGGGTGTTTGCTGATGATGATGATAAAGTTGGGAAGGGCGGGGAGGGAAGATATATTTCACAAAATCCTAGAAAAGGGTATACATGGATATTTTTGCTACACAACCATGTACGATATTTTCTCATTTTCCGCTTCCATTAGAACTCAGATCGGGCTTCCGACTTTTCCTAAGGAAAATCATTTATTAAGAGTTGGCGGTAGGTTTGTATTAGTTTGCATAAATTAAAAAAAATAAATTGTTCATTTGTCAACTCCTATGGTATGTTCAGTTTGAAAGGGAATGAAGTGGGTCCCGGACCGAAATCAATTGATCAAAAGAAAATTGGTCGAACAAGATTCAAGGAAAATTCGGTAAAGAGTAATTTTCCGAATGTAAAATTGCTCAAACATATAAAATACCTCGTACATTTATTTAATTGTTTTCAGTCAATTTTCCTTCGATCAAGTGTTTTCAATCAATTTTCTTAAAACTTGTTAGCTGGGTGCGTTAAGGAAGCTAAACGCGTCGTCGGAAAACTACTCCTTGGGTACCACTACGTCGGTCGTCTTTAAATTGACGGAGACACCTTCTTTATTTTTTTCAAACCAATATAGCTAACTAAAATTCAATTGTCTAACTTTTTTATCGTAGTAACACTGTCCTAAAATATACAGGGTGTCTTATCAGACATAGGAAAATTTAGGAAGTTATGTATACATTAACTAAAAGGCTATGACGTATAAATTGCAGAAAATTAGAAACAGTAAAAAACTAACGATCGTTTCATACTATATAGTTGATCCTTATATAATTTTCTGATGTTCGTTATATGTCTATAGTCCCTGAGACACACTGTATACCATTATGTGTAACTGGGAATTGATTGCAGTTTTGACTTTTATGGTAGAGACCTTCGTCGGAAATTCCTTGTTTTGCGATATTCTAATAATTATTAGTTTATCTACAAAAAAATTATTTACTATATCTGATGATCTCAATTATATCATCATCTCTAAATGGAAGTCTTCCCTAGAATATCTCGTTTAGGTTTCCCACTATTAATGTTCGAATATTGTTTGCAGTAAAAACGTGTAGGTAGTGATCCTCTATTTGCTACTTACTACTTCTAAAACTTAGCAAATTTGAAGTTTAAATTACGTCAATCCTGTCTTTAATTACCCTCGAAGCTTCCTAAATTCCAGAGCTTACCTAAACACAAACTTATATCTCTGCATGTATTTTATTAGCAAGTACATGTATTTACTTTGGGCTCTGTACTGGCGTTACGGTAATTATGGAAATACTAGCTTAAGGGTTGATGCAGTAATAAGCAGTACGTTTAAGTGTAACTCAAAGCATCTAGCGGTTTGAAAATACACAACAGCTGTAAGTTACGTTTGAACCTCAAAAGACAAGATATCTTGTAAGAGGGTAAAACGGCCTTTAAACTTACACAACTGATTTTGTTCGCAGTTCAGTAAGACGATTCAGGCAAGGTCTGTAGAAGCGATTTTACACTTCACTGACCGAAGAAGACCAACTGAGAAAGGAAATGGATGTTGAAATAGACTAGGAAAGTAACAAATCTCCATAAAATTTGTGAGATTGGCAGACTAAGCTTATAATAAAATTCTTGTGTAATGGATTCAATTTTCTTCGAAAGCCTTAACGTTCTTGTATTTACCAATGAAATCACTTACCGAAAATTTTATTAATACTCAAATTTAAAACTAAAATATATAAAACTTTCACTGAAACACAAATTTGAATTCTCGTCACATTTAAGAAAATCAGCGTGAAATTTTTATGCGGTCTCAATTTTCGCCGTCCACATGTTCACAGATTTCCACCGATTTATATTTGCTTGAGTGATACATACGTGCATAAGCTTGTGCGAACGTTTCGAAGCGTTACCGTAGGGGTACTGAAGCGTCGCGACGCCCGCTAATACTGCTGACGCTCTCCTGCTTGCTTGCTGGCCTAGCCTTTTTGCTCCTGCTCCGCTGAAGCGGTTGATATTCCTGCCGAAGAGGCAAAAAATATATCCTGCTTTATTTATTTAGTAAAGTAGCTCCTAAACTACAAAGTGAATTTACGAAATATTGAAGGTTCCAACAGAAGAACTGGTTCGTTATCCCTTACGTACCTACTTGAAAATAAAATTTAGAGATTTATTTCTCTAAAATGGATTTATTCATTGTGTTGTTTATTTTTACGACAATATCACACCATGAATACAGGTTTTACTTTAAAATCCTTCACTGTTTTATTCTTTTTATTGTTTTCCGTCCATTACGTTTGAATTACGAGGTTACCACTGACTTTAGAAAATACATCAGTCAAGTTGAGACGCTAAGAAAAATTTGAAAAGTTGATCTTAATTTTAGATAGAACTGCAGAAGAGTATGAAATATTCTTTCATAATAATTCCTCCAGTTAAATGCGGCTAATATGGTTAAATATCCTGCGACATGATTTATAATGAAACTGTACATTTATCATACTTTTGTTATTTTAATCTTGGCAATTCTACGTAATTTTTCCGTCTGTTTCCAGCAGAAACACATTCGCCATTGTATAGTTCATTTGTGAAGTTGGCTAATCTAAAGGGTCAAACTAATGAATTCAAAAGGATTAAAAGTTTTATTACCCGCGGTTGAAAATTGCATTCTAACAAAGGTGGCTTTACGCCAAATGTCCTACTATTGTAATCGTAAGCGATTGCGAAACGTGGTCGAATTACTTTTGCAATTTAGAACTTACTTTAGAGCTTGTTATAAATCCGCAGAAATTACGAAAAGGTTAGATTACAGCAATGTAACGATAATCAGAAACTTCTTGGAAAATGCCTTCCGTTCGAACTTCCGGTTTCTTTAACAACGATAATGTACATCGTTTTGGAATTTCTCTCATAAATATTAGAATTTATTTTACTAGAAATTCCTAGAATTACCAAAATAGTTTCCTTAAACCATCAACTTTTTTTATAGTATCTTCAAGAACTTGTATGTTACTTTTCTACTTCATCCATAAAAAACTTTTAATAAGTTTAACATTTTTTATGGTTTCTGTCCTTACTTCGGTACCGCACGTTGTTCTTTTATAGCCCTAAATCTTGCCGTACATATTTAAGACATCCAAGTTCTAACATAGTAATTGTAACAAGTTTTACCACTATCCTTCTGAAATCTGGGTAAGGCACATTTTTATTTTACAACACCTGGGCTTGATTAAATATATCACAGGGGAGATTTCAAACATTTTATTTTATTATTTTTAACACAAATTCGCCTAGACATACAAAATTGAAAAAGAAATGTAAACAAGGTATGAGTACCATAGTTATAATAATCAAGAAGGTCATGATAATAATATTACCTATTTTTTCATTAGAACTGTGAGCACTCAAATTAAATGAAAGTAAGACAGCAGCTTAGTACGACAAACAACAAACAAGAAGATACTGAAAAAACGAACTGAAATGGAAAAGTGGAAAAGTTGTAGCCAACGTAATTGAAACATCTTGGACAACGAACTAAAAAAAGTCCACACAAAAGTAACCACACCTAAAGGACTGGGTAAATAATCTGGTGATGTGGTAACCAACTTAGGTTTCTGGCCACAGCGAAGGATGTCCTGTAAGGATTTTAGATCTATACGAAGGGTGCATGTAAGAAATCTATTAAGATCTAAACAAGGGAAGAGAAAAAACTAAACTGCCAACAACAGGAAATTAAACGAACTGAGTATGGTATATAAAAGAAATTGATGTTTTCTGAAGCTAGGATGAGGCTAAAGTGTAAAGAAGAAGAAGTACTCTTGCGATGTTAAGGCAGGGAAAAACTTATAAGCATCCGAGATTATGGTTAGCTCGGCTACAGTAAAGAATTGTATAGAATCTAAATAGGGGAGGATTGGGTAGCTATCACGGTATATTAAAGGGACTGGGAAAAGTGTTATGGTCACCGACTTTGTTTCTTTGACGGCCGTATAGTAATGAAAAGCCAATGAGCATCTGAACCACGTCAGCTAAACCTGCAAGACCTATACCCAGGGAAGACTTTGACCAGCGGAGCAAAGGAGTACTACCGGTATATTAAAGGGATCGGGGTAAGGTATCAAAATGTCATGATCATCGACTTTGCTTGAAGACCATACAGCAGGAAAAAGCCTGTACCGATCTGAGATATGTAAAGGACAGATGCAGTTAAGATATCTGCAGAATCTAAACAAAGGAAGAGATGGGCTACAACTATGGCAACCACGGTACATTAAAAAAATAGATAAGCTATCGAGATGAAGTTCTGTGACGACTCGGATCTGATACATGCAGCTAGAGATCGTTTACTAGCTATTAGCGAGCTACCGGAACCCATGATTGACACTTTGTGTAAATGAGGAAGGGATTGCAAGCTTAAAATGTCAGAGGCGTACGTTAACTAAATCAGCACATGGATATAATTCAGGATTATCTAAGGGATGTAAGAAAAATTGTATAAATAATAATATTACGCCACTGGGGTTAGGCCACATTTTATATATAATGCAATAAATACAGAATCTTAAGGCTGGAGTTTACACCTTGAAATATACCCCATTTTATGCACATTTTGTTCCAATTTTTCAGAGCCAATTTTAAAGTAGGAAGGGCGGGCAAATTTTTTTTCTTATTATTGGTGTTTTATCTGTCTACACATAGAACGTTTTTGTTTAATTTCTAAAAAATAACTTTTCAGCATTAAAAAATGTACAACTCTATTTTACTTTAAAATTTTCAAGTAGTATTTACAAAAATATGGATATCGAAAAATTCTCTCTATCAATAGATAGATATAACCACGCTCTTTCAAATGCCACAAGAATTTTTTTTCTAAAATGCAAATTAATTCGGAAATAATGGAAATAAAATTTTAGAAATATCAATATAATTCACCTTTTGCAATTTAGCATATAGGCAACACAACTAACAGGACCATTAACTGTCAATGGAGCCAATACACAAAAGACGGATTATAACGGATTACAACTTTCTACTAGGTATTGTTATTTGACAAAAAAAAATTAAAATAATATAACGACAAAATCTATATTCAATACAGTAAATTCATTATTCTTTATTGCATTTATCAATTTTGGTAACGTCAGAAGAATCTGAAATATTTAAAAATATGAAACAAAATTCCAAGGCAAGCATTATTCTTGTTATTGTATGTATGCAACTTTCCATACATCAAATTCGATTTTGCTTTAAGTAAATGCCAGCCTTAAGACCGAATAATTGAGGGTCTCCACAAGTAAGTAGTTCGCCAATAGCTAGTAGACGACCTCTAATAGTTTTGAATTTAAATTACAATAATTGGCTTGAGGTTTTTCGTTCCATCACTTTTGCGAAAAAATGCAATTAAAGAAAACCATTTCTTCAATTTATAAAATACTTTTCTTGAATCATAATAAAGGAAAACTAAGTAGATAAGGCGGTTGCCTATTTGAAACAGTTTAAAAATGCGCGTTCCCTTATAAAATTAATATTTATTCTAAGTACTAAGAGCATGTACCAAGCATAACGTGTATAATAATTACTGTAGTGTTACCCTAGTAGATTTAGAAGAGAATCATGTAACATGTGTGTCTTCAACTAGAACGTGAAAATGTGGTTTTCGTGCAACTTAGGGATGAAAATTACTGACAGTGGTATCATGTACTACTCAGCGTAAATTTCAAAGATAAATAGTTGAATCCCTGTGGTTACCTTGTATATATTACATTACTAATTTGCACGTTGTTGATTGAAGGCGCGTTTAACGTACAACTTTAACCTTTGTTGTTAGTGGAGGGATGCGCCGCTACTTATTTAGCTACCAACTTGAGGTTCCTTCAAAGCCAATCACAAAATGAACGGATGTCTTAGTAGTTTGATGAATACAACACGACTGCATTAATTTATGGAACAATTGCGGTAGATTATTTTAAAAATGAGTATTTAGATTTAGAATAGCTGGGTACAAAAATTTTATACGCTGTTCTCAAATTAATCGACATTATGGAAAGGAATTAATTTTAAATATTACTCATTTTATATTTAAATCCGAAAATTTAAAAGAGTAATATTTTGTAATATATTTCCATTATTGAATCATTAATATTCACATTCAAATAAAACATCATCAGCAAAAATAACAAGAAGCTTTTAACTGTAACGTTTAGGGTAGGTTACTTTTATTTTGGTTTCATTTCAGAGTTGGGCTAAATCAATCAGTACAAACGCTGCGTATTTATTTTCCATTTAATCCTTGACCTTTTATGGAATTACAAATCAATAACAGACTTTAGAAAAGTTTCATTTTTTTATTCTATATTACCTGCATTGAAAGTTTCATACCTGAATACCATTTACGGTGAATCGAAAGACCCTCCCCATAGTATAATGAACGGCTACAAATTTTTCAGTAATAAATAAATTATTGACATTCTCAAGCGTTACTTTGTTAAAATCCATGATTATATAAATAATAAATATTAAATAAAATATCGATTTTAACTGGAAATAATAAGATTTATTCGCTTTATACGTATTTCGGCACCAATGTGCCATTGTCAAAAGCATATAAGATATAACAAATGCAATATCAATCTTTAGTACACAGAGCTCTAACAATTCCTTTAAATAAAAATAGTTTTAATAGAGAAATTTGAATTATTAAACAAATTGCATATAGCAATGGATATAACACTACACTTATTGACACGTTAATTAAAAAGAAAAATTATAAATTAGCTATTCAAAAAGTTTATTCCATTAATAACTCTGATAAAACATTAAAATACGTTTCAATTCCATATTTTGGTAAAATTTCAGAAAAGATTGCTAAAATTATAAATAACACAAATAAATATAAAGTCAGTTTTAAAACAAATAAAAATATTCTATACTCTCTTTTCAATGCTAAAGACAAAATTAACGATTTGCTAAAATCAGGTATTTATAAATTAAATTGTTCACATTGTGATTCAGTATATATAGGTCAAACAATTAGAAATTTCAGTATTAGGCAAAAAGAACATATCCGTTGTTACAAATATAAACATGCACATAAATCAAATTTTGCTAAACATTTGTTAGAACAAAATCACACATTAACATCTAATAATACAATTAAATTTTTACACTTTTCTGATATCAAAAATAAATTAAATATTTTGGAAGCTTTTGAAATTTATAAACACACAAAAAACAACATACCTTTAATGAATGAGCAAATTGAACTCTTAGATTCTCCTTTACTGAAGATTTTGGAATAAATATCTTTTTAAAACACTGATACGCGACTGACCTCCGACGGGTTGACTGGGGCCAGTGGCTTCACGCAGTGTTAAAATAATAGAATCAAGCAGTTACTATATAAATCATTTTGCATTTGTTATATCTTATATGCTTTTGATAAGGGCACATTGATGCCGAAATACGTATAAAGCGAATAAATCTTATTATTTCCCGTTAAAATCGATATTTTATTTAATATTTATTATTTATATAATAAATAAATTAATTTTGAATTAGTAAATGTTTTGGTTTACATTAATTATTTTTTTAAATGGTTAATTATATTCTTGGGTTACAGTTTTAGGTTGTTATAAAATTCATGAAAACAATAATTAATTGTTCACAGAAAGGTTACGGGAATATTACATCACTAACCTTAAATTAATTTAAAGCAAACATTTTCCTGAAGCAAGCAAAATAGATAATAACTGAAAATCGATAAATTACATTTCTAGACGTGAGTTTTAGACAAACTCGCAGGTGGTGGATATAAGCAAACAGTAAGAACTAAAGAAATTCTGGAACGTGTTAGGAAAGCAAAAAGAAGAAAAGTAGGATAATCAATTCTACATCGTTCTTGACGGCTAGCTTCATTTTTGCTAGATCATAAGTTACATGTTATCTATTGAAGGTAATTAACGTTTGTAACACAAAAAATAGAGAAAACTATTTACTATTTTGACTATTATTATCGACGTTGTTTAATTAGAACTCCTCCCCAACAATCAAAGGTTTCTGTTGACCCTACTTAGTACGTACTGAAGCTGTGCAAATACAAACACTGTAATCAACGCTTTGGTCATGGTTTACATCTTGGAGATCCAAACAATTTAATATACTTAGGGGCTTGAAAACAGCACAGTCTGGTTTCTTCGTAATTTTCAAAGCAAAGGGTGAAAACGTTTAGTGCGTCTTGTTGTTTATAATCAGGACTTGCCCAACGCACGTGTTAACCATAATTTCATAATCATATAATTTTTAATTTAATTTGTTTAACTAATAATACAAATAATATTTTTATAAAAAAAATTAATTTCATATTGTAACCGAATTTGGTTGCTACAGCATTTCCTTAATGGTAGGTTTGGTTCCGTGAAAATTAAACAACTTACCGACCCAGACATTAAATTAATTTCGTATAGTACCATGGATGCAAATAAATATCACAGAACTAACTTTGTTGTTTATACCCATAGGTGCTGCAAAAGTTCCAACTTGGTGTAATTACAATTTACATATCTTCAAACTAAAAGCCACAGCTAGCTTTATTGTCCCGCGAGAAGACAATCTTTATAACTCAATAATAAAATCCTGTACTACAGGATGAAGCTTTTATTTTTTTAAGAATGAAAAGAATTGAACCTACTTTTTCTGATAATTTAGAACAGTTAAATAGACAACGACCTCGCGATCGCTAGATATATTTTCAGGAAGGGTTTTCATCACATTGAGGTGTAATTTACATAATTTTGTTCCTGGTAAGAAACATTCCAGAATATCGACTTTTCTAAAGGAGGCAGACAGAGTTTAGTAAATAAAGTTATAAAGTAACTCGGTCAGGACAAAGAACGGTAACAATACTGAATTGCTATTCGTGTCTTGTAGAAATTCTTAAAAACGCAACGCTATTTGTTAAAAGAAATGAATGGGAATCTAATTTGATAACAGTGTGCTGTAGTACAGATTCTCTGACTCACAACTTATTTTTTCTATTTATTTATACTACAGGAATTCAAATATGAATAAATAATTCGTATATTTGTGGCAAGCAAGTTCTTGTACTTTGACCTTTACCAAATTTTAATATTCTTTGTTTTATGTGAAAAATTTGGAGAACTCAGCAGGGAATTTACTAACGCAACATTTTTGTAGAAAGGTTATTTTTAAAGCTACATATTTCACAGCATGTTACCTTCTTTACCATTTACGAGAAAAGCAATAAAATTTATTATAATGTCGATTTCTAGCATGTCCTATTATAATTGAAATAATTTATACCTAACATTTTCAGACGAAGTTGTCAGGGTAATAATAAGATCAAGCATGTAACACAAATAGTTTGCATGGTAAAGGGCTTGGTGGTATTTACGTCGTCAACGAAAGAGATGTTGGAAACCCAGGCTGGAAGGTAGCTATATCCATTGGGGCAAGCGCAATTCCTCCTTTACTATAAAACCACCGGCCCTGGTACGGCAGACCAAGACCACAATGTAAAACTGTATAGAAGAAGCCAAACTAGAAGTAAACAATTATAGACCACCACACAATGTAAAGGCAAACGGTTAACTGGTAGTATAAGGGGTTCCGATTGGATTATTTGATATGAGGAATCACCATATGACTCGAAAATAACTCGCAGCTACTTCGAGATAATCCAAAGTCGCACGGAGTAAGCAAAACCTCTCCAGAGGCGCTTTCCAATAGCATACAGGAGTAACACCGACTAACTCTCGAAATGCACGTGCGTTCCAATTGACTGTAGCTTGTTCCTGAAGACCTGAACGGATCTTTTTACCTTTGCCCGTTCACACAAAGACGAGTGAAAGACCTACCTTTTTTTTCTGGGGAACAGGGATCAATGTAATGTTCCATACATTACTCTACATACAATGCAGATCAAAAACTAATCGTGATTTATTACGGAGCAGTTGTTAAAAAGAGTAGTCTTGCTTTGCAAATATAAAAATGAAGTGTTTAGTTAGAAATTTGTATTCGCTCTATGAAACCTCGTCTGCTTTGCGATTCAACTCTTAAATTTCACTTAAATCTAGTCATTTTTAGAAACTTGTCTGCTATATTATTTAATATTTCATTTTTCTTGTGCTTTGAACCTAATACTATTTCGCAGCTCATACAAAATAAAATTTTCTACTACAAAACTTGCCCTGTTAAGAATATTAAATTAAATTTTTAAAAATAGTAACATATTTTATATATTTTATGTATGCACTTGGGAAATCATGATTTGCTGTTATATCTGATTAATATCCAGTATAATGCTTACTGTGCTAGAGGGTTACTAAACATTTAATAGAGAAGTTCAGATAGCAATATATCCTCACAACTGCGGTTAATTACGCAAAGCTGTAGATATTGGTCTCCAACTCGAACAACTAGAACCTGATTTACTGCAATCTGGTTTACAAGCAGGTACTTGCATTACATGGATTTGTTTTTAACATCACATAATATAGGTACATAATTTACTTCCTATTCACAACTCAAAATATATTTCTGCATTTAAATCAACCACTGTTTATTGGATTTAAATTTTGAATTTCGTCTGCGCTTTTACACATCACTCAAACTAGTGATACGGTAAGATTTTCTTGAAAAAGTACCTAACGCAATTCAGAAAAATAAGACTAAATTTCGTTACGTTTTTCTGTAGTGAAATTTGGCTGTGGTAAAATTCTATTCAGTACTCAAAGGTATTGATTTTCAGTTTGTATGAACGGATAAGTTTTATTTTTAGAAAATACATCTACTTCCGACTCAAGGATTGGATTTGGTTTTAAAATGGAAATGTCATTTTAGAAAGATTTTGAAAAGAATATAATGAAAATTTCAATCCATTGTTACTTACTATTCAACCAATATGTTTATTCCCTTCATTTAAATAAAAAGTAAAAGAAAATTTCTATCACGGTTATTTTGTAATGCATTAGTAAATAAAACGAAACGAGGATTTACTTTAGACGACTCAAGGTAGGTATTTCTTTAAATAACGTATTAATAAATTGATTAGATTCCAAGAAGCTTCTTTAAATCTACAGATTTTTTTCTGAAAATCAAATAAAAGGCAATTTCACGAATGTACGTATACATCATCGTTATTGCTGGCATTTATGGAGTTGTATACTGAAATAAAGAATCGGTAGGTGTTACGGTAGCTATAAATTTCCTCTAATATCCCTCACTTATCGATACAAAACAATCATGATTTGGTTCGGTGTTGTTATTTTGGTCAATACCACGAGTTCGAGAGTTATTTGCCATACCAAATCAAAAATGCACGGCTTTTTTAAATTAAATGTTTCGTTTGATTTTATAGAAGATAAAAGTTAATGAACATACCTTTATGCTTTTTGATATTTTCATTTTGGTTTAAATAAGTTATTCCTATACACAAAACTAACTATACATTCATAATTTAAAAAAATTATACAGGGTGATCATATGAAAACGATCCACCCCCAATATCTCGGTGCACAAAGCTTTCTAAAGAAATCGCCGAGACACGTCAACAATATTAATGAGGGGGACATATTTTTACATAAAAGTTACATAACACGTTTTATCCCCCCACCCTCCAGAGCCTCCTCCTCAAAAATTTTAAATGGCAAGGGGGGTTATGTGATACCTCATTTGAAAGGCCTTTGGATTACCTACATTTTGACGTTTTGCTTTTTAAAATCGGCTGATTCGTTTTTGAGATATTAAGGGAAAAGTGTTTAAGTTTATTAAAACAAAAGGGAGCTTTTAAAACGCATAGCAGGCTGTTGTCATAATGCATTACTGGATGTTTTTATTGTCACTACTTGTCAAAGTGTTTGGCAATAATAAATTGTTGATGTTCGTTTACTTTATTTTACTTTAGTTCTTCGGTCACACAGATTTTCGGCACCGTAAATAAAAATAATTTCAATTCTTTCAGCTAACGTGTAAACCATTTTTTAAATTTCACAAAAATCTCGAACCGCAAAGTAAAACACACACAAACACTGTAATATTAAATTTGCACAATCGTCAAAACATCATTTAATTTTTTCTGCGCAGCCTGCTATTTTGTTTAATTTTTATATTTCTTTAAATTTCTGAAAAACAAATCTATCGATTTTAATTTAAACGAACATCAACAATTATTATTGCCAAACACTTTGACAAGTAGTGACAATAAAAACATCCAGTAATGCATTATGACAACAGCCTGCTATGCGTTTTAAAAGCTCCCTTTTGTTTTAATAAACTTAAACACTTTTCCCTTAATATCTCAAAAACGAATCAGCCGATTTTAAAAAGCAAAACGTCAAAATGTAGGTAATCCAAAGGCCTTTCAAATGAGGTATCACATAACCCCCCTTGCCATTTAAAATTTTTGAGGAGGAGGCTCTGGAGGGTGGGGGGATAAAACGTGTTATGTAACTTTTATGTAAAAATATGTCCCCCTCATTAATATTGTTGACGTGTCTCGGCGATTTCTTTAGAAAGCTTTGTGCACCGAGATATTGGGGGTGGATCGTTTTCAAATGATCACCCTGTATATCTTCATTATTGTAACAAAAAATACTGAAAATCAAGTATTTCTGTTCGCACAGATTATATTTTTCATTTGGATATCCTGTCCAGCATGTTTAAACCCCTTTCTTGTCAAATAGGACAAACCAGGCTGCTTTTTGTGTATAAAGTGCCAGAAATATACATCGCAGGTGTCCTAAACTGATGTTCTGTCTACACTAAAGGTGTCAACATGATATGACTTTTATAGAACAGGAATTATAACGTAGGTAATTATTTTCAGTTAAAACTTGTAATACAGTTAACATTCAGTTTTGTGCAAAACCATATGTCACAGATTTTCATACTTAAGTACCCCAATACGATACCACAAACATCCGTGAACGAAACAGCTCTAACTAATCCCCCAAGAGAATCGAACCATCAACAGTTTATAGATCAGCTTAAAAGGGGACCCCTGATCTATACGCCCAGTCTCCCCTAGTCTGCTATTTTTATGGGGAAAACGCAAGTTACACACGACATATCGGTCCCATATATTAGATTTCGTAAACTCTCGCAGGGGTTGAATTTCACCTGATTAACCCCTTACCACTGTTCTGTAATAATTAAAGTCCGCATTTGGTGGAGGCGCCTCTTTTGTTAAAAAAATTTTATTTTGATAATTACGCAATGGTTTATCAATTATTTTGAAAAAATAAGCCCCTTTTTAGATTTATGTAATACCATATGATCAAAAAAATTTTTGATAAAAGATTGGCCACGAAATATAATAATTAGTGTGTCGTTGCTTGTTTCGACTAAAACTTAGACAGTTGTTGTCAAGAGTAAAACCATTGTATTTATATTGACTAGTATGATAACTTGTTAAGAAAAACTGGTGACACAAAATACTGCACGTGAGGTACTGCCACCTATGATTGGTTTCTTAGTTGCTTTGCTTTGTGTGTCGAACCATTGTTAAACACCGGCCTTATTAAATAGAATTTGTTTTGAACAAAGTCGCGTTGCAGTTATATATTTTTTTGACTCGTAGACAATTATAGAAATAATAAATATTAAATAAAATATCAATTTCAACTGAAAATAACATAATTCATTATTTGCTTACCTAATACCATTTAATTTTGAAAGACAAAACGCGACAATACGTCAACCAATAACAAACAATCCTACTCAAAAGTATACCTATTCACAGGAAAAATTTAATTGACGTTTGAAATTTTAATAATTTCAGTGTTTGTCAGATTTCTTTGACGTTTAAGGGCTGTAAATTTTCATGTAAATTTTCAATGCGAGTAAAACGTAAAATCTGAAAAGAGCTGCCTGAGAGCGGAGCAAGCCACAAAATGTGCTTTAACTCGGTTATTTGTAATTATTTTGAAAGGGTCACATAAGACCTTTAGATAGAGAACACTTGGATACATCCAATCATCCAAAATATATACAGGGCGTTACGAAAAAACAAACAGACAAAGGGTCAAAGGGCTGTAACTCGCAACCAATAATTTTTTCAAATTTCTATACGCGTCAATGAATCAGAAATTAAAAATACTACAATTTTGCTTATTTAATCGTATTCGTATCTTTACAAACAAAAAAGATGCAGCCTGTAAATTTTCATTAATTTTTCAATGCCAGTTAAAACGAAAAATCTGAAAAGAGCGGATCTGGCCCAAAATGTCCCTTTAACTCGGTTATTTGTAATTATTTTGAAAGGGTCACATAAGACTTTTAGATAGAGAACACTTGGATACATCCAATCATCAAAAATATATACAGGGCGTTACGAAAAAATAAAAAAACAAAGGGGCAAAGGGCTGTAACTCCGCAACCAGTAATTTTTTCAGATTGTCGTGTGCGCCATTGAATCAGAAATAAAAAATACTACAATTTTGCTTATTTAATCGTATTCGTATCTTTACAAACAAAAAAGATGCAGCCTGTAAATTTTCATTAATTTTTCAATGCCAGTTAAAACGTAAAATCTGAAAAGAGCGGATCTGGCCCAAAATGTCCCTTTAACTCGGTTATTTGTAATTATTTTGAAAGGGTCACATAAGACTTTTAGATAGAGAACAATTGGATACATCCAATTATCCAAAATATATACAGGGCGTTACGAAAAAACAAACAGACAAAGGGTCAAAGGGCTGTAACTCCGCAACCAATAATTTTTTCAAATTTCTAAACGCGTCAGTGAATCAGAAATTAAAAATACTACAATTTTGCTTATTTAATCGTATTCGTATCTTTACAAACAAAAAAGATGCAGCCTGTAAATTTTCATTAATTTTTCTATGCAAGTTAAAACGTAAAATCTGAAAAGAGCAGATCTGGCCCAAAATGTCCCTTTAACTCGGTTATTTGTAATTATTTTGAAAGGGTCACATAAGACTTTTAGATAGAGAACAATTGGATACATCCAATCATCCAAAATATATACAGGGCGTTACGAAAAAACAAACAGACAAAGGGTCAAAGGGCTGTAACTCCGCAACCAATAATTTTTTCAAATTTCTAAACGCGTCAGTGAATCAGAAATTAAAAATACTACAATTTTGCTTATTTAATCGTATTCGTATCTTTACAAACAAAAAAGATGCAGCCTGTAAATTTTCATTAATTTTTCAATGCAAGTTAAAACGAAAAATCTGAAAAGAGCGGATCTGGCCCAAAATGTCCCTTTAACTCGGTTATTTGTAGTTATTTTGAAAGGGTCACATAAGACTTTTAGATAGAGAACAATTGGATACATCCAATTATCCAAAATATATACAGGGCGTTACGAAAAAACAAACAGACAAAGGGTCAAAGGGTCAAAGGGCTATAACTCCGCAACCAATAATTTTTTCAAATTTCTAAACGCGTCAGTGAATCAGAAATTAAAAATACTACAATTTTGCTTATTTAATCGTATTCGTATATTTACAAACAAAAAAGATGCAGCATGTAAATTTTCATTAATTTTTCAATGCAAGTTAAAACGTAAAATCTGAAAAGAGCAGATCTGGCCCAAAATGTCCCTTTAACTCGGTTATTTGTAATTATTTTGAAAGGGTCACATAAGACTTTTAGATAGAGAACAATTGGATACATCCAATCATCCAAAATATATACAGGGCGTTACGAAAAAACAAACAGACAAAGGGTCAAAGGGCTGTAACTCCGCAACCAATAATTTTTTCAAATTTCTATACGCGTCAGTGAATCAGAAATTAAAAATACTACAATTTTGCTTATTTAATCGTATTCGTATCTTTACAAACAAAAAAGATGCAGCCTGTAAATTTTCATTAATTTTTCAATGCAAGTTAAAACGAAAAATCTGAAAAGAGCGGATCTGGCCCAAAATGTCCCTTTAACTCGGTTATTTGTAGTTATTTTGAAAGGGTCACATAAGACTTTTAGATAGAGAACAATTGGATACATCCAATTATCCAAAATATATACAGGGCGTTACGAAAAAACAAACAGACAAAGGGTCAAAGGGCTATAACTCCGCAACCAATAATTTTTTCAAATTTCTGAACGCGTCAGTGAATCAGAAATTAAAAATACTACAATTTTGCTTATTTAATCGTATTCGTATCTTTACAAACAAAAAAGATGCAGCCTGTAAATTTTCATTAATTTTTCAATGCAAGTTAAAACGTAAAATCTGAAAAGAGCAGATCTGGCCCAAAATGTCCCTTTAACTCGGTTATTTGTAATTATTTTGAAAGGGTCACATAAGACTTTTAGATAGAGAACAATTGGATACATCCAATCATCCAAAATATATACAGGGCGTTACGAAAAAACAAACAGATAAAGGGTCAAAGGGCTGTAACTCCGCAACCAATAATTTTTTCAAATTTCTATACGCGTCAGTGAATCAGAAATTAAAAATACTACAATTTTGCTTATTTAATCGTATTCGTATCTTTACAAACAAAAAAGATGCAGCCTATAAATTTTCATTAATTTTTCAATGCAAGTTAAAACGTAAAATCTGAAAAGAGCAGATCTGGCCCAAAATGTCCCTTTAACTCGGTTATTTGTAATTATTTTGAAAGGGTCACATATGACTTTTAGATAGAGAACAATTGGATACATCCAATTATCCAAAATATATACAGGGCGTTACGAAAAAACAAACAGACAAAGGGTCAAAGGGCTGTAACTCCGCAACCAATAATTTTTTCAAATTTCTAAACGCGTCAGTGAATCAGAAATTAAAAATACTACAATTTTGCTTATTTAATCGTATTCGTATCTTTACAAACAAAAAAGATGCAGCCTGTAAATTTTCATTAATTTTTCAATGCAAGTTAAAACGTAAAATCTGAAAAGAGCAGATCTGGCCCAAAATGTCCCTTTAACTCGGTTATTTGTAATTATTTTGAAAGGGTCACATAAGACTTTTAGATAGAGAACAATTGGATACATCCAATCATCCAAAATATATACAGGGCGTTACGAAAAAACAAACAGACAAAGGGTCAAAGGGCTGTAACTCCGCAACCAATAATTTTTTCAAATTTCTATACGCGTCAGTGAATCAGAAATTAAAAATACTACAATTTTGCTTATTTAATCGTATTCGTATCTTTACAAACAAAAAAGATGCAGCCTGTAAATTTTCATTAATTTTTCAATGCAAGTTAAAACGAAAAATCTGAAAAGAGCGGATCTGGCCCAAAATGTCCCTTTAACTCGGTTATTTGTAGTTATTTTGAAAGGGTCACATAAGACTTTTAGATAGAGAACAATTGGATACATCCAATTATCCAAAATATATACAGGGCGTTACGAAAAAACAAACAGACAAAGGGTCAAAGGGCTATAACTCCGCAACCAATAATTTTTTCAAATTTCTAAACGCGTCAGTGAATCAGAAATTAAAAATACTACAATTTTGCTTATTTAATCGTATTCGTATCTTTACAAACAAAAAAGATGCAGCCTGTAAATTTTCATTAATTTTTCAATGCAAGTTAAAACGTAAAATCTGAAAAGAGCAGATCTGGCCCAAAATGTCCCTTTAACTCGGTTATTTGTAATTATTTTGAAAGGGTCACATAAGACTTTTAGATAGAGAACAATTGGATACATCCAATCATCCAAAATATATACAGGGCGTTACGAAAAAACAAACAGACAAAGGGTCAAAGGGCTGTAACTCCGCAACCAATAATTTTTTCAAATTTCTATACGCGTCAATGAATCAGAAATTAAAAATACTACAATTTTGCTTATTTAATCGTATTCGTATCTTTACAAACAAAAAAGATGCAGCCTGTAAATTTTCATTAATTTTTCAATGCAAGTTAAAACGTAAAATCTGAAAAGAGCAGATCTGGCCCAAAATGTCCCTTTAACTCGGTTATTTGTAATTATTTTGAAAGGGTCACATAAGACTTTTAGATAGAGAACTATTGGATACATCCAATCATCCAAAATATATACAGGGCGTTACGAAAAAACAAACAGACAAAGGGTCAAAGGGCTGTAACTCCGCAACCAATAATTTTTTCAAATTTCTATACGCGTCAGTGAATCAGAAATTAAAAATACTACAATTTTGCTTATTTAATCGTATTCGTATCTTTACAAACAAAAAAGATGCAGCCTGTAAATTTTCATTAATTTTTCAATGCAAGTTAAAACGTAAAATCTGAAAAGAGCAGATCTGGCCCAAAATGTCCCTTTAACTCGGTTATTTGTAATTATTTTGAAAGGGTCACATAAGACTTTTAGATAGAGAACAATTGGATACATCCAATCATCCAAAATATATACAGGGCGTTACGAAAAAACAAACAGACAAAGGGTCAAAGGGCTGTAACTCCGCAACCAATAATTTTTTCAAATTTCTATACGCGTCAGTGAATCAGAAATTAAAAATACTACAATTTTGCTTATTTAATCGTATTCGTATCTTTACAAACAAAAAAGATGCAGCCTATAAATTTTCATTAATTTTTCAATGCAAGTTAAAACGTAAAATCTGAAAAGAGCAGATCTGGCCCAAAATGTCCCTTTAACTCGGTTATTTGTAATTATTTTGAAAGGGTCACATAAGACTTTTAGATAGTGAACAATTGGATACATCCAATCATCCAAAATATATACAGGGCGTTACGAAAAAACAAACAGACAAAGGGTCAAAGGGCTGTAACTCCGCAACCAATAATTTTTTCAAATTTCTATACGCGTCAATGAATCAGAAATTAAAAATACTACAATTTTGCTTATTTAATCGTATTCGTATCTTTACAAACAAAAAAGATGCAGCCTGTAAATTTTCATTAATTTTTCAATGCAAGTTAAAACGTAAAATCTGAAAAGAGCAGATCTGGCCCAAAATGTCCCTTTAACTCGGTTATTTGTAATTATTTTGAAAGGGTCACATAAGACTTTTAGATAGAGAACAATTGGATACATCCAATCATCCAAAATATATACAGGGCGTTACGAAAAAACAAACAGACAAAGGGTCAAAGGGCTGTAACTCCGCAACCAATAATTTTTTCAAATTTCTAAACGCGTCAGTGAATCAGAAATTAAAAATACTACAATTTTGCTTATTTAATCGTATTCGTATCTTTACAAACAAAAAAGATGCAGCATGTAAATTTTCATTAATTTTTCAATGCAAGTTAAAACGTAAAATCTGAAAAGAGCAGATCTGGCCCAAAATGTCCCTTTAACTCGGTTATTTGTAATTATTTTGAAAGGGTCACATAAGACTTTTAGATAGAGAACAATTGGATACATCCAATCATCCAAAATATATACAGGGCGTTACGAAAAAACAAACAGACAAAGGGTCAAAGGGCTGTAACTCCGCAACCAATAATTTTTTCAAATTTCTATACGCGTCAGTGAATCAGAAATTAAAAATACTACAATTTTGCTTATTTAATCGTATTCGTATCTTTACAAACAAAAAAGATGCAGCCTGTAAATTTTCATTAATTTTTCAATGCAAGTTAAAACGAAAAATCTGAAAAGAGCGGATCTGGCCCAAAATGTCCCTTTAACTCGGTTATTTGTAGTTATTTTGAAAGGGTCACATAAGACTTTTAGATAGAGAACAATTGGATACATCCAATTATCCAAAATATATACAGGGCGTTACGAAAAAACAAACAGACAAAGGGTCAAAGGGCTATAACTCCGCAACCAATAATTTTTTCAAATTTCTGAACGCGTCAGTGAATCAGAAATTAAAAATACTACAATTTTGCTTATTTAATCGTATTCGTATCTTTACAAACAAAAAAGATGCAGCCTGTAAATTTTCATTAATTTTTCAATGCAAGTTAAAACGTAAAATCTGAAAAGAGCAGATCTGGCCCAAAATGTCCCTTTAACTCGGTTATTTGTAATTATTTTGAAAGGGTCACATAAGACTTTTAGATAGAGAACAATTGGATACATCCAATCATCCAAAATATATACAGGGCGTTACGAAAAAACAAACAGATAAAGGGTCAAAGGGCTGTAACTCCGCAACCAATAATTTTTTCAAATTTCTATACGCGTCAGTGAATCAGAAATTAAAAATACTACAATTTTGCTTATTTAATCGTATTCGTATCTTTACAAACAAAAAAGATGCAGCCTATAAATTTTCATTAATTTTTCAATGCAAGTTAAAACGTAAAATCTGAAAAGAGCAGATCTGGCCCAAAATGTCCCTTTAACTCGGTTATTTGTAATTATTTTGAAAGGGTCACATATGACTTTTAGATAGAGAACAATTGGATACATCCAATTATCCAAAATATATACAGGGCGTTACGAAAAAACAAACAGACAAAGGGTCAAAGGGCTGTAACTCCGCAACCAATAATTTTTTCAAATTTCTAAACGCGTCAGTGAATCAGAAATTAAAAATACTACAATTTTGCTTATTTAATCGTATTCGTATCTTTACAAACAAAAAAGATGCAGCCTGTAAATTTTCATTAATTTTTCAATGCAAGTTAAAACGAAAAATCTGAAAAGAGCGGATCTGGCCCAAAATGTCCCTTTAACTCGGTTATTTGTAGTTATTTTGAAAGGGTCACATAAGACTTTTAGATAGAGAACAATTGGATACATCCAATTATCCAAAATATATACAGGGCGTTACGAAAAAACAAACAGACAAAGGGTCAAAGGGCTATAACTCCGCAACCAATAATTTTTTCAAATTTCTAAACGCGTCAGTGAATCAGAAATTAAAAATACTACAATTTTGCTTATTTAATCGTATTCGTATCTTTACAAACAAAAAAGATGCAGCCTGTAAATTTTCATTAATTTTTCAATGCAAGTTAAAACGTAAAATCTGAAAAGAGCAGATCTGGCCCAAAATGTCCCTTTAACTCGGTTATTTGTAATTATTTTGAAAGGGTCACATAAGACTTTTAGATAGAGAACAATTGGATACATCCAATCATCCAAAATATATACAGGGCGTTACGAAAAAACAAACAGACAAAGGGTCAAAGGGCTGTAACTCCGCAACCAATAATTTTTTCAAATTTCTATACGCGTCAATGAATCAGAAATTAAAAATACTACAATTTTGCTTATTTAATCGTATTCGTATCTTTACAAACAAAAAAGATGCAGCCTGTAAATTTTCATTAATTTTTCAATGCAAGTTAAAACGTAAAATCTGAAAAGAGCAGATCTGGCCCAAAATGTCCCTTTAACTCGGTTATTTGTAATTATTTTGAAAGGGTCACATAAGACTTTTAGATAGAGAACTATTGGATACATCCAATCATCCAAAATATATACAGGGCGTTACGAAAAAACAAACAGACAAAGGGTCAAAGGGCTGTAACTCCGCAACCAATAATTTTTTCAAATTTCTATACGCGTCAGTGAATCAGAAATTAAAAATACTACAATTTTGCTTATTTAATCGTATTCGTATCTTTACAAACAAAAAAGATGCAGCCTGTAAATTTTCATTAATTTTTCAATGCAAGTTAAAACGTAAAATCTGAAAAGAGCAGATCTGGCCCAAAATGTCCCTTTAACTCGGTTATTTGTAATTATTTTGAAAGGGTCACATAAGACTTTTAGATAGAGAACAATTGGATACATCCAATCATCCAAAATATATACAGGGCGTTACGAAAAAACAAACAGACAAAGGGTCAAAGGGCTGTAACTCCGCAACCAATAATTTTTTCAAATTTCTATACGCGTCAGTGAATCAGAAATTAAAAATACTACAATTTTGCTTATTTAATCGTATTCGTATCTTTACAAACAAAAAAGATGCAGCCTATAAATTTTCATTAATTTTTCAATGCAAGTTAAAACGTAAAATCTGAAAAGAGCAGATCTGGCCCAAAATGTCCCTTTAACTCGGTTATTTGTAATTATTTTGAAAGGGTCACATAAGACTTTTAGATAGTGAACAATTGGATACATCCAATCATCCAAAATATATACAGGGCGTTACGAAAAAACAAACAGACAAAGGGTCAAAGGGCTGTAACTCCGCAACCAATAATTTTTTCAAATTTCTATACGCGTCAATGAATCAGAAATTAAAAATACTACAATTTTGCTTATTTAATCGTATTCGTATCTTTACAAACAAAAAAGATGCAGCCTGTAAATTTTCATTAATTTTTCAATGCAAGTTAAAACGTAAAATCTGAAAAGAGCAGATCTGGCCCAAAATGTCCCTTTAACTCGGTTATTTGTAATTATTTTGAAAGGGTCACATAAGACTTTTAGATAGAGAACAATTGGATACATCCAATCATCCAAAATATATACAGGGCGTTACGAAAAAACAAACAGACAAAGGGTCAAAGGGCTGTAACTCCGCAACCAATAATTTTTTCAAATTTCTATACGCGTCAGTGAATCAGAAATTAAAAATACTACAATTTTGCTTATTTAATCGTATTCGTATCTTTACAAACAAAAAAGATGCAGCCTGTAAATTTTCATTAATTTTTCAATGCAAGTTAAAACGTAAAATCTGAAAAGAGCAGATCTGGCCCAAAATGTCCCTTTAACTCGGTTATTTGTAATTATTTTGAAAGGGTCACATAAGACTTTTAGATAGAGAACAATTGGATACATCCAATCATCCAAAATATATACAGGGCGTTACGAAAAAACAAACAGACAAAGGGTCAAAGGGCTGTAACTCCGCAACCAATAATTTTTTCAAATTTCTATACGCGTCAGTGAATCAGAAATTAAAAATACTACAATTTTGCTTATTTAATCGTATTCGTATCTTTACAAACAAAAAAGATGCAGCCTGTAAATTTTCATTAATTTTTCAATGCAAGTTAAAACGTAAAATCTGAAAAGAGCAGATCTGGCCCAAAATGTCCCTTTAACTCGGTTATTTGTAATTATTTTGAAAGGGTCACATAAGACTTTTAGATAGAGAACAATTGGATACATCCAATCATCCAAAATATATACAGGGCGTTACGAAAAAACAAACAGACAAAGGGTCAAAGGGCTGTAACTCCGCAACCAATAATTTTTTCAAATTTCTATACGCGCCACTGAATCAGAAATTAAAAATACTACAATTTTGCTTATTTAATCGTATTCGTATCTTTACAAACAAAAAAGATGCAGCCTGTAAATTTTCATTAATTTTTCAATGCAAGTTAAAACGTAAAATCTGAAAAGAGCAGATCTGGCCCAAAATGTCCCTTTAACTCGGTTATTTGTAATTATTTTGAAAGGGTCACATAAGACTTTTAGATAGAGAACAATTGGATACATCCAATCATCCAAAATATATACAGGGCGTTACGAAAAAACAAACAGACAAAGGGTCAAAGGGCTGTAACTCAGCAACCAATAATTTTTTCAAATTTCTATACGCGTCAGTGAATCAGAAATTAAAAATACTACAATTTTGCTTATTTAATCGTATTCGTATCTTTACAAACAAAAAAGATGCAGCCTGTAAATTTTCATTAATTTTTCAATGCAAGTTAAAACGTAAAATCTGAAAAGAGCAGATCTGGCCCAAAATGTTCCTTTAACTCGGTTAGTTGTAATTATTTTGAAAGGGTCACATAAGACTTTTAGATAGAGAACAATTGGATACATCCAATCATCCAAAATATATACAGGGCGTTACGAAAAAACAAACAGACAAAGGGTCAAAGGGCTGTAACTCCGCAACCAATAATTTTTTCAAATTTTTATACGCGTCAGTGAATCAGAAATTAAAAATACTACAATTTTGCTTATTTAATCGTATTCGTATCTTTACAAACAAAAAAGATGCAGCCTGTAAATTTTCATTAATTTTTCAATGCAAGTTAAAACGTAAAATCTGAAAAGAGCAGATCTGGCCCAAAATGTCCCTTTAACTCGGTTATTTGTAATTATTTTGAAAGGGTCACATAAGACTTTTAGATAGAGAACAATTGGATACATCCAATCATCCAAAATATATACAGGGCGTTACGAAAAAACAAACAGACAAAGGGTCAAAGGGCTGTAACTCCGCAACCAATAATTTTTTCAAATTTCTATACGCGTCAGTGAATCAGAAATTAAAAATACTACAATTTTGCTTATTTAATCGTATTCGTATCTTTACAAACAAAAAAGATGCAGCCTGTAAATTTTCATTAATTTTTCAATGCAAGTTAAAACGTAAAATCTGAAAAGAGCAGATCTGGCCCAAAATGTCCCTTTAACTCGGTTATTTGTAATTATTTTGAAAGGGTCACATAAGACTTTTAGATAGAGAACAATTGGATACATCCAATCATCCAAAATATATACAGGGCGTTACGAAAAAACAAACAGACAAAGGGTCAAAGGGCTGTAACTCCGCAACCAATAATTTTTTCAAATTTCTATACGCGTCAGTGAATCAGAAATTAAAAATACTACAATTTTGCTTATTTAATCGTATTCGTATCTTTACAAACAAAAAAGATGCAGCCTGTAAATTTTCATTAATTTTTCAATGCAAGTTAAAACGTAAAATCTGAAAAGAGCAGATCTGGCCCAAAATGTCCCTTTAACTCGGTTATTTGTAATTATTTTGAAAGGGTCACATAAGACTTTTAGATAGAGAACAATTGGATACATCCAATCATCCAAAATATATACAGGGCGTTACGAAAAAACAAACAGACAAAGGGTCAAAGGGCTGTAACTCCGCAACCAATAATTTTTTCAAATTTCTATACGCGCCACTGAATCAGAAATTAAAAATACTACAATTTTGCTTATTTAATCGTATTCGTATCTTTACAAACAAAAAAGATGCAGCCTGTAAATTTTCATTAATTTTTCAATGCAAGTTAAAACGTAAAATCTGAAAAGAGCAGATCTGGCCCAAAATGTCCCTTTAACTCGGTTATTTGTAATTATTTTGAAAGGGTCACATAAGACTTTTAGATAGAGAACAATTGGATACATCCAATCATCCAAAATATATACAGGGCGTTACGAAAAAACAAACAGACAAAGGGTCAAAGGGCTGTAACTCCGCAACCAATAATTTTTTCAAATTTCTATACGCGTCAGTGAATCAGAAATTAAAAATACTACAATTTTGCTTATTTAATCGTATTCGTATCTTTACAAACAAAAAAGATGCAGCCTGTCAATTTTCATTAATTTTTCAATGCAAGTTAAAACGTAAAATCTGAAAAGAGCAGATCTGGCCCAAAATGTCCCTTTAACTCGGTTATTTGTAATTATTTTGAAAGGGTCACATAAGACTTTTAGATAGAGAACAATTGGATACATCCAATCATCCAAAATATATACAGGGCGTTACGAAAAAACAAACAGACAAAGGGTCAAAGGGCTGTAACTCCGCAACCAATAATTTTTTCAAATTTCTATACGCGTCAATGAATCAGAAATTAAAAATACTACAATTTTGCTTATTTAATCGTATTCGTATCTTTACAAACAAAAAAGATGCAGCCTGTAAATTTTCATTAATTTTTCAATGCAAGTTAAAACGTAAAATCTGAAAAGAGCAGATCTGGCCCAAAATGTCCCTTTAACTCGGTTATTTGTAATTATTTTGAAAGGGTCACATAAGACTTTTAGATAGAGAACAATTGGATACATCCAATCATCCAAAATATATACAGGGCGTTACGAAAAAACAAACAGACAAAGGGTCAAAGGGCTGTAACTTCACAACCAATAATTTTTTCAAATTTCTATACGCGTCAGTGAATCATAAATTAAAAATACTACAATTTTGCTTATTTAATCGTATTCGTATCTTTACAAACAAAAAAGATGCAGCCTGTAAATTTTCATTAATTTTTCAATGCAAGTTAAAACGTAAAATCTGAAAAGAGCAGATCTGGCCCAAAATGTCCCTTTAACTCGGTTATTTGTAATTATTTTCAAAGGGTCACATAAGACTTTTAGATAGAGAACAATTGGATACATCCAATCATCCAAAATATATACAGGGCGTTCGAAAAAACAAACAGACAAAGGGTCAAAGGGCTGTAACTCCGCAACCAATAATTTTTTCAAATTTCTATACGCGTCAGTGAATCAGAAATTAAAAATACTACAATTTTGCTTATTTAATCGTATTCGTATCTTTACAAACAAAAAAGATGCAGCCTGTAAATTTTCATTAATTTTTCAATGCAAGTTAAAACGTAAAATCTGAAAAGAGCAGATCTGGCCCAAAATGTCCCTTTAACTCGGTTATTTGTAATTATTTTGAAAGGGTCACATAAGACTTTTAGATAGAGAACAATTGGATACTTCCAATCATCCAAAATATATACAGGGCGTTACGAAAAAACAAACAGACAAAGGGTCAAAGGGCTGTAACTCCGCAACCAATAAGTTTTTCAAATTTCTATACGCGTCAATGAATCAGAAATTAAAAATACTACAATTTTGCTTATTTAATCGTATTCGTATCTTTACAAACAAAAAAGATGCAGCCTGTAAATTTTCATTAATTTTTCAATGCAAGTTAAAACGTAAAATCTGAAAAGAGCAGATCTGGCCCAAAATGTCCCTTTAACTCGGTTATTTGTAATTATTTTGAAAGGGTCACATAAGACTTTTAGATAGAGAACAATTGGATACATCCAATCATCCAAAATATATACAGGGCGTTACGAAAAAACAAACAGACAAAGGGTCAAAGGGCTGTAACTCCGCAACCAATAATTTTTTCAAATTTCTATACGCGTCAATGAATCAGAAATTAAAAATACTACAATTTTGCTTATTTAATCGTATTCGTATCTTTACAAACAAAAAAGATGCAGCCTGTAAATTTTCATTAATTTTTCAATGCAAGTTAAAACGTAAAATCTGAAAAGAGCAGATCTGGCCCAAAATGTCCCTTTAACTCGGTTATTTGTAATTATTTTGAAAGGGTCACATAAGACTTTTAGATAGAGAACAATTGGATACATTCAATCATCCAAAATATATACAGGGCGTTACGAAAAAACAAACAGACAAAGGGTCAAAGGGCTGTAACTCCGCAACCAATAATTTTTTCAAATTTCTATACGCGTCAGTGAATCAGAAATTAAAAATACTACAATTTTGCTTATTTAATCGTATTCGTATCTTTACAAACAAAAAAGATGCAGCCTGTCAATTTTCATTAATTTTTCAATGCAAGTTAAAACGTAAAATCTGAAAAGAGCAGATCTGGTCCAAAATGTCCCTTTAACTCGGTTATTTGTAATTATTTTGAAAGGGTCACATAAGACTTTTAGATAGAGAACAATTGGATACATCCAATCATCCAAAATATATACAGGGCGTTACGAAAAAACAAACAGACAAAGGGTCAAAGGGCTGTAACTCCGCAACCAATAATTTTTTCAAATTTCTATACGCGTCAATGAATCAGAAATTAAAAATACTACAATTTTGCTTATTTAATCGTATTCGTATCTTTACAAACAAAAAAGATGCAGCCTGTAAATTTTCATTAATTTTTCAATGCAAGTTAAAACGTAAAATCTGAAAAGAGCAGATCTGGCCCAAAATGTGCCTTTAACTCGGTTATTTGTAATTATTTTGAAAGGGTCACATAAGACTTTTAGATAGAGAACAATTGGATACATCCAATCATCCAAAATATATACAGGGCGTTACGAAAAAACAAACAGACAAAGGGTCAAAGGGCTGTAACTCCGCAACCAATAAGTTTTTCAAATTTCTATACGCGTCAATGAATCAGAAATTAAAAATACTACAATTTTGCTTATTTAATCGTATTCGTATCTTTACAAACAAAAAAGATGCAGCCTGTAAATTTTCATTAATTTTTCAATGCAAGTTAAAACGTAAAATCTGAAAAGAGCAGATCTGGCCCAAAATGTCCCTTTAACTCTGTTATTTGTAATTATTTTGAAAGGGTCACATAAGACTTTTAGATAGAGAACAATTGGATACATCCAATCATCCAAAATATATACAGGGCGTTACGAAAAAACAAACAGACAAAGGGTCAAAGGGCTGTAACTTCACAACCAATAATTTTTTCAAGTTTCTATACGCGTCAGTGAATCAGAAATTAAAAATACTACAATTTTGCTTATTTAATCGTATTCGTATCTTTACAAACAAAAAAGATGCAGCCTGTAAATTTTCATTAATTTTTCAATGCAAGTTAAAACGTAAAATCTGAAAAGAGCAGATCTGGCCCAAAATGTCCCTTTAACTCGGTTATTTGTAATTATTTTGAAAGGGTCACATAAGACTTTTAGATAGAGAACAATTGGATACATCCAATCATCCAAAATATATACAGGGCGTTACGAAAAAACAAACAGACAAAGGGTCAAAGGGCTGTAACTCCGCAACCAATAATTTTTTCAAATTTCTATACGCGTCAGTGAATCAGAAATTAAAAATACTACAATTTTGCTTATTTAATCGTATTCGTATCTTTACAAACAAAAAAGATGCAGCCTGTCAATTTTCATTAATTTTTCAATGCAAGTTAAAACGTAAAATCTGAAAAGAGCAGATCTGGCCCAAAATGTCCCTTTAACTCGGTTATTTGTAATTATTTTGAAAGGGTCACATAAGACTTTTAGATAGAGAACAATTGGATACATCCAATCATCCAAAATATATACAGGGCGTTACGAAAAAACAAACAGACAAAGGGTCAAAGGGCTGTAACTCCGCAACCAATAATTTTTTCAAATTTCTATACGCGTCAGTGAATCAGAAATTAAAAATACTACAATTTTGCTTATTTAATCGTATTCGTATCTTTACAAACAAAAAAGATGCAGCCTGTAAATTTTCATTAATTTTTCAATGCAAGTTAAAACGTAAAATCTGAAAAGAGCAGATCTGGCCCAAAATGTCCCTTTAACTCGGTTATTTGTAATTATTTTGAAAGGGTCACATAAGACTTTTAGATAGAGAACAATTGGATACATCCAATCATCCAAAATATATACAGGGCGTTACGAAAAAACAAACAGACAAAGGGTCAAAGGGCTGTAACTTCACAACCAATAATTTTTTCAAATTTCTATACGCGTCAGTGAATCAGAAATTAAAAATACTACAATTTTGCTTATTTAATCGTATTCGTATCTTTACAAACAAAAAAGATGCAGCCTGTAAATTTTCATTAATTTTTCAATGCAAGTTAAAACGTAAAATCTGAAAAGAGCAGATCTGGCCCAAAATGTCCCTTTAACTCGGTTATTTGTAATTATTTTCAAAGGGTCACATAAGACTTTTAGATAGAGAACAATTGGATACATCCAATCATCCAAAATATATACAGGGCGTTCGAAAAAACAAACAGACAAAGGGTCAAAGGGCTGTAACTCCGCAACCAATAATTTTTTCAAATTTCTATACGCGTCAGTGAATCAGAAATTAAAAATACTACAATTTTGCTTATTTAATCGTATTCGTATCTTTACAAACAAAAAAGATGCAGCCTGTAAATTTTCATTAATTTTTCAATGCAAGTTAAAACGTAAAATCTGAAAAGAGCAGATCTGGCCCAAAATGTCCCTTTAACTCGGTTATTTGTAATTATTTTGAAAGGGTCACATAAGACTTTTAGATAGAGAACAATTGGATACTTCCAATCATCCAAAATATATACAGGGCGTTACGAAAAAACAAACAGACAAAGGGTCAAAGGGCTGTAACTCCGCAACCAATAAGTTTTTCAAATTTCTATACGCGTCAATGAATCAGAAATTAAAAATACTACAATTTTGCTTATTTAATCGTATTCGTATCTTTACAAACAAAAAAGATGCAGCCTGTAAATTTTCATTAATTTTTCAATGCAAGTTAAAACGTAAAATCTGAAAAGAGCAGATCTGGCCCAAAATGTCCCTTTAACTCGGTTATTTGTAATTATTTTGAAAGGGTCACATAAGACTTTTAGATAGAGAACAATTGGATACATCCAATCATCCAAAATATATACAGGGCGTTACGAAAAAACAAACAGACAAAGGGTCAAAGGGCTGTAACTCCGCAACCAATAATTTTTTCAAATTTCTATACGCGTCAATGAATCAGAAATTAAAAATACTACAATTTTGCTTATTTAATCGTATTCGTATCTTTACAAACAAAAAAGATGCAGCCTGTAAATTTTCATTAATTTTTCAATGCAAGTTAAAACGTAAAATCTGAAAAGAGCAGATCTGGCCCAAAATGTCCCTTTAACTCGGTTATTTGTAATTATTTTGAAAGGGTCACATAAGACTTTTAGATAGAGAACAATTGGATACATCCAATCATCCAAAATATATACAGGGCGTTACGAAAAAACAAACAGACAAAGGGTCAAAGGGCTGTAACTCCGCAACCAATAATTTTTTCAAATTTCTATACGCGTCAGTGAATCAGAAATTAAAAATACTACAATTTTGCTTATTTAATCGTATTCGTATCTTTACAAACAAAAAAGATGCAGCCTGTCAATTTTCATTAATTTTTCAATGCAAGTTAAAACGTAAAATCTGAAAAGAGCAGATCTGGCCCAAAATGTCCCTTTAACTCGGTTATTTGTAATTATTTTGAAAGGGTCACATAAGACTTTTAGATAGAGAACAATTGGATACATCCAATCATCCAAAATATATACAGGGCGTTATGAAAAAACAAACAGACAAAGGGTCAAAGGGCTGTAACTCCGCAACCAATAATTTTTTCAAATTTCTATACGCGTCAATGAATCAGAAATTAAAAATACTACAATTTTGCTTATTTAATCGTATTCGTATCTTTACAAACAAAAAAGATGCAGCCTGTAAATTTTCATTAATTTTTCAATGCAAGTTAAAACGTAAAATCTGAAAAGAGCAGATCTGGCCCAAAATGTCCGTTTAACTCGGTTATTTGTAATTATTTTGAAAGGGTCACATAAGACTTTTAGATAGAGAACAATTGGATACATCCAATCATCCAAAATATATACAGGGCGTTACGAAAAAACAAACAGACAAAGGGTCAAAGGGCTGTAACTCCGCAACCAATAATTTTTTCAAATTTCTATACGCGTCAATGAATCAGAAATTAAAAATACTACAATTTTGCTTATTTAATCGTATTCGTATCTTTACAAACAAAAAAGATGCAGCCTGTAAATTTTCATTAATTTTTCAATGCAAGTTAAAACGTAAAATCTGAAAAGAGCAGATCTGGCCCAAAATGTCCCTTTAACTCGGTTATTTGTAATTATTTTGAAAGGGTCACATAAGACTTTTAGATAGAGAACAATTGGATACATCCAATCATCCAAAATATATACAGGGCGTTACGAAAAAACAAACAGACAAAGGGTCAAAAGGCTGTAACTCCGCAACCAATAATTTTTTCAAATTTCTATACGCGTCAATGAATCAGAAATTAAAAATACTACAATTTTGCTTATTTAATCGTATTCGTATCTTTACAAACAAAAAAGATGCAGCCTGTAAATTTTCATTAATTTTTCAATGCAAGTTAAAACGTAAAATCTGAAACGAGCAGATCTGGCCCAAAATGTCCCTTTAACTACTCGGTTATTTGTAATTATTTTCAAAGGGTCACATAAGACTTTTAGATAGAGAACAATTGGATACATCCAATCATCCAAAATATATACAGGGCGTTCGAAAAAACAAACAGACAAAGGGTCAAAGGGCTGTAACTCCGCAACCAATAATTTTTTCAAATTTCTATACGCGTCAGTGAATCAGAAATTAAAAATACTACAATTTTGCTTATTTAATCGTATTCGTATCTTTACAAACAAAAAAGATGCAGCCTGTAAATTTTCATTAATTTTTCAATGCAAGTTAAAACGTAAAATCTGAAAAGAGCAGATCTGGCCCAAAATGTCCCTTTAACTCGGTTATTTGTAATTATTTTGAAAGGGTCACATAAGACTTTTAGATAGAGAACAATTGGATACTTCCAATCATCCAAAATATATACAGGGCGTTACGAAAAAACAAACAGACAAAGGGTCAAAGGGCTGTAACTCCGCAACCAATAAGTTTTTCAAATTTCTATACGCGTCAATGAATCAGAAATTAAAAATACTACAATTTTGCTTATTTAATCGTATTCGTATCTTTACAAACAAAAAAGATGCAGCCTGTAAATTTTCATTAATTTTTCAATGCAAGTTAAAACGTAAAATCTGAAAAGAGCAGATCTGGCCCAAAATGTCCCTTTAACTCGGTTATTTGTAATTATTTTGAAAGGCTCACATAAGACTTTTAGATAGAGAACAATTGGATACATCCAATCATCCAAAATATATACAGGGCGTTACGAAAAAACAAACAGACAAAGGGTCAAAGGGCTGTAACTCCGCAACCAATAATTTTTTCAAATTTCTATACGCGTCAGTGAATCAGAAATTAAAAATACTACAATTTTGCTTATTTAATCGTATTCGTATCTTTACAAACAAAAAAGATGCAGCCTGTCAATTTTCATTAATTTTTCAATGCAAGTTAAAACGTAAAATCTGAAAAGAGCAGATCTGGCCCAAAATGTCCCTTTAACTCGGTTATTTGTAATTATTTTGAAAGGGTCACATAAGACTTTTAGATAGAGAACAATTGGATACATCCAATCATCCAAAATATATACAGGGCGTTACGAAAAAACAAACAGACAAAGTGTCAAAGGGCTGTAACTCCGCAACCAAGAATTTTTTCAAATTTCTATACGCGTCAATGAATCAGAAATTAAAAATACTACAATTTTGCTTATTTAATCGTATTCGTATCTTTACAAACAAAAAAGATGCAGCCTGTAAATTTTCATTAATTTTTCAATGCAAGTTAAAACGTAAAATCTGAAAAGAGCAGATCTGGCCCAAAATGTCCCTTTAACTCGGTTATTTGTAATTATTTTGAAAGGGTCACATAAGACTTTTAGATAGAGAACAATTGGATACATCCAATCATCCAAAATATATACAGGGCGTTACGAAAAAACAAACAGACAAAGGGTCAAAGGGCTGTAACTCCGCAACCAATAATTTTTTCAAATTTCTATACGCGTCAGTGAATCAGAAATTAAAAATACTACAATTTTGCTTATTTAATCGTATTCGTATCTTTACAAACAAAAAAGATGCAGCCTGTAAATTTTCATTAATTTTTCAATGCAAGTTAAAACGTAAAATCTGAAAAGAGCAGATCTGGCCCAAAATGTCCCTTTAACTCGGTTATTTGTAATTATTTTGAAAGGGTCACATAAGACTTTTAGATAGAGAACAATTGGATACATCCAATCATCCAAAATATATACAGGGCGTTACGAAAAAACAAACAGACAAAGGGTCAAAGGGCTGTAACTTCACAACCAATAATTTTTTCAAATTTCTATACGCGTCAGTGAATCAGAAATTAAAAATACTACAATTTTGCTTATTTAATCGTATTCGTATCTTTACAAACAAAAAAGATGCAGCCTGTAAATTTTCATTAATTTTTCAATGCAAGTTAAAACGTAAAATCTGAAAAGAGCAGATCTGGCCCAAAATGTCCCTTTAACTCGGTTATTTGTAATTATTTTCAAAGGGTCACATAAGACTTTTAGATAGAGAACAATTGGATACATCCAATCATCCAAAATATATACAGGGCGTTCGAAAAAACAAACAGACAAAGGGTCAAAGGGCTGTAACTCCGCAACCAATAATTTTTTCAAATTTCTATACGCGTCAGTGAAACAGAAATTTAAAATACTACAATTTTGCTTATTTAATCGTATTCGTATCTTTACAAACAAAAAAGATGCAGCCTGTAAATTTTCATTAATTTTTCAATGCAAGTTAAAACGTAAAATCTGAAAAGAGCGGATCTGGCCCAAAATGTCCCTTTAACTCGGTTATTTGTAATTATTTTGAAAGGGTCACATAAGACTTTTAGATAGAGAACAATTGGATACCTCCAATCATCCAAAATATATACAGGGCGTTACGAAAAAACAAACAGACAAAGGGTCAAAGGGCTGTAACTCAGCAACCAATAATTTTTTCAAATTTCTATACGCGTCAGTGAAACAGAAATTTAAAATACTACAATTTTGCTTATTTAATCGTATTCGTATCTTTACAAACAAAAAAGATGCAGCCTGTAAATTTTCATTAATTTTTCAATGCAAGTTAAAACGTAAAATCTGAAAAGAGCAGATCTGGCCCAAAATGTCCCTTTAACTCGGTTATTTGTAATTATTTTGAAAGGGTCACATAAGACTTTTAGATAGAGAACAATTGGATACATCCAATCATCCAAAATATATACAGGGCGTTACGAAAAAACAAACAGACAAAGGGTCAAAGGGCTGTAACTCCGCAACCAATAATTTTTTCAAATTTCTATACGCGTCAGTGAATCAGAAATTAAAAATACTACAATTTTGCTTATTTAATCGTATTCGTATCTTTACAAACAAAAAAGATGCAGCCTGTAAATTTTCATTAATTTTTCAATGCAAGTTAAAACGTAAAATCTGAAAAGAGCAGATCTGGCCCAAAATGTCCGTTTAACTCGGTTATTTGTAATTATTTTGAAAGGGTCACATAAGACTTTTAGATAGAGAACAATTGGATACATCCAATCATCCAAAATATATACAGGGCGTTACGAAAAAACAAACAGACAAAGGGTCAAAGGGCTGTAACTCCGCAACCAATAATTTTTTCAAATTTCTATACGCGTCAGTGAATCAGAAATTAAAAATACTACAATTTTGCTTATTTAATCGTATTCGTATCTTTACAAACAAAAAAGATCCAGCCTGAAAATTTTCATTAATTTTTCAATGCAAGTTAAAACGTAAAATCTGAAAAGAGCAGATCTGGCCCAAAATGTCCCTTTCACTCGGTTATTTGTAATTATTTTGAAAGGGTCACATAAGACTTTTAGATAGAGAACAATTGGATACATCCAATCATCCAAAATATATACAGGGCGTTACGAAAAAACAAACAGACAAAGGGTCAAAGGGCTGTAACTCAGCAACCAATAATTTTTTCAAATTTCTATACGCGTCAGTGAATCAGAAATTAAAAATACTACAATTTTGCTTATTTAATCGTATTCGTATCTTTACAAACAAAAAAGATGCAGCCTGTAAATTTTCATTAATTTTTCAATGCAAGTTAAAACGTAAAATCTGAAAAGAGCAGATCTGGCCCAAAATGTCCCTTTAACTCGGTTATTTGTAATTATTTTGAAAGGGTCACATAAGACTTTTAGATAGAGAACAATTGGATACATCCAATCATCCAAAATATATACAGGGCGTTACGAAAAAACAAACAGACAAAGGGTCAAAGGGCTGTAACTCCGCAACTAATAATTTTTTCAAATTTCTATACGCGTCAGTGAATCAGAAATTAAAAATACTACAATTTTGCTTATTTAATCGTATTCGTATCTTTACAAACAAAAAAGATGCAGCCTGTAAATTTTCATTAATTTTTCAATGCAAGTTAAAACGTAAAATCTGAAAAGAGCAGATCTGGCCCAAAATGTCCCTTTAACTCGGTTATTTGTAATTATTTTGAAAGGGTCACATAAGACTTTTAGATAGAGAACAATTGGATACATCCAATCATCCAAAATATATACAGGGCGTTACGAAAAAACAAACAGACAAAGGGTCAAAGGGCTGTAACTCCGCAACCAATAATTTTTTCAAATTTCTATACGCGTCAGTGATTCAGAAATTAAAAATACTACAATTTTGCTTATTTAATCGTATTCGTATCTATACAAACAAAAAAGATGCAGCCTGTAAATTTTCATTAATTTTTCAATGCAAGTTAAAACGTAAAATCTGAAAAGAGCAGATCTGGCCCAAAATGTCCCTTTAACTCGGTTATTTGTAATTATTTTGAAAGGGTCACATAAGACTTTTAGATAGAGAACAATTGGATACATCCAATCATCCAAAATATATACAGGGCGTTCGAAAAAACAAACAGACAAAGGGTCAAAGGGCTGTAACTCCGCAACCAATAATTTTTTCAAATTTCTATACGCGTCAATGAATCAGAAATTAAAAATACTACAATTTTGCTTATTTAATCGTATTCGTATCTTTACAAACAAAAAAGATGCAGCCTGTAAATTTTCATTAATTTTTCAATGCAAGTTAAAACGTAAAATCTGAAAAGAGCAGATCTGGCCCAAAATGTCCCTTTAACTCGGTTAGTTGTAATTATTTTGAAAGGGTCACATAAGACTTTTAGATAGAGAATAATTGGATACATCCAATCATCCAAAATATATACAGGGCGTTACGAAAAAACAAACAGACAAAGGGTCAAAGGGCTGTAACTCCGCAACCAATAATTTTTTCAAATTTTTATACGCGTCAGTGAATCAGAAATTAAAAATACTACAATTTTGCTTATTTAATCGTATTCGTATCTTTACAAACAAAAAAGATGCAGCCTGTAAATTTTCATTAATTTTTCAATGCAAGTTAAAACGTAAAATCTGAAAAGAGCAGATCTGGCCCAAAATGTCCCTTTAACTCGGTTATTTGTAATTATTTTGAAAGGGTCACATAAGACTTTTAGATAGAGAACAATTGGATACATCCAATCATCCAAAATATATACAGGGCGTTACGAAAAAACAAACAGACAAAGGGTCAAAGGGCTGTAACTCCGCAACCAATAATTTTTTGAAATTTCTATACGCGTCAGTGAATCAGAAATTAAAAATACTACAATTTTGCTTATTTAATCGTATTCGTATCTTTACAAACAAAAAAGATGCAGCCTGTAAATTTTCATTAATTTTTCAATGCAAGTTAAAACGTAAAATCTGAAAAGAGCAGATCTGGCCCAAAATGTCCCTTTAACTCGGTTATTTGTAATTATTTTGAAAGGGTCACATAAGACTTTTAGATAGAGAACAATTGGATACATCCAATCATCCAAAATATATACAGGGCGTTCGAAAAAACAAACAGACAAAGGGTCAAAGGACTGTAACTCCGCAACCAATAATTTTTTCAAATTTCTATACGCGTCAATGAATCAGAAATTAAAAATACTACAATTTTGCTTATTTAATCGTATTCGTATCTTTACAAACAAAAAAGATGCAGCCTGTAAATTTTCATTAATTTTTCAATGCAAGTTAAAACGTAAAATCTGAAAAGAGCAGATCTGGCCCAAAATGTCCCTTTAACTCGGTTATTTGTAATTATTTTGAAAGGGTCACATAAGACTTTTAGATAGAGAACAATTGGATACATCCAATCATCCAAAATATATACAGGGCGTTACGAAAAAACAAACAGACAAAGGGTCAAAGGGCTGTAACTCCGCAACCAATAATTTTTTCAAATTTCTATACGCGTCAATGAATCAGAAATTAAAAATACTACAATTTTGCTTATTTAATCGTATTCGTATCTTTACAAACAAAAAAGATGCAGCCTGTAAATTTTCAGTAATTTTTCAATGCAAGTTAAAACGTAAAATCTGAAAAGAGCAGATCTGGCCCAAAATGTCCCTTTAACTCGGTTATTTGTAATTATTTTGAAAGGGTCACATAAGACTTTTAGATAGAGAACAATTGGATACATCCAATCATCCAAAATATATACAGGGCGTTACGAAAAAACAAACAGACAAAGGGTCAAAGGGCTGTAACTCCGCAACCAATAATTTTTTCAAATTTCTATACACGCCAATGAATCAGAAATTAAAAATACTACAATTTTGCTTATTTAATCGTATTCGTATCTTTACAAACAAAAAGTTAAAGGCTCTAAATTTTCATAACATTTTCAATGCCAGTTGAATCGTAAAATCTGAAAGCAACTACCTGAGGGCGGAGCTGGCCCAAAATGTCCTTTAACTCTATCAGAGAGCGTTAACAGACCGAAGGGTAAATGATATATCGTGATGTTAGTAGGGCTCAAAGAATAATAAACCGTTCACAAAATAAAGGGTCAAATGTATGTCGTGAGTTTAGAATATCTCGAAATCCGATTGAGGGATTCCCTCATGTTTTTTAGGAGGAATGTAGCACCCTCCACTCTATCAGAGAGCGTTAACAGACCGAAGGGTAAATGATATCTCGTGATGTTAGTAGGGCTGTACTATTTCCCGTTAAAATCGATATTTTATTTAATAGTTATTAATTCTATAATCATGAATTTTAACAAAGTAACGCTTGAAAGTGTCAATAATTTAAATTAAATTTTAGTTCTTTTTGTTAAGTGATACATTTCTTTCCTGAAGTAATAAGGGTATGAATTATAATGCATTACTTTTTCCACTAATTAAAAAGTAATTCGTATTCATTTTTAAAAGTAATGTACCAACAACTTATGTTGAAAGGATTGAAATATTGGTAAAATGAAGAAGGTTAGGGGGCGGGGGTAATTGAAGTTGGTTTAAACCTGAAATGTGAAGCGGTACTGGCGGTACCTTCCTTTGGATAGCAAAGTATTGAAAAAATAAAACTATTCAGTCACTGTAAACTATTCGGATTTTGAGCGTTCTCCCAGCATCTGCATCCAGTACTAAGAGCGATTAGGAGCTACTTGCATCCAAAAAGTGTTGCCTTAAGAATCCATAAGGTTAGCATACTAGTCAATATAAATACAATGGTAAAACGCAAGAATAAATCAATCGTGTGGGTTAAGTCAAGACACACACAATTCGTATTCATTCCATGGCCAACCTTTATCAAAACTTTTGTTGATCGTATGGCACATTAATTCTGCATTTAATGGATCCCATTTTGACCGTCATGTCACCTAATAAAGTTCTCTCTGCATAACTGCATATACTGAAACTCCATTAAAGATTTTTTTTTAAATTAAGAACATGGCTTTGGACAAAAAGGAAAAAATAAGGGTGTATGAAACCACGGTCAGATTAAATCCAGTGAGGTTCCAGGGATCCGCATACCAAGACCTTACCAGAACTCCATTAAACTTTATTCCTTTCTTATATTTAAAAATTCTAATCACATTCTGGTACCGGAAAACACTTAAAAACTATTTATTCTGGCTCCTTGGTATCTTATCTAAATTACTTAAACATCGGATTTTAAATTTTCTAGAGTTGGAAAACGTACAATTGATTTATACTCACAGAAGTGAAGGGGAAGTATAAAACTCTATTAGCCTGTTCTTAGTTAATAAAGATTTATTTCACCTGTGACCTTTATTAAATGGCAATTATATCTTTAGTATCTATCAATATGTACTTCGAATTCGTTTCATTTCAAACGACATTGGCAATCGTATTTTTAGATAATTATATTTCATAACTTGAACGAAACACTTCAACTTACTTGTAAATTATGTTAAAGTAGAAGCAACGGTTAAAATGCAGACGCCGGTAATAACAGAAAAAAAAAAATTTCAATTAGGTTTCGAATAAGAACAGGCGCTACTTTCCTCCGGTTAGCTAAAAACTTCATCAAACTTGATTTGCGAATGCGCAATTATAAAGTTTCGCTTTTTCTACGGTAAAAAAGTGACGAAAAATAAATTGAGTTACTTTGCGTTAGTTTTGATTAATGATCCAATTTGAAATGGTGAAAGCATTCGCAAAAGGAAAAGAAAATATCTCAAGTTTAAGTTTTGCGTGTTTTCTGATCAGAAATCTAACTTTAATTAATATTGATTTTGGAAATACCTTAATCAATAAAAAAACTTAATGATTAAATAAAGTTCTGCAATACAGAAAATTCGCGCAGACAGGTTGTCGAAATAGTATTTTCCGCAAACTTTTCGAGAGGTATATTTTGATTAATTTTAAATTGTATTTCAGAATTTGTTTACACAAGTCGACACAGATAATCTGTGTTAGTAGAAAGAAGATCGTCGAATTGGAAAATCAGGCACAATTGCAAAGATGTCATTGCTTTAATTGTCACAGTTTGCAACTCATCGGCGTTACCGACACCACCCGGATATTTCTGCTTCATTCCTAAATTAATCTAATTTAGCTTCCCAGAAATTACAAGTTCCACAAAACGGAACGCAAAATATTCATGGCGCTTATCAATGAATCTACCTCGAGAGATTTTAATGAGATTTTCAAAAAGTTATCTGTATACTTTTTTTTTAACTTCTAATACTAATTAGTTATCCAAAAAATGCGACTTCTTTAGAAATTCTTTTCTTTTATGTAGGTACACGTCAACTTTGCGTTCAACCTAGCTCTATAGGGTTAGAAAGATAAAATATCTGCAGGCTACATTATTATTCTCATCCCTGATCTTGCTGGATTCCAAAGCGTTGTATAATAAAATTCAGAGTTTTACTAGGCTACATTACAGTACCCTTTAGAATTTCGAACTCCGTGCTACCACATGTTGAATTTTGAAAGAAATAATGAAATGTTGTACCTAGTACAATTCTAGCTAGATTTTCAAAAGTTTGTCGTCACTTATATTGGAACAAAGAAGGCAAGTTCTCCAATACCCCAAGTTTGGAATTTATTTTGACTTCAAAAATATAAAGTAGAATCCTCACAAAAATAAGAAAAGTTTTTATGTATTATTTATTAACTAAAGGAAGTTTATGAAATGTTGGATTCTCTAAACATTCCTGTTCTAAGTTCCATTCCAAGTTATGCCGAAAAAATTTTTGTTATCATGCATAATATAATATTACAGTATTACAAGAGTAATAAAAAAAGAATTTAATTCTGTTCTCTTTTTATTTAAAAATCTCCTCTGTCAAAAGTATGCAAATGCAATCATAATGTCCACAGTTAGAATTAATATTTACATAATTATGAACCATTATTTATATAACCAGGTTTTAACAAGTTAAGTTACGGTCAGTTATAATTAAAACAACTCAAACTAAGGCCTAGGAGGTATTCTCGAAACTACTCAACATGTTGTCATGCATTGAACTAATCAGAAGGCTATACTTTCCTGACAATTCATCAAAATATGGCATGCCAAAAAAATTGTTTGATTGGTTTCATCTACAGTTGTGTAAAATATTTAAGTGCCAGTTCAGCTAAACCACCAGCAATAATTGTCATGGATACAATTGATCGTGGTTCAGCTGAACTGGAAGTCAAATTTTTTATACAACTCGACCTAAATCCTCAATCATGTAGGCACGATTTTTTTGGTTTATTTTCATTAAAATTTGAATTTTAATTTGCCGCCAAATTTAACCAATGAAAATGGAAACAAATCGGGCCTGTATGAAGGCCCCCTAATGGAGAAACCATTTGTGTAGTTCCCACAGTTTGTTTCTATGGCAACGGGCGAACGAAAATAGTGGGAATAGTTAGAAAAGGGTTGCTTGACTATTTGAACAGATGGAGATCTAATACCTTCTCATACCCTTGCAAGTCTTGCATTACTGCATTTACAGAAAAGGTCTTGGAAAATATTTTTGTTTTTGTCCAAAAGAAATTTAAATCTGGTTTTAGGTTTATCTCAATCCAGTTCAGTTTCCTTTCTTTGGTCAGTCCATGGGGCAGTTGGCAGTTCTATACAAAATGAAGCCAATGAGTTAGAGGTAACGCAGGCCATGTCTTTCTCATTCGAAATGAAACAGTTTTATAAAAATTACGGCACGATACCGGAGTACTACATAATAAAAAGGTACTTATTCTCAACTACTAAGGAACTTTTCAGTATGTAGTACTACAGTTTGCATTGTCCAGAGATTTAGTAACAAGGGTTTCAGCAGCAGTTCCACAGCCCCTGTAGACTCAGTTCCAGGCAAGATCACTGGCATTATTACGACAATTAATAAAAGCAAGTTCACGTAATTTAATCGGAAATTCAAATGGCGGGCGTTGAGTAATCGGAAATATGTTAGTACCTACGCTACGAGAACTAACTGCATATTTAACTGGTAACAAGGCAGATACGATTTTGCAGTTGATATTAGAGAAATGGGGTTTGCATATAGGGAAAGAGCTTCAGAAATATCATTATAGAGATTCATTAGAAACGAGAAATTCTACCATTTGTTTCAGTTTAAGAGCATGGCGATATTGGAAACTTTAAATTTTTGCTGCTTTATTTATGTTTGTTTATTATCATTTACCTTCCGTATAGAATCTGCATTGGTTTAGATTATTTTTGTTTTGGTTACCTATGTAAGCTGTAGGTCACCCCTAAAAAATATTTGTAACAAATTCAGTGTACTAACGGAAATTAAAGGAGCTAAGTTATTCGTGGTAATTACCGTTTACAAAAGAATTTTTTAATGTACCCCGAAGCTAATACCTTGTTTTAATTACTTAATATATTATTCGTGTTAGTAAATTTATGCGTAATTTTACTGACATGTAAATCTGCTCTGATGTGTTTATGAATACATAACATGTTAAAGTTATTTAATATTTGGTTCAAGGTAAAACAAGATGTAATTATTTCAAAATTGCAGACAAGAGAAGATTTTCCTGATATTTTAGTAACAATCCTAAAATAAAGAGAAAAGACAAACTCTTTAAATTTAAAATATTGTTCCTTTCAGAATCTGTATCTAATAAAATAATGTTATAAAGTTATAAAAGCTCTTTTGAATCTGTCTCTATAATATAAAAATACCCTGCAAAAAGTGACAAAATGAAGTAAAGTAAAGTGACAGAAGGTTAAGTATTTTATAATAAAATATTCTTTTCATAAATCATGGAAGTATGATAGACTCGCTCATTTTAAAACAAACAAAAAAAACACTTTTCCCAACGTTGTGTTTTCTGATCTCTCGCATTAAAATGACAAAAAGTTCGGTGCTCAAACTATTTTCTGCAAAAGCATCAAGTTAGAAGAACGAAAAATAACCACCCTTTCATTCTTTTACTTATCTCTTACTCACAATTTAACTTTCATCTAAATCTCGAATTGTGTTCTGATCGTTTCATTAGCAGACATTTACCCTGGAAGACAATATCAGCTTGGATAGTCAGTTATAATAGCGTCCGGGTATTTTGCTAAACTATTGCCACATCTACAAAAAATTTCTTGCATAACTATATATACAGAGTGATGATAAAGTATCGCACAAAAATCATATTCTGGTTATTTAATGTTTTTGCGGAAAATCCTGAGACCCGTCGATTTTTGTTTTTAAATCTCCATTTAGACATATAATTTTCAACCCCCCACCCCTCAACCCCTAAGTGCTAGCAACCCCAACTTTAAAATTTTAAATAGAAAGATACCCTTTGTGACACCTCTTTTGCTAGGTCTTTTTATTCTTAATATAAGCAAAAAAAGTTTTTCAAAATCGGTTGATAAATAACGGAGATATTTAACAAAATGTAATCAAATGAAAATGTCAATATTCGACAAGAAACGGCTCAAACACGCCGTAAATGGTAGCACTTCCTGACCTAAAAGTGTGGTTTTGATCGCCCATTATTTCTACGCTGTGACGTCATAATTTTTTTTTAAATGTCAACCCCATTATTTACATTGATTACATTTTGTTAAATATCTCTGTTATTTTTCAACCGATTTTGAAAAACTTTTTTTTGTTATATTAAGAATAAAAAGACCTATCAAAAGAGGTATCACAAAGGGTATCTTTCCATTAAAATTTTTAAAGTTGGGGTTGCTATCACTTAGGGGCTGAGGGGTGGGGGGATTAAAATTACCTGCCTAAATGCCAATTTAAAAACAAAAATTGACGGGTCTCAGGATTTGTGCCATTATTTCTACGCTGTGACGTCATAATTTTTTGTTGAATGTCAACCCCATTTTTTACATTGATTACATTTTGTTAAATATCTCCGTTATTTATCAATCGATTTTGAAAAACTTTTTTTAGTTATATTAAGAATAAAAAGACCTATAAAAAGAGGTATCACAAAGGGTATCTTTCTATTTAAATTTTTAAAGTTGGGGTTGCTAGCACTTAGGGGTTGAGGGGTGGGGGGTTGAAAATTATATGTCTGAATGGCAATTTAAAAACAAAAATCGACGGGTCTCAGGATTTTCCGTAAAACCATTAAATAACCAGAATATGATTTTTGTGCGATACTTTATCATCACTCTGTATAATCATTATAGATTTATCTAGTTTTAAAAAAATATAGGAACCTTAAACGTACCTATACGAAACCTCAGCATTCAAGTATACTACTGGATTTCAAGACTTCAAAAGTGACATAAAACTTCTTAGAAAATCCATAAAATATTCGTTTCGAAAGAGGATTGTAAAATCAATTTTCCGACATGTTATAAAATAAGTACTCCCTTTTTAAATAAAAATCAATTGATATCGGGTTCATTATTTACGTACTTCCTGGGGTAAACAATCTTAGAACGTGATTTCGTCACGAATTCCACGTCCTCGGCAGAGAATTGTTTTGTTCATATTAGCTCCGAGGGAGTTGAAGAAAACAATACCCTGTTCTATAAAGCCTTCAACCTTAAAAGAAATTCGCGTTAACGATTTACCGAGTAGAAAGATTGTATTCTTTTAGAAATTGTTTTACTACGCTTTAAGTTATCACAGGAGAAACGATTTAAAGTTACCGCTCGCGACCTCACCCAGCCAGAATCTTCCGGTTTTAAGGAAGGAAACCACAATAAAATATATAGCGTTGACCTAAATAAGGATTATTTTTAGCAAAATCCAATTAAGGTTGCAAAGGATACACCCGTGAATGCACTTGTTAGAGCTCAAGTGAAATGCGCTTGCACTTGACCTTATTTTCGTAGCTGGCAGGATTAATAAGCTATGGTCTTTATTATTATATCCGTTGCATGCAGGACCTTTTTTATAAATCAAGAGGATGATATTTCAACATGCTGTTATCTGGTTTGCAAAACCGAAAGCTCGACGTAAATGGTAATGCATAAATCTTTCCCAGTTCTCTATTTTTGATGATGGGAACGATACAAGCCTGACAGTTTGCCATTTTTTTTCCTATAGTGGATAATAACAAGCGGGTATAGTAGGGTGTCATTTTCAAAACACAAAACCTTTATGGAACTGAAATAATAATTCTGGGTGTTTATGGATAACGAGTAAAAAAAACCTGGTTTGTTTAAAATATACCACATAGATATGTTTTAATCGGTTATTTATCGATTTAGTATTCAACTAAATTAACACTCGGTGGTTCAAAACGTTTGTACCTATAAATACCGAATTGCTTTATCGAATATCCAGGGACGAATCGAGATTTATTTGAAACCCGACGACATAATTTTAAAATGTGGTTTTGGAAAAGTAGGTGTCTATATATTAATAGGCTCTCAGAAAAATCTCGCCCTATATTGGATTCGAACCAACAATCAAGCAGGATCAGTTTAAAAATTAGAATGGGTTAGGGGTAGTCCAAACCGAATTGATGGAATTAGTACCAAGTCTATCAAATACAAACGTTTTAGTAACTGGGCCAAAGGATGTGGGAAGGAACTCGTAACTTTACTTAAGGAAGGAAAAGCATGAAATATTAATAAAATTATTCACCGCAGTTCTTGAACAATGTTGCTTAATATATCAATACCGTACACAAAACCATTAATAAATAAAAGCTATTCTTCTTCTATGCTCAGTCAACGTCAGATACAAAAAGGCGTAAACGGCGAAATCACACGCAATCAACACCTGTTTCTGAAAGCCGTTAAAATTCTCTTAAGACGATATAAATACGATTAAGAATTCAAAGGCAAAAGTTTGGCTTTATTTGAGCAAAAGGGCAAGGGTAAAACCTGAATTTGACCGTTGTTGCTTGCTGACTTGATCTAATTAGAATTCGTGCGTGACTTGCATTGATTGTAACATGATTAAATTTAGCGATGTGCATAGCAGCTTGGATACACAAGATGACTTTATCGTAGGTTGGTTGCCCTTGGTTGTCGTAAATAGAGCTGAAGCAATTTACTGGTGGTGAAACGCAATCATCTCTTTACACTAGCTTTTGAACGTTACTAATTAATGCGAATTATATCAAAGTTTTTTAATTAAACTCCTAGTTGCAGTGAAAACTTGGAGAAAATATTTAAAACTGTGACAGATGCAATTAAAAAACATTTCAATTAAAACAAAAAAACTTTAAAGCTCCTAAAGTTCCTTTTAAATATTTTCTTCAGGTGCAAAATATTCGAGTTGTATTACAACCTTCTAAATATTTTGAAGCACCTCCGGAACCTTAATAAAAATTCAGCAGATTATCCGACATCAATTCATTTCAATTTTTGTCACGTTCGCAAACGGTAAAAAAGTTCTTGAGAAAATAAGCGGATTAACATAACCGGTTCGCTATAAAGCTCTTAAATTAGCAAGAAGGTTTTACTTTTTATATTACGCTGAAAATTCAGCCTTTTAGATCTTGCTAGACATTTGCAGACGGAAAATCACATTTAAAAAAATATAGAATTTTTTATCAATTTATTAACACAACCGTTGGGTTCGTAAATTTTTCTACCTAAATATTTAAGGCTGGAGTTTACACCTTGAAATATACCCCATTTTATGCACATTTTGTTCCAATTTTTCAGAGCCAATTTTAAAGTAGGAAGGGCGGGCGAATTTTTTTTTCTTATTATTGGTGTTTTATCTGTCTACACATAGAACGTTTTTGTTTAATTTCTAAAAAATAACTTTTCAGCATTAAAAAATGTACAACTCTATTTTACTTTAAAATTTTCAAATAGTATTTACAAAAATATGGATATCGAAAAATTCTCTCTATCAATAGATAGATATAACCACGCTTTTTCAAATGCCACAAGAATTTTTTTTCTAAAATGCAAATTAATTCGGAAAAAATGGAAATAAAATTTTAGAAATATCAATATAATTCACCTTTTGCAATTTAGCATATAGGCAACACAACTAACAGGACCATTAACTGTCAATGGAGCCAATACACAAAAGACGGATTATAACGGATTACAACTTTCTACTAGGTATTGTTATTTGACAAAAAAAAATTAAAATAATATAACGACAAAATCTATATTCAATACAGTAAATTCATTATTCTTTATTGCATTTATCAATTTTGGTAACGTCAGAAGAATCTGAAATATTTAAAAATATGAAACAAAATTCCAAGGCAAGCATTATTCTTGTTATTGTATGTATGCAACTTTCCATACATCAAATTCGATTTTGCTTTAAGTAAATGCCAGCCTTAAGGGCAGTTAAGAAAGTTCAGAAACGATATCTACTCAATATTACAGATGTTCTAAAATTATACCGAAAACCAAGACAAATATACCGCACCTCGACCTTCTCTTATGTTAGTCTACATATTCCTCGTCGAGTACTTGAACAAGTTAACACATCGATCTGTAATATTGAATCTGCATATTTTATTTAGTTCTGAAAGGTTGAGATGCTACATATCTAGATGTACACATGCAATAACACGTCATAAATAGTAAGGTATTTTTTTTAGAACAGCCAATCTCACGAACCACATTCATAATCGAATTATGAGGGTCGGCCATCAGGTGCGCTTTTAGGGCTTTCACTTTAGAAGCATTTCATCCTCTTACCACCACACCATAAAGCTAATAGGGGTAATTATACATGGTAATTAGCAGATAAAGGTTTGATGACTGGAACCGGAAGTACCAACCTTAACATTGGTATCTGCAGCTGGTATTGACAATCTGAATACCATATAGTGCATAGCAGTAATATTTTTTTAAATATAAATGTGCTACCAGAACGATTTAATTTGTTATTCCAAAAATTTTCATAAATACTTACGCTATTTTCAAATTTCTAAAATGTTTATGTTCGTATCCCATTAAAATTATTTAATTTACTGGAAAGTGGGAGAACCGCGGTTGGCCTATCCTATTTCTCATTCCTTATACAGAATGGACATTTTGCATAATAGTGGCTGGTAAGGAAAATAGTTATGTAGAACATAGTCCCTACAGTACAAAACAAAGTGGAAGCTAATAAATTCTAATCATTTATATTAGTTCAACTGCTCTACTCCCAGTAAAGTTTAAATTAATGGAAATTTATGCCATACATAAGGTGTTCGCAGTAGATTCCACAATCCCTCACTAATAAGATTACACTTACCGAAGCTGCTTACGAAATATAGTAGCTTAACCGCAGGAACGTCCCTGACTGGTCATTGAATTTAAGAAGACATCCTTTTTTTCCACCTAAAAAAGAAACAAGCAATCACATAACGAAACGAATAGACATAAAGAAAGAATGCAAATTATTTTCAAGGTATATTACTCAGAAGAAGCATTTCAAAAGAGCCAATAATATCGCAGGGCGTTAGCTTAAAGTGGAAGATAAATTCACAGTACAATATTTTCTGAAAATGTCACCCGATAAGCCGGAACATTTTTTACTCCAGACATTTACCGCAGACCTGCTTCGTTTGAGAGAAAAGTTACTTGTTTAAGAGGTAGGGGAATATTCTAAGTTACAATGTCAGTTTCAACGAAATTTAAGTGAACGCTTGGTTCTTCATTAAATTTCGTTCACATGTAAAGTTGCTCCATTTAAAGTCTCAATAGGATACAAATTAGATTTACATTTTGAAGCTGAAAATGGCGCGATAAGGGAAGTAAATGTAGGAAACAGGAAGCTTTTGTGTGTAGAAGTAATAGTGGTAGTTAGTGTTAGAAGTTCTACAAATGTCCCATCGATTTAACCGGTACCTTGACACAAAGCTGACTCGACACGTTCGCAAATGTGATCGCGCTATTTCAGCAACTCCAAACTCGGTCTTTCGAAAATGGTTTTAGAGATACCTACTCGAACACGGTCAACAAGTTACGTTACAGGTTGTCTTTACTAACAAACTATGTTTATAATCAACATCAGCGAAAAATATAGATACCCCATTTAATTTTACCAAATTTCCTAAATTTACATAAATTTAATATAGGTACTCGTAGTTTCTATCTGTGACTATTTATAATATCTGAAACAGACAGAAGAGTAATACAGGGTTGCTAGAAAACATGCAAACCATTTCCACCTATGTTACATAAATATAATAAAATACAATTTAGAGTATAACTAAACACAGGGAAAGCAATAAAAAATCCGCAATTTTTTAAGGTTTCCAATTTAACTGAAAATCTGTAACAACTTTTTTAAGCTGGTAGCACTCTATGTATTATTATAATATTGAATTATACGAAAAACAAGGTAGCATTACATTAAAAGGAACCTAATTTTCCATAGAAATCTATACAGTAAAAATTGTGGTGCAAGCTTCAGGTAAAGTTATTCCTTGAACAAAAATAAGGCAAAAAGCTTATTGCAAAACAACTGGCAAAGGCTTCCTGAACTTACACGAAGCCCTCAAAATTCAAAACTCGTAACAGTAAAGAAAGCTGCTATTTCAAAATCAAGTTGCTTGATGCGTACATTCAATAATAATAAATAAAATGATAATAGCTAAAATTGATTACCACCGATCGTTTAAAAGTAAAAATAAATTAATAATTTTTATTATTTCAAATCATTTAATTTTTCTATATGCGTAAAAAATTGATTTGGCAATATTGCAATGTAATAGTGTTAGCTTTAGCGTCTTTCAAAGTGCCTTGATGCAATGACAGATAATAAATTGTGGTCATCAACGATCAACTTCATAGTAGGTGGCTACAAGGTTGCCAAATGTACGTTTCTTAAATTGTTATGGTGAGGGGTAGCCATGCGCCTACGAACGTTTTTGCAATAAACTTTTTGCCTTATTTTTCTCCAAGGAATAACTTTACCTGAAGCTTACACCACAATTTTTACACACCCTGTATACAGGCTGTTATATAGATTATAGATTTAAAAAGTGAGTTAACCCAGATATAATAAACAACCAAGTTATGTTCGTTGTTGCCTATACTAGAAAATTTTAGTGACCTGAAATAAAGTTTAGTATAAACATTTTCAGAAATTTTTATATTCCGCATGAAACTGTATAAAACGATAAAGTAATAACCCATAAACCTAACACGTATTAATTCCCACTGTTGTTGGCTTGTTTGTCCAAACAGAAATCAAGATAAGCAATGGACACTAGTACATATTTATTGTGTTTCGTGCCTTCGACAGTGAATAAACGATACCTGTTCATGTGCGCCCTTTGTGTATGGTACAAAGGAACTATCTAATGGATTGTTACGTCTGCAAAACAAAAACATAAGGATCTTTTTATGGAAAACAAGATAACAATCGAATATCCTAATTAAACAGAGGCGATAGAACCTCTTCCTGTGTCGAATCGGGCTAGGAACATGCAGAAGCTGCCCGTAGCAGTGAACCAGATTACTTTAGTCTTATCATACGCACCCAACTAGTAGACTAGTACATGATTTAATTCGTGATTTAAAATCTTGGTGCCTGAGTAGAAAACTTACGTTACTGTCCAGAAAGTTTTGCACATGGACAAACACAATCTAATACAATCGCAAATCAAATATAATATTGTCACGAAGTGATTGATTTCAAATTTAATGTTAGTTTAAACTTGTTAGTATCACTTTCTTAACATTCTAGTTTCACGTGATGGATGTACTATTCGCCTCAATGTAAAGACTCAATGTAGACTAGAAGTCAGTTAGCCGAATCCAGTCAACCAATATATCTTCAAACTGCAAAATGTATGGTCGTGCTTATGGGAATCCCAGAGAAGCTCTACTTTTATGACCTTTTCTGTAAAATGTCTTAACGGAACGGATAGTAAATTCTACTTTATTCTACTGTGAAGACACGAAAATATGCAGGTAGTATAAAATAAAACTTACGTTTGTTACACGTTTAAACAAAACTATATTCATATTACATTAAGATCTTCAAGTTCTCTTGAGCTTTGAAGCTTAGATATGACTTTGCTACTCTACATACGACAAAACAAGAAAAGCACTCCTCTAACACGAAACTGTTCTTGTTGAAGTAGTTTGCATGTAGAAAATAAGTTTCCTTCAAGAAACTTTTCATATTTAAAATTACAACCTTCGTAAATTTCAAACAAATACGGTAGTACGTAGTTACGCAAGACTTTGGCCACAGTCTCCTTGAAGAAGCTCTTAAAGCAGACTAAAAATATTTTATCGCATTTGCCATTATATTAAATTTAACCTCTAACGAAGGTCGAATTGGATTAAAAGAAACCCAGCAATTAAATTCAAGTGGCCGTCCCGCAAAATTTAAGAGGCAGCCATTCGGAGCCGAATCAAATATTGCAGCTCGCCCTTTGCTACCTATTTGCGGTCTTGTTTACCCCAAACCCTTGCCCATTCACGCTGTTCAGGACTCTTCAAACTACTGCGGGAAGTTCTTTTGGAAGTTCAGTAGTCTGATACTTTTAAAATTAGCTTTTGAGAGCGGAGCCCTTTAAAAGCTAAAGTTAATATAATGGTTAATCAATTTAACTTTCCATTTGTGTAGATTTGCTAATTTCGCTAATAAATATTCAAGGGAACGTCTAGGTTTATGTATTATTATATTTTAAAACTGTATTTCTTTAAAATAAATTACGTTATTTTCCTGTTGAAGACGGTACATTACCTGAAATTTTGAACACGAAATATTACAGTGAGGTTATTTTGCTCGTTATTGTGGAAAATGGGTCATGAAAGATGAAGCTCAATGACTACTCATCACGAAAACAAACACATGACTTCGCTTACAGCTGACGCACATGACATTGTGTTATCCTAATAGTGTGCGCGGTATTGTGTAATATGTCGTTATAATATCCAGCAATTTTTCTCTGCTACAAGCATCCTCAATGTTACATTTCTAGAAATATCATTGTAAATAAAAAACAATTTCGGAAATATACCAAAATGTTTATAGCTTCCAAAATCCCTACTTTGTTAGAATTAGTTTTGGTTATTAATATTTACAACAATTAAATTACATACATAGCTCTTTAAATTTGTACATACTCTACATTTCCGCTTAGTTTTCTATTGTTAGTTATTTGAAATAGCGTGCATATTTTAATAGCTAGATGATTTTGTAATTAGATTCTATGTGAAAATTCTCATTTTTTTTCACGATCGAACTAAATAATTTGTATGTCCGTAGCCTATACCTAGACGTTATCATTCTTTGTAAAATATTTACAACAGCTGGAAAAATGAGACTGATGTTTTAACTGCTCTGATAGTTATCTTTTAAGACAATTCCAGTAAAAGAAAAGGACCAATTATGAGGAAACAATTCATTAAATGTGTTCATATACTCATGTATAAGATGATAAGTTGTGTACGCTTTTCAACGAAAAGTATTAATAAACAAAAGTGATTCTTCCCATCTGGACAGGCAATTAACGAAATAGACCACGTGTTAGCATCAGATACAGAACATAAAAGTAGTAAGAGCAGAACAGAATCTTCTGGGTACCATTATACAAGAATGGAGATGAAAACGATAATGCAGGGGCGGACTGGGCGGGATTTGTTCGGGTGGCTATGTGACTCGGTGGCCCCGGTCGGAGAAAATGTAAACTACTAAATAAATGCTTTCATAGACAAGTCAATTTTTTTAATCAGGTATTAAATAAAAAAAGTTGCAGATTTTTGGCTTGTTTTGTCTCCTCACGGTGTCCTTTATATGCCATTCCCTGACAATATGAATAAAATTATGTCGTTGATCCGACAGATTAATACGACATCGAACTTTTATTTCAAACCTCTTTTTGTCCACTAATTTTTTGATAAGCAGCTTTTGGATACCTTTTTTTAGTTTTTTTTTTCGAGGAAGTGTTAAAGAACGTATCGCACTTTCTTTAGATGCGGAGTTTTCATGTTTTGCAACTTGATTGTAAAAATGTTTAATAACTATTTTGATTCCTTCGGTGCAAGCAGAATTCTTGCCAAAAGAAAAGAAAAACATACAGCTATTGCAATAATACAGGGTGTCCGAGATAAGATGATGTAATGGGGATCTCTCGACTACCTTTATACCTTAAGAGATACAAAGTTTGTTAAATTAGTGAAAAGTTGCGCAAATGTAATGCCTCTTTACAAAAATGTATCGATTATTGGACCACTTACTTGTCAGTTTGCAGATACTTCTTGTAGAATAAGGAAGCTGTTCAACATTATATTCATAGTTCAACACTCACACTTCGTATAATTTCTAAGTCACACAATTTAACACATTTTGTACAATAAAATACCAGATCTTTAGTCAGATGTTGTATTTACGCGGTGAAAATAAACTAACTGAGGGTTTTAGTAGTATATCGAAAGCCAAAACGTGTGCAAGGTCGGTCTGTAAACTGGAATATTATCTAACCAACACCTTAGATAAAACAGACTCAACAAAAAGAATCTGATAACATTCAATTTTAAAAATGTGTTTATACATGAAAAGAATGTCTTTCAAATAATATGATTCATTTATGTTAATAGAGGTTGGATTTATGGACAATTATATCAAATGTAAGACGATATTCAGCTTAATCTCCTAAAAAATAATTTTTAACTGTGCTGCAACGAGAAACTCGTATTATTAGGAGCTGCAACAACGAAGGAGTTGCAAATTCTAAACAAGTTTGTCACCCCTTTTAAAATTTTCTGTTCAGCTAACCGGATTCGGAAATGCAGTAATAAGTCGATAAGATCAAACATATCCCTTAGAGTTTGGTTGTCACACAACACACTGTAATAGTAAACTTAAATTTAGCCCACATCTCATTGTGGGGCAAATGCCTCCCCCAGGGTATTTGCGATTATGTTATTATGCAGTGTTAGACACAGTTCTATTACATTCCATATTGTCTTTTGTATTCAAACTTGAGGGTTATTGCGTTTCGAGGGCATATTTCAGAGTTATTATACATGAATATAGTACTAAGAAAAACAATTATGTTATTACAGGAACCGAATACAAAAAAAAGTGCGTGGGGCGATAACAGAAAATAACGACGGAAAATAGGTCGAATACGAAAGCTTACACACTGACCAACCCCTAATTAGAAGTTTTATATAAGGTCAAGAAAGTTAGCGTGGAGAAGACACGTGACACGACAAATCTGGAGCAATTAGAGTTGCACTGAATTTACAGGCTATAGAATGAAGGCCACCTGTTAAGACCACGAGTATAAGTTTTGTGGGTAATGTAGAAAAAGAAAACGAGCAGGGCACGTACCTACACCTAACTTATAATCTAAAGAGATAAAAGGAATTTTTTTTAATTAAGCAGGCTATGAAAAAGAAAATTATTTTTCAGGATTAAACTGTACTAATGTTAAAAAAAACTAATGCACAGGATTGTGTTAGGGTTAAATTGTTGTATACAGGGTGTTCGATAAATATACCGACAAACTTTTAGTGGTAACAAGGGATATTATAAACATATGTCCGAAAACGCTTTATTTTCGGGAAAAACAATTTGAACCATAAAACGTGCGCCAGTATCTGGAACAGCGATTTGGCAACCGTGGCCTGGCCTACGCGTTCTCCCGATTTAAACCTTCTTATTTCTTCCTTTGGAGTTTTCTGAATGAGACGCCCATTCGTAATGAGAAAGATCTTCTCGCAAAAATAATGGCCGCTTGTGCGTAAGTAGAAGCTATTCCCGGAATCTTCCACAAGGCGCGCGATTCAATGATCCGGCGGTGCAATCTTTGTATTGTATTGTATTTTCTACGATTTTTTAAAACTAAAACGAAAATACAAATACAATATAAAGTTTAATATGTTTCTATAATAATAATAATAATATTCTAAATATATGAAAAAACAACGTAAACTGCGTGGGTGTAGAGAAAATAGGATGTTAGTCTTTCTTATAATCTCCTTTGTCAATTTCTGTGGTTTTAGAAGCTCTCCAAACAGGGAATAGCACAAAAGCTCATATAAATCACTTCTCCCTCGTCCTGGATTATACAAAGGATTTAGACTTGTACTTAAAATCTTTAACAGTTCTTGATTTCTCAATTAGTTTAATTATTTGCCTGCAGATACATTTAAATTTACGATTTCTGATTAGTCACGAAAGTCGGGATATATTAATTCTAGAATTACATGTATGAGAATCCTTTAAAAACCGTGCTCTTGTCTTATGCTGATTATCAATCTTAGGTCAATCTATTTCCAAATGTTTTTCTTCACGCAACTTTTGCAATTCCTTTAGGAAGTTAATAGTTATGAAATGCCCTTCAAATAATCAACACGCAAAGCCGCATACAAAGGATGTATATTTTACAGATAAAAACGCTACGCTTTGACAAAGATAAATTGGTGAAGCAGTGCTTGGAGTAACAAAAGCCAAAGGACAAATTCCAGTTCCTTTATTTTTATTTTCCAGGTTTAATCTTGAATATTGAAAACCTACCTAACTGAAATAAAGAAGCAAAAACTATTTATATTCATACGAAAATGTCAGCATTGAAAGAATGTTAAATTGTTAAGTAAAAAGTTTTGTAAGGTTGAGATATAAATTAGGGGAAGTAATTAATTCAAATATTTGCTCAATATCAGCAAGACTTTACGGAACTGAATTTCAAACAATATCGTTTTACTTTCCCATAAATCTATTCCATTCCTTAAATATAAATTGTCCTTATAAGTAAATATAATTATCCTGATGCTTCATGTTTTTCTCTTCCTTGTCAGCTTGAAATAGGGGAACTTAAATTTCTTTTAAGATTTAACTTTAGGGAAATATCTTCTAGATTCAGAAGTTTTTATTTTCCTAAGTTCCCCCAATAAATAACTCCACATATTAATTTTAGCCCTACATTTTAGAAAATAACGGGTCAGGTTACTAATAACCATAATTTTTGTTTCAGACACATTCAATTTTAACTTATTATTATTTAACCACACCGATATATCTTTAACGTCACCATTAATCTTATCCGCTACACATTTTATATTATCACCACTGACAGTCGAAAGAGTATGGTCAGAGAAGAGATTTATTTTCCGGTGCTTCAACCAAACACATAATAGCAATAATAAAATAAATAAAAGCAGTCCTTTTGGTAGGTATCCCTAACCCACTTACTTTCTAAGTAGGTATTGGTAAATGAAAAATATATCAATATTAGTAAAACTAAGTTAGAATATTGAGGGAAAAAGAACACAGCACCTTTTCAATTTCCGCACAAGCGTAAATGACATAATATTATGTCAAGAAAAAAAACTACTTTTTTCTTTCCTTGTAGGTAGTTATTTCTTTAAGTAATGAAACGTAATTTGAAATACAGCAGATGCTCGTATAGCTCTTTTATCTCCTTTATCGTGGCTAGTATTAAGCTTTTCCCGAAAAAGGTTTCTAAAAAATATATATAAGAAAAGTTTTGTTATTGTTATTGCCCTTCATTATGTTACTGGTTATAATGTTTAGAAATGTTTCGTACATTCGTATCACGGCAAAAATACCCAATTCCACGAGTAATTTTCTCTCCCCATTCTCGCCTCTTTCGCGGCATCTATTATACGTGGTTAGTTTTCAGCTCACCACCTACCTAACAGTACAAATAGAGGAACTTTGAAATTATTTCTCTAAATTTAATTAAAGCTTTATGACTACGCTTGTCAGTAATAAGTGGATTTGTTTACATTTATTTAAAAGTTTCTCTGAATATTAAAATTATTATAAGCGTTTCTAAAATTTAATCTACAATTTAAAATTCGTATTGAACCTAGGACAACCCTAATTTTTTTGTGTTTCACGTACATGTAAAAAGTCTTTCAAACTACATTTCCAGTTAGCAACATTATCGTGGTTAATGAGGGGAAACTAGACTAAGCAGATGTTAAAGTATTTTTTTAAACAATTGTTTGCCAAATAACTGATAGTGGATTTTTATAGCAAGTTACGGGAAATTAAACATTAACGAGGCTTTTCTCCAGTTGGTGCTTTTTATTATTTTATGTACCTACTTACATTCACATCTGCCTGTAGCTTAGGTTAAATAAACATTCGCTTATATATGGAATATTTAATTAAAGGTCAATAATAAATTCTAAATTGTTACCTAAATATCCAGTTTAAAATAAAATAATGTAACTGTGTTCGGAAATGCAGTTTCAGTTTGTGGAAATCTTGGTTTAAGACACAGTTTTGTAACTGTGCTAGAACATAATTCGGCAGAATGTCGGATAAAATATACATATCGATATAAATGGAAATACGACTGCCATCTAAAAACTGTCTTCAGCACCCGTCAACAAAGTCACTCCGGTTGTACAGTTCCATTTACTGGGAAGTTTAGACGAGATAATCCCGGTATAAAAAAGGGCAAAAAAGAAAGCGAACGTGTCACATATACCAAGAGGAAATTTGAAAATGTAAATCAGGACCTATAAAAACCGTGAAAACTCTTAGGAATGTATAAGTAAACATCAAGCCCACGACGTGAATAAAAGCAACAAGGCAATTCCATGTATATTTTAGAAATCCAACATACCCAATTTGGTTGCTTTAAATATTAAATTACTCAAGAAAACAATTTATTAAATAAAGAAAATCAAAAAAAAAATTAAAAGTGCAAGATAATGCAGTAGATTCTCCCGATGCAGCAGAAACATAAACAACTCCTCTAGAAAAATAAAATATTTACTACAGTGAGACACTTGGTTAGATACAGACAGCAATGAGAACACACACTCCCATGGTGCCAACAATTTCTTTTATTTATACGAACTAGTTAGCGCTTTTCATCTATTAAAGTGAGAGAGGACATAAAATAAACCAACCAAATCTGGAAATGAGCCACAATTTAGCGTAAACTGCAAATGATAAATCAACTATTTGCTGAAGTTAAAATCAAAAAAGTTTACAAACTACTAGCGGTTATAAAACTAATGCGGGGTAGCGAATTGTGTAATAAATTTAACTTGCAGTTTTCATAATGTGTACAACGATTTATACATCATTAACAGAATTTACGAAGAGTAATAACCGATAATGGAATTTAATTTTACGATTTTGGGTTTCAATGTTACAGTTCAAAGCTAACCCAGCTTTAAAGAAAATAAATGGAAACTTTATCCTAACATTTTTGAACCATACATGGCAATCAAAAATTCAGTATCTATTTGTTCTTTTTCTACTTGAAAATGAAAACTATTCTCGGCTGATACAAAAATATAATTATACAGGACCAACAGTTTTACGTCAATTGAGACCAGTATTTGCTTTGAAAAATTAAGATCCCCATTTTCTTGGCATAAACCAAAGAGTACCTCAAGTACTAATACATGTCCTTGGATATAAGATTCAAATTTTTTTCACTTGATTCCTAGTCTAAATAAAAGCGTTTTTTCTTAGGTGTACTTACATTGGTTCAAAGTTGCCTCCAGGGCCAACTTCTTTAGTAAGTTTATTGTACGTCTGAATCAAAGTTGGTTCAACATTCAACATTTTTGACTTAAATCCCAGACAATGGTTTCCCTATCAGCTTCAATCGAAGATGGTCTAAAAAATCGATCATTTTTGGCTTGACTGGCAATCACAGAATCAGTGTTTGATCATTTTTTTCAAGGTTGGTTTAAGAAGCTACTGTTTATCACATGGACCCAGAAGGAAAAACAAATATTTTATAAACAAACTTCTTTGATTAGAATCGAATTAAATTACAGAACTTTTGCCCCAGTTATAATCCGCAAGTTGTTTTCTTTGATATAAAAGCCTCTTATACTGTTTATTCCAAGTTGTCAGCAAAGCCAAGTCAAAGGACTAATCTTTGTTTTTGTGTTAGGGGCATCTATCAGGACTAATTGCAGAATGGTACATATAAACTGATCCAAACCCTGTTCCAGGAAACATACTTTTCGGATTAGCCAAGATTAACTAAACAGTCCAAAATTGTAAATGAAAAACCAATAGTTCTTTATGATCCCGCACTGTTAATCCAAGATTAACAATTATTTGTTGCAGAATATAAGCTCCCAAGAGATTGCTTCAAGTTACTCCTATTCAGGGAGATAATATTTATTGACGATTATAAACCTCTCACCAGCTCTGTTACAGTTTGGCGAAGCAGTGGACTTGACTCTTGACTTAAATCGTATTCGAAGGACCACTATTTGTTCTTGCAAATAACTTTGACAGAACTCGTTCAAAGTGATTTTTACTTTAACATGTCTCCAACGACCAACATTTGCCCCTGTGATTCAGTAAATAAATAATTCCTGATATTTGCTCAGTTGAATGTATGTATGTAGATGTAGTAATTGACACGAAATTGCTTTTCTCTTAAACTTAAAGTTCAATTATGTAAAATAAATATGTCTCAAGTATAGTTCCTTTACATAGGGTTGAGGAATTCACAACATCTTGTAACCGCACAATCATGTTTCCTTTCTTTTTATTAGATTCGTTGTGATATTCTAAACGAGCTATAAAGTTTTATTTTTATTAATTTTAAATGTATATAAAAATCTATCAAACGTTTCATTCTTTGAAAATTCAGATAAATGCACACATAAATAAAACAATAAACTCTTGTTCATGAAATATTTACGAATAGGAAGGCGTGAAAGAGAGTGAGCAAAGGGGCGATAAGCTTGAGGGTAGACCGTAACAACCCCAAATAAACCAACCAAGAATTGTAAATTGACGCTCTGAGGCCATGCGTTTCTATTACAAACCCAGAGAAAGAGAAAACAGATGTTTTAGTAATACATCTAAATCAATTCTTCAAAACACGGGTAGGTCATAAAATCCTATACGCTGATACACCTCTTCCCTGGACTTACAATCAAAAGGAGAGTAAAGCTTACCCTCTAATCAACATTCTTTTGCGAAAGCTTGTATGTGTGTTTGCTAAAATAAATGGAGGAAAATTTATTAATTTTTCAGGATAAATTTCACATTAGGGAGATAAATAACAGAACCCACCCATTTTTCTGCTATCTCGCTAAGAGCTCATATATTAAATATTTATAAGAAAGCAAAACAACGCGGCGAAGTATGCTATCTGTTATTTTTGTTTTACACAATATAATAGTGAAAACAAACACAACCCCTAACATAAATCCACAGCGGATACAATTTGGTTCTTAATTCTTCTTTGTGTACATCAACAATGAACTTAATTACTCGGTATAGACTCCTTTGGAATAGACAAAGACTGGAGTTTAGATAGTACATATAAGTAGTTTGAAGTTTTGGTGTTAGCTAAGGTTGAACAATAATCCATTTAGCATGTAAGAACATATACGCAACAATTGTATATGTTGTTTTGGCTATTAAGGTTTCTAACTCAAGCTATTATCCGATTGAGAAACTCGATAATGAGGAGATTGAGGAAATTATCCGTTATAATAGGAAACGTATATTATTATAAAATAAGAGTAAGTACTGGTGAAATATCTCAAACTAAATGGTACAGTTTGAAAAATGTATGCTTACCGAACACAAAAGATGATAATAAACTTTTAAAGAGGATAGTCACATACACAAATCTACATTCTCCCTGACAGTCAAGCAATAATAAAGTTCCTGAAGGGAGTGACGATATAATTTAGAGTCACATTAACGATGTTCAATAAAAGCTGCGGTATATATAGTAGGCTGTGTCTACTGGAGAAACACCCAACTGGTTTTTATGAAACACTCCATAGTCGATAAAAAGTGGTCGTACACGGTACACAGCAGAATAGTTCTGGACTGGGAGCCGGGGTACCATCAGAGCTTTAAGGATATTACCATCTGGCTAAGATGGAAGCAACCTCTGAAAGATTCTGAACCCAACTTTATTATCAGGGTGTGTAAAAATGGTGGTGCAAGCTTCAGGTAAAATTATTCCTTGGACAAAAATAAGGCAAAACGTTTATTGCAAAAAAGTTCGTAGGCGCATGGCTACTCCTCACCATAACAATTTAAGAAATGTACATTTGGCAACCTTGTAGCCACCTACTATGATAAGTTGATCACTGATGACCACAATTTATTATCTGTCATTGCATCAAGGCACTCTGAAAGACGCTAAAGCTAACACTATTACATTGCAATATTACCAAATCTATTTTTTACGCATATAGAAAAATTAAATGATTTGAGATAATAAAAATTATTAATTTCTTTTTACTTTTAAACGATCGATGGTAATAAATTTTAGCTATTATCACTGAATGTACGCATCAAGTAACTTGATTTTGAAATAGTAGCTTTCTTTACTGTTACAAATTTTGAACTTTGAGGACTTCCTGTAAGTTCAGGAAACCTTTGCCAGTTGTTTTGCAATAAACTTTTTGCCTTATTTTTGTTCAAGGAATAACTTTACCTGAAGCTTGCACCACCATTTTTACACACTCTGTATAGTTAATACCTATATTCATTTCCTTTCACTGTGCTAATAGTTTATAATATTAATTTAATAGCCCGTCCTGCATTTACGAGTATATAAGGTTTTACAATTTTGCATTGGTAACTCTAATTAAAACTTCCGAAAGGTGTTCCTGTGAAGGTATAATTAAGAAAAGTAACTGACCTCAAGCTTCAGATTTACTTCGAGATGACCGAGTCATCGTTAAAAATATAAGAAATAAAATTAACAAAAACCAATTCTAAAACTTCCACTTACGACAAATAAGTATAATTAGAGTTTACAGAAGAACGATTTGGGATGTAATGTTTATTAACATTGATTCTTCAAATGTTACATCAAGCAGAAAATTAGAAAAAAATTGTAATTGCTTTAATAAAGCAATGAACTAAATTCAAATTAGACTGTAATGAAAGCTATTTTAGGGAATTTATTTATAAACGTCTGTAGTTACTTCGACGCCAGTCAATTAATTTAATTATAATATGTAATATAGAATTGTTTAATGCTACTGTCTCAAACGAAACGGGGACACAAATTCTACATAGTTGAACTTTACACTAGGGAAACTAATTAATAGGTTATGGTAAAGTTAACTGATCCAAAATTCAAATCTGTCAAAAGAACATGAAAGAAATGTGGAAGCCATAAAAGGAAGAGAAACCCTGGAAGACCAACGGGGGTGATCACTTTAAAAGAATAACAACAAACTGGCGACAGCAAACACAAGATCGACGAAACTAACGGAATTTTGGGAAGACCTACTTCCTGCAGAGGAAGGAAGATGGCTGAGGAAGAACAAGAAATTTAACATTCTTTTTTTTTAGATAAAACGATAAGATAAGAACCAGAATGTTATACCATAAAATATCACAAAATGTCGTTGGTAAACGTGAACTAATTTGATAGGTAACGTACTAAAACATCATAGCAACGTTAATGTTTTAAAGTTAAAGTAGTTCTCTCGTGTGTCTCGAGATCAATACAAAAGAAAGAACAAAAAGTTTAACATATTGACTCCTGGGAGTAGATATAGCATCCATTATTAATGCATAGAAAAGAATTTATTGAAACTAGCAATATATCTGACAACAAAGGCGAAAATAACTCTAACATTATTTATGTAGCAGGAAATTGACCATTTTAGTAACGTTGCTCTTACGGTTTCGTGTTACACACTGATTGATGTTATTTCCGAAACGTTTTTTGCATTTCTTATTATTAGGCTTACTACACCCCCACATATTGAACTCTTTACACTTTTTTACGAAGGTGTTTTATTATCTTCATATCAGGATTATTTTTCGAAATAAAGATAAGCTTTACACACGATGGAAATCCTTCACCCAAAGAACTTTTATTACTTAAACATGTCGTACTTACGTTAGAAATCTATGTCTACTGACATTCCTTGACTATTTTATGGATCTTATAAAAGTTTTTTTAATTTTGAAAAAGTATAAAAAGATAAAATTAAAATATCCTCCTGGATCTTATAAAATATATCTCAGATAAATACGATACGTGCCAAACTTTAAGTTACAGTACTGCAGTCATGTATAAAACAAGAACGCTTAAAGAATTACAACACTGCAGTTTGAAAACACACAGAACACTAAGCTGAATGTATCCAACGATGAGAATCCAACCGTAAATGCTATTAATGTTAGCGTTTTCGATTTTAGCAATTTATACTTCGAGTAAAGGAAAACCAACATCGTGTTTCAAGTTGGATACTAGCAACTAACACCCTTTAATTAAGTACTTAATTAATTAATCCTCCCCTAACGGGAGCTATCGATATCAAATATACAGCATTTAATATATAGATTTGCTAAATAAGCAAGACCTCTTTTTTTCTTAAAGAAGTATTTTTTTATATTATTTAAAGGATGTAATTTTACTGTTATATAAGCATCAGAGAAAACTTTCAAAATTCCAATTGCTGCCATTCTTTGTAGAAGGTTGGTACAAAAGAAAAGCAAATATACTCGACGACCATTGTATAAGCACAGTCCGCACTTCTACCCCTACTGAAAATACACGATAAAAGCAAAAATAAAAATATCGAGTATATTTCAGTTTAAGAATTATGATACTCGAATGTTTAAACTACTTCATGCAAGCAAACACTTTTAATTTTGTCATATAAAATTTTATTTACTTTTTGTTTATAAGCCAATAATATAAATCAATCCGGAATCGACACGTTTTCCATCAGAATTCTGTACCAAGCACTGCAATTAGTATGTCTATTGTAGTCATATATCATCATCATAACAAATTAATTGCCTTACAATTCAGTTCGTATTCAACATGGTTGAGCCTAAGGGCAGTGGCATTTTTACAGCTTTTACATAAACGCATGTCATGGAAACTCAAATGAATTATTCATTAAATTAGAGCTGAACATAAAACCACCCTTTCCTTTTAACAAAACCCAAAAATCTAATTTGCAAGTAACGCATGACAGCTTTCATACTATGGAATAAACTTGGGATTGCGGTTTATGAGAACTTCCCAGCTTTTACCGTTAATCTGCAGGTAAAATTAGCATGGGAGTAATCTGATTAGGTATTGATTAATTAGCCTGCATACACACAATCTGAATATGTATTAGATAATACAGGGTGTTCAAATTCGTATACATTCACATTTTAGAAATCAGTATCGCAATAAATATGAAAACCAGAAAAATAATATAAATCATACAAAAAATTGTTTTTTTTCTGCCTCCGGTCGGCATCACTGAGTTTCTGCATCGCGAAATCTGCCAGAAACAGACGTTTCTTCGGCCTAGGCCGGCAAAAAGTAGGAATTGAAGGTTATTGGTTGGCAGCATCGGCTCACTCTGTCAAAGTCAAATCTGTGCATCGCGGTCGGAGACGATCAAACAAATAAATTAGCAAAATTTTACAACTACGATTACCTATTTGAGCCACTGTGGTGATTTGAATATAATCTTTAATATGCGCCGGTGTATCCATTATTAAATCAAAGATAATGAAATTTATAAATAAACGTCAATGGAAGTTGTAAGAAAATAAATGAATTAAGTTTAATGAATACCAGGAAACAAGGAATCTTGATTTTAAAATCATAAAAAAAAATCCTAATACTAAATTGTAAATGTAAATTTAATTTATTTAAACAAACATCGGCACAAAAAATCTTGTGTATTACACGTCCAGAAACAGTTTTGCGAGTGCTCCTACTTGCAGGACTCGACGTTCCGCCTCGCCCTGCAACCTTACTCGCACTCGCAAATGTGCTGTTTCTGGCCTTGTGATACAAATAACTATTAATTCAAAAATCGGGTTGTTACTTGTAACAAACTTCATTTCAAACTCGATTATAGCGACTATCGTCAATATCTTTATTTTTAAATCTGTGTTTTACGGTTACAACGTTTCCAAAATGTACTTGGAATATTTCTTAGGTTATCACCAAAGAAAGGGCAATTTATATAACCTTAACCTTTAGTGAGCAATATCCGATACACCCACTTTCCCATTTTGGTCATAACTACCTTTTTGGTTTTGATATATTCCGAAATGAAATATAGGATTACCCTTAATGCCTTTGTTTCAAACTGTGCGCAGAGCAACACTATCTTTCGCATTACATTACTGCAATTGAACATCAACTTAAACATATCTTCATTACAGCAGTTCCAAAATTAATAACACAAGAACGATTCACTGGGCACAATTAATACGTTCATAATTGCATTACCTAGCGAGAATTCCAAGCGAGCACCTGGATCTTGAACAAATACCAGCTCGCTTACAGTCGTTGCTTTCTATCAAATACAATAATTAACAGAGATATTGCCTTTTTAATAAAGCTGCTGATTTTCTGTAGAATTAATTACAAAGCACTGTCTTTTCGAGATCAGTATTAATTGTTTAAGTGTTTTACAGTTGGTTCCCTTTCTCCTTTACGAATTGTTTACTTACTTCTGTTTTAATAAACAATCGTTCGAATTTATTCTGATAAATAATCCAGAAGCGCAAGCTATGAAGTGAATTCTTTCTGTGCTTCTTCTGTGTTCGTAATAGTTACTAACGTAACCAGTCAAGAAAATGTCATTTTACGGAGCGAGAGGCCGTTTAAACCCTTCCAATGTTCATTATTTCCACTGACAGACAGTAAAGAAATTAATGTAAAGGTGCTTCCAGACCAAACGCGCTGCTCTGCGCCGCGCGGCGCAAATCCGCGCGGCGCCTTGAATTTGGACGACAACCGCGCCAAACTGCGCCACTCCGCGCAAGAGCGAACACGATCCGCTGAATGTCGGTACATCAAAGAAAAACGCTTGTTTGTGATTATTAATTACAATGATAGCGGCAGCAATCTTAACTTTTTCGTATTCCATATTTTAACACGCGCTCGCCAGTTGGAACAACGCCAGGATTCAGATTTGTCTTTAAATATTTAGCGCTGTTCTGCGCTGAGTTGCGTAGTTCCGCGCGGTGTTTCTCGGCGCGGCGCAGCGCGGCGCAGAGCAGCGCGTTTGGTTTGGAAGCACCTTAAGATAAATAAATAAATTGAGAGTGAAATTTTTCTAAGTTAATTAAATAAATATACGCGTTTAAGTAAGTAATTAGCTGCAAAAAAACTTATAGTAATATAACTATGAAACCAAGATTTTGGCGTGTCACTTTGGCGTCGCTGTCTGGAAGCGGTTTCACTCAAAGTTTACTCTCATAAAAATAAAACAAAATTCCCCAAGTATACGGACACAATTATTCCATCAGTTTTTATGGTGCTTTTAGTAAAGTAGGTATATCCGCTTTCACTAAGAAATAGTCAATATTTATAATAGAATAAATTCGATATTTATTGCAACAAGGAGTCAGTATTTCGCTACGGATATATAGGGGTTGTGTGTAGGTTGAGGATTCTGGTACAAAAGAGATACTTGTCAGAGCTGGAAAATGGTCTACTACCTAACTGCAGGTTTTCGGTGAGCTAGTCAGTAAATCGGATAATTGCAGAAAATAGTGAAATTTTTCTTAATTTCATCAAATTAAAATAAATTACACTGTAATAAATGACAAGATAAAATGTAAAAGAAAAATATTGTCTCGAAATTCTGATAATCACATTGCAACTGAATCCATTTATTGATCATACGCGCAGCTTCACGTTTTCAGAAATATGCATTCACACGTGACTTGAAAAAACTGTTTCATCAATAAAATTAATGAAACTTCTGTATGTAGATACACGTACATAAAGTATTGTTCAACAATACAAACGATTTAAAACTCTAAATTTGCATTTCAATTTTGAAATTTCCCTGACTAATAATAGTTAACTCTTTTCACTATAATAGTCGGAACAGTTTTTGTTTTAAGATTGTATTTCATTTCAGTGATAGCCATTTTTATGATTGTGAGAGTTCAATACCACTTGTTCCTTTTACACTTATATTTTGCGAAGGCTTTAACAACTAAAGTCGCACGCCCTCATTTACAGACAGACACCCACTGAAGTGCAGCATGCAGCTATCGCACCCACACACTTCTATTAAAGAGTTCCAGAAGGAATCAGGCTTTGGGAGTATTGCCAACTGAAATTACCTAATGTCCTGTAAGGTTAATACCTGTATGCAAGAGCTTATACTTAAGATTAAGAAATAAATCATCCAAAATTGACTCTCAACGAAAACGATATAAATTTATTATGGTCGACAAATAACCACCCTCTAGGGTAATGTGGTAACTGCAACACTACAAGCTATATGTTCGTTTGAATTTTGGTAAGTAACCAGAGAAATAAATAATCAACAGACAATTCTGCCTTTGCAACATCGCCGTCGGTGTACACATGAAAGAAAACATGTGGCCAAAACCAACACCAAAACTCCCGCTATTCTTCCCCCTCTACAAATTATTCTTCCTCATGTAGTCCGATATCTTTTGCGTACTAGTCCAAGATGTCTTTGGGGAAATGACCTGAAACCACCTTGTTTGTGCGAAAGAGAAACTACAAATCGTTGGAGCTTCATCTCTTGCAATGCTCATCAGACTATCTGAAATGTAATTCTATTTTCTCTATTCTCATTCTCATCTCTATTGTATTGAGGTGCTTCTTCAGCGGCCTGCAAGCGGACGTATTAGTTGTTTTAGTTTTCTCCTATCGTGATTCAAGATTTTTGGTGTATATTTGCAGAATGCATCTGAAACAAACAAGATTAACTGTCTCAATCCAAGTAGCCTCTTCCTGCTATGCCTGGATACGTTGGATACTATCTGTATCACGTTCAACCAGGCTTCTATGGTCTTCGTGTAAACCTTTACTACCAGATTTGTCCATTCTTCTTAGATCTTGCTAAAATATGGTGGCAATCTTGATTTATGCTGATCCCATGCCCTATATTCTCTAAACATACTCCCTTCCCGGTTCTATGTCTTATTGTGGAGCTAATCTCTGTACCGAACAATTCCATAACGGTCTTCTTCTGTCCTACTAATTATTTTAGTCTATAAAAGTTTCGAGATCGGGGATCGACAATTGATTTAAAGGATGACTTATGGGTTCTTCATTACGAAAGCGAATAAACGTGTGCTTCAGTACAACACAAAAGTACTAATAAATTCTTATCTATTTACTTTTATAGCCTTTGACCTTTAGAATTACATTCTTTCGTGGATATGTCATTTTCTAAACCTGCTCGCATGCACCGCAACTAGTTAAAACACGCACTTACTCAAACTTGAAGATAAGATAATGAGAGTTATCAAATATTCTTTCGAAAAGGCATCAGCTGGTGAACTCTTGAAAAGTAGATTGTTCGAGTATATAAAAAGACTCTGCATTTCCTTGAATTTATGTAAGTAATTATTGGTAATAAAAATAATAAGGCCAACATAAATAATTCTAAATTGTTTTCAAAAATTTTCTACTCGATATTTATTTCCATGTTAAAAGGAAATGATATTTTCAGTTCCGGGGTATATGGATTTAAATTCGTTTTTAATTGTAAAGAGTTTTGTTATTTCACCTTCATTTATAAACAAAAATTCTCTTTGGGGTAAACTGAAAAACAATATTTAGATGTAACACCCAAAATCGTTCATTTAAATTTGACACTCGTGCTTTTGCAGTTCGGTAAATTCACGGGCCTGTCACTTTCATTACTTAAAGAATAATTTATTCAGTGGCTTTCAGAGGTGGCAAACCCAAATTTAATTCCAGAATTTCAGGAGTTTTCAGTGCCAATCTGTGAATAAATACTAGTAACCTTACCGGAGAAAGTCTTCAAGAATAAAGATGGAGAGAATGGTTTCCTTAACTCCAGTATTCATGAGACTGCGGAACAAACGGAATTACTTAAGCTAATCCCGCACAGTTGTTAACTGTTGCATACATTCAGAGACATTCTTTGTTAATATTCCGCGTGTTCCGTCCTCATTTCTGTTTCCTTTGTACTTAACTTTAAAAGATGTTGCTGGTTTAATAATTAAATAGCGGTTTCCCCGTTGTTAATATATCACGTGAATACAAAGCACTTTTTAGAAAGTCCTTCTTCAAAATAACCCAAGGGTAATTTCCTTTTTTTACGGATGAATGCTTCCCAAAGAAATCCGAACATAGGCAAATAATAATGTATAAAAATTCTTTTCTTTTATGTTCAATTATTATCTTGACTTTCTTTGGGACCAATTTGCAGAAAAACTTTTACTTGTTTTTTATTTAAATAAAGTTCGTTTTATATAATCATAAAACGTCTTGAAAACTAGCGTAAGACACAAAACAGTGATGCTTAAAAATTTCATTCCTCGAAGTTTACTGAACAAAAAATTTTTTTGTGTGATCTAAATAACTGACATGCAAAAATTTTCTTTTGATCTTATCACCGGGTGAGATTTATGTACATGTTTTTCTTATTTCCTTTTTGTTCTATCAATATAAAAGTTTGAAGCATGAATTTATTACGCACCTTCGAAAAATATGTAGGTAATATATTATGTGTATTTGGTCACTACCCAAGTCCAAGGATTGTCGAGGTCTCAGTATGCTAATCGTCAGCACCTATCCTTAATTATGTCAGTCCATACTGTCAAACAAATAGAAAAATTATAACCCTTACAGAAGATCGTATCCTTCCAAACAACAAAATAAAAATCTTGGCAATACCTACCATGTCGCACTTTAAAGCAAAAAAGATAATGTGAACTGCAATTGAAGTTACAGGCTTCTTGCAATTTACGACATAACTACGTCCTAGTAAAGGGTCTAGAATTTGTAATTTGGAAGTGCACCTGAGTCCAGACTACAAGGAAGATTTTCCTTCGCTGAATACTTGAGACAATAATTATATCCTCTCCACCAAGAACACCTAACCTAGTTTAATTTTAGAGTAATTACAAAATTGTCTTACTTTTTTTTGAGAATAAAAGGACATTAATTATAATTTTCAATCATTACCAAATACTAGAAACTGTTAACACTATTCTTGCCCTTTAAATTTTATCTCCTAATAATAATGTAAAATGTTTTTTGTATGTGTAACATTTTGTGTTGACTGTAATTTCAAAGTTCATTGTTCTAAAATGTATTTTAAAAATTTCAATCCCAATACCTCAAAACCACAGCGCCCCAAGGCTTCAACCTCATTAATGTCATATCCAACTCCCACAATGCTGAAAGTATTATTTTTTTTACAGATAAACCAAAGCGAGCTGTTTTGTTGACTATCTTATTCAATAATACTGGAATAAAACCAGAAACTCTTGTACATTGAAACCAAGCAATTACTTGAAATAATCTTAATTAACCCAATATTCTTTTGAGCACGTAACTTGATGAGTGGAAACAAAATAAGTAATTAAAACTGTTTGATATAATCATCAGATATTTACGAGACTTCGTTCTCGGTACGCAAATTAAAACAGGAATGTCGAGAAGAGGGTCTAAAATACGAAAGAAAATAAAACATTTTAACAATTCCAAAACTGCACCCTAACATTTAATTAAGTTTAATGTAGGAATTTGTTGTAAAGTAATTACAACCCTCTACTTTAATATATTTTTTATTATCATTTATATATTTATAATTAATAAAAAGTATAAGTGCTAAATATTGAGTAACTTTCCGATAGCTTCAAGGGATATTTTTTATAAAGTCTTAGGTTGAACAGGGATGAAAATATACACCAACAGATAAGGGAAAATACACGAATTGGATTAGTTAATTAGCAGAGAAGTATTTTACTGCCTTGCAGGAAAAATAAAACTAAAAATTAATAAGGAATGCTGGTGCTAGACTCTGCTGTGGTAGTTACTCTTATTATTGACAGTATTGATTATTTTGTTCCAAGGGCGTTCACTGGCATGAACATTGTAAGTGCATTAAGATATTGCAGTACAGTGTTTATATTACTTCAATGTCGGTTAGTTTACTTGTAATTCTAATCTTAATTTGCATATTATAAAGCAATCTATAATTACACGATTGATATAAACGGAGATGTTTGAACAGAATAATTGCGGCAATGGATCACTTAACATTAAGGATTATTATCTTTTAAAAGCAATAGAAATGTCTGCTAAACGGAAACTATATTATTATAAATAGTTTACAATAAATTTAATATAATTATTACTACATAGACATATGACCTTTGATTCCCTGAATCTATTCGGAGACAACGATATTTAAATGAGATTTAAGCCAATTAACTGTGGATTAAGGATACTCCGCTGGCAATGCGGTTTGATTAGTGAACAGCGATTTTTTGCGAGCTAAATGTGACTGTATTTGACCTTTAAGGAAAATTGTTAAAGGGTTATATGCGACAAATGCTTTAATCCCACGTTAAATCCTTTAAATTCCTTTTTATTAGCTGACGAACTTATAGCAATTGTATAATTTTGTTTCTTCCTTTAAGGGAATCTAAATATAAGTTTCCATAGTACGTCTTCTAAAATTATTTTATATCTCCCTTAACTATAAAAGAGATAGTGTATCTCTTTCTGAGAAAATTTAATTAAACCTCCTGTGGAGTATCAAAAATTATTGTCTTTTAACTGAGATCTTTAAAGGTCGTTGAGGGGGGCTACACCGGACAAATAATGTTGGAGCAAGCCAAAACGTCCTAGGCCGTTGTTATGATACAGCATCCAATTTTTTGTGCGCTATGCTCCCTATATCAGGGTAAAAATTCCCATGAAGTTTTTGATCTACATCGACGAATTCTTTAGAAAGAATGCCTTGAAGTTTCAGCACTGACTTCACTGACGAGCTTTTTCTGGTAGGGATAAAGTTAACACTTGTTCCACTCTAGCGATTTCTATTCTGGGCCAGCGTCATATTTTGCAATACTCAAAGAATTTTGAAATACATTTTCTTTAACAGACGAATATTTAGTTTAATGCTCATACTGTCGGATTTAATATTGATAATTATTTTTCATGCAGCCTCCATGCACTGTATTTTATAAATCCGTACAAAACGTTTCCATATTTCTCTAAAATTCCAAAAAATTTCTAATATTGAAAACTAATCTACTACAGCTTGCGTGGCTTTCTACGGTGACTCAATAATTATGTTTTTTTTGTACAGGTATTGATCAAAATAAAGCAAAGAAAATAAATAAAATAATATACAAACAAGTAGTAATTTTCCAACATAAACTGTTTACTTAAGTCATAAAATAGATTTTTTGTAAGAAAGCAATAATAGAAGTTACGAAGTTACTTCAACTAAAGATTTATAAGTATCCAAATATGTTCAATAAATAATTAGACCGAGTTGAAATGCAATGGTAATTATTTTCAAAAACAAAAATCTGTTGTCATTAGGTTTCCAATAACACAGCAGAAAGCATTTTTAAATTTCGAGTTTTTCTACCCTTACGGACAATTGTTAACAGTAACAAGCAAATCTTTGACACGCTTCCACCCTACCTAAGTACAATTTTTTAAAATCTTATTGTCAGATGAATAGTAGGTATATTATATTGTTAGGAGTAGAAAGACTTCATTTTGTGTTGAGCTCATATGTTACGGCCGAAGCGCTCGCCCAGAGGCTGTGCAAACAATACTCTGAAGTTTATGAAATTTGCCTAAGAAACGAAAACATGCCATTTTATACCCGCAGAATTAAAGGGAATTGTTCTGTAAACATATAAAAAAATCAGGGTGTAATGGTGTGAAGAGTGTCTTGAATTGGAAAATGTAGGTTCAAACCCGACAAACCTAATGCACATCCTCTTCTTGGATAGGAAGTAAAAACCGTAGGTCCCATCCAAATTCTCGTTTAGAATGCCTAACAACATCCCTTTTTCTTCGTCTATTATAGGCCAACAACAAGAAATCTTAGTCATAAATTTATAAACAATCGAATAATCACATTTAGAAAATAAAATCAAATTTCCAGAACATTTTTTTCCTGAAATAAACGTTGCGTGTTTAAAACTATTAAGAGGTAATTGACCTACCGTTTTCATTGCAATCTTCTAAAGCTATAAACTCATAATCTTATATTAATTCATAATATTTGAGATATAAACATGGGAGATATTGTGTGTTTATAGCTCATCAAGGAATATCTTAAGTCATCTCTACCAATTATCTAAGCTCTTGAGCTTAAAAGTTTCAGATTCGGATTTGGCCAATCAATGAACTTTATCACAACGTGGGAAGTTTCCATGACATTGAATCAACTTGGAAGCTTTTACGTGAATAATGTACACCTACTACGTAGTAAATTAATCTAATGATCAATAAACGACGCGAACCAGTAAATTTTTTAAAGAGTTGTAAATAAATTAAAATTGATTTAGTACAAAAGGAAGTTACTGAACATTCATTTTAGGTTTAGTACATGAATTATAAGTTATGTATCCAAAACGATTTTTAATGATTGAGGGTTCGTGTTACATTCATATTAATAATTTAAATTTTCTGTTACATTTTCTGGTACATTTATAGATCTTGTTTTAATAAAAGAAAGAATTTTCATCTTATTTTTATTACTTTGCTTATACCTACTCTGTAATATGGGTGTAAATCCCCGTCTTTAATGCTTTAGTCCGTCAGGAACTTATTTTTTTTAGAGGGTTCGACAACAAGACCTTCTTTTATGCTTCTATAGATAAATCCTTGCTGATATAAACCGTCTCGTATCTATATGTAGTTTCACACATGTGTGACTATAACGCGACCAATAATGGCAATATTAGTGGTTACATAGCCGTATAAATCATTTCGTACATTTCAACCATGTAATAATATAAGCTACCATTGTCGTTTAAACTTGAACAGCGGACAGGCAGGAGAGTTAAAGCGATATTTCCGTTTATGCTTATCGAAATAAATGAACCATAAACACTCGTGGTTTGTTCAAAAGCTCTATCAGCGAAAACTCAAATCATTTAAACCAACATACAAAGCTCACTTACCTGAGTGATGTATGATATCTGGGCGTATTATATTTTTTAGGTTTTTATTCAAACCCAGATGTGCATTAAGATTAATTTTTGGTTTCTTTTGTTCATTGATGCTTGTATTTATACCCGACGATTTAAAAAGGAAATCGAGCAAAGCTTAATCTTCCTATAATTAAAATAAAATTATTCCAGACATAGTTACAAAAGTTTGGAGCAATTTCGTCGTGTAGAATTATCTCGTTAAAGCCAAATGGTTTCTCCAATTATAAACGTTTCCGCGTCCTTTAAAGGCTGACCTATGTAATAAGTAGCATGTAATTATTGGTAAACCAATCCTGCGTACAGCTACCACGTAAATATGCAAAATCAGTAAGTTGAGGTTGTGAAATTTCCCTTAACTTGTAATACACATGGTAATTTTAATGTATTCATAATATAATTAATATAATTTATCCGATATCCTTTATCGAGAGTCGAGTACGTAATTATTCATTAAAATATGAATTTTAATGAAAAAGTTCATAATTATTAGTTCATAGAAATTTTATTGAATTTTGTTTTAGAACTTTTACTTTATACTTGTATCGCAAATTTTACCTTTTTTCATAGAGTATTGGCATAATAATTACGCCAGCAATGCTTGAAAAGGATTTCAATAGAAGAGGCTTCACTAAAATTCTTATACAGGGTGTGTAAAAATGGTGGTGGAAACTTCAGGTAAAATTATTCCTTGGAGAAAAATATGCCAAAAAGTTTATTGAAAAAAGTTCGTAGGCGCATGGCTACCATTCACCATAACAATTTAATAAATGTACATTTGGCAACCTTGTAGCCACCTACTACGATAAGTTGATCACTGATGATCACAATTTATTATCTGTCATTGCATCAAGGCACTCTGAAAGACGCTAAAGCTAACACTATTACATTGCAATATTGCCAAATCAATTTTTGACGCATATAGAAAAATTAAATGATTGGAAATAATAAAAATTATTAATTTATTTTTACTTTTAAACGATCGATGATAATTAATTTTAACTATTATCACTGAATGTACGCATCAAGTAACTTGATTTTGAAATAGCAGCTTTCTTTACTGTTACAAATTTTGAACTTTGAGGGCTTCGTGTAAGTTCAGGAACCCTTTCCCAGTTGTTTTGCAATAAGCTTTTTGCCCTATTTTTGTTCAAGGAATAACCTCACCTGAAGCTTGCACCACCATTTTTACACACCTTGTATACAATAATAAAACCTCGACTATAGTATGGAACTGCATAGCTATTGCAGGAAATGTCTATTGTTACTACTGTAACAATAATAAAAGAACTGCAGAGCAAGATGTTACCTGTTTGGTGAAGAAAGCTTTAATTACTTTGCTCATTATCATGGAGTAAAATATCAATCAGTAAAATCGATATAATTAACTAGTCAGCACAATCCTCAGACCAGAATCTATCAGGATCCCTTCTTGTACCCTCGAACTGGACGTTTTGGCGAGTTGTCGTGGCCATTTTGTCGCAGAGGGTGTTTTGTGCAAGGATGGTTTGTCACAGGGTCGTTTCAACGCAAACATATATCAAAGCGACTTCTGTTGTCACGACTTTTGATTTTAGTAGAAAGTACACATTTTGTAGTAAAGTTTAGTGGACAAACAATTATAGTTACATTTTATTATATCTACGTTGCGTTTTCTTGAAATTGTGCTTTGATTAAAATGTGTATTTCTGAAAAACTTGAAAGGACGCCACTGCGTAAAAGCGAAGGAACATGTTTGCGCCGAACCATCCCTGGGACGAATCGTCCCTGCGGCAAATCATCCCTGCGCCAAAACAGCGTTTCAACACTCACGCATAGCGCACTGATCCAAGATAAACGGGCAGGGATGGAAATCATGGATTTTCCGAAAGTAATTTTGTGATTCTTTAAATAAAGTTAGTACTAACAAGCATAAAGAACAACTTTTATAAGTTAAGTAAAACAACCCAAATTAAAAAACTAATCTAATAAGTTAATTGATTTTCAGACTTTATATTTTATAGGCTTTTATCAAGCTCCTAGTAGAGAACAGCCTTAATATTTATAATCAGATGGTAGTTCTGATTTTCTTTGAGTATTTAGGATGTATACCCTATAATGTTATTAAAATGTTTAATTAATCTATCGATTTATATATTTAGAATGTATTAAGCTAGCACTTAAAATAACGTATGGATCATATCATAGTCTACAAAGACAATATGCGTCGTTTTATTTCTTCTAGTCCTCTTGGAGATTGGTTAGCGTAATGTAATTATATTACCCACTCACAGCCTCACTACGATCAAACCATACTACTCTTATTCTATGTGAACAATCCGTCATTCTTGTATGATGAATCGATACCGCCTTCTACCATAAGATATATTTGATATTTCTCCGAATTACGTATTCTGAGCTAGTTTCTATTAAATCTCATTGTGGATTTTTTATTTCCTTTGATACTATATTTTTAAACTACCTCAGCCCATCTGACATTTATCTCAAACAAAATCATAAAATCCATGGAGGAGCTTGAACTATTTAAGAAAAAGTCCGCAAAGTGCGAATCCGACACCCTGAGCGGTGGGCTACACCAGAATTTTGGATTTTAAAGCATTTCCAAAACTAAACCAATTTTTTAAATATCAAAAAAGAGATTTATATAAAATCTTTCTCTTAAAAGCTAGTAGACGACACTCAGTAAAGCAATTTCCAGAGAAATATATCTAACTCCCACGTTTTGGTTCAAATTATTATAATTTATTGGAAAACTTTTTGCAACCGAATGAAGGTTTTGTCCCCATTGTAGTCGCAATCTTCCCACGCTTTTATTTCAAAAGTTTTAAATTGTTAGATGTAACACAAATGTGTTTGTGGGAGTTTCCATGAATGCGGTTGTAAAAAGCTCGAATCCTAAATAGCATAATGCATTTAAGGAGTATCACCAAAAAGCACCCACGCCAGCTTATTCTAAGACGCGAGTAGCCTGCTTTGTGAATTCTAAGTTTCCGGTGACGACACGGCTTATGCAGACGAAGATCGTAGTAAAAGCAGCTTACAGCTAAAAGATGCTTTGTAGTATTTATGAAACAGTACTTTTTCCCGTTTTCATTACTTTCTCTGGTTTAGTGACGTTTGATATGACAGAAATATATTAAGATGTTATAAAAATAAGATTTTGAGAAAGCATAAATGGAAAACCGTGTAAGCTAAATTGTATTAAACAGTCGTGGGAAGAATGTTGTTGTGCTTAGGGGACCGATTTGCTTGTTTCAAATCGCTTTTTTCAACCCCATATGTAGTTAACAAGAGAGGGGAAAAGAAAATCGGATTTTCACGATGAAAAATGACATCTCCCGGTGAGAGACAGATTAAAAAGAGGAGTTGAATTGAGAACAAATCGCATTTGTATTACGAGAGGTAGCTTTTGATTTGTTTTGAAGCGCAAGGAAATGAAATATTGCAGAGGTTTCTATATGAAAAAAATAAACAGCTATTCTACTACAGAATCTGGAATGAGTATTGAATAGTAGAGTTTATTTTTCTCAACACATTTTATCATCTGAATTATTCTAATGCACTGTCGCATGCAGGTTATAGAATAGTTTACAGAACTACAACCAATTTTTAATTTCGAATTTCAAAGTATACAGGGTGTGTAAAAATAGTAGTGCAAGCTTCAGGCAAAATTATTCCTTGAACAAAAATAAGGCAAAAAGCTTCTTGCAAAACAACTGCCAAAGGCTTCCTGAATTTACACGAAGCCCTCAAAGTTCAAAATTTGTAACAGTAAAGAAAGCTGCTATTTCAAAATCAAGTTACTTGATGCGTACATTCAGTGATAATAGCTAAAATTTATTACCATCGATCGTTTAAAAGTAAAAAGAAATTAATAATTTTTATTATTTCAAATCATTTAATTTTTCTATATGCGTCAAAAATAGATTTGGCAATATTGCAATGTAATAGTGTTAGCTTTAGCGTCTTTCAGAGTGCCTTGATGCAATGACAGATAATAAATTGTGGTCATCAGTGATCAACTTATCATAGTAGGTGGCTACAAGGTTGCCAAATGTACATTTCTTAAATTGTTATGGTGAGGGGTAGCAATGCACCTACGAACGTTTTTGCAATAAACTTTTTGCCTTATTTTTGTCCAAGGAATAATTTTACCTGAAGCTTGCACCACCAGTTTTACACACCCTGTATTCTTTACTGAACAGTATAAAAGTGTTCCTGTTACATTATGTTGATTCAAAAATTTGCAAAACGTTTAAGAGATTTATATGCGGGGTGCTTTCAAAAACCTAAGTTTTTAAAAATAAATCAGCCCTTCAAATAAAAAAATGCAGCACAAAATCGGTGCTTAAAAAGCAATATAAAAGTGCACACAGCAGATGTATTATTATAATAATAGAGTAGAAAGTACAAACGCAACGTTAACACGCAAACAAAATTTTACACACCTTCAATTTTATAACCTAACCAAACCACCACTAATTTATGTGAATGGAGGGCAATTTCCATACACGCGATTTTAGTATATTCTGCACGTTTGCAATATTTCGCTATTGACTGTTTACTTCTGGAACTAGTTATAACGGTTTGCTTTTCTGATATAATGATCTGAGTTTGCAGATGCTCTCAATGCTATAAAAAGAATATCAACATTTGGAAAGGATAACAAAATAGCCACTTACATCACATTTTAGCAAAGCTCCAATTGTAGTTTGGTTAGAAATTACATTTAACTATTTATTATTTGTTGTGATATACCGCTTCGTTTGACTTACGAGGTAAAATATTATTAATAACTTATCTTTTATAGCCAAGACCATTAAGTTTAAATATATCACATGAATATAAACTACCGTTTAAGTAATAACAGCACTCCAGCTATAATCTATAGCTAGCGGTGGGGACCCTTCCTTAGGAAAATAATGTCGGGTCATCTTCCTACTATTGGGAAAATTGTGCTAAATATTTTTTGGGTAGAATGTCCAAATAATTATCTGTAAAAACTAATGGATAGTTTCCCTTATATTTGGGAAAAAATAACTCATACAGTATGTACTGTAAAATACAAAGAGGTAATAGAATTTCCATTGCAATAATCATAAACTGCACTTTAGCATATTTACATTCAATTATTTCTCCATTATCGATACTAGTTTCAGCTATTACTGAATTTATACAGTAATAAGTCGGTAATATTTCTATTCACGTCCAAGGCACGTTAATAAACGAACGTTAAATCTCTAGTAATGGTTCAAATCGAATAGGAGTTTGTTTTAATAATTCACTCAAAAAACACCCTGTATGTGTATAGGTACATGTGTGTTTGAGTTGAACTTAATCCAATGAGTTAATTCAAATTCCAAGAATTTGTTAAAAAAATCCCTGTTGCGTAACAAAGCACAAGTAATGTATGTAATTTTTTTTATAAAACAAAGGTTTCACAGAACCGAGAATTTTATTCTTAAAGCAATCCGTCTTTATGTGTTATACCGACGACTACCTATTTACTTTTAATTATTTTTTTGTTTGGTGAGCCTTGAAGCTTTCATTTGCATTTTATGTAACTACAGCTGAGGCAAACAATTAAACATTTTTACTGCACTAAAAACCAAAGTAGAAAATGTAGGTAATTTATTAAAACAACTAAAGTTAAACTGACTTTTAAGTCATAACTTATCAAAATATGATATATTTCCAGTAGAAGCCTCACCGTCCTTATTGACGTTCGCTGACTTCGCAGAGTAGAAACTTTACGATACAATTATAGCTTCAATTAAATTTCAGGAAGAACTGAAAGTAATATAGAGCAAACTAACCAATTTCATGGCTATGCCTGATTGGGAGAAGAATATAATGATTGGCAGGTAGTACCTGTGGATACAGATCTAGAACTAAGTTTGTATTCTACTTGGAAGGGTTTGCTTCGCAGGCATCAGTCAAGAAATTAGAAGTCAACCATATAATGATCTACTCCTTCATATCATCTATCTGCTTTGTGTTTTGGTCTGTCTTGTGAATTGTAGTGAGCAGCAATATTTTGGTATTGTTCATACATAAATAAAACAAACATCCATGCAAGTGTTTTAAAGACATTGGGGTAGATTCCCTTTTAGATAGGTTACCTTTGCCACCCATAAATAGGAAGATATTTTTTTTTGAAATCTACAAATTGTCAATTGACAACTTGATATTAACCTAAAGGCAAAGAAGATAGACTTCGAACAAACCTTCAGTCACCAGAAAAAAAATGTACTATTTACAATACAAAGTTACCCATAGAATTTTTTATGCAAATGTTTCGATAATCCTGTATTTAAACAAATTTTATCACTACATGAAAAGAAAATGTAAATCACGGACAAGTAGCTGATCCTAATATCCTTTGGTAGAGCGAAAAAGCGACGCTATCAATTTCCAACAAAAGTTTAATATACGAACTTTCACTTTGGTAGAGGCGCCGCAAATGATTAATTTAATGTAGAAGCACAAGCTGCATAATTTATCATCAGCGAAAAATATCTTCATAACGCAAAGCTTATGTGAGTAACATTTTATACTAGACCTGAACCGATTTTATTTGACAGATTTAGTGTCACACCTAAGGAATCCATAATAAGGAGCTTTTGTACATTCTCTACAAGTGACAAATTCTTTCATTTATTTCAATGACGGTTTCCCTAGAGCTTTAAACGTAACTGAAAGCAGTATTAAAATTGTTTCGTTGTTTTGCATTTCTGAAGCAAGTTATCGTATTCCGTCCGTCAAGTTCTACATGTACTGTAATTAATTTACCTGTTATCTTTAACAACTTATCAACACTGTTGAAGTAACCTTTAAAGTTATGCAAATACACCTTGCATTTTATTTGTCCTGGATAATTTAGCTTTCAGGCCAATTTTTCAAGTTCCAGAGCAATAATCTTATAAATATTAATTTAATTAATTTTGAAATATTTTTTGAATTCTTAAACGGTTCAGAAACAATACAAGACATTCTTTAAGATAATAAACGTAAACAAAATTATATCTTATAAAAATTCCAAAGAATTTTTTATCTTGTTTCCTCTTATTTTTGATATTTATCAACTTTTCTAATTTTAACGTGAAGACGCGTCGCGTCCTTCCGATATGACCTATCTTTTTTTTTGATGATACCATCTACTGATCAAAATGAGGCAATTCTATGAAAAAATATAAATTTATCGTGTGAATATAAAGCACTTACCTTAAAATTTCCCTTGAGGACGCAGACGGCAGTACAATGACAAATATGAACGAGCGAGCGTAACGCGTTTGATGGCGAGGTGGCTGAAATTTAGCAGAAGCTGCAAAAATGGTGGTTATTGACAACCATCGTCATACCGATGATGAGCAGTTCCGCGAAAAAATTTTGCTATTTAAACTGACGTAATTTATTTAATGTCTACACATGAGTTTACACACAATTAGACGGAAACTTTGACACCCACATAATTGAATCGATTAACGATTATACACACTGTCCATATAGGCGAGGTTTAGAATTCTTCACTTGAGTAATTAACTCTGAAACAAAAGAAAATTCAGATTTATTTTACGGGTTAATAAAATGAACAAAATTTCAAAGCCTGTAGATTTCGTTAACATCTAAATCCTTTGTAAATTAAATAAAACCTAATTTAACATTTATTCAGAGTTGAGCCACACTGATATAATTAAGCAAAAACAAACCTACACGTTTTCCTTTAAAATATTTAACATCCTTTTAAGCTTTAAAAGCTGCAGCTGAAGTGGTGATGAGTGCTGTTACGTACTACTCTGTACATATTACCGAACCATGTTTGTTGTGTTGCAAATATTTTTATCTTAATTTCTTTTCCAAGAGAATTAACAAATTCATCGTCAAAAACATTATTTTGTAGACTTTCAATCAAATTCCCTTGTTTCCATTTTGTATACAAGGAAATAAATAAAGGTTTACAAGGACTTAAGGGTTTTGTATAAAAACCTGTGGGAGTGAAACCTAAAGCAGCGTTACTACATTTTTAATATAAACTTGGGACGCTTTCAATAAAAAAATAGTGTAGGCTTTCTGATCTTTTCTCACGTAAACTTCTTGTCGAACTGTTAACACAAACCCATTTTAAGGACTACAGCATAGGCTGTAATTTTTATAAATAAATTTAAAAAAGATCAATAAATGTATTTTGTCAATAAATATTTTCTCCGAAACCTACCTCAATAAATAAGAATTTTTTTTATAATTTGTCCTGAAGATAAACGTTTTTTACAATTTTATTAAGATAATACATATGTATGTCCATAGCTCTATGTCGACGCCAAGCGCGATTAATATTAAACTCTACTCAAGGGAAGCACCACCTTTCAATATTTGAAAATATATTTATCCATCCCTACATTAACATTTATTATTATAATTTATACTAAAGTAACTGTAATCTCCATCCAAAAATTATTATACGAACCATTAGATAGGTACCATCAAAAAAATCAATAAAAAAATTATTGGTTTTACTTTTTTATCATTTTCCAGTTGTTTGAACCTAATTTATTGCATATTAATTAAAATGTGAATAAAAATTAAAATTTAAAATCTTACCCACGAAATAATATTCACTTTTTTGCACAGTTTATAGAACAATCTAAATAATGCATTTACGTGTTGTAAAGTACTTATTTCTACAACACTTCAAAATAAATCAGAAACGCATTAGTTCCAGAAAAACCACTTTATCAAGTGTTTATCATCAGAGCAATAAAAATTTAAAATGTTCTCGTGCTTTCCTTTAGAAGCACAGCTATTAAAGTTTAGGTGCGCGTGAGTTTACTGCTAAAAAGTGCGAGCGTCCCAAAGCGGCGTCGTCGGTATACTGAAGCGTCGAGGCGCTCGGAGTACTGCAGACGCTTTCCCGGTCGCCCACTGACCTAGGCTTTTGCTCCTGCTCGACTGAACCGATTGATGTCCTTGTTTGAATACTGAATAGGAAAAATGGACTACATATTATGTATTTGACTAACTTCGTTTTAATTTACCCAAAAGCACGTAATAATTAACTCGCAATGTTTTTTGTACAACAACCATTTTTTGTATTTTGATTTGATTTTTATTCACTATATTATATGAGAGATATTGATATCCAATATGTCTAGACTGTTTGTAATTCACCGTCACCAAAAAATATTGAATAGTTCAAATATCAGTGAAAAGTTTCATCCCCAAATGTCACGACGCATTAAAAAAAATTGGACAGAAAAACTTAAATATGAAAAACGGATTTCCTCTTAATAAATAATTTCAGAAATGTTTCTTGGTATTACTGCAAATCGTATTCGAACTATAATTAAAACATCTGATGGAATACACAAAAGGCGAGGTAGCTGAAGATCTAGCTAGAGAAATAGTAGAAGAAGACATGGGGAGTATTTTAGAGTTTTTGCTGTATAGTAGGACTCGAAAGCAAGTGAGATCCCCGCAGGCTAGGGATAACAGGAGGTTCGTTCTCTACCTGTAAGCTGCATAAAGATTCTAATTCCAGGATCGAATTTTCACAGTAAAAGGAAATTCCATATTGTTACTACCGTATTACTTAAAATATTACTGAATACGTCCCCCTTGATTTAGTGTGCATTTGCAGCTGAAGCAGATTACCACCGGATTACCACAGGTAGTAAAATCTTTGTCAATGGCCCGGGGTAGATCTCACTTGCTTTCGTGTCCTACTATACAATAATTCAAATGAAAAACAATGACGTCACGAGTTATGGTTTAATCTCGAACATTGCATGAAACTATGATGAAACCTACTTCTTCTTTAAACCTTGGTCCAATATCTAATAGTCCAGGAGCTAGCGGTATATTTTAAGACTAATTTCTATCAAGCTGAAATTTTTTTTATGAGCTGGTATGGTTATGTCTGCCAAATGTAGGTGGTCGGCATAATAGGACCGCGGGACATAAAGCGCCCAGATTTTTTTTGTTTTTAATTATTTTTTGATGAAATTTACAAACTTCAATCAAGCTAATTCCTATTTTGCTCGTTATTTAAGACATTCCGACAACAAAAAATTAACTGTCCGACATAAGAGTCGGAACTGAATCAGTGTCTGCCGTTTGGGGTTCGTATTGTTTTTAAGACATTTGACTTATTACCATCAACCTGATCTTTTTGTAATAACTATATACTAATTTAACAAACACAAAAATCACCTTGTCCGACAATTTGAGCGGGACAGAAGCACTCTCTGACGTCCTGGATTGGTTAGTTGGCCAATTTTTTTTCTTGGCGCTCTATGTCCCGCGGTCCTATTTTGCCGACCACCTACATTTGGCAGACATAACCATACCAGCTCATAAAAAAAATTTCAGCTTGATAGAAATTAGTCTTAAAATATACCGCTAGCTCCTGGACTATAATAAGTCTCCAGTTTTATCGTTCGTTTCTATCCACTATCCGAATCCTACTCTACGTTCTACGGTCATCTGTAAAGGTCATATTCCTCTTTTTGTACGTCTGCATTGCTGATGGTGAATAAATCTATACAATATCTTTTTTTTTTTTTTTCTGAAGTATAAAAACGAAACTTTTTTTACAGTTTGATGTCGAAAGCCAACGTACATGATTGTGGATTTCTCGGTAGAGATTTCTACGCCACTCATGCAGAGAATTGGTGGAGAACTAACATACACAAATGTTTTAGTTTGGCAAAGGATATTGTAGACCAAAGAATTTATCTTCTAGCTAACGTAAATATGCATAGGCGCTGTGAGACTAGACTACGACAAGAAGGGTTGATACTAAGCAACACCCGAAACATGTCTTGGTAAATATAACTCGACCTTGTATTTTTCTTATGGCAAATTTCAGTGCCCTTAACATTCTTGCTATAAGGTAAAAAGCACTCAAGTACAATACAATACCGAAAAAACACTCGTGTTGACACACTCGTGTTTTTAAATGTTTGTGCTCTCGTGTTTTACCTCCAACAATATTTCTGGAACTACTACTGATATTTTCCGATAAAAATTCAAAGTCTTGTTATATTGTATATGAAAAATTACTAACGAGTTAAGAAATTAATCGAAAACACACACTTTGTTTTTCGTAGCCCTACATTTTATGAATTCCCTTACAACCGTTCAATCAAATTACAATTCTCTCTTACAACATTCTCACGCTTTATGTAGAAATCTCAAAAACAATGTTGAACAAACCCACAGAAAACCTTTTCGACAAGAAACTAAGTTACAGGCGTCACGATGACACCATTAGAAAGTTGACTTTTTCATTTTCTTTAGCGTGGGTGAATGCAAACATTGAGACCTTCCCACATCTTGCTTCCACACCACCGCTTTTTATGCATCCATGATTTTATTAATATTATAAATTAAGCTGTAATTTCTAAGTTTGAAAACATATTAGCTTACAAAAACATCTAAGGTACCGTGTAATTATTATAACACGTTCAAGATAACATTTCTAAAATGTAAGTTAAGAAATTTTAAAGTTTCTTTATAACAAGTGTACTTATTATTGAGTTTTACTGATAAGAAAGAAGAATACAATCGGCTACGCTTTTGTTAAAAATTCTTGTTTTGTAAATTTAACTTATACAGTGTACCAGCACAGTTCAAAACTTTTAAGCTGATTAAATGTTCAAACTAAATTATCATAACAGACACATGTATTTACAAAGTATAAGAATATTATTTTCAATTCCAAACAGAAAATATTGAAAACATCGTTGTAACCGAGATTTTCCATTGCATTTATACATTCACACGTTTGTATAGTTTGCATACAGCTCTACCAAGCGTACAAAGTTGAAAGGGGGCGTGTCCTGCGCTGATATAGTTTTTCAAAGTACAGTTAAAATAAAAACATTTAGGCGGCAAATTTAAATAATTGTAAATACTTTTCATTCAAAAAATTCGATGACCTTCCGAATGATATTTCTGGCTTCAGAATGACTTATCTTCGTCGATTTAATATTCATACTTAACAGATTTTAATCGTCAAAACCATCTGACAAACACTGAAATTATTAAAATTTCAAACGTCAATTGAATTTTTCCAGTGAATGTACTTTTGTTATTGGTTGACGTATTGTCGCGCTTTGTCTTTTAAAATTTAGTTGATATATTTTCCGGGGCGTTTGTAAGCTTGGTGGAGCTGTAGTTTATGCAATCATTGAAGTGCCGCCACCTACGATGCATTTCTACCGGAATTAATTATTAAGGCACTTTACTCTTTTCTCTTTAGAAAATTAAACAAATTTAAACTTAAGATTCAGCTAGTAAACGTATCTTGAAATGCTTGGCATTGAGCCCATAAAAATAATTAGGTTGCGCAATTAGCTCCCTAATAATTGTATCAGATTCTAGGTTTGCACCTGGAACAAGAACAATACGAGCTCGTTAAGCTCTCCGTTTTCTGCAGAATAGAACAAATGCTATTAGCCTTTTTGTTGATGCTATTAATTTAGAGTCATTTTCCTTTTGGTTTTGTTGGGTACTGTTGTAGATTTGTAGCGGGTTTGTTAATTGTCAGCAATTTACATGATTGTTGCTAATGATGTAGTTATTACATTACATTTGCATATAGTATTGTATAGGGTTAGTCAAACGTAAGACGTTTTTTTTCGAACAATCACCAGTTGAATATCTGATACCTTCTCCCAAAGTTATTATGGAGATGCGAGCCAATTTCCACAGGTACTGCTTTTAATATCGTAGTCAGCTTCGACAAAGTAAACACTTATATTTTCAATGGAAGCTTTAATACGCACTTAAAGAGAGGTATTTAGTAGTAAACAGATAAAGTTATCAGTTATAGACTATTAAAGGATATCTCGAAATAATAAAGTAAAAATAAAGAATGTTAACGATACGTCGTCATCAGTTAATGTTCAAATTTATTACTGAAGGAGTAATATAATAGAATCAGTAAGTAGTACTAACTATACAACAGCAAACAATCTCAAGTGTTGATTTCTGTATTCTCCTTATTCCTACATAATTTTTAGTCTTAGGTAAACTTACTAAAACAACAATAAGAAAGTAATTATACCAAACAAATAGTACTATTCACGAAATCAAATATGTTTCCACTTACTATGTGTCTCAAAAAGAGTAAACAGAATCTTTGAATACATTACTAATAGTATCTACAGTCAATATAACATGAAAATAAACCAATTGTTCCGATATGAACGAACTCGATAAAATAACGGTCGTGCGTATTTATAGTAACTTATAAATAAAATATTAAGTCCTTAGAAACCACAATATTGATTTCATAATGAAAGGTGTTTTTAGTCGCACAAAACACGCTACATTTATTATTTTATAAGAAAACTGAGTTATATGTTTTAGACAGTCAATTGCACAATTGTATACAATTCCCTCAACCACCATACTGGATTCATCCATCAAACTTATAATTATTTTATTGAGAAATACAGAAAAAATTTAAATCTATTAACTATAATAGGCTTTCTACAAATTATTAATCTAGGACGCTGCAATTGATTTTACGATTTCTTGAACGTGATAATTGCAGGACCCAGCATCTCCTGTATAAGGAGTCAAAAAGAGCAGCTTTCCGGATCAATATCGTTCAACTCGATCAAATACCGACCGAATAACTGAATCAAGCAATAGTTATTTGTTTAACAGGACATGAAAGTAGCAGATTTAATGTTTCACAGCTGAGGGGAAACCCCTCGAAATACCTCTCGAGCAAGCTCTTGGGATATTTCCACGACAACACTAAGTTCGAATAGAAATCAGGAAAAATATTATCTTAATATACGAAGCGCTCTTACTCGTTTTATAAGCCCTTTTATCGCACTCCTCCTTTGGAAAACTGTGGCACTCCGTTTCGTGCAATAAAACCTTGCCTTATGAAACTTGTGTTTTAATATACTATTACTCCCTTGTGTACTGTTTCAGGGAAGGACTTTGCTAAGCTGATTAAAATACATCCCTACCGTGCCGAATTTAAACTTACCCTCAATCTTTTTTAGAATAAGCGAGATCCCCATGTTTGCTCTCAAATTTGACACACCCTGTACTCTAAAAACAACGTATCGTACTTTCATTCATCTCGAAAGTACACCTCGATTAAAAGGTCTTTGCTGTAAGTAATCAATAATGTTGCGCTATCAATGCCACTCGGTACCTACATGAAGGTGCATGTGAATTTTTTATTCACACAATTTAACGCTTCCATTAGGAAAATTATAATCGTTCGTTTTATAAAAAACTCCATATGTTTGTATAACCATAAAGGCACTGCTACTGTTATACCTAGTTATAGCATAATTGTAATGGACAAGTGTAGGTGTTTCTATTGATGGCCGTTAAAAAAAATATTTAGGTGTTATGTTACAAAATACGTATTAATTGAATGCGAAGGGCGGGAACACTCTTGTAATAAAAAATTTGTCAATTACTGAATGTAATATTTATAATTCAAATACCGCATATAATATTTGCCTAATATGTAAAAAATAATTCCAAGACAAACCTTGCTATATTTTTGAATATTCAACCACTCTTCGGTATTTACAAAGTAACCACCACTAGTTCGGTGCTAGATATATTAAAATTATTTTAATGACTTCTTTGTGTTGCCTCATTCAGACTAGAAAATCTTTGAAGTCATCCTGTCAAAGTAATATCAAGATAAAAATTCAAGGACGAAAACGATATCTACTTGAAATTAAATTTAATATTCCTGGTTTTACTGAAAGTTTTTCTAATTTTGTTTATGCAAGCCGTTACTCTACATCTAGGAAATCATAAACTTTGATCTGGTTTAGTCAAATCTATTTTGATATGCACAAGGTAAACTTTAAACTTCAATACTTCAAAGAGCAAAGTTCAATATGGATAGCAAAAGTTGCATCATAAATACTTCAGAATTCGGTGAAATATTACATGATGTTTTCAGGTCACGATCGCTTTTCAGAAGCGCGAATTTGGCCGTTTCGTTCCGGTTAGAGGTGATAGGCAAAGAAGTAGCATTAATTTTTAGGATTTCATTTTGCGAGCTTTTTCTTTACCCTCGCATAACACACAACTGTTTCTATTTTAGTTGGAAAACCTTCTAAATGGCAGGATAATCTAACACCATTACATCTTTAGCGTGCTAGGGCTGCAACTGCAATTCCTGGAAAAGTAGGACATTTGGCGTTATCGTTACTTGCTAAAGACATGCTCACGTATTCTCGCCAATATGGTAAGACAACGTCAAAGAATGCGATGAAAACTGTGTGATTCTAAGACACTTTTGTGATGCTTGTTTTAACGTACGTGCTGCACGGTCTCCTAAGCCAATTAAGGGCTGTTTATGTCAAACCGTAAAGTTGCAGTGGTGGTTACATAATATTAAACGGCACATAAATTATGCGTGGCATTTCATGGCGAATGCGTCTTACTGAATCCGGTGACAATGATTAATACTTCTCTCTGCTTTGTAATTTTCCGGATTCTGTTTTATTGAGTAAATATTTACGACTGCTTCATAAACCCTTTGAATGTTAATGAAAATTTAATTGTTTCATTTTCATAAATAAAAGTAATTCATCTGCGCGTGGATACAAACTTCAAAAATTCAATACAAATACAAAATATCTTTTTGTTTATTTGGTTTTATGAAGAGGCTATTGTCATCGTAAATGCTTAACTCTCTTCTTGTTATACACGTTTTGGTTGCGATCAATACTTGAAGATTAAATTCTCGTTTCGCCCCTTAGAGATCCAGATTATCGCCGAGAAATTTTAATGTTTTCACGAAAATGTGTTTTTCATCCTCGCATATTACGTACATCCTATGTTCCTTATTATGTCAAAAAGAGCATCTCCTCTTTGTACTCTAAATATTTTAACAGAGGAACAACAAACTAGATTCTAAAAAGGTTTAATAATAATTACAAAAAAAGTTATTACAATAATCATGTCCTTTAGGAATTTATTTTTAATTTCTAATTGAATTCGTCCATGTCACTGAATACTCTTGTTTCTTGAAGGTGGAAAATCTTTTGCCACCGTTAGTTAAAAATGAGTTAGTACCAATGTTGGTATAAGAGGTTTTATAATGCCTGAAATTCATAACACGTCAAATTTCCCTTTAATAATTATCTCCAAAGCAAACCTGTGCCTTACCATCTTAACTCTGCCAATAACTTAAATGATAGACATTGTCACGCTTCTGTTTCTAACAGATATATTAATCTGTAGACTAATAAGATATCACAGCAGCACGAACTGTTCCGGTAACGTTATCTTCAACTTATGTGCAACTGGGCAATCCGCCAAACTATGAGTTTACTGAATATATTGAATGTAATGGAATTCTTCTCATCCATTTACATTGATCGACAAGCTGATTATAATACATCGAAAAGTAAAAAAAATCTGATCCTTAGATAGCTATAGAACGAAAAGTCACGATATTACTAGATTCAACAAATATTTCGCATTGTGTTGTGTCAGCTAGCTAATGTTCTTTGAACTACAGGGTGTTCCATAAATATACCGACAAACTTTTAATGGTGGTAGGAGACATCAAAACAGACATTTTTTTAAATAAACATAAGTGTGTCCACGGATTGAGTGCATATAAGGTGTAAATGACAATTTTTTTTAGAGTTGAATCTCATGTTCTGAGAATCGCTCCTGCTTAGTGTCAAACTAAGATATTGAAAAAATGAGCCAAATCAATTAATATACAGGGTGTTGTTTTGGCCGAAATCTAAAAATTAATCAAGAGTAAACTGTCTTTATTTTAGCAGATATAACAAAAATGTATTAGAAAAAGTTGTTTAGAATTAAAAGTTATTGAAGGTTTTCAATTTTTATACAAATCAGCCTACTTTGATATTTTTCATCAACATGAGATTTTTTATGGTTTTTATGGTTTTAATGACTCATGCATGAAGAGTGATTAAACAAAGTAGTTGAAAAACAAATAATTATTTATTAAAAAAATACTAAACCTTATTTGTTACAAACATTAGTTCAAAAGTATTGGATTTTGATGAAAAAAGTCAAAGTAGGCTGATTTGTATAAAAGTTGAAAATCTTCAATAACTTTTAATTCTAAACAACTTTTTCTAATACATTTTTGTTATATCTGCTAAAATAAAGACAGTTTACTCTTGACTAATTTTTAGATTTCGGCCAAGAAAACACCCTGTATATTAATTGATTTGGCTCATTTTTTCAATATCTTAGTTTGAGACCAAGCAGGAGCGATCCACAGAACATGAAGATCCAAAATTGTCATTTACACCTTATATGCACTAAATCCGTGCACACACGTATGTCCGAAAACGCTTCATTTTCGAGAGAAACAAATTTGAACCATAGAACGTGCGCCACTATCTGGACCAATGATTTGGCAACCAGTGAATTGGAAGAGGAGCTCCCGTGGCCTGGCCTGTGTGTTCTCCCGATTGAAACCCCCTTTATTTCCCATTCGTAATGAGGAAGATCTTGTCGCAAAAAAAGCTAAACACAGCGTCCTCGAGATTGTCTTTCCTCGGCTGCGTAAGCAGCCTCGACGATAATTTTCTCTCGGTACAACAAAGACACATTTCGCGGCCTTGATATACAAATAACTATTGTCAAATCTGACAATAAATAATAACAAACAAAATAACATATATAACAAATTTCCCACTACTTAACTAAAAATGCATTACAATTGATTGCATTCACGTACAAACGAAGCAGAACCTTGTAATTGGGGAAAACTACGTGCCTTCAACAAGTGCAGACTCAGGTTCATTTAAACCATGAATTTCCTATCTCAACTATTAATCAAGTAATTATGGCTCTAATGGGTGAGAAGCACGTGATAACAAGTTTGGAGTAGCAATGTCATGGCAGAAATACCACAAGTAGTTAACCTACATACAAAGTAAATGCTTATTACTTAGGAAGCGTTCGTCATTAATAATTACTAAGATTAACAAAGTGCATATAAGTGGTTGATAATAATCTGGAGATAACTAATGTGCTTCTTGTTTTATTCAATTTTATTTAGGACATCTTTAATTCGGTATAATTCAATATTCGTTATTGTAGATAATTTCCCGTAAAAGTAGGACACCGATACACATTAGCTTAATTCTAAAACAATGATACAAATTATTTTGTTTCCTACGACACAAATAATTACTAATCAATTACTAACAACGTTTGAAATGATTCCGATCAATACATTAAAATAAATACTGCGTAGCGTATGTAACATACGTAACACACTATTTTGATTTTCAGACTGTCTATCTGACCTACAACTTGAAGAAAGTGTCTGCAAGGGACCACGTGTGACAATAATTACTTCATTTGAACACTTGACTAGAATTTGCTTTAGGAGGTTGTACCTATAATGGTCCCCCATTTTGCGACATCGATGCGCGTGAGCCCACTCAAAAGTTAAAAGTGTCCCACCTTTGGAACAAGTATAAAACAAACTTGATCGGGAATGAAATAATAATCCTCAATTTAAATTTAGTGAAGTCCATTTATTGTGCAATATAGCCAACCATATTGTAAGTTGAATGGTCCGCGCAATTTATCATTGGCATATAGACAACCCAGTATACACTGCTAGCACTCTTACTGATTTTTATTATTTTATTAAATTGCAAATATAAGAAAAATAGTATATTATATTATTAGGAGTAGAAAGAGTTCTTTTTGTGTTGAGCTCATATTGCGGCCGAGGCTGTGCAAGTGAGCGAAACACAAATAAGACGTTCTACTCCGAATAATATATACTATTTTTTCTTCAAGTGTAAAAATATTCTGTTGCTGTAAATAAATATTTCCTAAAAAGTCATTTCCACAGGACAACGCTCTCCCTTCTACCAACCTTGGGGGCGGAGCTATGGGCAAAATACTGCCGTTGCCATGGATACATGGTAAACACATTATTGTACTAGTAACATTATTTTCATTTTTTGACTACTAACAAAATGACTTCCTTCTACATAGCCAGTTCTGTACAACAATACGGATATTATGATACGCTTGAAGAAAAAATAAATTTAACAGGTGACAAACAATAATTAAAGTCGGTAAGCGGGCGCCAAACCCAAAAACAATGTATAATGGGTTGCCTATATTCCAATGATAAAGTGGGTGGACTATTTAACTTGCAATATGCCGATATTGCACAATAAACAGACTTCACTGTATAGAAGCCAAATTATTACAGTTTTCGTGCAAACAAACCAAGGTACACCACAGGAGCTAGAATAATCGGTTGGGAGCAGGACTTGAGTGATTACTTCGCTCTAAATAAACCTCTATGTCAATTTTCGCCATGTATCACCTGTACAGGGTTTTAGATTAAAACTAACAATCCTAATCTGAATACATTAATGATAATCTAATAACAAAGAAAAGTGGTTAGCAAGTTAGTTCGTTCGTTCTACTGCAGACAAGTAAACGAAATTTACATAAACTGCTCTTTTATATCTAAAATGGCAATGTGTTATGCAAATCAGCTTGACTTTTGAATAAAAATTACAAGTTTTAAAAGGTTTTAAAAGTATTCTGTTTAATAAATGCTTTGTAAATTTAAAAAGCTCTCTCTATGAAAGGAGCAACCGTAATTTGAAAAATTTTATGATACGTATTTAACTTGAATGTACTACTTTTAACTATTCATATCCTAATGCATTTCATAACTAAATATTAATAGGAAACTGTGTACAGTTTTCAGTTTGCTCTATTTAAATAAACGGCGTTGGTTTTGTTATGTACTACGTATACCCGTTTACTGCTCCTGACACTGTGCTTAGGGCTTTTCAAGCCTTGTGTGCGCAGTTTAGTAACTAATAAACGCAAGTAAGCTTTGCTATTAGAGCTTCTATTTTCATAAACTTTTCAGCAGTAAAGTTCACTCCATAAACTTATAATTTTCGCTCCAACAGGAAAAATCGAACCAAACATTTGGCGAACTGCTTTTCCTCTGTATAGTTGAAGTATCGCTAAATGGACAACTTCCCTTTAAGCTTAACTTGTAATCTCATATCTAAGCAAGAAAAGGGGTTTGGTTTTCAGTTTTAGTAAAATTGTTGAATGATCGTGGAACCACTACTTTACAAATTTTTTATGCATCAACTGGAGATCTGGCAATCATGCCAACCAGAAGCAGATACATTTTTTGACAAACATGTAAATTAACAAACTTTGTATTAGGGTATAAATAAAATGGTGCGGACATTTTTGTATGGAATATAATGATGGATCCAATATCGTAATTATTTGTTAAATTCAAATTAGAATTTCTCCAATTTATTGTAAATGTAATATACACGTGCATCAGTAAACGAAGCCATTGTGAACAAAAATAAATTGTACGAGAAATTCTTCATAACTAGCTCTTTTTTAATAAAGTTCGATTTAACTCAACCCACACAGAACAAAGTTTCTAAATAATCAGAGAAAATATATCATGAAAAGTTATTGATCTTGGACTAACTTTCTCTGAAAATTTCTTTTATAAGGATTAATTGTTTCCTGAAAAGCTTCTCGAAAATGCATAACAACCAAAGTTTAGTAAATCAGGGTGAAGGTTTAGGGGAACGTAATTATTGTTACCAACTGAAAAACTTCTTGGCTATAAAAATAACACGAGGACAAATATCCGTTTCGGAGATTACATGGAAACTATCTTTGTAGCTTTAAATAACCTTTACGTGACAATTCAACGAGTGTAGTTTTCTCTATAGTTAATAAATTTTTATTCGCACATTTGTTTTACTAGTGGAGAAGTTTGTTAGAGGACTAATTCGCTACGGAAATTAAAGAATCTGGAATTTATAGATTTAATAAATGGCACATCTGTGAATTCAAGTTTTCTTAATGTCTGTATATTTTTTGATTATTGAAGTCAATTTTGTCAAGTTTGTATTTGGTTCCTACAAGGTACAAGAGAAAGTCTAAATAGGTCAGAAATGGTGAAATAAAGCAAGTGATAAAAATTGAAAAAAAAGCAGGGATTTCTATATCCCCTGTCGGATCGGATATTTTTTCCACCTGCTGGATCGTTACTTTTATTTCTTGATCTGTAACTTTAGAACATCCACGAAAGGATCCAAACACTTCCACCGTAAACAGTTCTTTATTTATAAATATCCTTTGTACATATAGTAGCCACCTAACTAACCACCACTGAAAATCACAACTGCTGTGTACCTAAACTACCCTTCCTTCTATAATTATGTAGTATCCTGGTTCATTTTCTGACCTGTTTTCTAATTCAACTTGATTTAATATTAAATAATTTAGAGAAAGGATGTAGGATGTGACTAAGCGTTTGATTTTTCTACAAGTTTTGAAAATAAAAATTTTTAAAGGTATTGGAATTATTGTTTTCACAATATCTCATCCTTTATATTATTCACAGTTTATTTCCTGTTTCTTCTGTTTTAATCCATCATACCCAAGTTATAATTTTCCGGAAACGATCCAACAGAATGGTAAATACTGACTCCGCTATAATTTTATTCTGAATAAATACAATCCACGATCTACATAATTTATCCAACTTAGAACAAACCTAGTAGAATACAATCGACATTAATTATTGTAATGAGTATAAAACCAAGAACGAATACTAGTATACAAAAATTTTAAATTTAAGTAGTATCGAAACGTTTTTACAAATATACACAAACCACAAAATTCTAATAGACAAAATATTATAAATATAAATTTCCTTAAGATTCTTACGTGGGTCTTTAATGGTTTTCTACTCTTATACTACAAAGTTATAATGTAAAATTAATCTAACTATAATTAGCGTTTATTAAAGGGTAGAAAGCTGATACAAACCTAATTTCTTAATTTAAGGAAATTTATAATCCTCACGTAGTATAAAGTAAAATAAAAGTTTTCTACGAGGGTTAAATTCGTTTAAATTTGGTTCTACGATGACTTTTGGTGTTAATTAAATTAATTCAAGTTAACGATATGTTAGCAAACAAAGAAGGAGAAATCTGTACTTTCTGAATTATCAAAATATGTAGGTTCAAAATTATTTGCGATTAACAAATTCACACTCGATTTATTTCAAATAGTTCATCGCGTCATATTTTAATTAACAGAAAATGTAAACAATTGTAAGTAAATATACAACAGAATTTACTCAGAAAAGATAACATGGATAGGGAAAGAATAATTGACTCTGAATTTTCAGTTATCGCTTTTCTATTTACATTATAAGCAATCATTCGTGACAGCTAGTAAATTAATTGTTAATAATTAATTAGAGGACTAATTACAGTTTGAATATAGAAGTGTTGTACCCCTTAGCAGTCTATGCTACCTTGGCATTATAAAAGTAAAACAAATCAACATTATTTATGCCCTATTTCACAAATCTTGTGGACAGGAAAATATTCAATCCCTAAAGGAACTGAAATAATTATTTACACTAAACATCCGAAATGTTCAAAATTAAATACTCAAACGTAATGTAGTGGAAACGTTTTTTTGTTCTTTCTAGTTAGGTTAATCAAATTCTGAAATTCTCCAAGCATTAATAATCAAACCTAAAGCATAACATGGAATTAATTGTAAGTTTATCTTGAACTCGCCGGAAATCAATTTCTGAATTATTACCCAATGTAAATTTTTTTTCCCTAGATATACGATTTTCCAAACAAAATTAACATTTTTGTAAATTTAATATCAATTTTTTATTGTCTTTTAAATGTCTGTCTGTCAGAAAAAAAGAAATGGCCTGCGTTGAATCATGACATAATTCAAAATTAAACTTTTAATTCAGACAATTTCAAGATTAATCCGAAAGGGACATTTAATTTAATTTGCCAAGACAGAAAAACGAAACATTTAATAAACGTAGTTGGGTGATATTTAACCTCGTTTGTTGAAAGGGAATAATAAATGTCGAGCACCCAAACGTTTTCATAGGAAACAGTTTCACATTGAATTAAAATTTTAAACAAAAAAACAAATAGGTAAATCTAAAAATAATTAATAGCAACTTAACTGAACCAGGTTGTATTTTAAACAATGCAATAACTGATACTATAGGATATCAAGCTTTAGATGGAGAGATTCCATTGACCGATTTACTCCCTTCACTTTGGATTATCTGCATGAGTAAATATTTAGCTAACCCTCATGCTTGCTTTGTCAATATACTGTATACGATTATTATCTCACGGTTCTTTTTAACTGGGAGCATACATAGTTAAACTGTCTAAAATTACAATAAATAATAATCGACTCGCTCCAATTTAAAATTATTACAATGATGTTATTACACATGAATAAATTACAAAGACTAATTAACAACTCCTTAATTGTTTCTATTACGACAGAAAAAAAAGGTAAGAGGGGCATATTTTAAAAGCATTTGGACTAAACTTACATAAGACTATAATTGTTATCGATAGAAAAGGTTAGGGTTGAGATATTTTATTAACCAATAAAAATACCTAACACAGATACTTGAAAATAACGTTTAGCTAAATTAATTGGAAAATTCCTAATTAAAAATTATTAAAGCTCCAGCTATTAGAAATTTATTTTGAAACTGCTTAAATTTAAATTCCTGAAATAACTAATAATGATAATACCAAAAAGGTAAAGGTTAAGACAATTCATTAAAAGATTTACAAGGGTGTAATAATGAAATAATTCACATTTACCCTGTTTTGGATAAAGCCGGTTAGTTAAATTTTAATTAGAATTATAAATATTATAAGGAACTTTGGTTTCCTCAAGACTAAGTCTTTCTTGCCTACTCATTATCCTTTTAACTGGAGTGCCTCGGTAAACAAGTTTTGCGATAAATCCTACTTAACTAAAGCTGTACTAATGTAACTTTATGAATAGGACGCAAAGGGAAATCCGTATTGTTTCTAACAAGCGTTACTAATCTGGTTTATTCTAGTCCCTATATTCACAACGCTTATTAACATATATACGACGACGTTGGCGTTCGACCGTATTTGGTGCTGAAACTACCTATTCTTGTAACCATTTTACCTCTACCATTTTTAGAAGTGTTAATATGCATTTCCACGTAAGCTTTGATACTATTTTTAAATTCATTACGTAATCTATTCTGTCAGACTCTTCTTAATTTATTTATTCAACTAGAAACAACATCGAGATAGGCAAATATCAAATATGAACAAAATACAAAAGAGCGAAACAAACCGAATAAAACCCTAAAACACTATTTTTGATTTTTTTCAAAACTACCCCCACTCTATTTCCAAAACTATTGACACTACGGAAAAAATGAATAGAACCTTTTTTGTAGAGAATTAACTCTAGTATAATTTTGTGTAAGGCTAGTTTTTCACTAAACTCAATATTTCCCAAGATATTTAAGGAAAAGTTAAAAAAGGGACCTTTAGGCCCCCCTCCTGCCTCCCACTCACAAGTGAATGCCAAAATATTAGGATTCTATGTTTGTTGAGAAATACTGAGGGATCTATATTTTGACTCATTTTCTTTTATACGCTGGATTTTTAGCCATTTTGAAATGTTATTCAAGTGAAGTTGAAGGTTTCGTTAGAAGCCATGATGTGGGAGCATCATAGGTGACAGTATCCCTTAAGGATGACATGTTCACTATAAACAGCGGATCTATTAACTGGATCAACAGCAAAATATTTGACTGGCCCTAACATTTTATCGACAAGCGTTTTCAACAAGATGACCGCTATACATCATTAAAACTATATATTATTCATAGTCTAGGAGCTAAGGTAAATTAAGGGAACCCATCTACTGGGTAAGGTTCTACTATATCATTATTAATTGTCCTTAATATATAACGTTGCTAAATATCTTGTAAGATAAATTATAGTTAATCATGAAATCATTAAAAATTGAATCACGTAGTTTGTTCTTGCAAGAATTAATTTTCTATAAGGATCTATTATAAGTAGTTGTCAGGCGAACTTATATTTATCTAAAGTTATTTGTCTTCCAAAATGTCAACACCTTGTTGAGTTACTGTTATGTCGTTACATCTATATAATATCGTGTTTGTGACCTGACCTAAGCAAGCAGCCTCGAAGTTGTCTTCTGGGACGTGATTTACGACTAGTGTGGCGCGAACCTTCAGGAAAATCTGATGCTGCAATTTCCAAGGTGTAGTTATCAACTTATAAAGACTGCTATTAGTACCGATGCCAGAAATGCGGGCTATCTCGAACCCGGAAATATATTCCAATTAGTACTACTAGTTGAAATGACAGTAAAACGAGAAAACTTCTTCCTTTTACATTTTTAAACTTATTGCACATAATTAATACAAAACTTTTTTAATATTAAAAAAACCAAGAATTTTCTTCATATAAAGTTACAAAAATCGAATATGCTAATCGTACCGCCAATTTGGCAAAGAAAATCAGAAAAACTCTGAAGGCTAAACGTCCGCCTACACGTTGCCCTTTAAGGAAGTGGGGTGAAATATATATGCTTTCTTTATGCTAACAAATTTTATAACATCAACTGTTTACTCTAAATCGCCTACAGATTTGTTTGGTAAATAAATGTTTTTCTCGAAGATATAAATTGCTGAACATTAACATTAAACTTATTCAACCGTTAATGATTGGATTTAATATTCAGAAATTAATTCTAACATAATATAGAATTTTGGATGATTACTTCTTATTTAGAAATTTGAAATGCAGATTAGTTTAAATATTTTAACAAATCATATGAAGAGAACTGAAACAAAAGGAAATGGGAAATATTAAGAAAATCAGTAATACAATTGAAAATTCAAAAGGTTTTTAAGAGCAACAAAGAAATTCCAATACGCAATTATAGAAAATGAGAGTTCTTCAGATTTTTTTTTATTTTTAAATGATTTCATAAAAATTGTATCACAATTCTTAATGTTTGAACAAAATTGAATATTGAAACTAAAACCTTATCTATTAGTAACTTAAATATTGCTTCAGAAATTGATTGTGTCAAGGTTGGAATTAATCGATCAAACTAACAAGGTTTTGGAATTTAAATTCAAGAACCGTGAAAGCATTATGATAAATATGGTGTAGGTCGCTAGCTAACAAAAGTGAAATTGAATTTCCGGTTGGCGGTTGCTAATAGATATCTTTTGAATTTCGTAAGTATTTTACTGTAACAATGTCATCATATGTTTTCAAGTATTCCAAAGTAAATATAGAGAAAATGAAATTTTGTAACAGCTGTGTCGGTTTGGGGTGTTTAGGGTTTCCAATAGAATAAAGAATGTTTTTCTTCAATTTTTAATTTGTAACAGCACTACACCAAACATTTTTCAAAGAAAATTTAGAGCATTGTAATTTTTGAGACGTCCAGAATTGCACGTTTTTACTTTCCGTATTATTCCCTACTATTCGCGGAAATACGTGTTTTGGACCTGCAGAAACCGAAAGAAGTGGTTTAAGTGTTTGAAAAATTATTACCAAAAAACTGACAACACGATTTTGTTTAAATTTTCTACACTTATGCAGCTTGGTGTTAGGTACATTTTCGTTTTTTGATTAATGCTAGAATTTCACAGTGGCGCCCTCTACGAGGTTTTGAAAATTGGAAACTGATGCTCCTATAGCTCCTTTATTAGCCAATATATGAAAGAAGTTTAAATATAAAAGTTATTCAGTATATAATTCTGCATTTTCCTAAATTTATATCATGTATACAGGGTGTTTGGTTTCCACAGTACAATAAGCAACTTTGTTAATTTAAATGAAACACCCTGTATATTATTATACCTATAATTGAATGCAAAATTGAATTGTCTATCACATAGTATAAGGTAGTTATATAGCTAAAATGTACGGTTGATGAGAAAATCGAACTTCCGCTGCGTTAGTAAATTAGATGCCTGCCTCTCTTCTGTACGTATCGAACGCGTATAGTCTGGTGTTTCTCGCTACGCATTCAAGTGATTTCCAATGCCACCTGAACTACTGTTGAATACCAAAAACGAAATGTTTATTTTTAGTATGGGAAAGTCCAGGGGAGGTGTGCACCTCTACTTTCCGAAAATGTTAAGAACTAGGTACCGAATTTAATTTTAAAACAGAGTGCTTTGTGTAGCTACTAGCTACAATAGCAAACTATTCCAATTGCTAAAATATTCTTTATATTAATCTAAGAAATACGCGACTGTAATTTAAAATCCCTCGATGTTGATTTTTGATTTAAATGAAGAACGAACGGGTATTATTTATAATTTAAACATTATTACAGACATCCATGGTGTTAAAATCGTTAAACTCGATTCGTAACAATTGAATAAGCATGATTTCAGTTCACTGAGTACCTCTGATTACAAATTCATGAACAACTGGAATAAATCCTCCTTTTATATGAAGATTTATCTTTTATTGCGTTGTTAAAGGGTTTAGTGGTTGACTACACAATAATTAACGTATATTAGTGAAGGTCTCTGAAACTGTAGTATATAAATCTCGACAAGTAGTTGAAATTCGCAATACTCCGCGTAATTCATCCAAGTGTACATAAAAGTAGAACAATAAGTTACGGTTCATGAAACATTTACAAATGGGGAAATAGGAGTTGCACAGAAGGGTGAATAAAGAGGCGATAAACTTGAGGGTAGACCGTAACAGCCTCAAATAAACTAAGTAAGGGACCTTAAACTGACGCTTTTAGTAAATGGAGGTAGGTGGTGGGTTTTCTCGTAAAGAATTTCAATGCAATACGTGTGTACGTATATAAACGTAAACAAATTGAATTGCCCCATTTTGTTTAAGAAACCCGGGGAAAATGTAAAATACAAACCTGACCAAAATCCCGAAACGTAAAATTTGCAAACACGTCAAGAAGAAAATTATACCATGTCGTGATCACATATATTTTATCTTATCAAAGGATCAACTTAAACGTACAAAATTTTTCTCTATATATAATTGCTTACCTAGATTATAGAACAATATCTCGCTGCACATTACACAATAAATTCGTATTTAGAGGCCGGCATAAAACGAGTTGCGCTACAAGCATGTGCAACAAACAATACACTAAGCAGTTGGTAACCGTGACCATAACAATGACCTAGGATGTCAGGAGATCCGGACCGGCTAAATACACCCAACCCATACAACCTAAAACAGCCACCTACTCGTCTACGTTCACTGCCCTAGGTTCGTCCTATATGGATATGTAGCAGAAACGAAAAACATTAACCGTCGAAGTTATTATTATTTCTTTGCATCATTCATTCTTCTATAATAGGTAGGTGTAAAAAAGGATAATGACCAGGGTCATGGATTTTGGTCTGGGTATTATGATGAACAATCAACTTTTAAGACCTTTGTTGCAAAATTCCTACAACTATCAGACAGGTTTTAAGATTTAAACTCCATACTTGATCCACATAAACTGTATACAGGGTGTCTCTAAACCTAGTACCATATATTTACCAGCCGCTTCCTGACGCAAAAATAAGTCGAAAATGTCTATAAAAATTTTGTCCTAATCCGCAGCATAAGGAAGCTACACGTCTTTTAAAATGGTGTTGAAAAACGGAAAACAATTGCATTTTAAAAACGGTTTTAGATAAAAAAACGAGATTTTGCATGCAGCCTAACTTATTGAAGGTATAAACAGTACGAACACTTACTGTAACTGTTTTTATTTTAATTTATTTTTCAATAAATTAATTTACATACAAATCCAGAGCATTCTAAATTGATTTTGGCTAAACAGAAAACCTGCATTTTATAGAAAACGGTTAGTCCAGGCGAGTTGATACAAGAGTACCTTTTTTGTTAATTAGGCAACAGGGAATACAAATCTCTAAACTAAAATGGAAAAAAACAAAAGGTTAAGAAATGCGGGTTACAAGAAGAAGTTGATAACCCCCATTCGCGCCGCCCCTGGTTACTTTTCAAAAACAAAAAGTAGAAAATTTATACCTTTAATAGGTTAGGCTGCCTGCAAAATTTCGATTTTTTATCTCAAACCGTTTTTAAAATGCAATTGTTTTCCGTTTTTTCAACACCATTTTCAAAGACGTGTAGCTTCCTTATCCTGCGGTTTAGGACAAAATTTTTATAGACATTTTCGACTTATTTTTGCGTCAGGAAGCGGCTGGTAAATTTATGGTACTAGGTTTAGAGACACCCTGTATACAGGATGTTCAAAATAAGCTTGAATTCCAATATTGAAATATTTTCATTATTCATACGTGGAATAAAATAATTAATTACTAATAAGATATAATCATCAAACTTATTATAGTAAAAAAATGCTTCCTTTTTGGACAAGGGCGAGGGGTGGGTTAAACGTAGAACTGAATTATCATCTGTGTACTGGTGCGTTGTTTTCCAAACACGACCCATTATGGGACCATTGCCCACATTCTTTTTCCATAAAGTTTTGAGTCTCAACAAACTAATATTATTCCTTTACCCATTTTCTAATGAGAAAGGGAGATGCTAAGTCGTTACCCACATTCAACAAGATTTTGTTAATTTCTTGAAAGTCAATTTTTTCTTTTCAAATCTAATCTATACTTATTACCATCCTTATTTCGACCACCCTGTATAAATAGGTATGGTGTTCATAGCCATGCATAGTACATCGTTCAAGAATTTATTAGACATAGTTTACGGACGAATTCATTCATGATTATTGTAAGTGTATACGTACTAATTATGTTCAATGTATCAGACAGGAAGCTATTAAACTAATAGCCATAATTTGTATTCTAAGTTCGTTAGCTGTAAAAATAACCAGAAGATAATCCTCATTCATTTTCTTCAATGTTTTTGTTGTACAAACTAGTAAACGTCGGTCGGTCACCGTATAAGTAATTCTAATGAAACCTAAATTGCTATTTCAAACCATCGTAAAATTTTATATGAAGTTCTACACCCATTTATTATTAAACACGTACAAATTACAGGATTTAACATCAACGATACCACTCCTTTGTTTACTTGATGCGGTTTATAATATCAGCTTAACAGCAAGTTGGAAGTTTTATCTGCTTTTGCAACGTTTACCACCGTTTAATGCTTAACCTAGGGTTTGATTATATGCTTAATGGTTCCGACGGGACTCTTTGTGCTGCTGCTTCAGTTAAATTACTACTTTATGTCAAATTCCCAAAGTTTAAAATCCCCCAAAGGTTTTTCTAATCTGTTATGCGGTGCTTACAACATACAGGTATTTCATTTCCTCTGAAATCTCTTGCGATTGTGTCAAGGCAATGATGTGGCAGCAAATTATAAACTTTATAAGTTACTTGTGTTTTCTCGGGGTTTCTTTCACAAAAGTTTGCTTTTTCTTTTGACTTACAGTATAAAATAGTCTGTTTCAAATATTTTCCATAATACATATAACATAACATGAATATTCATTAAAAAAGAATTTGGTGGAGTGATTTATTTTTCCCAAGAAGAAAGTATTATAATGAATGAATAGGACCTTTTCTGTAGGATATTTTCACCCCTATTCCCTAACTTTTAGCAAATCGAATAGAAGTTGACAAGTAGAATCGGAATTGCGGCAAATCGGAATGACGAACTTCTATTGCGTTTCTCGTTTATGCTATTCGGTATTCCCTAACTGCGATAGAAATGTTATTGTAGAAGTCGAGATGATTTCTATCGATGTTGTTTACGTACATATGACAACACTGTTGCAGCAAGCGATAGTTAACCTTAATGATTGTTTTGACAGCAAATTTTGGTTAGGTACCTGTAAATACCCAAGTGAATTAAAAATTATAAGCCAACAGCAGTTGTGGAAATACCAAAATCATGGAAATCCCCGCTAATACATTTTGTTTAAGGGTTGAAAAATGTGTTTGCAACAAGCCAGTTGGTTAAGTTGGGTTTTATCATAAATGAAGATAAAAGTCAAGCAACCCCTTCTAGGTCTTGCAAATTCTTGCGAATTGTTTTTATGGTCCAACGAGTCAAACCTTGTCCCTGGTGGAGTTCGAAAATATTCATCAGCGTGCAGATGGGTTTGAAATAAAAATCCCACAGTCCATAAAGACTTCTGGTCGTAACAGGTACAACCCACCCTTTATCTACCAATTTTTCCCGGAAGACCAAAGATATGTGTAGCTAATGTATTGAAGTCCTATTTGGAAAACACAAGACCAGACCGCATTGCAGGTCAAGGAAAGTTATTCTTAACTTATAAACAGCCCTGCCATCCAGCTTCGGCTTAAACAATCAGCCGTTGGATTAAGATGTGTCTGGAGAGAAGCGGGATTGACACTAGCATGTTTAAAGCTCACAGTACAAGGCATGCATCTACATCGGCTGCAAACAGAAAAGGGCTCAGTTGGGATGCAATCAGGGCTACAGCTGGTTGGACTGATAACGATAATTCTCAAACCGACATCTCAGATATTTCTGGTGCCCGAGTCCAATGGTATGAGATAGTAGGCATTTTTTACATCAAGCACTGCCAGCAAATCCTGGGAAGAGTTTTTGGCCCATTTCGTATCCTCGAGTTTAAAGTGGCTTGTGGAAATAAAGAGGTTTAAACTCTTAAAGTTCAATATCAAACGTTTTGTAACATCAGCTATGGTACCAGAAAAATAGAGGAGAAAAATTGATTCATGCAGGGTGAGTAGTAAAGACTACACGTCCTATGTTAAGCAAATAAACAATTCCAACAAAAACCACAAGAAAAACTCAAAACAACAGTCAAACTCAAGGGTTTATGTACCATCCCTAAATGTCAGAAAACAATTCCGATCTTACAATTCTGATTTCGACGCTAAAAGGTAGTAGAGGTCGATTTCTATCGCGTCGTTTGCTTGGATTTCTACGATCGAAATGCGAGGTAGTTACGGAATACCAGTTTGGAACAACTTCTATTCGACCGCGTGACTTCTATTCGATTTGCTTCATCTCTATTCGATTTGAAGTTAGGGAATAGGGGTGTTTATCTACTTTAATTTTGTACATAGATAAATTTTTCGTAGGGTTGATAGTTATGGAGAGATAAGCAAAAATAGAGGAAAAGTCATCTCTAAACTTCTCCTCCATCTCCGCCCCGCACCCCCCTATTCCAGGACTTTTAATATGTTGTACTGTAGGTACCACCGACCAACCCAATTTTTAAAACTATTGGATCTTTTACCTCGATTTGTCTAATTTGACTGGGCTAGCTAGCAGTGTAAGGAAATTGGTATGACTGGAACGAGAAGCCAGGACGCGACATAGTGAGCCATTTATAGACGAACATGGCATGAACCAAGCTACAAAACTAGTTGATCTGAGTTTCCTTGCAGGCGGATACCTTCAGAGGATCCAGAAATTTGATGGGTAGCCTACACGTACATTCCCAATGGTAAGGTAGAAACCATGGGTAGAAGCGAAGGACTTCAGAACACACCCTATCAGAGATTTGTACATTCTACAGTGTGGACGAAAAGTATGGAATAAATTCATTATTTCTAAAACGATGACGTTTCATGAAATTTCCTCGGACACGTCAATTTTACTTTTGAAAAAAACCCTTGTTCCTATACCTGTCCATTTCCGATGTTCATTTGTTTTCGCGTGATGACGTCAGCGGATATTTTTTTTAATGGAACCCCTATATTTTTTTAACGGATTCGTGTACAGCTCAACTTGCTGAATTCGAAAATGTACCACTTTAATACTTTATTTCTACACCTTCCCGAGAAAAAAAATAATTACCAATTAGTAGTAAGAAAAACAAATTAAATCAAGTTACCTAAGAAATTGTTTCCGGCAGCTAAATAAAATCTAATCAGAATCGATAAATTAACAAATTAACAATTAACAACCGTTTCAATTACTGCCTGCAACAAAATGATCATAATTTTGAACATTTAATTAATTATTTTATAAAATTGTCATGTTGCTATTATTGAACTGTAAATTTGTTAATTATTAATTTATTAATTTTTAATCTGTTAATTGTTAATGTGTTAATTTCTCGATTCTGATTATATTTTGTTTAGCTGCCGGAAACAATTTCTTAGGTAACTTTGATTTAATTTGTTGTTCTTACTACGAATCGGAAAGTATTTTTTTCTCGGGAAGGTGTAGAAATAAAGTATTAAAGTGGTATATTTTCGAATTCAGTAAGTGAAGCTGTACACGAATCCGTTAAAAAAATATAGGGGTTCCATTAAAAAAAATATCCGATGACGTCATCACGCGAAAACAAATGAACTTCGGAAATGCGCAGGTATAGAAACAAGGGTCTTTTTAAAAAGCAAAATCGACGTGTCCGAGGAAATTTCATGAAACGTCATCGTTTTAGAAATAATGAATTTATTCCATACCTTTCTTCCACACTGTATATGCAGGGAATCATGATCATAGATCGAGTGTAACCAATAATCGGCATGAGGATTAAAATAACTCCAATTTCTCTACATATTATAATACACCATCAATATTACAGTTGTTATTTACGCGAGCAATATGTATTATGCATTAAACGTTATTAAAGTCTATAGTTAACCTTGTAGTTGATTATTTAAATTTTATTTTAAGTTAGGTACGTGTAGTAGTTGATTAGCTGCAAGTGTGTGTCATATCGTGTGTCATATTGCAATTTCCATGTTTACACGTATAAGTGCAAGGTTGCACTTACATATCTCTCTCTTTTCTCAAGCATTATTATAGCATCTTAATCTGATGAAAAGTATAAAAAATAATTTAAAAAAAATACTTTATTACTAATAATTTGATGGATTTTGAACTATTAACAGTTACTACTCTTCAGAATTTAATTAAAGAGTTCTAGAAAAGTCTGTATATAGTGAACTGTGTTTTATTCAAACTCATTTAAAAATCTAACTTCCTACTGCATTCAAGACACCTTAATTGAGAAACTAATTTCCTGCAGTACGGTAGAAAATTGCAATCTCTTTTACTAAATTAAAGACATTGTTACCTATTAAACTCGCAAGATAATTTTCTTTGGATGTTTGCAAAAATTTCAATTTTCTCTTAAAGAGTGCTTCTGATTCAATTCTAAATAATGTCGATCCATCATTTACAATAAAGGGCTGGTGTAACATTTATAATATTTCAGATTAAATTCAGTTTTTATTAATCGTGTAAATATTTGACATTTTAGACACACCTTATTTGTTATTAAACATGCCATAGTTTATTTACTGCATTCATGATAGGACTTTAAGTGAGGATAAATTGCCACGTCTAACATATTATATTAGCACCCTCCTACTTAGTATACGCAATATTAGCAACAAAATCTCATTTTAGTTCATTCTTTCAATTTATCTACAAGTTACTGTTGCAGCCTTGAGCCTTGTCAGATTATTCAGAAAATATCACCGACTTATTGTAATAACATAAATCAAATATTTTTGATATGGTTTGACTAAGGACTTCTTGTAGTCTATTCAATTTTTATTTGAGAATAACTAAACAAGCATAACTGTTCTAAAATTACAACAGCACCTTCGCCGAAAACAGAGAAATGCCCTCCGCAGGCTAGTAAGAATCTTAATCAAACCTTGCATTATTAAAACAGGACTGCTGAAGGACTTCAGCGGCCTTGGGTGCAACATCGATGAAAAGATCATAGAAAATCTTCATTTGTGAAGCTGCTAAATTGTGGTATTTTATCCGAATTATCAATCAAGGGACTAAGGGAACCACATGCTCCATGTAAGATTCACAAAATTTAAAAAATCGACAGCTTCTAAAATAACCCAATTTTTATAAAATTTCATAAATTGCCCTTTCTTACAATTGCAAATTATATATTATTATGTATCGTTCCATACTAAAGTACAGTATAGGTATTATCTTTGTTCATAGCAACCCATTAAAACTTTTAATCGACAATTAAGCAAGACATCGAAAATAAGATTCCGTTGCGAATGAGGAAAGTTTAATGAAGTTTTTTACTGTTCGAGCTTTTGACACCTTGTTTCTAACTGCGCATTGTGACTACCTAAATTCAACTTGTAAGGTACATAATAACAAGATCACTAACTGACTTTATACTACGTTGTCCTAATTAAATTATTTAAGGGTGTCAACTCGCAAACTACAGCTTTGTTAACCATAATGAGAATAAATACTGAAACTCGACGAAAATTTATATGTCTAGAAAGGGAGAACGCCGAGTTACTCGGGATTTATATAATACGCTTTTTTCCATTTCCCATGAAACGTTTGGCAGCGTAGCAAAACATGGTAATAAATAAAAGACAAGAAAGACAATATTCTTTAGTGATTCTGTTTTCAACTCTATGCTTACATAATCCAATCATTCTACTCCACCTGTTAGAAATTAAGACATCTAGAACATTTCAAAATAATCCCAACATCTTTAGATTAGTAATTATTATTTAGTTAATAATTATTTCAGAAAAACCGGAGTTATATTTATTCCCAACTGTTGAACCATTTTTATTACTGTTACCTAGACAAGGCGTGGATTTATACTCAAGCTTACCTTCAGTTCATAAAGAAATGCAAAAAATAATTTGAAATGCAAACCTTCTAGTCAAAGTCAATGAACACCCACCTAACACCTACCAACCTTTCTATAATTGCAAATATAAATAAACAGCGATGTACAAAGGTCTAATTTTCTGTGCAAAAATTTGCATTCAAGTAAAATTAAAGAATATCGTTTTAACCTGTAATGTGTAACACGTAGGAGTGTGTAGGAATGGAGAGACTTTCACTAACTACCACGTCTTCAAAAAAGCAATTTTTGGTATTTTGACTATCTTTGACTTTTCTATCTTTTTTATTCTTGCTACCATAGCAAGGTCGGATTTTAATCTAGTACGCCATCCTTCGCATAGACCACTGCTAGAATTCTTTCTACTCTAAATGTTATCTTATCTTATCTTATCCAACGTGTTCGCAAAAGCTCACCACCTTGAATCCTGCACTCGAATATCCTTCCTCACCGCCCTTTACCATTTGGCTATCTTTAAAGTTATTTAATGAATAGGTCGTATAGTGTCGGTCATTTCAGAGCATACTGCTTTTTGCTCTTGCTACCTCACCCCTGTTTCATTTTGATCCATCCTCTCTATCAAAGAGAAACTTAAACCCTATAATTAATGAAGTGTTTCATTTCATGTCGTTAGAACGTACACTCTTCTTTGTTCTAGCGCCTAGTCACTAAATGAACATTTTAAGGTGCCTATTTAATCCTATCTATTCTGTTACTAGAATATGTCCACCCACACGTCTTTACCAATATCCTCTAAAATTCTCGTAGTCGCAACATTTTCATCCTGGAGAGATTAAACTTGCCTTTATTGGTGCGTAGGCATTTCGTTTTTCACCGGATTATAAAGTAATTAATTAAGTTTTAATATAATTTTTATGAACAACAGCAGGAAGAATAATAAATTAGATACCTACTACATAAAAATTCCATGTACGTTTAGAGTTACCTAGCAATCGAGTTACTTTCATGTTCTTGTAAACTTCAGAGCAAACCTAGATCTAATTTTGTTAAATGTGTCTATTTGTCTGAACGAGAAGAAACTTCGTGCTGCTAGGTATATTTTTCTATAATACCTTCAATTTTATATTCAGTCATGTAAGAATTCTTTTTTACACATGCATTACAGGAGGCGCCATCTGCTTTGTAGGTCCGTTCCGCACATCTAACAATTAATCTAGGACGAAATGATGAGACCAGGATTCGAACCTCGCACCTCTTGGTTGCTAAAGTTAAAAAATGAAAAAGTACTTTGTATTATAAGAGCTCGAAATGGAAATCGGCATATATTATTAAAATTTGATCTTGAATTTAAAATAATGTTACAGTTACTTCATTGTCTGAAAAATTATGGCATCTGACTGGAAAGGAATTAAAGATTCAGCAGTTACAAGATTTTGTAAAGTGCTTTCCGCATTTTAGAATAACTGTTAAAGAATTGTTGCCGTATAGAACTGCTTATATTTTGCAAGCCCCAATTACGTTATAATATCGCAGCGAATAGCATAAAATATTCTTGTATAAATCTTTCAGAAATTAGAATATTACAGTATGAGATAATGAATGGAAATGAAATTTTGACGCAGTCATTTATTTTCATAAAATGTACTACGACAAAAACAAAACGTTTCATCGCGTATTCCTAAAATTGCAACCGATTGCGGAGATTCATAAATATGTATGTAAGGAACGAGTTTAGGAGACTTTCAGTCTTATGAAAATATTATTTCCAACAACAAAAGGGCTTATATAACTTGGAGTCAGCTTAAGTATTAAATATTGATTTCTGAGATGTATTGCTTTTACAAGGGTTCTAATTGCTGTCATCGCGAGAGCTTAGCAAAATGTTATTTAGGTTTACACATTTCTTGTTAATGAAGTTCTGCTCGGATTAATTTTATTTTTGTGCGTTTATTAATGACCGACGAATAGCACAGGACTTTCGAGTTCAAGGTATCGGGTTTTGGGCAGCTTAACCCTCTCAACTGTGAATTATCATTTAACAAGCTCCAAGTAAGTAACGGCAAAGATTGGTTGGAATTGGAATTAAATTATAAAATTAATTACTATCTTGTTTACTTTTCCCCTGTTTACCTTAGATACCTAAACCCCGAAAAGTAATAACACGAGCTAATTATTATAACTACTAACAGTTAACCATTACATATTAAAAATAAAGATATTTCCATAAATTAAGGGAATTCTGATTTTTTCTATAATTTAAAAAAAATCAGTTGAAACTATCCTAATAGTACCTCAAACCCAATAGGTAGGTACTGACTATAATGCAGATCTTGATAAAACACTTCAACCTTAAAAACAAAAACAACGTAAATCTAAAAAATGTAGGTCTTCCAAAACTTAAGGGCTAAAATTTCAGGATTTTTTAAAGCACCGACGGAAGTGTCTGAGCTCCGCGGATTTCACGATCAATAAGCGCTAGCAAAAACCCTAAGCAAGAAATAATGTATATGGTTATGTCTAATGGAAAAAAAACTGTAATTTACAGCTGCTGCAACAATATCTTTAGATGGCCCGCAGAGGCCACAACACTTAAAATTTAATATAACTGCAATTTCTGAAAATTGTTTTAAGGCTTCTTTATTAATAAACTCCTTCCTGATTAAATCTTATTTTTTATATTATCCGAATCTTCTCCTTCAAGCCATTGCTCTAAATTACTTTATAATACCAGAAACGATTATCTTAGAAAGGCGCATTTATTTTATTATTATGAAGTATACAAGACTTTATTAGTTCCAGAATTTCAGCTTCAAGATGAAACCATAACACCCAAATAAAAGGTTCCAGAATAACAAGGTCTTCTGATTATGTTCCATGGTTGCTTCGAATAGAACTAAAAGCCCTACCAATCATTTAAACACATCCTAAAACCCGTAAATACAGTATAGCGCCCTAGGAAACGTTCCAGTATTTTATAAGCATTAAATACAGTTGGCCAATAGTGAATGAGGAATCTGCCGCGGGAGCCATGCTAGTTTAAAGAAAACTAACTTTTTAAAGTTGCGCCCACAAATCATTGGATTTTGTAATGCGTGTGCGTGTACCATCGGTACAAATAATCAGTTTTTTCCAAGAAGATTATATAAAATTTTTAAATCAAATTAAATCCCTTTGTAAATCTTCCTTTGAAGTAAATAATTAATTAATGAAATAATAAATATGCACCTCCTGGGGGATTCAATGTTAGCTCATAATCGCATTGTTACGGCACTGGTTGATATATGAGCAAACTTAGTTTAATTACAACAACGTACACTATCTAGTTTACCTTGGCAATGGTATTTCTCCCACAAACTTGAATCTAATTGAAGTACTTTAGACTACAAAAAGATAGGGCAAAGAACGAAACGAAACCAAAAGAAAAGCTGAAAGTGCACCAACAATCAGTTTCAGCTAATCGATAAATTCCAGAAATACGAGACGTCGCATTGGAATTCCTTACACATTCCGTACGATCCCAATCACATTCCCACATAGTGTTCATTTTGAACTGCGACATTATGCGTTTTAGTTCCTAAATATTTATCAGTTTCCTTTTAAAGAAAGGCAAAAGCGAAATATCTCCCGCTTAACGTGCTGAAAAAACTATATTCAAGTAAATAATAAATATCTTCATTACTGTTCGCGATTCAGTGTTACTTTCATTAATTTCTCTCTCCTTTTATTATAAAGTCAAGTTTGAATTCACAGAACATAAACAAAAATAACTTATTTACGAAGCAGGGGATAGAGGAAACGCTCAATATGAGAAAACCGCAGATTTTCTAATACAACGAAGGATTCTCATTGAACAAAGCTGAAGGCTAAAGTTCACTGTAAATTACATACTACAGAATTTATTAAAAGGAAGATAAATTCAACATTATCTTGTTATTTTCAGGAAAATTAGATATATTTTTTTAAAATGTAAACAACGATTTTGGATTTAATATTAGAACAGTAAAGTTATAATTTTATTTTCAAGTGTAAATCAACAAGGTAACAAAAAATGTATACCTACATATACTTTCCTTAATTAAACAAAACCACTTGTGTGTCTAGATTTGTGTAGCTATTTACTTTAAGGGTTGTATTTGTATAAGCAAATCTGAACTGAAGATACTCTCCCTGGATGTTGCAGAGATTTACCAAGGTTTGTAATTATTTGTACAGCTAGGATAGTTAGATAAAATAAAACCTAATAAACGACAAAAAAGGAGCAGAAAGATAACACTGAAAAGGCACTTAAAACGCTGCAGTCGCATAAATAAAACAGTAAAAAAAAGTTGATATGTTTTCAACTAACAGCTAGTCAGGATTATCTCAGTTTTTGAGTAATAAGAAAATAATCGACTAAATTTTTTAATGGTACAATACATACCTATTCTACAAAACGCTTAATCCAATTTCAATGGATAAGCGCGCTGACGAATTTCTTACCCTACTCAAAAAATTATAGCAAAATAAATTGTCAGCTATCAAAAAATATTCCTTATTTCGAGGATAAAAACACGTAAATGTCATCCCTTAAGTAGTGGAACTTCTTATCTGCTTGCAAAAACGAACAATATTTGGAGAACCATTACACAATTAAAATGTGCTACGTATGTCACCCAAAACAGGCTGGAACTAGCAAAGAAAAAAAACAGTTGGCATAAGCACAAAAACTGTTTGCTTTAGAAAAATATTAGAAATACAATCTTAATAGTAAGGTCACAAAGAAATTTTATTAAATTAGGGGTTATATCTAGATTAGTACTGCAAATGTGAATTTATGTGCTCATTTTAAACCAGGTTTCGTTTATTTGCTGCTTCTTCCTAATTCAAACCAAATTAATTTTTAGAAGTGAAAATTCAGAACAGCTTGGAAGAAAAAAATTAAATAATGTAGAGAAAATGTACTAAACATTTTCTGAACTACCCTTAATTGAGTCCTATTTTTGTTACATAAATTAAGTTATGATTCGTATAAAATGAATCAAAAGTCAACACCCACGCTTGTTGAAAGTAATTAATGTGAACAGTACAAACAATAAGTGCTCATTTTGAAAGACCTGTATTATTTTATTTTCCATTTTTAATATTAAATTAACACACCAGACCGTCGATTCAGTATTTTTATTTCCCATTATTCGCTTAGAATAACACAATGCTGCATTTAAAATGCAGTTAAATTGTTTTCTATCTCTTTATTTTTCCGGTATTTATTTAATTCTAAAAAGAGTTTCCAGAACTCTTGTAAAGAGCCATCACAGTTTTTTATTTTAGATTTAATATTAACTTTTATGAGGCTTGTAACTTGAATTATTATTACCTGTTGCTTATGGCAACATACAATTTCGGACAGTATTAAGCAATTATTGGTGAAAAGAAAAATATACCAGCAACCAATAAATTAGAAGCACCTGAAACAACAAAAACTCTGTGAACAAGATTCACTCAAATGTTAAGAAATTATTGTTATAAAAACATAAACCATGTCTAATGAAAGCAAAACACGACCAAACGAGAATGACATTAGGTAATCCACCTCCAGTAATGGAGCTCATAAAGTTTACGTGAAGAAAATTCACTCAATTGTTAAGAAATTATTGTTATAAAAACGTGTAGGTACCAGGTTTAATACAACCAAAACCCATTGCCTGGCAAAAGGCATCTAACGAAAAGGATAGACCAGTAACGACCAACAGTTAGGACCGGAAAATAAAATCACTTTTGTTTTAAAATAATTCACTATTATGATTATTTAATATTTTTCGTAAATAAAACAAATATCACTAAATTCACTATTAACAAATTTTTATTTTATAGCAACACTCCCGAGTTTTAAAAGCAGACTGACTAAAATTATTACCTGGTTTAATATTTTTCCTTGTTTGCAGATGATAAGAAACTTGTTCTTCATGAATAGTTCTTCTTTTTTTTAGTTTTGGGATTCTACTGATAACGAGTCTTTCAATACAATATTTTATTGCGTATTACCCATTTATCCTGCAGTACCCAAACAATTTATTGTAGTGCAATAGTTATTTGTATCACAAGGCCAGAAACAGCACATTTGCGAGTGCGAGGCGGAACGCCGAGTCCTGGAGCACGTAGGAGCACTCGCAAAACTGTTTCTGGACGTGTAATACACAAGATTTTTTGTGCCAATGTTTGTTTAAATAAATTAAATTTACATTAAAATATTTAGTAATAGGATTTTTTTTATGATTTTAAAATCAAGATTCCTTGTTTCCTGGTATTCATTAAACTTAATTCATTTATTTTCTTACAATTTCCATTGACGTTTATTTATAAATTTCATTATCTTTGATTTAATAATGGATACACCGGCGCATATTAAAGATTATATTCAAATCACCACAGTGGCTCAAATAGGTAATCGTATTTGTAAAATTTTGCTAATTTATTTGTTTGATCGTCTCCGACCGCGATGCACAAATTTGACTTTGACAGATTGAGTCGATGCTGCCAACTAATAACCTTCCTACTTTCAACAATTCCTACTTTTTGCCGGCCTAGGCCGGAGAAACCTCTGTTTCTGGCAGATTTCGCGATGCAGAAACTCAGTGATGCCGACCGGAGGCACAAAAAATTTATTTAATTATATTTTCATATTTTGGCAATGGAGTGTATAAACTGTAATCTCAAAGTGCTACGTATTTTTTTCCCGGGTGGGGAATGCCAACTTCGACGGTTATATTTATATCCCCCCCCCCTCATGTAACTCTCAAATTAGGAAAAACAAACACAGGACGAGATCCTTTGTAAAATTGTAGTATAAATTCATAGAAACTTTTTCCTTCAAACCATAGGAACACAATTTGTCATTCTACTTTGTATACACCCTGTATATTAAACTGTAAATATTTACTAGAAGTATTATTTTGAAATTCTTTCCTGTAACATCATTTTTAATATTTTAAAGAAATTAACTTAACTTCAATTCTGCAAGACTCTTTCTAATAGTCTGTATTTAGTTTTGAATATTAAAACACAAAATAAGATTTTGTTTGACAACTGCTGAGATTCATACATTTATACATTCATACATCCATTACCTAATATTGGAATAACTCCAATGTGACAAAAAAAGTAAAAACTGGTCTGGCTTGCGATAAACTATACAGAACTGTGTCCAGGTAATAAGAAATCGTTTTAAATTTCTCAGTTATTGATTTTGTTTTATTCGATAATAAACACTGTCGTTAAACCAACCCTAAAATAATTATTAATTAAAGCGCTAGTCGGCTAATTTCATGAAGTAAAGCTTGGAAGGGAACTAGAGGTATTTTTGTAGCAGTTAAAAAAATAAACATCTCGCTACGTAACTTCTAATTTTTCTTTGTAATACTACAGTATGCTGTTTAGTGCAGTACAATAAAAATAAAGGGTTGTCATTAAAAACATGTCGATGACGACAAAAATTATAAAAAAATATCTTGCATTATTAATTGTAATGAGTTGAAGTCCAGGTATACGGATCTCTGGCAGATCATTGCACGTTTAAAGAAAAGGCCGATTTTAGCCCGAAATATGAGCTAGGAAAACCGATATTATAATCAAGATTACACAAATTAGGATTTAACTGTTAATTTTCTTTATCTTACGGTAGTTTGCTACTTCTTAAATAAAAACATTTGCTACGTTAGCAGTTTCTAATAGAACTGTATTCCTTTCAACATATACGTTGTAAATTTAAACCATGGCAAGAATAAAGATAATGAGTCTTGCGTTTTAAAAAATCACGCAATATACTAATTACACATAGACCCTAATAACAGTTTTCATGCTACATCTGATATTTTCTAACACATAAACTTCGCATGTAAACACGAACGTGAGGCGTATAACACAGATAAATGAATGAACAATTAAGTGCTCATAATTGGTCGTATTAAAGCTATTTTTGTGTCGATACATTCAGTTTGTACATACAAAACTGTTTCCATTTTCGCTTTCTGCTTTGCTTTTCAACCTCCCCCGAAGAAAGTCTTAGTATAAACATTAAATTCTGTGTCGTGTTCTACATTTAGGTTTGTGTTGCTATGTAGTAGTTCTATTCCAAAAGCTTGTTTGTGGGTGGATTCTATTAGAATTTAATCCCATGCCTGTGACTTATTTACACACCAAATTAGGCAGCAACTTGTAATATGACCATTTAGTGAAATGCATGAGCGATGAAGTATATCTTAATTAATTACAGAGTACCGGGTTGAGTTTTAATGAAATTAATTCAAAAGCAAAACTTCAATAAATTTCAGAGTTTAATTAATATATTCGGGATTTATTGATTAGACTTACCTCAGCGTCAGAGAATTATATCTACACGTTATAATTTAAACCCGTTTCGATTTCATAAATGAATTACCTACCAAATAAATGCAATGTTATGTTGTTACAGTTTTCGTAAAAATTTAGAAGAAAAATATTAACCTGCTCTGTAAATACGTAGATAATTGATTACCGGCACAACAACGAAACGTTCATTGAGGACTTCCTGATGCTACCCTGCCAGAAATAGCAAAACAAATTAGAGCTACAGGAAAGTGCACTCAATTATAAAAGCTTCAATTTGCAGGTTCTTAGAATAACCTACTCCATCTATACCTTTCCAATTCATGCCAACCTGACTTTATTAAGATTTACGGATTGTTAAAGCAACAGAAGATTCACTAACCATGCCATTCTTCCTAAGCACAGAATGACATAAAAAATCAAGTATGTAGTTATCCCCTACACAATATTTTTTTAATAATATCCCACTAATATGCACCTTTGCCCTTATAACGTTGGTTTCATAACTTTTTAATTGCAAAAACGAAAGCTAAAATATATTATTCTTAGTTAAGATAAAACTTTGACCTTTGAATATTTTCATTTTCCTAATACATGAGTAGGTGTTTTATTTAAAAAAAGAACTTAATTGAAAATGTTATTTACACTTAATACGGCTTTTTCCAAAGTTTAAATGTCAATAAAAATTGCGCTGAATTTTTCATAAAACCGTTTCATGTAGTAATAAAAGGTAGGAAGTTTAATTAAGTAAAACCTTCGCAGTTTAATTCAGACAAGTAATGATGGGAAATTGAGGTGAGTACCGTAAGGTTAGTTCTAACAGCTGTGGTAATTTTCATATTTGATTAAGGATTCTAGTTGGAGATTACCTAAACCTGCTGCATTTGTAGTAAAGTCAGATAATTTGGTTGATATTACATTTTTAAAATAGAATTTATTAGTAATGTTTCATATTGTATATTTTTACAATTTGTATAAAATTATGTGATTGTATACGTTCAGTAAAGAGATAATTTCTGCTATTGATCTAAGAGACAAGTTGTACTGCAAAAAACTTTAACGAAGAGAGTAAGAAACCTTGGAATTTACAATGGGGGGATGAAAATACCAAATGAGATCAGAGATCAAATACAGGGTGCTAAAAACAAGTGTCACAAACTTTGGGGAGTGAAAGTATTGCCCAAAATATGACGAAAAGTGTTAATTAAAGTGGGTCTGCAAATGGACGGTTTCAGAGTTACGAATTATGTAATGAACAAACAGCAAAGGCAAAAATCAAATGAGATGTTCAAAGTGTCCTTCCTCCATTACAAGGCAGACATGATATCTCCGCCGCATAGACATTCGAACTCTTTCGAAAACTCCCACAGTGGCTCGGATTCGGTGGGATCCCTGATCTACTCGTTGCTGCAGCCCATCCAGGTCATTAGTACACTAACGCTTTTAAACATCCGCAAAGAAAGAAATCAAGGAGTTTAAATCTATGTTACAGGTCTTTTATGGTGGTAATTCCATCAATAACCTAATACTGCCATAATCAGGTGTAATAAAAACGAAAGTCGGGTGGTCAGGAAAAAACTCAAAAAACTGTCAAGGCTTCCATGCCTAGAAAACCCGAGGACTACATACTAAATATGCAGACCCATAGAATCAGCAGTGGGTTTCATTTCCGAAAACGTTTCAGAGATCTTATAAGGCGAGGAAAAAGAAGCTGAAATGCCCAAAAAAATTCGAGACTGAAATCACAGCAATTTCATTGTGTGTTCAGAAGATAGTGCGAATACATATGGAAGACACCAAGGAACAATCCAAGGTAGTCCTAGAGTACCTCGAAGCACTAGTACGCAACAGAGTAACTCTGGGTGCTGGGACACGAGGTATTTAAGAAAAACAAGGAAGCGGCACAAGCCAAAGTTGAAGAACTTTTAGTAGGCCCTGAACCCACTTGTGAAGTCTTTTATGCTATCGCAATACGGTCTCTAAAACAGTTGTACCTGCTATGCATTGTGTGTACTGAAGACAGACAATTACAACACCGTTTCATATCTTTGTGAATGTCCCGTCCCACCTTAGTACCACTTTGAAGTACCTCCCCCGAAAGGACACCAGAAGCTACCATCAGCGTCATCCTAAACATTTTTAGAAACACTAACGCAGCCTAATAGGCAAAGAGCTTCGCTGTGGGCCGGATCAGAAGTGCACGCGAAGACAAATGTTAATAATAAGTGTACCTACTGCAAAAAAAATGCAACAAGTTATGGTTGTCATGTCATTGTAACTTCATACGTTATATGGAACTGTAAAGCGAATAATCTTCACAATATTAACATGATCCAACAATGTGGTGTCCCTCCACACTACATAAACTCAAATAAAAGGTCAGTAGAGAAGATGCATCCCTGAAGGTGTATATTTTAACCGAAGAAAACCAAAAGGACGATTAAATCTCGAGATTTGACGCTAGTCATTTTATTTTTATATTATCGAAGGAAACCACTCATGTGATAGGTACAATGTGCACAATTGTTAGCCTGGATCTAGTCGGTCTCGGTACCAAAGCACGAAACCGCATTCATTTATGTTTAATTTATCAAAATATGCTTGTTCTCCAAAGTTAAAATGAAATGGATGAGGGAAAATTAAATGTAAAAACCTTTTACTCATTGTGACTGAAAATATACCGTTGACCAGCGAAGCATAAAGTTATCTAAATCAAATTTAAGGAAGGTATATAATTTAATGTGGGTATATGAAGTTTAAGTAATTTGCATTTTAATAACAAGGGCCTTTACAAAAAGTTGGGAAATAATGCAGCTTGTATTCTATAAACGTACATCCTTAAAAGTTGGCAGGAATTTCATATTAAAAATAAATTAAAATTCGCCTTCTAACTTGATGTGACATAATATATCTAAATCGGATGTTTTTATAACAAAATTCCAACGGTCATAAATCTCCGGGTTCTTCACCTAAATATATCTCATTGTTTTGCTTACACCAAAGACCTATTCCCCTCGTTTCCAATTACCACAGGAGCGTATCTTGGACTTTAGCCCGTCACGGTATTTCTTGTTGTAGGCTTTTCGGCACTCTGTTTCCTCCAATAAACCTTCCGACTTTCCCAACTAATAATTTAAACATAAATTTTGAATAATTATAATACCGAACTCAACAATGATAAAAAAAATAGTTGTTACGCCCTGAAGATGTTTTTCGTAACTTTGTACAAAAAAATAAATAAACTCTCTTACCTTAAATTAAAGAAAAAGTACATCTCACTGTTGTTCAAGTTTATTTAATAAAATTTTCACTTAAAACGTTTATAGATAATCTATCTTCTGTAATTTTTATATTACTTTGTGCAAACATGCCTGTTACATTAAAGTAGCCTGCAATTAATATAACACGAGCACTTGTGCGTGCAGCGATCTTAAATAATGACTAGAGAGAATAACAACAATAACACAACGACACACTTTTATGTACCCATATTATATAAGTCCGTAATATTTTGATATCATCAGATGTTACTCAAAATTAATCATGTTCGTGGCCACTTCACAAGTTTTCGAAATTAGTTCGCAAACTTTTTTTATTTGGGAAAATATTTCAATTAAATTCTTTGGATTATTATCATTGCAACTGGTATAATACTGTCTCATAAAATAGATTAATAATAATTAAGTTTATGGCTCCAATGATAGTTTTCAGTGGCACTTGGTTTTTATCAGACAAGCATTCAGGAACGTCGCCGTGAACGTACTGAGGCGTCCAACAACGAGACGCCTGCGATTACTGATTCTATTCTCCCGGTTTCCTGTTGACCTAGGCCGAGCTATACCTTTACCGTGAGCAATTAAGCTATTGATAGGCTATGGTCTACTTAACAAAATAAACGGTGGTGACAAATTATAGCTCAATAAATCAATAAATACTGTCTGAACTGATTTAATTGACTAATTGCTAACGGTTTTGTAGATTTAATCGCTTGTACAATGATGATGTAGAATATTACTGAAAGATTAATCGTTAAATTTTGCCAAACCCTGTATATATCTTTAAGCTACCTTCTGAACAGTATGTTAAAGAATTTTACTGTATTAGATTTTCAAGTCCAAATAGAACACTAAGTAACTGGTACAGGAAAGTCCACTCCGTTCTGAAAGCTTCGTTTACGGAAAAAGACAAACAAAACTTTTACCAAACAACAGTTGCAGTCTATTAAAAATAATTCCTTACAGAATCAGTGTACCCTCAAGCTTACATAATTATATTTTCAGCACGAACCTTACCAAAAGAAATACAGCTTTTATTATTGTTAAATTAAATTGTCTACAAATTACTAAAAGGTTCTGATGATAATAATGCTTTGGCGCGGGTTGTTGCGTGGTACATGTTTAATCAAAAGAAAATACATCACAGTCCCAAAGGCTTTTCACATACAAAGTTTTGTAAACCCGCGGATATAGTAAGGTCCACAATAAAGAAAGTACTTACTTGGGAAGCAATGCGCTTGTTATCTCATATACAGTATAGTCTTGTAAACTAATACACAACAAAACAAAATGATAATTACGAAAATGGCTTTTCAATTTAATTTTCGTTTATACACAAATTACAAAACAATCCCTCATGCACCATTATTGAATTCTAAATGCATAAATTGTTGATTATCAGAGAGCCAATAGTGGAGGAGCTAATTTGTCGATGTAAATTTCATAAAGGTGTCAGTTATCTAACGTGTACAATTGTAAACAGACAATTATAATCTAAACCGAGTTCGAAGAATAATTTCCCCAGAGCCAACCTGAACTGCACAGCAAATCCTAGTTAGGATAACAGAATGTGATATTATAGGATCAAACTGATTATTATCAGCACTTTTGAATCTGCATGACAATTAAATGCACCCATTCTAAAAAACTTTCTACTAGTACGAATTTCATGTGTGACCGCCAATAATTGGGGTATCCAGAATAAGAATCCTTTACGAATACCTGCCGCTAGTTCCGGTCAAAGCGCCAGATGTAGCAAGAAAACCCGTGTCGCAACTCAGCAGCAGCAACCCCCCTATGAGGAACATTACTTTCGTCCCTAACTATACATCTCAAATTGATTTATTCCTGTTCTTAAATCTTCTCTATTTCCTCTTCAGGAATTGGGATGTGAGGACAATTTCTAGTTCAATCCTCACTCTGGTTTAGGAATTCTTTAAATGCCCATTCCTCCCATGATTGAGAATGTTGACGCAACTATTCTTGGAGTTATTTGTAAGTTCTTCTTTCCTTGTCTCAGCTGGGATCCTAGATCGACACTTGAACAATATTTCGTTGGTTCTATTTTAGGAGCTTGGTTATCCATTTCTTATTCGCTAAATGGGTCCAGGAAACGTATTCTCGGAACCACTCGACATTTTGTCGTGTTCGACAAAAATAATTGAACCAATCAGAAAGCTACTTTCCTTGATCATATGTCACACCAAAAAATATGGTTTGATTGGTTCAATTTTGCGACAAAATGTCATGTGGTTTCGGGAATACGTCTACAGGTCTCATTATTCAATAGGAAATTATTTGGGTTCAGTCTTATTTTATTTAGGGTAGCGTTTTATTATTCCATTTGTTGCTTAAAAAAGTTATAAGTCTTTCAAACACTGTTAGAATTTCAAATTAAGAGATGCTACAATTCAGTTTTTAAATTCTCGGTGCAAAAACTTATTCCAATTCAAATTCTCAAAGTAAAAATTTATTCGAATGAATTTAACTTTTCCTGAAGGTAAATCGCAGTTGGTTGCTTACTTCGAATAGTGAAATATTTTAAAGAATGACTTCATAAAAGATGGATTTTGAATTCTTGAATAGCTACACGATGCACTCGGTTACATTTATACCCCAATCTACAGCTATTCACCCTGGAAAATCATAATATGTCTCGAATTTCACACAGGGTAGGTTTCTAATCCCAACTAAATTTATTTCCTCTATATTTCATCTTAAATGTTGTAATTGTTACGATTTAATGTTCAATTTTGCAAACAAGAAAATGAGTAGATCTAAGGTGAAAAGAAAAAAAATACGAAATACTTAATTTAGATTCTCGCATTCTTTTACCAAATCTTCGGTCCGATTAGCTAAAAAGTCCTAAAGCTCATTTGTACGGGCGATACGATCCCTTGAGAGATTAGCGAATTCCTACTTCGGAAAAGCCTAGATAATTATTTTTTCAGTAGATGCAGCGAATGTTTCAATTTGTTCTGCCCTTGTCCCCTCGAGAGCTATCAATAAATAATATAAAGGAAAACTTAAAAGTTGAACTGTTTCAACAAGAAACACCTCATAAAATTGACTTTTATTTTCTCTATTTTAAAGCAAGCATTAATCCTTGCCCATACTTGTAAGTTTTCCGTGCTGGTGCATTTCATAAAAGTTTATGAAAGCCCTTGAGGTGAAACTTCTATTTACGGTGTTATTATGTGCTACACTAAGCTCAGCCCATACCCACTTTGTTGAAATTGAAACGAGTTGCTAAGCGTAATTCCAAACAATGCAAGGCTATGTAGGAAGAGTTATGTTAAAATTTAAACCGCGTTCAGTTCTGTTTACCATGAACTGCTTTAGTTACCGTTCTGAAAGCTAAATAAACTTTCCAAATCCGAATAAATGTAGATACACTGTTCTAAAACAAGAAGTAAATAGAAATCTGAGCATTGAATTCCTTTATACGCTGTTGTATAATGATACATTTGAAGAAGCTGAAAAATCAATCAAATACCGATGCTGTCTTGTGCGCACTTCTTTACAGAAGCTTTTAAGATTAAGTGTATTTGAACAGTGAAGTTTTCGAAAGAACTACGGATGAAAAAATTAAGTTTGAATTGCTTAAGTCACCGGAAAAGAAATGCATGAAAGCTAGAAAGTATAAATCAAACGAAAAGCTTAAATGTGTTATTACTGAAGTTGAATGGAGAAAGTTTCAAAGTGCTTTATAAAATTTATAGGCTTAATGTAGTGATATTTTTATCTGACGCCTTTTTCCCTGAATAATTTTAAAATAAAGAATATGGATTCTTAAATATTGCGTATCGTCTTTATTACCCGTACTTAGTCTCGCTAAGATGACACATGGAAACTAAAAAATCTTGGTTGACATAAGATATACGGTAATTTTATAACGTACGTTTCTCTATAGATTTTGAATAATTTAACTATTAAATAATAAATGTGTAGTAAAGTAAATAAAGACATATGTAATGAGGCTTCTTACAACAACTTCCTAAGGCAGAATCCTCCCCTAAATAGTTAATCCTACTATAATAAATTTTTAAACACAATACTGAATAAGATTGACTATCAATGCAGATAAAAAAACATGAAGATATCAGGGAAAAAAAGAAAGCGAGGAGACGAGAATAGAATGGTAGCAAGAGACGGAAACCAGGAAAGTAAAAGACGCACAGGAAGACCAATAAATCTCTGGAATTCCATATTTCGAAAGCAATAAAATTGAATTAACAATAAACCTCAAGGACTACAATACACAAGGAGGCAATAAACTTGATTAAAATTAAATTTATTTTTATAAAATCTTGATGTAGTATATAAGTAAAAAAAAACATATTACAGTCCTTCCAGGGATTGAACCCGGAACTCGCTGCGTTGTAGGCTTCATCTGAGCAGACTTAAATAAAATTCAATACAAAACGTTTATTAAATTACAAGTAAATTCCAAACATTTACTTCTAAAAGTAATATCATCTGTGGATTTGGGGAGATCATAGCAGCACCTAAAGGAATGCAAAAATTCGTTCTTTTGTAAGAAAATCTAAGGCAAAATGATACAGTTTCACGCTTTCACGACTCCTGTAATATGATTTTTTAAATCCTGAATATCGAATTTCAAATATACCCTTTTAGTGCCAAGGACGTGGGATTTTCGGCTTCGTAATACTATCAAATAGTATTTTGATGTAACAGAATTTAAACCAACCCCTGCAGACCATAGAAACTAGGAAATAATAATTTAAGTACAATCCATAACATAACATTTTTGAGAGACGATAAAAGTTGCTTTATTTTAATACGGAGAGGTAATTTTAAATGTCACTGCTCACTATTCAACTTAAAACACTTTTTTACAATCACCAAATAATTAAAACTCTATCAGATGAAGAGTTACCATATCGAAGGAATAGTAATCCAATAAACCCCTTTAATGGGTGCAACTATACCAGTACTCCCTTGCCCCAGTTTCAACGGCATCCTGAAAAATTATCCAATAAGTTTGAGTAATCAAAGTAGTTTCTATGCATAAATAGTGATTTGTATCACAAGGCCAGAAACAGCACATTTGCGAGTGCTAGTAAGGTTGCAGGGCGAGGCTGAACGCCGCCGAGTCCTGCAAGTAGGAGCACTCGCAAAACTGTTTCTGGACGTGTAATACACAAGATTTTTTGTGCCGATGTTTGTTTAAATAAATTAAATTTGCATTTAAAATTTAGTATTAGGAATTTTTTTTATGATTTTAAAATCAAGATTCCTTGTTTCCTGGTACTCATTAAACTTAATTCATTTATTTTCTTACAATTTCCATTGACGTTTATTTATAAATTTCATTATCTTTGATTTAATAATGGATACACCGGCGCATATTAAAGATTATATTCAAATCACCACAGTGGCTCAAATAGGTAATCGTATTTGTAAAATTTTGCTAATTTATTTGTTTGATCGTCTCCGACCGCGATGCACAAATTTGACTTTGACAGATTGAGCCGATGCTGCCAACCATATAACCTTCAATTCCTACTTTTTGCCGGCCTAGGCCGGAGAAACCTCTGTTTCTGGCAGATTTCGCGATGCAGAAACTCAGTGATGCCGACCGAAGGCACAAAAAATATATTTTAGTTAGGTCAAATCTTAACCAAAACAGTTGTCAACAATTAAAAGTCAAATAAATCTCGTTAAAACGTTTTCCGTTTAAAATTACATTAAACCTAAATTTAATATAAAGTTTCTTGAATTCTACAGCGCATTTCAAATGTTTCTGACTAAATTGCTTTTTAACTGAATCATATATAAAAGTTGTATTGCAGTGAAACATTACTAAAACATGCAGCTTTATTTTTTCATTTTTTTTTTCAATTTGTTGCACGAAACATCAACCAAATTGTAAAATCCGTCACTCATCATGTCCTAAAACTAGGAATAAAATTATGCATAATAATAAAATTTTATAAAACAAAAAGATTAATTTTCTGCTTTTCTATTTTTAACTACAAGAAATTTACGAAGTAACACCATCTGACTTCCTGAAAACCTCTATTAGATTTGTATTTAGTATAATCACTACAAACATTAATTGTTTCATAACGCCAGAATTTCCGAGGCGAAAGATTACGCATACCTCATACAACCTTTTTAATTGGAAAATATCTTTCAGCCTTAAGGGATTTTAAAAACGAACATTAAGATTATATTATCAAATTTTCTGATAATTTTTTGCTGAAACGTAATCTAAATAATAATCAACCCTGTTTTGAGTTTATAGAGCTGGAAAAACAAGAGATTTATAAGCTTTCGCTTTCAATGTTGTTTCTCCTAGCGGTCTTAAATAATGACCATAACAAACCCAAATAATTCTTTTCCAAACTTGGCAACCATAAAAGAGGGCAATAAGGATACTGCGAACAAAAAATTGGGGCAAGGATGACGTAATAACTATCAGTTGTTGTTATTGGGTTATCAACAGCACTATGACATTGGCTATAAAAAAACTTTCCGAGTTTATAGTGAATAATAAAAAAAGTAGATGACTCGACCCCTTCATTAATCGAGTTTTTACAGGAAATTCAGAAAATACAATTATTGAGATGACGACACCATCCTGATGTAACTAAAATGTTTTTATAAAACCTTTAAACATATTTAAATTTTTAACAAAATTATAAAAAAATTCTAAACCTAATTAAGAAATCTAATTTCACCAAGGAATTAAATATAAATTGTCCCTTCAAGCTAAATTTAGCTTTCTTCCTGTGCTTCAATATCCGATTGCTGTAGAAGTAGGAACTGATATTTTATTCCTTAGGCATGTATTAATTAATTATTTATTTTAAGGAAATTGGTCACAAACTTAGATGCCCTTGTTGACACGGCTGACTGAGACGCCGTTGTTAACCTTTGACTACATTATTCCGCTTCGGCATCCATTTAATTCATATCCTGTTTAGTAGACCAGAGAGTTGCCGTAGTATGCCCCTCTTGTGTGAGTTATTTGCCAAAATTGTTTTAGGACAAATTTTCCCCACCAATTAGTGAAATTGGATTACTTGGCGAAAACATTAACTTTCAACTTATCAACCTCACGTTGCCAATTAATCTTCTAATTGATATTTTACACTGCACCGTTTATCATTGATTAAACTCATTTGCTACCTTATACAGTCGCTTTGCAGAAAAAGAAATTCAGAGAGTTGAGTTACCCCTAGTACTTATTTCATCCTTGATATTGCTTTGCAGTCCATGACCCCACTGAAAGTTGGGTAGCTCAAAAGGAACAATCTCTGATCTTTTCTCACTGGCTTCTTTCTCTTTCACCTCTTTACTATTTGCTCCTATTTAATCATCTTTTTCCCAGTAGTCAGATACTATCCCAAATCTTAAAATAAATTGTTTCACAGTTTTGAAGTTTTAAGCACAAAACCATTTTTTTCAGGTTGTCGAAAAAAATTATTTCCAGAAATTACTATTTACTGAGGATATTTTCATCAATAGAATCTTTGGTTCTGTTACAATTACTATTCGGTTAAATAAAATAAAAACGAAGTAGATCGAGCTAGATAGTCTGAAATTAGTCCAACGGACCACATTCGTAGTTTCAGGCATTGTGTAAAGAGGACGAAAGATAACGTTTCCTAGAAATAGTAGCTTTTGCAAATTCGGAATGAAGCGTCCCAAAAAGCTGTCGATTCATCTTTTATACGATTCCTAAGTATTCCGAAAGTTCTCAATCTCGACTCCATTTATATTCAGACGAATGTCTCTGCCTTATTACTTCCTTACGCGTGTACTGAAGTAGTCGTCGCGTTGGAAAATAAAATGGAAACTCATAAATTATTTTAGAAAATTTCATTGGTATCTGCTATAACACGTGCGTATATCACCGACACTGTCACACATGGAGGAAAAGGAAATAATCTCCCTTGTAATCATCCTCATGCCAATATTAAACGGCCAAATACACTTATCTTCTCATTTTCACATCATTTACTCCCTATATTGAACCTTAAGTTGCCATTTCACAAAATACTGGAAGATGAGGGACATACTGCGTAACGCTTCAGTTTTGTAGCTGTTAATGGTGTGGAAGCGTCAACAGCATTACACGAAATCTTGTTTTCTAGATCACTGACGTTTCGACAGACTTAAAAGATGTAACCGAAAATTTAAAAGTTCTTAACAAATAAATATACCAGCCTTCTTTAAAGATTTATGTTATTTTCACGAAAAGAAAGCTTTCACTTGATGAAGTTTGTCTCTGAAACAACGAAATTCTAACTTCCGTCATGAATAGATATTGGAAAGAAAATCTCAAATAAATCTTTACTTTTAACGACATAGTCTTCAATTTCAAAGGATATCAAAGAAACTTAATTTTGCTAGAGAAGTTGAGTTGAAACTAAAACCAATTCAAGTCAGAACTGTTTAATTCCACAGGAAAGTTATTTAATTTCATTTATCCAGCTGCAGTTCTAAAAGATAAGATGCAAATATTCTTGCAGTTATTTTGTATATTTTTTATTTAAAACTATGTCTCTGTCCTAATAAAAAAGTTTCTTTTTCCTTACTTCCGGAAATTTCTAATAAATGACTTCCACTAATTACATTTTCTTTTCAAACTTGCAAGTTTGTTAATCTAATTAACATTTTTAGCAGGAAATACATCACTATTCAATGTTACTATCAAAAACTTTATAGATTCTTGTTTTTTTTTCAATACAGGTGTAATAAACTAAAACATGTAAATACGGAAGTTGGCTTATGTACTAAAAGGATAATACTCAACAAAATACTGAGGAAGTTCTCGAAAAACAATTCATTGCAGATTTTTTTTCAGAGAGATTTTCATGCCATCCTTAACAGAATTTCCGTTCAAACAGGTCACCCCGCCACATCAAACAAAACAAAACAGAGGCAACCGTATTTCTTTATTCTGTGAAAATGTTGATTAACAAAACAAAGCAAATTGTTTTTTGGTTTTGTCAGAAGTTACCTCATAATCCTTTTTATGTAAAAAAATTGTTGTAAATAATAAGAATATTCTAACATCCTGCAAAATTTTGTAACAAATTGAAAAAGGCCTGAAAATTATCAATTTCCTTAAAATATTTCTTCTTTTTTAATTTTTAGCTGCAAGTTCAGAAATCGCCAAAAGGAGATGGCTGTATCTAAAATGAACAGACATGCTCGCAATCGTGATGTTGAATAATTAACATTACGAATTTTTTTTGAATAAATTTAACAGCGGGAACAAAACAATTTTTACTTCCAAAGGCATTTAAACAATTAATCAATAAACAATGCATTTAGTATATGTATGGTTTAAACAAATATTCGCTTGTATAAATTGAACGGCAAGTAAAAAGGAAATTTTTATATTAAAAACGTTGAACCGTAATATGGAATGAAAATATTAACATAATTAAAAGCTATAAAAGATAAATAGAAATATAACGAAGAAAAAGTACAAAGGAAATACTATTAAGGATATTCTGCGTCTGAAAAGAAAAAGGCGTTTGTTTAAATCAAATCGAGCGTAAAATAAATTTTTCATTCAGAGGAAATTAAACGAAATCCGATATTCAATTATAGCAGGAACTTTAGAAGAAAGGATATGAAAACGCAATAAAGGAAAAGTAATATTAATTTCTAGTTAATCCTCCAGGATTCAACAATTGAAAGAATCAAAATGCAACTTTTCAACTAAAAGTGGTTTGTTCCTGAAAGTTAAAAAATGGCGAATGGTATCTACAAACCCGCGTAGTTAGTTTCTCTTCAAAGCTTTCCAGTTACTGTAACAAACAATATGCCCCAGTTGACCACTTACATAAAATTTTAGCTAAAAATTCATTCTTGCAATTCAAGTCAGAGAAAGTGTTCATTTTCTCTTCCTCCTTTCTTTCATCCTCATACCAGAAATATGATTATCACACAACTCCCAAGACGACTTTCAGCTTTATAAGCTACCGTTTGGGAGCAGAATAATAAAAAATATTATAGTACTTATATTATTCAAATAGCCTTCTCACGCTTCTAAAATAAACAGTTTTTAGGAAAATCTTCACCCATACAATTTTTTGTGTAGATTATTCCTCCCTAACCACATAAAATTACGCTTAATTCCACTTCACTCTTTATAAGAAGTATAGGTTTAGGTTAGCTCCAGAAGCCGGGTTATTACTAAAACAACAATTGGCCTGTGTTTGTAAAAGCAAAAAGAAAATTTGGTCTTGCAATAAAAACATAAGGCAAGCTGACATGGCAAGAAAGAAATAGGAAATAAATGAAGAGAAGGATCTAACAGTAACATATTATTCCTTTTACACAACTAATCGAACTTGTACATGTTTCTTCTAGATCGCTGCCTGCGTGCAACTCAAGCTTAAAGCTTTTTCGTTTAGTCTTATACTTGTACACTTTACGAAAAATACTTGGGTCTATATCATATAATAAATTATTTATATTTAGAATAAAACTATTAGGAAAACATGGAATGAAACGAATTTTTCCGATCCTTATAAGTCTTATCGCCGTCTTATAAAAATTATTTTAAAACTTCTAACTAATTAGTATGTAAAAATATGCACCCTTCTGTTATGGAACGTCTTTTCTACCGGCATTTTAATACAATAAAGAAAATTACGTATCCAACAAACAAAAGGAATTAATCTGATTTTGATAAATTTCAGAATTTCAATTTATTGAATTATATCGTTATCAGTAACGATCTACTTTGAAAAAAAAATCCGATTCCTTGCTGAAATATTTTTTTCACTTATAAATCTGATTAAAGGAGGCGTAGAAGGGCCACTGATTTTCTTTTGTTAATTATACAGAATTTCCAATTCTATTTTTGAAATCAAATAATTTTAGGCATGATCTTGAATTTTTTATCAGAATGGAGTGTATTTTGGATATTGATAAAATTTTGGCAATAAAACCGAAATATACATAGCTACACCATGAAGAAAAATTTATTTCGTGAATCCAAAAACGGTCGCAACGGTAATTTTTGAAAAATTAATACAGAAAAAACTGAGCACGCGATTTTGTTTAAATTTTCTACACTTATGCAGCTTGGTATTAGGTACATTTTGGCTTTTTTGAGTAATGCTCGAATTTCACTGTGGCGCCCTCTACCAGATTTTGAAAATCGGAAATTGATGTTCCAATAGCGCCCTTATTAGCCAAAATATGAAAGAAGTTTAAATATAAAACTTATTCAGTATATAGTTCTGCATTCTCCTAAATTTCTATCACATATACAGGGTGTTTTATTTTCACAGTACAATAAGTAACTTTGTTATTTTAAATGAAACACCCTGTATATTATTATATAATTGAATGCAAAATTGAATTGTCTATCACATAGTATAAGGTAGTCATATAGCTAAAATGTACGGTTGATGAGAAAATCGCGAACTTCCGCCGCGTTAGTAAATTAGATGCGTGTCTCTCTTCTATACGTATCAAACCCATGGTATTTCTCGCTACGCATTCAAGTTATTTCCAAGTGGAATTCGTTAAGACAATATACAGCAAAAATGGCTGGCTTTCTCTTTCTTGCTTTTAACCCCCCAATTATCATTACTGGGGATGGTAGGGATCGGATATACTACCCCATAATTGTGTGCGGTACGTTATTTTTATTAATTAAGGGAATAGAGATGCAGAACAGGGAGATACAAGAAAATTATTAAATTACCAACTAAAAACTTGAAAGTTAAACAGAAATATTAAATATTCATTTTTTATTAGAACCTCTTTTGAACTTTACCAGATTTCTTTTTTCAAATCCCACAGGAAAAAAATAAAATTCCATTCAATGTTTTTTCTTCGATTCTGTTCAGAAATTCAGAAAAACTCTGTTACTGAACAAGTTGGAATACGAAGAACTCATAACGATTAAGGGAAAAGAATAGGAAGTAGAACAAGAAGATAAGGAAAAACTTATTGTTATCATTATTTGGAAACTCCAGGCTTACGAAGAAGCATTCGATCGATCTGCTATTAAAATCTATTTCCAACTTTAAGTACACGATTTAATTTCCGTTTTGAGTAACTTTTAGTTCCTTGTTTTACCCGGTTTAAATAAGTTTTGAGTAAGATTCATTATTTCATGAATATTAGATACTCCCACATAGTAAACTTGAAATATCTATCCCTGAAAAATAATACAAGTCTTAACGCAGGATGATAAATGAAATGAAAATGAAATGAAAAATGAAAATAAATTTTTGCTATAAATGTTAGTTTTGGAAATAAACCTCAAAATTACACTAACCTAATTTCAAAATTGTTTGCCTTATCTGTACAACTAAAAGATCTTGTTCACGAACGTGAAGATTGATTTTACGAAGCGGAAGTCGGTAAATGGCACACCTACGTGCACAGAAATGATAGTGTAATCACTATCCTCCTTTACTTCAGCTTAAAATTTCATTTATTGATAATCTTATAATAACTCTATAAAAGTATCTTCCTTATATACAGGGTGTAAATTAATTCGGGCCACTACGAGTATCTCGCAAACCGTAAGAGATAGATCCTCGGTTAAATTAGACAAAAGCTGTATCCATAAAAGCGCGACTTAAAGTTTACACCCTGTATACTAAACGATTGAAACTAATCTTACCTTAACATAAGAAAGTTTATTATTATCTTGACTTAACTAAATCGACTGTGGGCGAAATAAGAAAGAATTTGGATATTTCCTGAACTTTTGGATGAAAAGTTTTAATGAAAACGATTGTGCCTTTGTAATTAATAATTTTTAACAAATTACTGAACTCTTAATCCCAGTAATAGCCAAGCTTTTAATCCGTTTGTGATTGTATGAATCTACAGTCCATCAGGATTTGTACAATACCCAGCGAAAATCCTACCTACGCGCTAGTAGATGAGTATTCTGTATGGTTTTTCGATTAAGTTGTAATTGATTGGTGGATTCGCTTCATGAAACCTTCAGAAAGGGATGGTAAATCCCAAATTCATTATTTTTTATTACCGGCAGACCTATTAAAACTAACAGATGTATAAATTGGTTACGATATAACTAATTTATTGTAATAATCTTGACTTTTACGAGGACATAATCTGGAGAAATTGATTCTTGTCTGTTTGCAATAAAACATCAATAAATAACTTCGAATACATAAAGCACTTGAATCTTAAAATAAAAATATAATAGTTTTATTGCCAGTTCCAAAATTGGTACAATTTCAACAAAACACAAAGTTCAACGCCTTTTAGGAATTCCAGACTTTTTCACAAATCTCTGTCTGCTGTTCTACTTAATCTAGATTATCTAGCTAGGATATTCATATAAGTTACTACAACGAGTTTAATCTTCTGTAAATACGGCTTTTGACCTTTTTCGTGATGTGAAGACGCAGTAGGTTATAAGCAAAAAGGTCCTTTCGCCAAAGAGGCGCCATTACACATAAAACGCACCTCATACCAGTTCTAGAGGCCTGATAATAAACGACTTGTTTTTCCTAACTTCCAAGAGCTGTTTTGTAGTAAACTCGGCGCTTTCTAAATTATGGTTTATAGATTGTTAATCGAACTACAAATTTTTTGTTTGTTTGATAACAGAATTTAACAAGAAACTTCATAAATCATTAAACTACTACTGAACACGACAAGTAAAATACAAAAGACGCACTAAATTACATTATAACACACTGTAGATCCAAAACAGTTCTTGTCTTGGCAATTTACCCATTATTGTATAATCAGTGATTAATTTCAAGTCAGATCATGATCGAAGAATGTTGCTTAGTATAAACCATCGTGATTAATGTGTAACGACTAGACACTCTAGAAACAATATTTTAGTCGTTACTGAATTAACATGAAAATCGTTTCAAAATTTGTGGATTCCTGCAACAACGGAACATTTTTAAATCCTTTGGTCCTATTAGTCCTAACGCAGAGACAGCATTAATAAAAATTTTCTTTTTAACATCTAAACTATTTTTCTCAAAATTCACCCCAAAACGAATTCAGAAGAGGATATCTAATAGAATTAAATAACAAAATAACAAAACGCGTATGACCAGCATATATCCCTTGGTGATGGCTGCTTTCTAATTGTCTTTGCCCCGTTCCTAGGCCCTTGACCAACCGATCCTTGATATTATACCTTGATATATTATTATATTGGTTTGTTAGCCAACACTGACAATGGTCATGTTATAGCCTGTTTTACATTTCCCAAATACAGCGAGAGAGAGAGATGGTGAATAAATTTAAGTTAGTCGCGCGACGTAAAATTTGGGTTTCACAGGAAGACGTCTACGAAGTAAGACGTCTACGAATGGGGCAGTTATAAATAAAAACTAATAATTCATTTAATTGAGATTCAATTTTTTTTTCAAAATTAACATGGAATGTTGGTATTGCATAATAAAGTTATGAACATTTTAGTTTGAACATCCATCAATATTTGGAAAGTTGATTGAAATAAGTGGTCAACGAAACAATAAATTTTTGTTTACAAACCACTGGAGGATATTGGAATCCCATTAAAATTTAATAATTGCTTTTAGTTTGTATGAAACCACTGTGTCTATATGTCTATAAATAATCAATTAAATAAACAAATAGATAGTTTGATTGTAAAATAGTGTCTATATTTTAATTTAGTAAATAATTGTATGTAACTTGAAGTCTGCACACTAATCTACAAAATATAAATAAACGAGTGATAGAGAATTACAGATAAATAAATCAACTACAAATGACATCTTGTAGGATGGATTTTATATACAACGACAAAAGACGCCACTGGGAATTGTATCTTCGGCATCAGGATAAAGGTTGCACCCTCTTTTGTGTTACTCCTATATAGCAGAGTACTCCCTGAAAGAAGTTTTTACTGTACTCCCCTGTGTTCAAAAACCCTTACATTACCTACACTACTAAATCTATTCGATCCAACATGATATATTCTAAAAACTACAACAGACGTCACCGAAATCACTTCGAACCTGTTGCTAGAGAGCTGGGAGGTCTCAACAGGACACGGTACTCGAAACTGTGTAAAATTGGCGATAATACAAGGGAGAATTTACGAAGAATCTTGTGAAAACGCAAGTAAATTTGAATGTTGCGATGCTATTCCCTCAATATACTTTGAGGTGAATAACGAATCTTAAACGCAAAAAAAGTATGAAGAAAGTGGAAGCATTCAATATCTATACTACAATAGTTATTTGTATCACAAGGCCAGAAACAGCACTTTTGGGAGTGCAAGTAAGGTTGCAGGGCGAGGCGGAACGCAGAGAGTCCTGCAAGTAGGAGCACTCGCAAAATTGTTTCTGGACGTGTAATACACAAGATTTTTTGTGCCGATGTTTGTTTAAATAAATTAAATTTACATTTAAAATTTAGTATTAGAAATTTTTTTTATGATTTTAAAATAAAGATTCCTTGTTTCCTGGTATACATTAAACTTAATTCATTTATTTTCTTACAATTTCCATTGACGTTTATTTATAAATTTCATTATCTTTGATTTAATAATGGATACACCGGCGCATATTAAAGATTATATTCAAATCACCACAGTGGCTCAAATAGGTAATCGTATTTGTAAAATTTTGCTAATTTATTTGTTTGATCGTCTCCGACCGCGATGCACAAATTTGACTTTGACAGATTGAGCCGATGCTGCCAACCAATAACCTTCAATTCCTACTTTTTGCCGGCCTAGGCCGGAGAAACTTGTGTTTCTGGCAGATTTCGCGATGCAGAAACTAAGTGATGCCGACCGGAGGCACAAAAATGAATTTGCAGGATATCCTATATGGACAGAGCAAGGTTTCTCAATCTCCGAAATGAGTACACGACCGTTGTAGAAACAACGAAATTATATAAAATGTAAAACCAAGTTATTACAGGGAACAGTTTAAAGTTGTAGATATCGCAAAAAAACGAACGTAACCAGTGGAAAGAGATACAAAATACAAACCTTAAATAAAAATAAGACCAGGAATATCACCAAAGGGATTAGCTGAATCCTGCCAAACAGCAGGAAAATTCCGATCTAACCTGGTCGATCGGTTCCGGTTGTCCTACAAATATATTTCGCAGTTTTAACAAAATTGTGGAAGGGTTCGTTCTCATTTGAAGGATAATGAGCTGATAAATCCTCTTGACCAAATTATGAAGACCGACAAGATAAAGTACAGAGACAAAACTAGTATCCTCGAAAAAGCCCGGAAATGCAAGTTAGTGAAGCTTCGGGCTATCATACAAGGAACGCGAGATTGAATCTAGTTGGCGGTAAATTCTTTCATTTCGTTTTTATTATTTCATATATTTTTAATTTTCTAGAAAAAGTTTGTAGATAATTATAAGCTCTACATATTTGATATCCTTCAGCATTATTCAAACATATTTTTTATTGAATCTCATCGTGATTTCCCTGGTTTGGATCGCATTTATTTGTTTCGAAATTTGTAACGTAATTTCTTAAGAACATGACAATGATAAGAAACCCCAGTTTCATATATACGTCTAGAATATTTTATGGCCAGGGTAACAGAAAGCTGTCGAAAACAATCACATTTGAACGAATAATAGGAAAACCATCCCTGCTTTTTGCGCTTTTAAATTATTCATAGGGAATTGCCTGTCATCCTCCCTGACTTTTTTATTTTCCTTTTTGCATTTCACCAAATGTGGCGTGTTGCACATATAGCTGTCAGAACAAGAACAAATTAATTTCTCCTATATCCGTATTCATTCCATGAGCTTTCTTTATAGAGCACCAATTAAATTTCTATATAATTATTACATCTTGATTAGTCACTTTGTTGCGTCGTAAACATAAGCAAATTATTAGCTTAATAGAAGGATAATATAAGCACTAATTGTGTTTCCAGATCGCACTGAGCTTAACAAGCTGGTATTGTTCAAGAAGTTTCAGGTGCTCGAATAAAATTATGAGCTTGTTAAACGTGCGCCGTAAGCGGTCCCTGTTCATGTATAATTATCATATTTAATACAATTGCTTTTCTTTGAAATATTATAATACATTGTTAAATTTTACTACTGTTTATCGGTAAAATATAACAATAGAAGGTTTAAAGGAGGAAAACAAAATTTTCCTTGTAGTATTTATGGTAAACTTGACAAACATAGTAACATTAATTTTTATAGTGCTTAACATTGTTGGGAAAGTTCTCTCCAATAATTAATCTCCCTTTTAATAAGCTTATGCCTATCCCTAGCGAAAACCACTTAGTTCGAAATTAACCCTTAATCTAAGTACGGACCTACGAACACAAAATGTCATCTCCTTAGTTAGCCTTGGTTAGAGCAGAAAATTGTCTTCATTACATCAACCCCATCATCCATAATTTTCAACTTTGTATCAAATACATCCGTTCAATCGTGAATTTAGAAACTTGGTATTAGATTTTAATTCCAGATAAGCTTATTAACTTGTACCGAAAGACGTTTCCCTGCAAGTTTGCAAGTTTACTGCAAATGCAGATGTTAAATTCTGCTTCACACATTGTACTGTGTCGTGTTGGAATTTACTTGTTTTAAACTATTAGTAAATTATTTTAAGTAAAATCCTCGCTAAAGGAAATGGAACAATTTAATAAAAATTTAGTAGTCATAAAATTTAGAATAGGTACGTCATAAATACTGTTAAGTGCAGAGCTTACAACTTTACATCCCTAATAAAATTGAAGGGAAATATGACTTCCCCTTTCGCATAAAATTTGGGTTAGTCCTTTTGCGCTTCGAATTGCCCCTGTGACACTCTTGAACTTAAATGTCGAGAATTTTCATTCCACTAGAAGACTTTCAAGATTTACTTGTATAGATTACGCTTTCACTTTAAAACTTAAGAACAATCAAACGAACGAGCCCATAAATCCTTTACAGATTAAACACATTTAAAATTTCTTCCACAAATCTACACTCTATATTTAAACCACTTGAACTTTAACCCTGGCTTTAATTAAAAAAATATATATTTTCTATCAAACCAGTATTGATAATTTCTTTTTTTGTTTAGGTAATTTTTGTTGGACGATGTCGAAGAAGATGTGAGGGTAAACTGGTACTTAAGGAATGTAAGAAAAACGCAATGGGGAAAACGGTCAAAGACGAATTATGGTGAAAGCTAAGGAGAGGGGAGAAACTTTTGAACGAACGTAACGCAAATGCGAACGCTTCTTCGGGTAATGTAAAATACCCATTAAACATTCAGCAAATGTTTCTCTTTTAAGGAACATATAATTTTCAAATATTATCAAAATTCCTCAACCAAAAACGACTCATATCACAATGTCGGACCTACCTTTAATAATACTGCGTTGTCCTCTTGCGAATTCACGAAATCCATCCATTTCCCGAACCAAACACTGTCCAAAAATCAAAACAATGTCAATCACTCACACTACACTATAGTACAGTACAGTTCACTACACCACACTTCAGAGTACAGTACAGTTCACTACACCGCACTAGACTTCCTGAGATAATCCTCCCTTAGTGTTGTCCAATAAATATCAACAGTTAGACGCCTCAGCAGCCCAAGTCCTTGCATACGTTTGAAGAATATCTGAAATAGAGACGGATATTAAAATCTTAAATTAACTAACTATCCTATCCTATTCCACCCTTCTTTGTCCATTAAACTAGATCACAGTCTTTTTCAGAAATTTTAATTCACCACAGAAAATTCAATTCTTTCAGTAAACTTTACTCTTTGAATTTTCATTAAGAATTTGAGATTTAGCGGAAAATACAGTTATTCAGGAAAATCTTGCGTCAATAACAATATCACTTTCCACTCTCAGTTGACGTTGTATTTCCCTGTAAATAAAGAATCTGAATGCCCTATTTATTCATACATAAAAATTGAATTCACACCACCATTCGAGAACGGTTGAGAAAATGGATTTCCGGACGACTTAGGGCCTCAGAAAAATATATGTTCCACATCAATAGAACTGCTTAGATACCAACAGAGCTTTGATTCAATAAAAAGCTTTTTATAGTTCCACAATATAAGCCAGACACCATTTACCTTTTGTCCGTTTATTCTTTTGTTGCTTTAAGCTATCTGTCAAATAATATCTGCAGTAGTGCTTAGCAAACGTTTCACTACCGACTTTATTTTCTTTGTGGTTATTAAAACTTCTAGGAAAACCTATCCGTTTTCTAGATTATGCCCCGAGACAAACCTAATTAATAATTAAAATAATAAAATAATTCGGTTATCCTTCTAGAATTTTTTCGATACAGGTCATTACACATAATTTCATTCTAGTACGATGTAGTAGTAATTCATTTATTTTCTAAAAGTAGAAAATTAAATTTTTAACCAAGTGCCGTATCAGGCAGCAATATCGCTTATCCTGAATTACTATTCGAGCTAAAAACTGCTAACGTATACGTTACTGTAAAATGGAAATATATTACAAAATGAATTAACCACCACGGTCACCTTTAATAAAACTCCGTCAGAATTGTTAATTTAACGTTTCCGGTACGTAGTATTATTTATTAGAAAAATATAAGTTTTTAATAAAAATTGGCGAATACCAGAAACTATTGGAAATATTACATAAAATAGATGCTGGGGTGTTTCCTCGTAATTAAAGTAAATTCACTGATTTCTGTGAGAAAATGAAGTAATACGTTTCGAGTTCGAACTTCAATTATCACGTTCCAATTGATGAAGTAATTACGTTGAAGAAATATAGTCCAAAAACGAGTTTATATTAGAAAATAAATTTTACCTACCAGAAAAATGTAAAATAATAATGATCTACTCGGTATTACATCATTACTCTTAAGGGATATAAATATTTTAAGCTCTTCTGATAATTATGCATTACTTTAATTTTAGACTTTTGATTATCAACATTTTGAGCTCATAAATCATACTAAATGGTTGCATATTGAAGGAGCAGGAGCAGCTGCAGCAGCATATGAACACTCTTAATCATCCTAATTTGAATTCTGTCAGCTACAGATCCTCGCAGCAAGCAAAACTGTGATTTGACTTGCTGCACCTACGCTCCCACCTTCTTGAATAATATAGAACTTCATAAAAACTTTATATATTTGAGAGCATAAAGTGCTTATTTTGCTCTTGTTAGTCGCATAAATAAAATTTCCATTTATTTCATGTATTTCATGTATAGTTACAAAGTAAAAGTTAATTTAAAGAAAATGCTTCAAAGGTAAAAATAAACTGAATATTATTTGGAAAAACCTCATTTTCAATTCAATTCTAATATTTTCGAGTATTAGCTAAAAAGTCAGTCAAGCACTCAACCGTTTAAAAGCACACCCGTCATACGCAGAGGATCCACGTTTTCCGGAGCAGTTTCCGTACTCCCGGCACAAGAAATCGTTTTCCGGGGTGCTGACTGTCCTATCCTAATGAGAACAGCTCAACATTGCCTGGGGCATTCAAAGAAATAAATTTAATATTTTACCACTTCATTACAAATCTGGTTTTAGAAGTTTAACGAAATTAAATTTGAACTTCCTCAACTTTAGCTCTAAAACTTTATAATATTTTAAATAAAACAGAGAATTGCGGGTTAAATTTGAAATAATGGCTTTTAATTAATCTCATATACATAATGTTTGCTCTAATAAAGCAAAAGGCGAGATTTGTAAAGAATTCTACATTTTCTATATTTTTGTTTGGAAGCTTCTTATTTCTTATTTTCAAACTTTCATTTTTTAATATTTGAATAAAATGTTTCAATGCGAGACTTTATATTTTAATGCAGAGAATTATTAGGATTAATATCAAATTCAGCATCTACCCTTGGGGAAAATATCTCTTACAGACTCCAAATATTTAGACAACGGGAATGGATAAGGGTACTGTTAATTGCAGAAGATATATCAGGGAACAACGCGTGTAGTAGAATTTTCCAGACAAAATGTCAGATAAAGACTCTTGCTAAAAGATTGAAATCTAATGGACCTATGGTACCATCGATCTAGCAATCAGCAGCAACCCATTATAATCAACAATTGTCGGAAAATAATAAAATCAACTTGGGCTTCGAAATGAGAAAGAATGCTTACGTCAGAAACAAAATATGATATTCCTACTCTAAATTGGGCACGGGCCAGTACCTACTCTCAAAAGGTGGAATATATGGCTTTCCTAACACTTACGTCAAACGCGCACCGTTAAGAAAATTGAGCTTCTTGACACCTGGATGATAAACTTTTGTCCAACTGCATAACCCTCACGAGCAAAAACATTAAGTCAAAAAGTGCCTTTTGTCAGTACAGATTCACATCCTAAATTCCATCCCCATCGCTAAAAGCCTTCTTTAGTTATTTCAAAACAAATTTTTTTGAACATCTTTGACGCTCCATGGAGCTTTAACGAAGCTCTTTTGGATATGGGTAAGTTGGGTTAGATCGTCATAATTTTGCCTGAAGAATATATGGTTTCAATTTGGTTACACAGTTTAGGTACAGGTATATATTTTTTAATTTTGTTAAACCGTTGATGACAAGCAGTTTTCATTTGACTGTTGTATCTGTCTGTTTAAAATTCTTTAAGGTCCACAATAAAATTACGGAATAAATCCAAACGAAATAAAACTAACAGGATGACAAACAGTTCCAAAGTTAGTCGATAGCAACAGCAATTCGAGACATGCCTGACGCCGCATTGGGATTCGACACACATTCCTACAAACCTAATTGCACCCACAGCATTGGATGTGATACTGAAGAGAGGATTCGATTTTTAAATTGCCTGGTACATACAAATTGATCTATACAGAATTTTATCTTTATTTTTCAAAGCTTCGCACAATGATATTATGTTAAATTTTCTTCTTATTGCTTTTATCTTTGTGAGTTTTTCAATTTAATATGCAATGAATATATTTATAAAATCTTTTACCAAGGCAATTATTTTCAATAACCAAAGTAAAAAGATATTAAGAAACAAAATCTTTATAAATTTACCACCAGTTATATTTGTACATCCAAATTATAATGAATGGCCCCAAGGAAAGCATAAATGTCAAATGAACTTAATTATCCAAAAAACTTTTCCTTCTTCGGTTCCGCCACTACATTATCATTTTCCTCGGTCTATTATTATCCAACATTGATTACTCATTTTTATTTCTGCCCCCCCCCTCATTCCTGGTGGAAGCCATCCTTTTCATTATCTAAGTCTCTACTCCTTTCCCATTTGGATACATCTAGTTTTCTCAAACTGCACGAACTTTCATTTCTCGATCAATGTTTTCCATCTATTCTATATGGTATTCTTCTTTAAATCTCCTTCCTTCCCCCACTATATCAACCATTTCATTAAGGATGCTTAATTTATTGAAATAAAATAAATAATTTTTAAACTTTTTGAAAACTTTTACAATAATAACTCTATAACATTACTAGGTAAGGATTTTTCACCTCACTTTTGTCTAAACAGGAATGTTTTCAAATTCTACTCAACCCATATTTATTTAGCGAAGTAGCTCCAAACCTACAACTCACCACTACATCCCTAGTGAATATTCAAATATTAAATTCAATCATAAAAGCAGAAATTTAATATTAAATCAAAAACGGTTGTCTAGACGGTCTAATTTGGAATACAAAAATTGAATGAAAAGAAAATATTACAATCTGGAAAATTCGATACTGTATACTCTACTGAAAACAGAGAATTTAATATCGTTTTGTCTTGATTAGATTTAAGTTTTATTTTCAAAGAAAACAAAAAACATTCTTCAAATCCAAAACAGCTCTTGGTTTTTAAAACAATATTATCGTTGCATTGATGAAAACAAAATTAATTTACTAGCAGTACAAAGGTAGAAATATTTTAAAACAAGGCTGCTGATTTATTTTTCAATTCAGGAATTGTTAGCACATCATAAGTATAACACACCCTGCTTTCACTTTTAAATAAGTTGTCCCTAGCCCGGTCTACTTTCCCAACATGTCTCTACAATATCACAAGAAACTGCTTCAGTTTCAACTGAAAATATGCACACGAATTATTAAACTTTATATTTAATAAAAGCTAGTGTCTCCTAAAGTTAGCAATTATAATTACACCATTTCATATCTACCAAACCCAGTTACAACAAACACAAGATCATATTTTAGCTTGTATTAAGATGCCACTATATTGCTCTTAAGTTTCCACTATCTTATATGATTCTCTTGGTTAATATGACATAATTATTATTATTACTCCCTGTAGTAGACTTATGAGTCAAGAACTTCTTAACACAAGTATCCTAGTTTATACCACCGTTGTACCCTTTATGAACATTAAATCAACACAACTGGTAAAACTTTATGAAACAAAAAATAAACCTAATATTTTTTTTAATAGAAAACGTTTTCAGTGGCAGTTTCTTGACAAGCCAACCCGGAAATGAAAAAGAAAAATCAATTACTGACCTACTTGACCACTCAATCCGCTAGACCTTTATTAAATATTATTTGGGATTTGGAAGCTTTTGAAGGGCTCGCAATGGGATATTTTCTTCATAATTAAAAAATCGGTAACTTCACTACTCAAATGGTCGAATTCCAAATTCGCTAATTGGAGATATATTTTCGTTCTTAATTAATAATTAATAGAACACCCTGTACATTTTTGCATATTTGGATTCAAAGTGAAATTCTGCAAACTGGAATTTAATTTAAAATGTATATATTTTTATAAATAAGTCTCCCGTAAGTAGTTTTCAATCCACTACTTTAGATTACTCCCTATAATCTCTTGAGCTCTTTAGTTGAACAGTTTCCGATACATTTACAACACGTTACAAAACGATATCTCAGAAACTGGGTAAAAACATTAATACCCTTAAACGAAAACTTAGGACAATGAAATTTATTTTTAATTAAGTCGAGTAACTGCTGCAGTGGATACCAAGCAAGATACGATCAAAAAAAACTCGACTAGTACCTTTCAACCTGAAATAACATTTTCTATACTAATAAAATTAATTAACATAACGTAAAGGTAATAGAAGGTAAATTAGTTAAATAAATATTTTTCTACCCTGTGTTTCTGTTTAAATTTCATTTAACAGTTTACATTTTTAAAATAAAAAAAAAATAATAAACCATTTAAAATATAATTTAAATAGTTTCTGAATTGAAAAAACATTTAAGCTTTATGCAATACCTCCCCGCATTAATTAACATGACGTGTAGAATTCCGTATGAAACCGATGAAAGCTGAAAGCATGAAAAACGTAGCAGCTGATGTAGAAAATTTATTATGCCTTTTAACCCTGGTTTAGTTTGGTGTTACGGAAGCAGTCTATTATCGTTGGGTATTTAAAAAAAATTCAGGAAATTTAAAACCTCATTCAAAATATCATACATTAATAATTACTGGACTACGCATACAAGTGCTATAAAGTAAGATAGTAACATTAAATGTTATATTATAATATTATGTGTGTTGTTTAATTCTAAAACTGAATTATAGATAAGCTCTAGACCCAGTATGGAAGATATGTTGATGCTGAGACCATTCTTGGACATACAGGGTTCTTCAATAAAAACTAGCCATCCTCAGTATCTTTCAAAAATCGCCAAAGCGTGTCAACAAAGACGCCAAAAGGAATATCTTTTTATGTAAAATCCGGACGTCTATCATCAACACCTTATCCGTTAAAGCAACCCCTCTAAAACCCCTGTATAGTACAGCAAGATATAGTTAAGTAAGAATAAACAAAAAAAAAACATTAAATTTTACGATGGTGATAAATAAAAACAAAATCTGGTGGGCTATGTTTAAAACTGAGTCAAGAACAAGAAAGCTTCAATAAAACCAGTTTCCAGTGCTGAATTTTTACGACAGAATTACATTACATTCAATATTATCATCATTTCCGGAACTCCTTAATCTCATTAATAAATCAAGACGTTATCAGCAGAAGCTTCTTTAAAATACGCCTCAGGGCATACCGTTTATTTTTTCCATGCAAATATGTTTTATCGGCAAATTCACCTGTTGTGCTTTTTCGTAACAAAAAACACGTTCTCCCTAAGGCGACTTCTCAATTCCGACAATATTTATTTTAAAACCCTTATAAAAGCAAGTTGTTCCTCCACCTAATTCAAATTTGGTACCAAAGAAAAATGTAATCCAATAATCCAGGAGAACGACACAGTTCCTGGAACTGAAACGTCCGCTTTTTCAATCTCTTCCAATCAATTCTCCCCACTCGCGAATGTCTACACTTAACGTAACGGCGTCGTTGTCATTAACGGAGGACTATCTTTTGTGCAGCTTTCAACCCATCAATTTTGTGTTTGTCAAGCTCGTAATACAGTAATCGTATTGAAATATCCTCTCGTTTTCGGATCTAGGTAGAAAAACTCACGCTATTTATTTTTCTCCTTTGGAAAACTGTTGAGATATATACGTTGGACGAAAATATATAATAAGGTTAACGCTTTTAAAACGGATTAGCACAGTATGTTTTATAGCTCTTTTATGATACCAACCCTTGTTTTAATTATATTTCCCATATTAATGAAGATAATTGATAAGTAAGGGAATTTAATGTCTGGCCATGGGAGCCATTGCCCCAGTTTTTCTCAAACGGAATAAATGAAGCTACAGCTTGTCTGCGAAAACCCCGTTCTTAGTTTTAAAAAATTGATCATCCTTCGTGTACAACCACTTTATCGCACAAAATCTGTAGTAGATCTCAAGCTTACCAGCCAAAACGATTTTTGAATTTTTTTGGTCGTGAGAAGCATCTTCTGGTTTTGTTTTAAAAACTGCCTTCACTTTTGGTACATATCCAACATCAATCCCACAATGCAGCCAGGATTTTTCAAAATCAAGGAGAGCAGGGATCAATTCGTTAGAGGCGGTCCAACGGGACATGTTGGACCTGCCTGTAGCGCACTAATTAGGGTAAATACAGAGGGTTGAGAATTATGAAATTTCCCTGTACATAAAGCTAAACATTCTCTTCTTATTTTATTTCGAAGTGGATGAACATAAAATAGGGCCCAGATCACTAGAAATCCGAATACGAAGTTAATCCATCAAAAACAGATGTAGAGGGTTCGACTGAAAACATCCCTTCTACCGTAAAAAATAAATATCGATAAAACCGAATGACAGAAAGCTGAAAATAGTGAAAGCTGCTAGAAGTATTTTTTACGTTTACAAAAAAAATTTTTAAATAACTTACAAATTAATTTTATTTTGAACAAACTAAAAACATTTTCCAAAAGCATTTTAACTCATAATTTCTTCTTTGCATATTTTAGCTGTCCGTTTATTACATTTTCTTTAAAACAAGAAAATCTCTTAAAAGTTTAACTCTGTTACGAAGAAAATATTTCACTTTTGTTGTTTCTCTATGTCGCTGAAATTAAGGGTCATTTTCTACACATTTGTGATGTCATTGTGGAATGGAGCTCGTGCCAGGCCGGCTAAGAATAATTACAATACAACAATGATATTTAACAAGCATTCACCTGCGTTTAATTAATTAATTAATTAATTCGTGAGTATACATTTGTGTGGCCACCTGTTGATGATCATTTGGATTCTGACTTGTATTACGTGTTGAAAACGTTATAATTATTTATTCTCCCTACAAACTAGTTGGCTTTTCAAAAATAATTAAAAAAAAATTCGTTTAGAATAATTAAATAATTATAAAAACTGAAAAGCATAATTAAAACGTTATTATGGCAAATTTAGTATTTAAGTCACTGAAATAAAAAAAATAGCGAACAATAAAAAAAGAATTCTTTCGAGACAATTAACTGCGATACTTTTAAATGCTCCTCCCTCAAGGACTCTTTTAAAAAGCATTTTACTTAAAGCAACATTTAACACCGGCAGGAAGTTCATTTTGCTAATGTATTCATGGGCGCTAATTAAATCCGATCTCTTGCTTCGACACTTTTTCGCTTGATGATCTTTAGCAACGTCGAATTGCACGAAAAACAAAGAAAATAGGTCAAAGGTTGTCAATTAAATTGAAAATGTAGTAGGTACTATCACTTTCTTTTTAGATTGGAGTTATCTTTGACGGTGTAGGATTTTATTCAGATATGAGATTGATGTGTAATTTCCTGTAATCTCAATTAATGGCCCTAATAAAAACCCTCCATAAACTTCCAACTCAATTAACTTTTCAAACTGAAGGTATCGATTTTTATCTTGGTGAGAGTTGAAATTAATTAATCTTTGGGTTTGTTAGATTTTTGTAATGAAGTAAATCTGCAGTTTAGACGTCGCGTCGGCGTAGACGCACCTTTTCCTGAATATTATTCGGCCAATCAATGTATAAACTGGTGTCACCACATCCATTGTCTGTAACTACTTGTCTATTCATGTACTGTGATGCAATATGCAATCAGGGGTTTTCAACGAAAGGTAGCCAGTCTCAGTGTTTTTTAAAATTATTGTTTGTTTGAAACGCCAAAACCTGTCAAAAAAGGGAGACATCTGTTCTTCTGTCATCAACCCCTTAGGCACCATACCCACCCCTCTAAAATTTAAACTGGCACCATACCATGTATGACCTACAGTCATTTAGGATTTTGCATCCGCAGAATTAAAAGGAATTGTAGTTTAGATTTAAAAAACAAAACAAGTACCTCACGAAAACTAGTAAATAGTTATTTGTATCACAAGGCCAGAAACAGCACATTTGCGAGTGCGAGTAAGGTTGTAGGGCGAGGCGGAACGCAGAGTCCTGCAAGTAGGAGCACTCGCAAAACTTTTTCTGGACGTGTAATACACAAGATTTTTTGTGCCGATGTTTGTTTAAATAAATTAAATTTACATTTAAAATTTAGTATTAGGAATTTTTTCTATGATTTTAAAATCAAGATTCCTTGTTTCCTGGTATTCATTAAACTTAATTAATTTATTTTCTTACAATTTCCATTGACGTTTATTTATAAATTTCATTATCTTTGATTTAATAATGGATACACCGGCGCATATTAAAGATTATATTCAAATCACCACAGTGGCTCAAATAGGTAATCGTATTTGTAAAATTTTGCTAATTTATTTGTTTGATCGTCTCCGACCGCGATGCACAAATTTGACTTTGACAGATTGGGCCGATGTTGCCAACCAATAACCTTCAATTCCTACTTTTTGCCGGCCTAGGCCGGAGAAACCTCTGTTTCTGGCAGATTTCGCGATGCAGAAACTCAGCGATGCCGACCGGAGGCACAAAAAGTATTTTATATCAAACCTGCCCCAATAAATAGTAGTAGATATAAGAGTAGTACACAAACCGTTTTTACCACGAGCCAATATTTCATAGTGACAATGTTATCTAACTCGATTGTACGTGAGAGTACAACATAAAAGATCGAGGCGTTTTCAAAAACGATTCTATATTTATTACAGTAATTGTATCAAATCTCCTATATTGCGGACATTATGATATTACCCCGTTCCACGAACCATCGGAGGATGTTTCCGGTTATGTCGACATCTGTCAGCATTTCCGTTTTGTTCAGGGGCTCATATGTAGTTCTATCAAATTTAGTTTACCACATGTCGCAACATTTCCTGCTTTTCCTGCGTCGGTGATGAAAAGGGATGGCATTTCGCGCTTTGATTATGACAGATTTGTCCCATTTAGACGAAGGGAAATTGAAACCAAAATTGTATCACTGATCCACGCTAGTTATTTCAGGTTTGAAACTAGATTTACCGAAAATTATTAACATTTCATTTAACTATAATCGAAACAACTAAAAGAATACATGTTTTCTTTCAAACTTCTTTCATAACCTGTTGCTCGAGATCTTAAAGAAAAAATATCTTTTTTCTTCCGATTTAATGCTTAATCATTCACCCGCATTTCGTGAGAACTCCTGGTTTTCAGATATTTCTATTATTTTCGTGAAATCAGTCATAACAAGGAAACGTTTCAAAGCATCTGACAAAAATAACATAATAAACCATTTTCCTGGGTTATATTTTCTTGATATTGTACCATTAACTTTAGAAATAGACTTACTGGGATTTTAAGCTTTATTAGTGTCTTTTTTTTTTCAGTAAATAAATTGAATCTTCACGTTATAGTTTCTACCCACAAGCTTTCAAGTTAATCTGTTTAATCTGATTGGGGTTTTAAGAAAATTGCTTTGATTCGTTGAAGTGACTGTCTTAACGAGGTGCCTTTCAAATATGTTGATTGAGGTAGGTTTATCCAATTTTGGTAAAAATCCGAGTAAATAAGCAACGTACGTTTAATTTTCGTTTAAAAGCTCTGGTAAATTTTGTTGGTGATGAGGGTTTAAAATTGTGACAGAATTTTAAGTAAAACGATCGGTTTCATCTGATTCTAGTATAGAAATGGAAATGGTATAAGTTAATTCTTACTGAGATCACACACTGTTGAAGGTAGGTAATATGATAAATGGCATCTGCTATTAGACTTGACTTCGACGGGAAATTGAAGGGAACCTAATTCCCTTTCAAGGCATCGCATCTTCTATTTCCTTCGACTACCGCTTTACTCAGGAAAACCACAATATTCCGAAATATGCTGAAGATGACAAGGGTAAAGGATATCTGTACTTGAATATGTTAAAACTCGGACAGACATAGAAAAAAAATTATAATCCTTGGAAAAAAAAATTTTCTTGAAATGGTTATTAAAATAAACAAATAGTACAATTTTTAAAATCACTAAAAGTGCAAACAAGAAAAGAAAATGTCTTTCAGTTTTTTTACACAAGATCATTAATTACAATCAACCCCTGTCACTTTTCGTTTTGTACTCGAAGAATTGTTTCATCTAAAGCCTCTTATGAATAATCGGTAAACAATTGGTTTAATGAGCGCTGTACGTTCTCTTCTGTTTCAACCGCTGATCATTAATCAACCTTGTGGCACTCCAATATAAGCAATTAATAATCATCGCTTAGTAACTCAGAAAGATGAATGGTGTAATAAGTTCCGCACATTCTAAAGAATAGATTACGAATTTTGGTGGAGGCGCCACCGAAATGGGTTTTGGTTTAGTTGAAATGAAACATCTTTTCATGCCTATCAGAAACCTCTTTTTTAATTTCAAAGGTGCTAATGCAGTGTGCTATTTTCTACTTAAAGTAAATTACCTTCATGGAACTTTATTAAAATTGAATCAATAAACTGTTCTTTATTAGAAATAAAAACATAAAGGGAAAATAAATAATTAACATTATTTATTAAATTAATCAGAATTTATGATACAACAATTTTGTTTAGATTTATGGCTTTCAAGTCAGAACGCGGAAAACGAAAAGTGAATTAAATCGATCTGACAATCTACGTTTCAGAACATGGTACCTAACAATAAATAAATTACAAAATATAAAACGTTTCCTGTGTCTCAATATATTAATATTAAAAGGCATAATATTTCCATTATTAGGTAAGGAAGCTGTTGACATTCTAAATATAAATAGAATTTCAGAAGAATTTAAACGGATTTTCTGCCAATTTCCTGTACTTTCTTTCCATATATCTCACTTCTCCGTTTTCAGGACGCGTTCTGGCATTTATTCTTTGTAATGACTTACTTTATTTGATAAAAACCTTCATTCTGTTGACAATCTGATTTAATTTCCATATTTTAAAATAAAATTTTAATGCGAAATATACAGGGTGTCTAATAATTGTGGTGCAAGCTTCAGGTAAAATTATTCTTTGGACAAAAATAAGGCAAAAAGTTTATTGCAAAAACGTTCGTAGGCGCATAGCTACCCCTCACCATAACAATTTAAGAAATGTACATTTGGCAACCTTGTAGCCACCTACTATGATAAGTTGATCACTGATGACCACAATTTATTATCTGTCATTGCATCAAGGCACTCTGAAAGACGCTAAAGCTAACACTATTACATTGCAATATTGCCAAATCTATTTTTTACGCATATAGAAAAATTAAATGATTTGAAATAATAAAAATTATTAATTTCTTTTTACTTTTAAACGATCGATGGTAATAAATTTTAGCTATTATCACTGAATGTACCCACCAAGTAACTTGATTTTGAAATAGCAGCTTTCTTTACTGCTTCAAATTTTGAACTTTGAGGGCTTCGTGTAAGTTCAGGAAGTCTTTGCGAGTTGTTTTGCAATAAGTTTTTTGGCTTATTTTTGTTCAAGGAATAACTTTACCTGAAGCTTGCACCACAATTTTTACACATCTGTATTCTCTGGCTATACAGGGTGTCTAAGATGAGAAGCGCATGCATGGAGATCTCGTAAACGCTAAGAGACAGAAATTCGGTTAAATGAAAGAAACGTTTAGCTTCTTGCGGACTACTGCGATCACCATTCAAATTCTATTGCACAGTTTTCACTATAGGCTGAAAAAATTTAAATTTTCAGTTTTCTATTTCCCTATGAAATGTGATTATTATAGGCGGCCATGGCACCACTGCAAAGAGCTCTTTTTCTCTCGTTCCGCTGGTTAACTTTCAAATCATGGCGCCCGTGAGTGACATGTCTAAACCCGATGTGGCTAAAAGTTGTAAGAAGTGCAAAAATACTGCACTTAGTGGACTAAAATGCATAAATTGTGGTGCCGTTTCCCATCAGAGTTGCGTGAAGTTACTAAAAAACATAAAAATAATTAACGACAAAGAGATTGACTGCTGTTATAAGTTGGCAAGTGACTACGGCGCAAAAGATGCGCAGTGTAAAAGTGATGTTTCAATTTCTGAATATTTGTGCATGAAGGAACTCTTAATTGAAAAAGACAAGATGATAACTCATCAACAGCACATTATTAATTCATTATATGAGCAAATTCGTCTACATAATCAGATAATTAAATCTTCTGTCCCTGGGTCATCTAGCAGTTTTGAAGCGAAAGTCGAGAAAACAATTGCAAACGTCATAGGCTCGTCTAACTCACTATCACAGCAACCACAAGGTAACAATATAGATAAAGGTCATTCAATCATGCGTTCGCAAACGAAAGTAAATCAACATGTGAATCCTGCAATCAGGTCTATTAATAATGATCAAAATGTAAGCAATGGCATGGCTCAAATTTCAGAAGCAGCAGTTGCTACTGCTATTCTTGAAGCGCAAACAAAAAGCAAATGTGATGCGATAATAAACTTAGGAGTGGATGAGTTCCAGAAAGTAACTTACAGAAGGCGCAGGTCAAATTATAATAAAGCAGTAATTGGGGATAATCCAAACTCCCAGCTAAAGGCTGTTCAAAGAAAGGTAACAATCTTTGTCTCTAGGCTCGATCCAGCTACCACACATGATAACTTAATAGATGCACTGAAGGACAAAATACCAGAAATTCAATGCGAAAAACTAAATTCAAAATATCCTGAGTATTACAGCTCCTTCAAGGTATCGATAAACCAACAAAGCTATGTGGAGGCGGTTAACCCAAAAAACTGGCCTGTAGGAGTTTTGTTAAAAAAGTTTTTTCGAGAAAAACCAAAGTATCCTCTTGGGAAACCAACAAGCGCTGAAACAGGTGCACATTGTAAACAAGGACTGCCAATCTAAATCAGCAGGAGCAGAACATGAGGCAGTAAAAATCTGCCATCTTAACATAAGAAGCTTGAGATCCAAGACAACTGACTTGTATCTACTGTTGAACTCCCTTCAGTTTCCGGAAGTAGTCTGTTTGTCAGAGACCCACTGTAGTGAGTTTGAAATTAGTGTACTAAAAGTGGACTCCTATCTACTTGCAGATAGTTTCTCACGAAGTGATATGACCTGTGGGGGTACTGCCGTTTTTATTCGTGAAGACATTAAGTATAATAAAGTGAAAACGGTCACCAAAAAAATGGAAGGTGTTTTCGAGTTTGCCTGTACAGAGGCAGTTATAAAGGATACACCAATGAGGATTATCAGTTTCTATAGATCTCCAGATGCCGATATGTCTTATTTCCTAGAAAATATTGAACAGCTTATCTTTGAATTAACTAGTGCCACTGATTGCACTCTGTTTTTATGTGGTGACTTCAATATAAATTTTGATCCACATGTATCTAATAAAAATGCGAAATATACGTTAAATTTGCTGTCCTCATATGGGCTCAAGCAATGTATCTTGGATTATACTCGGGTTCAAGGTAAATCAAAAACTGTTATTGATAACATTTTTACTAACCTTAGTTCTAGTTCTGTTTTAACCACAGAAAATATTACAACAGGTTTTTCAGATCATTTTATGCAAATTGTATCGTTTCCTATAAACGGGGGCAGTGTGATAGGTGATGCAAAAGTTAAGTATAAAAGGAACTTTAATTGTGAAATTGGAATAGCAACCTTTAGAAATTTACTGTGCTGTGAATCGTGGACAGCTTTAACTGTGGCTTCGAATAGTGATGAAAAATTCAACTTTTTTGTTGATAGATTTACAGAGATCATGCATACGGCTTTCCCTCTTCAGCAGATAAGAGTTAGAGGCAGTATGGCTCCAAAAAGGAAGCCATGGGTCACTAATGCTTTAGTTGCACAGGGAAAATCTCTTAGGGATTTTTTTAAGTTGTCAAAAAACAGCGGGGATATTATGCTACAGGAGCGCTACAAAACCTTTTTAAAAAATTATAGGAAATCGGTATCTGAGGCCAAAAAAGCTTATAACGATAAACTTTTTAGTAATAGTTCTAATAAATCAAAGACAGCGTGGTCAATAATTCAAAATCAAATAAGCAATAATAAAAAGGTTTCCTACCCTACCATCTTTTATGATGAAGCAGGTCATCAGTATAACAATAATTATGGTGCAGCAGCTCAAGCCTTTTGTAATCACTTTGCTCAAACGTGTAGTAAAATTGCAAATCGACAGCTACACAACAACAATTACCATGACAACAATAGTCAAATGAAGTTTCTACCTATGTCACTAGAACCGGTGTCGGTGCTCGAAATGTGTCGAATTATTGACAAAGTTGCAGTAAAAACCTCAGCAGGAGTTGATGGCGTACCCTGTTCTCTGCTTAAACATGCAAAGGATCTAATTGCCCCTGTTATGACAGAACTAGTCAATGATTCTTTTCGGGAGGGTACTTTTCCTTCCAGTTTGAAAATGGCTATTGTGGTGCCAGTATTTAAAAAAAATGACCCCACAAGAATTGATAATTATCGAGCTATTTCGTTGTTATCTGTTTTCTCAAAAGTTTATGAGAATGCTTATTATTGCCGGTTATTGGATTATCTGAACAAAAATAATCTATTGTCGCAATTTCAATTCGGTTTCCGAAAAGGCCTATCAACCCAAGACGCTATTTTAACAATAATTAATGAGGTTTTAATTAAATTAGATCAGAAAATGAAGGTCATGGGTATCTTTTACGACCTCACACGTGCTTTTGATACTGTTGAGCATAGTATACTATTAAAAAAACTATTTAACTGTGGTGTAAGAGGCAATCCCTTTAAATGGATTTCGTCATATCTCTCAAATCGTCAACAAAAAGTTAATTTAAAAATTTCTTCCGGAACTGAATACAGTTCTCGCTGTGTAAGAATTGATACCGGGGTGCCGCAAGGAAGTACCCTTGGACCCCTCCTCTTTATCGTCTTTCTGAACGATGTTTTTTCTGTTTTTGATGCCTCAGTAAAGGTATCCCTTTTCGCTGATGATACATCTACTATAGTAAGTGCTGATAACACGGTCGATGTAGTAAAGGCGGGTACAGAGAGCATGACAAATATGAGTACCTACTGTCTTAACAACGGCCTTAATTTGAATATGGGGAAAACAAATATGATAGTTTTTTCCTGTTTAGATCTACAATACAGTGTCCTTGTTAGAAATGATGGCAATAGTATAACGCAGCATTCGTCTGTCAAATTCCTAGGAATACATGTTGATAGCAAATTGACCTGGAGGAACCAAGTTGACTATATTAGTAAGAAACTTGCAGCTCATTGTTTTGTATTGCGTAGGCTTTGTAAATTTGTTAATACTAGTGTACTATTGTCTTATTATTACGCCTACATTAACTCATTACTAAGTTACGGTATTGTTGCCTGGGGTAACTCGGCTTACATCAACGAAGTTCTTATTAGTCAAAAAAGGGTTGTAAGGGCTATCTGCTCAAAACCATTCAACTATTCTTGTCGTGGTTTGTTTAGTGATTTAAAGATTTTAACTGTTGTTTCTATGTATATTCTAAATAGTGTAGTATATGTGCGATCCAACCTATGTAAATATGCTAAAACAGGTGCTGATTGTACTTATAACTTAAGACATGAAAAGTTACTCATACCCGCGCACAGACTCGCGCTGGCTGCAAATAGTTCGTATGTTATGCCCGTAAAGTTATATAATTGTCTGCCAAATTCTGTCAGAAATATTGCGTCTGATCTCTGTTTTAAGAACAGTGTCAAGAGACTATTGTTGCGGGAAACTATATACTCTGTAGGGGAGTTTTTTCAAATGTCATTTGACTATAATTAGTCTACATAATGTACTATTTATTATACCTATATGTATTGTTTGTTTCATATGTCTTCTATTATATATTTATGTCATATTATACATTATACAGTTTTTGTTTTTGTGTGACGACACCGATGCATTTAACAATGTCAAATGGTTAATAAAGAATTATTATTATTATTATTATTATTATTATCTTTGTTTGTCTCTCTTTACTAAAAACAGAACTTTATGCAGAAATAAATATAAATAGAAAATTTGATATTTCTATCTCTTGCCGTTTACAAGATCACCATGCATGCGCTCTTTCTATCTTGGACACCCTGTATGCACATAAACCTCTTCAAGAAATTATTTTATTTTATTCCACTCTACCACATAAAGAACTAACAGTGAGTTACGTCTTTATCCTATAAAACTCGTAAACATAACATACCATTAGCGACCCTTTCGTTTAAGTATATCGAAGAAATATTTTCCAATTAGACTGTACATTTTCAAACCCTTCTTGCGAAATTTTCGTTAAATTTAGAAAGTCCCCCTACGTGTAGGTTATAACTCTTGTAAGCGTTCGAAATAAACATTCTACAGCTTTACACTAGTAGAGGTATATCATACGTTACTTAAACCCCCACCTACTTCAACGGTATACATTTTTAGAGGAAACCCCCATATTCTACTTTAAAAGCACTTAGTACGAGTTACGTTATATCTTCCTGTGTCCTCTATAAAAAGTGTAAAAGAAAATTTGAATTTAAAATATAAAAACAAGTATAAAGCTACCGTTAAAACTAAAGTAACAATGTTGGAAGCAGCCACATTAGGGAACTAAGATTTACGATTTGCGACACTAATGCTCGTGGGGGATAACAAATGATTTAATTAAACGTAGACTGTTAATGATATTAACAGTTTATGTTCTTCTTTCACATCGTTTTCTGCGTAAACATAAAATAGTTAAACCTTTTGTATTGCGTTTTCTTAACTCCTCAACATTTAACCTAATTAACTATATTGTTGAATAAATTACATTTTGGAAAACGAATTCCCGTATTTCGAATTTCGCTGTGAATAATTTAGAATTGCTTAACTCCCTTACCTTATGAAAGCCAGGGATCGTAAATAAAGGTGTCGCACACATGATATATGCTTTTAATTCTAATAGTCATTTGCTAAATTAAAATTAAAGCGCCTCCTCGCTTTTGCTACGTATATACAAAGCGCTTAGATTTCCTGTTACCTCGGGGTTGGTGCCTTGATAAAATCGCTTTAATGTGTAAAGTAATACAAAAAGGTCTCGTTACTTTAGTACAAATAGGCGATGACTATAAGCAAGCAGAACTAATCTTTGTATTTATTTACTCCCATTTGTATAATTACACGCTCTTGAATAGCTCTTTAATTTTAAATGCTTTGAAAATGTTGCTGTAATTTTCTCAAAACAGGTAATGTAAGAGAAGCAATTTACAAATTTTACCAGGGATATCCATTCATCTCTATGCCTGCTACATACAAATGTTTTATTTCAATACATGATACATACTCGGATAAAAGAAAAATATTTATACCTTCCTTCGCATATTATTTTTCTACATAAAAAATTTAATTTCCTTCCCTACGTAAAAAATATTTTACATTATTATCTGGAAATAAAACACTCCTCCCAAGCCACGATGAGAAACGAGAAGGGACAAGATTAACAACCCTGGATTCAGCTGACCTAGCTCCGAATAAACGTTCCAACCTGGGTACATGTAAAACTATAGAAAATGCAAAAAATATTTCTTGTAAAGCAGCAACTAAAGCAAATACTATTCTAAGATTAAAAATAATTCATATCGCCACTTTAATATTTTTCTCCATTGGTAGAAAATAAAATAGAAGGCTAGTGAGTCCCCAAAACGACCTGAAATAGTTAGAGGGTCCTTAAAATCTCTAAATCGGCAAGACAAATGAGAATCTTCAATTCCAAAAGTATACTCGAAGGAAGAACAATCAATAACACTGCTGTAAGGATGGAGGAACTGGCCGCCGATATCCTGACAATCAGCAAGGTAGAATTGCCAGGTTCTGGGATAATCTGGAGATCCGTATATTATTCGGAAAAGAATAATCAACACATAGAGTGGAGAGAGATATTGCAATCGGCGATCTAAAGCCAAGTACAATGAAGAAAAGAACACCTCAGACAAATTGTGTCTCATAAAAGATTTGATTTATCAATAAAATTTCAGTAACCCCCTGAACGGATGAAGCACTAGAGAAAGAAGATTGAGTACGATTAAAATTTATTACATCCATACTGAATGTCAAAAAAATGAAAGAGAGACAAAACTTAAAGCCCTAAAGAAGGACAAGAGGGGAATATAAAATTACGGGCTCCATTAAACTATATTAAGTCTGGTGTCCCACAAGGGAACCTATTGGGCCCGGTCTTTTACCTTTCTAGCGTAGCAATACTATACTATACCTCTAGCTTTTTACATTTTCTTTATTTTCACGATTATAGTAAAATAAATCTGCCTTCCATTTATAATTGACGAAAAAATTCCATATCAATATTTCAAAACTATAACAATCTGGGAAATCCTATCAAACTATTTTTTAAACCAACGAAAGAATGCAATTCGTAAAAATAAATCTAATAAAAATTTATAAGTAGGTAGTACGTACTTTTTCCAGACAAGATGTAGAAATTTTTCTTCCCGGAAGTATTTACTATTCGCGACATATTTCGAACTCCTCGTAGTGGTTGTCACTTTGAACAATATCCAACGAAACTGAAAGCAATTTCAACATACCTACATGTAGTTTTTCCATTTGGTTTCCTTATTTTCTTTTACACCACTGAGTTTGCGTAAAAATATATTTCGAGTAGAAAGCCTTCGCATGAATTCATACAATTTCATCCATCTCATTTTCATCCAAACTTTCATATGGAAACGTATTTTATGCATATAAAGTTAGTTGGATATAAACTCCCCCCAGTATTTCATATAAACGGAGTCATTTTTCACAGCTGTCCTGAGATTTATGCTTTGCATAAACAATATTCCGGCCTTTTCCATCCCGCACCTATGATAAATCTCATCGCAACTCTTTATCACAATTTTTAAAAAAGAATTACGCTTTAGACATTTTAGACAGGAATTTAAATTTTCTTTAACTGAAACATTAAATCTGTTTTTTATCGAATCAGAATTTTTTCCAACTAATTTCGAACTAGAATTAAATTAACCCTCGTCCCCAACAAAATGTAACACTGAAATTAAATTTTCAGGTCAGTGACAGAATTAATCATTTAATAGGAAAATTATTCAAATAAATCTACCAAAACATAAATAACAGGAGTGGGATCTATCATTAAATTACAGTTTACGCAAACATTTGGTTTGTTAATTTATTATTAACTAAGTAGGCGGTTGTTCTATTTATTTAAAATATTCTAGACCTTTCTTTCTACCTGATCAGATTGAGCATTTAAAGACCAATTTTCGATCCATAATTGCTGTCTACTTTCGTAAACTCACTATGAATATAAATTGCATGTTAAGTATATCTACATTTAGGAGATAGATATTTTCACTTTCTGTGATTTTACAAAGTGATTGGATATGACAGATTTGTAAATGGAAAACGCTATACGTACTTCTAAGCAATGGAATATAAATTACAGCATCCCTTTCGACGCCTACGTGATACTTTAAGAAATATAATATAACATGACAACTACATCAAGACTACAAGCACCCACAATTTATGTTTAAAGATACGGCAGGGGATGAAAAGTAAAAACCATCTCCTAGAATCATACGACATAAAAGAAACATCTAAAAATATAAAAGCTGCAAATCAACTTTAAAAAACTTAAAGAAATTATTTTTCACCACTCAATATAAACCAAACAATTTGCGTGGTTGATAAAAATTTTTATTAAGGAAATAATCCTGTTTTTTAATGTAGACACCATATGGTTTGTAATGTAAAAGGAGGTGGTTGGAAAATCTAATAGGATAGAACGGAATGCATACGCAGCAGAATACCTCAAAGCGAGAATACAAATCAGATTTACCGAGAACTTGCAAATCCGACAGACGATACAAGTTCGTGCTCTTCGGAGGTCTCAAGGAAAAGCAACACAACAATTTTTACTCAGAAAGAAAACAACACGATGATTGACAGATTTACTGCTTACTGCATCAGCTTTTCTAAAGCTAAAATTTTCAATAAATGGGTTATATTTTACTACACCTCGAAATATGATTTTTTTCAGGATTTAACTAAAAATACAATTTCACGACCCCCATAGGAAAAATACTTCTGATGCATGAAAAACCTGATCACGTTGCCTATGTTGTTACGTTCTAATATTAAGGTTCGGTTTATCAACTTCCTGTTAAGTTAACCAACGGTCATGGATACGAATTGTTATAAGAATCGGTCCCATGACAGTTGACCGTTGGCTAGCTTAACAAGAAGTTAACTATGGATTGATAAACTGATTATAAAAACGTCCTAATTATCCTTCTTTACACATAAAATGTAGACTAAATACATTCACCTGTTACTACCCCCTCTATTTAAACATCAAGCTAACTGCTGACTAGAATTGTAATAAGCTTCCTGTTCCTTGATGAAACTTACAAAAACTAAACACCAACAAAAGCTACAAAACGAGGCTCCATTAGTAAATTAAATTTTCAATAGGAACCCAAGGAAAAGCATTAGCTGGTCTAAGTAAATAAATTATAGGTGTAGTTTCTTTCAGCCTCTTGTCTTCATTAACAGGGACTGAAGACGTTCTAGAATACCTATTTACGTTGACAAGGTAAAGTACTAGTAATCTAAACCCAGATCATTTAACTTACAGCCAATTTAATAATCAACTAAAAATCGACTTAAAAACCTAAATTCAAACCCCTCACACCGTTATTCATTGAACCACCTAGCATGACATTGACGCAGTTGATCGCATTTCAGTAAAAACAATCTGATGTAATAGTACCTCTCAGCCTCCGGCCCTCCGCCCTCCAACATAGTTCCACTAATTGCGATTTCTACGAAAATTCAATTTTATGGTCTCTCCGAGTTATTAATTATGTATTAATTGATGTGATCGCTGATACCACCCACGACTAGACTATAACCGAATAATTTCAACCAAGCTAACAATTTCTACCACACTAATTTACTTGCGTATATGTAGCAGCCATCAAACGGTTACATCTATGGCATTAAGTCCATAATCACATTATTAGTGTTATTAGTAATAGACTTCACGTATAAGGGAGTAAACGAATTTAAAATTTTAAGGGCGCGGTTAAAATATTTCTACCTCATGACATGTTTTACAGAAAAAATCGTATAGAGTAGATACAAACAGTTTCGATCCTTCATGCCTGTTAGATAAATTCAGAATGTTCTTTAAATTTAAAATTTTTCAGCCTATACTGAAAACTCTTACCGTTTACGAGATCCCCATATGCTACACCCTTGCTATAAAAATATTCAAACAATTATTTCAGCCTCCAACACAAAATACCGATTTTTAATCAACACACTTAATAAATCATCATTTCACAAAAAATAGGATTTATTCTTTAGAGACCGTATCTCATTAAAATTTTGATACACTTCAGAAGAACTCTTGGCTGAACAAATTTCCTTTCGTCATATTTTTTTATTACATAACCATATCTCTGTCAAAGGCTACAACAATAAAATTGGGTTAGACTTGGGCTATATAATTTTTGTCATCTTCAAAGAAGTGATAACAACATGGTATAGTAGTAAAAGTATTTTTATACGAATCCTTCATCTGAAATAAGCCGCATTAAAACAGAATCGAAAATAAATGTCAGAGTTGAAAGCAACTACTACATTCTACATTTTTGATACAAAGTTGGTGTAAGTCAATTTAGCTGGAGGGAAAATACTGTAAAACCAATTTTGTCAAGGCTTTCCCACAAGTAAAGTAAATCAAAGGAGAAAGTTGTATTTTTCAGGAAATGTAATGAGTTGGTATTTAATAAAGAATAAGGGCTGTAAAATTTGCATGCTAAACATTGTTATATGAGTTCGAGGAAAAAATCTCGATAAAACTTTCTTAAAAAAAATAACAAGATTTCTTCATAACCGAGCAATTTATTTATCCCATTGTATTTTCAGTATCACTGGCACCGCAATATATCACTAAGATAACTGTGAACATTGGCCCCACTAAAATTTGCATAGTGTAGTTGAAAATGTGTCGTTGGAGAAATCCTACTTGAAATTTAAATTCAAGTCCTCGAATGAAACTTTTTATTTTCAAGTTGCACATATTTTATGCAATTTTATTAAAAGTTTAACGCCCTCAGTAATTTTAAATTCAGTTACTGCCAAAAAGTTTCATAAACTTGAGGGAAATCGTATTTTCTCTTATATAAGATTACACGTGATGATTTCAAAACTAAGTTCATAAAGAAAACTAACTGAAGTAATTTAATAAAACATCTTGAAAGTATTGGAACGAATTGAATAACTTTACGGAATATTTTAATATTCGATAGGTAACTTTGTTGGTTATTGCGGAAGTAAGTTTCTGGAAAATTAAAACTTTTAAACTCTGCAGTTTAATTTAAATCTTTAAAGGTGTATTACGCCGCAACATTGCCTCCACAAACGCAGTTTGTTATTGCAACTTTGTAATAAAATACTTCAAACTTCTTATGAACTCGCACAAAGTTATGTACATTATTAACTAAGGGTTTTCTGATTTTCGAATGTGTATATGAAAAGTAAATATCTGGAAGGAATAAAACAGTTAAGTAGAGGCAGTGAAAGTCTGGTAAATAACAACTTTGTTTATCTTCTAACAACAAAGTCAAGAAAGAATAACTATGGGTAACAATACAAACAGTAAAAGTATCAAAAAAACATAGTAATTGAAAAAAAAATTCACGTAGAACGAAGAATTAAGGACTAGGTATTTTTATTTGTTATTTCCTTAGTCACGATCCTTTCTACCTATTTGTCTACTCTATGTAAAAGGTGCAACATAAAATAAATACCAAAATTATTGTAAACGATTTATAACACATCTGGAGATGTCATACTTAACCAAAAGGGTTGAATATCAATTTTTTAATTCAAGATTTAAAATAAATTTTTAAATATTTTCCATATTTCTTGTTATTAGTGCGATTCCTGCAGGGCAGCAAACTAGAAACATAGTCAGAAGATTTCTTCCCGTTCAAGATTTACGATACAAAATTATTTACAATCTTTCTTATTATGTTATTTTGCTAAGTGTGAGTCCTGTAGGTCCCCAAACGAGACTTAGGACGTTTTATAAAAACAGTAAATATAGAAATTACTTCTTTGCAGTAAGAATGTTGCATAAAGAGAGAATTTTTATACCTGGAGTAAATGTTTCTGCTTGCATGATAATTTTAATAAAATTACCAACAATAATAAAATTAACTAAAACCCATCACCGTATACTGTCATAAAACATCCTACCTTATCGTTGCAACCACTCTGCTAACCCGCTCTAGAATTTTTCTGATCTTCATCCTGCAAATTAAAACTCTTGAAAATACACATAAAAGTAGTAGTGCTGTAGTGGGTACACATAGTGACTATCTTTCAATAATCATTTTATTTTTTTTAAAGTTAGACGAATTAAATGCAAACCTACTTAGTATTCATATTTGGGAGGTATTTATTTAAACACTTAACACCTTTAAACCACTACTAAAGACACACTTTTCTCGCCTAAATTAAGTTTCTTTCAATTTGTTATCTACAGATGTGCATAACATAAAGGAAAGGGCACACTGGGAATGATCAAAAACAACATATGGCCAACCTTGACGTCCCAGGTTTATAAAGAATTTATATTTAAGATAGATAAGCATTAGAAATCGTATTAGCATTCTTTTGTGGTATGAATCAGCTTATCACAAAAGAGTCATCTTATAAAAAACCATTAAAAGTTATTTTATATTACAGTGCTTGTATAATAATAGGAAATATTGCAAAATATAACATTTTCTTTAAGGGTGGTATTTATTTTAATTACTTTCACATGCAATACTAAAAACAGAATTATAAAAGCTAACAAGGTATAAAACTTACAGAAAAGCCGACAATATTGCTCGTGTTAAAAAGAATAATTACTTAATCCATAGATGTACCTAATAATTGTTATTTACCCTAACAAAAACAATTTTGTCCCTATTCGCTAGCTAGCTTTCTGGAAACTCATGTTTTTCAGAATGTGTTAGTCTATGGTAAAAGCGATTTTACTATCGAGTGTGGGTGTCAAGTGAACTTTTTTTTTTAAAAGAAATTAAGTAGGAAAAAGGAGGAATAGGAACCAGTAACGGTTGCTGTTTCTGTACTCAATTGGCGGCTCTATGGGGGGGGGGGGTACGATGGTACGAATGTACCCCCTGTTCATAACGTCTTTTTCCTTTAAATACTTTTTTAAATACTTGTTGATTTTAACTTTATTATTTTAAACCAAACATGGGAAACCCCAACATCAATGCTGCTGAGAAATTTCGTATCACGAATGTATCGATACAAATTATAATACCTAAATAAACAATCAAATCTTTCCTATCGTCCCTATAGGCTTTTGAATTAATGTTAAGAGTTTAATCTTACCAAATCAATCACAATGCTAACAAATCTTGGTGTAGGCTATACGTTAAAGTATTTTAGAAGATTGAACACAAGATGCACTTATCGTTTTTCAGTTTTTCACTATCAAAACACTGAGGGTTGGTTTATGCAGCGACTTAATTTAAGAACTTAGTTTAGGACTTAATTTAACAAAGTTAAAACGTATAAAATTATATAATTTACATATAATTTAAGGATTTAATTTAAGAAGTTCGTAATTTTCAACTTCTTAAATTAAATTGACGTTAAATTGCTGCGCGCGCATCGGGTTCGCGTCAGTGGCGTATCATGTAGGAAATTACTAATTTTCCTAATTTTTTATTTGTTCAAAATAAACCAAGCCTAATACACAACCCTTTTTGATTTTACTAGAAGAAAAATCCGTTTTTTCTTCTTTTAACTGATTGTTTGTTTATTATTGTATTCTTCTTTTTTTCAAAACCATGGAAACGCCCAATTCCTTAGTGACAACTAATTATTATCATTTCCTGTTCCAGTTTCTTTCAAAACATATATTTTTCTTTAATTTTCTTTATCTATTATTAAGTTTTTTTCATAATTTTCGTTGTTCGTTGTTTCTAAGAAGATCCCCGTGAATCCATTTAATGGGAAGCGTCTCTCTTCTACTTTAATTCATATTTTGATTTGATTTCTAGTATTATCCAATGGGTCTATCTGCTTTTAAATAAATTCCTCCTAAGGACGTCTCGACAGGGTTTCTCCCTCTCTCTCTCTCGCTCTTCTACTGGTCACTATTCATTTCGTAACCACTTTTCTCTCACAAATCTCCTTTGATTTATCCATTATCACCACACCATGGGCACTTGTGCACTTCTTTTTATTAACAAATACTAATCTTGCATTCCTGGGCAATCCTGGTTGTAGTTTAATCACAACATCTGATCCTCTTCTTGTTATTTCCATCATTTTAATTATTTTCTTGAATATTCCAAGATTTTCTGGTTCATTCTTCATTTTTTGTGTATTTTATTGAAATCCAGGCACCTTAAGCTTTGTCCTTTATTGCTATTATTTTTGCATCCTTTACTCTCTTCATAGGTATCTTGATTAGGTACTCTACTTTCCCATCTTCCATATTTCGATAGGTATTCCAACCATTCTTCTTCTCATTGGTTTGGTTAACCAATAATCCTTAAACATAGTCTTTCCATATCATTTTTACTTATACCTCGTCGCACTCTAACGTTCCTTAATAATATCACTGATTTTTGATTAGGTATCTGAATCAGTGCTGCTAAATATAAACCATTAATTCAGCACGTGGAACATAATTAAATTTCAAATACGTGGATACTGTTTAGCATGACTAAGATTCCTTTCGTGTGTATGTGTGGGGGCGAGTGTAATAGAGAGTACAAACAAAACCTCTTTAGTACCACAACAAAGAGAATGAAATGAAAAGCTTCACTACATTCTGAATGAGCAACATTGCGTAGTACCTACCTATATCCTTTATGAAACAAATTCCCTTTCATTCATTTTCCTGCAGCGTAGGAAGCAAGTAGGAAGTATTTTTCCAAAACTAAGGATGAAAAGAGAATAAGGAGATTATGAAAAATAAAAACCGTTGACCTATCTTTATTTAGTTGCATTAAGATCACAAAAAGAAAAATCGCTGCAATAATTCCGTAATAGAATGTTCAAAGCCGGACAGGAACATTTTTTTTCAAACAAATTTTTTAAGACTTGATTTTGCATGGCAATGGTATAATTGCTGAAATGCTGAAAGATAGTGTCAACAGAATTAAAAGTTGAAAAGGAGTTTATGTAGTAATACTACAGTCGCTGAATTATAAAATTGCAAACCTTTTTGCGACTAAGGATCGGAATAGCCAAGCAAATGAGGCATTCTGCAGTGTTCACTGCATCGAGATTAATTTTTATTAATTATTGATTATTAATTTTTTACTCAATAGAGCCGATAATGTTCTTCAGGCAACCGAGCACACGTTTCAGAGAATTCTGAAGGCAATAATAGCACCTTCTGGGCTGGGTAAACAACTACAAACTTCATTTCAAAATTAGTTGACATGTAAAGATTTGTAATAAGTTTATGAAACGAACTATATACAAAATATTTAACATTTGAAACATCCCTAAAGAGCGTAGGCTGCGATCGATTGAGCTGATCCACAATCTAGGCTAGAACGAAACAGACGACGCGGTTTTCCCTGATTCGGATTTGAAATGCTGATTGTAGTGCCTCTTGGCTTAAGAGCCAAGTCGTGCTTTTTCGCAGAATATGTTACCGTTTGATTAAAATAATTAAAATTTTAAGTGGCCATCGTTCACTCTCTAAAATGTTTATGTATAATCTTTTTGTAAGCCTGTGGATTTTCTTTCACTTCTTACTTAAATACGTTTGAAGAAAAAAATACCTTTTCATTGTCAACGCAAATATGCATACAATTTTTTTTTTCGACTTATTTTATCTTAGAAAATCCTTTAAAAATTCCAAAAAGGTACCTAGATAAGAAGCGCAACATGCGGCGTTTTTCAACGAAAAGTAGCCACCCTCAGTATCTTTCAAAACTATTGTTTGCTTGAAAATCGTCAAAACATGTCTTAATAATATACAAACCATTTTGCGCTACTCCCTGTAATAATCAAATTACAGAAATAAATTAAAAACTAAAAATTTAAGATTTTTCAGGCTGTACTGAAAACTGCGCAAAATGTCTAGAATTTCAATGGTGATCGTAGTAATCCTCAATACGCTGAACATTTCTTCTCATTTAATCGAATCTCTATCTCTTACCGTTTACGAGTTCCCCATGCATGCGCTCCTTATGAAAGGTTTCTCAGCATTGGAGTATAGGCAACCCATTATACATTGCTATCGGGTCTTGGGCTTACTTACTGATTTTAATTATTGTTTGTCACATGTTAAATTTGTTTTTTTTTATATTTAATACAGGACAAAATTGATAACTACCGATCACGACCTTCTTCATTTTCGAGTCTGGCGTAGAGACGTCAGACTCGAAAATCAAGGTGGCGTAGAGACGTCAGACTCGAAAATCAAGAAGGTCGTGCTACCGATTTATTAAAAACATGTTTTTGTGCAACTGTACACAAAGTGAACGTTTCGCGTCTGCAATACAGGCCGCCAAATTGGATTTCGCGGCCATTGTTAAGGCAACCGCCGAGAAAGTAAAACTTATTGTTTTATTTACGCTATTTCCATAGTAACGCGTCTTTCTATTTACAATGAATTGAGCTGTTCGTTTTCTAAAAGCAATAACATTTGTAATTACACATATTTTACGAATACACAAAAAATAGTGTGTATACCTTGTCCGCGAAATTCTTTAGCGCCCTCCACATTGTCTTTCCTCGGCCGCAAGCGTCCTCGGCGACAATTTTCTCTCGGTACGATAAAGACACATTTCGCGTCCTTGGTATACAAATAACTATTGTTTATACGGACTATAGGAAAAAAATAGAAATGTGTACAAATTCAATGATCCTTAACATTACCTATTGATATATATTTTTTTTCTTTGTGTAACACATGTTTTCAATAAATCGTTAGTTTTAAATCTTGTTCTTTATTAAAAACTAAAAAAAAAGACACTGTATATCAAACAATAATCAAAATCAGTAAGCAGGAGCAAGAGTGTATACTGGGTTGCCTATATTCCAATGACCTATTATGTTAACCACCCTGTACTACATACAGGGTGTCGCTAAAATATGGTACCATAGCTCAACCACAGATTCCGGGGATCAAAATAAGGCGATTTAACGCTACTTACCTCTATCCGAAATTGCTTCGTTAAAGCGCTATTCAACGCCAAAGATCTTCAAAAAATTTCTATTTTTTTAAATAACAAAAGATTGTTTTTAGCGATTAGGATGAAATTTGGGATGTGATTCTTTCCTGGAAAAAGGTGTTTTTTGACATCACTTTTTTGTTCAGGACTGTTGCGTAAGTGGTCAAAGGTTGATCATCCATACGTAAAAAAGCTCATATTTTTTTTAAAGTTAGGCCAATAGTTTTCAAAATTTTTTTACGAAGAGACATTCTCATTTCAAATATTTTTTGTTTCTTGTTCGATTTCGGTATCTCCCATAGTTTAGGCTGAAAAAAATTATTTTGGTTGGCTGCATTGCATTTTTTAAAGCGATGTAGTAATCTAGTTGACCCGTATGCTGAGAATTAAATGACGAAGAGACAATTTTTTGCGTAGAATCAACTTTTGCATCCGGGAAAATGGTGGTCACATTGAGCATTTGCTGTAAATCTATTAATTTACTGGTGGTACAAAATAAGCTAAGCATATTGGTTGAGAAATGGTTCAGATTATTTTGCGCCACCCTTTACATACTTGCTAGTAATAAACTTTATATCAAATTGTCTCTTCGTGATTTATTTCTCAACATACGGGACAACTAGATTACTACACCTGTTTTAAGAAACGCACTGCAGCCAATAAAAATAATTTTTTCAGCCTAAACGATGGCAGATACCGAAATCGAACAAGAGACAAAAAATATTTGAAATAAGAACGTCTCTCTGTAACAAAAGTTTGAAAACTATTGGCCGAACTGTTAAAAAGATATGAGCTTCTTTGGCTGTGGATGATCAACCTTTGACCACTTACGTGACCCTCCTGAACAAAAAAATGATGTCAAAAAACACCTTTTTCCAGTAAAGAATCACATCCCAAATATCATCCTAATCGCTAGAAGCAATATTTTGTTATTTAAAAAAATAGAAATTTTTTGAAGATCTTTGGCGTTGGATAGCGTTTTAACGAAGCAATTTCGGATAGAGGTAAGTTCGGTTAAATCGTCGTATTTTGATCCCCGGAATCTGTGGTTAAGCTATGGCACCATATTTTAGAGACACCCTGTATAATTAATGAAGAGAAAAACAGAAAGGGATATATTTATAGATATATTTAGGTAAAAAAAACATTGGTACATGGCAGTAAATAAACAAATTAGTAGCAATAATATAATCAATATAGATGGATCACTAATGAGTACATAGTAGAAGACCAAGCAGTCCTTGTCAGCATTTAAAAACTGAAATTCTTAATTTAAATAGACTGGACAAATTGACTGTTAAGTCAATATTACTAGTTTTCTTAAGACATAAAAACAATACAATTTGTAGTTTACAAAAGATATTTATATTCTATAAAATTGAAATTAAATGAAAAATCCACAATAATCTCAAACTAGCAATATCATGAGATCTGCATCGCACATAAACCTGTCTAATAGACTAGTAACTCAAATTCCGTACCAGTAAAAAAGTAAAAAAAGAAAACAATACTAGCCCACTACCAAACAATTAGATGGTTAGGTATATAACAAAAAAAAATAATTCTTCTAACAATATTGTTTGATCGCATAATTCAGACTTGTCAATTTATCAGTGCAGTTGCTCGACCAAACAACATTCATTTATTAAAATAATTTTAGAGAAAGTGGTTCTAGTTCAAAACAAGGCCTTTCAAAGATTCTATAGGTACAAAATTCTGTTAAAAGAAAACAATAAATAATATCTTCATCACTCTAAAAATCACACTTTCATACATACTTTACATTCACACTCACAAATTTATTTAAATAACTACAATGGAAAGATTATATTGTATAGTATTAACGGCAGAAATTAAGTTAATACTTAAATCAAGTTAAAATTAATTGTCTGTGTTAACTGAATTAATGATTCAATGTTAATTTTCCAGCTGAACAAAATTCCTTTTTCCCTCTCATAGATAAAAATTGCACAAAAATAAACATAAACCTTGATGTTTCACAAAATATACATTTTGGCTTTCCTTTCTATCATGAAAAACCATATCACATATTTATGCATAATACATTTACAAAGAATTTTTTGCTTATAAAATTAGTTGTCATAAATTGTCTTTGAAAACTTAATTTCGTTCTTAAAAATTATTTTTATTGGCAAAAAGTATACCTTCTGAAATTTCCTTCAAAATTAAATGCATTTCTAATTTTTCTATCAAGTTTCTTGTAAATTTAATAAATAGAACAGTATATTAAAAAAAATAAGATCAATATAAAAAAATATTTCTACTAACAGCTTCAATTAATGTCAGATTGTTATAGAATTATGAACTTTTACATATTTCAATACTTTTCTTGTTTTTCATTGGCTGTGCATGACATAAACGTTTTTTTTTTCATAGAATAATTATTATGTAGTTAAAGCTGGACAAAACTACAAACGCAAAAGATTTCTATCATTTCTGAATTAAAAAACATACCCAATCCCATATAATAATTTATAAGGACCCTAATTACTACCTAAAAAAAAAATAAATCACAGTTAATTAATTTTTTTTATAATTTTAATTACAAATTAAAAAACATACAGGGTGTAGAATTTGATAACGCACCATAGGAATTTCAATGCAAAAGTTCTATGTACACATTTCGTTTTCTCCCCTAAGTATTTTAGAGCTAAACTGTTCCAAAGTTTTTTGTAGGGAAGGAAATACTGAATCGAGAAGTTTGATTGGTTTTGTACTTTAATTTTACAGAAAAGAAAAAATTGTAAAAATTAAGTATTTGAATATCGCGCGCTTTATTTAAAAGAATTTCTGCAAGATTGATGAATTAAATGATTTTTAACACATTTTGCAAATGTAATTGATGATATTAAAGGAATGATTTCAAGTATTTGTGTAAATTATACATTTATTTACAGTTATTGCAATTTAAAAAAAGGCGCGATTTTCAAATTCAGATGCTTAATTCTTACAATTTTTGTCTTTCTGTAAAATTAAAATACATACCAATAGAACATTCCCACTCAGTATTTCTTTCTCTACAAAAAACATCCAACCAGTTTAGCTCTAAAATAATTAGGGGGGGAAATAAATGAACACAAACATTTTTCCATTGAAATCCCTATGGTGAGTAAGTTCAATTCTACACCCTGTATAAGTTTGAAACTGCATAGGAACATACAGAACTACAGTAAAAGCCACTAAGACCAATGGTAGGTTTTTCAGAATTAAAATAAATTACAGTATAATTTAGGTAAAATCAAAGTGCTGCAAACTCGGGGGTTGATTCTTTTGTATACAGAAGTAGCCTCACCCATACCAGCAATATACAATAGTCAAAATGGACTGAATTATTATTACAACTGTAAATATGCAGAAAACAATTGAAGAGTGAAATTATGAGACACAGAGTTGTGCTTAGGTCTTAACTGGACTCTCCTCCACCTTAGTTAGTGGCTTTTACTGTAAAGCCCCATTCATATAGGCATGATTTTTTTCTTGCGACTGTTTCTTTCTGTTTTCATTTGTTAAATTTGAATTTACCGCCAAATTGAACCAATGAAAACAAATCAGAAAAAAATCGCGCCTGTATGAAGCCCTCTTTAGATGTCATCATGTAAACCTACCAAACTTTAATTCAGAAATCATGGGAGATCTTTCAGTTTTTTTTTTTTTTTTAAATATTCTGGACTACAAATAATGTTTCAGAACTGTAAATATCTTTGGACTATCACCTGTTCTACTTGGACATTGTGATCTGAATATTTAATACTTAAAAATTTTTAACAAGAAAATGATCAAATCAGATCTTTCGGATTGAATGAGATTTTACCTCTATGGAAATATTTTAAAACAGATATCACCATCTAAATTCAACTTCAATAAATATAAACTATACACAACTATCAGGATGTTGACTCTGTGACTTTCGCGATTTTGATGTTTTTGTATCCGTTTTCACCTGATCTATGCTCATTTTCCTTGGATTTCCAAGAGTTACTAATGCACTTGCAATCGCCAATCCTGCTGATTGTCCTCGTCCCGTGTAAGCTTCACCGCCTGTAGGCAATCTGACTAACAGACTGAGAACGGCTGCTCTATTACCATAACATGGTTCTAAGGCTATAGGACTGGGAGCATCACGTTTTTTACGTTTGGAATCGGATAATATTGAGATTGCATTCTCTGGATCTGTATTTTGTTTAACTTCTAATTCAACTAAAACTTGTGAAAATGGACGTGAAGCCATCTGCTCCATTTCAACAAACAACCTCTGTCTTCTTCTGTACATGTCGTATCTTTGTTTTATTTTCCAAAGTATTGCTGCCACTAACAAAAGTAACAAGAAACACCTGAAAAAAAAAATAATAATCAGTTTTATAAAAAAATATAAAATTCATTAAAAGTACTTACGTGGAAAATGTAATAAAAAATTGTTGTAAATTTAATTTTGGGTACTGGGAAAAAGAAATTTGAATCCATAAAGGTGGCTGAAAGTCATAGACGTATACATAAAATGTTGTTAAAGTTACATTATCCTCTGCACCAAAACTATACTCCGACTTAGTAAATCTAGATTTGAAAGTAGTACAATTGTGATTAGTAAAAATAGGTTTCTCTTCTTTTGAATTTGCTCGTCTCATAGTTATATTCATTTTTGCCATTACTGAACATGTGATTTGGAAATCTGCATCAATATCCGGTTTTGTTGGGGAATTTCTAAAATTAATTTGGGTGTAGTGTCTATCTTCCTTTTTTGATAAGTTGAATGTAAATTGGTAGTCTATCGTCAAGTCATCTGAAATTAAAATTACAAATAATTTTTATTTCGAAAAATTCCCAAAATTATTTCAATCAAAAGTTATAATTATTTAAGAAAACCTTAAACCCTTACAAGATGCTCTACTTAGGACAGGAACACCCTCAAATCTTTTTTATTTTTTTCCTGATTTGAACCAAATTTTCCCTAAAGATAGAACATAGTATAGTCTACTTGTGACCAAATATCCATTCAACACCTTCGAATACAAACCAAATACTAAAATAAATGGCTCTACATGGTGACAATAATCTACCCACGTTAGTTATTTACCATTTCCCACCATAGTTTGTTAATATCAGACTGACACCTATGATTTTAAAATGAGTCATATTTTCCATAGTACAAAGTTCCTTAATACACGTTAATGACTCCCATTCCCTATTTCTTGTCAAAATTATCCAGTTTAGTTGTTAATAAATGAATATTTATTATATCCCAAGAATTTACTAAGATGTGAAGTGTATTCAATGTTTTTAAGCATCTATTTGCATTCTCTCCCAATTACCTAAGTGACTGTGTAGAATTTTTGTTATTGAAGACATATTAAAAAGTTAATCAATGTAGTGTGCAACAATAAGTTACGTGTTTTCCTATCTTTCTCCTAAAAACAAGCATGTGTGCTACAGTTATTGTCTCACACGGCTAAAGACTCAAAAGAAAAAAACTTTAAATAATAAAATTTTCGTATATTCACTAAAATAGCAGTTTCTTAAGACAAAATAAAATAAAGGTGTGGTGAAGTAGGTAACCATTGATCATACGGAAGAATAAATGAAAATAAATTTAAGGTAAGGCATTGAAAGCATTAATATTCAAACAAATGCTAGTTTTTCTTGGCAAAAACCACAAAATCTATTAACCTTTTTCGTTTTCCTCTAACATTTCCATCAATAGACTTAGAATTGAAATAAAACTGACAATAAAATATACAAGTTACGTGTCATCAGAATATCTGGTAATTACTTCAGTGATTAATTTGGGAGCCAAAAACAGTAAAAAAAAAAGTGGAGGTGCACCTCTGACAGAAATCCGGCTTGAAATAGCAGCTGGCGAAGCCGGACGATCTGTTTCTGTCAGAGTCCAGCCTAAACCTTCAAAATTTACACAATGCGGTTAAAATTCAAGAAATCCTCATCAACCGTACATTTTAGCTATATGACTACCTTATACTATGTGATAGACAATTAAATTTTGCATTCAATTATATAATAATATACAGGGTGTTTCATTTAAAATAACAAAGCTGCTTATTGTACTGTGAAAAGTAAACACCCTGTATACGTGATATACATTTAGGAAAATGCAGAATTATATACTGAATAAGATTTGTATTTAAACTTCTTTCATATTTTGAGTAATAAAGGCGCTATAGCAGCATCAATTTCCGATTTTCAAAACCTGATAGAGGGCGCCACAATAAAATTCTAGCATTAATCGAAACAACGAAAATGTACCCCCAATGGTGGATAATCCAATTCCACACCCTGTATAACAAAACAAAAATTAAAACATTTCTTAACTAATCAACTCACAATAACATGATCCTTTGTTGGCAGGGTCCCCATGATAATGATTGGTAGCATCACATTTTTCACAATGGTCACCTGCAAGTCCTTTTGTTGTACAATAACATTTTCCAGATTCCGAATGACATTGAGTTGCTTGTCCGTTACATTCACAAGCTTGGCATTTTCCCCCATTTACGGGGTTACCCCAAAATCCTGGTACACATCGTTCACAATGTGCACCCATGGTAAGATCATGACAATTATTACAAGTACTTGTATTTACTCGACAACTAGCATGACCATTACATTGGCAAGCAGGACATGTTGTGAAATGCCAACGTTCAGGTGGACAAGTACTGGAGGGAAGTGATCTTGTATGTAAAGTTGGACCTTAATACAAAATTAATTAAAAAATAATAAATAAAAAGGTTGAAATATGTTACCTGCATATCCCCCTGGCATGCATTTTCCCAAACCGGTTTTCGAACCGTCGTCACACCATCCGCAAGCCGGATCATCTCTACATTGTGCACAAGTAGAATAAAAACTGCATTGTGATTTTTCTTCACTTCCTTTACTTCTGCATTTACTGCTTACTGTTGTCCATTCACGACATTGACCATAAGGAAAACTAGCTGTATAAGCATTTTTGTCGACACACCTGCCTTCATTTTGGCACCATATACATTCTTCCTGAGTACAATTTAAACAAGAAGTATATTCTGCACAGACTTTAGCACACTGTATCTGTTCCGTAGGTTCAGTTGTTGTGTTGGCAAGTTGTGGAAAAACTGTACATTTGGCATTTTCATATTTCCACCGACACGACACTTGTGACCCACAAGCAGTACAGGTATGCAATTGTTTACAAGTAGGTGCAGGATCAGCAGGGCATTGATCCAAGCTCATAATTTCCTTTTCTGGACTACTATCACGACATTTATCATAAGTGCAAACTCCATTACTACACCAAATACATCTGCTTGTTGTTTGTACACAACTCGAACAATCTTCTGATTTTTCACACCGTTCCTGTTTTTGTATTTCGGTATGAGCTTTGGAAGACCGCATTTCTTCTGGACAACGACTAATAAGACCTTCCGCATCTACTAATAATGTCCTAGGAACATCTTGAATGTGCACACATTTAGTGTTTCTATGATCCCAAACGCATTTAACTCCTAACCGTGTATTCAGACACGTATTATATCTTGTTAGATGTGAACAGCTCCCTGGAGTATATTTTAACATATCCGAAAGCATTTGTCCATCAAAACCACCGTAAATATATAAAGAACCTTCGAATAAAACTGCAGAATGACCGAATCTTGCTAAATCTGATTGTAATTCTAACGTTATATTTAATGTATGCCAACTATTGCATTCGACATCATATGTAAGAACCTCAGAGCTGTAACATTTTGCACCGAAAGAATGAGAAGTATCGTTATGAGTATTTCCACCAAAGACGAGCATTAATCCGGGTGATACAAAAGTGGCAGTATGGAGGAATCGAGCGGATGGTGCATCTGCTAATAAAGTCCATACACGTGAATCAGCATCGTATGAATATAAACTTCTGCTCAACACTTGGGTTGATTCACTTTCCGACACGATTCCTCCATAGATATAAATTTTTCCTGTAAGTTTATCCCAGCAAGCTGTATGTCCATAGCCACCTTTAACTGGATATCCACGTGTATTAACAATATGCCATTCCCTAGTACCAAAATAATATTCTTGTACCGTATTTAAATATCCTAAGCTTGGCGAATGCCCAAAAATAACAACCATTCTATCAGCTTTTTTATTGTTGAGATTCGTAACTACCGTTCCGGTATGTCCTGCAGATTTTAAAGGACCACACAAAAGAAAACTACCGTTACAAGATTCTGCCTTTACAGTTACATTTTCCCAAGTCTTAGCACTAATATCAAAAGCCCAAAGTTCCGAGGTAGGTCCACGATTACCCAATACACCGCCATATATAAATAGCTTGTCACCGTAAAGCACTGTTGAATGAGAATACCGTGGTGAAGGCAATGTTGGCCCTTCCATTATATGCGGAGTCTCCCATACGTTACCTGAAATTATTTCATAAAATAATTTAGTCATTTTTTTATTAAACGTTCTTACCATTAAAGTCATAGATATACAACATTTGACCTCTACTATAGCTTTCTCCTGCTACCACATACATAGAATCCCTCCAAACTGCAGCTCCGTGCGATGCTGAACCTGGAGGAACAAAATTTTGCGGTGTAACAGTTTCCCAATATCCCCAAACCGCTAATTGTCCACAATCTTCTCCTTTCCAAGCTTTGTTACAAATGCAACCCCTTTCGGGTTCACATCTCCCCCTGCTTTCATTTCTCCAACAATTATTCGGACACTTCAATAAATGACAAGCAACCCCACCCCACTTCCCATCACAAGTACACACTCCGTCAATACATATACCATTTCCTGAACAATCAACACCAGAAACTCTAGATGGACATGCATTAAGTCTATATGTGATATTAAATCCTGACATATTGTAAGCATCGTCACTGAAGAAATGAAGCAGTGCAGAACCTGTATGGGCTACTACTTCTGGAATTTTACGAATGCTGTATTTATTTTTGTACATTAATCCACTGAATACTGCAAGAAGTGGAGAGTCTACACTGTCACCATCAAACACGTATAAATGATCCCACCCGCACTCGGTTGCAAATTCTTCTATGTGTAAAGTTATCGATGAATTTGGTGCATCAATTAACCAGCTACATTTTACCCCAATTGAGTAGTTTCCTAGGCCATCATGTATTATTCCTGACTGGGCCCCCAGTCTAAATATAAAAAAAAATTGTTAAGTGTTTTATTGCTTGAAATTAAATCTTACAGAAAAAAATATATCTACCAATCTTACATTTAATTTTAACCCTTTCTTTATTAATTATTTGATAATAACTTCTGTATATAGAGTGTTTCTAATTCGAGGGCAATCTCGCTTAATATAAGAGAGAGGGTAGATTTGTTTTTATGTCGTTCACTCAAATTTCTGGAAAAGTGCCAAACTTAAACCTACCCCCTATCTCTTATAATAAACGGGATCTACCTTGGTTGTCCCACATTTTGAAACACCCTGTATAATCAGTAAACTAGATATTTTATAATTATTGCGATTACTGTAGTATATTTTGTTTTCAAAAAGCCATTAACAAAAACTCTAATAATATTAAAATTAAATCCAAATTAAATCTAACAAAGAGACTATTTCCATTCTTTAATAATGATACACTTACAGCTAAAGGTCATTGCCATCTATAAAGTTGACATTTGAATTAAGTAATCAATAAATTACAGTCGTTTATACCCTATGATCTCGCCTATTATCAAATAAAAAGTAGGGGTTGGTCATGTAAAGCAAAATCTGTTTGATTACTTCAAAAATTGTTAATCCTCACTGTTAGGGTTTGGATTAATTCTATTAGTAATACAAGTCAACAAATATCCTAAAAATGTTTATTCAATCATATGGTATAATGCTTTGTAATACCAGATTTTGCAAGGGGTAAACCATGTGGGAAGTTTGGTATACAAAATCAAGTAGTTCCTGGGAAGTCTCTGGAACTCCTGGGAAATCCGGAAATCCCTCGGAAGCCTGGGTAGTCTTTAGGAAGTCTTATGAATTCCCTAGGTAGTTCCTGGGGAGTCTCTGGAAGTCCTAAGAAATCTGGATACTCCCTGGGAAGCGTGGGTAGTCTTTGGAAAGTCTGAGGAAGTCTGGGTACCCTTTCACATTGAGTAGTTTACTGTACACGATTTTTTACCATGGTTTACTCCTTGAGATTTTGTAATAGATAGACATTACTAATTAATTCTACACAAACTTAAACAATTCCTCCACATTGATAACAAATTATTTATTAATAATTAAATTGCTTTCACTGTTGATTCTTTTACAAAAGCGTAGAAAATCATGAATGGTACAATAAAAAACCTTGCCTCAATATTATAAACAATCTTACCTTTGTTATTAAAACATGAATCAATCTAATAGTGTAAAATTTAGAATGGAAGTGTGAAATGTCTAGCAAAATAGACGAGGTTTACATTAATATGAAAAATTACTAAATCAAGTTAAATTCCGTGTTAAATTTCTAACATTCTAAGGTTCATTATTAGTTAGATAAATATTAAGTTAATACTACTTAGTTTATAACGGTCTTACTAAATAACAATAACATTGATAATCATATCAACTTAATTTATAGGTCGACATACAGTTGATGCAATGTGGCATAATTTTAATTGGAGAGCTAATTAAAATAAATTTCTAATTGTGTATTTAATAAGAAGAATTAATAAAGAACCGTTTAGTCCTTTTATTTAAAATTATTTCAGTACTTATCAAAAAACATGGGATAAAAAAATTATGTATTAAACTGGGTTTAACCCGTATGGTTAGAAAATCTTTTAAAAAGGCTTCTTACCTCACTTTTCCTCCACAAAACTGACACTGGGGGCCTTGCCAACCATCATAACAGACACATGTTGTATCGTTCTTGCACACCCCATTGCCCCCACAGGTTGGATCAGGACATTTGGCTTCAGAGAGTGACCAAGTAAAGCCCAAAAATATTATCAAGTAATACGAAACAGACCACAATACGGTGCATTTTCGACGATACTTGGACTTAAATAAAAACAAAAACATTTGTAAAACTTCTAGCATTGCAGTGCCACCATTTTAGCTTTCAGTCGTTTGTATGGTAACGTTAAACGGTAAATTCTCACTGTTATTCTTGATTTTCCATTAAATGGTTGTTGGATTATATTTTATAACTTTTTTATTATACAAGGTGGATGATTTGGGGTTGATTTTACTAGCACCAAAACATTCTTGTGCACAAAAACCCCGAATCCATAATTTTTGACATTTACCAACTTTTGACAACTCAAATGTCATTAGCCGCAGTACACGACAGGACCGTACTTAACAAATTTTATTCTTAAACGTCAACTTTCTAAATTTAGTAAATTCAACTCTGTTTGGGAGTTTGCCGGTGATTCATAGCCCCCCTTCCTTGGTAATATTCTAGCTGCGTTCCTTCTTACAAACCCATCTGTTTTTAATTTAAAAAAATCCTGCCTAGTAGGTAAAGAAAATCATTTCCTCACTTCTCACTAGGGAGGAAAAATTTACTTTTTCAGTGTAAGGCTCTGACTGATGTTAAATCACTGATCTAAAAAAGAAGCGAGTACGGTTCATGTAAGATTACAGTTTTCAGTGGTTTTCAGCATCACAGCTGATTTTTATTCCATTAATGTTTATGGTGGTGATGTGACGTGATTACATGATAACATGACGTGGATTATACTTTGCACGTTCTATTAAACAATTTTAAATGTGCAAAACTTAAAAAAACTTACTTTATAAATTAAGGTAAATAATTTAAAGATGAAACCTAACCTAACAAGAACAATACCAGCTTAATATTTCTTCAGGCAATTAAAATCGCCCCCAAAATGAAAAAACTTAGAAAATGTGACTGGTGGAATAGTTTTACAAAGCCCAAACAAATATTTCTACTCATCTTCCTAACTGTCTTTGTACTCGTTCTAATTTTATATTTTTTATCGTGGCAAAGTAACAAACGTTCCCTTCAACGATTTTGGAGAAACGACCATTATTATGACTTCAATAATCTCATGTATAGAGATCCAAAAGATGCTAAATTTCAAGGAGAAAAGCTAGTCCATTTAGACTTGAAAGGAGCTCCACCAAAAATCACGTATTACGAAAAATTATTCCCTTTACTGTCCCAACTTGGAGCCACGGGAGTACTTATGGAATATGAAGATATGTTTCCTTATCAAGGTCCATTACTCAGAAATATAACTGCATTAAACGCATACTCGTTAGAAGATATTAAAACAATTCTTAGGTTAGCTGAAGAATCTCACTTATCAGTTATTCCGTTAATTCAAAGCTTTGGCCATATGGAATTTGCGTTAAAACTAAAAGAATTTGAAGAATTACGTGAAGTACCTGAATACCCCCAAGTGATATGCCCGACTCATGAAAAAACCCTTAGTTTAGTTATGGAAATAGTTGATCAAGTAGTGAAGACCCATCCTGGCATAACTAAACTCCATATCGGTGCCGATGAAGTTTGGTTTGTTGGGGTATGTGAAAGATGTGTTAATTTATTGAATAAATTTGGATGGACAAAAAGTCAACTCTTTTTAGAACATGTAACTGCAATTGCACATAAAATACGTAACAGGTATCCTCATATGCGGATCCTAATGTGGGATGATGAATTTCGATCCATGACAACAAAGGAATTAAAAACCAGTCATATAAGCTCTCTAATTGAACCAGTAATTTGGAAATATACAAAAGATGTTTACGAAGATTTAGGTCCAAGTCTTTGGGACATGTATGCGGAAGTCTTCCCTAAAGTTTGGATTGCAAGTGCATTTAAGGGTGCAACAGGTAGTAGTCAATACATAACTGATATAACCCATCATTTACAAAATCATAGATCCTGGATGAGCATTGTTGCTGAATATAAGGACCGTATAAAATTTGAAGGTATTTTTATCACAGGTTGGCAAAGGTATGATCATTTCGCAATCCTTTGTGAACTTTTGCCAGTTGCAATGCCCTCGCTAGCAATGAGTTTAAGGCTACTATTAGGTTACAATGAGTCACCTTTAACTCCTCCAACAGAAATAGCAAAAATATTACAATGTGAACAACCTTACGGTCTTATCGGCCCAACATTTGGTTTACCAAAGTGTTCGTTTCCTGGAGGAGATGTATTAGATTTAGTTTTAAAATTTCATCTGCTACAAGAAGAATATACACATATTCTGGAAGATTCCCGAATTAAAGGTTGGCTGAGTGATTATAACATTGAGCATGGATTTTCTAATCCACAGTATGTTGAAACAGGCACAGCTTTGATATCAAATTTAAGAATAGAGTTGATGCAACTTGAAATAGATCTTTCTATTGCTATGCAAGAGGTTTACGATAATTATACAATAAGTGAATGGAGTGACACGTTTATTAAACCTTTTGGAATAAAAATAAGAAAATTGTGGGATGCTCGAGAGAAATTATTAGCCAAAACTTATTGGCCTAGAAGGCCACTCGTCGATACTGAATTTTAAATTTAACTTACTATTCGGTAGTTTTCTAGTCTTAAAATATTTTAAAATAGTGATATAATTTTTTAATCGTAAAATATTCTATATTGCCAAATATTTCCTACAACTTTTGTGATTATAGTAATAGAAACAAAAGCAATTTTTGCTTGTTTAATGAATTGGAACGAGGTTTTTGAAGATTTCACATTCCTTAAGGGGAGCAGGGGGTTAAGATTTATAAGAAATATGAGAAAATTCATAAAAACATTTAATTCTGTGATTAATTTTTTTTATTAACCATGAATTAAATCGTCAATTTGTTTTCAAATATTCATACATTTTTCAGAAACAAAAGTTGACCTTTTTTGTTTTTTTTTTTAAATTTAATTTTTTATGTTGCATGTTGCTGCCGCTTTCTATTAATCGTTGCATGCTTCTGTATTAAAAAATATACCAGGCTTATCACTGATAACCTACTCCCGAAATATTTATCAGTGGGTAGATTTGTGGATTTTTCCCTATTTCCAACAATCATGACGCTCTTAAGAGTATTTAATAAATTTTAGGGGGATTTAGCCTGTCTATAATACGTTTTTGAATTTTTTCTTGGTTCACTGTCCATGACCCTTTGTTGCCAAGCTAATTAATTTATGCTTAAACAATTTTTCCATATCATTAAATACTACTCACCCATATCACAATAATTATGACTTACCCTATATATAGAGTTGTAATCATAAATCTTTTTATTTAGATCTATTCTCAAGCTAGAACAGCATTTAAAAGATTTTCTCTGATTTTATTTGTAAGTTTGTTAAAAAAATCCTGATCAAGTTGGCTGTAGTAGAGCCCTTTGACAATTTTTTTGAACACGCTTTATATTTGCACTTGGAGAAAATGGAATAATTATCTCTTCAATAACCTCGTTTAAATTGATATTATTCTACAGGGTGAGTAAAAAATATGGAATAAATTCATTATCTCCCAAAATAATGTTTTTTTCTGGAAAAAAAAAATTACTCTGACGTCACCACAAAAAAATGACTGTCGCAAAAAAAATTGAAACACCTGAAAATATGCGCCATAATTTAAATCGCTATACCTGTGCGAGCGTTTTCTAGAAAAACATTATTTCGAGAGATAGTGAATTTATTCTTTTTACTCACCCTGTATATAATTTTAATTCTTGTTCCATAAGTTACCTACTAGTACTTACCTACAGTAAATGTACGTAAATCATAGAAGTTAGCTAATACAAAATTTTTTAGTTATTTGGAAGTCATAAAAGATGGATTCAACACAATACATATTAAATTCGTTAAGACAAGAAATAACAGAACATAATTTGAAATTAAAAGCAATTATACAGGTAAATTAATTAAAAATATACGTAATTTTCTTTTTTGGTTTGCATTTGCATATTTTTATAACAGGATATCAACGCATGTCCAGGTCCTTTATCAGAACTTCAAACCCTTAATAGCATGGGACGTGCTAAAATATCATCCATTCGTAAATACGTCGATAAATTTGGTGATATAGCTAAAGAAAACAAGGATAAAGATTTATTAAAAGAAGTAGTCTTGCAAAGGGAACAACTTGCTAGGTAAAAAATTTCCAAACCTGCTTATAATTGGTGGTTTTATGGGAATGCTTTTAGCACAATGGATGCTTTCAAAAAAGCTAATATAAAAGCTATGTTAGCATTAGAAAAGGGTACTAAAGAAGAGCTTCTGAAGCCAAAAGATCCTGAAAATGTATTACGGCAACGTCAGAAGCGTGATAAGGAACACATTGCAAAAATGAGTTCCAGTGTCACAGACCAATTACTGTCTATCAGTCGACAGTTAGCTGATACAACTCAAAGAAGTGCTGATACCCTTGATAGTTTAGTATCTTCCTCTGATAGTGTTACTGGGACTCAGGAAGAACTCAAAGTCACTTCCGGTGTCATTGGACAATCAGGAAAACTTTTAGCTAAATACGGAAGAAGAGAATTTACTGATAAAATTCTTATGTTTTTTGCTTTTGCTTTTTTTATTGCTTGTGTTTTTTATATTGTTCAGAAGCGGTTATTTTAATTGCCTTAAGTATTTTTCTTAACGTTTATTTCAAATTACAAACCAAATAAATTATATTCCAAATACCTACCATTGGGTATCTGATCTGCATTTACTGCATGAAATTTCTTTAAATTATTGGATTTGGGAATGCTGCAATTTTTTGCAAACCGTTTATAATAATCTGGATCTATATTTAACATTTTAGGGGTCACATAATGCTGCTTAATTAATTTTAAAAAGTAAATTTATCATTAAAGCCGCAGCTTAAATAAAATAATGATCAAAACATACAATTTTTATTTATTTTACATTAAAGAACAAGTTTTATAAAGTAAGCGGTTAGAACGTGAGCCGCTGGGCTGCTCACGTAATGGATGAATGCAATAGTTCTTTTGTTTAAAGTATACAAAATATTTTTGTTATGTTACCTACCTATGATGTAATTTATATCTAATTCTTGAGTTTTATTTTAGATATGATCTGCTTGTTAAAAACATTAAGTTTTAATTTAATTTTTTGTAATTATGATATAACACTAGTAGCTTAATTTATTGAAAGCACTTAAGACCGACTATTTGTGGTATATGTTATTTTTTGTTTTACAGTAGACAGTCTTGTAATAGCCGCAAAGTAAAAGACATGTTTATTCCAAATGTTATTTACAATAAGCTTAAAAATGTGATTCCTTAATGTACCTAATTTTTTTTAGGATTGAAATATTATAAATAAATAAATTACTTTTTGTAAAATTGTATTTTTATTATTGGTAATGTAGCCTATCCCCCAAATCTCTGCCACTACTGTAGTGGTCTGCACAAATTTTTGAAATTTTCTAGAAAACTGAATATTATCAAAAATAGTTTTGTTTTTAAAAATTCGTAAATCCGGACCTGCAAGTCCGACTTTCTTAAAATTCGGTGGTCTTATAGAATAAATCAGAGATAACTTAACCGAATAAATTAAGGGCTGTAATTTGATGTATCCTCCAAATATCTACCACTACTGTAGTGACCTGTGCGAATTTTTGAAATTTAGAAAACTGAATATTTTCATAGTTTTGTTTTAAAAAATTTGTAAATCCGGACCTGCAAATCCAACTTTATTATATTTCGGTGATCTTATAGAATAAATTAAGGGCTGTAATTTGATGTATCCCCCACACCTCTACCACTACTGTAGCGACCTGTGGGAATTTTTGGAATTTAAAAAACTGAATATTTTCCAAATGATTTTGTTTTAAAAAAATTGTAAATCCGGACCTGCAAGTCCGACTTTCTTAAAATTCGGTGGTCTTATAGAATAAATTAGGGGTTGTAATTTGATGTATACCCCAAACCTCTACCACTACTGTAGCGACCTGTGGGAATTTTTGAAATTTAGAAAACAGTATTTTCAGAAATAGTTTTGTTTTAAAAAAATTGTAAATCCGGACCTGCAAGTCCGACTTTCTTAAAATTCGGTGGTCTTATAGAATAAATTAGGGGTTGTAATTTGATGTATACCCCAAACCTCTACCACTACTGTAGCGACCTGTGGGAATTTTTGAAATTTACAAAACAGTATTTTCAGAAATAGTTTTGTTTTAAAAAAATTGTAAATCCGGACCTGCAAGTCCGACTTTCTTAAAATTCGGTGGTCTTATAGAATAAATTAGGGGTTGTAATTTGATGTATACCCCAAACCTCTACCACTACTGTAGCGACCTGTGGGAATTTTTGAAATTTAGAAAACTGAGTATTTTCAGAAATAGTTTTGTTTTAAAAAAATTGTAAATCCGGACCTGCAAGTCCGACTTTCTTAAAATTCGGTGGTCTTATAGAATAAATTAGGGGTTGTAATTTGATGTATCCCCCACACCTCTACCACTACTGTAGCGACCTGTGGGAATTTTTGAAATTTAGAAAACTGAATATTTTCAGAAATAGTTTTGTTTTAAAAAAATTGTAAATCCGGACCTGCAAGTCCGACTTTCTTAAAATTCGGTGGTCTTATAGAATAAATTAAGGGTTGTAATTTCATGTATACCCCAAACCTCTACCACTACTGTAGCGACCTGTACGAATTTACAATAAATTATGAAAATTAAAAAATTTTCAGGAAAAATTTCATACTTATTTTAAAACACTTACCTACACAATGTAAATTGGAAATAGTTTAGTATTTATACAGAACTACCTATACACCTTCCAGAACAAGTCATTCAAATATGTAAATGGAAAATTCGAACACGATTCTTCCTTACAAAATTGCATGAATAACAAGTAAGGTAACAATAAATTACCAAGAGATGACTCAGTCTTACTACTATTACTATTTACAGTGAATGTATAGTGGGTAAAAGACAATAAAAAGGTGCAAAACTGCAACAGTATTTCCTAGTTTGAAGTTTTCTCAGTACCTAATAGGTATCTAGTATCTAATCGGCTAAACAGTTTATAATGAATCAAACGTTACTTTTCTTGTGCTTACTAATTGGATTTATTATTACACCATCTCCAATTGTTTGCAATCCTTTTTTTAACTCGTTTTCTGAGTATAGACATGGTTGGAATAGAAAATTTGATAATGGAAGAGGAAGTTCTGACGCTCGAAGATATACTGGAATTTGCAAACTTCATGCTAGAAACGCCGATGCTGGAAAATACGCTTTTCCAGCTTGTCCATTTTGGTAGAAAAATGATGAGTAGGTACCCACGAACTTAATTATGTATACATAGAGAATTATAATTCAAATCACAAAACTTAGGTATAGGCAGGCGGTACCTAATAGATTATAGTAGCACGGATAGTAATAAGTAGTATATGATAAATGTAATACAAAATAAGATGGATTAAATTGTTATAAAAACATTTTTGGTAGTTTTTTCTATGCTAAATAGTACACTTGTAAATAAATTTTAGGTATGTTTACCGAAGTTTTAAAAAAGCCATAAATGTTCAAGTGAATAATTTTTATTGCAATTTTAAGAACCTTCTAGGCACCGCCACTAATAATGATTATTTGTGAATATGCTTAGTGAATACAAATGAAGAATTGTTTTGGTCCATATGATTATAGGGAAGAGCCTTCAACATAAGATGATAGCCAAAACTTTTTGTTTAATACTTTAAGTTATAAATAATTCAACGAAGTGCTTAAAATCCTCTCACGTCTGTTCAATAATCGCTTTGTTATTGTTTGTTTTTGATTTTAAATGTTTATGATAAACTGGAAGAAGACCTTTTGTTTTATAATTTTTTCTCTTTATGTTGTATCAGGAAATAATGAAAAAAAAATAGAAAAGCGTTAGGTGTGTGTGTGGGTGTGTGTATCGAAACGCTTGCATTAGGAGAACATCAAAAATTAAGAAATAAATGACTTTATCATAATTCTAGGAAGATGATAAGAATATTTTTTGATTAAAAATATATGTCAAGTTAACTCGCCCAACTATACACAAACGGGTCGACTCAAACAATGCTACACAGAATTATTTAAAAAAATAGAAAGTTGCATTATTTTTTCTTCAAAACCCTACAGTTATATATCATAAAAATTTAATATTGTAAAAAACTGATAAAACTGTGGTCTGATTATTAAAGCCATGATCCGTTTTTACTGCGTGCTACATAAACATCATATTATTCTTATAGTCGTACTTGAAAATTTTGTATTTCCCATTCCTCTCAAATAAAGTGCCTTGACCTAGCCCTTTCTCTTTTTGTTTAAAAGAAAATGAAATCTAAAAGTGAAAATTATTTACATAAAGCTCTCTATAAACATCTTATACTTAGCACCTACCAATTAATCAAAATAAATATTTTTTCAGAATGAAACATTAAATAATTACTCAGAGATTTATTATTAAATCAAACAGGTAGGTAGCTAGTATAAATATTTATATAGATATAGATAGATGGCTTCCTTTCATGTTCAAATGATGAATAGATAGGTAAATCCCCAAAAAGAATGCTGAATCAGTTTTCAACGAAAAATGTACTTCAAGGGCAAAATAACTGACCACAAAGATCAACAAAAAGAAGATGCAAATGTTATGACGTATTCATATATCCTGTAATATAAACATTTAGAGATAAGAATGAGTATCAGTAGCGAGTAGCATCCGCAGTGTCAGTAGATAAAGAAGCACTTTGGAGACGTTTTTAACACTCGTAGTCCAAGTGCATTTTTCTATTTAAAAATAAATTTTTATAATAATGGCAAACATTCAAAGTGCAATTTTTTGTACATTACTAGTTTTGAGTTTGATTTGTATTTCAAATTCAAGCCCTTGGGGATTATATAAACTTTTTGGTGGTTCCGGTGGATATGGTGGTTATAGTGGAGGATATGGTGGTTATAGTGGATACAATGGATATGGACGTGGAGGAAGAAACGGTTATGGACGTAGTTACAACAATGGTGGTGAAACAAGATACAAATCCATATGCAGAGTCCATGCTGTAGACAGTCTAGGTTTTCCAGGAAGAATTGGAAATCCAGTGTGCCCTTATTAAAAACGGAAATGCGGAAAATATTTTATGTACTATATAATTTTTTTTATTGTATTAAATTAATAAATATATAAGGTAGTACCTTTTAAAAACGCCCTGTATAATTTTTTTCTCCTCTGCCTTGTCCCAGCGCAGGGCAGGTATTAGAGAAATAAAAATAATATTTTTCAAAAAAGTTGAGCAACATATCAAAAAAACATTTTGTCATACACACAAATGTTTCTCAGGGCGGGCGTGGCGCAGAGTTAGCGTTGAGACACTCTTTAAGCTGTCATTACAAACGCTCGCGCTAGTGGATCAAATCAGATCGCAGAACGTGATAAATCCGTTTTGTCTATGGGTGTTTATTTTTTGTTTTAGATAGGGGAACGTATAATAAACAGGCTGTTACCTTTCATAAATATTTATCAACTGTTTTAAGTTACGATGTTCAACTTTTTTATTTTAAATGGAACACCCTGTATATAATTTTACATATTTGGATTCAGAGTGAAATTCTGCATACAGTAGCGTGTTTCATTTGTTTTTTTGCTCATGCTAATTTTCAATCTTTCCCCATAACGCGCGTCACGATCGACCTCCAAACAACGACGCTTTCAGACTTTCAAAAAACTGAAAACACAAATCTAACCCCTGTCTTCCACTATTCAGCAGCAGGGGGTTTCCCCTTAATGTCCGCAAATCCGAGTTTGGCCACAGAGCAAATTGATTTAAGCCTTAAAGTAGAGTTGCTGGAAATTTTATTAGGAAGGTCTGCAAATATAGTTTTAAAAATAATTACGACAAAAGCCCGTTAGAAATGAGACCTTTTGGGGAAGAACACGAAAGTGTAGGTAGTAAGTTTATCAGAAAAAGGTGGTAGAATGCAGAACACACATTTGGATATGGATGAACAGATGAACGATTGAGGAAAAAACAGACAATGCACTAATAGGAGTAATGTAAACGCAGGATTAAATTATATATTTTTATTCACAAACAAAACAGTAAAAAGATTTACTAAGATATAAATATATCATAATATTGATACGACTAAAATAATTTGTATGAAATAATTTAAAATACTTATCACTTTTTAGCAATTAATTATAATTGCAGTAATAAAACTAAAGATAAATAAATCACTCATTTTATAAAAAAAAATATCATTGATACTATAGCAAAGGACAATGGCTTTTTTATTTATTAATAATAACTACCATAATATTTCCCATAGCTACCACAACAAAATAAATTTATTTCCAAACTTTAATAACCCCATCCCTGGATGCACTTAATAGAAAGCATTGAGATGCTTTACAAAGTGCAATATCAGTTATACAATCACGATGTGCGGCAGAAGGCGCCTCAGGGCCTGCCTTTGGAATTTCATCTCCTCTTCCTGGAGTTCTACTTTGATTAGGTTGCGCAACAGCATAAATAACAGATGTACCGTCAATAAGTCTTTGTTCATAACTGACATTACTTCCAATCAATGGATCGTTTGGTGCATGAACTGTTACATATGATTCAGCCGAATTTTCCAAATCCCAAAATCTTAATCTTTGATCAGTACCACCAGCTATCAAGTAACCAGATCGATCAATACAACCCGCTTGCATTGCACATACGCTATGGTTGTTGACCTACAGAAAATTCAATGTTAACAATTGAATCATCAAGGTCTTGTTGGGAAAAAACAGTACCAGCAAGACAAAGAAGTAATTTATATATTTATGATAATGAGCGTAGATGCTATTGTCATACCAAAATTTTATTGTGACCAACTACGGCTATAAAAAAATTACTATGCACATCATTTGTAAAACTGTGAGCAGAATGTTTATATAATGGATACGGAAATTAGGTAAACTAAGACTGAAGATTTATAAAAAGTCTAGATTAGTATTATTAGTCAGTGACTGGACGCACGCTGCATAAAGATGAATCCGACAAGCCACTTACACCTACAGGGACTCAGCAGCTGAGTATGTATTCACAAGTCCACTGGACTTGTGAAACACACACCCAGTGGACTTGTGAATACAGAGTGATGATAAAGTCTCGCACAAAAATTATATTCTGGTTATTTAATGTTTTTGCGAAAAATCCTGAGACCTGTCGATTTTTGTTTTTAAATTGCCATTCAGACATATAATTTTCAACCACCCACCCCTCAACCCCTAACTGCTAGCAACCCCAACTTTAAAAATTTAAATAGAAAGATACCCTTTGTGATACCTCTTTTGATAGGTCATTTTATTCTTAATATAACCAAAAAAAGTTTTTCAAAATCGGTTGATAAATAACGGAGATATTAGAAAAATGTAATCAATGTAAAAAATGGGGTTGACATTTAAAAAAAATTATGACGTCACAGCGTAGAAATAATGGCACAAATCCTGAGACCCATCAATTTTTGTTTTTAAAATGCCATTCAGACATATAATTTTCAACCGCCCACCCCTCAACCCCTAACTGCTAGCAACCCCAACTTTAAAAATTTAAATAGAAAGATACCCTTTGTGATACCTCTTTTGATAGGTCTTTTTATTCTTAACATAACAAAAAAAAGTTTTTCGAAATCAGTTGTTAAATAACAGAGATATTTAACAAAATGTAATCAATGTAAAAAATTGGGTTGACATTTAAAAAAAAATTATGACGTCACAGCGTAGAAATAATGGCCGATCAAAACCACACTTTTAGGTCAGAAAGTGCCCTTTTTAATGTCTACCATTTACCGCGCGTTTGAGCCGTTTCTTGTCAAATATTGACATTTTCATTTGATTACATTTTGTTAAATATCTCCATTATTTATCAACCGATTTTGAAAAACTTTTTTTGGTTATATTAAGAATAAAAAGACCTATCAAAAGAGGTATCACAAAGGGTATCTTTCTATAATTTTTAAAGTTGGGGTTGCTAGCACTTAGGGGTTGAGGCTTGAAAATTATATGTCTAAATGGCGATTTAAAATCACTCTGTACATACGCTCAGCCGCTGGGTCCCTGTAGGCGTCAGTGCTATCCGCTTGTATGAATCCACCTTAGAGGAGTAGGTAGTAGGACCAATCATCCCCATTTTGTTGACTCACCCTGTATATTCCTAACAATGGATAGCTTAATTGTTTACTAATATTTTTTAACTTACATGTACTTTGGAAAAGGGTGGAGAATTACTTCCCCATAGTGTTGTTTGTCGAAATCCGGTTTCCAAATTCCACATGGAAATTTCATTATTACCTTGAACGCTGGAAATAATCCAGGAATGTTCAGTGGGATGGCTTATAACTTTACGTATTCTTGCTCCTGGAATAAATTTAGCATTAAAAGAAACTCCATACAATAATAACCGTAAGTATTTACCTGCTGGGTGTTCAATATGAGCAATTGGTAACCGAAAACGTAAATCCCATGCTGTATGAAGACCACTGCTTGTACCAATAGTTAACCAATTCTGATATGAATCTAAACAAAATGATGTTGTAACACCTTGTTTAAGACCATTTTCTAATCTCCAAGCAATTCCTGGTGCTCGTAAATCCCATGCAACTAAAGACCCGTATAAAGTTGCATAAACTAAAACACTTTGAGGACCCGAATCTAAATATTGCACATCTACAGCACAGTCATCGTTATCGCTCTGTAAATCTCTTGCTTGAACTAATGTCATTCTATAACACAAAGAAAATTATTATTTTCGTGACATTTTATATAGTTTTGCAAATACTAACTTGCTACTAGTTGGTTCAATTCTCAGTACAATCACGGACCCATCTTGGGTTGCTGCAGCTAAGGATTGTCCATTTTCACACACAGCCATTCCAATAATACTAACACCACCAGCTACTCTATAACTTTGTTTAGATCTGTTAGCTATATTTTTTCCTTCCATTTTTGCACAATCCCATATACGAACACATCCGTCTCTCGAACAGCTAGCAAATAAGGAAGTGTCTGGAAGTGGAGCTAATTTTGTAACAGGTCCACGGTGTTCATGTAAATGGGCTACTAAAGCACCACGAGGTTTCCAAGCAGGTGGTGGCAATTGTGGTTGCCATGCTGCTTGTTCCGCCCATTCTTTTCCTCTGCAAAATGTAGAGCTATTAAAAGTGTTTTGAAGAGTGATTTGATAAGCAGGGACTTACCTTACGGCTTCTAAATAATGTTCTTGTTGTCTGGCTATTAATTTTCTTAATTCCACACTACAATTTGCTGTCCTATCTAAAAGAAAAATATTTAAATGAGAAGAAGGGGCGAGCAAGGGAGTATACTTATCTAAAATATTGACGCAAGAGAAAAAGAAAAAGGGAGTGGAGGTGGCAACTCCGTATACATACATTGTATATATGATCTTTCATGCATGCTGATGTTAACTCCATGTTCTACACCAACAAAAGCACTATGGACTTCAGTAGGAGGTGTTGTAGGTCTACTAGAGGGTCCAATATCAGAAGGTCGTGGAATTACTTCAGCCCCAATTACATTCCAATCTGAATTGCTATTTGAATCCATTGGAGATGTAGGTTGTGTTCGTCTAAGTTTCCTATTTTGTAAAATTAAATCAGCTTTATTTCTTGCTTCTGATAAATTATGGGTATGTGTACGAATTGGTGTAGTTATTTCAATTTTTCCTTCAGATTGCTTATTATGTTTAGCATCTGCACTTGTTTTATGTTTATGTATTTTTTTTAAGTGGTTGCTCATCATTAATAGATAATCTTCAACGGATTCTGTCATACCATCTGCTACAAGTCGTCTAAACAACTAAAACAAAACTTTTAACTTTAAAAGTTTCCCAAAATATTAAAAACTTACACTTTTTAGTGACTGTCGCGTTTCCCCGTAACTTGGAATCCTACCAGAACTTGCAACAAGTCTTGCATTTTGTCTTTCTTTTAAGGTATCCAATAATAACTGAATATCGGAATATTTTATTGCACTATCAAATACTGTTCTTGGAATTGGGGTGACTAAAGATTCCAATAATAATTCAGGTCTAAACAAAATTATTCAAAAAAAAAATCAAAGAAAATAATTTTTCTTTTACCTATCAATTTGTATTAACGGATACTTCATGTAGATGCTTAAAAGTGGCATAATTTTACATTGAACATCTAAAATAGATAAACTATTTGCAGCAGTTGAAACAAAACCAGCTACTGCTTGTCGAACCCATAAACTAGGGTGGACCAAAAAAGAAGCGCATTCAGAAACCAATTCACAAAGAGCTGGCTTTGTTATTAAACCTAATTCGGTTAAAGAGGACATAGCATGGATACTTTTGGTTGTTACAAATTCTGAACAATCTGTTAAACCCTAAAATTAGAACGTTAAAATCTTGTTAAGGCAATCACTGCAATTTTAACAAACTGAGGTCTATTATTATTACCTGCAGTAACAGTGGTGTTAGAATAATTGAACAATGCCATCCTATGTATGCAGATACTCCTACGATACAATCAAAAAATGATCCCCTTAACTCTTTATCTTCTTTATCGTTTAAGAATGTTATCATGTGAGATAAAAGAACATCATTAGCTAAAACCAGCATTAATTATTTATCAATTTTTAAATTACAATCTAACAAAAAACCTTTTTGTTTCCCAAAAAACACACACAATTTAGTAATTCCACTTTCCATAAGGGTTTGCTTAACCAAAGTTTGATTATCCGTTAATAGAGCACTAACAGATTGCTGAACCATTTCATGCAATGTTTGTAACTCAATTTCATAATTAATTCTAGGAACTTCTTTAGTTTTTCCGTTAGTTTTATCACACAAATCAGTTTGTGTTTGCTCTAAGAAACGCAATGCAATTTCAGCTAAAGTTGCAATATTTTGAGCATAAGCTGCCCTAACACTTGTACTTGGATCAACCGCTAAAGGGGCCAAACCTGGTAATATATATTCGGGAAAAATATTTGCATCTGAACGGGGTATATGTTTGACTAAATTCAAACACTGTGTTATCACGTTTATTGCTGAAACTTTAACTCTAGCGTTTATATCATGTGCAAGATACAACTGCAACAAGAAAATAAAAAATTAATTATACTAGTCCCAAAGAACCACCTAAGGTAACCCCGTCTTTTCCAAACACTTCAACTTACAATGTATGGCAAAATCCTGTCTAAAATTGTTTCTTCATTAGCATGAGTTGCAAGTTCTAATAAAATCTCTAAAGATTGCAATTTTGATGTGCAATCGTGTAATCCGCGAATACAGGATGTAACCAATGCAGTTATAATAACTAAACCGTCGTCATCTCTTATAATCTCTTCCTCAATTTCAGGTTTTTCAGGATCTTGCTTTTCCGGTTCAGATCCATCTTCTAGTTTTTTATTTTCAGGATGTAAAAATTGAAAAATACTTCTTATATCTTTTTTTAATCTAACAATCTTTTCATCGGGAGATAAAATTGGACTAGCTGAAAATATCTGCATGTAGGATTGCAGAAAACCATAAAAATATTCTGGAAATAAATTTCCTCTTTCTTGGGATAAATATAACTCGGCAGAGAGACGGTGGTTTGGGTCACGGTGAATCATGCTTGTCAGTAAAGCTCGAAGAGATGAATCTTCTATTTTATCCAAGTGTTTTTGAGGGGAATACTCGTTAGTGCGATATAATAACAATTGTGATAGATCAAAAGGAGCATGACCTTCGTTCCATAATTCAATTAAAGCACAGCTAAAATATGAATCGAATGTAAAGTTGGTTTGAAGAGCATAAATAAAACAAGCTTACCCTGCTGAAAAAATATCCATAGCTGGTTTCAGTTCACCAGAATTACAAGGTGCTTCATTAAACATTGAAGAGCTACTTTCAGAGCTTAAAGTTTTAATAAATCTTTCAGGAGCAATGTAGCAAGTCCTTCTTCGGGATGTATCAAAAAAATATGAATAATCTGCTGGATTATCTTCTGGTAAAAATGTAGGTTTAAAAGAAGCAAAATCTACTAACAACACCCAATTCCATGCAGTAACCGTTATATTTTCTAATTTAATATCGCCATGACATACTCCAACTTTATGGCACTGATGTAAAGCATAAAGAACTTGAAATGTTATCCAACGTTTCTCGATATTTGTTAAAAATGGCCTGGTACTTATGCGATCATATAAACTATATTTTACATATTCTCGCATGATTAATCCTGCTTTGTCTGTGACAACTATTTTTTGAAAAGGCAAACAGTTAACTGCAGATGAAAGTTTAACCCGAATGTCATCTAGACAATCTTTGTATGGCTGTAATGGTAAAGTCGGGTCATGGATTGCAAATACTTTAACAACGATTAAACCTTCTTGAGATTCTGCACGAGCTACTTTAAAAAATCGTGTGCTTCCTAAACTGAAGATTAAGAATAATGTTTCAAGAATGTTTGGTGTGCTTAGGATATTCTTACCTGGTGTCGAATTTTAATTCTGTGTGGTCTGTTAAATAATGTTCCACAGGATATATTTGGGAAGGCGCAATGCCTACAAGCTGGTTCCCCATTTTAGGATTTTGATATTAAGAAGATGTTTATCTAAAAGTTATTAAATTAACGCACACACATTTTCTTCCAACACTTCCACTGCATTTGATTTATCTCCAAATCAATAATCAACATATTCCATTCCAAACACAGCTGACCACAACGAGCACAGCTGACATTGACTTTGACAGATGTTTGACAGACAAACATAAACTTTACGTTTATATACAAGGAGCTTCCAAAGAAATAGTATAGGGTGACCAAATTTTTTGTACAAAGGGAAGATATTATAAAAGCAAAGACTGTAGCCTTTAGATTATTCCTGAAACTCATGATTGCAAATGGGGTGTAGCCAGAAGCTCTTGCACTTAGGCTACTAGGGCTCATTGTGCTCCGTTTGGAATGAGACTCACTCCAGGAACCGACAGAGCAGAATCTTGTTCATCAATGTGTCCTGAATATCATTTGGTTCCTAGAAAGAGCCAAATTATCTGTTCCTTAAGTCTATAAGTGCTGTGCACTTGCAGAGGATGTGTGTTCAGAGGTTTTCTCCTGATTTTGACATTTGACACCTGTCAGAAGGAACAATTCCATTCGTGTGGAAATGCTTGTTCAAGTGTCTGTGCCCTGTTAGAAGGCGCGTTACGATCCTGATCTGTCTTCTGTTGCAAGTCAAGTAACATGGTAGCATAGCAGACTGTAATGCGACACATTGATGCAAGGTGGCGAAGAACAGATTGTAGGACCAGGCGACAGGGTCACATGCAGGACACTAGAGCATTGGCAAGGTGAGTTTCAAGTTTACAATAAATGTTCTTTATTCAGAACTGCATAGGTAATGTTTTCTTCCTTAACATGTAAGAGAATTAAATGTAGAGACTTCATAAAAAAACTAGTTAAATTTAAGTTTCCTTGGGGTAATTATTTTCTTCTACTTCATCTATATCGAGCATTAGTTAGGAACGGGAAGGTAAAATGTCAGAGAAAAAAACTGATAGAAACTCTAGTTCCGGTATATGTCTAAGTCAAGTTGAAGAATAAACGGATAAGGAAAGTTTGAAGATAAACAATACATTTCAAATTTCTCTGTTGCCTAAGTTTAAGATTACGTTAAATAAAAACGATACAGTTACTTCTAGAGGTCATTTAATAAATGCAGTTTAGTATAAAAGTAAATAAATAGAGAATTCTAAAATCAAATCTACGTATAACAAAAATAAAAACTCATGTAGTAGAATAAAAAAACATAGCAATTGCAGGATCTTCTGTTTCGTAAGTTATTAAAACATCTCGAAATTTATCCAACAACTGCAACAGTTGACTTCTTCGTAAATTTTCCAAATACATTATTTCTTCAATGTGATGGTCTCCTTGGAAATAGCCGTTTCTACATAACTTTGCAAATAAATTTATATCTTCAGGATTACTTGAAGAAGGAATCTAAAAATACAACGCTCTTTACTCATTTATCTTCAATTAATTTTTAAAATTATTACTTTAAATATTGCACTTCTTTCTTCATCAGGAAAATCAAGCAAAAGTTCTTGGCATTCTTGTTTTTCTTCATCTGCTGAAGAAAAGCTTACGTTTGCTAAACTAAAATTAATTAATAAATAAATATAGGAATCAAAGGGGATCAAGTTTTACATACTTCATACTGACATTGGTTAATTCTGAATCCGGTCTTGGTTCAGGAGTTCCAGAAACAAAAGAATTTTCACTTTCAGATTCTGTTCTTGACCGCCGTGATGGAGGAATGTTAAATGTTGGTGCAGTTATCATACCATTACTTTGTAATGAAGGTGTAACATGTACAACTTTTATTTCATTTCTAAAAAAAATCGGCATTAAAGAATTGAAACCTTAGGGATTAATCCCCAAAATATCTACCCTTTTGTAAGTCAATTTATGAACATACTGTATACATTTTGAGACTTTTATACCTACATATTATGTTGAGTTAGGCCATGATCTGTTGGAATATATTGAATATATGTATGCAACTGAAGTAACAAATGATGCTGTAGCATCCAAATAATCATTTGGACTAACTGCGATTGCTGCGAAGGATGGCATAACGGATTACATTTTTGTCCCAACGAAGTTGGTAGTGAAAAATCACTAATTATTCTTATTAAGCTCATATTTGGAAATGCTTCATTAAATTTATCTATTAAGGGCGAATTAAGCTGTATGGGTGCATCAGGTGCTATCACATATTTATTTGTAGAGCATATAGGATAAATCACAGTTGCTTTTGCCCAATATACAAGATGGGCAGTAAGTTCAAATACCTACAAATATTTTTTTAATAATTTTAAAATAATCAGATTTAAAACGTACATGTGAAAGAGTGATATCAGAATCTATTGCTAAAGTTTGTAAACTTTTTAATGGAGAGTACTGGGAGAACATTCGAAGTAACGAAGGAGAACCATCCAAGGATGTAAAATCATATAATTGTTGTACTGGATACAACAATAATAAACTATGATATGGCCTTAGGGCTTCCAAACACCTTCAGACAAAATTATTTTAAAAATTTAGTTAAAATTATAAACATTACTTACCGATCAATGTCTTCGGGTTCTACAATTTGTCCTCTCAAATGCCACTGATGTACTTTTTGTGGCAGGCAAAAACTCAATGGAATCCATTTATTTATTCTTATATTCACAAGACCTATAATAAAATAATTCAGATATAAAACGTCTTAATTTTTTTTACGTACCTGTACTGCATAAGTCATCATAGACGTTTTTAATATTTTTAGCTAATGTACATTTTTCTAAAATTTTTTTAAAAGCAGCTTCAGGATTGCCTGTGTAACTATCATCATGGATAGTAACCATGGTTAAAATTTGTTCACAAATATATCCGCATCTATGTTCTTCATGCCGTAAAGCAATTCCCATTCTTTTACTGAGATCATAGTAGCATTTAACTGAAACCAAAGATATTAATAAAACTGTAAAGATAAAAATGAATTAGGAGACATACCTACAGAATGACTAGCAAGAGCTTGAAGGGCAAAAACAATATGAATCAATAATAATCCTGATTCGTCCTGCGATTTGTTTCTTAGTTGTAATAAAGTTGGGTGCCCCACAAATCTTACATCATTGACTTTAAGCTCAAATTTTTGGTTACATAATTCTGGTTTAACTGCAAAGAGAGATGATAAGACTTCATCGGAAATACCTGTTAAATTCCCTTTGCTTATATTTGATGCAGGTGGTGGAGGTGATTGTAATAAGTCTTCGGTGATTGATAAAGCGTACGGGTTTTTTCTCCTAGTGTTTGCTGGCTCATTGTTTTCTTGTTCATGGTATGGGTAACGAAATAACAGTCTATCACCTTTACTATCAGACTTTACTAATATTACACTGAGAGGATTCACCTCCATTACCCTTCCTTTTTGACGAGGCACTATACGGATTTCATTAGGAAATTTAAAATTGTTGTTATAATTACTATTGGGGAAGTTCAATGCAATTATTTGCTATATATTATCATTCTGAATCATTATTTATTTTTTCAACCTGTAGTTTCTAACCTTAAAATTTAGAAACGTCAAACTGTCAAAGTTCACTGTCAAAGTGGTTGCATACACGCACGCTCCAATTTTATTAATTTTTAATAATTTTGAATTATTAATAACTAATAGAATATACTTTAATAGTTTAAACAAATTAAAATTCTGTGTTTTCATTATGAAAAGTGTTTAATTTTTATTAAATTATACCTATGTGGAAATTAAAAAAAAAATGTTTTCCTTTTTTTTTTGAAAAAAATCAGTCGCATTGTTTTATAATTTAAAGTTTAATCCCAGAAAAATTAATGTATCAGTAACCAACTACTAACAAGTAAGTACTTTTTTGCTATAGAAAAAAAATATTTTTTCAAATTGTCAATTTTTATTTTTATCGATGCCTATGGAACTAGTAATGAAAGTTTCTTATATTTATGATTACAATGTTAGAAAGAATTCCTACAAACTGTGAATGTGTTTTATCATACCTTCATGAAAAACTTACTGGTGAGTAGGTAATGAAGGCCAACTGTATTTTCAAATCTGTAATGGTTTTGCATAATGAAATTCCGACAGTTTAGGTACTACAATCGACTCAAAGGTTCACTATGAGAAATGTTTACAATATAAATTTTAAAGTTCACCAAGTTAGGTGCATTATGGTCTAGGCTGTATTAAACAGTTTCTTTTTATTCTCTGTATTTATGATTAGTTTTTCAAAAAATAATATAATAGTATAGGCAACCACTTGAGCTAATTACCACAATATTTGCAATTTTTCCAAAATATCAGATAATTCTTTGTACAGTCACAGTTTAAACGCTTTCAATATGTGGGCTTTCTATATTTACATCCAACAAACGCTTTAAATTAATAATTACAGGGTGTTTCACCAACTTTGGACTCCCAATATAATACTGTATTGGGTATCCGTACCGTAATCAGAAGTTTTGTGGGGGGGTGGGTACCCATGATAGTCCATACCGTATAACATAAACTTTAGAAATGGGGATTGTTGAAAATATTAGTCTTTAAAGTCATAACTCATAAACAGTAATCAGGTAAAAAAAGGTAATAATAAACATACACACATAAAGCGTGACCCATTTAAGACTGGACACCTTTTATCTTTTTTATTCTTTTTTTAATTTGAACTAGAAAACAATGAAATAAGTATTTGCATCGTGTATTTCAAATTCTCTATCGTTTAAACCTTTAAAAACCCTTAAAAACTCAAATAATTCAAAGAAATAAATTTAAATTTATAAATTTAGCGCCACATTGCAATATTCCTATACTGTGTTCTGATTGGTTAACAATTGAAAGTCGTTCTCTATAGGCTGTGGTTTCAAGCAGAGTGGTTGCTGTTAGTGTTTGCAATGAAATAAGTGTTAAAAACTTCTGTTGAAGCCTCATCGGTATGTTAAACTTAAAATACTAATTACAGGGAAGAGTTTAGGATAATTAGAATTGGTCAAATCATTTTCCTTAAAAAAATATCAGTGTTTTAAAATTCGTTCCCGGCATGTCAAACAGCTGTAGTTGCAGAGGTCGCTGTTTAACACAGCAACTGTCACATCGCGCCGTGTTCGGTTAAAAGTAAAAATGAGGTGTTATATTTTCCTTCTGGAAATCCTAAGGTAAATAAAATATAAAGTTTACTATGTGAGGAATGATTTGGAGCAATTACATTAGGCTGGGCTGTTTTTATTAATATTCTATCACGATTTGAAATTCACGTAAATAAGAGCAATTTTGTCTCCAGCGCCATGCCATGTCTGCGGGGAGGCGACATGCGCACTTTTGCCGCGGTTGCTGTTGCTGTTTTAATTGTTGCTAATTATTAGTTTTTTTATTATTAATGTGGGTTTCGATAGTGTGTAATGTTTTTTCTATGGTTAATCATATTCACTAAAAAATGTGTGTTTACAGTTTTCATGGGGTTACCTAGAGGTAGGACAACGATGGGGAGAAAACGAATTCTTTGTGTTCAAAGGTAGGTGAAGAATTTTTTTAATGTAATGTGACCCTATTATTGTGTGTGAAGCCCTCAGTACTTTCTAAATTCAAAATTGTTGTAAACCCTTACTTTCTATCAACAGATATATTAAAAAAATAAGTTTTTTGTAGTTTGATTCTTATACACGTTGTCCCCGTTGAAATTTTGAATACGGACATTTGAATGTTGTGGCTTCGTACAAAAAAGTAGCGTTTTTTAACTTTTGTGTTTGAGTAATTGTTGCTATTCATCGATAAATATTTTATGTAGGGAACGGGTTTAATGGGTAACGCCTCGGGTAACGCTGTGCGAACCCTCTTGGCTTATCGCATCCGGATTGTATCTGCTTATCAATTTTCAACTAGGAGGAGAGTAAAAAGGCGAGATGTTTACTTTACCTGTCTTTTTTTATTACGAATTTTGTTGAAATGTTCGCAAACGTTTCACTATTTTGTGTCTTAATTAAAGTGCAGCTAGGGTTAGTGCATTTAATTACAAAAATGTTGAATTAAATTATTAAACTGCGATTACGATGGCCCGTTTTATCAATTGGTAATTATTATGAGTCTCTTTTTTAATGAGTTTACTTGTATAAAGGTGTTGTAATTCAAAATTGATGTAAACTTTTTCTTTTTATCGATAGGTATATAAAAAAATAAGTTTTTTGTAGTTTGATCCTTATCTAGAATTAAGCCGACAAAAATTTTGTGCTTTTTTTTCGCGTCCTTTTGTCGTGACACCCACACCATTAATTAGAAACTTTATTCATATAAAACAATAATCTTTATTGATAATCATATTTCACAAACATTGTATTACAGTTCAGTGAAATAAATAGGTACACAAAAAATCATTACGTTAATAAAACCTTTTTTTCTAACACTTACTCATAATAGGTATAAAAAATAAAATCTTTAGTTTGTACATGGTGTTCCTGCAATAGCATCGTCAACTTTAATTTTGAAAATTCTGTAGTTGTACTCATTTGGATTCAAAGTTTTGTAAATATAAATAGGCAGCCTATCAGAAAGTACCCACAAATTCCGTTCATCATCAACCTAAAAAATAATTAATAAAATAAAACAAAAAAAATTATTATTTATAAAATACTAACCTTTATATCATTAGTGAAGATAAGTCCCTCTTTATCTTGAGCAACAAGACCTACACTTTCGGGGTTAAGTGGTTTTTTGGTATTCCAACAAGCAACTGCGTCTTTGTTTAATTGAGTGAAAAATAGTACATCTGTGTTTTCATCTAAGGCACTAGCTGATGATTGTCCTAGTGGCCCTTTTTCACCTTCATTCTATAATAAAATAGCTAGAAAATTTACATTTTATTAATTAAAGCTTACCCTGAACAAATGATATGAATGAGGATCAATTGCAAGAGTTTTATTACGAAGGACTTCTGTGGATACTGAAAATTCGTTTAAACTAGATAAGCTGTGGAAATAAAGCCTACGTAATCTGAAAAAAAAAAATTAAAGTAATAAAATAGTTATTGGGGGGGGGGGGAACTAACCCATTATCTAGAACTTTACTAAGTGCAACTCCAAAAATACCATCAGTCCATTGGAAGTTTACTCCACCAACGTTGAAGTCTCCGTGTAAAGGATCGAAATGGAAGAAGTTGTGTTTGATTCTCCAGGAATCGTTAGATTTCCATGAGTAAACGATAAGTGCATAACCGCTTAAATCTGGGACGTAAGCAAATGCTTCGTCACATTTTCCTGGAGTGACATCAACAGCCTGGAAGATCATTTAATGCTATAGTTTTGAAAACTTTGAACTGGGAGCAGGAAGTGTAAATAGGGATTTTGAAGATTTGTAAAAAAAGAGGGAGAGAAACCTTTACACTTTTTTATGAATCACTCGCCCTTATAACTTTGGGTGGATGAATATTTTGATACCTTCACTCTTGTGGTAAGCTCGCGTAAACGGCCGATAACGCTAGAAACCTCCCACATATACTTTTTGACAATTTTTATCTATGATTGAAAATTATTTAACAAGCAACTTTTGTTTTATAGATCCCCAATTTTATCCTCATACGTTTTCCTTCTGGTTTTCCGATAATTTCTAATTAACTTGTTCAGTGAATCGACCAAAATGAAATTTTTACAACAACCAAAGTAATTTTAGGTTACCTATCCCGGAAGCTTTAAATAATTCAACCACAGGTTTAAAAATTTTAAGGAACTTTATTAAAATTAAAATCCAAGCAAAAAGCTTAATGGACCGAATTTATTTTTCTATTTTAAGACTAATAAACAAATTAGTACTTCAGGGTCATCTTTTTACCGGTAATTTTTTTGTCACTGTTCAACAAGCAATCTAACATCAAAGGAATATACTTTGCTTTGTTTGCCGGAACTCAAACGTGTTAATTATCATGTCATAAGCCAAACATCAAAGACAAACAGAGGACATTGCTGGATTTTATTTAAATACTTGACGAAGCTTTGATATTACAAATTAGAAAACCATTAAAGTATTGCTTTTAAATTTTTGTCCGGACAAAGAGAATAATATGGTAGAGTACAATGTTGTAATCCTTACAAAAAATGTGTAAGTGTTTAAATTAATTCTTTTTCTTGGGCATACATTCTTTGATTAGTAGGTAATGTAATAATTTACAATTCAAAAAATATTTTTAGCTCGCTGAACGGTTAAAGCCAGAGGAGCGAAGCGACGAGTGGGCAAAGACTCCGGTTACGCCTAAGGTGCGTCTAAAACTTTATGTAACCGAAATTTTAAAGGAAACTTCCCTTTTAGAATGTCAATTAGTGGATTTAAACAAAAAGTTGAAAACGCTTCAGTTTATCATGATTATGATTTACCAAATAAAATTGCGTAACCACATTATCAAGTATTGGTAAACAAAAACAAATTATTTGCTAAAAGGTGAGGTCGGGTCGGCAAGGTAGAAACATAATCGCCAACCGAGGGCAAAAAGACTAACTTTATCCCCGAAAATGAGGTCAAAAAACCACTTGCTATTGATCGATCGTACAAAAATACGTTTTTCTCAAACGAATATAAAATTAAACATTTTTTTGACTTGCTTTGATCCCGAAAATACGCAAATTTATTCTAAGGTCCCAGAATATCAGCAAAAGTGAACATCGAGCCAATGTGTTTCATGTTTGATATCTAATTCCGCATTCTTGAAAAGGAATTCGAATTTTGTACCGGTTTATGTTCATTGAATAAAAATTTTAAAAATTCATATTTTATAATATTGCAGGGTCAGGGAAATTATGACCTTCAGATAACACTAAAGTTTACCCTATCAGTAGGCCATGCAGACAGACATTTTTAAGAAATTCTGAACATGTGTTGTTTCTGGGCGAATTGCGAATAAGATTACATAACTTACCACATTGGCGAGGAACGAGTTTTCCTTGAGGTCACTAGGTTTGAACTCGTATCTCCTAATTAATTTATCTGTGTTCAAATCGAAAACCACTAAAGCAGGCTTTGAATATTGTTTTGGTGAACCCAATACATCGGCAAGTCCGGTATCCATTACCCATAATCGATCACATTGATCAATATAAACCCTGAAAGTTGATACAATGTGGTTTTCTTCAGGTTTTTCATCTCCCTGTGGCAAAGTATTGGCTTTCAAATCAGGGTATGGTACTAAAGCAGGACTTTTTTCGTTAACATTTACAGGAATATAGTTTAGAGATGCTGGAATTCCAACCTTCCATCTATAAAAATAAGATTTTTTTATTATAATATGATTTTAAAGAAAAATATCGTAGTTTATATTTACCTTGGGACGGTAACAAAAAGTTTGTCCTTCCATCTAGCAAGTCCAAGGGGTAAATTATTCGCAGGAATATAATTTCCGGATTTTATGGCATTTTCTTTAATTTCATCACTGGACCAAACGTAGGGTATTTCCTTCCAGCTGAAGACTTCATCAAGTTTGGCTGCTGCAGCAAAACCGCACAAGGCCACCAAAACCAAAAACTTGAACATTGTTTGCTAGGTCAGTTGTTATTTACCAACCAGCAAGTGGAAACTAAAATTTAAATCCCGGTGTGTTTGTCTTTAGTGGTCGACAAAACTCCCACTTCTAAAGCTTGGGTAATGACGAATACGTTTGGCCCTGAACTCTCATTTCAATATGTTTATTAAAAAGTAGAAAAAGTTGCTAATTTATGTCTCTTGGTTAATTTTTTTATAGTAAACATTTTGATCACGAAGACCTGAAATAGAATATAAGATTATAATTTATTTATGTTTGGTTTTGGGAAGATTAATATTTTATTTGTGGTTGACCTTCTTTAACGATCTTGACACTGGACTTTCATTTTGCAACAAAGAAAATTTTTATTTAAATAGCAGAGAAATTAAGAACATAAAAGGTTTAGATACAATTTTTTTAAGGTGATTGTACTGCTGTTCTAATACAAGACTTTCCATTCTGTTTTAAATAATTTAATTAGAAGATAACAACTGCATGTAATATAACCATTTATTATCTACAACAAGTTAATTAAATGATTACCTACTAGGAAATGCTTTAAATTCTTAAGTAGTTCCGCCTAATTATAATTTTGCATATTCTCATTGTTGGTTAACAGTAAAACACCTTCTGAGAAGAATAAAGTGCGATACAAAAAAATAAAACATTAGACAAGGACAAGTAAATCTTCCCATTCATGTGACTACTCAATGGAACTGAAAATTCAAATTCTGACATTGATATTGACCATTACTGCAAGGTTTTTTTGACAAACATAAAAAATCAGGAAGTACCAGACATGATAATTTGGAAGAAACATAATTATGTAGGTATTTATATTTATTATAAGGTAAATTTTTGACATGATGGTGCAACGGATTGTTTTCATCCAGGAAGGCCTCAATTTTGTGACAGGCTATGAAAAACCCTGAAATAATTAAAGTAGTCTGCGTGACTAATAAAATTCAATATAGAGGATATTCTAGTATTATTCTATCAGGGTTATGTTTTTAGGGCAATAGGTGAATTTTAACATATTTCAGTCGTTAATTTGTTATGGTTAATAGTATTTAGTTATGGATGTAAACAAATATTTTTTCAATGAAACAAGTTAGCTATTGGTAAATAAATAAATTACGATAGCATAAAATTAATTAATTCTGCTTATATTTAATTAAATTATTAGTGAAAGTGAATTTTAGTAGAGAGTAGGAATAAAAATGAAGTATGTATTTGAAAAGAAATTTTCAGAATATTTAAAATGTTACATAAGTTTCATTTTGAAAGTTATTAACGCAATTCTTTACTGTATAGGGATTTTCAACGAAGAGTAGCCACCCCCAGTACCTTTCAAATTATTGTTTGCTTAAAAATCGCCAAGACATGTCAACAAAGACTGCAAGGGGGACATTTTTTTACGTAAAACCCTGTCATCAACCTCTTAGCCGTGTGTAGCCACTAGCCACCCCCTCTAAAATTTCAAATGGCACCATATACAGTGCGCGCATAAAGTTTGGAATAATGGAAATAATTCTTTTCCCGGCAAATTTAAAGAAAAACGGTTTGACAGGTCAAATTGATTTATTTTAAAAGAAACTTTTTCTGATAATTTTCATTTTTCTACCGCTTTCCTGTTTCAAGCAGTGACGTCATCGATATTTTTTTTAAATGGCAACCCCCTATTGTTTTGGCAGATTTGGATAGATAATGAAATTCTGAATTCAAAAATATCAACATTTATGGTATTCAGACTGATTAATTTTTGAATGTAATCAAATGAGTAATTTCTAAAATAATAAGTTTATTTTTCCAAAAAAATATTTTTTTTGCGAGGAAATGGTAGGTACTGATTCCTGTTACAAAAAGTGAGTTCCAGTATGGATAAGAACCATACCAACATCGTTTCTTCAAAAAAGTAGTTGGTTAGTAAAATAAACTTATTTTAGAAATCATTTATTTGATTACATTCAAAAATTAATATCTCTGAAACAATCAGTCTGAATGCCATAAATGTTGATATTTTTGAATTCAGAATTTCATTATCTATCCAAATCTGCCAAAACAATAGGGGGTTGTCATTTAAAAAAAATATCGATGACGTCACTGCTTGAAACCGGAAAGCGGTAGAAAAATAAAAATTATCTCAAAATATTTCTTTTAAAATAAATCAATTTGACGTGTCAAACCGTTTTTCTTTAAATTTGCCGGGAAAAGAATTATTTCCATTATTCCAAACTTTATGCGCGCACTGTATGTGGCACATCGTTGAAGGGGCAATTTCATCAAAAATTTACTACAGCGCATTGAAAGCATTTTTGCTGCATCTGCACCAATTTACGTTTCCAGAGTCCTTGCATCTTCGTATTATCTTTGCAAGCTATTAAGCAATTCCTGTCACATTTCCTGAAAAATTCTACAACTGAAACTTATAGTTCAGTATGCAGAACATTTAATAATTTCATGGCAATATGTAATTCGATGGCCAAAGAAGGGCCCAACTACTCACCGGTTAGGCGGTTACACTTAAATAATAATAGGCATTGTTTAAAATATTAATTGGCATGGATAGGTACAATTAATTGGGAAAATAATCAGCTTTTATAAATCACATAAGGTTTTTGAATAGAAATTTAATTAATATCTGGTTTGTGGTCGGTAATTACTGATGTGTGTACACAATAATAAATACCTATTACATAAAAGAAAGTGTTTACATTTAAACCTTGAAATAAGTTATTCCAAGACCATAACCGATCTATACATTCGAAAACGGTTTATTTACACCGCAGGTAAAATACAATTACTTGCAATAAATTATCACTTTAAAATACTTTTATTATTCCTGAAATTTAGATGAACAGATAATTAAAGTGCTGGAATCATATAAAACAAAATACCCTTGAAATCTTTTTGTAATGCAGAAAAATATCAACTCTTTAAACATGTAACAATATCCTTACAGATCCTTAGAGGCTGTGATTTGGAAACGAAATATCCGAACAACAAAATATCCCACCACAAAGTATTTAGAAAAACTAAACGCATTTCCCATCTATAGTAGAACTGAAACTAAAACTAAAAATTAAATTAAATTTATACTAAACCACTTTAGGGTGGGGTTAATTCAAATATTATACGGTTGTACGGTGTTTAGACCTTTTTCTTTAACAAAAATGTAATTCTCAATAAGGAATAGGGCCATTATTTGAATTCAAAAAGTTAGGTTTGTTTATAGAAAGATATGAATTTAATTTTTTTTTGCAGATGACATTTTCTAATCCCGACTGTGACTCAAATTTAAAATGATCTCTTCTTCGTCGTCTTGTGGCGTGGACTAAATCTTGGCTTCTGCAGTTAAACGCTGGTAAGTTCTTTTATTATTCTTTAGGAAATAAACACAAATAAGCGCTTTTAATTACTAAGTAATATTACGGTGCTGCGATCATTTTAGTCCTTGACAAAAAAAACTGCCTTCTAAGGAGTTATCATACTCATACATGCTTGCTCTTACATTTGAAAAATCGTTGGTGGTGGTTTCACGGTTTCACCCCTTCCGGTGAAGATAAACTAAAGCTATGATCAGTGGAACACTAAAATTAATGTGTTTTAGGAATGTTTACAGAAATAATGTACTACCTATATGCAAATTTATTCCAGTTAAAGTTTCCACTCTGAATATCTTTGGAATTAATTACCAATTTAACATTTGGAAAATTCGTATTATTTTAAATATTTCCTTAAAAAAACAAAGACAGAAGTAAATAAACAAATATTATAAAATAATGACCTAGATATTATTTTTAAAGATCAACAAGAAATATTTTGTGAAACTAAACCAAATTGTCATAATAGTTAATTACATAATTTTTCAAAAATTTTACTACCTTAACGTTGTAGCAATAAATTTTTTGGAAGTTTCGAAAGAAATAAATCGAGAAATTACAAAAAATAGAAATATTTATGTGTTGTTTTAATGCCAAGACTATAAATTATGATAAATGTAACAAATCGGCACGTCATCTGTTACCTGATCGTGAAAGAATATAAATTGCAAATTTTAATGCCACACCTTTAAATTTGCATAAACAGAATAGTTTCACTGAATATGAAAATCTTGAGGCCTTGATTTCTGTATTGTTGTCTACTGAAATACTACTTCTATGTCAAATGTAAATTATAAATTTGCATTTCCATTTCGAAGTCCAGACATTGTTACTAAACTCATTTAAATTTTCTCTATGCATTTCTATATTTCTAATAAAAAATTTACATTATTGACCGCAAATCGCATTTTAAGATTATATAAACATTAAATAATCTTCTGAGAATTATTAGCAGTCAATTAAAAATACAGTTGCAATTGACTGGTAATAATTCTCAGAAGATTATTAAAATATTAAAAACCAGTCATTCTACACAAAAAAAATTTATAAACATTAAAATTAATCGGTTTTATCGTTTGTTGGTTTATCTTTATATACAACTATATAACAATTACTAAAGAATAGTATATTCTAGTAAATTGTTGCTAATGACAAGTTGCAAACAAAAAAGCGGCACCCGGCACCCTGATGTGGGATATTCACTTTTGTCACTAGAGACGAAAGTTAAAATTATGCAACATTCTCTCACTAGAGTCGGAATTCACTTAAACTAATCAATGTGAAAGACTACCCGGACTTCCTAGAGACTTCCTAAAGAGTATTCGGTCTATGTACACCAAACTTTCCACGTGCTTTACGCCTTGGTGCGGTTTATATAAACAATCTTGAATGTCAACAACGGAAATTTACAATTATTATAGGCTCTATATAGTAAACAGTTTAAATTTCTGTAGAATGAACTACACACTTTACTTCGCTTTTCCAACGGTTTTGCTAAGTGAGGATCATTATACTATCAGTCAACGATTATACGTATAGGCAATCTTAAAATTTTGCAGTTGTTATATGATTGTATAACAGTAGATCGAAGAAAATTGAATGATTTTGTTATTATTGTTTACTGTTTAAATAATAACCACAATGATAAACAAATTCCGGGAATTTAAAACTATTAATCCAATAATTTGCGTTTTATTGGAGTTCATTTCAAAGACTTTAGCATTTTAATGAGTTTTTCGATTATCTAATAGTTATATTAATTATTGTCTTATATGGATCAGAGATCGTATATGACTTATTGGTTTTCCCAAAATCATTATTCTTGTGATTATCCAAGACTAATTGAAGTATTGGCTCACGTATTTCACGCACAATTTATTACATTTATGCCTCTGTTTTCCACAGCTATAATTTACAGATTAAGTAAGAACCTACGTCATAATAACGTACGAATGAGGAATACAAAATCTAGAATACATTTTGATTCATTTCAGTGAAAATTTTCTGCACAACCTTTAACTCTATTTTTTAATCAGTTTCACGATAAAGAACTTGAAAATCGATATTTTTCACAAAATACACGTGAAAATGCGATTTTGTAAATTCTGCTGTTTTCAGTACAGACTGAGAAATCTTCAATTTTTCAGCATGTACTGAAAACTTCCAATACGCTGAACATTTCTTCTCATTTAACAGAATCTCTATTTCTTATCATTTACGGGATCCCCCGCTCATTTTTTTAAACACCCTGTATGTAATTATTTTTAATGACACAGTGGCTTGGGGCGATGCTTGATCGTTCAGAATGTAAAGCCCTGGGAAGCAAGTTCTGTTAGATATAATGGCGGGATAGTTGGTGTTCATGGTTGATGTCGAACTCATAAACTCACAATCCCATACAGCAACACTTAAAAACAATTACTTTCGTAAAAAAACTTGGTAAGAAAGAAATGTGCGGAATACGAAAGACGAATTAGATACTTAAATGAAGATATAGGTACTAACCATGTCCAAGTTCATTAAACGAATAAAAAATTAAAAGGACATGCAGGTCATATGAATGAAGATGACCTTGTCTGGCAATATTTTGGAATATATAGGAAAATATCTACCTAAACCATAAATAAGTTTCGGAATCATAATATACTAAGGTGTTTATTTCGAAATAATATGAATTAATAAATTCAAACACTGTTAAGGAATTTGTTGTGTAAACATACCATTATACAGCCTTGGTTATTTTACTCAAACAATATAGGTGGACTTATTAGTTCAGATTCTTTTTTATAGTTTATATTTCAAAGATCGCAATGATATTACATTTCCAATATTTCTATAGTTAAGCGATGTCTATGGGCATCAGATTGGTTACTTTGGCGGTGCGGTACCGTGTTGGCATTGTACCACTGAGATCTATTTAAGATAATTTTTTTATCGCAGAATGTATTTAGGAAACATTTTGTATTTAGAAGATCTATAATAACAATTTGCTATATCAAGCTTTCAAAAATTAGTCTATCTGAATATCTTACAGGGTGTCCCGAACTGATATAATTTAATATCTGATGGTTGAATTTTGGGTTTTAGAACATGCAGAACTTTTTATGAAGAATAACACTGTTTTTCATAAAATCAATAATAACAAAGTTTTCCATATGTAGCCAACTTACGCGGACACACTTATACAGGGTGTTCCGAAAATGGCCCAAAATATTTATGGGGCGTTGTAGGTGACTGACAAGGGAGTAAGGGAAAAATACAAAAAAAATTCTAGCTGCCGTGTTTTTGTAGTTATTAACCGAAAAAGATGTGCACAATCTGGCACATCCACATTTTATAACTTGTTAGGAGTCCATTTATTTTGATTGTTACCTACTCATTATTACCTGGGAAACCATACGACTGGTTTTTGAACAGAGCACAATGTTGCCAGAAGCATTTTCGCGCTATCTTGATGTAAAAATGTCTTCAGTAATAATTTAATAATTTGTAATTACGTGCTTTTTCGCTATTTTTAAAATTTTGAAACAATAAAAGACATTATTTTCTACAAATAGAGTACCCTTAGTCAGTTGCATTTCCAATTTTTAAAAAGTTACAAGTGTTAACTTTACATCTTCATATCTTACAAATTTGAGCGAAAAGATTTTTTTTTAATTTCTTCACACTTGTTGAGCGGTACTGAACAGCGTACCATATATATTTTGCGCCATTTTCGGGACACTCTGTATAGCACATGAATACATAATGCACTAGTTATACTTTTTGTAGTAGCTGCTGCACCTCATGCACGAAAATACTTAAATAACAATTAACCTTGTTATTACACGATCATTTGAAATTTATAGCTAAGTACCTACATAATGTTTTAGTGAAGATCAAGGTAGCTTTATTAAATATTGCAGGTGGATTAAGATAATACTCTAATTTATTATTTTAACCTTGACTACATCCTTGTAGACATCCTCGAATTTATAATCAACTGTAGTGAGAGATACATTTGTTGTAATGTGTAAACAAGTTTCTCTTAATAAGTCTGTAATTGAGGCGACATATTATAACTTGCGATTAAGTTTAGTGGATGCAACTTTATAAAAAAAATTGTGCTTAGTTAATGAACGTGAAACGTTTTTTTTGAACAACTAAGGCTCGAGCTTGTAATCTAAAAATTTAATATTAACTTAGTTCCCATTTCTGTTTTTCAATGTGAGACTTACTTATATGCAATTCCAAGTTCTATAAGGAAAATAGTAAATGATAGAATTATACCACCACAAAGAACAGTAGCAACAAGATAACAGTCAACAATTCCGACGCTTACAAAGCTGCTGCCACTATTAGTACACTGAGGCATTTTTGTGTATAGTAAAGAATTTTCTCTTGACTGTATTCCACTTTCATGAATTTGGCGTAAACTAAAATATAAATCAGTATCTAGAAAAATACAATACAAAAGTACTTTCAGTTCAAGAAAAGTTTCCACCTCTGTTTAAATTTTTTGGTAAAACAAAATTTCACAATTACCCAATTTTTAATATTTCCTTGTATGATGTATTTTTCTGTAGGGCTAACCATGGATCAGGTACTTGTAAGAATTGTATTTCTTGTAATCCACATTTCTCATGTTCCTCAAAAGTCTCAACTAAATAATTTTACCAACTTTACCAACCCAACTCACAAATACTTACGAACGATTTTGTATCCTACTCCAGTTTCCATGTGAAAAGCAAAATGCTCCCTTCTCATTTTTTCTACACCTTCTGCTAAGGAAAAATATCGTGGGTTTTGTCCAGGAGGTGCAACCTTTTGTAAATACAGGGCTCGTCGAACGGGTTCAGTTGCATTCTAGTTTAACAAGCGTTTAATAATTTAGAAGTTGATATTTTGAGTAACATACAGGGAAATAGAAATGGTTAAAGACTGTGTCGTCCACTCCAACATCCAGACGTGAATGTAATAGATCGGCTAGGGTTTGGATACTATTGGATGGGGATTGTAGAAGAGCCACAATATTTGCAGAATAAGATGTGTAGAGAAACATTAAAGTTATAAACATTAAAATTGTGATTATTCTTCCTGGAATACTGAATGGTACAAAAGATGTTCCTTGTTGACAGACTGCTCCAAATGTTACCATAATAGTATCCAAGCATGAATCTTGCAATTCAGATGAATTGGATGTATTCTACAACAAATTTTATTTAAAAAATGAATAATTGGTTCTTCAAAGATAATAACAGTGGATATGTTTAGGGTTTTAAATATTCTTACTTCGAAGGAGGTAAAACGTTTCTTGTACCATTCCCATTTCGTAGCAACATATAATCCAACTGCTGTAATAATTGTAGATGCCAATAATGCGATCCATACATGCAAATGGAAGGGTAATACATAAACATTTGATATGTAAGACAATTTTGGTTGACGGAATACAAATTTGGATCTCGTTTTTGATGTCATTGCCACATAATCGATTACTGATACTCGATCGGATGTTACAAACAAAGGGGTACCTGAAACAAACTAGAATAAATCCAAGAGATAGTTTCTAACATTACATTATCAGACTTTTTTATGAACTTTAAAAAGTAACAACGAATATTATGTTGATTTATTGGAATTTCCTTACACAAGAGACGTTCAATGCATTACAGCTTAAAATTATCCTACCTAACAATGAATGTGGTATGGTAGGTGATACGGCTATCAAATATTAAAGAACTTTTTGCGACCCTGAACATGTTAGAAACATTGAAATGGTTTTACATAAATTTTAAATGTATATTACATTTTAGCTTTCGCAGAGTTAAGTGGATTAGCTTTGACTGTTGTGTCTTTTATCATTTGACTTAGGAATTAAATTTAATTTGTTATGATCTGGTATTTAAATTTACTCAAGGATTTTGGATTGTATTTGTTTAAATTTTGCAGAGAAAATTAATAAACAACGGTCTACTTCTTCGACAATCGTAAAAATTGTTTTTTTTAGGTTCACTAAGAAGCTTCCTGACACACTTTAAATGTTAATACCTCCAATATCAGCTTCACGACGTTGAAGTTCTCCAATCATACCACTCCATTGTGAATGATTGTCTTTGTAGCCCCATGTATTTTGAACAGAATATTTCAAGCTTGCATTTACAATATCTCCCAAATGTTTTACCAAAACATAATTAACTTTTGTTATTGTATCTATTTGTCTATCACTGAAAAAAAAAATAATTTTTGAAAATTTAGATTGTTATAATGTTTTACCGTTTCTTACTGCACGTAAATTAAAAATAAGATATAATGATATACTTTACCGCTTATCAGTAAGATGATTTAAAGTATCATTATGAGTTACTACTAAACTTGTTTTTAAAACGGTTCCCATTAAATCTCTTCTTTGTCTGGATGTTATTTTCATAGATCTGTCTAAAGAAAAACCTGAACTTAAACTCCAAAATCCGACCTGGTTTTCAATAACCGGTAAATTAGGACCACGTTTGTATATCTTTTGGACAGTTGCAAAATTCTCCGATTTTATGTTTACTATCATTACTTCACTATCCATCAGTATATCTATGTTGGAAAAAGAGGATATTATCAAATCCATTCTGGATATATAGTTCGTTTCTTGATGATTTACTAACAACCATCTGTATGGTGATGAAAATAAATTCAGTTTGGCAGCCTGCAACACGGTATTTTATTTAAGATGAAGTAAAGAGATCCTGACTCGTTTGAAAAATCGGTGGAAATAGTTTCAAAGTACGTTCTCAAAAAAGTAATAATTAATCGTTGTAAATGTATGGTCTAGGACGTTACGGCGCGGCCGAGTTGACGCGGGCGTTTTAGCGCAGGGACGGTTTGGCGCAAGGACGGTTCAGCGCTTTATGTTAAAACGCATAATTTTTGTAATTGTGAGAAAATTTGTTTCCAATCGCATTCTTTTATAACCATTTTATGGGTATTTACGTAAAAACAATTTTTTGCAACCAAAACATCAATAAATAAAACATTGATGACTCACTTATGCAACTGTTCTAACAGGATGTACAATTTTTTTATCTTATCATAAAACAAGTACTAATCAGTTAATATATTATACTTACCTTTCCCTTTAATGTTAGATTACTAAATTAATATTTTTGTAAACGGAAAAGTTTAATTTTCCAAACTTTTCAAACAATTTAATTATTAAACTTACCCTGTATAATAAATCAGAACTGTTATTGCAAGAGAAATCAAGCAGAAACAAAACATTATTAGGAGGAAAAGGGTTGGGTAATGGTTCCACTGTTAATCGGTGCACACTTGCTGCAATATTATTTTTTGATAAGGATTTTAGGAACGCAATCGAATCTAAAACAAATAAATTTGCTTTTCTGAATGACACATTTTTATTTTTTACTCACGAAATTTATTGCAAAGAAACGCTGTTATTAAAGATGGCTGTTCGAACGAACATATAACGTCCTGAAACATTTGAAGAGAATAATTTTCAGGAAAACCTTGCAGTGTTTTAATAAACAAATTAATTAATACGAAAATAATTTTCTTCATTTCGTAACTTTAATTCTGAAGGAAAAGTTAATGAAACAAGCGTCTGGAAGCTATTGTGTATGAATCAACTTTTATTGAAAATCTTAAGTAAACTCATTTTGTATAAGAAAATGCTCTTATACATAATTCACTCAAGTCAGTACAAACTACAAAGTAAACTAATTTCTGTTCATTTTAGTTAGCCTAGCTTTACAAATATTATCTTTGTTGTGAATTTATTTGGATAAGCTTCATCATTCTTGACTAACTTATTATTTTCTCGGTCTAAGATCATGAATCGATTACATGGAAATTTATTTCAAGCGATGCATGTCTTGTTAATCATTAATATTTCAATTCGTTCAGAAATAAAAAGTATAGGTACGGTGGACGTAGTTTTGTAAATTGATTTATGTAGCAAACATTCATTTCCACTCTCAAACCAGGTAATATTTACTTTTTATTACTTAATAGTTGTTTGTAAAGCGTTAGAAGCTAGATATTTTTTAGTTATGAAAAAGTGGAATAAAGAAAGTTCCGAAAGGGAACGAATAATACGCGAAAACGAAAAAATTATTAAAAGGTCAACGAATTTAAAATTTCTTTTATCCTCTAGGTAAACCCAATTTCAAGCTGGTAAATTAGGGTTAACTACATTCCCTTTTGCCTTAAAAATTCGAAGGAAATTAATTTTGCAGAATGTTTCAATTTATTTGGCTAACGGTTATAGATGACAATATGGCGTAAATTAAATTCAACAATGTGGTTCTTGTGAATCTGAGGATCAGGTTTGTTTCAAACGAACTGTCCTTCAAGACTAGGAGATATCAGCCTCCCATCATTCCTTTGCTTTTAATGGCACTTCTGTCCCTTTGCTTGCGATTACTCTTCTTCATCCGCCCTTGAGAGCGATGATCGGTTTTCATTTATAATTTTGGGTAGGGTTCCTAATGAAATACTCTTCTGCGATTAGATGGAGATTTGGGTTTTTTAACGAAATTGTCACTTCTTTATCCTATCCTAGCTGCGGTCAGACAATAGCGGAAATATTTTCCCATAGGTACCTACCCATGTAAAGTTCGGGAAATCAACATACCGAAAGAAAAAACATTGGGAATTAGTGTATGTGGATATACACGTTATAAACAGATAGGCAGAACGTCAAAATTAGAAAGAAGACAGAGTAGAGCTTTTTGCTGTGCATTCTTTACATGAGCCAAAATCCAAGTTCAGCCTACAAACCTCAAGACGCTTGTGATTTGTTTTTGGGGATCGTTGTCTGTAAATTGACTGTCGCTGGTCCTTGTATAACGAAGCCGAAAACAGATTTACGGCGGTTAGCCAAGCTACCACGAAAGAGGGTACCAATAAGATTAAAAGTTGCGGGGTTCTCTTGCGTAAGAAGTGTGGAAACTTGAAAGGGACAGCAAGAGTTGACAAAGTCTTATTTCTAAATATGGCGATAAAACGAAGAAGCAAAAAAGGCTGTAGTCTACTTCTCAAACCTTCAATCACGAGGATCGGGTTGTTTGCTTTTAGGGTTTTCTTTTTCAAACTGTCTTCCTAACAAGACCTCAGATATGATTTCGTTTGGATGTTCCTTTACCTTCTTCATTCACTGTTGGCGTCGCCAATTTTTCATTTAGTGTTGATGGCGTCGCAATTTAATTTCAGTACTTTTCCTAGGGATATTAATTTTATTGTTACTTTTCATTTTACATCCTCGTGTGATAGGATTACCAAAGTCGAAATTAGAAATAACCCAAAACAATAAAATAAGAAACAGTCTGAAGGTGCGAACAAAATTGAAAAAACTCGTTTGGTATTGCAATTGAAAATTGAATCAAACTGTGAGAAGAAAGAGAACAACAAAGCAACACAAAGAATTCTGATAAGCGAAGTCAGGAAACAGGAATGGAAAATATTGTAATAATTACAGTGACACAAAATTGGACACAGGACACGAAATGCGAAAAATGGAATAAAAACCATTGGAGATCGTGGGAAGAAAGAAGAATTCGTGCGAGAAATAAGAGATGAGAGATGTGGAAATTGTTATAGGAAGTCGATTTCGAAAGATGGGCGTCAGAAGAGGAAAAAAATATTTAAAAATATATTGCGTTGTCGTTAAATAATTAAAGATTGGTTTAGCTGTGTTTAGACAGCTTATCGTGGTTTCTGAACATATTTTTTTAATCTTATTTGACACCATTGTCTATATTATATAGAAAACCTGTTTGTGCATGTGAAAATTTTAAATGTCCGAACTCTCATTTTCGGGGCTACAGTGAGAAAACATTTCCTCTATATGTTCCATATTTGGAAAAATAAATTAAGACTTAAAAAGTTCATAATAAAATTTTTATTTCTAATAAGATTTATGTACATGGGCTATTATTGGATTTTTAGATTGATATGTAAATAATTTATTTGTAAAATATTTCATGAAAGGTGGACACTTTATAAACAATTATTAATATAATAAAATACAGTGTGTTAAATAACATTGACAACAACAATAGCTTATGCATTTAATAAAAATCATTAGATTATAATCTTATCAATTTTATCATATCCAACGCGTCTTAATTTTTATGAGTATTTTTAATCACTTATTTATTGTATCTAAGTATCAAAAAACCTGCACTAGTTACAGTGCACTTTCTCATTGTTTCGCCAATCAACTGACAATGCTACACATCTATTAACATTAACTGAAACATATCATTTCCAGATTTAAATCTATAATTGCTTACAATTCTACAATTTAAAAGATTAGATTTAAAGTGGAAAACACTGCGTTTTATGCATAACACACGATATTTACAGGATGTTTAAATTTTGAGCTTCTGTAAACAATGGAAAGCTAGGATAAAGTGTTTTGCTAAATACAATGTCTTCTAGTAGGTATATGAAATGTGATATTTTAAAAACGAGCACCCTGTTTTACAACAGATCAATGTAAAGCAACAAAATTCGTAATTCTTAAATTAATAATTTATTCCTACTTAATATTTTATCACAATAATTGGAAGTATCAAAGATTAACTCCATAAAAAGTTATTACTTAATTAAAAATATCGATAACTCGCATACTCAGTCGCAATGCTCAGTTTGCTAAAAAGTTATGTTCAAACACGATGTACTAATTTTAACAGAACAAAAAAATAAAGCTCAATTACCAAATCCGAGTTTTTTTTTTGGAAAATTTATCTACTTTATAACAATTGCAATTACCTTTACTAACTACCAATGAAGATATTAATGTCATGATTTTCACAACCAATACTAAGAGAAAATGGAAATGTCATGAAAAATCAAAAATTTAGACAATTACCAAACTGTAAATCGCAATAATTTTTAATTTATCCAATCGAATGATTTCATCTGATTCATTCCTGATAATTGCATACAAACATACAAAATTAACATACAATAGTTGTTTATTATCTAAAAACATGGGCGACATAAAAGATAAAAAAAATAGCATGAGCGTCAGGGACACACAGGACCCTCTTGATTGAATTACAATTAAAAACATGCATGATACACAAAAATACATTTAAAAATCACGTGTTTAGCATGAGCAAAGTGCATTAAATATTTACAATAATTTTGGTCATTCACCAAAAACTGTAAATAAAATCCCTTGCAACTTGCAACCCCTTGAAGGGTTTTTACAGCGATCCGAATTTGTTCCTCCTCTTAACTAAAAATAAACGAAATCAGCGCGACGATCCGAAAAACTAAAATTACAAACAGCACAGCCGTCTCCACAAACTTTTCTTTTTTCTTTTGAGAGCAAGGATAATTGCCTCGTCAAACGCCGCTTTCAGCTGATTGCACGTTTTAGCGGACGTCTGTACGTAAGGAGCGTTCAAACGGTAGGCCAAATTTTCGGCCTGTTCAGTCGAAATTGGAGTTTCACCGAATTTTCTGAGCTTTTGTAAAACTTCTGGGTTGTTCAAGAGATCTGCTTGGGTTCCAACAAGCACAACCGCAGCTTCCAGACGTGTCAGTTCTTCAGCCCATCTTGTGCAAGCTGAATAAAATGAGGAGGGCCTTACTAATGAGAAACATAGCATAAATACATCCGTGCCGGGGTAGCAAAGGCTGCGAAGGGGATTTAATTCGTCCTGAAACAAAAGGAAAACAATTAAGAAATGTCGGTATATTTACAGCTAGCAGTTAGTTTTAAGAATAAAATGGGTTAGGGCTGATAGCGGCTATATTTTATTACTTTCCCATACCACCACTGGTATATGGGAAGTATTGATATCATGAAAATTTTCGAAGTCGAGATTTTCGCGGAAATACGTGTTTTGGACCTCCAGGACCCCAAAAAAGTGGTCTAGAAAAAATGTCTGTCTGTGGGTGGGTGGGTGCGTGGGTGGGTGGGTATGTATGTATGTATGTATGTAACGCCTCTAACGCCAAAACTAGTGAACCGATTTTGATGAAATTTTAAATGAAGGGGTATATCAAAAATTCATCGACAAAATAAGCTTTTCAAAAAAATCTGTAACCGGAAGCGGAAGTTAGACACGTTTTTTTGGTAGCATTTTTTTCAGAAGCGGAATTTTGAAAATCTGAGTAGGGGATATAAAAGAAGACCATAATTAAAGGAAAACAGTTTTTTGCCGGACTCTCTAACTTCAAAATGGCGGCCGCTATGAATTTTTCAAAATTTCGACTTTAACGCCCCATAACTCAAAAACCAGTTATCTGATCAGGTTTCGCAACAAATTGTTTGAAAGCCCTTTGGCGGTACTATACCATGAAAAAAAATTATTTACTAAATCGAAAAACGGTCGCAACGGCGCTCTTCCAAAAATTTTGAAATTTTTGAAAAATTATTACAAAAAAACTGTCCACAGGATTTTGTTTAAATTTTCTATACTTATTAAGCTTGGTATTAGCTACATTTTTGTTTTTTGATGAATGCCAGAATTTCACTGTGGCGCCCTCTACGACGTTTTGAAAATCGGGAATTGATGCTCCTATAGCGCCCTTATTAATCAAAATATGAAAAAAGTTTGAATATAAAAGTTGTTCAGTATATAGTTTTGCATTCTCCTAAATGTATATCACGTATACAGGGCGTTTGCTTTCCACAGTATAATAAGCAACTTTGATATTTTAAATGAAACACCCTGTATATTATTATATAATTGAATGCAAAATTTAATTGTCTATCACATAGTATAAGGTGTTCATATAGCTAAAATGTACGGTTGATGAGAAATTCGTGAATTTTGAATATTATGTTGGACTCTGACGGAAACGGATGGTCGTGTCGGTGGGTAGCGATCGTCCGGCTTCGCCAGCTGTAATTTCTAGCCGTTGCCTACAGATAAATGGGTGTCTTTCTTCCGTTCATATCGAATCCGTATAGTCTCGTTTTTCTGGCAAGGTATTCAGGGTCTGCCTTGCGAATACTATACTGTTGAATACCAAAAACGAAACGTTTATATTTAGTATGGGAAAGTCCAGTGGAGGTTTGCACCTCCACTTTTTTTATTTAATGTTTTTGTTTTGTTCTAAAGGTGATAACGTAAATTTAACCCAAGTATAACAATTACAACCGGCGCTCTGATGCTTATTTTAAGATAGATAGAATAAATTGATAATATTAATAATAAATCATAGATAGGTGAAGGTTATTATCATAAGAAAAACTAATTGTAAAAGCAGTTGCAAATTATAATGATCGAATTATTTTTGAATTCTTTTTACGGTTTTCCTAAAATTAATTGTTTTTTTTCTATAGCAGATGTTAAAGTGTGCTTTGTTCGACTAAGGGCCGATTTTACATTACTAGTATATACCTAGAATAGGCTATACCCCCGACAATTCCCATGGTTACAATTGTTACAAGAATTGTAACCAAGACAATTGTCGGAGGAATAGCTTATTCCAGACTTATACCAGTATTGTAAAATCGGCCATAAAAATAGTTGATCAAGTATTACTTTAACCGCAAGGGTAGATAAAGTAACACTTTAACCGCAAGGATAGATAAAGTACCTTAATTTTCTGGAAACTCCATGGAAACCGAATGGAAACCTTTGCTACTGAGATTTTCGGGTTTAATATAATCTAATTTTAATTTGTTTTTTTTTTACAAATTTTTCTTATTTTTTTAACATCTGCTATAGAAAAAAATAGAATTTTATACACGACGATAAAATTTAATTATCGACTCGCGAAAATTAACACTTTCCGCTTGTCAATAAAATATAATTTTATCGTCTTGTATAAAAAATAACTATTTTTTACATAAAATTTAGTAAATAGTACAAATATGATTTACAAGATAGCGTATAGATTACCCCAGACTACCCAAAGTTAACGTTCAGTTAACATAATTTGCTTAATAGGTCGAATGACTGGCCTTTAATGACAGCATTGCCTAAAGACTCCAAGTGCTTTTTTCTGACAAATTACCTACGATTATCATCACAGATTGACCTAAATCTCTCAGATTCGGTTACCATCAGTACCATATTACCCTTTGGCTGCATCATCAGACTCATTCAATTCTTTTAGGTTTTTCCTATTGTTTTGATTCACCTCGGACCGCCCTTTTATTAACTGAAATTCAGTTACTTTCTCCATTATCTCATTTTGTCGCCTAATTCTATCATACAACCCTCTATTATCTATGATAGTTTCAGATTGCGGTTTGATTAACTGAGATTGCCCCAAATTACCTTAAATGTTGCGAATATTATCCTTGATAATTTCAGAGTTACCTCAATTTGTTCCTTTAACATAATATTATTTTGCCAATGATATCCTAATATTTATTATCTTCAACCTGTCCTCGATTGCTAATAGATTACCTCAGATTATTACAAAAATTGGGTTTAAGTAATCTAACTTTAAAATAAAATTGTGTCCGAATTACTTTTTTAATTAGAGCTTCCCTAAGGTGGCGCCAAAAGTAAAAATATTAAAATTAATGGATACTGAAACCTGAGGCAAAGTAGTCCTACTTTTTTTTATTTTTGGCAATTGTATTTAGAAAACTGTATTACGCGTTGTTATTAACTAATATTGGATATCGGAAATGAAACTGTGTTTATCAAAAGAGCGTTCCTCTTAATTAATCAAGAAAACTATGGATTTGCAATGTTTCTACAAAGGAAGCATTAATCACCTGTTGATTGTGTCGGTAAATAATAATGCCAATGGCATGATAAGCGGAAAGATTGGACTTAAAAACTGGTGATATGATGATAAAAATTACGAAAGTGCATTTTCCGTAATTCTAGTACTGCTAATTATAGCCAATATGAATAATCCATGGCCATAAACTAGAAAGTTATCTTATCTTAATATTTTTAAGGCACAGAAAAACCAAAGAAATATGGGGTTTTTAGTAAATATCCACTTTTGGAAAAATATGAATTTCCATAGAACTATACAATAATTAATTTCTGAGAATTGAGATTTTATTTTCTTAATTCGGCATTTATTATACAGGCTGTCACTTAAGAAGTACCTCAAGCCATAACTTGGTTATTTTAAATTTTGGACCCCACAAAAACTATACAGGGTGTTAATACTAAGTCGTTACACCCGAAAATGGCAGTTAGAACTCATTAAAACAAACAACTTTTTTTAGTTCCAATTTTTGATTTGGGGCCTCTATTCGTAGTTATTCGATTTCTTTTGTTTTTTTAACAATCGTAATAACTCCTTCATTTCAGGGAATATTTAAAAAAACGAAAGGTTTTCAAAATGAGCTTACGGTTCTCTACAACATTTGTATTTACAGTTATTTTATATTTTTTCAAATAACAAAATGGCGGCCGATCAAAAATTTCAAAACTCAATATTTTGATAACCACCCCATAGATTTTTGAAAATATTTTTTTTTCTAAATCGTCAAACTATCTATTCGTCGATACTTTAGACATGCTCTTCTGTAATTGAATTAAAGACCTATTTTTTGCGTAGATAGAAGAAAATGTTTTAGACAAATGTTGTAATAGATAGTTTGACGATTTAGAAAAAAAAATAGTTTCAAAAATCTATGGGGTGGTTATCAAAATATTGAGTTTTGAAATTTTTGATCGGCCGCCATTTTGTTATTTGAAAAAGTATAAAATAACTGTAAATACAAATGTTGTAGAGAACCGTAAGCTCATTTTGAAAACCTTTCGTTTTTTTAAATATTCCCTGAAATGAAGGAGTTATTACGATTGTTAAAAAAACAAAAGAAATCGAATAACTACGAATAGAGGCCCCAAATCAAAAATTGGAACTAAAAAAAGTTGTTTGTTTTAATGAATTCTAACTGCCATTTTCGGGTGTAACGACTTAGTATTAACACCCTGTATACCAGGTGGCCGGTCTCAAAGGTGTACGTGGCATAAATTAGTGGATTTCTGTAAATGACAACTAATTTAACAAATTTTTGACAAATGCTGTAAAATTTGAAAATCATGGCACGTCATATTTAAAAGTCATAAAATTTTAAATCGTTATTTTAAAATAAATATAGCACATTTAATTTTATTATTAGTGCCATTTGTAGCGCAAGCATTTTACCTTTCAATTAATACCATTACCATTCCTGTAAGTTGAATAGGCGAGCAGGAATCAGCAGAAACGTTCAATACAATGTTAAATCCCTATATGTTCACCTTTGAGACCGGCCACCCGGTATAGTTTGTAGGGTCCAAAATTAAAATAACAAAGTCATGGCTTGAGCCGTTTTTTAGGTAATAGCCTGTATATGATCTTATCAGTGCCTGTGTGTAACAAAAAAATATTCAAAATATCTGTTGGATGGTAGAGTCTTGACTGAAAAAATCTTTTGTAGCCCCGAGAATCAACTCGGGCATCGTACGCCATCTTCAAATTTGCCTCTGGTCCCCTAATTCTGGAAATGAATTTTGCGTAAGGTTTTTTGAAATCCCCAAAATTTACGTCCATAATCCTGCACACAAAAATTGTTAATACAATTTATAATTATGAGTTTTCGGTATAAGTATTATCCATATTCCACCTTTAAACTTTAATAATTAATTTTTTGTAATTAATATGGCAGTGTGCAAATTGTGAAAAAGGTGCCTGACTTTATCTACAGACGTTATTATCTTGATATTTAATGTATTATTTATGGGTGCCCTGTAATTTTAATACTATTTTTGGATATTGAATCATACACAATATCGCAAAAAGCGAACAATAAGGATTAACAAACACTTATGCACACTATGCACATATTATTACTGCAAAGGAACATTTCTTAAATTACAACTATAATTAACTACAGTTTATCCTACTTTGGATATATTGTTCGTAATAAACGAGATTCGAACTGGGAACCCTGTAGCTACTAGGTGGTCACCTTTTAAATATTTTTAAATATAAATAGAAACGTTTTTATAAGAAGAGACGATAGTCATCACAGCGAAGATTAATCCATTAAATTACTTTCCAGTGTATTCATTGTTACACATCAATCTGGAGTAATTTTGTATTGTACGTGCTTAATAATTCTATAAGGTTTTTTTTTCATAAGATGAAAATTGAAATTGAAACAGCGGGAGATTTTTTCTCATTAATTGCTAGGGCACTTTTAAATCGTATTGTAGACAGAAACGCACGAATGAGTTCTGCTGAAGTTTTTAATCAATCACTCTTCAGAAAAGAACAGACATTTAATCAATGGATGAAGTAATTCGCCGCATTTAAAACGATTTATTCAAAGTTAGTTTTTCAATTTTCCGCACCACCTCGTCGTTTTTCATCTCCAACTTAATAAGAAAATTTAAAACAAAAATGAATTTTTCTCATCTGGATTTGGAGTAATGAAATAAAGAACAAAGTCCACATCTCCGCTGAAACAGTTTCGCCGTTCTTGAATGTAGCAGGAAATGATTTCAACCCAGATAATGAGCAACCCTGACATATTTCTAATTTTCTCGTACGTTAACTTTTCAAATATTTTAAGCGGTTCGGACAAAACCTCGACAGGACAACAGAACAAGCGAAAGATGGATAGGGTAATTCAACATTTCTCTGGAAAACGCGTATCTACGTAAATTTCGCTAGTTTTTCAGGAACTCGTTCTCTTTAATGGAATTTTCAAGCGAGCTTTACGCGCCTACATTTGGCTGATGTGTTTGTCACTAGCGGACTCGGAGCAATTTATCAAAAATTTATTTATCGCTGTTGAGAAATGTTCAATCTCGGAATCCGTTTATCATCCTTTACTTCACTGCTGCTGCTGAATGATGGACAACAGAACTAAAGGATCTTTTGATCGTCCACTAATAAATTAACCTCTCAGAAAAGATTTTTTTTACTTTCTGAGAAAAATATATCTCCGAAGTTCTTTGATCTTTCTTGGAATGTCGAAATAGAATTTTATTTTCTATATTGAATTGGTTGTTACATAAATGTCCCTAATTATGATAAAAGGATTTCAAAAACAATAAGGTGAATAGTTTGAAATAAAGATTAAATTACGAGGGGTTAATTATCTATATAACCTATATGGTATAACACGACAATGCACCACCCCACAGAGGAGGAAATGATAACTTCTCATAAATTCCCCTCTCATATACTCTTCAGATTTATTATCGTTTAACCTTTCTTTTAACCTTAAAATTGTTTATTATTATTAAATTAGAAATTTTTCAAAGGATATTCCTGAAGAGATACTGTGTAGGTATATTTTCTGAAATACCGGGTTTACAGTAATTTTTTCCAGACACCACTGCACTTTATACAAGTTACTTTCACAACATTTTTTGGTTTTAAAGCTTTTACTTGCCGAATAATTCATATGATAAGCAGGAAAAATTACTAATTTCGGGGGTTTATTGTTTAATTTTTTTTTTAGATTAGTTCTGTTGTATTTAATTCCGTATGCTAGGTTATATTAAAAATATGCTCGCCTAAGAAGTATTCATCCACCTAACTTAAAATATTAATCTTTTTTAAACACTGGCTTGATAGTAATAAAACAGCAGTTCCTAAACTGGGTCACCAGATCCCTGTGGATCTACGGGGGCTATTGTCGAGGTCCGTGAAAAATGTTAGTAAATCATTATTTCATGGTAGTTTACTGCAAATACTTTTAAGGGATGTAGTTAAATCTCATTTTAAATCTATAATATAATATAAATACAATTTAACTTTATTTTGAGAACAAAAAGGACAAATTTATAGTTGTAGGCAAGAATGGAGTTCCCGAAAAAAAGTCAGGGCAGAATCAGACTACTTAAAAGATAAATGATTAATTTTTTTGCGCTTATTAACTGTTGGAATATTTCTGCTGTGGAATACGCCTACTACATATTATGAAATTTCCACCGAATCACTGTTTTTGAAAGGGTAGGGTTATTTCCACACCTCACAGGGACCCATACTTTTACATAATCAAACAATCCTCATACAGCTCACGTATACCTACATTATATTAATTTAATGAAAATTAAGTGTAAATACCTCTGTTAACGAGAATCACACATTAAAATTTCAAATAAATAAATTAGACGGTGTCCTTTGTCCTAAGTATTCCCTTCAAATGTGTCCCAGTGAAGAAATTTAATTATAATTTAATTAATAGAGCTTCCTTACACACGACACAGGTTGAAATGTACAGTGAACCCTTTACAGGAACCCACAAAAATCACGAAATGTAATTTGAATAAAAATAAATATTATAGGTACAGGATGTTTCAAAACTACACAGGATTTTTTGTTTAGGAAATTAGGTTTTATTGTGTTCCTGAATTGGCAGATAAATGTGTGATTCGTTCATTTTTTGAGTAGCTTTTTTTTAGTTTTTAAGTTAATAATTGAAAGTTCTATGGCAAATCAAAAAGTTTGTCTTTTGTGAAAATTTCATAGTTGAGAGACTATCAGTACGTTTCTACATTAATTTTTTTAATAGCCAATATTTTACTATGTATCTACGAATTGTTTTACAGCAAGACGTAATAAAACCTTTGTTTTTAACATTGTTCTCATGTTAACAATAGCGTGAATAAATAATTTAAACGGGGAAATATTAATATAATGCGTACAATTGTGTCAGTTAACCAAGACAATATAAACAAAATAAAAACCACAGAACAATGAGATAATCACTAGAATACCGGCATATCTATACCGAAATTAGGTTGGTTGTATGTGGCTTCCTCATCCTTTGTCTTAAATTGAAAACAGTTTGGAATTTAAAATGCCATGAACCATAAAACTTGAGATATTTTAAATCGAGCTTTGAAAAGATTTTATTTACCGTAACGATTTTAGGTAAAGTAAGACCTTGTGAAAACCTTCAATGTAATAACAATATACAGGGTGTCTCTAAACCTAGTACCATAAATTTACCAGCCGCTTCCTGGCGCAAAAATAAGTCGAAAATGTCTATAAAAATTTTGTCCTAAACCGCAGCATCAGGTCTTTGAAAATGGTGTTGAAAAAACGGAAAACAATTGCCTTTTAAAAACGGTTTGAGATAAAAAATCGAAATTTTGCAGGCAGTCTAACCTATTAAAGGTATAAACTGTCTACTATTTTTTTTTGTAAATTAACCAGGGGCGGTGCGAGTGGGGGTTATCACCTTCTTCCTGTAACCCGTTTTTCTTAACCTTTTGTTTTTTTCCATTTTAGTTTAGAGATTTGTATTCCCTGTTGCCTAATTAACAAAAAAGGTACTCTTGTTTCAACTCGCTTGGACTAACCGTTTTCTATAAAATGCAGGTTTTCTGTTTAGCCAAAATCAATTTAGAATGCTGGATTTGTATGTAAATTAATTTATTGAAAAATAAGTTAAAATAAAAATAGTTACAGTAAGTGTTCGTACTGTTTATATCTTCAATAGGTTAGGCTGCATGCAAAATTTCGATTTTTTATTTCAAACCGTTTTTAAAATGCAATTGTTTTCCGTTTTTTCAACACCATTTTCAAAGACGTGTAGCTTCCTTATGCTGCGGTTTAGGACAACATTTTTATAGACATTTTCGACTTATTTTTGCGTCAGGAAGCGGCTGGTAAATTTATGGTACTAGGTTTAGAGACGCCCTGTATACAGGATGTCGCAAGAAAAAAACAATCTAGGTAAAGCGACAGTAGACATTTTGGTTGGCTAGTTTTTATTCTCGATGACCTATTGACACGGACTTTACCACTTTTCCTAGTTTCTTTTTTCCAATATAGAGAAAAATTAATAAAATAAATCATATTTCGATTAATATGAGTTTTCTCCCCTATAGGATTTACGTCAGGGTACGATGCCGGCCACTTCCTCTATTTTCAAGAGCAAATAGCAATAAACTCTAAAATTAAACATGTCGTCCTCAAACACGCCTTTTCCGCTAATTAGAATGCTATTCTGAAGTACTTTATGGGGTTAATTATCCTGGAGGCGACATATCGTCCACCAACTATTTCAGAAAAAAACACAATTTCAACTCTTGGATCTTTTAGAAATGCTTTTTTACTCCAAATTAATGTATTACTGATGTTAAAAATTAATTCGAGACTAAATAACATTCTTTGTGGTCCCGTTTCGCTGTTCCTTGACGCTTGACCCATAACAAATGGTGGGGGTGTTTGCTGCCCGGAAATAAGTGGCTTCTTATGAATCTTTTTCTCCTAGTGGGAGTGAACACGTTTACATCCGTATGTTCGAACCAAATTTGGTGAATTTGATGAAATTCAGACTGTCATCTGCTAGACTTATTCAGGCAGTGGCGTCGCTAGACCATTTTTGGGGGGGCGCGCGCCCCCCCAATGCTGTTCTGCGCCCCCCCAATCCCCTGCTAAATAATTGAATTAAAATCAAATTTTAACCGGAAATTTCTCAACACATTGTCCATCGGGATCCTACCGACTTTTATTGCTGTCAACCATAAACAAGAAGCAAGGGCTAGGCTATATAGTAATTTTAGCTGTTTGCGACAGGGCGAGTTCTTGGATTCCATAATAGTTGCGCACCCCCAAAGCATATTTCCTAACGACGCCCCTGATTCTTCTGAATCCATACCCACTTTTGGAAAATAATTAACCATTACAGTATTATTCTTTCTTTTTGCAATATATCCTTGATGACAAATAAGTGCCACTTGGTGATTTATAACGTATGTAGTAATTTTTTTTAACAACTGCATTAACATAAGTGGGTATAGGTAAGCAATGAAAAAATTAACGTTTCCGTTGCTATGCGCATTTACAGTAATTAAACAATTAACAGAAATTAGCGATAAATTTTTAATTGTTTTTAAAACATGACTATACATATAAACCTGGTTTCTGCATTGCTAATATTATGTGTTCCCGCCGCAATTATTATAATTGCTTTGAGTTAAAAGTTACATAACTTTAAAATCCAGCAAGATGGGAAAACACTGAATTAGAGTTTTTTAGTTTATTTTTCGCCACCTAATTATAAGGCACCCTGTATAGACCAACTGCGTAACCCACTTATTTCGTCCAATCCTCTTCGGCGTTGTTTCTTGTTTTAACGTCAACTAAACCAAAGAGCGTGATAAATAATGATTCACCTATTATTTACTTGATGACTAATAAAAGGTGAATTTAGGTGGTCCCTGAAGTGGTCAAACACGACTTGGAGAGTCAACAGAACGTAAAATTACTTATGACATTTTTGGAACGTCACAAATCTGTATTTTTATCATTCATTAAATATAAACCGAGGCTAATCTAAAATGATTAAAGTTGCAGTTCTGAGGTGTTATCATACGGAACTTTAATTAGTTATAGGAACAGGTTGCAATGCTGATCATGGTACTAACTGAATTTAACATTTAACTTCTAAAATGGCTGCATAAAGTAAAATATTCAGGATTTTAAAACTTTACCTGTAGTTACTTATTGTCATGAAGGGCTTTCAGGGGGTAATAAATAGTCTTAAGTGAGCTGACAAAAGAATTTAAAAGTACAAATTTTTACCAAGCGGTAACAGCAAAGAAACAACATTCCAAAAACGCATTTTTGTAATAAAGATTCTGAAACGAACACTATCCAAATTTTATTTTATTTTCCTGTATAACCATTTACAACCTGTTCAGCCACATATTTGGAAGAATCCCTCTTGTACACAAGACTAGTTTTATATTTAAACACATAAGGAGAAAGCAGGAATATTTAATAACAATTATTATTAATTATATTATTTAGCACGATTTCTCTCCTCGTAATTTTTAATAATTGACTGCAACTTTAAGTTTCAGCAGGTTATTCTGATAACGATCCGTGACCTTTGATCGTCCAAATTTATTTTCGCAGATAAGAAATTATCGAAGCGTGTCTGTCGTGGTGGCTCTTCCATTTTATAATTCCTGTAGCACGGATCACGTGCTCTTTCCTGTCTGCAGGATGTATGCAATATAGTCCTTATGAATGCATCATATAATTATTATGCTCGCGGCTGCATATTTGTATGTTTCTTTGTTCGCATTCGTACGGATGCAACTGACTGTAATAATAATATTGTTGGTACCGTCTTTCGCAGAAAATAAAATTTTCCAACTCATGCTTGCAAAATCTTTGAGTGTATTATAAGCGTTGCAGTTTAATTTGTAGGATATGAAAATACAAAATTTGGACGATTTACTATTAATTGGTACTAAAATAGAATATAGTGCTGGATAAAGTATATCTAAAGTATATCAGTGGGATTATTTATGTCTAGGGCTCGTGTCGGTTTCGTTAAACTTCTTTAGTAAAGCTTAGAAAAAAATAATTTTACACTTACAAATGAAATATTTTGAAGTAATTACAATTTCTAACAGTTGGTGGTTTACCACATAGAATGGAGAAAGTGTATAGTCAATAGATAACACCCATTTAAACATTTTACACAGAATTTATTGAATACTAAAATTAATTAAATAAATGAGTAATCTTAAACTTTCAAATAACTTTAAATGGTAAATCTTAAAAGCACAAACATTCCTTTCGGTTTTCCTTTCAACAATTTCAATCATTTTTATTTCGTTTGAAGGTACCTAGTAATTAGAGTTCTGTGCGTTACGGTGTTATCCAACAAAATTTAACTCACTGGGAGGGTCCTTTGAGCCCATATGTCAATCAATGTACTAATAAATAATTAATTAAACGAGGTGAAAGGGACCCAGTTAATTAAAGTTAATTAAATTAAATGGCATCTTCATATATGAACCCTATAGAGCCCAAAGAAAGCTTTTGACTTAAATTATATTAGTTGGAGTATACTATGGGAAAGGCATTTGGAGGAGTGGTATAGATCCTTTTAGATGGACAATACTGTTCGTACGGAACGAAATGAATTTGATTTGAGATTAATAATGTCAGATCGGAATGGTCGGTGAAAAAATGTCTGAAATTGATGGGGATCTTTTCAGTCAACATGACTTGTTGAAACTAATCGGATTCCACATACATGGGATAGGAGGATGAATTAGATCGGAATGAAGGAGTACGATTCAGCTCGAACTGGGTTGGTATAAGTTGATCAGGAATAGAATGAGTCAGCTTAGGTCGAAATCGGTTATAATTAACCGGTTTTGATCGTATTGAAGTAAATTTACTGGTGATGGACATGTAGGATTGAATTGGGTTAGATCGGCATGAATAGAATCAGAACAGATAAGTGTCGAGTTGATTGAGACCAACCGTAACACAATTCAAATGGGTGGAGGAGGATCGAATTGGCTATGATTCGTCGGAATGGAATAGCAGGATTAAGCTAGCGACGATTAGATCAGGATTATAGATCATCTATTGTAACGAACCGGAATTGATGATTGAAATTTATGGGTAGAAATTTGCCGTAATTATCCGAAATGGGAAACAAGGATTAAACTGGAATCGATTGGCAGGGCCGGGATGGAATGGAATGGTTTAGGCTTAGACCAACTCGAAACTAACCGGAATTGGTTGTACCTACTATTTCTAGTTCAGCAGGTCTTGACGTACGTGACGAATCAGGGCGCATATACAGCGTGGAATGCGAAATTGGAAACACCTTTTTTCTCGGAAGTTATTATAGATACCGAAAAATTGTTTAAATAAAGTTATTAGTACTTTGAAGAAGCTAACTAATTCTGTATAAATTTGGTAAAAAAAAAGTTTAATTTTCGTAGAAATTGCCATATTTGTACTTTTTTTAAATGGAACACCGTGTATATTATTACACTAATTAAGAGAAAATAATTTTTGCTTTAAAAAAGTTTAAGGGTTCTTACCTTCTAAACTTGATAGTTTTTGAGATATTAATGAAAATATTTAAATGTTTGTTCTCAAAATAAAGTGTGCGTTGAAACAAAATTACTACCTATTAAAAACAATGTACAAAATAAACAATTATTTTATTATCATAGTAGCTCATAGATAAATACAAAATAAATGTTATCGAACTACAAAAAATATTCAAAATTTTTCGGGTTAATATTGAAATATGCCAATACATTAACTTCTAAATTTTCATTTATCTCACGTGTTTCGTAATTCCTTAATACTGATGCAGTCCTACGCAGATTTCTTTCTAATTTGAATAAATACGAATGGTTTGGATAAAATACAATACAAAATAACTCAACTGTCAACAAATTTTGTTTTCAACGCACACTTTATTTTGAGAAGAAACATTTAAATATTTTCATTAATATCTCAAAAACTATCAAGTTTAGAAGGTAAGAACCCTTAAACTTTTTTAAAGCAAAAATTATTTTCTCTTAATTAGTGTAATAATATACAGGGTGTTCCATTTAAAAAAAGTACAAATATGGCAATTTCTACGAAAATTAAACTTTTTTTTTACCAAATTTATACAGAATTAGTTAGCTTCTTCAAAGTACTAATAACTTTATTTAAACAATTTTTCGGTATCTATAATAACTTCCGAGAAAAAAGGTGTTTCCAATTTCGCATTCCACCCTGTATAAGATTGAATTGGACTGGGGTGGGTTACATTGGTATTCCTCGAGCCAGAATGGAATAAGGTGAAAAGAGATCGGGAATAGGTTGAGATGAATCGCGAACTATAATTGGCTGGGTTGAATCCGTAAAGAATTAGCGAACTGAAAATGGAAGGATTGAAGCATAATGCGTTGAAATGGAAAATGAAATGGAAGAGAATATTAAATTGGAATGGGTTGAAATAGATCAATCGAGTCAGATCTATTTAATTAGAAAACTACAATCATTTAGTTAGAGCATGTATGAGTTGTAACGGATATACAAGCTCAGAATGCGATGTGACGTAACGAATTTCTGAGAGGGACTAAAATTGGGTGGGAATCTGGGAATGCGTTAGAATCGAAGGACATGATTCAAAATTCGACTTGATTGGGTTAGGTTCGCGTCAGCCAGTAATCGGATTGGGACAGCTTAGGGTCCCTTAGATGTGACACATATTTAGGGACCCTATAGGTCAGCTCAGATTGAGATTGATTATAACGAATCAGAATCTTTTTTTAGTGTGACGGGTTGGGGTTAAAATGACTCAAAATAGACCGAATTGAAAAGACTTTAGAAATTGTCTCAAGTAGATCTGTAACTCTGTAAATTTCAATCTATGCTAACTTCCCCTAAATCTTATTCGTAAAGAATATAAATTCATCTTCCTTACAATAAATTGTAATTTTTGGCCTAGCTCAGCGGCTGATTTACAAACACCGCAAGTTCGAATCTCGCTCGGAGCATTTAAATCTGTTTCATTCATGGATGTGTGTATTTCGTGTTTAAATTTAGTGTTAGATGGGGGACATATGATTTTAGTAGTTGCCCACCCCCTAGGGAATGCGTAAAAAAATTAATGCTTTTTATAATAATTATTTTTTCTGCTCTTAGGAGTACTCTATCTTAGATTGTAGTATGACGTAACTGCTGACTTAAGTAATAAATGTTTTAGCATTTTCTCTGTTTCTCTTCAAGGTATAGCAATCGGCCTCATTTAATTACATACGTGATCTCAAACACACGTTTCTCAATAAATTCCAAACTTATTAAAAGTATCAATAAATTCAGCAAAGCGCGAAGGTTTATTTCATTCTTTTATGAAGCTGTACAGCAAAATTGTAGTGAATGAACTTGCTGTGACCTACCTCGCCAGCTGTATCACAAAGTTCGACCCTGATTGGCCGGCCATCCACCTGTACGACCACTGCAACAAACAAAAGATCTTTCAGAACACCTTTCGATACCAACCCCGCTTCTGTATATATGTTACAAGATTATTATTGTAAAAAAACTAGCAGATGTTTCGATATGATGGGTTATTTACTTTTTATATAATGGTTTTGCCTTTTTACCTGGCCTTGCACAAGTTAAATACAAGTTCGAACACGTTCTTTTGGGGGAGTGGATACTAGAAAAATTCAATTTAAGTTCGTATCCGTTAGATAAACAAGAATTTAAAATAGGGTCAGATAAGTAAAATGTAAATGCAGTTTGTTACAAAAAAATCATTTTGTAAACACGTACCTACACAATCGCATCAGTTGTACATACTTTCAATTCAAATGGATTTCGTCACACTTTTGTGTCGATTAAACTAAAAGCAATTCTGGTTTAGTTTTAAAATAATGTTTCTATTTCTAAATGAGCTGCCAACTCCTCGTCTAAGACTATGTAACTTAATTAACTTTGAATGTTCCCTTAGGGCAAATAAGGTACCAAGGAAAGTATAGGTTTAGATTAGGGTGAAACCAAATTTCACATTTAATGGTTTTAATGCTGTAAGGTTTTCGATACTTTTTCTTATTAGAGAATAAAAACAGAAACTGTTTTACAGAAAGCATGCAATACTTCTGTTAAATTAATTATTACAATCATTTTACTGTAAGCCTTTGTAGAAGCAGGTAAAAGGATAGGTAATATTATACAGGCATGTAGCGGTTGATTTATAATTTAAATTCAAAGTAAACCACTAGTTTCGATTAAACTTGAGGCAAAGATATTGAATATTGGATGAAGAGAACAATTTGGGATGCTGAAAAGCTGAAAACCAATTTCTAGAAGTTGCCATGCCTAAGAAATTGGTTTCAAGGTTTTCAATTCTTGAAAATAATGAAAAGGAGATGAAGTGAATCTTAAAATAGATGGTAATTAGTAATATTAGTAGTGTACGTGGGATCACTTCCAAAATTATACTTACACAAAGGCAAACACCTTCAGGTTTTTATTTACTTTAGCTATTTTTAATCTTTGTATAATATCTACATAAAAGAACTATTTGCGTGTGTAATGAACTTGGTATTGAATTTAAGTCATCAAGGAAATTGTTCTAAGATAAATTTATAGGATTTTAAAAACACGAAAAAATATCGCATTCGGAATAAGTACGCCCTTGGGTGTATTGCCATTTGATGTACTTTCTGACACACTATTTCTTCTCACGATTGTAATCAACGAATGACTGATTTTTAAATTAAACGTTTGCAACATAAGACAAACTGCCAAAGAGGAACTTGCTTCTAAAATGAAAACAGAAAGTTTTAGCTGGGTTCAAGAACCGCCAAATTAAGAGATTGCTATTTGTGACTATTCTCGGAAATACCATTTTTTAAAGCCTAAGATTCTTTCTTGGAATCATTTCTTACACTTCTGTTATGAAAGTCTTATAGTAGCAAGGTTTCCAAAATCTAAACCAAATAAAGTTGATACATATTTATTAATAGAACACCTTTTTTGGGGTTTTTCCTGTTTCGATAAAACTGCTTCAAGCTTTCAAGATGGGAAAGCTCCTTTAATTTCTACTTGCTTGTCTGGGTAGGTTAGAATCTACACCAGATGATAGTCCTTCCGTGAACTTGCCCTTAGAATTGAACTTAAAGTCGGCCACACACCAGTAACGGTTTCATATGGATCACGTTGGTCTCTCCCTCATGGATCATGGTTGGGATTGGATCAGAAACTACCCTAGATGGTGGTAGTTCTTTGGATTTTCGGGAATGTTTGAACTTAAGGCTGAGAATACACTACTTGCAAAATAGGGCTTTTGTTCTCTACAACATATTCCAGAAAATGGTGGTTCCCTATATTTAAGGCTGGCGGCACACTGTTATTCGTGATCGACCGACGTCTATTTTATACATCTAAGTAGGGTTGAATATGTGTTATCCCCCCCCCCCCTTTAATCTGGATTCGCGTGTTGTCGCCTCCCATGCCGGAAACATTTCTGAACAATTTGCAGTTTTGACTTTCGTGCCATCCTGTAGGGATTGTCGGTCTTTTAACCCCTAGGGCCGAGATGAATTAAATCACTTGTCTGGTAGCTAAGTTATTTAGAAAAGGAAAAACTATATTCTAAAGCCTGGTATACACTTGAAGAATTTTTCGATATGTTAACGATTTTCTTAACCGTTTGAGGATCAAACTTAAAAACATTTTTAGTTTACAACGAATTCAGACTTCTTGCAATATTATTCCCAAAATGGTTATAACAATATAAAGTTTTCACAATAATATGTTGCCGTAGTTTCTACGAAGTATTTTGTGATAAATATTTCCTCTGAATTTTTATTTTCGTGACATGAACGTAACAGTTGATTTTCTTTGCTTTTTTTGAATTTTTTTGTCAGATATTATTTTCTTACTGTATTCTATAAAAACAATTTCCTTGACAAATTTGTTTCCTTGATCCTTCGTAGCATGTTAAACCCAAATTTATTATGATAATTTTTTTTTATTATGCATGTGAACATTCCTTTAAATAAAAATAAATATATGTGCAAGACGTATCACAGCAGATGCAACAAGTGGTGTTGCATAAAAAATTAAAACTTGACAATAGTTTATTCTTAGCATAAGATATGCAAAAATTTGGCAAGGTCGAAATCGTTTACAATAACGTCACTTATAGGTGTGAGGAGATTCGTAAAATCCCGGTGTAGCACACCTGATTTAACACCGATTCCTATAAATCTGGACCACTGCCAAAACTGCCAAAAACCAGAGCGAAAACCTATTAAAAGATACGCGGAAGAATAGCCTTTACTTTCAAAAACAAATCATAAATCACTTTAAGCTCTATTACCTAACTTATGGCAAACTCGATTTACATCGATCTGTGAACTTTGAACAGATTAAATCACGGCTGCAATATTTACCGGTTCAAATAACGATCTAATCACGTCATTATGTTAGAACTTTGTTTTTATTGTTTAGTTACAAAAACGACTTGATTTTAGACAGAATGGGTTCCCTGCAATTCACTCAAAACATCTGGAAGATAAATTTTTTATCTATTGTGACGCAAACCTGCAAATATTTGACAATATCTTAAATTTATGTTTGGCATAAACAACATTAAGATAAGAAATAAAATCTTTATTGTACTCCCACTTTGGTTCAATTCTCTAAAGGTAAGGACAAAGTAGAAAACTTTGTTTTTCCTGATCTTTAAGTAAAGTCTTAAAAAATACAAGCAAATGTTGGTCGTTTTCTTTACAGTAGATAGTATGCAAGTCTATTTTTAAAAAATATCGTGTTAGGAAATATTGAAAAGTTTCTGGAACAAGCGGACAAAGTCTTCTATGAAATAACTTTGAAAATAAAAAATGACACTAGTTATTTGTCAAGAGTTGTTCTGGAAAATACAGCCAAAAAGTTTGATGACGAAATTTCAAGAAAACTTGATAAATATCGTAAATTAGTTAGGTAATTCCATTTTTTTAGTTATACATTAATTGTACAATTTATCTCAGTTTTTAAGGACATTGCGGATTCTGTTTCGTTTTGTAGGTACATTTTTTTAATCCTTCTACATACAGCATTCTAAATTTCTTCGTCAGCTAATCCATTTCAAGCGTTCGTCAAACCATCTTTTCACAAGCCCCCAACATCGTTAAATCAATTTATTTCCCTTGCTATATACATCCCTTATAGCTGATATAGCAGAAACAGAAACCCATAAACAGAATTTATAACAGAAAATCGATTATTTGTTATCCTTAGGGTCAACACTACAAGTACATGACTACTGGTCTGTATTAAATTTCAATGACTCTGCAATTCCATATTAGGGAGGAAAAGTAAATTATGTTGGCAAATATAAAGCATGCCCAGGGCATGCCCCGTTACATTTTAGAAAATTTACATTAAATTTGGTCCGTTGAATTTAATAAAATCATATGACGCATGAAAAAAATTACAGCAAAGTATGAAAATTGGGGAAAGCAAAATTTATTTTTAAGGAAATATAAAAGAAATATTTGTGAAGTACTTGAAATGTTTACATATAGAATAGAATCATAAAACTCTTATTACATGTAGGTACTATTGAAGTACGACCAAATGATATCCGTGATTGATCGTAAATAAATATTATCCTCGTTTCTATAAAATTTGTAAAGTATGTTTACAGAACACACGAAAAATTTGATAAACACATAAACACAATATTTAATTACCTGTGAAGTAGCACGTTTTCAAATAGATTCTAGTCTTCAAGTTCGTTTTAAGAAAGACAATCTCAAAGCTAAAATTTATTGGAAATGTTATAAGCAGGTGAAGTATTTTTAAATGGAGAAAGTATATTTAACGAGATTAAGGAAATCTAACATTCTAAAAAATTAGACTCATTTATCAAGAGAACGTTTCCTAAAATAAATTTAGGAAGCGTTTCTTAAGAAATATTCATAAAGTTCTGCAATTACCGTTAAACTTAATTAAACAATTTGAGGTAACTCCAATGTTTTAAAGATTCGAAATATTTTTTTAACAACGTGGTGTCGTATTTCCGAGGATTTATTTATAAAGTAATTTATATAATGAAGTATCTCTTCGGAAGTACGCTACGCGAGCTTTACATATTTTAGAAATTATTCAAAATTTTGGATACGTACGAATCTCTTTTTCCAGGAGGCCGGGGACTTTGTTAATTCGAAGAATTTCTTTACAGGGGGCTTACTTATAACATTTTTCCAAAGAGCCGCTCTCTGTGTAGTTTATTGTCAACGAATATTTTCCAAAACTTTCTTCCTGGAATCTTCTCTCCAAGGAATCGTTTGTAGAGGGAGAACTTTTTTCTAAAAACCTGTTTTCGACTTTTCGTGTCGGGCGCTCTTCAAAAAGGAGGAACCTTTACCGGGAAGTCTTTCTCCAAAAATAATTTTAATGGGGAGTCCAAAAAACCTTTTCCAATGAATATTTATTCAAAGAACTTGTTACGGGGTTTCCACAAATTGTCTTACAAAAAGCATTTTTCCAATGAATTTCCTTCCAAAAATTACTTAGAAGGCTCTTTAACCTTCAGCTTCCTTCGAAATTATTTTTCAGGGGGTTGCTTTCATTCCAAAGGATTTTTCCCAAGAAATTCGTTGTCTTCTTTCAAGGCATATGTTACGGGAGTTGTTTCTCAAATGTTGTTTTTCCTTTTTTCCAAGGAATTTGTTGAGGGGGGGTAGCTGGGCATTTTTTCAAACAATTGTATTTTTGTACCATGTGTTAACCGGGGAATAATTTATATAAGGTATTTTTTTTAACGGAACTTTAGTATAGATTTGTCAGCAAAAATAACAGGATCCGCATTTTTTTGTGCGTGTACCTACAAGCACAGCGGGGGGGGGGGGGTAACTGCATTCGCAATTAGGTTATCTCACAGTGAAGGAGATGGAAATAAAATTTTGGCATTCATTTTGAAACTAAAAGTGAAGTAATTTTGAAAATGTCTTCAAGATGGTTCATCACTCCTTCATTATTTTCGCACAATTTCCTAGTTCTTGGCCGGCACAATCTCCAGATCTCGTTCTGATTTAAAGAAAAGTTTCTTCAGTTATTCTACGACCACCAGGGCGAATAAAAGAATTAATTTTGCAAAAAGTACATTAAAGAAATGTTTACGTTTCCTTGAGATAATGGACAGTTTAAATATAAAAATTACGAAAACCTTCTGAAATAAAAATTAGAAAAGACGTCATTGAAGGCTGATCATTATCAATCGATAATGCTCATCGATTAGTCTTCTTGATGATGCAAATCCGAAAATGTATAAACGTTCAAATAAAGCAGACGTGCTAACAGAAAACTCAAAGATCGTGTTTACCTGGAACGTTGCCACGTACATTACTCGTATTAAACCTTGCTCTTGACCAGATTAATGTAGCTGTATGTTCTAAATTCCAAATTTTATCTTCCTAGACTTCTAGACTCAACTATTTAAGAAAATTTAGAACTTTTGATATTTTTAAGAAAAGATATTTTTAAAAGATGAAACTAGAACAATATTAGTGTTCACGTATCTTCTACCCTGGCAAAGAAATTCTAAAATTTACGACTTACGAAAGCTGCATCTTAGAGGGTTTCTCTACCACAAAAGAAGCCCAAGGAGCCGGAAATAATTAGAATAAGTCCTAAATAAAATTTGGTCTAATGCTATACTACAGCTGCTCCGAGAAAGTAATTGCAAGTCAACCACCCACCCTTCGGTGACTTCACTGATTTCACTTTAAGTGGTTTATGGGTTTTTGAAAAATATGATTTATTGAGTTGAAGAACAACAAGTTTTTTTTCTAGATCACTGCCTTAGAGAAACTGTTGTAGAAAAAAATTACAAATCTGTATAGACAAAATCTTGAAACGTTCTTCCTAATAAATATTCATAGAAAGTTATACACAGTTTAGGAGTTTTAAAAACTCCGTTATTTCAGATATAAAATCTAGTCTAGTAGATAAATCAAGACCTTATAGCGTAGTAAATATAGAGTCTGCTTCACTTTTTATCGTAACCACCTGTAGACACAACAGTTATAATCTCCATAAAGAGCTTGAAAAACAATTAACTGGTAACTTTCGCATTAATTACATCCTTCCTTAAAAGCAAGTAGTTGCAGGTAATTAAAAGCACCCCCCTTTTGTCTCCTAAGAGACAAGCACATAATTGGAGATGTAAAAATGATGTTTCTTTCTTATAACCGCAAGGCTGTAAGTTAGAAACCTTTGAAAGGATTTTATACGTGTATTCAACAGTGAGCGGTCTACAAGTCTTGTATGAGTCGGTATTTAAGAACGGAAGGCTTTGGTAAACGTAAAGGTAGTGTGAACCTTGGAACAGCTGCCCAGCTGTCTACCTGTCCAATGTACTACTACCTGTCCGTTACCCTCAGGCTAACCTCAACTAATATAACAAAACCAGCTCTTGGTTGTAATTTCCTTCAATTCCCTTTAACACACTGAAGACGGGTTCTCAAATTACATTAGCCGATAATTTTGTGAAATTAAGCTTTAACACAACAAAGAATCAATCTTTACGTTAACTATCAGGTACAAATATTGAAACCAGTTTAGTATTATGCCCAACAGAAAAATGTATTTGTGACCCTTTAAGGTACGAGAAAATAAATTTCTTGAGCACCGCATAATAATAACAAAAACTCGAGTTCAAAGATATGTTATGCAAAGGAGAGTCGATAGGAGCGCAAAAACGATTTCTTATCACCTGGCACAAACTAATTCCGTAGTTTACCACAAAACCAGACAAGTTTTTATGTTTTTGGCACATTACAATAATTAGGTAAGAAATAATAAATATACGCATCCCAGTGGTTATCAAACAGAATGTTATTTTGTTTTTAATTTAAAAAAATCAACGTACCATTGGATTCCACTTACGCGAATTTATTACTGGTTTAAATACGTGTACCAATTTTTGATACACCCTGTATTACAATAAAGTCGTGTATAAAGGAAGTTCAAGTCAGTAAACTGTATATTTTTAATTTCATTTAATTGAATAGGAATTTCAGCGGAAAATGTAACTGAACGTGCTGTTATCAGGAGAAATACGTTCTGTTAGATACTGCAAGGTTCTAGGACACCTTTTGTTATAAATAACAAAGGGAAATCTCACAATAACACCCAACATCCAGAATTTTACAGAACATGAATTATACGCACGTGTATGTTTGCATGACGTACCAATCAATAAATATTTTTAAAGCAAATTCAACGAAATGTAAATTGAACAAAAGGGGTAAGGATTTAAGGAAGAAGTATCATTGGAAGTTGGATAACATTTGTAGCAATATCTTGATATCCTTTTAAATATAATAACGAAATAACTATCAAAATTGACCAGGAATATCATGAATATCGTAGACAATCTAGTTATCCAGCGATAAAACTTCGAATGTTTTCTTACAAAATTAATTTTTTGGGTTGCTTGATTTTGAAGTCGCCGAAATAATTGATTATGGGTGCTTACGTCTTGAACTGTGCTATATGATTATTGAGGCTATCCTGAGTAGAATATATCTAAGGAATGAAGTTTCGCCATGTCCGGAGATATCGGACACTGCAGGTGGAAAGCAACGAAAAAGAGGAAGAAGAGACGCTGCAGAATTTAATGACGTCGCAACACAGTGGTGTGTGGCCTTAGAATGTGGTCGACAATACAAATATCACGGTCAAATAATAAGGAATTCCCAATATCGTCTGATAATAGCTTGCGATTGATGGATGCCGCCCATCAGGCCAAATCAGCATTATAGAGTCTCCTGCGATCATTAAAATCCACATAGCTGTGATCATAGCCAACATCCGGAACAAATAAGTCAGAAGCAACACAGGACGAGGTCAGACAAGGCTTGCGACAACACAGAAATAAAACAATAAAAGGATAACAACAGGGACGGGGTTTTTGCAGTTCAAAAGATTTTTCTTGTAAGAACTCATCTGAAGAAAGTATAACCAAAAACAATCCTGTGCTTTACGTACTTTCTACATGAAAAGTAAAGAACTAAAATCTTACAGAATTTTCCTGGGAGTATTTTTGAAAAATAATCTGATAATCTAGTAGTCTGTTTAGATGATCTAATGTTCAGGTAGGTACGTTCTCATCAAATGGTACATTGGTTAACCCCAAGAATGTTTACATGCTGGTAGGTAAACGTCATTTTTGCTGGCTTGCCTACACACACCTCTCCGAGATTTTTCAGAAATTTCACAATAAACTTCATTACGTTATTAATAGAAAAATAGAAAAATAATAGAAAGTTCGGAAAGTTCTTATAAATAGAGATGGAATAGCAACCCAAACTAAAATACTAAAAAGGTAGTAAAAGACATTAACAGTAACAGAAAAATTCTAAAAGGGACAAACTAGAGGATTATCTATGAAATAAAACTTAAAAAGCGAAGATAAAGAGGAAATCTTCTCAAAGATCTTAATGGATAGCTGTGATAAAACCAGTTTGAGGACTCAAAACCATGAAGAAGTTTTTTTGAAGAAATTAATTATTGTCTAGCCTGCAGGTTACAATTTTTTATATTGCAGCGGGCCTATTCTGGTTATTATAATGTAAAATAAAAGTAACTTGAGCAAATGATAAAATTTGATTAAATGAAAGCTATGCGACCGGCGGCGGTAAGGTGATCAAAGTAACCATAGTTGAACCTCGACATAGCAAGAGCAACCAAATTGGAACAGACAGGTCTACTACAAGAAGAAAAAGACCAATTAATCCCCTATTAAATCTTGAAATTCACATTTTAATGTTTAAAAAAATCAACCACCTACAAAAAAAATTTAGAACATACAAGTTTGAACGGTGATAAAGAAAACAGGCTTACACGTATATGTAACATCCCAAATGTCACTGCTGAGAACGGTGCAATAAAATTTGATTCTAATAAATTTATTTGAAGATCAATTAATTTATGCAAAGGCAAGACCATTTCTCAAAGTTTAGAAAGTAAAAAAAATTACGTCATGCGGAGAAAACAAAGTTAGTTAAATATAGGGTGACGGTTCATGTAAATAAATAAAAACAAACAATTTTTTAGGATTGTTTTCAAGAATGACTCACAAATCTCGAGATTTTCGTACCGAAACGTTCAGAAATATCCATTACCTGAAGTTAATGGGAGGTAAGGATAAAATTAGCAGTAGTTTATCTGATGGTTTATTTTGTATCTATTCCTAGTAAATGTGACTAGTAAACTTGTAACGAAAGTGCGATTAACGAGGTCAGAATAATTTGTGGTTTAAGTGTGACTCATTTGCAAACAAAAATAGACACCCACTTTGAAATCTGGAATTCAACAAAGAAAACTAATTTCTTCTCTTTACCCTATACACAAGGACGTCAAACCCCTTTGAGAACGCTTTCAGAGAGCTTTCAAGAAAACCTGGTGCTTTTGCGATAAAAGTTTTTCTGTTAGATAATAATCCCCAAGCAATTCTTTTTCTCTGAAAGTCGAGGAGCCACCAGCAGCTTGATGTGACAGGTAGTTGACAAAAAGAAGCTTGGATATTGTTATTAAAAATGATTCATTTTTATGGTTTCTCTATAATTTTATGGTTCTGACATTTCAACTTCGGTTAAGGTGAAATTTTATTATTGAAAATTAGCGTAAGCAGGGTGGGGTGGTCTTCACATATTTCTGCCAAATGTTAAAAATCGCAAGAAACGTCATTTTACTTCTACTACATTACAAGTTACTTAGAAATAGTATTTTAAGGATATTTACAACCTTTTGCTTAAAGAGGATGAGGGAATGGGTTTAACAAAAACTTTACGTAATGTTCCTGGAAGACTGCAACGTAAATGTAGCTTGAAAATTTTCTAACGTAATAAATTTTCTTTATTATGCTTAATTAACACTAAAGAATTTTCTTATTACTGCAAAAATAATCAACAAAGACACTTATTTTGTTACACTGGCACTAAAAGCTCATCACCCAAGGTCATAATTGTTTTAAAACCACCTTAAAAAAATCACTTTATGCCTTCATTAACGCATTCAATTGCATAATAATGTGCTAAACGACATTCCCGAAGAAACAAACAAAATTATTGAACTGAAAGCGGTCTGAAATTATTTGTCAACGTAAAACAGGCGTTTCAGTTACGAAACCATGCTGCCGCGCAGTAATAAAATGTAATCAATCCTCGGCTATTAGAGTTATTAGAAAGTAGGTATGTTGAATATTATCAAAAATAGACGACAAAGAAACCACATAGTGGGCAGGAAAAATTCATAACCTGCTAGATATAAAAGTATTTAAATCCACCTGTTTGGGTGAATTATGGTTAGAAGCTCGTACCTACACATATGGAACAGTTTCGTGGGGAAGAAATTTCCCAAAACGATAATTTATCTTGAATTAAGAAAAACACATTAAATCGTGGATTGACCAATAAAATCGACGAGATTGTACTAGCTATTGCAATCCCCAGACCTGTATCCAATATCGAACTTGTGGAAAAACGTTGCAGAAATTTTTAATAGGTACCTGCACTGTTCATTCCAATCCTATTCCACTGTGATATTGTTATCAAGTTAAATTTTCATTAATTCCCGGATAAAGAACAATATAAAATTGTGTTTTCTTTTATTAAGATTTGGAATTTGTTTTAATTATAAAATACCAACGTATAAATCAATTATATTTCGAGAAGTACAATTAAATATGCATTCCCCGGTATTGGAGATTAATTTGGCTTGGTACTGATAATATTTCCATTAAATGAGTGCTTGAAAAAAATCATTCAAGTGTGTAGTTTTTTTACCAGGGAAAACCGATCTTAATAATTTTTTTAATTCGCTGAGCTGTAGACATACAGCAGCTTGTAACAGCGTTAATTTCTGAGTTAATTAACAAAACAACTACTAAGTTGATTATTTGCATGAACATTTACAATGGCGCTCTGAGGTATAAGGATTAATTTATTTATTCTTGTTACTGTAAACTCTCTAATTACTACTACCGGTAGGACCATTCCAGCAATATTTAGAGAACATACTTTCTACACGTTTCTTAGGAAGTCAAAAATGGACGCAAAAATTCAATTTAAGTTAACAGTAGCAGAAGATGGGTTTAATTTTCTAATAAACTCTACAGACGAGCCCACCAGACAAAAATCTTGTTGAGGAGAAGACCCAAAAGAGAGAAATGTGTAGTACTACTTTAAAACAATTGTACATTTGTATAGAACAGGGTTACATTCTGCTGAAAGGGTTAATCGTCTACATTCTATCTGGAATATGAAGAATGTAGTAACTAGAGGATAAGTGTTTCACTTTTCACACACTCCTTCACAAAGAATAAGAATTGTTTTACTCTATCACTGATAGAATTGATTCGCCAGCATAATCACCAGACCTGAATCTAATAGAAAGTCTATTACAAAAAAGTCCGCATTAAATAATAAAATTACGACTGCAAAAAATTTTCACTAATCGATTTCGAAATATTTTGCCAATCGAAATCAAATAGAAAAAATGTATAAGGAAGTCTTATTTCCGGATCCAAGTAGACAGACGCGAGAGTAGGTAGCAGTATTGAAAGACAGGAAGTATGAGGAAGCAAACGTGTATTAGATATTTAACTCTAAACAATAAGGAAACTGTGAGGTACTTTGGTCAAGGCTTTCGATTTGTAACAACAAAAAAATCGATAATAATCTTACATGTTAACCACAGCCAACACATATTTTCCTTGTGAATATTATTAGGAGATAAAAATTAAACGTTTTTTAAGCGGAAGTATAATATGGAAAACTTACTAACAAATATATTTCAGAAAGCCGTTAAAAAATAATCGTTCCGTTACATTTTGCATAACTAACACTGGGGTAGCTTAGAGTAGATCACTAAAGGATCAGTTCATTAAAAATTAGAAAACGACTAATGAAATTCCGAGTTCGAATCCTGAACTCACGTCTTAATTTAAGGGTTAGATTGGAGGGGGGGCGCATGACCTAAGTAGTCGGGGTCCAAATTATTGGAAGTTCGAGGGTACGTTGAGTTTACCAAATGTTTTACGATTTATTTTAGCTCATGTAGTAATAAATATATTTTTATTTATAGACATGGAATATCTGAAGAAGAGGGAAGTTTAAGAACGGGGCTGATCTACAAGACAAAAGCGCCCTCCCTCCATACATTCCTATCCCATACTCATTACTCAGGTTAGTATTTTAGAGTTCCTTGCCCTTTTAAAATTTGAAAAGCTCAAACACACAGCCAGAAAATTGTTTTGGTTGTTTATCAAGAACCCCTTCATAAATGTTTCGTAAAATTCCCTTTAAATTTTGAAGTCAAGGTAACAAAGTATCGAATTTGAGTAAAAGCCGCAGTGTTCAGGCCGTTAAAAGCGAACAAAAAGTGACTCGCTAACACCTAACATCACTGAATATATATTCTCATGCTCCACTTCCTGCTATGGTTTTCTTTTAATAATTTAATAACACCTGCATTTTTTCATAGAAAGAGGTAATCGCATTTTAATGTTTCGTCTGGTAGGAATATTCCAACGTGGTAAATATAAACAATTTTAACATAATTATGACTCACAAGACAACAAACGAATGATGATTACTCATTTTGAAATTATTTGGAGATGACTGGTTTAAAATATGAAAGCTGAAAACCCTTCTCTAGATTTTGTTTAAAAATAAAAGAAAATTTCGAATTAAACATTCTAAAACTGTATACATCATTTCTAATAATTACACCTGCTACCATCAAAATTCAAAATTACTATTTTTAAACCGTCACAATTTTAGCGAGTGAACGGTAAAAAAAGTTATTTCACACAAGGAGTGTTCCCATGCAGATTTATTTTAGTAAAAAGCGATACCTTTCATTAATGTATCCACTAAATTTCTATCATCAATCTCTTTTAATTTATTTTACAATATTTTTTAATAATTATCGCATTTAAACGGAAAGTAGCTTGTAATTACTACCTTCCGTTGTCCTTTACTTCAAGGGTGCCCGAAGAGCACAAAAAGTGCCCTCAAAATTCCTGCGAGGCGAGTAATTGAATATAATTAACCGTAATAAAGTTGACACAAGGTGAAAAACCCATAATAAGAAGCGACCCTAATAACATAAAGGAAACTCAGGTTTTCGTTCCATTCTGTAAACACAAAGTGGTTAATTTAAAAGGATAATTCATCGAGTTATTTTTAAAACAGTGTGTATATGAAGACGAGTCAACCAGTAACAAAATTTACGCATCATAGCACGTAATAAAAAAACTATAACAAAGCTTTGAACGTCGATTCGAAAGTTTGATGTAAAAACACAGACAGGTTATTTAGCTTCATAAAAGTTGGATAATGATCATCAATTTGTCTGGGCACTTTCGGAAGATGAGTGAAATCGAAATTATATTCTTCTATACGCAGATGATTCGTGTTAGTTAATTTAATCTCTTATTAAGTAGGTAAGCTCTTATTAGAAATCGATGGATAGAAAAGCCAGATTTTACGATCAATTTTATGTTTATGTATCTTCAAACAGTATTTTTGAAAAAAAAATTTAAAAGTTAGAGATTTGTGTGATTTTGTGAATTATTTTCCCAGTCCTTACTCCTTAGCCCGCACAGTCTTCAGATCTCTATCCAACAAAATAAAAATAGAGTAAAGGGCTGCCATTACGACTAATTCATTGAAAAATGCTGTCCACAATACAGGGTGATCATTTGAAAACGATCCACCCCCAATATCTCGGTGCACAAAGCTTTCTAAAGAAATCGCCGAGACACGTCAACAATATTAATGAGGGGGACATATTTTACATAAAAGTTACATAACACGTTTTATCCCCCCACCCTCCAGAGCCTCCTCCTCAAAAATTTTAAATGGCAAGGGGGGTTATGTGATACCTCATTTGAAAGGCCTTTGGATTACCTACATTTTGACGTTTTGCTTTTTAAAATCGGTTGATTCGTTTTTGAGATATTAAGGGAAAAGTGTTTAAGTTTATTAAAACAAAAGGGAGCTTTTAAAACGCATAGCAGGCCGTTGTCATAATGCATTACCGGATCTTTTTATTGTCACTACTTGTCAAAGTGTTTGGCAATAATAAGTGTTGATGTTCGTTTAAATTAAAATCGATAGATTTGTTTTTCAGAAATTTAAAGAAATATAAAAATTAAACAAAATAGCAGGCTGCGCAGAAACAATTAAATGATGTTTTGACGTTTGTGCAAATTTAATGTTACAGTGATTACAGTGTTTGTTTGTGTTTTACTTTGCGGTTGGAGATTTTTGTGAAATTTAAAAAATGGTTTACACGTTAGCTGAAAGATTTGAAATTATTTTTATTTACGGTGCCGAAAATCAGTGTGACCGAAGAACTAAAGTAAAGTAAAGTAAACGAACATCAACAATTATTATTGCCAAACACTTTGACAAGTAGTGACAATAAAAACATCCAGTAATGCACAGCCTGCTATGCGGTTTAAAAGCTCCCTTTTGTTTTAATAAACTTAAACACTTTTCCCTTAATATCTCAAAAACGAATCAACCGATTTTAAAAAGCAAAACGTCAAAATGTAGGTAATCCAAAGGCCTTTCAAATGAGGTATCACATAACCCCCCTTGCCATTTAAAATTCTTGTGGAGGAGGCTCTGGAGGGTGGGGGGATAAAACGTGTTATGTAACTTTTATGTAAAAATATGTCCCCCTCATTAATATTGTTGACGTGTCTCGGCGATTTCTTTAGAAAGCTTTGTGCACCGAGATATTGGGAGTGGATCGTTTCAAATGATCACCCTGTATCTCGCCCTGTATAAACAAATTCCACTGCTTGTGAAATATCAAAATGCGGGGGGGATAAACAAATATCTTTGCAGTACGAATGTATCTATAATTCATGTAAACGTTCAAGGAAATTAAATTTGCAAACTAAACTAAACTTTTTTATAAACCCACATTCTACATAATATGTTATTTGTGATCAAACTTTTTATACTTCCTGTCCAAATAGTATTATGAGATATAGTAGTAAAATGGAATGTGGGAAATAAAAATCATAACTAAAAATCTCAGGCAATGTCAGGCCTTTTATCTTAATGGAATCTTTAAAATTTAGGGTTTAATTAAATTTTATCACCTTTTTGCTGTTATGTTTATTAACATTTTTCAAAAAATACCTTTAAATATTCAGGAAAATATAAAATGAGTTTGAAAATCGACACAAAATTCTTCATCAAATACAGAGTTAATAATTTTAAAAAACTTTCTTTTATTGTTGTATTCTGGAAGAAGAAAGACTTAGAAATTTGTAGAAGACTTCGAAAATGAGGCAGCGAAGGTGATTACGGCAAAAAAAAATTGTCAAATGTGGAAGAAAAATTAAAAATTACGACTGGAGAAGGTAACCTAGAGTTAATCAATACGGCCCTCGCGAGGTATGGTCAATTAAGATGAAAAACCCAACTAATGAACAAAGGGTAGTAAAACGTCAGATCGTATAAAGAACTGCAGTTTTAGAAACCGGCTAGAGAAAAACTGCCAGAAATTCAATAGAAAAGCGCTTTAGAAAATCATAAAATTTAAAGACAGAATAGAAGAGACGTTTACGTAACGTTAGACAAAAAAGGAGTAAAAAGAAGAAGAAATACGTTTTGAATTTTCTTAAGTGGTCCAAAACAAAAGATCAGAATTTCTTCTACGTTTTAGTTCACTGGAAAAGGATTGACTGGAATGGGTGGCAAAATCTTTTAAAAAATCGTAATCATTGGAGACGATTGGAAGAGGCTTTAACGTGACATTGAGCTAAAGAGAGCTAAAAAGAAGAATACAATTAAAAGAACAAGGAACTTTTTGTCCTTCTTTAAGAACTTTCTGAACTCCCTGTCGTAATCAGGATTCCAAAAAAGAATTAATAAAAATATTAATAGAGGCGTCTAATAAAAGAAGATTAACAATTTTCCAAAAATTACTATAATTTCCCCACCCTATGCTTACTCAACGTAGTTAGTTTTCTAAAAGTGTTTGTGTTTTCCTCAAACCTAAAAAATCTAAAGAAAAATGGGGCAAAATTGAGATTTACCAATGGTCACTTCATGGTGGTTTTTGTAATGTATCTACAACTTGAAACATAAAAAATGAAAAACACAACCCCAAATCAAATTGTGGAGATTCACCCCTGACTCTGGATTGATGCAGATGGAGCAAAAATGCATTAAAAACTGCAGGAAATTATTTATGAAAAGCAAACAAAAAGATATAATTACTCATTCTGTGTATTTAGTAAATACTGAGTACTGATAATGGGTTTTCAAGTGACAAGGGAATAAACTCTAAACTTGTTTAATTATTTTTCATATTAATTGGACTTCCCGAGTATTTTTTGATTTATTAAATTAATTAAAGACTTTATTATTTTTAGCATTAACAATATTTGATAACCCCCACACATTGACGACACTTGAGTTAGTTAATCAAATTCCTGTATTATCAAGCAGCATAAAATACTGCATCAAAAAGTATAATCATTATTCATACACAAACATGTAAAATATATTCTTTCATGTTATACACTTTCACCCAGTTTTCGGACATAAGAAAAACAAATGATCCACTCCATTTTCGTAAATAAAATATTAGGTACTCTCCTACGAACTACCTTAACTCGAACTCGAAAAGATACGCGCTGAGTGCGTAGGAGCAAATAATACCCCATTATTATAGAACGATTTAAAGATGACCAGACTGATGGTTTGGTTCATCTTCCACCTGAAAATACTACGTTTATTATTTCCATCTCTATCTTAAGCATCCCTTTATAAATTATACCTACACAGTTTTTGTATATAAAAGCTACCAGAAACAATACCTGAATGTAAAAAGAAATACGAGGGACCGGGAATTCGGCTGTTAACTCACATCTACCGAAAGAAAAGAATGCCTCAGGAATTAGACTATAATGATGGGAACAATAAAAACGAAACAACTCAAATAATAAGAAAAAGAAAGAAAAAAAACAGACAAAAAGGAATGTAACGAATTTGATAACGCAAGTAGTCGGTATAAAGAGGTTAACAAAAGACTAATTTATATTAATTCAGGACACTTTCGACCCTGGCGAATGATTTTCATTATTATTTCTATTATCCTTAACTCGTATAAAGATATTTTTAGTAGTTTACAATTCGATCTCATTGTGATTTCATTAACAGAACTTGATAAGACCCGTGGGTACGTAATTTAGTATAGTCCGACGTTAATTACAAGATGATTCATTGCAGTACAAATTTTAAATAAGTTGCAGGTGCGCTAATGCTAACTAGAGCATGAATTTTAACACTTAACAAATTGAAAGTTATGTATTTGAAAGCGACCTAAAAATCAGATAATAACCCCTGTGTTAAAGATGTAACCAAGGGGGATCACCCCAAGGGATTACTAATAACCTACCTGTGAAGGAGAATGTTAAGAGAAATTTCCTTGGTTTAGCAGAAAAAAATAATAGAGAGTAATCTCTACTGCCGTACGTGAAGTAATAGGTTCACATACTGATCGCAATACGTGGAGATGGGTAAAATCCAACGTATTTCTGATGAAGTTTATTTTACGCATTATGGCCATAAGAGACCATACGCATTTTGGCACCAGTAAACATTGTTAATAGATTAAGGTGGCTAATAGCAAAAGAACACCTGCGATTGACGTTTCCGAATCTAAGAACTGCGTTTCATATTTCTTCTTGCGATTCGTCGCGTTTGCGTCAATCTATTGTGAATGTAAGGTACCTAGTATATTATAAAAATATTAAAGAAATTATTTAAAACATATTTATTAACAATTAATTACGTTTTAAGTTAATCATCATGCAGTCGTTATTTTTTTTTTGAGGTTTTTATTAATATTTCTAAAAAAATAACAGTACTAACTACAATGGAAAACTCTCATTATGAACAAGTTAATTTTTTTTAACTACAAACAATGGTTTTCACAAAGAATTTAAAATTACAGAATGAGAACATACAATAACTAAATTAATCTGTTCATAAGAGAACAATGTGTAATTTCCAGTGAAAAAATTTAATTCAAACACTTCTCATTCTGTTTTGTCCTTGAACTTTGATCATTCGTAATGTACCTACACCGAATCAAGTATGAAATATTAAGAATATAATTAATTACTTTATATAGTATACATTCTGAAATACAACCGCCGCTAGTAGTTGGCTTTGGTGTTAACTACGATTTAATGTGCTAGACGGAAGTTAATATAATTACAATCCTATTAGTACTGTAATTCGTTCTTATCAGATTGTAGATTACTTGTCAAAATAATATTATGTGAATGCTTTATAACTTACGTTCTCACAAAAGAAGTTTATATTAAGTCTAAAGAAAATTCTAGTAATCATACAATAATAATTAATTACTAATTGATTTAATGATCTATTAATAATTTACGTAGTACGTACTTTAATCTGACCCTCTTATACTTCATTTCGATAATCCTAACCCACCAATATTTAGTCAATTAATAAGGACCGGGCTTTTGATAAATAAACAGAGATCATAGGCGGCGGCGTTCAATGTAATAATTATTATGGGTTACGAGATAAGCGTTCAAACGTTCTACACCTAAGAGGTGTGTGGAAAGAATTAATACTTAGGTGAAACAAAATTAATGTTTGTGATTATTCATACGAGGGGAAGCTTGACATTTACGTACTGGTAGATAAGCAGCAAACTACCTGTTTGATCTACGGTTATATGGGATCTTGCAATAAGACAGAGAGAAGAGAGAAATTTAAATCCTTTGGAAATAATCGACGAGTATTATATGGCTCGAGACGAAAAAATTCGTTGCACAAACCCATACAGAGACGGAAGCTCCACAGATCGAGAAGAAGATGGGTAGACCAATTTATATAAAGATGGAACATGCCTAGAGCCCTTGCTGATGATTACAAACGCTTTAGGATAGTAACTGAAAATCTGAACAAACACAAAAAGTCCAGTATACCTAACCAAAGATTGGAGATGTAAAACTTAAGAAAGGAAAACAGAAGTGAAAATTCCAGATCACGACACAGAAGAATTTGACAAAAAAAGGGGACGTAATACAAAAATTTCAAAAGATGATAATAAAGAAAGAATAGAATACAGAATGGAGATTGGAGACGCTGAAACAGCTTGATTTCAGGATTAGAACAATACGGGAACGATAAGATGGTCTTGTGGATGGCCTTGCGATGGGGCGACACGGTTTCGATCCCTCGTTGTAACCAGGGGTTTACTAATTTCGTGGTTGGGGGCAACGTTGTCTGGCGGTATACATCGTGGACTGTTAGCTAATACCATATCAAACCACCCCATCGCAAAAGACTTTTTCGTACTTGCTGACACAGGGTGAGTCTACAGTTTAACGTATTTTGAAACGGAAATTGGCAGCATCGCCGGTTCGATGTTCGGATGATGATCAAGTTTTTTTTTCTGTTGGATATGCATCGAAATCAGATGTAAATAAAGGATTCAAATCCAACTCTGGTTGGTCTTTTAGAAAGTAAGTAGGACATAGATTAATTAATGGGTTTAGGTCCGGGGATTCTGCTGACTAGTCCATCTTTGCGGTATTTCTCATTAGCCAAAATTTTTCAGTAGAGCTTTAGGATCTTATAATATAAAATATTTTTTGTCTTAACATTTCGAAAGACATAAAATATTGCTTGGATAACACTCTGCGATTTAACAGTAAACTTGAACAATATTGGCTGCAGAATTTATCTACAAGAAATTATCTACTGCTGCCCATACGCCATACCCCTATTTTTAAGGAATGAAGCGCTATTTCTCGAAATTCGTGCGGATATCGCATATTCTGTGAGTTTACATACCCCAGGTCCGAAATTGCAATCTCAGTTTAAACCCCGGTTTTCCCTTTGTATTCTGAAGTTTAACTGGGAGCCCTGTGATTGTAATTCTAAATCTCTATCCGTAAAAATTGTCTTATCTAAATATATTATCGTAGTCAAGATTTTCATTAAAGGGTTCGCAATATTGCATAGGTACGGTTTAGTAAATCGCAAGACAAGATTGAATTTTATACGGAACAAGTCCAATATCAAACTTTTACAGCAAGTTCTTGTCGATAAATTTGTCTCTTGGCTAATTTTTCTTATACGGATTTTGCTGGAGCCTGTGCATTTATTTCTCTTATATTGTTAACGTTTTTTTTAGGTTTGTCGGATTTATGGTTCTTTTACTAATTTGAAACTATATTACGAACCGTGAAAATTTTTAAATGATACACTTTGGAAATTTTACTTGACGTTCTTTAAAACAATTATTTTCCTGCCACCCATTTCTAAAATACGCCTCTAACATGAATATTTTATGCTTTTCCATTGTACAATAGGCAAAAAAAAAACACCTGTAAATAATGACTAAACAATAGACTACAAATTCAATCATGGTTAATTAATTTTTCTAATGATTTAATATCAGCTGATAAGCATGAAAGTTCCGGCATACTTTTACTTAATTTTTATTTGTATATAAGTAAAAAAATTTAAACATTCTCTTACTAATACTGATAGATTACCAAGTAATTTTTTTAGTTATTATTGAGAATGATTATATTATGCAACAATTACATTGACCATTGGAAATCGAATCGACCTTTCACGCTGGATTTAGAAAAAATGCATTGCAACAACAGATTGTTTAAGAAATTGTTACTTCTGATCAATGACAAATAAAATAAATTGAATTTTGTAACATTTCCAATAAAAGGTTTAGCAAAAATCTGTCACAGATTAATTTTTATTTGCTACCCAAGCAATTTTAATTAATTTTGTAATCAAGAAAAATCTTTACATCTTGCATTCTTTATTAAAAGAATATTCTTCCTACATGGAATGGTTATCTTAGCATAATTTACGTTTTATAATAGCGTAGCAAAATAATTGTTTTATTTCTTACGTACGTTACTATTCCCAGAATGTGATCAACATATTTTCTGATTCGTACCTATACCTGGGCTGTATGAAATGTGCCCTAATTAATTAAAAAGAAACTAAGGTCTTAAAGTAAATCTTTATTTCTTTGTCAAACAACCTTTAAGTGCTCTCGTACGGATATCCTATTAAATTATTCAAGAAGATAAGCATTTTCCTTGACTTTATTTTCAAAAATAACCTACAGATAATCAATAATCGTTGATGTAGAAATCATAAATCATTAACCTGTTCACTTCGTAATAGCTTAAGGACGTTCATGGATATATTGCATACAGTATGAAGAAAGCAATGTACTCTTGAACACCTTTAACAGTGTATAATCAAAGATGACCTTGTGTAAATTGTTATTTTAACACGGATGGTTGAACAAATGAACAATGGCCTTGTTTTATTTAAATGTAACAAATCCCACTTAACATTGTTTGAAAAACTTGTTTTTTTTTTATTTAATTTCTAGTCGATGACAATATTTTCTGCACATTAAGGAATAAGAAAATAAATCTGAATTAAAAATTCTTTAGGCATCAAAAATAATATGTTACGAACTGTACCTATAATTTATAAGAAATTTCCAAATTGCATAAGTAGTGATCCTGTTAAGCTCTGTAAGCAATATTTTATGCAAATTGTTTGAATGAGATCACCAAAGAGTTTTATACTGCATGAACGGTAACGGTTTATAATAACATCCCTTTATGCAAGAAGTTGTATGAGGAAATGCAATAACGTTTTAAAGGAATGTAACTTGACTTCCAATCTGAATCGTTTAAATCTTAATATAAAGTTTCTTTAACGGAAAGCAATAAAAATAACGAGTGAAGTATTTATTTATAGGAAAAGTCAAGCCATAGGTAGGTACAATGCGTTCTCCGGAATACCATTTCGTCAGTGCACTCTAAATTTGAATGTTTAGGTCTAGAGACCTTGACGGCAATTTTTGGGGAGATGCAAAGATCGGGGTCGTTCTAACACAGGGGTTTACAACGAAAAGTACCTAACCATTCTTAGTATCTTTCAAAACTATTGTTTGCTTGAAAATCGCTAAGACATATCAACAAAGACAGCAAGGGGGTCATCCCTTTTACGTAAAATCCGGACGTCTGCTATCAACTTCTTACCTGCCACAGCCACCCCCTCTAAAGTTTCAAATGGCACCATACCATGTGTGACACACCGTTGGAAAAGTAATTTCATAAGGAATTCATTCTACTATTTATTTTTTTATTGGCGTCAAATTAAGACATACAAAAATTAAAAGCTATATTTTGTTTATTTCGGTTAAGCTGCAGAATATAACAATTACTGTTAAAGTAATTGTTCAAAATGACTTCCGTTAACTTCCATACAATAATATAGACTACTTTGAAAGGGAGAACGAACATTTGAGAACTTGCGAACAATATACTTTTGAAAGATACCGAGGGTGGCTACTTTTCGTTGAAAACCCAAGACAATTTACACAGACAAGGTAGGGGAATTTGAAACAATGGACAAGTAATTTTTAGGTGCCTGGTAAATATAATTTTACAAATAAATGAGATCTCGGGAACAAGCCTTGTAAGATAAATATTTTTAAAAATAAATATTTCCCTGGTTTTATAAATGTGACTAAAAACAAACAGTTTCCTTAATTAAAGAGGTACGACCTCAGTGGACAAAGAGAGTTCACAAGTTCAACTGTCAGGACTATTAATTTAAATGAATTAATTCACAAATTTGTGTTTTGAAAACATTTTTCTTTCACTACTGAAATTTTTAGCTTTTTAATTTGTTTTTCCATTTTTTTGAAGATTTTCATGTAAATTTCTAAGATAAGATTCAAAATAATTTATGAAAGGATATTTCCGCTTGATCCAGATCGTGCAAAATTTCAAGACACTTTGTTATTAATCGTTTATGCTAATAATTAAGTGAAATTGTTGTGGGAAATAAAATAATTTGAATTAAAATTATTGTAGGAAGACTATTTTTTTAAATTTAAGGAGGTGCCCAAATGGTACACCATCTGTTCCATTGTGGGGGCATTGGCCACGGCAATCTTTTTCTAACCTTTCACCATAAGTACTTTTTACAAAAATGTGCGGGTGTATTAATGTATAAAAATTCTGTTCGTTTTTCACAAATCCTTCCTACATCAAAGAATAATAATAAAATATCGCAGCTAAGAATTTGGTAATGTTATACAGTAGGGAACGAAGAAATCCCGAATAACCTTTTCTTGATAATTTTAGAAAAAGAAAAAAATATTGCAGTGTAATAAATTGCAGACTGCTTGGTTTTCGAGATAATTGATGTCTTAAGAAACCGCCTCATGCTCATTCCAGCACTTGCATACGAAAAAAAATAGTTTCTGTCACTGTTAACCAGCAAAATTCAGTACAAAAAACTCGTCTTTTGATAACAAGTCTTGTAGCCGACTTAAAAGGTATATTTGTAACAGTTGTCTTAAAATTTTCCATGCAAAAGTGAGTTGATTGTTTTTATACCGAACAATGTAGTATCGGTTTGTGCTGCAGAAAAGCGCACAGTTACAACTTGCCGATTGAGAGAAACAGGTGACGCGCAACCGAATTAACTGAGGTTACCTCAAACTTTTCCATGATTTCTTCTTCAACTGCCTGCGATTACCTTTAAATTATGCTCGATTGACGTGACGTTATAAAATGTGATTGCTTCTAAGTGAACAAAAATTGCTTGAAACTGTATCAAACACATATTCGCATTTAAAATATTTTCAATGGAAAAAAGCGAAAATTTTTCAAAATATACGCTACAATTTAAATCGCAGTCCTGCGAGAGATCGGAGATATTAAAATTGTTCCACACTGTATCATGATTTTATGAAATTTGCCAGCCAAGTTTATCAAACGAGTAGTAATGCAATGTTAAACAATTATCTTTTCAACAAAAGGTCAGCCAGAGAAAAGGCACTTGATCTTGCTTTTACTAATTTGTTTTATCTACCAGTTTAAAGAAGCACATCTTAGGGTTAAAAGTCAATAAGGTTCAAACACCTAAAATTATCAGCTAAATTATTCATTTGGTAAAGGCAGTCGTAGAGTATTTTTAGATACTTTGGGACTGTTGTAGTTCTCACTTGATTACTACTTTTGAATTTCGAGGAACAAGTTGCAAAAAGTTGATGATGCACTTGAGTAATACTTTGTCATACTTCAATAATTTTTAGTTTTTTTAACCTGTTTTATATCAATATTGTAACAGAAATAACTAAAAAATTTAAATGCTGATTGGTAACGCTATGGCAAATTGTGAGTCATCAACCGCCTACTGTTAGACTCGACTGTCTATAAGAGAGTACGTCTAAGATTTCTCAAAGTCGGAAAAGACATTAAAAAATCCTTTTTTGTAGAAAAGAATGTCTTTTTAACTAAAAACAACCAAACAACAAAATGTTACCGTACCCTCCTAAATTTCAGTTTTAAATATAATTTTTTATTGTGCCAATATATTTTAAGCAACAAACCACATACACTTAATATCAAATTATTGCAGAAACTTTAATCGTAAATTAAATTTCTGAAAAGTTTATGTTCTTCCTGAAAGCTTGCATGCAGAAACAATTTATGATAATCATAAAACTGTATTACCAAATATTTAATTGCCGTTTGTCTGCATAGCCCATTAGTTAGTAAACATGAAAATTCAAAGGATGTTACAAAACTTTATGCACGGAAATGCATTCGACCCCGATTGTTGTCTGAAACAACTAATGTTCGTAAATAATGTGTTAAGTTTTTTTAAACAATTTTCTAGATTTTTCTGGTTTTAAATAAACAATGAGATAAATTTCCACAACCGTTTAGTAAGTAATAAAAAATTAATCTAATAAACGGAAGTTACAATGAAAAAAACAGTTGAATGTTATTATTGCGGGAGTACCAAGAATGGGAGAGGATAGAACGTTGAATAACTCCCATCGTCGGGTTTTTATTACGTTAGAGTGTTTTTTTTAATTTTCAATCTGCAACAAAGGCAGATTGGATTTTTTATCAGTCTACACTTTTTGTATGTTATATATCTTAAGAATTCTTTACACAAGCTTAATTTATTTCAAATAATTTAATTATTAAAAAAAAATGTGCAATCTGATTAAAACATCAAACTAAAACAAGGATAATTTTAATTTTAGGTATCTAAGGGTAACCTTGGCTAACATGGAGGAAACTACCAGCAATTAAGATGTAAATCTGAGGAATCCTAGCAGCAATCGGAGTTAATTGAGTACCTATAGGGTAATGTACAGACAACCACAGGCAATGTAAAGGTAAGTCAATTTAAGTAATCAATGATAACCCGTTTTCTAACCAAAGTAATCAAAAATGTAATCATTACATCACGTAATCTAAAGGTAATCGTTAAAAATTTAAAGGTACTTTGTACTTGAATAAATGCAGTAACGGAGGTGCAATTTAAAGTACAAATTAAGGAGATATTGTATTTAACTTAATAACAATACGAGGTAAGCCAGATGTAATCTAAATTCTAAAGTACTAAGTAGGTAAATATAAGGCAATGTAGGGCCATGGGGAAGAAATGGGAACGCAAAAATCCAGGTCGTTCTAATACAGGGGTTTTCAGCGAAAAGTACCACCTTCCTCAGTATATCTTTCAAAAGCATTGTTTGCTTTGAAAATCGCCAAGACATGTCAACAAAGACAGCAAAGGGGATATCTTTTTACGTAAAATGCGCAAGTCTGTCATCAACCTCTTAGCCGCCAAAGCCTCCTCTAAAATTTCAAATGGCACCATACCATGTGTGGCATATCGTTGGAAAGGTATTTTCATAAGAAATGCATTCTAAGTACTATTTATTTTTTTATTCGCTTCAAAATGAGACATAAAAAAATTAAAAACTATTTTGTTTATTTCGGTTAAGCTGCGGAATATAGCAATTACCGTTAAAGTAATTGTTGAAAATTCTTCCGATAACTTCCATACAATAATACAGACGCCTTTGAAAGAGAGAACGAGCATTTGCGAGAACTTGCGGTGAAACAAAAGTATCTAGGTACTGCTATACAGCAGCTTAACCGAAATAAACAAAATATAGTTTTTAATTTTTTGTTTCAATTTGAAGCGAATGAAAAAAATAAATAGTAGAATGAATTACTTATGAAAATACCTTTCCAACGATGTGTCACACATGGTATGGTGACATTTGAAATTTTAGAGGGGGTGGCTGTGACGGCTAAGTGGTCGATGACAGACGTCCGGATTTTGCGTAAGCAGATGTCCCCCTTGCTGTCTTTGTTGACATGTCTTAGCGGTTTTGAAGCAAACAATAGTTTCGAAAGACACTGGGGGTGGCTAGTTTTAGTTGAAAACCCGTGTATGTTTGGTAATAGAAATTTGCTAATCTAGAGATTTAGCACAAATAATCTAGACCTCGAGGATATCTGCACCAGTCAGTCAGTCACCGTCATCATTAGCCTTTTTATCCTGCTAGTACAGGGGTCAGGCGTTCCTTTTCCCAATATGAAATAAACGGCACTATTAATAGGTACCTATATATCTCTAGTAATCTTAAGAAAATCGAAAGTAATTGAAGGACAGTAAAAATTTCGATAATATCTACAAGGTACCTAATCTGAAGGAAATTTATGGTAATCAGAGATCTTTCCTCTTCTCTAACTAATCTAAGGAGCAAGGATACTAAAAATATTAATCGCCACTTTTCGGGAAATGCGGCGATTGATTGATTTTATGTTAGAGACCTTTCTCTATTATCAATATTTCATAAAAAAAGTATTTACTTAACATTCAGAAATCTAATGGTTATGAAAATGATAATTAAATCAAACTAAAACTTCCAGAAGGCTTTTAAGAAAACATGTAGTAATTAACTTATTGCTGTAATAAAGCAATAAAGGTTACGCAGGTATGTCGAATTTACCTACCGATTACGCTATTATTATATGTAGGAGAAAATTAATTAAATATAAAAATTAATTACAGCTCATGATTCAGCTAAATAATTAACAGTTAAATATAATTATTAGGTAGATTATTAAGATAAAAGTTTCGTTTTAATCTTACATGAATTTTTTTGTATATCAAAAATTCAAATTCTACTTTTTGTTAAAGTTTATGAACTAGAATCTTGAAAAGTAATCGAAGGCACCTGTAGAACTAACCAACCAGGTCGAATAATATCCGCTGTTTCTAAGTACTTACCGTTGTAGTTGTCGTATGCAGTTGGAATATACTCATGAGGAAAAGTATCGTTACTGTATGAAACCGCCAAAGAAGTTTTTCCAACAGCTTTGTCTCCAACCAGCACGCATTTTATTTTACATTTCTTATTTTCTTTTTCGATTTTAGTTTTTTTCTTTTTAAACAACATTACCGGCATTGATTGTTCTTTTAATAAGGGTTGTTTAGTGTAATTTAAATTTACGTTAGCTTGCGGAGTCATTTCGAGAAGTCTCTCACTATTTCAATTTTTTTAATTATAAAAAGCCATCCGGTTCATTTATCGTTGAAAGAAACGTCAACTGCACATTACTTGCAATTCACAACACGTCCTCACTTGTACTCGGACTGACTCATACTAACAGCGAGGATAGCAAAAGAAGATAAGAGAAATCGAGAGTTCTGATAGAACACGTTTGAATCTGTTTTCATTGTTGCGCTTGGCGACATCTGGCTGAAGAATATTATAACTTACAGAGCGGGATATCTAGAAATCGGTGAGTTTAAAATAACATTTTTGGGAATTTTTGGCGGGTATTTCCTCGCGAACAGATATAGAATCCATTTGAAAAACCTCAAACAGTAGAAATATTTGAAAAAGTTTTTCAAAAACTCTTACGGATTAACCACGATGACCAGTTCGCTGAAAGATTTCCTTTCAGGTTTGTCTACAAATTGCGCCGGGGGATACTTTACCCTCTCGTCATTTGGTATATCCAATTCGTTATGTTGATCCTTTATGGATATTCTGATGTTTGATATTGCAGAGTTTGTACGTGAGGTTATTTTTATTGATCTTCCGGAGGTTTCCTTAGCAATCGCTTGTGCTGGAAGGTAGAGCCGTAGGGGTCTTGTACTTCTGTATATCTTTTCATGCAAGAACCGCCCGTGAAAGCCTTGCATTCCTTGCAATTATTTTATCAGGATAGGTTCTGAAAATCTAAACGATAACAAGGACCTTCTATATGATCCCTGCTTTGAGCATTCATCGGATTTTTCATTGCCTTCAATCTCTAAATGGAATTATGCAACATTAAACCTGAAGCCTTCTTTTAAAGAACGCTGGGGTACCTAGACTTCAGACCTTAAAATCCTGAAAATGCAGAAAAAAAATTTCATTGATCATTCGTTCTGCAAATGAAATCAATCAGCATTCAGCAGTGAAAAAGTTGAAATTATGAGAGGATGAAGGATGAAAATGAATATGCATCTGTAACAACTGCATAGGCAACACACCTTACGTGGTGCACAGCACTCACTACACCATTGAAGTACGCATGCGCGTACGGTCAAATGTTGAGTTGCTCGTGCGTCTCAAGGTTCCCATGGATCTCTGTTTGTATCCAGTTAGCGAATATAAACGATTTAAAACGAGTTCAATCGAATCTATTTATTTAATTAAAAAATTGTTGTTTTATAACAGATTATAATTGAAAATGAGATATTTATATCTACAGGACATACTATTAATGAATCCCAAAATCAATACTAGATAGTATAATTTTAAAACCGATTTCCAGTTGAAATAAAAATTGGATTCTTAAATTTAAAGAGCAAAGGTCAACGTACCTTGCATTTGTATATGACGCCAATAAACATGGATATTTAAATTTTAAATGGAAAATTGTAGTGTACGTAAATAATATTTTTATTTGATCCACCAATTGCCAATTTAAAGTAAACGACAACGTTATGTAAAAAACGTGTTTGCTGAATTGTGTGTTCCAGTTCGTAACTATAAATAGTTAAGATTAAATTAACATTTTATATATTTTCTGCATGATATTGAACATGAATTTTTTAACTTTCTAATAGCTAAGTGTGTGTGAATGAAAGTCTCGTAGGTGGAAAAGAGAAGGGTAACAATATTCCAAACTGGTAATGGCCCAACCTTCACATTAGTATTAGACGGAGACTTAAGTAGACGAAAATGAGTTGAATATCAAACCGTCGTACCAAGATGAATAATTATATTCAACACATAGGCCTAACAGCATGGCGCAAGAAAACCTCCATATTAATAGCAGCAAGTTTATTAGTGTTGTTAATACTAGGATTACAGTTTTCACAAACGGAACAAGACAAAGCCAGAGGCTTCAGTGAAAAGGATCAACCTAACGCAGTAGCAGCTGAATTATCTGAAATTGCCAATGTGAAGTTCCTTGAATCTTTTCAGAAACATAAACCATACGGTGATAGAAGTAAGTTGTTAACCACGTTGGATGAACGAGCACTTTCCAAGCTAGATCAACCAAGTCGTGATGCAATTGCAATGAGAAAAGTAGCAGAAGAAAATGAAAAAACACAGCATGAAATAGAAAAACAATTAGGAATACCATTTGTTAATCTTGATTTAAAACATCCATACATTCCAAAACATAGAATTGTCCATTTTGATTTAAAAGGAGCACCGCCAAGAATTGCTTTCTTTAAGAAAGTATTTCCTTTAATAAAAACCTTAGGGGCCACTGGAATTTTACTAGGTCAGTAAATCTCCTGTCCTATTATACTCCCTGGACCACCCTTATATCTTATCATTACATCTTAAACTATTAAAAAAAATTACAGAATATGAAGATATGTTCCCATATAGTGGTATACTAAAAGATATTCCAGCTAAAAATGCATATACTGTGGATCAGATTGCAGATATATTAAAGCTAGCTGCAGAATCAAAACTAGAGGTTATTCCATTAATACAAACTTTCGGACATGTTGAATTTGCATTAAAACATTCTGCTTGGAGTAAGTTACGGGAGGTTTCCGATAGTCCTCAAGCTTTGTGTCCAAGTAGAAATGCTTCACTGGATTTCGTTAAAGAAATGGTGAAACAGGTAAAAACATTTGCTAGATTTTTTAATCATTCAATTTCTCGGAATTTCATTACTTATACAGGGTGATCTAAACTCATTAGTTTTGCTGTTGCGATTGTTTCCATTTAGAAAAACATTATGTTTGTGATATAGGTACACGAACTTGTGTGATATAACTCTAAAACAAATTGTTTTTAAAATTCCCTCATAAAGAGTCTACAGATTTTTTTCTACTTTTTCAAACATTTTCTGGAAAGTTTTAATTTTGGCGCCTAATTATATCAAATATAATTTTAGGTGTTGGCTTTGCACCCAAAAGTAAGTTACCTTCACATAGGTTGTGATGAAGTCTTTCAAATGGGGGAATGCGACGTCTGCCGTTTGGAACTTCATGAAAATCTATTTTTACGCCATGTACGTAATGTAGCCAATATGATACATGCAAAATGGCCCCGACTTCGTCTTATAATATGGGATGATATGTTAAGACATTTAAGTCAACAGAGTATGCAAGAAATCTCTTTAGGGGATCTTGTAGAGCCTATGGTATGGGTGTATGCTGAAGACATTTATAGATTTGTGCAGTCTCCAGTTTGGGATAAATATGCGGCAGTTTTTCGGACAGCATGGACGGCGTCAGCTTTTAAAGGTGCTTTTGGGGAAACTCTTTACGTGCCTGATGCAAGGAGACATTTAGAAAATAACTTACGTTGGTTGGATGTTATGTCACAACAAGCACAGTTTTTTAAGCATGGGTTATCTGGGATTGTACTTACAGGTTGGCAACGTTATGATCATTTTGCTGTGTTGTGTGAACTATTTCCAACTGCGCTACCGTCACTTGCTTTAAGTTTATTGGCAGTTTCACGTGGATATTTTAATTTATCCCTAAGAGCCCCTTTATTATCTGCTTTAAGTTGTCCTGAACACAGTTCTTCAGGAAGGCCTTCGCCGTTTATTACTTTAGAGTCGGATGTGCATTTATGGGATAAATTGGGTAGGTGTATGTTTCCTGGTAGTCCACTCTTCAGGTTAACGTATCGATTGCACAATACCGAAACTGAAGCTTTAGATTACTTGAAAGTGACTCAACATAATAAAGGTTGGATGACTGCATATAATGTTAAACATAATTACAGTTTACCCTTAAGGGTTGATGAGTTAACTTCAGATTTGCCAAGAATTTACCACAGTTTACTAGCTTTAACTAGGGCTGCTTATGATACAATGATTGACATATTTGATTATTATACAATATCGGAATGGATTGAACAAAGAATATATCCATATATAATTGAATTGGAAAAAATACAAAATCAAACTTCAATTTTGAAAAATGTTAATTCTTGGCCTTCAAGACCTTTACCGCCTTTAAAAGACTTACAAAGATTAGGTGTTCCCTTACCAGAAGAATAGTAAAAAAAAAGTAATGTGTAGTACAAGAAAGCAAATTTTATTTGTTACAGTATTTTGTACAAGTCTATGTGATATGTTTCAAATACTCTATTTCATTATTGTGTGTAGTATGCATGTTTTAAGGACGAAAATGTTTAGAAAATAGATCGAATGAAGAGTGAAAATTTCAAAATCAAATGCATAAAGAATTTTATTTTCTTTATATTATAGTAAATAACTTTTATTTGTATTGGTCAAGCGCTAAACCACGGTCAAAAATTGTGTACACTAAACTACCTACTGTGAAAGACTACTCAGACTTCCCAAAGACTACCGACATTCCCCAGGGACTAACTCAGACTACCTAGGAACTAACCCAGATTTACTAGGGACTAACCTAGACCTCTTAGAGACACCCAAACTTCCCAAGGACTACCCAGAGACTAATCCAGACCTCCCAGGGGTTCACCCAGACTTCCTAGGGACTGCCTATACTTCCCAGAATTAACTCAGACCTGATAGGGACCACCCAGACTTCGCAGAGACTACTCAGAGACTAATCCAGACCTCCCAGGGGATCACTCAGAGTTCCTAGGGACTCTCCAGACTTCCCAGAACTAACCCAGACCTGATAGAGACCACCCAGACTTCCCACAGACTAATCCAGACCTCCCAGTGGCTCACCCAGGCTTCCTAGGGACTGCCCATACTTCACAGAACTAGCCCAGACCTCGCAAAGAATACCCAGAGACTAATCCAGACCTCCCAGTGGCTCACCCAGACTTCCTAGGGGCCACCCAGACCTGCTAGTGACTACCCAGGGACTCACCCAGACTTCCTAGAGACTACACAGGGACTAACCTAGACCTTCCAGGGATCACCCAATCTTCCCAAAGACTCACCCCGACTTCCTAGGAACTACCCAGACTTCCCAGGGACTAACCCAGACTTCCTAAAGACTACCCAGGGACTAACCCAGACTTCCTAGGTACAACCCAGATTTCTGGAGACTATCCAGACTATGTACACCAAACTTCCCATGTGGTTTACCCCTTGTGTATTCTAAAGTATGGGAAATGAATTAAAAAAGTTTATAACATTCCATTTTTTATATTTTGATATAAATGATTTTTATTAAAAAAACAACCCTGTATATAGCATACAACAGTTGGAATTTTCATTCTTCTATGTACTTCTAGGTACTCACATCGTGTTAATCGACTATTATAAGTTTGATTTAATTTATTCTCTAGAATGTGTATTTTATGCACATCAAAATTTAAAGGCTGATGTGGCTGTTTTAGTTACATATGGTATTATGTGTGTTATTAACAAAATTAATCTAAAATATGACTGTTGCCATATTTAATTTTCATTTTATAGTAAGAATGAAATTAGAATGAATGGCAAATAGAAATAAAAATCATAAAATTAAACATTCTCACGTCTTAGCTTCTGATTAGTTGTTTTATGTAGCTGAAGAGTATAGTTTTTTTTTTTTTCTGGAACCCATATCACATTAATTCACTGCCCATATAACATGCACAAAGTTTCACGTATTATGATTATACAGTATTGTAATATACAGTGTGATCAAATTTTTTTAATATAAAAGGTGTTTTTGAAGAACTTGAGAGCTGTAGAGAGTTAAGATCTCCATCCACTGCTTTTAAATAAGCCTTTTTATCTCAAATAATTTTCTTTGATCACACTGTATATTTGGATAAATACTCATTTTTTTAACCTCAGGCAACTGTAGATTTGTAGTAAACTTGATGTAGTCTTGTGATGGCTGAAATTTTTTGACCAAAATGTCTTGAATAAGTCCCCATAAAAAATTATTAATACTGAGTGTTGCCAAATTTGAATTTTAAGAAGGAAATATGTAAAAGGATCTTTTTGTCCGGTGTTTAATAGAAATATTTGTGTAAGTGTACTAATTTAGAGAACCTGCTCACTATTAATAGAGAGTTATTTTTTAACTTTAAATAGAAATTTTTAAGTATTAGGAACAGTATTGTTTGCTTTAATTTATTTAAGCTTTAAAATTTTAAAAAACATGACTTGATTAAGTAAAGATAGGAAGTGTAAATTAATTCTGTATTATTTTTTCCCAGTATTATTCTAATACAATTATAAGTTGATCTTGTTTCAGACATCAGAAGGCTAAGTTTTAAACTGAAATATTATTTAGTTTTATAATTTACGTAGCTAACAGAAACACTTCGGTAGTTGTAATACTTTTAATGTCAAATTGAAGCTCGTACATTCACAATTAACATTATATGGAGTCAGGGTGGATAGGAAATTAAAGCAAAAAGACAGATACCTACAAATAGTACCTACCTACAACCTCACAGAATAAAAAAATACCCCACCAAGATATAGAATTACATTCCAATGTTGCAATTTTGATATTAAATAAAATATTTACTTGTCTGTTGTGTTTTTAAATAAAACAACCTACTTGGAATTATTTTACCCATAAAAAATATTCGTTGTCCTATTTAAAAAAATTACAATTGCACAATTCTTTCTCATAATAAAATAAAATTCAAGCTTTCTATAAAATTAGAAAAAAAAATACATTTTTTAATTCAAAAAACGAATTTAAAAATCTTAAAATTTCTAGAATTATAATACTTTAAAAAATTATCTAATCAATATACAGGGTTGACACAAAAGTGGTCCGACCTACGCATGCCAATTCTGAAAACTTGGATTTTTAAGCAGGGCCTCATACAGACATCCCCAAAATCCGAAACTCTGTGAAATTTTCTCAGGTAACCCCCCTTTTTCGCGACCTGGCCACTAGCTTATTACTAAATGCACCCCTGTATAATAAAATACGTTTTAATCAATAAAAACTTCAATAGTGGTTGATTTAGGTTCATTTTGCAAATGTGAACATGCAGTTAATGTCTCAAGTTGATCATGTTGTGAATTTAAAGGAACAAGTATTTGTGATTTGGTTTGTTCCAGTTTAAGTGGATTTAGTTCAGAATAAAAATTTGATGTCTCATTCGGATCTATTTTCAAAATAGGAACAAGTCCTGAAGCAAGAATTGTTGATTGTTCAATATTACTCATTTTTTGTTGATTTAATTGCTCGTTAGGATTAAACATTTGTACAAGTTGTCTTACAGGTGTAAGAATATTTGGTGGCCCCATATTTGTATCGGAAAGTTGAGGATGAATAACAAGCGCCTCTAGTTTTTGATTAGAACTTATCACTTCCATTTGATTTATTTTTTGATTAATCTTATTAGATTTGGAGTGTTCTGATTGATTAAGATGAGTCTTCCTATGTGCAGCAAGTTGACCAGATTGAGAATATCTATTCCCACAAATTTGGCAACCGTAAGGCTTTTCCCCAGTGTGTATCCGCGTATGACCTTTTAAAGTTCGAGCATCACCAAAAGCTTTTTCACATACTGTACATATATGATTTTTTATTCCTAAATGAGTTCGTTTATGTGCTGAAAGATTGCTTGATGTGTGATATCGTTTTGGACACTGATCACAACCATACGGTCTTTCACCTGTAAAAAAAAATAATTTTGAGAAATGAATATTTCCAAAGAAAAAACCTTACCAGTATGTGATCTCATATGGATGTTTAAATCAGCAGCTCTGGCAACCCTTTTTCCACAAATATTACATTGAAACCTCTTTTCCCCTGTGTGAATCATATTATGCGCAACTAATGCACATCTACTTACAAAAGCCTGCAACGTGTGGATGTTAATAAGTTTATAAGTAAAATTAAGTTAATATTTACTTTAGGACAAGATTCACAACAAAAAGGTTTTTCCTGAGTATGAGTCCTTCTATGAATGGTTAAATATGAACTAGTAGCAAAAGAGGCTCCACAAATAGAACATCGATAAGGCTTTTCCCCAGTGTGAATTCTTATATGAGCAGTTAATACAAAAGAATGAGCAAATCTTTTACCTAAAATTATTACCGACTTAAAAGCTTTCTTGGTTGTTAATTTAAATACCTACCACATGTTTTACACTCATAATTACGTTCCCCCGTGTGAATTTTATTATGAGCTACTAACCCATGAGGATCTGCAAAGCGTTTTCCACAAACATTACAAATTATTGGCTTTTCTCCCGTATGTGTCCTCATGTGTACCTGAAAGATTATTTATTTATTTAGAAATATTTTTAAAGGTTCTCCAAATAAAACGTAACTTACTGCTAAATGGCCAGGTTCAAAGAATCTTCTTCCGCAAGTAATACATAAATGTCTCTTTTCTCCTCCATGTACTCGCATATGTTTTGATAAATTACCAGCAGCAGTAAATGCTTTTTTACAGACTTTACAAACGTATGGTTTATAATCTTTATGCATTTTCATATGTTTATTTAAAAGTTTAATTACTGAACAAACAATTAATTGTTAATTTTCCGATAAATTAAACTTTTGTTTATACTTACACCCGAATTGTTTCCCACACACTTCACATTTTAATTTTTTCCCATGCTTTACTAAATGTACTCTTAGGCCTGTAGCCGATCTGAATACCTTTTTACATTTTACACATTTAAATTTTGATTCTAAAGATGGTTTTTCTTCCTGTTTATCTATTTGTACTGACTGTATATCCATTTCGTTAATTTTCGAATCATCTTCATTTGGTGCATCAATAAAAAGTTCATCGTCTGAAGACCAATACGGTGAAGACCAATTTTGGTTTTGCTTTCGTTTTTTACGTTTCTTAAATACACTTTTCTACAATAACCGATTAGTTATTAAAGAAAATATCAAATATTAAAGCGTTAATACCTCTGTCTGAACAGCAACATCTGAACTTGAATGTTCAATTTTAGGTTTAATGTTTAATTCTAAGTTTGTTAATAAGAGCTCCTTTAATGTAGTATCAGATTTTTGGGGTGGTGCCACTAATAATAAGTGCCGTAATCGTATTTCAGCGTTTTGGCACTCTTCTTTAAAAGTAAGAGCGGTGTTTAGTCGTTTGATGCATTGCTCACACATGTAACTTGGTAAACCATCTCCTAGGACTGGCTAAATAAAAAACAGGATTAACATAGAAGTTTAATATAGAAAAAATGATTTACCTTCATTAAACCGACTAATTTCCACAACATATTGTCCAGAGCGTTGTCGAATAAACAGTGAAGCTCGGTTTGGTTCTTTTCCGCCAAACATGTTCTACATATTTTATCTACATCACTAATTACAGCGATAATATCTAATACTTCCATTTTAAACTTATTATTAAATAATTAAAGATAAATAAATGTTTACTTTTTAGGTTATAATTTATTGACAGATTAAAATACGCATGTGTCAATACCATATGGTGATCCTTGCTTCATAGCTGTATGTTGGGTTGCCTATCTTGACTTCGCAAATTCCTTTAATTTTCAAAAAACTTTTAATATTTTAAATTAAACTATTTTCTTCATTAATTTTCGATTATGCTTAAGATTGTCTAACAAAATTGGTAATTTTTAGTTGAATTACTTATAAAATATTCAGTGTCACAAAATGAAGAAGGTCTTGGTTTGATCTACAGCATGGGCTATAGGTACCTTCTTACTAATCAAGAAGGCCGTGAATGTTGAACAAAAGCATTGGTGGTGCTGAAAAATTTTATGACAAATTGTTTTGTATTGTTGATAGTGAATTAATTTATGTTTTGGAGTGGTTGTGTTGTGTGTTATATGACTGAGACTTTTTTGTGTAGGTACCTACTGCAGATGATGAGCAAAAGATCAAGAAAACATCGTATCGAGGTGAGTCACTATATCAATTTATTTATTTCTAAAATTACATAACCATTAGGTGAATGAAACTATGAACAATTTATAAATACATAGGCAATTTGTGTCGCGATTCTATAAAGCTTAAGTTGTTACTCTTTTTGCAAAGACGGTTCACTTTGGAAAATGATCCCGGATGAATCATCCACAGTGAAACGGAAGTCATTAGTGAATGATGTATTAAAGACAGAATCACCAAACGTGATATGAAGAAATGAATGAATTTCAGGTTCTACCTTTTGTCGATTCTCATCACCCAAGGTGATCCGTCTAAACATTTACTTTCAACTAAATTTCAAATTTGGACCAATATCCAAAGATTGACCTTCTTGATTTTCAGTCTTGATAATCAAGAAGGCCATGTTCCAAAGCTATCCTCTATTGTACCTTAGGGGTGGCAAGAGACTGCTGTGCGGAATTCGACTGTGTTTGGGTTGTTTGATCCCCCCAAAGCGTCAGGGGGTTTCCCCTGGAACATTTTGAGCAAAATACACAGTTTTACGAACGAAATTACGAAACTTTCTGCGTCTGCGTACTGAATTTTGGTGGTAATTTAAATTTAAGGATAGGCGAGTTATAACATTAAAATAAAAATGTTATTAAACGTAGTAGCATAAAAGTAACTGGACACGTCTTGCTTCCATGGCAAATTAGGGAAATCAAAGCAACAATTTTTTATGCATTTCCATCCCCCACCCCCTGCAACTCAAATAAATTCAAAGATTAAGATTAGTTCTGGTAAACAATTATACTCTGCAATCGCCCCTTCCTTTCTTCCTATGGGTGTCCTCATCCTTGGGTGTCCATGCGCTTTTGTAGGTAGGTACACGCTGAAAAATGGATTTGTTGTGCCAAAAACTAAGGAATTTTTTCCAACTGATAATAAATCGTGTTTGTGGTTCTATCGTACGCTGTTTCTTTAGTACCATCTGTCTTTGAACCGAAATTATTGTTTTTATCCTGTAGTACACGTACACAAATTATTTTAGGGCTACTTTCTCGTACTTTAAGGGCCCTATTGCTAAATAAATGCTTTTTCTACCAGAAGTTTTAATTTAGTACCTTTCTATTTCTGTTACATCCTGTATATAATTGAAACGCTATAAACTTTTAGTGGGAACTTAAATTGTGCACCTACAATAATCTGCCACAATAAATTTACAGAGTTAGTACTTATATTAAAATAATTATTGTGATTGTTTTAATATCCAATTAGTTCTGATTTATCGATTATTATGTTTTTACGATAAGCAGTCTTCGTTGTTGTTTAAAAAAGTATGAGTTTACAATTTATTCTATTGATATTAGTTAGGTAATTATTTTTCTTATCATATTTACAAGCAAGTTTAGACTTACCTTTGTAGCTCTAGTAACTGTAATTCGAAGGAAATTACTGAAGTATTATGCAATGATATCAAACATGTTTTTGAAACAAATCAAGAAAAAAGTATAACATTGTATACGTATAAAGATTTCCCAAGTAATGATAAAATGGAACAATATGATCTTGTAGCAAAACAGTTTGTTTTTGATAATAAAACAGACTTATTGTTAAGCAAAATATTTCAGACTGTATTTGAAAAATTAGTAGACATGAGGAATTATAATTTAAATCAAGTTATCCTTAAATTAAGTCAAGAAAAACCTTTGAGATATGAATATTATTTTTTAAAACAAATCGAATTGATTTATAATACAACAAAAAATACAGAAGAAGAAGTGAAACAATTATTACAAGTTCAAGATTTGTCTAATCAAAATTATAGTTACTTTGATAAGGAATTAAAAAGACAGACCAATTATTTAATTTGCGCTTTCCTTACATTAGCAAACTTTACTAATAATTATGATTCAATCAAAGAATTATTACAACCACTGGAAATAATCCTTGAGGATGAACAATCATCATCAGCTATGTTAATTTTTATCAATAAATTTCTTACTGAAGCTATGGAAGGACATGATACTGATATAAATATTTATAGAAAACTTTTTTTGAAATATGTAATAAATCAGTTGCAAACTGTAGACGCTTTCAACGTATCTGATTTGCTTGATTTACAAAAAAAGAATAATTCAGAAAATGTTCAAGGAATATTAACATTGTTTTTGAATTGGCGATTAAAAATGCAGGATGTGTTAGCCAAAAATGATTCCTTTGAATATTTTCAAATATTAGATCAAACATTTCGAGAAGTATCAAAAGCTAGGAATGCCGAAATAAATGATATTAGCTCGCGTTCGGGGAATTATAACCGACAAAAGCTTGAAATAATGAAAAACGATCGGCCACGTTTTACCAGACATAGAGCCCGAGTACAAAGACTATTTCGTCAAGTAAAAGCAGTACTTGCAGATAAAAAGACGTCTGCTCCACTATCAAAGTTTGCTCAAGATTTTTTGAAAAAAGTGAATTCTTCTCATACAAATTTAATGCCAACTTTTTATAATTATATGGCAAACGAACTTAATACCATAGAACCGTTTAATGCATCGATTTTTAAAAATGTACATAATTTGAGGATGGAAGAATTGGCTGCCATTTTGCATGAATGTATTATTAACGATCCGGGAAGTATTAACACTATGGCATTAGAATGGTTATTTACTTTGAAAATTGAAATGCTTCGAAACAGTAGAAATGCTAATGTTTTTGACAGTTTAAGAAATACGATGCAGTTTGCTAAAGATCGAAGACGTGAACGATTAAAAAAAAATCGTACTGTTCTGATTCCTATACACAGTTCGCAATTGAGTACACATCCTGTAGAAATTGATAAAGATGATGAAGAAATACTTCATAAAGCAAGTTACCTTTAAAAGAAAACCAAAAGTGTTATACATCACATTCTAATTAAGTAAATTATACAGGGTGTTCAAGAACTCGTAAGAGATAGAAATTCGGTTAAATGAGAAGAAATGTTCAAGGGTAATGTCAATATCGTGAATAGTTGGTGACTTACAAAAAATCTAAATACAGATTTGAAATATTCATTAAAAAGTGCCTTATACAGGGTGTCCCGAAAATGGCGCAAAATATTTATGGGGCGTTGTAGGTGACTGACAAGGGAGTAAGGGAAAAATACAAAAAAAATTCTACCTGCCGTGTTTTTGTAGTTATTAACCGAAAAAGATGTGCACAATCTGGCACATCCACATTTTATAACTTGTTAGGAGGCTATTTATTTTGATTGTTACCTACTCATTATTACCTGGGAAACCATACGACTGATTTTTGAACAGAGCACAATGTTGCCAGAATCATTTTCGCGCTATCTCGATGTAAAAATGTCTTCAGTAATAATTTAATAATTTGTAATTACGTGCTTTTTTGCAATTTTTAAAATTTGGAAACAATAAAAGACATTATTTTCTACAAATAGAGTACCCTTAGTCAGTTTCATTTCCAATTTTTAAAAAGTTACAAGTGTTAACTTTACATCTTCATATCTTACAAATTTGAGCGAAAAGATTTTTTTTAACATTTTTCTCACACTTGTTTAGCGGTACTGAACAGCGTACCATATATATTTTGTGCCATTTTCGGGACACCCTGTAGTGTCAAAATATAATATTTTTCAGCCTGTAAAGTTTATAGAATTTATGAATGGTGATCGTAGTAGTCCTCATTCCTCAATACGCTTTATTTCTTACCGTGTACGAGATTCCATTCCTACGCTCCTTATCTTGGATACCCTGTATAAGGACTGATGAATTAATTGCATTGAATATTTGTTTGCTTTGGAAGTGTTTACCTATATCGGAACAGGAATCTGATTTTGTTTTGTTCGATTTCTTCTCTTTTCATTTTTGTTAAAATTATTTTTTGAAAAATGGCATTCTGGTTAATGCCTACTAAATGTTCTCTGTGTCCTAACCAAACTAAATTCGTTCGTGTTGCAATTTAACGAAATGGTGTCGTCGTTTGAACCCCCTTCCACATAAAGATAAAGATATGTTCATATCTAATGTGGAACACCAGATAGAATGGGGGAATCACTTGCTGATATCGGTTCCTTTTTACCGATAATCGGACATAAAAAAGCTATACTTCAAAATGAAACTAATCAAATACTTATCGAATGGCATAGCTCAAGAATGCAATCTACAATATCCATTTTAGATATCGTTTATTTTTATTTATGTATCACTGGGGCGCCAAAAAGTAGCGCGATCACTACATCGGGAAATTTAGATACATTTCTCAGCTTATACAGGGTGTCCCGAAAATGGCGCAAAATATATATGGTACGCTGTTCAGTACCGCTAAACAAGTGTGTGAAGAATGTTAAAAAAAATCTTTTTGCTCAAATTTGTAAGATATGAAGATGTAAAGTTAACACTTGTAACTTTTTAAAAATTGGAAATGAAACTGACTAAGGGTACTCTATTTGTAGAAAATAATGTCTTTTTTTCCAAATTTTAAAAATTGCAAAAAAGCACGTAATTACAAATTATTACTGAATACATTTTTACATCGAGATAGCGCGAAAATGATTCTGGCAACATTGTGCTCTGTTCAAAAACCAGTCGTCTGGTTTCCTAGGTAATAATGAGCAGGTAACAATCAAAATAAATAGCTTCCTAACAAGTTATAAAATGTGGATGTGCCAGATTGTGCACATCTTTTTCGGTTAATAACTACAAAAACACGGCAGGGAGAATTTTTTTTGTATTTTTCCCTTACTCAATTGTCAGTCACCTACAACGCCCCATAAATATTTTGCGCCATTTTCGGGACACCCTGTATAGAAAATATCTGATTAATACGCAGTTCTCTTGTTCTTGTGTTTGCTCGCAAAGAAAAATTAAGTCAAATTTGTAACCTACAGGAAGTAGGTACTGAAAATAAAAGGGACTAATGTTCCTTATTCCATTTTCCCAATCTCGAAGGTATTCCGGTAGCTTGAACTGTCTAAGACCTCTTTAATTAACTCAGAAGTCAAACTGATTAATTCGAATTGAATGGTTTTCGCACTCTCTTTGTAGTTTTGATTAGATCGCTTCACATAGGTATTCAGGACATGTTCTTGACTGTAAATAAAAAGTTATTCTATAAGAATAAAACTGTCTCTAAAAAATGTTTTATTAAAACAATGGAAATTCGCTATATACACATTACAATAAATTATTTTAAATAATTCTGTTATAAAATTAATAAAATTTAATTAGCAAAATTTGTCTTTAGGAACGTTTAACAACCAGCAAGAAAATTTGACTAGAAATCTGTAATTATATGGTAAACTAAATATTTATATAAAATATTGAATAAAACTTTTATAAAAGCCTTATTTGTTTAAAAATACAATGGCACATTTTTATATATGAGGAACTTGGTATATTTTACATTTATAAATAATTACAAAAAAATATTCTGAACTTAATGCAGTAATATTTAGTTTACTAAGAACATACGCCAATTATTTTTATTCTGAATGTGTGGATTTTTCTTATTGTCGCTGCCAAAGAAAGAGATTTAGGAAATTTATTACGACACTAGTATCGTAATAAGGTTTCAAACGAAACCGTTTTTTGTTCGTTGACTATTACTGTATGAAAGTAGATAATAGTTATTTTTTATACAACTCGCGAAAATTAATTCACTCGCGATTTCATCGCTCGTGAATTAACACTTTCCGCTTGTTGATAAAATATAATTTTATCGTCGTGTATAAAATTCTATTTTTTTCCATAGCAGATGTTAAAAAAATAAGAAAAATTTGTAAAAAAAAACAATTTAAAATTATAGATTATATTAAACCCGAAAATCTCAGTAGCAAAGGTTTCCATTCGGTTTCCATGGAGTTTCCAGAAAATTAAAGTACTTTATCTATCCTTGCGGTTAAAGTGTTACTTTATCTACCCTTGCGGTTAAAGTAATACTTGATCAACTATTTTTAGTCCAACAAAGCACACTTTAACATCTGCTATAGAAAAAAGAATTTTATAATGAATGAATCCATATTCTACAACTTTTTCTCTTTCATCTATTAGGATAAAAAACTACACAGAAATAAAAATGGAAAGAAAATCTTATATTATGAGTATAAATTTAAAAATTTAATAATCCAATTGCTGGTCAGTAACCCATTGCCCACCCCGTGTTCTAAAGTGCTTATTAGTTATTACATTACACTACTTAATAAAAATGCCCGTATATTTATGCAGTCATAAAAACAGTCATACATAATTTGTATTAACTGCTTTGCAATCTCGTTGACTAAATGAAGTCTTGTTAAGTAAAATTGTCCCCTCATTTCCAGTTGAATGTAAAGTAAACTACATTTTTATATACCAATCTGTGATACTTTACAGTAAAAGATTTACGATCTGATATATTTTAAAATTTGCCGACTGCATTAAACTTTATCAGATAAATGTAGGAGTTGATGTTGATCCTTTCAATTTATGTTTTATCCTTGAAAGCTTAGAGTTGTTTTATGTTGCGACAACACTGAGAGAAATCTAAATTACAGTGCACATGCAGTCGTAAAATAAGAATTGGAGCTTTTTAACTTCGGTTTTAAATCCTGAATTAATACCTAAATCTCAAATTAAGTCTTTTATGTACTGTAATAACACAAGATGAAAGGATAATAATTACAAATGAACCGCATTTTTCTTTTCATGTGTATTGCGCGATGGTAAACATAGGAAGGGTACTTTTACTTTTTTTTTCCTGATAATCACGTCTGTAACGCGTGTATTTTTTAGTGATGCCGCCCGAGATCGAGAATTCTCGATCTCGTCTCGATCTCGGCTCGAATTTCGAGACGAGAGTTAGCAAAACTCTCGTCTCGATTTTCGAGACGAGATCGAGAGTTGCTTAACTCTCGTCTCGTTCTCGCCTCAAGAACTCTCGAACTCTCGAGCTCTCGAATTGTCATTCAGATTTTCTTAAGAAACTTAGGAAAAATATTAGGTTATAAATTTTATGCCGCAATACAAAGATATAACAATAAATAAACATATATAATTACAAACATTTTCATTTATTTATTAAATGCTAGCGGCAAAACTGCTATACAAATTTTAATTAATATCGCTGAAACTATTGATTATAGTAGGAAAGTAGTCAGGTAAAAAAGTGTGATACGACTGATACGAGTATTAAATAAAGATTGTCTTTTTAATTTGTTTAAGTTTTAAAACACTACACAACTATAATAATAACAAAATAAGTGTAAGTATAGATTATCCGAAAGAAAATAGACGCTTTGCAAATAATTTAAGATTATTCTCGGCAGTCGGCACTGGAACCCCCATAGGATAATAATCCGATTTACTAAAATCTGAAAACTACCTGGATGGAAATTCTAGAAACGCTCTGTATAAATAGTAAAGCATTCTAAAATTTGTTTAAGCTAAAGCCGTTCTAAGTAGGTACCTAACTATTCCTGATGTTTTATGGGTTTCCCAAGGTTAACTTGCATTTTGTTGTAAACATTCATTTTTAAATTTGCATGTTCCTTAATTTTTGTGCGAACTCGAGAGCTCGAGAGTTCCGAGAATTCTCGCCTCGAGAACGAGAACGAGACGAGAGGTGAGTCTCGAGATCGAGAGGGAAGTTCAACTCTCGTCTCGAAGTCGAGACGAGGTCGAGAGTTACCCAACTCTCGTCTCGTTCTCGTCTCGCGGCATCACTAGTATTTTTAATGAGTCAGTGCAGTTAAAATACAAAGTTGTTTAATTTAATTAATTAATAAATAATTACGTAGATAAAAATAAACAGGGACTACTGAATTTGAGGGTAGACTAACAATCGTTTAGTAAATCACACTATAAGGACCTTTCATTCAATTAAAGTAGAAAAATAGGTTGGTAGTTGTTTAGGACTATTGGATTAATTTCTGGTTGTACAACAAAGAAGAAACGCGGAAAGTGGACGCGGAAAAGTGTTTCAACTCAAGATATGATCAAGAACTACGTTGGACGTTTCACTGTGAAATATTATTGTCTTGTAGGTCCAATAAGTAAGATATAGCGAAAGAGATCAGTTTGTATACCTACATAGATACTAACTGTCAACGATAACTGTTAAAAAAAGACTTTTTGGACAGGACAGACCAGGGGGATACGAATTTAATTTGTAAACCCTGAATCATTAGAAAGTAAAAAAAAAGTTGTCACTTGGCGACTAACGAAAGGGACTGAATAAAAATTTGTAAGAAAAATGGGACACAGGAGAACCCACCCACACGATGGAAGAAAACGCTAAACTTCCAGATCAGAAGAGGAATACGAAATTGAAGAAGCTGGGAATTAAAGTTTTTAGAAAAATAATAAAATGTAGTTTAATCGACTGCCAAATGCTACAAAATAAGAATATCTAAGAAAAAAAGGGGGCGCAGAAAAATTCTGAAACAAACCTTTGAATTTCCACATCAAAAGAAGAATGTGAAATTGAGAACGCTGGCTTGTAGAACGTTGCAAAAATAAAGTTTGTAGAAAAATAAAAGTATAGCGTGTAATCGAGAGATTATTGTGTGGGGTCACTGCCAATGTGCTAAATATACAGGGTGTCTCTAAACCTAGTACCATAAATTTACCAGCCGCTTCCTGACGCAAAAATAAGTCGAAAATGTCTATAAAAATTTTGTCCTAAACCGCAGCATAAGGAAGCTATATTGTCTTTGAAAATGGTATTGAAAAAACGGAAAACAATTGCATTTTAAAAACGGTCTGAGATAAAAAATCGAAATTTTGCAAGCATTACAATCTCAGTTTAAACCCGAGATCAGCTAAACCAAGCTTAATTGCCATAGATACAATTGTTACAAGAATCATATCCATGACAATTAAGCTTGGTTTAGCTGATCTCGGGTTTAAACTGAGATTGTAATACCGGCCCTAAAGGTATTATACCTTTCTACTATTTTTTTTTTGAAAATTAACCAGGGGCGGCGCGAATGGGGGTTATCACCGTTTTCTTGTAACCCGTTTTTCTTAACCTTTTGTTTTTTTCCATTTTAGTTTAGAGATTTGTATTCCCTGTTGCCTAATTAACAAAAAAGGTACTCTTGTTTAAACTCGCTTGGACTAACCGTTTCCTATAAAATGCGGGTTTTCTGTTTAGCCAAAATCAATTTAGAATGCTCGATTTGTATGTAAATTAATTTATTGAAAAATAAATTGAAATAAAAATACTTACAGTAAGTGTTCGTACTGTTTATACCTTCAATAGGTTGGGCTGCATGCAAAATTTCGATTTTTTATATCAAACCGTTTTTAAAATGCAATTGTTTTCCGTTTTTCAACACCATTTTCAAAGACGTGTAACTTCCTTATGCTGCGGTTTAGGACAAAATTGTTATATACATTTTCGACTTATTTTTGCGTCAGGAAGCGGCTGGTAAATTTATGGTACTAGGTTTAGAGACACCCCGTATAGAGTAATCGAAAATAAACTTGGAAAGGTAAAACTTGCAAAATTGTAAATTTTTCAAGATAACGTCACCGTTAGGGGTTAGTATTAGTTTTCAGAGAAAATTGTGTGTAAGACTTTTAGGGACAGCCTTGTTCCAATTCGAATTACAACGAAATGTTAAGAAAGGAATGAAATTAGAAGTTAACGATGTAAAGTGATACGTAAAACTTTAAGACGTTTGTTATAAATTTTCAAATGGTGGGTTCAAAAAATAATTGTATTATACGTAACTTTCTCCGTTAGCAATCTTTCTATTATTTAAACTATTACCAGCATGTAAAGGAATGCGAACGTAAGTTTCCTTCAAAATCCTTTCCCTATTATTATTTTTGGAACATTCAGCATCTATAGGAACATCTTTGGTATCTTTTGAACTGCTAGAGTTTCTGGAATAATTTCTATGGCTATACCTGCTCCAGAAAGACTCCGACGTATGTTGTGAAGAAGTATGTGTAGATGAAGTAGTGTTAAACGTATTTTTTCTGTTAATATCAGTTCTATTAATATACCTTTTACGTATATTTCGTATACCACACAGCCTAAAGAACCCTCCTCTAAATTTCGAACTCATAATGTTATATAAAATCGGATTAATAGCGGAATTTATATGAAACATAATCCTGGAGAAGTATAATAAGTTGTAGTAACCCTCCAAACCTATTTTCATGATGGATTCTGCGGGCACAATGATAATCCACAGTGTTAAAGCTCTAAAAGGCAATAAGCAAATGAAAAACGCTAAAACGACCGTTCCTAGCATTACGACGACTTGTTTACGGTATTTTATGGCACTTTGGGATGCCAATGCATTATTCTTGCATGCTGGAGCCATGATATTGGGATGGTGCATTAAAGTTTTTGCTATAAGGGCATACAAAATTAACAAAATTGCTAAGGGTACGAAAAAGAATACAGATATGGATAGGATAAAAAATAGGGACGGTAATAATGTTTCCACTTTACTGAAGCAGACTGACACCACTGTACCGTCGTAGTATGTTTCCAATCCATACTGGGTGATTGCCAAGATCGGGCTGAAAATTAAAAAAAGAATTAAAACTTTATAATGGAAAATTACGTTTAGATTTTTATATTAAATACAAATTTAGTTTCAAGTAATATACAGAGTGAGTAAGAAGTATGGAGTCAGCGATTTGTCTAAAATATTTCTGCATTTTAATCGTTTGTTCGATACTCGATACTTGGTCTGTATTTACTGAAAGCTCCGAGCTTAAATTTTTTTTAATATTTTATAATTTTTTTCTGAACTTAGTAGTTTTCTGTACAATTTTCAAGTTCATTTTCTAAAATCTAGTGGAGGTAATGTGTATTTAAAAAATTATTTAACTTACACATTTAAATTTTTTGTTTGTTTATGTTAAATTTTTTTCCAATCTTCTTTATATTATTGTACATTTATACAATTCTATTTTAAATAACAATCACGAAGCAATTATTTGGCACTAAGTACTAATAACAATTACTGCACACGTTTCTACTAATTTATTTCTACTGTTAAGTGCTAAATTTATTGCAATGCAAGGTACTATAACAATAAAAACGATATAAATAAGTTGACGAGTAAAATATTTAATGTAAAGCTACTTACTTGCTCTGTGGTCTGTAAAAGATTGTATAATATAAAGTGTAATAAAACTGATGTGGAATGTAATGGATAAGGTGTTTGTGTAAGGATTACTGTCTCCACAAATCGCACTGTTCAGAAAATAAAAGATTTTTATATGAACATACAACATTAATTTATTGACAATACTATTTTAAGAATACTCTTTGGTAAATATACGATAACAGTAGCAGAAAATGCATTTTCATACATTTTTTACCTTTAAGTGCGTATACATATTATATCACTAATAATAAATATTGCAATTAAGCTATTAGATATTATATTTTGCAATAAATTAATACTTATGAGGTCGTTATAGTTATAACATGGTGGAAATGTGTAGCTGGGTAGTTTAAAATTTTACTAACAAACTTAAGACAAATGTTAAATTTTTTTAATATTATTACCATTAGCGATTTTATTATGTAATTATTATGCATGGTCTTTGGAAAAGGTATTTATCTGTAATATAATAAAAAAATTCATCGGGGGATTAACGGGAAACGGTCTACATGAGTTTGCAGGGTTTAGAGCTTTTGTAGGTATCAATCGTTCAAAAAGTTTTAAGAGAAGTTTACAGTTAATATTTTATTAGAATATAAGAAAGATAATGTTTAAATATTTTAACAACTAAAGTATTTGTAGATGAACTTTTCAAAAACGTTCTTCATAGAAGACGTTTGACGGACAGAGGAGGAGAAATTTTTGATCGGGGTCGTTCAGACGTTATGTGGGGTAGAATTAAATTTTTATATTTCATCTATATGTGGATTAGGTAATCAGGGGCGGATCATAACATTTTGGAAGCTATTATAGAGGTCCCACCCCCGCCTCCCAATGATAATAAGAATCCTAATAATCCTAAAAAATCATACCACACTGTATTTTAGGGGATGTTCTGGTAAACTAATTTTGAATTTAGCGGTAAGGTCAGTAAGTTCATAAATTTTGTCATTATGTGAAGAACCTCACTTTCAAAAACACCCGTGAATTTTAATAAATTTAAAAAAAGGGAGTTAGCTGGGGAGGCCCAAACGGCCCAAACTTCAACTGTAATGGTTTCTATGTGGTTCCAGGGTAATTCCAAACGAAGGGGGGTGAATAGATAGAGGGGGTAAGAGCTGCCGGACGCTTCTGTGGATCCCCACCCCTCCCCTTGTGCTCTCAGTCTCGGTGTTGCGAGATGAAAGAGAAATCCCTTTAGGGAGGGATTTTTCAGCCTTTGAGAAATAATAGTCCAGGAGCTAGCGGTATATTTTAAGACTAATTTCTATCAAGCTGAAATTTTTTTTATGAGCTGGTATGGTTATGTCTGCCAAATGTAGGTGGCCGGCAAAATAGGACCGCGGGACATAAAGCGCCCAGAATTTTTTTGTTTTTAATTATTTTTTGATGAAATTTACAAACTTCAATCAAGCTAATTCCTATTTTGCTCGTTATTTAAGACATTCCGACAACAAAAAATTAACTGTCCGACATAAGAGTCGGAACTGAATCAGTGTCTGCCGTTTGGGGTTCGTATTGTTTTTAAGACATTTGACTTATTACCATCAACCTGATTTTTTTTTTAATAACTATATACCAATTTAACAAACACAAAAATCACCTTGTCCGACAATTTGAGCGGGACAGAAGCACTCTCTGACGTCCTGGATTGGTTAGTTGGCCAATTTTTTTTCTTAGCGCTCTATGTCCCGCGGTCCTATTTTGCCGACCACCTACATTTGGCAGACATAACCATACCATCCCATAAAAAAAATTTCAGCTTGATAGAAATTAGTCTTAAAATATACCGCTAGCTCCTGGACTATAAGGGAAATTTTTTTTATTTCAATCAACAGGGAAGGATGAAGTACGAAAACATGACTGATAACTTTATTTTTTCTTTAGTTTTTTTGAAAAAAAAAGTTGTACTTGGAAGCTCTATATTTCAGTAAGTATAAGGGTTAGAAAAAAATGTTATGAAAGTTAATTGTAGCAAATTTTATATTCTATAAAAAAGGCTAGAACACATTTTTTCGCATGACACACTAGTAAAGAGTTATTGAGCAAAAATCAACAAAGGCGACGCAAAAGTGGTCGTGCCTATGCGCGCACACGCACGCGCATTCCGAAAACTTGGATTTTTAAGTAGGGCCTAGGTGCATTCAACATACCCACAATCCAGAACTACATGACCTTTTGTCAGGTAACCTCCCCTTTTTCACGATCTGGCTACTGAACTATATTAGGGAATAGGGAAATCCTCAAGAAACCAGTCAGAATTTAATCATGGTGATGAAGGCGCTCCAATATATTTTGAGATGACCCCGTTTCTTTTACTAAATTTCAGGATGGTCCCGATGTTTTTCTTATCAATTCATAAGTCCAGGCATATTTTAATATTTTTTATGTGCGCATACAAATCCTATCCCTATAATATTTTTTCAATACAGTTTACTGTTTCTTTTTCTTTAGGAGGATTCTTGAATTAAAAGGGGATTAAATAAAAAGTCTTCGGGTGTAAATTGCAGGGTCGAGACAATTTGTATGTTTATTTTTATTCAATAAAATATTAGGAAAATTTGCAAGGTTTTGTTTTTATCCCATTTTGTTGCTAATAGCATTTATTTACATTTTATTAAACATTGTTGATTTGGTGTAACCGAAGAAACACAGAAAAAAATTATGATAACTTTCTAGAATATAAAAAGCCATATCGTAATAGCTATTTTCCTAACAAGTGCAGAAAAATAGGTTTCTGCACGTGTTAGGAACAATAGTTTTTCTACTAGCGTGCGGAAAATGCGTTTTTCCGCACGCTAGTAGAAAAACTAGTGCGGAAAAGGTGCGGAAAAGTGGATTTTCCGCACTAAAAAATGTGCGGAAAATGCGTTTTTCCGCACGCTAGTAGAAAAAAAAAGTTTTAGTTAAATTTTAAACTACCAGCTTTTATTTGCGATGGTCGGACAACCCTAACAGTAGTTTTACTTAGTTTTGAAAGTTGTGCGTCTTTTGGGTTAGAATTATGTCTTGCTGAATGTACGAAATGGAAATCTAAGCTTTCTTAAGCTTGGGACGAGTTTGAATTCAAACATGTGCAAAAATCAATATAAAACCCACCTACACAGTAAAGTAATCTTGAAACTACTTAACAGACTGTATAAACAAACATACATCAATCATAGGTTTGTCCGAGCATCACAAAATATTACACAAAACTTTCTTGGTCCTTCATGTTACTCTGTTTAATAAACTTTTCATGCAATGAAATTACTTCGACCCTTGTGTTACAACATTTAGGAACATTCCGATCAAATAAGCGTTGTAAGTTAGCGTTGTAATTGTCAGTATCTTCAGGAGATGGATTAGTTTTCTTAATCTTGTATCTATTACTATCAGTTCTTTTACAGTAGTTATCGTTAGTTGAATTGTCGTTCAGTTCAGTTCCACTTTCATGCTTTTGTGGACGCGTTCTGGAATTTTCCCTTGTAACAGGACTTTCTTTGAGAATTTTGGAATGAGAATCGCTGCTTCGATTGGAATCCGGTGATTCGCTACAGTTTTTTATAAACACCGAATTGTTTCGAGATCTAAAACACACTTTGTAATTGTCGTGGCTACCTCTGCTGCTCCTGCAAGAAGTCGCAGTTGTGCTTAAAGTTCCATTACGCGAACGTTTAAAGTAGAATTTCCGTCGTTTTCCGGAACACAGTATAAATCCAGTCCGAAATTTAGAGCTCATTAAATTGTATAGAATAGGATTAATAGCGGAATTCAAGTAAACCATAATTCTACAGAAATATAAAATGTTGTAATACTTCTCAGCGCCCAGGCGCTGTATGTTTTCATCCGGCACAATTATGATCCAGAGGGTAAAAACCCGAAAAGGAATAAGACAGAGGAAGAAGCTTAAAACTACAGTTCCTAACATCAAGATTACTTGTCTTCGTGCTCTCACGGAATAGCTGTCTATGTGTTTGTTTAAAACTAAATTAGCTGCATTCGAGATCAAGTTCTTGGCTATCACGAGGTAGAGGGTTATGAGGATTATTAAAGGGACTATGAAAAATAGGAATATACTGCTTAGGAAATAAAGGGCTGACCAGAATGTGTTAGCCAGGGTGTGACAAACCGGCACCTTGGACCCGTCTTCGTCGTCTACATGGCGGTACTCAGCTATGCCGAGCATTGGGCTGGAAATTCAAAATTATTTATTACTAATGCAAAAAACCCCAAATATGTTACCAAATCACAGTATAGCAAAAAAAAACAAAAATCAAAACCGAACTCAACCCATTCCAACCCAAAAACCAAGGTTATTTCAGCAAGAAAAAAACCCAGGATTTCAGTAAACAAAGGTATAATCAACATAGGTTTTGTATAGGCAGGTTATTATTAACAATTACAGAGACATCACAAACATAGGTTATGGAAAAGTGAGAACACACAAATACATGGATGGATGGAAAAATTTAAAGCATGTATAAAGAATCAGCAATAAATATTATTTGTTTCTAATTTATAAGATTTTTTTTTAAAAGAAATATTTAAACTGAATTTATTGCACGAAAATGCGCCTACACAAAAGCGTTTTAAGCTAACCTTTAGTATGTAATATTGAGTAACAAATTATAGAGTAGGTACCTACTTATCCTTGTTATATTTTGATGGATGTAATATGAAATTACTACATACCACCGGTTATAGTTTTTTTTAAATAACCGGGTAGTATATACTGTGATAATTTTAGAATTACATCGAAAATCAGAGGCAGCTTAAGTATGCTCGAAGTCGTGGTTGTTCAGCTCGTAATACCTAAATTGGTCATTTAAACTTCTTTTTGTGCAACCGTACGCGAAGTGGGCGTTTCGCGTCCGCTATACAGGACGCGAAATCTAATTTCGCGGCCGCTGCTAATGGTAGCGGCCGCTAAAGTAAAAATCATTGTAATTTATACAAAACTAATTGTTTTATTTACTCCATATCCATAGTAACGCGCTAACTGAAAGCCGTTTTTCTATTTACAATGAATTAAGCTGTAGGTTTTCTAAAAACAATAACATTTACAATTACACATTTTTTACGGTTGCACAAAAAATATTGTGTATACCTTGTCCGCGAAATTCTTTAGCGCCCTCGAGATTGTCTTTCCTCGGCCGCAAGCGTCCTCGGCGACAATTTTCTCTCGGTACGATAAAGACACATTTCGCGTCCTTGGTATACAAATAACTATTAAAAAAATAAAATATTGTAATGAAACTGCGACCTTAAACCAGCACGTAGTAATTTAAATCGTTAAATACTTCTTGCACAGTGGTATATGGCGCGAAGTTAAAATCTTATACATTATTGCTGTTAACATCAACTTCAATAATTTCAATCCCAAGAAAGTTAAGCATGCATATTTAATTTTATCTGCTTTCGCCTGTTTACAGGACAGTTTATTATTATCTATGATTCTACTGGTACTTGGAAATAATTAGCGATGAATAAAAACATCATATTAATGATTAGAAACGAAAAATATAGGGTATAATTAGTACATTGTGCAACAAGTAAGTGAAGTAGGATTTTTTACACGAGTTTGAAGTTTCCGACATGGCATGAAACAGTTATTTTCATAACAGGTGTGAGAAGACGGCGATTCCGAAATGAATGCAAATGTTATGAACAACGTTTTTCCTACAATTCTAGAGAATTGTCTTACATTACTGAAATTGTTTTTTCATAATTTGCACTTTTACTATGAGACTCAAGTAAAACTCTGGCGAGTTGCTGTTTTTGCTAAGCAACGCATTGTTTAAGGATTCCCGCACCTTGGTCATTTCCCGCACTCAATTCGCGTGCGAGAATGTTGATGATGAATATTTATTTGTTTCTCAAATATAACCGTCTTTTAGGCCCAGTTGCACCAAAGTATTTGACACGAGTTTAGCTAAACCAGGATCAATTGGCATGGATACGATTGTTCGAACAATTGTATCCATGCCAATTGATCCTGGTTTAGCTAAACTCGTGTCAAATACTTTGGTGCAACCGGGCCTAAGTTAGATAAAATAAAACAACCTAAAATATTTCAATATACAGGGTGTTCCACGAATACTAAGAATTGATAAACCTATAGTAGTTGTTGTATCACTTCCGGTTAAATGAAAATCAACCCTTTCTTTAATAGGAGGATGTATTTTCTTACCTACCATGTATCTTATAGGATTTTTGAACATGCTCAGTATATTTATTTATTTATTTAAAGAATAAAATTATTAGACAGTATTTATAAGATTAGTTTTCAAGGAAGTTTCGTAATACAGATGTTCAAACCGTATTCTTTCGTTTTAGACAGCAACACATCTTTCAAAAGTGTTAATAAGGACCCACCTGTTGCTTATACGCCCTAGAGCTTGTAGCGGAATTCTTGCCAATACTGTTTTGTAGATCCTCTAAATTAGTGGATTCGATATTGTAATTTAGTGCTTCTTCGGGTGCTTCTCCATATAATGGTGTTGTTTTAACCTGGAGAAGTATATTCTGTGTTGATGTTACAGAAAATCATCATGAATAGTTTGCGATATAAAACTTGTTGTCGTAGTTGAATAGATTGCCCAACAGTGAACTGGGGTATCATCAAAAACCAAAAATAGGAAAGGCACCTGTATGAACAGAAGAAGAAGAAATCGACAATACCAATGGATGGGCACATCCTTGATCTGGTATATGGAGTACTTTATACCATGGTGTCCCCGTCTACAACTACAAAATATTTCCTTAGTTTACGCCAATAACAAACTAACTTCCACTTATTCGAGAAGCATCCAAAAAAGATGTACAAAATATCAAACCAAATAATGGTGTAGAACAGAACTCCTTAAATATTTTCGTATTTTGAATAATAAATGAGTTATTTTTCTCAGTACTCCTGGAACACTCTGTATATCATGTTGAAACGTTTTAATGGCGTGAATTTCTAATATGGGATGAATAACCTTTAAATTATACCAAAAATGATATTAAAAAATAAATGGGCATTAAAATGGCATCGCGACGCTCACCGAAGCAAAAATCTTAAATGGCAGGGTTGGTCGAATAACACATTATTCTCTTTATATTGCTTATGATAAGCGGATGATTTCTCTTTATTTAAGTTTAATAAAAATGATGACGTCTTAAAATATTTAAAATATATAGAAGGAGAGAATTAAGGGCGCGCTGACACAGTGGTGGGGGATGCACATTGTCTTAGTAGAGAAAACTTCCAATTAAAGGTTTCGACAAAAAAGTAAAGAGGGCAGTAGTTGTATGAATTTGAACAAAAATTAAATTGCGATTTTGGAATACAAAAATAAATCCAAACATCTGCAGTGGCAGATCCCTTATGAAAATCGGAGTGCCTTGATAATCAATGTCAGTTGACAGATATTATCAAGGCACTCTGATGCAAATTTCTTAATTGCAGCTACGGTCATGCAAGATAGGTGTTTCCAATTCTGCGTAACCACTTCTAGTTTCTGTGTTAGCAATAATATCAACTATCAGTTCTTCTCATATCGCTATATGTCTAAATATATCTACAGGGTGTTAACTAATAAGTGCGAAAAAATTTAGGATTCTACATTAAAAATTAGCACAAGCCTTTACTATGCTATGTGAAACTTACAACTCTTATCAACTTCTCTTTCAGAACTTTTTTGTGAACCAAGGTAAGGGTTTGTAATTTTTTTACTTGAAAACTATCAACGTTACGGGAAAAACGAGAGATACAAAAAAGTTTCCAGACTTATCAAGCTATGTAATTCACATTTCTACAAAACCCATACCTAGGTTCACAAAAAGTTCTGAAAGAGAAATTGATAAAAGTTGTGTTTCACATAGTGAAGGCTTATGCTAATTTTCGATGTAGAATCACCTTCTGAATTTTTTCGCACTAATTAGTTAACACCTACATATGCGATATGTTCAAATATTACGGCCGCGGACCGAATTCGCCGTCTGCCTCCAACGCATATAGATATAGTAGATGGTATAAAAGGAAGTAATGAAACATTTTCCTTGTTTGCAGTAGTGAGATGTCTTGTAAAGAACTTAGAAGTTAAAAATACTATTCTCCAACAGTAAACTACTACCTATATCTAAACACTTTATTTTTTTAATTTAAAACTGTTGATTTATTAAAAAAATTATAAAAAATTTGGTTTGAAATAGCAATATTCGAAACAAAAAATCCAGTTGAACCTAAATTTCTTAAATAAATTCTAGATACTTTGCATTATTCATAACAATTTTTAAATAGGTTTTACTCTTGCATGTACCGGCATTTCTTACAAGTTTTAAAATTTGCATTGTATGTTCCTAACAAAAAATGTCAGTTTTAAATATTTAAGACAAATAAGAAAATATTATCCACAATCATTTATTAAGTGGTAGTAACATAAATAATTCTCCTTAGTTTTACACTGTGGTTTTACGAAATGTCGTACAGTTTTGGGATAAAATTTCATATTGTGTATTGCCAGAGGGTACCTATTTTACTATTTTCGCTTTTGCATTTTTTACATTATTTCTCCTTTTTTATGGCTTCTTCTTTTCCTTTTTTGCCTTGTTGTCTCCCTTTTTAAAGGTTTTATTTTGAATTGTAAGCACTTCTTTAATTAATGCCATAAGTATAAACTGACGTTAATTTTGTTCAGTAGGCACTCACCTATACGATTCTTTAATTAATTATTCAATGATAAACAGAATATTTGACATAAACTAAGCTGTTTAATTGATTATTACCTATAAATTATAAATTACTTATCAGCATCACCTTACAGATTGTGAAATTGACGTTTTGCGGTAAATTACATTCTGACAATCAGTTGTGGAATTTTTACGTGGTGCAATCTACCCGAAATGGTCTGAACTTTAAGACAATATGTCACCCTGATATGGTGTGAATCTCAACTAATGGTTGTTAAAAATTTACGATTTTTTATTAATCTCGTTTCAATTGCAACCGATTGATGTGAAATTTTGCTAGTAATTATTAAATGATGTGGGGACGGCAATAAGCTATTTTCAAATTATTTCGTCACTTAAAATTTTTAATTTTTATTAATTTCAATAATTTATTTAACCTATTAAACAACATAATTAAGCCATGAAAATTGGTTATTGCCTTCAGCCATCCTTATTCTTCAAAATAAAAAAATATAATTGGGCATATGATGATTAGTTTTTTAGATTAATAAAAACGCGCAAAGGCTTGTTTTCAACTGTGTATTCCGTCCACTCGTCAGCGCCCTCTTAAATTAGTTAGGGGAATATTCAAACAGTCTGTTTGTAACTTCCCCATGTAATAAAGGCTGACATTTTTCATGAATTTGTGGCCGTAAATCTAAAACCTAATTCGGTTTGGTTCTGTACACAACCGTCTTAATGTAACAGCAGAAAAAAATCCTATTCGGCTAATCTGGAGAACGTACCGACTGATCCAACTTTCAAAATATAAGCCTCGAAGGGATTTTCTGAAAACGGTATCTATATCAAATTCGAATTTTATATTTTACGATTTCTCTAAAGGGTAGGATTAGTAAATACCAAGAAGGAAATATTGGAAAGATTACAAACCCAACGAATATGAGTATTAAGACACGAGTCTTATAAATAATGAATATTAATGTTTGAATAGCCATTTACTGTGGATTACATACACTATTTTTTCTAGGACTACTAATTCATAAAAATGGAAAATAAGCACTTTATTTTCAAAATTTGTTCAATTTAGAACTGTTAGATGATCATGGCAATATTTGATACTGACCAAGTATTGGTTATCAACTTGTATCGTAATGAAAAAATTGTATCATAATGCATATCATTAAAGTACAGGTAGTAAATATCCAATACATTAATCTATGGGAGTAGAATGCTTGCATTTATGTACAACAATGACAAACTATTTGTCAAAAAGCAAACTTTTTTTTAATTCGTTTTGTATTTTCGACTCGCGATAGTACATTCATTTTAGGAAATTTTTTTAGTTTAAATTGTTGGTCGTTTTTAAATTTTTTATTACTACATAAACTCAACCAAGAGAAACGGAGTTTATAAGAAAAAAAGTGAAAACTGATAACTCCAGCTATACGTATTATGTAAAGAAACATTTATTTCGACCGTCCTCAATAAATTTTGCAGATAAACAGAAGATCTTCATACAGTCTGTCGTTCCTTTTATGGATTCTGTAAAATCAGGATAAGTCTTAATACATAAACAGGGTATTTTTCTAAAGACATAAATTACGTAAATATACGGGTATTTTCGAAAAGCTTCTAGTTTATCCTGTTTTGTTGGTAAACATTAGAAGTCATTAGGGGTTGTATCATGAAAACTTAAGCATGCAGGCGAGGATAAAAGTTTAGGGTTTGTGTGCGACAAAGTGTGAAAGAGGCTCATGAAGGACTTTCTCTCTTCATGCATTATTCTTTATGGTTACTTACATGATAAATCAGGCATTTTAAAGTTTTAAATGGAAAATTTATGAACCTTTTCGGGGTTTAGGATTTAATAGGAATAATATTTAAGCGGGTATTATTGATTTTATTACTTTTATTTTTATTTCCGGGTTTATAAACTTTTTATAACCATGAATAAAACTTCGCAGAGCGTGCTCTCAAATTTATTTAAGCAGAACTAGAAGTGCAGGATGTGGTGGTTCTCGTAAATTCAAGTGTTGTACAATCCGCCCACCAAGGCCAAAAGCGCAGTAAGGTCATAAAGGAAGTTAGAATCCTCCGAAATGATACCATTGAGATTGTTAATACAAACTTACGACCCGCTCGTTTGCTATAACTGAGTTTTATTTCTTCAAAGAAAGAGGAGGACGCGTAGTTATTATTTGTTTTTAACCTTTTACAAGAAGAATGCAGTTTGTGAAAGTGCATTTTTTAAATGCAATGCGAATGTTGGTATTTACCTGGTTTATGTTATATTTTTTATACAGGGTGATCAAAAATGATTGAACGTGCCGCTTCATACTGATTTTTTGTTGTCCGCTTACTGCTGCTGTCGGTACTTAAATAACCTTGGTAATTTCAGTGGTGTAGACATTGTAATTTAAATGACAGATGGAAATGACAGATGGAAAATAATGCGCAAGACACTGAACAGATGTAAGTATTGATAAACAACAGACTGTTTGACAAAACGGAATGCATTTTTGATAGTAATTGGACCGACTAGCGGTCATGTGACCTTCAATCATTTTTGATCACCCTGTATTTATATAACATAAATTATTATTATTTATTTAATAATCATATAGTAAGCAATTTTATAAAAATATAATACGAATTAAACATAATACAGGATTGTCCAAATAAGGATTTTTAAAATAAGATTGGTACCCTCTGGGTAATTATTTCAAATTTTCAGGAAACTATCGAGTGAGCTTTGGGTTACGATTATTACTTGTTTGCATTCAGGTATGAATAGACTGGCGAGAAAACTCGTGCGAGTTGCTAAGAGACGCATTATTGAAGCGAACCTTCAACAGCAGCTCGCGCGAGTTTTCTCGACAGTCTACTTTCGCTATTACGAATGTAACTAGATTCCTATCACCAAATGTTTCACGGAGCATACAATATAAAAAGATCTTGTATTATCATCGGAAAATTTCAGTGGTAGTTCCCGAAACATTGTTGCTGGGTAAAGCACGAGAGCAGAATACATTTAAAAACACGAGTGTATCAATACGAGTGGTTTTTCGGTTTTGTATTGTGCTTGAATGCTTTTCCTTCGAGCAAGAATGTTAATAGGGCACTACTGCTGAAATTTGCCATGAGAAAAAATAATAATCGCATTCGCATGTCCAACTGAACAACTGATGCTGTAACAGTAGGGAATTCTCCTGTTTTGAGGTCTTTTTAGTTGCTATTTTACAGCGTACCTGTTGCTAACTTTTTAAAGATATCGTGTACAGATATTTATTTGCAGAGTAGCTATCCAGAGAAATATTCACTCGTGCAAATCTCAGCTACTATTAGTTTCGTAATGTAATAAGCGGCAGCGCTAGTGTTTAACATTTCCGACAATGAAATAGCTATAGATTAGTCGATAAAAGATTTCTTTGTTTTTAATTTGTCAGCGGTTTTTTTGTTATACAAGATTGAATAGGACATTATTAGAAAAAAATTAAACCTGTCTGTAAATTGATGTACAGAAACTTTCTGATTGCGCCATTCAGAATTTATTTTTAGAAATCAAATGTCTGTAGTGCTTCCTTTTTATCAACCGTCTGATACTTAGACGTCTGTATCAAATTTCACGTTAGGTGCTTAATCTAACTTTTTATTGATGTTTATTATTCTTCAGTCTGAGCTTCAGGTTGTAACTTTTTTGGGCCATCATTTAAATTCTTATCCTAACTTAAATTGGATGAATAAATTTGAAATCCTAGATGTTATCTCTGTCGTAAATGATTGATGGATCAGAGTTTATGATATCTGTTAAAAAGAAAAACTATCAATCTGATATTTCACTTAAATTATTTCTTCACGATTCCTTAGCTACTGGAATGAATGTAAAAAAAAGATCAACTAACAATTTATTGCTCTTTACTTTACGCCCTAGACAAACTCTTGGTGTAGAAAAATTAATGTTGAACTTTTTGGGAAAGCTCTCGAGTTCGGTTTCGAGTTTCCAACAAGAGTTTTTCACAATTACTTTTCCTCAAGTGTGAAATCTTAGAATCCCACTAATCTTATCTCGGTTCCTTTCAACCCCAATTTTCTTGCAGCGTTCGGATTCACCTTCCGTTCTTGAAACGCACCCAAAGAAATATTACCCTTATTGATAAGAAATTGATACAGAAATCGAATTTAAAATATTCGGTTAATAAATCTAAATCTAAAGTTAATATTGTCTTTTATCTTCCAAATAATCACGTCTAGACATTGTAATAGGAACCTTGTTTGACAAAAGACGAGTGCAGGCTTTTTTATGGAGGTTATCCATTTAGTCTTTAAAGAATCGAAAGCTGCGTGGGAAAGCCGCCTTATGTTACTGAAAGCTCCCTAAAAAGTTTACCATGACATTATCGTACATTAAGTTGCTTACGAGCCACCAAGTTTACTTTCTTAAACCATTATTCTTGACATTAAGCTTCATTAGATAAGCTCAAATTTGTTACTTGGTTGTATCAAGTTAAAGAGTTTGTTAAAAGTGACAACATTAAATTTATAAGTTACAAGGGTTCGTGTTTAAGAAAAATATCTACACACCTGGGTTTAATAATTTGAGTTTAACTTAAAAGAAAAAAATAAGTTAGACAGGTGCTGCTATTGTAGTACATTGGTGAACTGTTAATAGACAAGTATGGGACTGTGGAACAGCTCCCAACTGTTCAGGAAGCACAGCCCCGTAGCCAGAACAAAATCCTGAAAATTTTGATGTAGGTATTAATGTAAAGACATTGGCATTTTTTAAATTTGTATCCTAGTGGTATACCTAATTTTTTAAATTTTATTTTTATTTTACTTTTATTTTATTTTATTTGTATTTTATTTTTATTTTATTTTAGTTTTTAATTTAATTTAATTTTATTTTTATTTTATTTCTTTTTAATTTTTTTTAATTTTTTTTTATTTTATTTTTATTTAATTTTTATTTAATTTTTAGTAAATTTTGTTTTAATTTAATTTTATTTTATTTTTATTTTATTTTGATTTTATTTAATTTTATTTTTATTTAATTTTATTTTTATTTAATTTTATTTTTATTTTATATTTATTTAATTTTTATTTCATTTTTGTTTAATTTTTGTTTCACTTGTTTTATTTTTATTTTTATTTTTATTCTAGTTTTGTTTTATTTGTTTTATTTTTATTTAGTACCTACTATGAACGCCAAAAAGCCACCCTACGGGCCTGTCTGGGAACATCTTCAAAGACTTATAATTTTCAGTGTTTTCAGCATACAGTAGATATAATTTTTTATCATCAATTTTATTTCGGATTGTTTATTTAATGTTATGTGAGACCCTGTATCTGTAATGGTATTTAAATTTTCCTTTAGCCAGCTAAGAATCCTCGCACCAAGCATACAGAACTAATAATCCAAGATAATTTTCCTGTCTCGAACTAAAATTTCAATCTCAGGCAGTTCAACGATCTAATTTTCCTTCTTGTTATGGGAAGTTAATGTTATGGGAGATCAACAACAAGCGAGCGAAACTGCGAACCCATTTAAACATATTCGTTACGCCACTGTAGTTCCCTTTCATCCTCTTTTGTTTTGACAAGCTTCACTTCTTGAAATTGAGTATTTAAAGGGACTTTCAAGGTAAATTTCGTAGTAATCGGTTAAATCTCATGATTAAAGTTAAGCATACGAAGTTTGGAAACTTTGTTGATGGTTTATAACATGAAAGCTTTGTGGTTTAGTCTGTAGTTATAATTGTAACGAAAATGTTGCAAAAATTAATAGCTTCTTGGTAGCGGTTGAAAACAGAATGGATATAAACTGGCATAAAAATATGGTTCACGATTCGTATCAATTTGTCCGTAGTAAGTGTTGACATATTAGAGTGGAAATAACAAACGACAAGTTGGCTTGACAAATAAAGCTGCCACAGAAATTCAGGACACCAAGAAAATGAAAATACAAAGGCCTGCGTTTTTTTGAAAAGTTTTAAATTTAAGGCATTTCTGTAATTTAAAAATTATTATGAGTTCGTTTTTTAATTTTCTAAATTAAAAAGATATTCGTAATCATAAAGTAAGCAAATAACGAAAGGTCAAGTCAGAACTGTAATTAAAGTCGACGTTATTAAATTTAACTGTCGCCTTCTTGATTTCCCTTACTCTTTCAGTTCTTGAAAGAAGCGGATTATTTGTACAAAATATGAGACAATTATTCAAATATTATGAAACTGCAAAACTCATTCGAATGTTAACGAACTGGTAGATGGAAATTTTCTGATTTGTAAATTTAAAGTTCATTGGAATATTGGTTTCGGGACACCGCAGAGTGGATGTAGCTACAATTTCATCCAAGAGATTGTTGTAGCACAATTGAATTTTTTTACTTCTGTTTGGGAACGATATAACAGAAGTGCTAAAGGAAATAACATTGTGGGAAATGGAAAATCTCATTACAATTGGTTTCAATAAAAACAAACTTTACGTCTTGAAACTACTCGATTTCTTCTGCTTCCTAGAATTAAAATGGTTGCAGACGAAGAGTAATTTTAAAATAACGAGTTAACATTACACATCTATTAAGATGCATTAAAGGCGACCTTTTTTCCGGGGTCGTAGTGGCTGCAAGAGCCAATTACTACATACTTTTTCTCAACTGTCATCTTAGATATTTATTACTTCATTTTGCATACCACATTAGTCTTATTATTAAGAATGCCTTGCATTCCGTTTTAGTTTTGTTGTTCTAGTAACGGAATTCCAAGTTTAATATACTGGATATTCTAACTTAGATCTGCAAGCTTGGAGTTTATAGAGCGAATAAAGTTTTAGGGCTCTGTTTTTATTCTATAAGCTTTTAAAGCAATTCAAAAATTGTAGGTAGTAATTTATTCTCCAGTAAATCTTGAATCCAATTCCCAATGCTATTGGTGAAGTGTAAAACGATCGAGTTGGCAATTGTCCAAATAGTAAATTTCACGTATGGTTAACGAAGCGATTGATTTTCAACTAAAGCTAATTATCAACACTTTGTTGTCGATTGCACTTGTTCGCAATAAATTCCAAAAGGTTTGATTTTGAGGACAAGGTAACTTTATAAAAAATTATGTTTTTGTTGACGAAAACACATAAAAATCATTGGTTTGAATATTTATTTGTCTGCTATTTAGGAAAATAATTCAGAACATTTCAGATTCATTTGTTCTTTGTAGAAATATTTATTACAGGATAATATTTTGTTTTTAACCATTTATTAAAAAATGCAGTTAATTGGGAATTATGTAAAACAGTTATTGGTATTATGTGTTACCTATGCTGAAATCAAGGAATCGGGGATGAAGACAAAGTGGTGACCCCTTGCGTCGTTTTCCTAGCATAGTAACATCCCGGAATTTTTTTCTGTTATACCGTTATTCGCTGGTAGAGGTTGTTGTTCCTTTAATATTCTCAGTCAGGGGATACAGTGAGAAATAGCTAACCTAAGGGTAGCGAGGTACTAGGAATAGAAGTGCCTATAGTCCAGGAGCTAGCGGTATATTTTAAGACTAATTTCTATCAAGCTGAAATTTTTTTTATGAGCTGGTATGGTTATGTCTGCCAAATGTAGGTGGTCGGCAAAATAGGACCGCGGGACATAAAGCGCCCAGATTTTTTTTGTTTTTAATTATTTTTTGATGAAATTTACAAACTTCAATCAAGCTCATTCCTATTTTGCTCGTTATTTAAGACATTCCGACAACAAAAAATTAACTGTCCGACATAAGAGTCGGAACTGAATCAGTGTCTGCCGTTTGGGGTTCGTATTGTTTTTAAGACATTTGACTTATTACCATCAACCTGATTTTTTTTTAATAACTATATACTAATGTAACAAACATAAAAATCACCTTGTCCGACAATTTGAGCGGGACAGAAGCATTCTCTGACGTCCTGGATTGGTTAGTTGGACAATTTTTTTTCTTAGCGCTCTATGTCCCGCGGTCCTATTTTGCCGACCACCTACATTTGACAGACATAACCATACCAGCTCATAAAAAAAATTTCAGCTTGATAGAAATTAGTCCTAAAATATACCGCTAGCTCCTGGACTACTACATTGAAACCGCTATAAGTTAACGAGAGTAGAATTATGGTAAAGAGGGAGAACTGGAGGCTTGTAGCAAAGTAGAATATTAATATTATTAATTTTTTATTTTTTATTATTAATTAATTTTTATTGCCAAGGCCTTGGTAGCCATTGCTGAAATTATCACGGTCTTATAAAGGTATACAGGGTGACAATAATCTAGTTGGGCATAATTCCAAGACAAATCTAAAGCTCTTTTCGTTTTTGATTAATGTTGCCAACTTTATATCTGAAATCTGAAAAAACTGAAAATTAAAGCGTTTTTCAGTTTTTCAGAATTATTTCAAAGTCGGCAACATTGATCAAAACCGGCGTTGATTTGTCTTCTAATTCTGCCAAACTTTAACAAACTCTGTAAGTCTTACAATAACAGAGTTACCCATAGAACGTGGGTAGATTATTGTCACCCTGTATACCATTACTAACGTATAGAATTGCGGATGTGTTATGTTTGATAATTGGTAAACCCTTAGTATAATATTGAAAGAGAATTTTCCTATTCGATGTATTTTAGGTTACCATACCAATCATTATTCAAAGTTATGACTGGCGAATGTCCTTCAGGAACTTTCCGTTTTCACAGCAGGGCGTTGGATTGTCTAAACTATAATTTCTTGTTAGACAATGCAAATACGTAATTAAAGCAATGATGGATTCCTTTCTGGACGCTCGTAATCAATACGTAATTATCAAACCCACGCCTTGAAAGTAAATTCCAAACGGGTATAAGCATTAAAATATCATAGGGCTGTAAACTCGACCTAAACTCTTCAAACTGTATCCTGTATCGTTATAAATAAATTAAGTTCTATAACAATCTCAACATCAGTTGATATTAGAGTGTTCGCCAAAGAGAAAATCAAGTTAGTAAACACAGACTTGATTATTTAGTTGTTATTTAAAATGTAACAGAACATAATTAATAATAAAATAATACTCCCCTACTTATGTAAATAATTTTCTTAAAATGAAATCAACCGCTGTTTACTTTTACGAATGATCGTGAATAGAAAATATCGAAATTTTTTTTTAGTAAAAAGCTTGATTACCCAAGAGAGCAATATCCCAAAAATTGCTTCTAGTTGACTATATTAGTAAACTCTCTTAGGATCAATGTGAAACTACCCAGTTTACTTTAAACAAAAAAAAAAAGAAAGATAAACTGCCTTTCAGAAAAGAAAATTACTTCTGTCAGCCTCCATTTATCTAAAAATTCATTGTAAATTATTCTAATTCCGTAAAAACATGTTAATGCTAATGAATTACCCTTAAAAAAAATTTCTAACGTGTTCGTAATTTAACTTGTCAGAAACAACAATAGGTTTTTTAATTTTCGTCTCGCATTTCAGGATAATAATGATCCAAGTCCGGTTGTTACAGCATTTAAAATGTTCCCAAGTATAATGTAACGAATAAATGTTTTTATATTAAACTAAACAATTTTGAAAAACACATAAACGTTCCTTTAATTTAAATGACATAACAGTTGCGGGTTTTACTAAGCTTCATATACAGGATAGGGTATTGTAGTAGGTTGTCTTCATTACCCTGTCTAATGAAGTTAAGAACGAAAATTGCAATATTGCTGCGATTAACCAATTTATTAAAGATAATGTACCTACATCACGATACAGAATCTAATCTGAGCTTACCGAAGATTAAATGCCTAGGTAAAATGTAGCCGTATAAATCTTTGGGACGTTCTTTGAATTAGAATGAATATGGGATAGTACAGCGACTGATAGACTCGCAATGTAATGAAATTGTAAGGGTAACTTTATTATCAGATGTGAATAAAGCTGGTTATCTACAAGGCAGCTACACAGTTAACTACTTCCATTACAGTATAAAACCTCATCTAACACTGAAGCGTATAATCAAATAAATCACAGCGAAATCCACCAAAAGCAGCATGCACGTGCGCATATGACCAAGCTGTACGTGGTACACACCACTTACCTCGTGAAAACGGCTGCGATAAACCAAGCCAACAGACATATAAAAGAAGCTCTTGCTTTCGTACAAATGTAGCCAGCTTTCAGGGGTTTGCAAATGGCGTAGTAACGCTCAAAACTTATCGCTAGGATGGTCAAGACGGACGCATGAGCTACGGTTAGCTCCACAAATGGCACGGCTTTACCTAGAAAAGAAAAATATTATTAATAATTGATATAACTATATATACAGGGGAAAGTTCTTTAAATTTTTAATATTCGTGGCCACAGTCAAACATTTTTTCATGTCCCAGAAATGTTTTTCAGTGGTTTTCAAAAATTGACCTGAAGCTCGTATTGTTAAAGCCATGCACTTTAACTTCACAATTTTTTGAGCACGATCGTGTAAGACTGCGCGTTTCCCTAATAGTAAACATGATATTTCAGGATAAAAATGTAGAATGACATGTTTAAACGAAGATAACACAAGATGAGTGTTTGTGCACAATAATGCCGTCATAAACTAAACCATGAATTATTTGTATCAACTTTTCAGCTCAACTTTTATACAGAAGATTCTTATATTCGCGTTGTAAGAAGTTTTATACGTTGACAGGTTGTTACGTCCTTTGTAGTTTGTGTAAAACTTACTTGAAAATACTCTCACAAGTAATATAAGAAAAATAAAACCACGTTGATTTATAAAATCCTAAGTAGTCAGCCTTGTAAAATTGCCGGCAAATTCAAATTTAATCAATCAAATCAAAAAGAAAACATTCACTAAAAACTAATTGCGCCTGTATGAAATAACCCTTCACTACAAATTTACTAAAACTTTGTGTGGTTGCTAAGCACTTGCTTATTGTTATTTTTAGTTGCTATGATGACGTTTCCAAGGATACCGGTTACTTAGGAAACGGAAAAAAAATGACAATTTGTATCTGCAGAATTAAAAGAAATTGTGTACAAATTTGCTACAATTTTTGTGTCGTTGCTAGTCACTTGTTACTACTTATGTTATTTGTGGTTGATATGACGACGCACCCAAATGTTTGCTCAAATGAGTCTTCTTGAAATTTGGAAAATTGGAAAATGGGTGAGAGTGTAGAATGAGTGTAGGATAAGAGTAGGATAAGGAGGTACGTAAGTTACGTCTCTGAATGCGGCCCTGAATCTGTGGACACACTGCATGCAATTGAGGCAAGTTTAATGAGAAAAATCTATACTCAAACTAAATCCGTAATTCAAATGAATTTAATTGTCAGACGTCTACAATAGGTGCAATCAAATAGAGACTAGACAGATTCTTGTCCGAAGATGGCATTTCAAAGGTTTCCAGCTCTCCATACATAAAGCTTTGTTATGCAAAATTCCACAAACCAAATTTACCATTCAATGCTCGTAAGGACCTGACGTTTTGCAAATTGGAATCTGATATACTTCATAAAGCAATTCTAATTTTACTAACTTGTCAAGGGCAACCCCGTCGCAACCTGGGACGAACGAATTCGCAATTAAATGAGAGAAATTGAGAACAAATTTACCCTACTCTGTCAGTTTGCGAGAAATTCTGTCTTTAGATCTCTTCCGCAAATTCTGATGCTCGTGTTTTAATAAAAAAAGGTTATTTTAGTCACATATTGGTTTAATTTAAAAATTATAGTTACGTTAAATTTATTTAGGGTCAAATAAATGAGAGAACAGGAATATTGTCCTAGTTTTCTCAGTTAATTCGTTCGTGAGCTTTTATTCTCAAGTTGACCCTCTTTTGAAATGCATTTTCTTGTTCCTTTAAGACAATAAGTTGTCAAAGAAGTTATATCTTTTCGGGAAGTTTTCGAAATTCCTTTTAATTATGCACTATTCATTGCTTTAGTTAGACGTTCGTCTTAATAAAGTCATTACTAAAGTCTTTTATACATTAATTTGGTATGACACCGTTTTAAGTGTAATCCGTAAATTGGTTTGCGGTAGGTATCTCTGAAAGTTTCATCTTAGAGGTAAAAAGGAAATTCGACAAAAGTATGTTTGCTAATTCACTAGCATATACAGGGTGTTTCTTAAATCGCGGACACGGAGCACAGTACTACATTCCCCTCCAGATACCAATTGCAAAAATATAATACAATAATGCCCGTTCTTCGCTAGTTTCAGAGTTATTAGGGTGTGTTCTGTAGCACATCCGTTAAAAGTTAAATTTTAGCGGTCTCCGTTAAAATATTATATTTTAGCGGTCCGCTATTATTTTATTATTCCGTAACACTAGTTTTTAGCGCTCCGTTAAAATATTACTTTTTAGCAGAGCCGCTATCATACGATCTGAAGTTAGTTATATGACAAACAAATTGTTCTAGTGTAAGCGGACTTATCTTGTAGTATTTGACGTTTACGCGGTGAATTTGTATTTGTATATAAGCTAGTAGGTACACGTCAAATATTAAAATATGGAGTGTGTCAGTGAAAAACGTAAACAATGTCCTCGTACAACAAAAAGATAGTCCGAGATTATGCAATGCTGTTAATGTTTTGATATGTTTAGAGATGTCAGTATCAGTAGGTACTTCTTTGAGGTGGAGGCATAAACTGCTCAAAGAGTGTATTTTAAGTCAGTTACACATTCTTTACTTAATGTAAATAACTTCAAAAATGCAGAATTGGGAAGTTCAAATGGATTACTGAAATTTCTTTGATTTCGTCTTGTTAATAATAACTCGTAGCTAAAATTACGAACGATTATTAATTAAGATAAGTTGGACAAAATACAGTTGTTTGAAAAAAGGGTTCGGGTTACACAATTCAGGATATGAGGCTCTTGTAGTTGTACACAAATTTCCGTAGGTCCCTATAGAACTAATAACAAATAATCTATTTCAATTAAATAAATGAAGAAACGAAATAATATCAAGTACTGCATAAATCATATTTCGTAATAAATTACCGAGTAAATTACCTAATGATTATTTAAAAAAAATCGTTCCACAGGTACCCTCGGTATACTTTTCTTAGCGTTTCGGCGTTATTGATTTTTTGTGCGGTATTGATCGGGGAATCTTACAAAAATGATTGCATGCATTCACATATACGGCAAATTTGCAGCATTACCCCCCTAACATTTCATCGAAAATCTCTGCCGCTACAAATATTGCCATAACGTACAAGAAACATCGATATGTCAGGTACTTATTAAAACAAACAGGTTAGAAATGATAGCTGAGCGGAAGTTAACGTTCCCTTTAATTTTTTAACTAGTGCGATTTAGATCCCGCTAATATTTAACAGATATTTGTTAATACTTAACAGGCATCCGTTAAAAGGTGTCCAATGGAATACCAAAAACTATTAACGGGCTGTTAAGTTTTAGCGGCCCGCTATTTTTTAACTTTTGCTGTACAGAATACACCCTTTACTCCGTCAAAGATTGAGATTCAATTCCTTTATGCTTTGGAAAAACGGGTAAATTTTAACCGTTCCGCATTGTTCATCAATCAAATATTAAATCTTAATAAATTTGGAATTTTTTATACGTTGTATTCCTTCCTCCGAAGACATTCTTTCTGATAAATATCTGTTGTTAAAATTTTTTCAATATGTTGCAACAGTGCATTATAGGTATGAGGTTATTACCTAGGAAACTTGTTCATACTGCCTTATTAAAACACCAAACGTTTAAAACAAAGTCCGTGCAAGCATGCGCAATGTTGTCAAATTTAAAATTTTTAAAATGCGAATAACTCGGAAACTAAATACATTAGGACAAAATCGCCTATACTTTTTCAACTCGGTTTTAAGATAAGAATCGCGTAGTGCTCTCCGGCGTGTCCGCCATTTAAGAAACACCCTGTAGTATGAGAATACTAATTTCCACACTTCGGGGTCACCCTCAATAAATCTTCTAATTTAAAAAACCCAAAATAATAATAAAAAAAGTTTAATTTATTGATCTCTCAATTCGGAATAACAAATTCTTGTAATTTTGGACAATAAATCTTTAATTAAAAAGTTTTTGAACAAGGCATCTAATTAACTGCGATAAAAACAAGTTTTAAATGTGGCTATTAATTAGGAGAATCGATAATTAACGAAATTTTTACATGTCATTAAAGAGCATCGAATGTCTGTTCTACTTCGGATTTGGATGTAAAAGTTTTGATGGGAATGTCCGGAAATTACAAGAAACGATATATTATTTTTAAAATAGCACTAGTAGGTAATACACAGTTGAGAATTTTTGAACGGAATTAAATTATGGTAGGTGGGCATATCGCCAAAACCGATAGTGGTGTTTTCTGTTATGAGTCGTGATATGCAGATTCCCGACATCTTTCTGAACTTGCCAGCTATAACCCACTGAAATTTTTGTTTATTTGAAAATAAGATTAAAATTAATAAAAAATGTAGTGGGGTTTGAACCTGCATATTTTAGTTCAATGGCTTTTATTTTTAGATCACCCATGCCAGCCTCAAAAAATCTTGAACTAAGAAACACTCTGAATAGATACTTGCGTGTTTCCTTATAGAAAATATGATTCTTAAAATCGTACACAAATATTATTACCCTGTTCGCTATTTCTTTTCACTAGTTCTGATTTTTCTGATTATCAGAAAAAAAAATACACTACACGTACGATAGAAAATATAACAGGAGTTAAATTTTTATAATTTGGAATTTTTGGATTACTTCGCATCTTATTGGCTAGGGGGGGGGGTTCGTTCTCGCTATTGGCCAAATATGGTTTTTTTAAATGCACTGATTTTTCGCTTCACCCTGTAGTTCCAATTTTCATTTGCCAAGGTATTTATTGAAAATATTGTAACATTACCTACAAAATCATAAAATTTGTTACAAAAACAAAAAACCATTAAACTTCAAAAAGTATAAAAAAAGTCCACTATGTATTTATTTTCACATAAATGGAAATGACGTAGGAAAAGATTGTTTTCAATTTCAAACCAATGCATGGCGTATGTTTTTTTTTTGTTATGTTTTGATAGATAACTGACAATAAAGAAACTGTAAAAACACCTGAGGCTCCACAGCTGCACTGGTGCTAAGAGATAAGAAGTGCTTGTAGTCTATCTGCGCATCCGCAGTTCAATTGTACGGTGTGTGATTATTCACGAAAGAGCATTTTTAATAGTTTTAAAAAATTTATAAGTGTCGGGATCGGGAGTGTTTCTATTTTTCGTATCGTGTGTTGTTAACATTTACGTAAAAAAAACTATAACTTTTAGTGTTTAGTGTTGATTGAAAATGGAGAGTTTATTCCAAAAATGAAATTGTGCAGGAATATTGCTGTAAGTACTGCAATATTATTTGGCAGAGGTTTTAATCCATAAACAACCCATTTCACGTATTAGAAAATTTATGTTGCATTTCATGTATTTAGAAATTGAAGTGACTTAGTTGTAGGTTTTTCTTGAAACAACGGTTATCTTATTAATCAAAAAATTAAAAATTATACAGGGTGTTTCTTAAATCGCGGACACGGAGCACAGTACTACATTCCCCTCCAGATACCAATTGGAAAAATATAATACAATACAATAATGCCCGTTCTTCGCTAGTTTCAGAATTATTCTCAGTCAAAGATTGAGATTCAATTCCTTTATGCTTTGGAAAGACGGGTAAATTTTAACCGTTCCGCATTGTTCATCAATCAAATATTAAATCTTAATAAATTTGGAATTTTTTATACGTTGTATTCCTTCCTCCGAAGACATTCTTTCTGATAAATATCTGTTGTTAAACTTTTTTTCAATATGTTGCAACAGTGCATTGTAGCTATGAGGTTATTACCTAGGAAACTTGTTCATACTGCCTTATTAAAACAGCAAACGTTTAAAACAAAGTCCGTGCAAGCATGCGCAATGTTGTCAAATTTAAAATTTTTAAAATGCGATTAACTCGGAAACTAAATACATTAGGACAAAATCGTCTATACTTTTTCAACTCAGTTTTAAGATGCGAATCGCGTAGTGCTCTCCGTGTCCGCCATTTAAGAAACACCCTGTATTTTGTTTTGTTGTATATTTCGGTTAAGCTGCATATAGAAATTACTGTTAGGTAGGAATCAGACTACACGATCGTCCAGGACCGACCGTTCATAGCGAGTGATCGTCTGTGACCGGCAATAAATTTTAATTTTTTATGTTTCAATTTGAAGCGAATAAAAAAATAATAGAATGAATTCCTTATGAAATTGCCTTTCTAACGATGTGCCACACATAATAGTATGGTTCTATTTGAAATTTTAAAACAAACAATAGTTTTGAAAGGTCCTGAGGGTGGCTACTTTTCATTTAAAACCCCTGTATGTGTTTGTATGTTTGTATGTTGCCCTGTTAAACAATAGAAATTCACGGTACATTAATTTAGTTAAACTAAAAATAAAAAATGTATTTTTCGCTAAATCTGTCTCCGGAATAAAATTGGCAATAAACTAAACGCTCGAGTATAAATCGTCAGGCATTTTCTAAACAAAACTAGAAACTTTTCATTCTGTGTAAATTTATATGACATAAATTGGAAAGGTTTATAAATATTGGAGTAAAAGTAAGTAGATATAACATATATGAAATATTGTTTGGATTGAAGCCAAAAAGTTTTCTCTGTTTAGATATAAAAGTTCTGGTTATTCTTATTATACCTGTCTTTAGTTAAAGGGAATTAATTTGAGTTTATAAAATGTACGAATTCTCCCGAATCTGTCTTCATTAAATTGTAAAACTTTGCATCGAAAGTTTTTCGGTTTAACTTTCCTGATTAATCTCTCAAGTTAATTTTTTAGATCAGAAGTTATTTTTGTTTTTCCAAGATTTATGTCACAATTGTATCGGAGGGCTAAATAGACGAAAACTTACAATCATGTCCTTTAAAAGGTTTTCCCATAAAAATAAAGGCAGTTTTTAATTATTATTTATAGGATTAGGATTAAGTCCTTTTATCTCTCGTATCGTAAGTTTATGAAAAAAAAAGTAACACGAAGAAGTTTCATTTAAATATAGTCCTTGTATCGGTTTGTTTTACGGATTATAAAATTTTCTAAAGTTAAATGAACATAAATTTTAACCACACCCATCTTTAAACATTAAAACTGTTACGGAAGCTTTTAACCAACAGAACTTCTTTATCAATTAATAGTAGTAATGAAATGGTTGCTGGCGTACTTTTATAACCCGACTAAAAGCAAGTCAGCATTACGATAATTTTCAGTACGTGTACTTTTAAGCTTATTTCTGAAAGGAATGTAGTCTGGTTAAAACAAATCCCAGCATTAAGTAGATCCAAGTATTCAATTCTTTGTAAGATCTTAATTCAAGATACGTTTTAAATTTAGGCTGAACTTTTTTCATACCTTTATTAAACACAGAGGGAGGCATTTTATTGTGGAACAGATGTGGGATGTAAGAGGTCAGTTTTTCAAAAATAAATAAAACCGACAATTGTGTAAAAACAGGGTGTTTCGTTTAGTCGTTCGAAATGATAGGTATGTGAACGGAACCGAGGCCAACTATTTTAATGTATTTAGCAGACTCCACCTGGGTTAAATTTGCAAACATTTCCGACTTCAAGTTGTTTATTGCTATGCCGTTAAATGAAGAGAAAAGTCTATAAAAGATAATTTTATATTTAAATGTGGTTTGTGTGTTGTTTCACGCATTATGGCCATAAGAGCTCATACACGGTTACGCACCGGTAATCATTGTGGATAGATTGCTGTAGGGAACAGTGAAAGAACACTTGCGTTTGACGATATTTGTTCCTGCGATTCGTCGCGTTTGCGTATTATGTTATTTTTTTTCCATTATCAGTAAATGATTTTCGATAACGTACCATCGACTGTAATAGCGACATTTTGAACACCCTGTATATAATTTAGCACATGGGCCATGTCATGTTTAATAAAGGGAGGGCTATGGATTAGTAGCCCCTCTTGGGTGTGCCTCTATTTACATAAATAAAATTAATAAATTTAAAGCTTTGATTACTTTGTGATAATGTGAATCAATTTATAATCCTCTTAATATCTTGTAAGAAGCCTATTAGGGAAATAATGCGATTTACCGATCGGTTACACCTACACATAAATTTACATATTAAGAAACCTTCGTGATCATGTCATTTTAAGAAAGTGGAATTAATGAAATATAGAACGAACGGCGTTTATAGTGTTATAATCACCAGGCGCCACTATCTCGCCCACAATAAGACAATCCCAAGAATTTTATTAAGTTGTCATTATTTGTAATGGAAAATGCTAGGTTTTTTTTGCTATCGACGTGAAAGCATCTAAAAGAATTGGATGTAAGTTTGACCAACATAAAACCGCTTTTTACTAAGACGCAACTTGAGACTTCGATAACTGAAATCAATTTTAAGGGTGGGTTTCTCAAGTTCGAAATTGTTATTAAATTTCATTCGGTCTTGGGGAATATTTTCCTCTATCGTAAACGTAATAGTGTGCTTTGTTAGGTCATTCAAGGAAGTGTAGAATTTCATGGGTTAAGTTTAAGTACAGGCTTTAATGGTCTTACATATACTGTAACTGAAAAGACAGCGTTTTCTGTAGGTGTATGCCAAAATTGAATCAAGTAAATTAAATAATTTTTAAATTAATTATTTTAGAAATCTTAAGTGTGGTTTACAATTTTAATTGCTTCAATTAACTGACGTATTCCTCGCGAATGGACTTAAATTTATGTAAATTGGATCTTGGGTGTGTCAATTAAGACGTCATTGTAGCAGATTATTTAAATCACTCTTCAGAGAGGATATCGGAAACGAAGTTAAAACGGCTTTAATTAACTAAGAACAGCATCGAGATGTTCTATCCGGGAGGGCACGTCAATCATGAGGCGGATGTGTTAGTGAAGTGATGACAAAAGAAGAAAATAAGAAAATCGAAAAGCGGATTACATCTTTTTGTAAAATCACTTAACGTTTCAAGGCTTCATTACGATATTATTTTGTTGAATAGGGCTATTCCAAATTAGGTTTATTTTTGAATTATCGCGATTTTCTTAACGCATACAGAGTGTTCCTTTAACTCCCTTTATTATACTAAATATGAAAAATATAGACAAAAGGTTAAGTAAAGCGGAAGGTACTAAAGTAGTACATTCTCGGTATGGTCGAAAGTAGATAGTAGGGTGTTTCAGTTAGTATCTTGAAAACGGAAACAGTAACCATGGATCGGTGGGAAATACCACAACACCGTAGCTAAGGCAATGTGATATCATTACAGATTACTTCCCTAGTTTAGATCAACAACGGGTAACTTTCACTTGGAAAAGGGTCTAATGAAGAAATTTGCAAACCCACCAATCTGTAAGTCTTCTCCCTTCGTTGATTTCCTCGTTGCTGAAGAGCCTATGGCTCTAAATTGTAGGTTAGTACTTCCCTCATCTCAGTCCGACTTCTACATTTATTAGTGGCGTTTCTAGGGACATTCCAGGGTAGTTTTTAAAATTTGAATCCGTTGTAGTACCTTCACATGAATTTTTTGTTCTCATAAACAAACTACCGAAAGCAAAAAAGTTAAACCATGGATTTTAGAAATAAACTTAAGATCTGCTGCTTTTGAATTCGCGATAAGTAGACGAGAAGTCTTAAAATCCTTCAGAATGTTAGCATTAGGTAAGAGTACATTTTACAACTTTTGATTTAATCAACATTTCCTGAATCAAGTACCTTTGGATTTCATTTCTTTTAAGAAATAAACCTTTAGATACAGCTGTGCGCCATCATACATGTTACCCTATTTTATTTGATTTAGTGGCAATTTACTGAAAATGCAGTTTAAAGCGTATGATTCCCGTACTGCAATAAGATTGAATGAATCACAGCGTCACACATAAAGCTCGGAATTTTTCATTCAGGAAATAGTTTTATAAAAACACATTGAACTGGCGTCTTATTTTATTTTTATAAATACGTTTGGTTTTTGATTAATAATCAGCAAGGATACATTTAATTTTTATGGTGTTTCCAACCAAAGTAATGTTACTTACTGAAGCGTTAAAGCTTGGAGTTACCAAACAAGCTAAAGGCTGGTTAAGTTAAAAGAAATCATAATTTTTCAGTTCTGACTTAGATTTACACCAACCACGAACTTCCAAGGGCACCTCAAAACATTTTAAAGCCCCAGTGGGGATTCAAACTCCTGTCGCCAGCATTACAAAAATTTCTCTGTTCGAGTCGCTTAGGCCTTTATAACTCTTATTTAACATTTTATTTTCGAACCTAACATGTTAATAAATTATTTGTTTATCAAGCACAAGGTCAGGTTGGTTATGGAACCGTGGTCTAGTGTTCAGCAGGTTATTTTGAACACCCATCTCAAAGCTTCTATGAATATTTGCAGGAATTAAACCTTTTCCTAAGTCCTAAAAGATGTTTCCCTTACTGTATATGATGAAATTTTACACAAAAATTGTTGAAAACCATGAATATTTTAGAAAATTTATTCCTTTAATGTTTGATAATTTTTCAGCTGCCAACACAAACTTTAAGATAACTTTTTTTTATACCTTTCACATTTATATTCGAACATTTTCAATATTAAAGTGTTTCTCTAGTGGTAATAAAAAATTCTTGTCCAGGCTTTTAGATTATTACGTAATACTGCTAACAATTTTTTCGATTCGCTCTTCATTCTTATTGGGTCTACCCGTTTTAACTTTTTATCATTTTTCAACGTTGGGTTAGAAAAATGTCCTGTGAAACTCTCTTAGGAAAAATGGGAAATATTATCTGCGAGACAGATTTTTTGTGTTGTATGAGCCTGAACGTCACCGAATATAACGTCATATTTTCAGGTGGGGTAAAGATTTATGCACCGTGCGAGTATTTAATATTTAAAAATCATAAATAGGAATGTCATCGTGTTTTTAGCCGAACGTTTTTTTGTGCGAAAAGATATGGCACCAGGGCACTGTATTTATTTTTCATCACTTAGGGAAAATATACATTCTGTTTTCATTGCAAAGTGTGTTATCTTAACTAAATTACACTTATAAACTTTAGAAAAAAAAATTAGAGAGTTTATATACAGTGTGTGGATAAAGTTTGGAACAAATTCAATATCTCTCGAAATATTATTATTTCTGGAAAACGCTCGGACATGTATAGCGATTTACATTACGGCGCATATTTTAAGATGCTTCAAAATTTTTTTGCGTTAGTCATTTTTTTGTAGTGACGTCATCGACTTTTTTTTTAAATAGAAACATGTATATTTGATTGTCGCATTGGATAGACATTGTTTTTCTCTTTTTAAGCTTCTAATATTTTTATACCCTTACATAAGAAAATTTTTGAGAAAATTGCTAAAATAGTTTTACGGCTCAGTAGGCCGATCTGGAACAGTGGGTGCAGCTCCAACTCAAAGCAATTGTTTAATTGTTCAACAAGAGTTTATTTTTCGGCTTGGACACTGTCGAGCTATAAACGGATATCAATTTGAACATCTACAATAACAATTTATTCATCATTTTTTTGTGTGTCATTTAAAACTATCAACATTTTTTTCAATTTCTTGTTAATTTAATTTATTTAATTTATCTTTTTTTATAATCTTATGTACTTTTATACTCACGATTCTGTTCACTTTAAAGTAATAAGCTTAAATAAACAATTGCTATGAGTTGGAGCTGCACCCGCTGTTCCAGATCGGCCTACTGAGCCGTAAAACTATTTTAGCAATTTTCTCAAAAATTTTCTTATGTAAGGGTATAAAAATAGGTATTAGAAGCTTAAAAAGAGAAAAACAATGTCTATCCAATGTGATAATCAAATATACATCTTTCCATTTAACAAAAAAGTCAACGTCGTCACTACAAAAAAATGACTAACGCAAAACATTTTTGAAGCATCTTAAAATATGCGACGTAATTTAAATCGCTATACCTGTCCGAGCGTTTTCCAGAAAAAATAATATTTTGGGAGATATTGAATTTGTTCCAAACTTTATCCACACACTGTATTCTAGACAAAAATTAAAGTTTTTAAGTACTCGTATTGATTTTCTGCCAGCATCAGCTTCTTGAAACTGAAGCGATAACAGTTGAATTTAGTTGATTATTAAATCAGGTCAAAGGATATAAACCCCTATAACTAAATTAAGCTTAAATAGTTCATTGTTTACTTGCACCAGTTTCACCTTTCACTTGTTACTAACTAAACCCGTGAACGATCAAGCTTGCCACTATTGTTTGGTTCGTCAACAACTGAAATCTTACTTTGATTAGCGCATTTGATATAAATAAGGTTGGTTATTAAGTGGGAGATAATTAACAATTACAAGTGAATAATTACCACTCTAGGATACTGATAGGCAATTATAAATTCCTTTTTCGGCCGACCCTTATCATAACTTTAATATTATCGCTAATAAATTCAGCTCAAGGCTGTTCTACACTTAATATCCACTATTATCGGTGTTTGTTTTGAAGTTTGTTTCCGGCAGCTACCTGATGGTGACGGCTTAATTTTCTATTACGTTATATTCACTTTCTATGTTCTAAATATGGTATCTTTAGATAGAAGAAGGGTTTTTTCTATTTTGGTATCGTAAGGAGCTTCGTAACGAACCAATAACGTTAAATATTCTCCTTAACGTACTGTTTCTGGAGATTTTTTATTTTGCGACGTTGGTAGTAACCGCAACAAATCCTAAAAAAATAGGAACATAAACTCCTACCACCAAAATATTTAAGTAAATCCTAAATACGTATTTCGGCAGCTAAGCTACCATCCTCAGTAGGAAAACTACCAAATTAAACCTGACAAATGAAATGTCATCTTTTTAGAAATATCAAGCAAAAGTTTTTATTGTCAATAAATAATGAGTACAAATGTAACCGCAAACCCTAAAATGTTTCACGTTTCCATTATTCCACTTTTCTATAAAATATTTTTTCAAATTTAAAATAATGACAAAGAAAGTTTATAAAAAGTAATTAACCAATTACTGGATTTAAAATGAAAAAATGTAAGCCACTTTAACTAATTTTCTAGAAATAGCTACCGACCTAACACAAGGAAATATAGTTTATTCTTTTATTTATCAGAGAGACCAACAACCTCAGAATGAAATATTGTGGCAGGTATTACGTTGAAAGAATAAAGCTTTTCATCTCTTCGAAACGTTCACCTTAACGAACTTGATATCCTGCCAAGGGTAAGTCATTTTAGCGAAACCATTCGTTCGATTGTGTAACAGTTATAAGTAGTATCCACGTATATATCTTTTCACGACTAATAGAAGAAGCTCTAATAATAATTTTTATGTGGTTTTTATAGGTCGTAAAGTCATGTTTTGGCACAGGTCAACACACGCAAAATTATGTTTTTTCGAGCGCACTTAAAGTCTCGCTAAAAAATAAGAAAATATGTATACGATCGTATCTGTACTTACACTAATACCCAACTACACTTTTTTGCATCGTTTATGAACTGCAAATAATGAATATGTTTGTAAAACCTGACATGATAAAAAAATTTGCGCCATGTATGTGTCGGGGAAACTGTAAAAACAACACCATAAGTTTTTATATTCATGAATCCGCCATTTATGTGCTTTCGCGATATTGTACCCCACTTAGTTTGAGATATCACCAATGAATTTCATGGACTATAAAGTTGTTTTTACAGCAGGCCTGTAGGATAATTTTCAGTTAATTGGAGAACCAGTTTATTTGATTTTTACGACACATTAAGTTTCAGAGAAGAGATTTTCGCTTAATTGTTGCTGAATTATTGTTAACTACAGGCGATTATGACTTTATCATTAATTTCAGAATTTAATTTTCGTTTCCATATATTTAATAATAAAAAATGAAATACTTCTTCTTTACTTCCTGAATTCCAGGAGCATTTTCAGTATTGAAAGTATCCATTTCTTAATTGTTGCCACTCTTGCCAATCATAAAGGCAAGTACTTTTCTGAACCTTGACCCACGTAGTCGCCGGATCTTAATCCTGAGAATTTGTAACATTGAGCTCACTTTAAAGAAAATGCTTTGTAAGCTTTCCTGATACTACCTATCTGTTACATGTAAAAAAAATAACGTTTTGTGCCTCCGGTCGGCATCACTGAGTTTCTGCATCGCGAAATCTGCCAGAAACAGAGGTTTCTCCGGCCTAGGCCGGCAAAAAGTAGGAATTGAAGGTTATTGGTTGGCAGCATCGGCTCAATCTGTCAAAGTCAAATTTGTGCATCGCGGTCGGAGACGATCAAACAAATAAATTAGCAAAATTTTACAAATACGATTACCTATTTGAGCCACTGTGGTGATTTGAATATAATCTTTAATATGCGCCGGTGTATCCATTATTAAATCAAAGATAATAAAATTTATAAATAAACGTCAATGGAAATTGTAAGAAAATAAATGAATTAAGTTTAATGAATACCAGGAAACAAGGAATCTTGATTTTAAAATCATAAAAAAAATTCCTAATACTAAATTTTAAATGTAAATTTAATTTATTTAAACAAACATCGGCACAAAAAATCTTGTGTATTACACGTCCAGAAACAATTTTGCGAGTGCTCCTACTCGCACTCGCAATTGTGCTGTTTCTGGCCTTGTGATACAAATAACTATTACAGAACAGGTGGATGTTACTAGTACTGCTAATGCACTCGAACATCTTGGGAATAATTTAAAAGAATAGCGACTGCCTGTAGGAGAATATAACGATTAATTGCTTTAAGTTGCTACATTTCCGTAATCAATAAAACATGAAATCTAAATTCTGAAGTGTGGCAAGCTTTTAATAATTGATTTAATCCAGCATTTATAACACTGTAGTAGTTAAATAATGCAGCGTTCTGGAACTTATTAAAATACATAAATCAGTAGGTAGGTAGTGTTTAAACTTTACAAGTCACGTTAATGTGGCTTATTTGCTCACCATGAAGCACGTAACATTAACTTGCGTTACTGTTAGACTTTAGCCATCCTCAACTTTGTGTCGCCCATTTGCTTAATTAGTGAGAAAGTCTTGTTGAGATTTGCGTAGGGATTTATCACGTCTCTAATAATTATTTTTTGAAAAAATTAAATGAAGGTTTTAACTGACCGTGTCTAGCAAATCTCAAATACTAGGAACATAGGGACATCCACGAATGCCATGCTTTTACACTATGCGCACCTTGATTTTTTTACTTTTTTATTGACAAACGAGCCTAACTGTTATCTGTAGAGTGGGGATGGTTATTCTTTTAGAAAGTTTAAATTTTTTCATAAACATTCAAATTTCTATTTAAATCACGAAAGTAGAAATCGGTTTTTTGAGTTTCAGATTTATTTAATAGTTATTTGTATCACAAGGCCAGAAACAGCACATTTGCGAGTGCAAGTAGGAGCACTCGCAAAACTGTTTCTGGACGTATAATACACAAGATTTTTTGTGCCGATGTTTGTTTAAATAAATTAAATTTACATTTAAAATTTAGTATTAGGAATTTTTTTATGATTTTAAAATCAAGATTCCTTGTTTCCTGGTATTCATTAAACTTAATTCATTTATTTTCTTACAATTTCCATTGACGTTTATTTATAAATTTCATTATCTTTGATTTAATAATGGATACACCGGCGCATATTAAAGATTATATTCAAATCACCACAGTGGCTCAAATAGGTAATCGTATTTGTAAAATTTCGCTAATTTATTTGTTTGATCGTCTCCGACCGCGATGCACGAATTTGACTTTGGCAGATTGAGCCGATGCTGCCAACCAATAACCTTCAATTCCTACTTTTTTCCGGCCTAGGCCGGAGAAACCTCTGTTTCTGGCAGATTTTGCGATGCAGAAACTTAGTGATGCCGATCGGAAAAAAAAAATTTACAAACGACTCCTGATTTAGAATAATAGGTGTAACAGTAAAGGTATTTCTCTAAAGTGTCGGGAGTTTAAAATAAAGCAAATAATAAATTTTATTGAAAGTTAATAAATTAAACTTAAAGTTGATTCATTGCTAAAAGTGATCATTTTCCCGATTATCGAGTACTTAATGTAATAAAGTTTAAAAATAAAATCTCAGAAATTCTTCCTGTAGGCATAATTTCGTTAACAAAACGCCAGTCTGGTTATTACTGTAATATGCTCTCTGATCATCCTTAGAATTCATTGAATTAATGTCTGGAATTTAGGAGTTTCCGATGAATAGCGTGTACTTGGGATTTGGCTTCCTCTGGGACAATTAAATCGATTTTTGTTAAGACTAAACCCTGGTTTACTGTAAAAATCTAAAACCATTGGACTTTACTTCGAGAATGTAATTAACCAGGATTAGAGTTTTTTTAAAAAGGTTTTGTGTTGCGAAAAATTAACGTTTTAATGCTGAAATTGAAATGTCCGAGTTGTTCAGTTGTAAAAAGGTTTCGTGTAATGCACTATGGAAGTACAATGGCCTAAAAGACACCAAACAATAAGTTTAGTGTAGCTCTGTATGCGTAGAGAGGTGTAAATTAATGCAAATTATAAGTCTCAAGTCTAGTTTAAACAGTACGAAGTATTCACATGACTGTTTAACATAAATTGTATTTTATTACTCATTACGTTCAAATATTTGAGTTTGTGAAGGAAAGGCAACTAAAACAAACTGCTAATTATAGTCGTACGTCAGTACAACATCAAAACACAACTGCATATCGTAAAGTACATTAAATGAGACATAATATTTTTTTAAACTAGATTTTCAGCACTTGAAATAATTATTTAGCGTAGATACAAGTGGGATAAAGGGATAATTTAGCTTCCAGTTCTAAAAACATCGAGATATAAACTAGTACAGGGAAACTCCATTTACCCTTCAATTATTGGCTGTCGATTCTACTCTGATCGCAGCTCTTGGTTGAATTGATAGGAATTATTAGGTGCTGTTAATAGCTTTAAATATTTATTTTTTGCCGTTATAAATAACTCAAAATATTTGCTTGTATTTTAAAGTGTTTTGGAATTTATTTATTTTTTTAAATGTAGAGCAAGAGGAATTTATTATTTTATTCTGGAACTGTATTTTACTGTTTTGGTTGCTTTTATAAATTTGAAAAGTCAGGTTTAACCTGTAAATATTAATCGTTCTTATATGTTTGTTTATTTATATCCAGATATTAAAGATTTTATTATGTTGTTATAATATATAAATCGTTAGTAGCTTTTTTTTACTGTAGATATTTATTATAAGATTATTTCTAGATTGATCTGGTATCAAAAAGTGTCCCAGTTTGTTTTTTATTTCCTTGGTTTTTATATTTCTATTCAGTTTAGAAAAAGGCATGAAATAAAATCGATGTCTTCTCCCTAGTGGTACAAAACGTTTATGGTCTAAATATTTGAAAAATATGATTTTTAGCAGAAATAACGAGCTGCGAAATGATACAAAACTAAAAAAAAAAACGCTTGGTTAGATTAGGAGATATTACTGCTATTCTTAAATGACAGTGACCTTTAAAAATTTGGTTTTGTAAGACTAGAAAGAGAAAATTAACTGAGCTAATCAAATAGGGTTCATATTAAAAAAAGGCTGAAGTTGCCACCTGAATCTAAAACTTAAATTTTCCTGAAAAAACGTTTCAAAAGTGTCTTGAGGACATTAAATTCGTTATTCAAAACAAAAGTTTAAATTAAAACATGTCCTTTATTTAAACTAGAAATATAATATCAGAATTTAAAAAAAACGGCTTTCATGCTATAAAAATAGAAAAATAAACCTATTTTCCGCTACTCATATCATAGAAACCCGTTTGCTTGGAGGGAATGGAGTAGATATTCTTCTTATCGCTGACTTTTCAGGGGCGTCTCAAGATGAGTTATTCAATGACGCATACAAGCACATCAGACACTTTCTCGTCTTTTAAAATCAGTGCTTCTGGAACGATCTTAAAATACTTAATTTATATTCGTGGTCCTAAAAACCGTTTAATAGTTGTTAATAAAACTACTTTGTAGGTTTTGAATTATATTCGTGTCGTAATTTCCGACTTCCTCAGTAGTTCTGAGCGATTTTTTGTGTTCACCAAGAAAAACCAAATATATTTTACTATTTAGCAAGAATAATTACCATAGTCGTTATAATCGTTCTGTAGATTTGAATCGAACAAATTGCGTGGGAAATTGTTTATGTATATAGGGATTGACATCGATTCCAAGCTTTTTTTATTCATTTTTGTCAGCAGGTCTTAAAACGTTTTATACAGATTTTCTAGTGTATGGGGATTATAAACGAACAATAATCGTATAAATAGAATCTCTCAAACAATAAAAATTTTGTTTGGCATAATATGCTGTACACTTTGCGTTAAAAAATTCTGAGCAAGCTAAATCTAGTCGACCACTTAATTGGTCTACCAGCGATTTAAAAATCTTTGGTTCAAAATTTCAAATATTCTCGACCATTCATCCCAAAATGCGTGGACCAAACTACATCCAGGGTAGTCCAGGGCCAACCAAATTAATTAAAAATAAGAATTTAAATTTCCGGTTTAATAGTTTGGATATTGAAAATCCCAGATCAAAAGTTGATTTTATTAAGGATACTCCCATTAACATTGATCCAGGGATTTTCTTGGATTCACTGTCTAGTGTTTGGAGTATTAGTTCATTATTGAGGGTAAATAAACGTCTAATCATCTGCAAAATAAATGGGCGAAACAAAATTGCGCCGTTAATGAACGCGTTCTTGCATTTCGTCACAAAATTCGCTTCGTTTCCTTCGTGGATTGGAAATAGCTTCTGGTGGGATTAACATTAACACTCATCCGTTGCGTAATCATCCCGAAGACTTTTTTCCTTAATGCTTCATTTATGATTCGAGTATTATTACCTGGTAACAGCACGTGTTACTAAATTACAAAACACAATGACCGCCCCCCCCTCCTCCCATGGTAGAGCGGTAGTTATTTTCTATAAATGCTTACTTGGATCTTATTTGAAGTTTTTTATTTAATTTATTGCATTCTGAAGGAATTTCCTTACTTGAAACTTTAATGAAAATGGGTTAGCGTAGTATTTTTATGCTTTTGTCCGCGACACTAGACTTAAGTGTATCTGCTCAAAATTTATAATAATAACAAAAGTAAATGAGTACCCGTTCTGTACTAAGCCACCGTTTGATATGTTTAGACGATTGATTTATTAATAATAAGAGATGTCATGAACAACCGTGCGTCATATTGAAGAAGACTGTAAACTACTTAACTTTTTATTTTCACGTAACTTTTAATTTACAAGAATGATAGACAATATAAGTCTTATTTTGAAACTAAAGTGAAGTTTCAAAAGTTAGTTCGTTTAGTGTCGTGCTTTTAAAAATATCATTGTGAGACTGAGAAGAAACACGCGAGTCCAACAATGTTAATAAGAAAGTTTAGAAAATATAATAGCATTTGTACAATAGAAAACATATTATTAGTTAAATATGCACAAAGATTAGTGAAACTATTTCATTACTACAAGAATTCAATAAAATGTTGAATAATGAGTGATTGTTATCACAATTTAGAACTTACAGGAAATAATTACCATTAATACATCATTTTCTACCCTGCAAAACTTTTTTTCCCGTTTAATTTGATGATTACATCTTTCTCGGTTCCGATAAATGTTTCTCAATGTGCTGTTTGGCCTAGATATGGCGTTAATGAATTTCTTCTGAAATCGTCCGTATTTTATTTGTTACTGAAACTTTTGCAAAGTAAAATATCCCAGACTGAATACTATAAAAGCTTGGATATACTTTTATACACGGTATTAACACGAAAGCCTTATAAAAGTGATGACAATTTTTTTCCTTTTGCTTTCATTCACTATTCACCATGGAAACAACAGAAACATTTGATTTTATTTAATTTTTATTCTCAGTGTTAGCTATCATTTGATTAATTTTAGTCATTGGAATGAGTCGAGATCTCGACATACTTATTAAACTAATCATGCTATTTCAGAAAAAATACACTTCAAAAAAGTGTCTTTATTTAACTTAGCGGCTGAAATAATCGGTCTTGCACTTCATATAATCTTAGTTTACCGTGGAGGTTTAATTTTTTTTGCTAATAAGTGATATCCAAAAATCAACATAATTATCTAAAAAATAATATTAAACTTGAAAAACTGTATTCCTGTAATTTGGGTCACAGTTTGGTCACAGTGTATGTTGCTTTTGAATCTAATTCTACTTTAGTTCTAGAACTTTTCATCCTATGTAGAACCTTTTGTTTATTGAAAGCCATTCGTCTTCTTTCTTCGTTTTTATTGAATCACAAGCAATTTGTAAAAATTGCTTTGTTGTATTCTGCATAAAAAATATTTTAAAACAAGAAAAACCGGACGTATCTTTCTATTTGAAATTTTAAAACTGGGTTGTTTATGCTTCCAAATTTGGAAGCGTCGTCATAGCAACCACAAATAACATAGCAAGTGCTTAGCAACCGCACAAAATTTTTAGTACCTTTTGTAGTGACATTTAAGTAAGATAAGTACCTACCTTCTAATCTTCCTTAAATTTCACTCAATTTTACTCAAAAAGTACATGTCACATGAGTGACTCACGTTTATGAATACATAATTTAAGGATGTGTTTCATTTAAGTATAATACTATAAGTGTACTGTGTGTTCCTTATATTATAATGAAATTCATGTTTCTAAAATAAAGTTATATCTCAGCACTACTAAATTAGGCAAACTCTAAATTCATAACAATAAAAAATTTCCACAGAATTGCAGAAACATAAAAACACATTTTGGTTGCCTGCTGGTTTTGAAGTTATAATTAAAAGCTCATTTATTTTAATCCTGTACAACACTTGTCAAGTAGTGTAAACAGATTGCGGTAATAGGTGAATAGATACGTTGCATGTGGAGTAAAATTAAATAAAATCTAAAAAACCTGATCCATTTATAATCGCCACACTTTTCTGGTACGTTGCCACTGTTTAAAGCACATTATCACAGATTTATTGCTACATATCGCAAAAGATATGTGTCGAGGAAGTCAAAGACAAGTTTTTTTTCCGTAATGGTTCTTAGAATTTACGAATTCCGTTATATATAATCTTTTTGTAATAATTTGTTGATTAAATTGGACCACCAAAGGGGAGCTTAGTTATTATGGCAAATAAATTAGTTTATGGACCCTATAATTGACGAGAGGAAACTTTGGGGTCACAAGTGCTGCCCATCTGCGATGTTAAGTGTGGATATTACTTTTTGTGAACAAAAAGATGGTAGTATCCAGCATATAAGAATTTTGCGCTAAGATCTTAAATTAATTATTATTTAGAAAATATTTTAAATTTATACAAAACTGTAAAGTTAATATTTTGGGGTAGTAAGATGATCTCAATGTGCAAACTTTTTTTTACTATAAAGAAGAACTTTCGTAAAGATATGATGTTACCAAAACTAAGTTGTATTTTATTTGACTTGTATAAAATATATCAAAAAAAAAAATACCGATAGAGTCTAACGAAATTGGATAATAAAAAAATGTTTGTGCTGTTTAAGTCTTGGTCTTTTAAACTTAAATATACCCAAGCCATTTATATAAAAAAAGGTTTGGTAAACAAAAACCGCGAGAAAAACCGATATACAACACCAAGCGTAGATTTCCCGTGAAAGCATCCGGAAGTAGACAGATTTCCGGTCGGATTTATTATTATTGCAGTTAGAGTATATTATGTTGTTCGTTGGGCGCGAGCCTGTTAAGTCCTTATACAAAGCAACTAATGCGAGATTAGTAGAAGTGGCCATTTATATCTAAAATATGCGTCTGCAGAGGTTTATAAATGTTTATGCCATGATTCGTGGAGGACGTATTACAAGCGTAATTCCGATTTTAAAATGCATGATCTCCTAGGGAGCGAGTACCTTCTGTGTATGTTGTCGCTTTACAGCCATATCGGTTGATGTCCTACCACTTGACTGTTATGCTGAATATTAATATAATTTTTTTCATAAATTTATGCAAACGTGGCTGGACTTTTAAATAAAAATATCTTCAAGAGTTTCTCCTAAGCTTTTATATCTAAACGAAATACGTTTTATGATCTTGATTGATCTTACTTAGCTTACCATTTTTAGAATGTAACTAATTATATGGTAGATTACTACCATAAACCTTTTATCATGCTCGGGTTTGGATAATAAATCATTACAAAACGATTGATGCAATAACTAAATTTGAATTGAATATACAGTGTGTGGATAAAGTTTGGAACATATTCAATATCTCTCGAAATATTATTTTTTCTGGAAAACGCTCGGACAGGTATAGCGATTTACATTACGGCGCATATTTTAAGATGCTTCAAAATTTTTTTGCGTTAGTCATTTTTTTGTAGTGACGTCATCGACTTTTTTTTAAATAGAAACATGTATATTTGATTGTCGCATTGGATAGACATTGTTTTTCTCTTTTTAAGCTTCTAATATTTTTTACCCTTACATAAGAAAATTTTTGAGAAAATTACTGAAATAGTTTTACGTCTCAGTAGGCCGATCTGGAACAGCGGGTGCAACTCCAACTCGAAGCAATTGTTTAATTGTTCAACAAGAGTTTATTTTTCGTATTGGACAGTGTCGAGCTATAAACGGATATCAATTTGAACATCTACAATAACAATTTATTCATCATTTTTTTGTGTGTCATTTAAAACTATCAACATTTTTTTTTCAATTTCTTATTAATTTAATTTATTAAATTTATCTTTTTTTATAATCTTATGTACTTTTATACTCACGTTTCTGTTCACTTTAAAGCAATAAGCTTCAATAAACAATTGCTATGAGTTGGAGCAGCACCCGCTGTTCCAGATCGGCCTACTGAGCCGTAAAACTTTTTAGCAATTTTCTCAAAAATTTTCTTACGTAAGGGTATAAAAATATTAGAAGCTTAAAAAGAGAAAAACAATGTCTATCCAATGTGATAATCAAATATACATGTTTCCATTTAAAAAAAAGTCAAGGTCGTCACTACAAAAAAATGACTAACGCAAAAAATTTTTGAAGCATATTAAAATATGCGCCGTAATTTAAATCGCTATACCTGTCCGAGCGTTTTCCAGAAAAACTAATATTTTGGGAGATATTGAATTTGTTCCAAACTTTATCCACACACTGTATATTCAATTCTAAACGTGCGTAGGCAATAATAGGAACACAATTTCTTTTATAACACATTAAACAGGTACATGGTACATTTAAGCGACTCTATTAATTAACCAAATGTATAAATTGGTGGCAGCAGCGTGATGATGATAAAATGAACTAGGCGTGAAATAAATTTCAGCATCATAACAATTTTGCATATAAATTTAAGGAAGAATAAACACGATTTCAAGCCAAATTCATTCATCATCGATTTGGTTTTGAAATCTGAAAAGAACAAAAAGGATATAAAAGCTGTGTGTTTAATGCTTCAAGTTATGTTGACAGTTTTATCTATACCATATGTTATGTTTTATAAAAATAAAGGCGGACATTGCTTAAACTATAGAATAACTTCATTGTCAGTAATTTGTTCAGATTTCATAATTAAAGTGTTCCAATTCTTGATGGTCTCGAGTGATATGAGCAGTTAATGTCTGTTGATTGAATTACCGCACATTAGAACCATTAAAAAAGGGACAAAAAATATGCTCAAAAATATCACAGTTTCTTGTAGTCGATCCTCAAGCTTTTTATTATTCGTAGACAATACTTTTCTGTTGATTAAAATTTTAGTTGGTGCAAGACTGCTGAAGTTACATGAAATATTAATCCTCTAAAAGGGGTAGATATGTCAAGTAGTACTTAAAAGATCTCGGTTAAGTTATAAACAAACAAAAGTTTGCTCGGTATTATGTGAATACTGAACCCGAACTTATAAGTAGAGCTCAATGTACATATTCTGTTGCTAAAGGCTCGCCTGGAGATATACACATCTTCCCTAAAATTACTGGGTATAGGTACCAAGTATAACTTTTAGAAGATACTAAATCTTTGCAAAAATTATTATCACGCTGACTGTCACAAATTATTGTTAATAATAAGTAATTGTTTTTTTACTATCACATATCACTGCTTGATCATGGAAGCGCAATTCTGATTCACAGTTGAATTAAATCCCATGTGAAGAAATGCTCCACGCCTGTTTTCCATACTCCAATTTTCTATGACTATATTTTAAATTTATAAACGAATTATATTCAAAATCGTTTAACGCAAACACCATGAATCACAGGAAGTGCAACCATGCGTAGTAAGCACATTCAGAAACGTCAAACGCAGGTGTTCTACAGCTGTCCGCCACAGCAATCTACTAATAACGTTTGCCAGTGCCAAAAAGTATATGGGCTCTTGTGGCTATAATACCTGAAGTAAACTCCCTAAAAAGGTTAGTCCTTCGATGAAATTTTTAGTTGATTCTCAATCTTGACTATTAAAAATCAAATTTTATTTTTGTGCCTCCGGTCGGCATCACTGAGTTTCTGCATCGCGAAATCTGCCAGAAACAGAGGCTTCTCCGGCCTAGGCCGGCAAAAAGTAGGAATTGAAGGTTATTGGTTGGCAGCATCGGCTCAATCTGTCAAAGTCAAATTTGTGCATCGCGGTCGGAGACGATCAAACAAATAAATTAGCAAAATTTTACAAATACGATTACCTATTTGGGCCACGCAGCGTGGTGATTTGAATATAATCTTTAATATGCGCCGGTGTATCCATTATTAAATCAAAGATAATGAAATTTCTAAATAAACGTCAATGGAAATTGTAAGAAAATAAATGAATTAAGTTTAATGAATACCAGGAAACAAGGAATCTTGATTTTAAAATCATAAAAAAAATTCCTAATACTAAATTTTAAATGTAAGTTTAATTTATTTAAACAAACATCGGCACAAAAAATCTTGTGTATTACACGTCCAGAAACAGTTTTGCGAGTGCTCCTACTTGCAGGACTCGGCGTTCCGTCTCGCCCTGCAACCTTACTCGAACCCGCAAATGTGCTGTTTCTGGCCTTGTGATACAAGTAACTATTAAGGTTTAATTTTTTAATCAAATCATGAAATTCTCTACCCCTTAACATGCTTTTATATCTAAGTGGTACATGACTGATCACTTACTATGTCAATCAGGGTTAAGTCGGGTTAAGTGCAAAAACTGAAAAAAAGTTGTTTAGAAAACATAATTTTTCGTTTGGTTATATATTTTTTTTTGTTTGACCGTTGTTGGAAAAATATCAAACTTCCTTCCTTTGAAAAATTCCACTCAGCACGATATAATCACATACGATTGTTTTGATAAAATCTAAGTATTGCTTAGAAGCATAAAAGGAGTTTTTCTTTTATCGACTATAAAATTGGAATCGTAAGATTACAAATACAGCAAACATCAAAACATTAAGAAGAAAATCTGCTCACGTTTCTCGCATTAATTTTCACTACCCATCCGATTATATGATAAATGTACAATGTACTTGTTCATTTATAATCGTCGTGCCTTTTAAATATGCGATCAAGATAAATCCCACAGTAAAATGGTAAATTATGTCGGTTTAGTGCTAAAGTGACATATGAAAAAGAAAGATCTTGAAGGGTGTTTATGCTTCTGACGTACTGCTTCATGCTCGGTTTCCTATAATTAATTGCGGTTTCATATGGGAGTAGCTATCGTAATGTAAGCGTAGAAGCATATAATTAAATAAGGCTGTGTGCAGTTCGGTTTTCATCCTCAAAAGCAATGCGGAAGTTGGTAATAATCGAAATTTCTCTAACGCGGTTCCACTACAAGCATTAATTAAGTTAATGTTCGTAACTTTATACGTTTATACAACAGAGAGTGTTGTTAAAGTATTACTGAAGAAGCCAGTTTTAGAAATTTAATCTTCTTGTAAATGTAAAACTAAACCTCTTAGAAATTCTATAACAATGGATAATAATTAATAAATTATTTTTTTACAAACGCGTCAACAAATATATAATTAATAAATGGTGGGTTGTACAAAATAGTAAAACCATTATCAAGCATCACGATCTTCAGGTACCAATAAAAAAAATACAAAAGAAAGTTCAAAGTCGAATCGAGTTCAACAACATTTATAACAAATAACAATAAAGTTCATGAGTCACCAATAACAAAACTCTCGATAGTTCGTGCATATAAGAATGTGGAATCCTTTTTTAATTTCACCTTGTAGATCATGCTGGGATGACTTTTTCCTTTTCTTCGTTACACATCAAGTTTAATAAATAAAGACAACTGTTTCATTTGTGAGGAATTGAAATAAATTAACGATCAATGCACTTGTCAAGTATTGTAATGAATTTATTTTTGATTTCGGACATGCTGATGAATATTTATGAGCTGCATTATTATTTTTAGTGTGTTGTATGGATGTAGCGAATAAATTCTGGCTTGACTGTTGTTCTTAGAAGAGATGAATTTATTTCCCATTTAATTTGTAATGCAGGTGTTTTTTTTTACTCTTTGTACGTATATAACTCGCATTGTATTATTTTTGTGAACATTGATTACCGGTCAACTTGGTCAAGTTGGCTCTAGTTACATGGAATCGCAGCTAACTTGACTAAAAGTTTACATTAGATCACTCTGTAGATTAAACAATAGAAATACATTAAAAATTAAATTTAGGTTGCGGTAATATAAAGTAATCTGCCTGTCACGTTATATGGGTAAGAAAATACCATGAGGTCCTTATAAAGTAATCGGTACCGGATGTTGTATGAGGTAGCTCCGTGAATTTCAATAACCCACAGGTATTTACGAATGTCCAAAAAGTTAAAATTACCGATCTCTTCTTTTCTTTAATTGCAACCACAAGAATTCTAACGTACTTACTTAAAAGCTGTAGCTAATAATTTTCAGTAATTAAAAGTTGTTTCCTAATGAATACAAATAGAATTCTTAAAAGAAAGGTGTAGGTTGCCAATCATGCCGCTTTCTAGACAAAGTGATAAATAAGCTAACTGTATCCTCCCACTTGCTCGTTTAAATCGTTTGCGAGACGTACAAGATACAATATGTTACCTTTTAGGAAAAAAATTATAATAATTGATGATGGTTGAACGTCTTGTTTGCCTGAAGCTTAGAACCATATAAACAAATCCGTGTCAGTTTAAATTTTGCATGTGGGATAAATCGACTTTATAGATATTGGTTTGCAAAATCTAAAAAGTAAAAATTATGGATAGACTTTTAAACTGTGCAAGGTGTGACTAAAATGTTTTTCATAAATTTAGATACTAGTTCAAGGATACAAATTGAATCGAAAAGGTTCTACAAATTTATTATGGCTTGTAAAAAAAAGTTTACGTTACTATGTAAATTTATTTGAAATTGCTTTTTGAATGTCTCAAATAAGTGAAAACTTGTGTTAGTATAAATAAAACGTTATCCTTAATTCAAATAAAGGCAGTTGTTTGAAACTCAAATTCTGAACAGCCATTATAAAATGAAGAAACCCGAGGGATTAAATCTAGGAAATGTACTGTGTTTGAATTCAACAGAAAACGGTTGGTGAAAAACAACTTTTACCCTCCCTTTCTGCGTTTTGGTATTTGTTTCTAAATTTAGACTTTTCCCAATTGACCAAAACTGAAAAGTCGATAATCGAAAAATATTTAAATAATATTGGAGTGAAAAGGTTTGTTCAAGTGATTTAAAATACCATAACAGATAATTTTGCCAATAAAGATTTAAGATTGACTATTCGATTGGTCGATTGGTCAAATAGGAGTGAACATTTTTTAAAGTATTTCAAGGTAGCAATTTTGCTGCTGAGATACGGAAAACATTATGAATGAACTATAGGGATGAGTAAAAGAGTCACTCTTAATATTTTTATTGAAAATCTTTGATTAGCAGTAAATGCGTAGAAACTGTCACTAAACATTTTTCAAATAAATGAAATAATATTTTGAAAACGACAGATTGGCTATTACGATACTGGTATGAGTGTAGATTAATAATAATTTTAAGTGCAAAACAAGTTAGATCACAGGCATGTTGAAATTTGTAGAAATTGTTTATGGAAGTGAATAATGTATGTTTCAAATTTGTTTTCAATTACATTAATGGCTTAATATTGAAGAATGGGTTTGAGAAAAATATAAGTAGATTGCACTTTATTACGTTACAGCACAAAATTGATATGTAACAATGAAATTTATTTTCTTTAGCAAATAAAAATGTATCTAATTTTGTTTTGACCCCTTACGTTATTAAAGTAATATTAAACAATACAGGGTGTCCGGAAAGGTATATATGTCAAATTTGTACCACAACTTTTAGTCAAAAATTCCTAAATTGTAGTAAATTTGTACACTACAATTCCTTTTAATTCTGTGGGTACAAAATCCCATCTGTTTTCGTTTTCTAGATAACCCCTGTGGTTTGGACGAGCCGCAAAATTGTACCACACTTGAGTTTAGTGACATTTAAGGGACCCCTAATTTTCTTTAAGATTTACTCAAATGTTCCTCAAAACGTAATTAAATCACAAGTGAGTGACTCATGTTTATGAACACCGACTTTATGGATAAGTTTGATTTAACGGTATGTTTAGTATGAGTGTTCCTTAAATGACGTCTTTCAATTCGGCCCTAAATCAACAACAATAACTGCTTTAATTAAACTAAAATTTATACGTAATACTCCAACTTTAAGTACAACCGTGTTACAGAATTTCAATTAGTTGTAACATCTGTAGCTACACATTTCAGAAAGGGCAAAGGTACATTTATCAAAATTTTATGTAAAAGTTATTCAAGTTACACTCCAAGTTTTACTAGGCATTTAAACATAGTTCGTACAGATAACCCAAATGTCACATGATTAAACAATTAAGTTCACTTCAGTGATCCGAAAATCGGGATTAAGATATTATATCTTTTAGAGGGTGAAAGGGGGATAATAAAAACATGAGGTTTACGGTAGAGAAGGTCTTCTAACAAGTTATTACAGTTTTGCCAACAAAAAAGTATCTTACGTTTGGGGAGTAAAGGAAAACCTCTCAAACGCATTACCTAATGTGTAAATATCAGTTCTTATTGCTTTCTGATGCGATTTCTTCTTTTTGGAGGTTTACTATCAAAAAAAAAAACAGAGGAAGCTTACAAGCTTATAACTTATTTTACAAGAATTTATTATAAATATGTCTTCATTACGTAAAGGACCTTTTCTGTTTTATGGTTCATAATGGATTAAAAAAAATCAAGAGAGGACGAATAAGAATAAATATGTTTTGAACATCAAATGAACGTATTCTTGCTTATCTTGAAAATTTTAATTTTAAAAATACTTTTGTACGGCCTACTTGATGTGCTTACATTCTAGTTAATTAAACACCTTCATAACACAGAAGACATATATTAATTGCAAAACGTACGTAATACTTATGCAATGAGTAGCTTGCAAATTTATTATGCAAATATTGTCGACATAATGCGTTGTAGGCGAGTGATACATGGAGTATTATTAAACAAATAAACACATGTATCTTAAACATTATAATGCTAACCTACCTGTCATACCCTTTTAAGATGATTGCGCTACTACACGTTATTTCAATTATAAACAACTCTTGGTCTCTTGCTCGACTTATTACACAATAGAGATTATACATTTATTAAGCTTTTGATTTGTTAATAAAGACATTCATTTCATAATAGCTTTATTACCTTAATTGAATGTTTTTTTAAACCACATTTGGATATAACGAGGGGGTGGTGATAAATTATTACCCTACTGTGAAGAACGCAAGGTTTAAAAAATGGAGTTGCGCTCCCCTGGACTTTCCCATACCCCAAAAATAAACATATCGCTTTTGGTATTCAATAGTAGTTCGCGAGGCAGCATTGGAAATCACTTGAATGCGTAGCGAGAAACACCAGACTATACGGGTTCGATACGTACAGAAGAGAGACAGGCATCTAATTTACTAACGCAGCGGAAGTTCGCGATTTTCTCATCAACCGTACATTTTAGCTATATGACTACATTATACTATGTGATAGACAATTCAATTTTGCATTCAATTATATAATAATATACAGGGTGTTTCATTTAAAATAACAAAGTTGCTTATTGTACTGTGAAAAGCAAACACCCTGTATACGCGATATAAATTTAGGAGAATACAGAAATATATACTTAATAAGTTTTATATTTAAACTTCTTTCATGTTTTGATTAATAGAGAAGCTAGGAGCATCAATTTCCGATTTTCAAAACCTCGTAGAGGGCGCCACAGTGAAATTCTAGCATTCATCAAAAAAAGGAAAATGTATCTAATACCAAGTTGCATAAGTGTAGAAAATTTAAACAAAATCGTGTGGCCAGTTTTTTGTACCTAATCATTTTTCAAAAATGTCAAAATTTTTGCAAGAGCGCCGTTGCAACCGTTTTTGTATTTACAAAATAAAAGTAAAAATTAGTTTTTATTCAGCTTAACTAGACTATTTTTAGAATAATCAGTAGATATCTATTAGTTTAGGAATTCATGTCAATTTTTTACTTTTTTCAGGTGAAAGAAGACAAATTAGTGAAAGAGGCAGAGAATAACAAGCCGCGTGCACATTTGAATGGTAAGTACAGTGTACACGCCCTTTGCTATTTTATTTGTTAATTGGTTTAGCTTGCTACGTAACAAACAAGTAATTCAAATTGTTTCTTGGTTTTTAAATCCCAAAAAAAAGACTCAAAATCTTGTGTTATGTAGGAAAATCAGATATTGAAGTTTCCGGCAGGTTCATAATCACAAAACTTTGTAGGTTTTTAATACTTTTCCATCTCATATTGAATGACAGCAAAAGCAAACTTTGACAAAGCCAATAATAAATCAAGACCTTTCGCATCAGGAAAAAGAACTTTGATCATTTTCATACTTATTTTGATATTTTCCCGCCTAACTTTGCAAATCTAATCATGGCTAAGAACATAAAGTTTTACTTAAAGATTACAACGAAACAAGCTGAAAAGAAAATGAGTATAGTGCTGGCGGTGTAATGTAGAACGAAGAAAACTTTCTTTAATAAAGTTTGGGCTTGTAATAATTAACCCAACTGTAAAATTTGACAAGGAATTTCATCTAAAGTATGAAAATATTGACCATAAAAGGTTAATAAATGTAATGGGCGTTTCAGTTTTACTGCCACTTTTTTTTACAAATATTTTATAATACACCCACACAATAATATTGCCTAAAAGTATCCGAAAAGCGTATAGGTAACTGTATAACGTACGTCAAATTAATGTCTCTCTCCTGAAGATATATTTTTACATCGAAACCTTTCTAGAAAACGAAATAATTAATGATGGAAGTATTTTTTGTTCACTGAAAAATTAATTATTTACTCACGTTGTGTATTGTTCATTTTCCTATTATTAGTATTTATTTAATTCTGCTTTGTATAAGGTGCCTTTACGTATTAGATTAATTTATCATCGCTTTTAATTTAAGAACCGCAAAGTAATTTATAGGCTATGCTTATAGCTTTTTATATCAAAGAAACCTGCGACACAAGATCAAATGAGACGATAACAGATCTATGTAAATGAGGATTGTATTTGAAATGTCAACAAAGTCCGAAGCTAAATCTCAGACAGTGGAATACTGAATGAAGCTTGTGAACTTCTTTTATCGCCAAACGTAAAGTACAATTTGTCCTCTAACCTTTGAGATTCAAATTTGTTTTATTTTTAAGAAAGAAAATTCAGGACTATTTTAGGAAATGGGCAAATATTAAGGAGGGCTGTGTTTCGAGAGAAATAGGTATTTTGTTTACTTCGGGATTTACATACTAATCGCGCTCATTTTTCTATAGTACTGACCTACGTAAATGATCCTTGAAAAGGTATTGCGCAGATGTCTCGAAAGGGAAAACTTCGATACAGATAAACCCTAACGCTGTAACTTTCCCAATTCGGGCAATTCTGAACTCCTATATAGACAACACTGTGTCTGCTTAGAAATCTTTGCTTAAAGACACACATGACACAACTGGCGTTACAACAAGCTTGGAAAAAAATGACATTGAGAGGGACGTGTGATGAGGGTTTCTCTAAAAATTTCTAAATCAACAAATTAGAGAAATAAATCACTTAGGTTGGAATAACAGCAGTTTACCCAAAATCTTCAGTTGTGCATAATGTACCGTCGTAACTGGTCTAAATATACAGGGTGTTGCCAAAACCTAATGAAAACACCTGCACATTAAGTCAACTGAATTACACGTTTTCGATAAAAAAAAAATTCTCACACATATTGTGTAAATAAAATCAACTTGTTATTTTAAATTTAGTGTATACTTACTGTCGAAATAGTTAACATTTCTATCTTGCTACTGTATATTATAAATTTCTTGTAACCAAAACAAATTTAGCAAACGGCACTTAAAACTTAAACAAGTAAATTTTGAGACGAGACAGGCAAAAGTGTTTTGTAACTGTATCCCAAATGGCCATCCAACAAAATATTATAACATTCCAACCGTCTTTGATGAGAATTCCGGTGAGTTTGAGTGGCAGTAGCCGCTAGTCACCTTTAATTAAATTGGTGTTGGAGAAATTTCAGAAATTCCTAATTTAGTTCAAACGAACTACGATTGCTATACTTTATATCAGTAAAAAACGAATCGTAATTAATCATTACTTATTTATTATAACGATAAGTAGGCTAGATAATCCAAAATTTGTATACATCCTTGGTAGGTATAATATTTCATAAATGCGTGAAAGTTTAAGAAAAAATTGTCTTCCCACAATTTATTAATTTTCAGACAGTAGTGAAATTGCAAAAAATTAATTTAGTTTATTTTTTAAATGACATCTAATAAATTGAATGAATTTAATTGTGGTTCAAGAAGGCTGTTAGTGTCTTCTGCAAAAGTAAATTTAATTTAACAATAATTAAGTTTCTCTTCCAGAACATCACTAGAGTTGAGTACAAAGTTTAATTAAACATTTCAGTGCCATTGAAATAAAATATACAGGCATACGTACTCTAAAACATGTAGTAGATAAGAAATTGGAATAATAAATTATTCGGGTTTTCTTTACAAAAGTCTTGGCAATGTCTTGTGTTGGAGAATAATCAAGGTGTTTATGGTTTCTCTCCCTGGAGGATAGACAATATTTAGTGTACCGTGAACTTGTGCTATAATAAACGCGTGTACATATAACTCGTCGACTGTTTTACTACCAAGGAACTACCGGTTCAAAATTGAGAACGTATATCTTTTGTATCGTGGGAGTCCAGTTAAGAAGGGGAAAATTCCTAGAGACGACTTCCTAATTTGGTAAGAACAGTACAAGATAGGTAGAAATCAGTTTTGATTGCAAGATATCGTGAGAAAATTGCGTTAACGTCTATATCCATATTCGATTCTTTTACCTGCATTCTGATTGATAGATTTCTCATGTTGTGCATGTATGCATATGGAGAAACGGGAATGGCAGCATTGTTAGTTTACGAACTTTGACATAACATTCTTGTGTAACTAACTAGCTTCGATTTACTATCTTTAAATGCGACTCTTTAGAAACGATCTATTGTCGGCAAAATTGGAAACTTGCTTGTACAGGTATTCAGATATTATTCGAAGTGTCTTTCGCAATTAGTTTATTGATATATAGTACCGTTTAATTTCTTGGCGCCAATAGATTATAATTAACTATAACCCCTCCTGTTCATATTAAAATAAATAATAAATAGAGTTCCAGTTACAAGACAGAAGTTCCTATGCGACATACTCTATTCGAAACTTGTACTAGATGTGTCAACTACTTTAAGGTTTGTAAGAAAAATGTATGTGACCGCAACGTCTTAAAAAGAAATAAAAACGTATAACGGTATATACTAAGAGAACAGTTCGGAAAATTTTGATACGTATTATTATAATTTCTTGAATCTTTTATGAAATGCGTTTATTAACATTCAACACGAACATTAAATTAGTTGAACGTACCTTTGGGTCCAAAAGTCCCTGCGCTGAATAGTCCCAACTCCAACCATCCCTGCGCCAAACCGTTCCTGTGACCAACGCACCCTGCAACGAATTGTCCTTGCGCCAAACTGTCTATAAAACCATTCATGCATCTATCTAAACTGTTGATTTTTTTCTTTGAATTTTCTAGTATTTTTGTTTTGAATTTTCTGACTTTATCTTTTTCAAACTTATTATTATTATTATCGTATTAGTACCGCGCCGTTTCAAACTTCAATTATCATCTTGCAAATAGAACAGTCTGCGACAGAAGAGTTCTTCTTTTTTCTAAATAGAATGAAGAATATTTAGGAAACTGATCCGGTACGTAACTACGCTTCAGCAGGATATATTGCAACGAAAAGTGGTTTAGTATTGAATGCTCAGGATAGTAACAGTAAAAGCTAAAAAAACCAGTACTGAATAAATGTTTAAAAGTCCGTAGAATTCCAACAACTTGTAGGAATCCCACGATCATAGTATTGTTTAAAGAAAGGGGGGGGGGCAGAATAAATATAGGAATGAATAAAACCGAAAATCTTGTTTTAACCCAACTATATAATTTTCCCCGTAGGACTCGTTGTATAGGTCCACAATTTAACACTTAATCTAATACGAAAAAAAAGACCCTTAAACGAAATGGTTTTATCCGTTCCCCTACCGGATTTAAACCCCAATGTAGGTCGCAACTTAAGATTTTGTCGGCTCTACCGCTGCGCAACGTTGCCCGTTAATATTTTTAATCCTTTGAATAAAACTGTGATATTTTTTCACTCAACTACTGACTTTACATGGTTGCCATCCGCATAACGTAGGTACAAAACACCCATGAACGGGACAGATTTAAAGTTTCCACCCGATGTACGACTCGAACCCACTACCACATTAGATCGTCAGATAGGATTTTTTTTTCTAGGTTTCTAAGGCCCGATTGCACCAGTTACACTTAAGTAATAAGTGTCCCTTAAAAGTTTAATTGCTATAGATACAACTCTTGCTAACAATTATATCCATGGGAATTAATTTTTTAAGTGACACTTATTATTTAAGTGGAGCTGGTGCAATTGGGCCTAAGACATATTTTGGTTACACTTTGTATGCAAACGTTTGTTAGGGTTCTTCGGGGTTCTTAAATAATTTTTTTTTCTCTTAACAATAAATATTCATGATTATAGCGGGCACTTAGAGAATAGTACATAATAGTAGAGTGCTCGCGCGGCCGAAAACTGCTTAAAAAATGATTCTGTGGGGCTTTAAACACTAAAAGCTGACACCTGTCTAAATCGATAGTTTATATATAGGTAAACTTCCAAAAAAAGTTGTCCAAAAATTGTCCTGTGCAAAAGGGCGTTATTCAAAATTTTCGAGTTACGTAGTGCATCAGATAGCCGAGGTTCATATCTTTGTTTGGTAAAAATTTTGTACAATTTTCTGTAGCGGTTTAGCTGTAAAAAAATAAATTATTTTCAAAAAAGCATTGTGTCTTATGGGAAGCGCGGAGTTTAATTGCCTGTATCTCGATTCGACGCTAGTTAAAAATGAATTCATTTTGCCGTGTTCCTACGTTTCTCACTCCATAACTCGGAAAGGAAGCCTCAAATAAAGAAATATTATTCTTTGAAAATTAAAGGCCGATGCTTTCTGATTACGACGGTACTTCTTAATATAATTTTAGTGAAATAATAACATAAGTTTGATTAAAAAACTAAGGCAGCTACAAAATCCGCAATCGTTTAAAACTGCAAGCCTCGATCACCCTCCTGCACTGCACTATTCCCCGCGCTCGGCCTTTGCCAATGTCTATCATATAGTATTTACATTTTGAGAGAGTACTTTACGAATTTATTATTTACGTACCTATTCGCTGCAGAAGTTTTATAGGGGTAAGTAGGTGTATTATATTTATTTAAATTAATTCATAGAACATATTATATTACCTATGTTAAAATAATAATTATTCCTGTAAAATTCGCGAACTGCCACCAAACCAAGCGCGGGAAATTAAAATGTCACTTTTATTTTTATGTTTTTTTAAGTTTTCGACAAAAATGTTGCACACCTTCAATTAATAATTTACAGGGTTCAGACAATGATTGACGACAGTGGAAGTAGTCCTACTTCGGATAGCGATATCGAATCGCTGCTTTTAAAAATTAGAAGTAAAAAGTCAAAGAAATGCATGTTTTGCGACAATTTGCCAGGGTCGATGATCACAGGTTCTGACAAAACATTGGACACCATAAAAAACTCTAAAGCTTAGACAACTAATTAGCCAAATTGCTGATGAGAATTTACAAATAATAATTTAAAAAATCTAGTATGGTGAACTACAGTTACTTATCTGGCACAAATCCTGCTATTGTTCCTACATAAGTAAAAGAAACATTAATTTGTTGTGACTGAAATTTGAGAAGAACAGAACAGAATTCAAGTAAAATAAATTTGCTGATGATAATCTACAAAAATCGGGTGAATCAGAATCTACCTCGTTGACCTTGCGCAAAGGTCTTTTTGAAATTGAAAAATCCGTCTGTTGTCAGAAAAGGTTTAATAAGAACAGACTATCCCAAGTTCTCACTGTAAATATTGAGAAAAAAATCAAATCAATTGCCCAGATAAACTCAACTGTTTTAAAGCGAATAGGTTCAAATCACGACCTTCTTGATTTCCGAGACTTGACGGTCTTGGAAATCAAGCAGGTCGTGGTTCAAATGCTTTGATTGCTATGGAGATAAAATACCATCCACAATGTTTTTTGGCAGCATGGTCGAAAAACACAGCAGTAACGAAATCTTCAGACTTACAAAAAAGTACTTCATCCCCTAACCGTGAAAATATTGTGGAGAACAAACTCATTGAAGAATTAAAAAATGGTTTATCTAAACACAAGGTATATTCAGTAACCACAATTATTAAACGGTATTGTGATTTGGGGGGTACAAAGGTACAATATCTAAAAGAAAGTTACCGACTATAATAAAAAACCATTTTGGGGATGCAATAAAGGTGGTGAAGTCCCAAAAAGCAAATGAATCTGACATTCATCTGTTCTGTTCTCAAATTTCAGTCGCAACAAATTAATGTTTCTTTTACTTATGTAAGAACAATACCTAGCAGGGTTTGTGCCAGATAAGTAACTGTAGTTCACCATACTAGATTTTTTAAATTATTATTTGTAAATTCTCATCAGCAATTTGGCTGATTAGTTGTCTAAGCTTTAGGGTTTTTTTATGGTATCCAATGTTTTGTCAGAACCTGTGATCATCGACCCTGGCAAATTGTCGCAAAACATGCATTTCTTTGACTTTTTACTTCTAATTTTTAACAGCACTTCCACTATCGTCAATCATTGTCTGAACCCTGTAAATTATTAATTGAAGGTGTGCAACATTTTTGTCGAAAACTTAAAAAAACATAAAAATAAAAGTGACATTTTAATTTCCCGCGCTTGGTTTGGTGGCAGTTCGCGAATTTTACAGGAATAATTATTATTTTAACATAGGTAATATAATATGTTCTATGAATTAATTTAAATAAATATAATACACCTACTTACCCCTATAAAACTTCTGCAGCGAATAGGTACGTAAATAATAAATTCGTAAAGTACTCTCTCAAAATGTAAATACTATATGATAGACATTGGCAAAGGCCGAGCGCGGGGAATAGTGCAGTGCAGGAGGGTGATCGAGGCTTGCAGTTTTAAACGATTGCGGATTTTGTAGCTGCCTTAGTTTTTTAATCAAACTTATGTTATTATTTCACTAAAATTATATTAAGAAGTACCGTCGTAATCAGAAAGCATCGGCCTTCAATTTTCAAAGAATAATATTTCTTTAGTTGAGGCTTCCTTTCCGAGTTATGGAGTGAGAAACGTAGGAACACGGCAAAATGAATTCATTTTTAACGAGCGTCGAATCGAGATACAGGCACTTAAACTCCGCGCTTCCCATAAGACACAATGCTTTTTTGAAAATAATTTATTTTTTTACAGCTAAACCGCTACAGAAAATTGTACAAAATTTTTACCAAACAAAGATATGAACCTCGGCTATCTGATGCACTACGTAACTCGAAAATTTTGAATAACGCCCTTTTGCACAGGGCAATTTTTGGACAACTTTTTTTGGAAGTTTACCTATATATAAACTATCGATTTAGACAGGTGTCAGCTTTTAGTGTTTAAAGCCCTACAGGATGAACATTTTGAGCCTCTGAGCACTCTACTATAAACTTGTATGTCTACACGGACCCAAAAGTTTGGCGACGTCTCTGAATAGCATTCCACCTTTATTTAGGAATAAACGAGCTAACATCTCGAGGATCCGGACCGTTTCAACAAATGAAGAACAATTCAACGAAATAATAGTAAGCAAAACGGAAAGGATTTTCTAAAAATAGCCTACAGTTCGCGTAAATTGCAACGTCTACCCTACATAAGCTTATACCCCCGCTATTATTAGGTTATTATTTCAGGGAACAGTAAAGGCGAGACGGATAATTTGTAGAAATATCACTAAAGGAAATGAAGCCAACGGAAACCAAAAATGATTGAAGAAATAATTTAAAATTGCTTTAACATTTCTAGCTTCATGAAGTATTGATTAGTTAATAATAAAATAGGTTGAACTGCTGTGATCGACGAGGTTCTATAAAACACGAAATTGCTTTTCAAAAAAAAATTATCGGATATAAATACGAGGAGGCGAGTTTAATTAAAAGCCACTCGAGATGTCGTAAACTAGAGGAATAAAATAGATATCAATAAGTATCAGTAGTCGATCTTTTATAGTTGTTCGTCCTTGTCGTCCTGCGACCTTTTCTTGTGAAGCTAGTTTCTAGAACATGTAACAATCTTGTTTACAATCCGGAATTCCTAGAAAATGTGAATGTAAAATCAAACGGAATAGCCGATTTGACATTTGCTTACGCAACAAGGAATAAGGGCTTTCACGAAATTGCTACCTTACCCCAACTTTTATTAGCCACTAATCCTAACAGGCTTAACTTTTAAATGTAATGGATAGTTCTTTTCTTAGAGTTAATTAATTTATTGTGTAGCGATTGCTTGAGGTTTTAGCATACAAAATACGATGTCTGTTCCTATTACATTCCACATCGGTTGCTTTAACCAAATGGAATATGTTTGTACACGTATACAAGTGTTGTTGTACATAATGCAACAGATAATTTCAAACAAGTCCTGCTCCATTTTACAAATGTCAAGTAATCCGATGTACAGAGATCATTGTGTGTTTTGAATTGTAATACAGATTTCTACAAGAAAAATATCTAGTCCAACAATTACTTAGAGTTGCAAGAATAATTAAAGAAATTGATAGGTTATAAGGAAAAACTTTGAAGCTTTCAACAAAAAGCTGACAGAATCAATCCATCAATTTTTTTCTAATCAATATTGGAATTCTGATCAGTTAGAAATAAGAAATGCTGTTTGGTATTCAATTTTTGGCTTTATCGGTGTCTAGTTTAAACTAGTAATGGTTTTATACTGATACAAAAAAGTTCTTGATGAGAGTCTTAGATTAACTAATTACTATAACAAATCTTAATTTGGTAACCTATAAAAATGATGGCTTAAACAGGTTTTTATGATAGAGATCTTATGTGAACTCGTAGAGAAAGTTTTCAGAATTACTTATTATGAATTTTTATTACTTGGTTCTGAAAATCTGATTTTTATTTGCAAGAAAAATTGTTCTATTAATTATTGCATAAACGTATCATACCTGAAAACGTAACGCTATAACAGGAAGAGTTTTAAGGACCTGTAACATTTTACTTTACATGGGACTTGCAGGTTTTCATCTTCTCCATAAATTATGTTATGGGTAAGTTCGTTGAATACCCTCTGCTCGAGTGGTATATTGCAATGTTTCAAAATTTACTAGATTATAAATAGTTTGTCAATTAATTCTACCCTTAAAAGGAGAAAGTTTGGAAAATAAACAAAGCAATGAATCGTTAAAAATCGTGTAGGAAATGGACGTATAGGTACAACATCTCCTCATCCACGTAGGCTGGATTTTCAAAGGAATAGAAAGAAAAGTTTTAAAATGAGAATGAAGGACTAGAACTATAACGAACTTTGGATTGATTTTAAGAGGAGCCTTTTCCTGAATTTTTTTATAAATAGTTATTTTTGTATCATGGCCAAAAAGTGAATCTTTTTCGGCCGCGACTGAACAGGGAAGGACGAAAAAGCACTTTTTGGCAGAGGTGCAAACAACATTTTTTAGGCGAATATTACAAATTTTATTAACAAATTTAAATTTTTATCTAAATATTCCAATGACATTTGGTCACGTGACCACCCTGAAACGCCATAGCTGTTTTTATCATAGTCGACTAAAAAATTATAAATCAGCGGCCGAAAAAGTAAAAGCGGCCGAAAAAAAGTAAAAGCGGCCGCAAAATAGAAATTGACAAATGCCTACTACAAATTGACACTTTTCGGCTGTCAAAAGATACGTAAAACAGCTGTTTTTATCGTAGTCGCCTAAAAATAGTTATTTTTGTATCAAGGCCAAAAAGTGAATCTTTTTCGGCCGCGACTGATTTTCTGGTCGAGGCAAAGCCGAGACCAGAAAACAGGGAAGGACGAAAAAGGACTTTTTGGCAGAGGCGGCAGAGGTGCAAACAACATTTTTTAGGCGAATATTACAAATTTTATTAACAAATTTAAATTTTTATCTAAATATTCCAATGACATTTGGTCACGTGACATTTATCATAGTCGACTAAAAAATTATAAATCAGCGGCCGAAAAAGTAAAAGCGGCCGAAAAAAAAACAAATTGCGGCCGAAAAAAACCATTTGCGGCCGCAAAATAGAAATTGACAAATGCCTACTACAAATTGACACTTTTCGGCTGTCAAAAGATACGTAAAACAGCTGTTTTTATCGTAGTCGACTAAAAAATAAATTATTTATCTATTTTGAAAAAAAAAACGGTTTGGTAAAACTTAATTTGCTTAGAAAATATTCCAAGGACAATTCAGGACGCGTTACTTTAGATCTACTTATACCCTCCACTAAATTATATCTCGTATAGAACTTTCCAGTAGTTATACAAAACGGATTCAAGACAAAAAAATTGTTTGTTCGAAAAATACATAATTCTTGTCGAAACTCTTTTATATTACTGTTAGCTGATGAGTTTTTAATCCCACGAGTTTCCAATTAATTTAAATAAAATTGGATTAATTTATGAAATCGTATGATCTTGTATTTTAAAAATTAAATAATCTGACCGCATATCAAGGAGTATATACTAAACCTTGTCACATATTAAAAAAATATAAGTAATAAGCATTATAATGAACCGAAAATCCCACATATTTTCTGTCAGCTTTATCTGATGTAAATAATGAGGACTATTGCAAAAGGATATTATACTTATTAAAGCGATTCATTAAAACTTACTACTCTTAGCAAATGTAGAAATAAAAAAAAACATGCGAAAAATAAACCAATCCTTGTAAACTACAAGTCAACTGACATTTCCAAGCCCTTATACAAAGGAGCATTAAAAAATTGAAACTTCAACCCACAATTGCAATAAATGAGTACATTAAAGACAAATTGAAAAGCCGCCTACGCCTATCCCCCGATAGGGTTCAAAGGAAGGAATAAAGAAAATGGGATTATTCTATACACGAATTCTAAAAGCGTGGGAGTACTCGCTTCCGCAACTTGAGGAAGATTAAAGTATCAAATAAAGGATGCTTAATATTTAATCAAAAGGAAAATTCAAAATTAAGTAATTTCAGAGTTTTGTAGTATTATTCGGAGCAACTATTTTAATCCGAATGTTTTAAAAACACTCATCACATTCACTTTAAAATATTTACAGTAATTTTACGGATGTACTAGATTTTTAAAGTAGCATGTTAAGTAAAATATTTTTTGTGTTGCTTGCGTTTGCAGACGCGACCACACACGCTTACATTTATGTAGTTCTCTCCTTTTACGATATAAAGTCTACACTCGACAAAATTAGTGATCCTGGTATCTTCTGATCCTTCTATTCATACATCCAGATGCTGTTTCTACAACATATTCCTCAAATTCAGGAACATTTTATTTGAACTTTTTATAATACAGAGTGGTTTGAAAAACCCAAACTTATAATTATTTCTGCAATTTTTTTCACATGTTTGTAATGATTTCTACTGAAATTAAATTTTGTGTATCATCACTACATCATCAATTTATCTAGAAATCTTTCAGACATTGTTACCTTGCTCCCAGAATCCATTGTCTGATAAGATTCTTGTGTAAGTAAGGAGGTAACTATGTATTGAAGTACGATTCTAATCTATAGAAAAAAATTTGGTTGGACAAGAAAGTTTTATTTTTCAGGGGGATAATATTTCAGGCCACAAAACAAACAGGGGGGACAAAGTCATGGGATCAAACCATTAAAATGAAAGCAAAATATAATTTTGACAAAAATTCTAAACTTTATAATATTTTATGACTTGTCGTGTATTAACATTTATTTATAAGCGCCAAATTTTAAATTAATTCTGTAAATAAATGAAACTATAAAACGTACCTGAACAAATTCACGAAGCCGCAAATTCTTGGAGTAACTCCAAAATAATCACGAATATGATTAACCATGACGGAAATACCTAGAAACTACTCGAGCACTTAAACTCGCTTAATATTCGTTTTGCTACATTAAAATAAACTTCTTCCGGATTTGTATTACTACTTCATAATTTTCATATTAAAATTCGTTTTACAAGGAATTATCAAGTTCCCAAAATAAAAACTAAGCTTATTATTCTGCATAAATGAATAATGATTAGATTCCAATTTGATCACTAACAAGTTGTATACTTGAAGCCTCTTAGTTACGCACTGATGATTTTATTACCTTACTTTTCTCCTATACATGAAATCAATTCGCCTAGTCTATTTTAGACGAAGTAATGTTCTGTGTTGTAAAAACTAGAAACAAGTTGTTATTAGCGTAACGCAGATAGTATTACTCGAAAGCAATTGCAAGGCGTTCATTGCAAAAGGAAATTTTAATGCTATGTTTCCTAGGATAACGGAAAAACGGAAAGGCTCCTTAATGAAATTGCATTCCATGGACTTATATGGGTGCAACGTAATTGGAAATTAAATGAAAGGCATACCTGTACATACGGTGTCATGCGTGGTTACTAGCAAAATAGAGAAGTTTTTGTTAGACATTTACTGCATTCATTCTAACAATGGGTATTATCTGCAGGAGTTCAAAATAACTTGCATTTTCTTGCTTGCAACCACTTGTGTCAATTCTGTAAAGTTTTTCCAGGACACATTACTTTGAAATGTTTTTAGTTTCTCGGTATTATTTTCTACCTTATAAAGCGATGTTCAAAATTGCAAATATCGAAGCGTTTTCGGAAACAATTTTTCTACTTAAGTTAATCCCAGAGACATTCTGGTAAATTATGGATAATTATATTATTACGTCTGGAAATAGTATATTAGGATAGAAAGAGTTCTTTTTGTGTTGAGCTCATATTGTGGCCGAGGCGCACGCGCCGAGGCTGTGCAAGTGAGCGAAACACAAATAAGACGTTCTACTCCGAATAATATATACTATTTTTTCTTCAAGTGTAAAAATATTCTGTTGCTGTAAATAAATATTTCCTAAAAAGTAATTTCCACAGGACAACGCTCTCCCTTCTACCAACTTTGGGGGCGGAGCTATGGGCAAAATACTGCCGTTGCCATGAATACGTAAACACATTATTGTACTAGTAACATTATTTTCATTTTTTGACTACTATCAAAATGACTTCCTTCTACATAGCCAGTTCTATACAACAATACGGATATTATAATACGCTTGAAGAAAAACAAAATAATACTTTTGTAAGAGTATTTTTCGTTGTTACCTTTGCCAGTTAGTATATGAGACTTGATACTAATTAAAATATTTTAAAATATGGAAGCTATAAGAAAATTACGTTAGGCTATGTGATGTACAAATTCGTATTTTGGTATTAAATGTAGCTTTGAGTTTGCGACAGAACAACTGTAAAAACGTGGAATGACAAGTAACAAGCAAATTGCTTTCAGACAAACGTATTCAAGTCGACAGAATACAGAATGCGCTGGACTAGTTTCCTTCCATCACAATGCATTTTTCAAATTCAAACTAAACTAATTTTAACGGCCCACGCAAGCTTCGTGAAAATGGAACAAGTATTTCCATTCATGGCTTTATTGTTTCCGTGTTAAGTTCCTCGTTCATCTAACGAAGGTGTGTTCCACATGACGATGACAAGTAACGATAACAAATTAATGGATGATTCCCAAGGTACACTTCCGATCGCATTTTAAGCCTTTTCAAAACTTTTACATGCATATAGACAAGTTGAAATTTGACCCAAATGATAACAAGCTATACTCTTTATCTTAATGCGTTAGACGTTATTAATAACGACGGGTTAAAATACTTAAAACGTGTTTTAACGGTTATAGTGTTGGAATACCCGTCACACTAATTTTACTTTATAATTAGGTTTAGGTATGAACATTATCTATGAATAATTATACCAGGACATTAGCAAATAAATGTTTTACTTACAGCATATATCGATTATTTAAAAAATTAGAACAGTGTGTAACCTTAAAAATTTATTATCAGGAAGGTACTGGGCTAATTGTAACCTGCCGACAACCTTGATTTTTTACTGTTTGCTTATCATTAGAGATGTCTAGGTCAGTTCTGTGTAAATAAATGTCGTTATACCGGACTTAAATTAACAGGTTTAGCAATAGATTTTAAAGTATGAAGTGGGGAAAAGTAAAAAAAGTTTATAAAGTTTAGGATAATTAATAGGTCACTCCTAATATAAGAATTTGAACCCGAATTTTAATAATTCCTGGGTAAACGTGTGTGGGTTATGAACCAAACATAAACCTTCTTCCTACAAGCCTTGACCAATGGCTAAAAGCTTACGTACTAATTTCGTGGTGAAGTAAAGTTAAAAAATTTGGTCCTTTAATACTCGGAGTTTGAAGCCAATATTATTCAATCGATTTTGGTAAAGGAGATAAGGTTATCGATCAATTATAGCCTTCCTATAGGTGACTTTCATTATTAGAATCATTTTGGGTACTCATGCCGAATTTCAAACAAAAATATTCGATTCGTTTGTTCTTGGCCGAATGGCTGAGAACTTCTTGGAAAAGTAGTTCAGGTTATCGATCAAAAATAGGCCTCCTACAAGTGACTTTCATTACAAAAAGTTCTTTTTAGTATCATTTGGTGTACTCATGCCGAATTTCAAACAAAACTATTTGAATCGTTGTTCTTGGCCAATGGCTGAAAACTTTTCTGTAAAAGTAGTTCAGGTTATCGATCAAAAATAGGCCTCCTACAAGTGACTTTCGTTACAAAAAGTTGTTTTTAGCATCATTTGGTGCACTCATGCCGAATTTCAAATAAAAATATTCGAATCGTTGTTCTTGGCCAATGGCAGAAAATTTTTCTGTAAAAGTAGTTCAGGTTATCGATCAAAAATAGGCCTCCTACAAGTGACTTTCATTACAAAAAGTTGTTTTAACCATCATTTGGTGCACTCATGCCGAATTTCAAATAAAAATATTTGAATCGTTGTTCTTGGCCAATGGCTGAAAACTTAACTGTAAAAGTAGTTCAGGTTATCGATCAAAAATAGGCCTCCTACAAGTGACTTTCATTACAAAAAGTTGTTTTAACCATCATTTGGTGCACTCATGCCGAATTTCAAATAAAAATATTTGAATCGTTGTTCTTGGCCAATGGCTGAAAACTTTTCTGTAAAAGTAGTTCAGGTTATCGATCAAAAATAGGCCTCCTACAAGTAACTTTCATTACAAAAAGTTGTTTCTAGCATCATTTGAGGTACCCATGTCGAATTTCAAACAAAAATATTTGAATCGTTGTTCTTGGCCAATGGCTGAAAACTTTTCTGTAAAAGTAGTTCAGGTTATCGATCAAAAATAGGCCTCCTACAAGTAACTTCCATTACAAAAAGTTGTTTCTAGCATCATTTGGTGCACTCATGCCGAATTTCAAATAAAAATATTTGAATCGTTGTTCTTGGCCAATGGCTGAAAACTTTTCTGTAAAAGTAGTTCAGGTTATCGATCAAAAATAGGCTTCCTACAAGTGACTTTCATTACAAAAAGTTGTTTTAACCATCATTTGGTGCACTCATGCCGAATTTCAAATAAAAATATTTGAATCGTTGTTCTTGGCCAATGGCTGAAAATTTTTCTGTAAAAGTAGTTCAGGTTATCGATCAAAAATAGGCCTCCTACAAGTGACTTTCATTACAAAAATTTGTTTTAACCATCATTTGGTGCACTCATGCCGAATTTCAAACAAAACTATTTGAATCGTTGTTCTTGGCCAATGGCTGAAAATTTTTCTGTAAAAGTAGTTCAGGTTATCGATCAAAAATAGGCCTCCTACAAGTGACTTTCATTACAAAAAGTTGTTTTAACCATCATTTGGTGCACTCATGCCGAATTTCAAACAAAACTATTTGAATCGTTGTTCTTGGCCAATGGCTGAAAATTTTTCTATAAAAGTAGTTCAGGTTATCGATCAAAAATAGGCCTCATACGAGTGACCTTCATTACGAAAAGTAGTTTTTAGTATCATTTGGGGTACTCGTCGAATTTCAAACGAAAATATTTGAATCGTTGTTCTTGGCCAATGGCTGAAATTTTTTCTGTAAAAGTAGTTCCGCTAATCGATCAAAAATAGGCGTCCTATAGGTAACCTTTTTTTACAAACAGTTGTTTCTAGGGTCGGTTAACGTTCACAAGTTGAAAATTGAAGCAGAAATCTCTTTATCTATGCCTCTAAACGTTGCGTCGTTGGCTAACACCAAGCTGTAGCTAAATTCCATAATTTAGGAAAAAATTCGAAGTAGCTGACAGACGTGAATGGAGGATAGTAGTGCTATCGCTCTTTAACAGTTCCTGTCCCATACTTAAAAACTTAATTTTTCGATTTCGTCTGTGTTTACATAATAAAACCTTCCTAATAGTGTCTCGTTTCGCTAAAATTACCAATCGTTTGGAACTAAATTGATTTTCTACCATGAACCTTATGAGGTGTAATGTTTAGGCACCAGACATGGACAGAAATAGGCAAAGATACAGACAATGTATACGGAAAAGCTTGTCAGAAACAGGCAGATTTTCCTCTGAAATTTGATGAATACTTTAACTTTCCCTAGATATGTTTTGGGAATATGCTGTTAGTACATAATTAATAAGTTTCCATAATTAAAAAGTTATGGTAATAACAGAGGAAATGGTAAACTCAAAATGTTAGTTCCTGAAAATATGAAGTTGGCTTGCTAAAAAGTTCCTTCAGAAGTCGTGTCTTGAACCAAAATAAAACCATAGTAACTGTAACAATAAAAAGTCGACTATTTTTTACTTGTTGGCACCTGATTTAAGTGACAGTTGGTATGTGTACGGCCACACACATGTTGTTACAACAAATTTATGTATGCACCCATTATTTTTGGCTGTGACCCAGTACATCAATTTAGATTAGATAAAGATGAGCTAGTAACTGCAACAAATACGTTTACAGTGCATTTCACTTCACTAGCTAGTACTAGAATATTAAATGAATATTCAAACTTTTAAAAAGTTCTGACAAAACAGAAATACGTCGAAACTTCTATTAACTTAATGAACTCCGCAACCGCAACAATTAAGATAAACTGCAAAAGATATTTCTTTGTAAATCCACACTAACTGAGCGGAAAGGGCAAAAAAATTTCTGGTTTTAACGAAAAAATCTAGCTGAATGAGTTTGCTTGCTTTGTTGCTTTCCGTGCTAATGCTCGCTTGATGACTAAATTCACTTAGAAAGGTATTATCCAGGATGAAAGTTTTTTTAAACTTCTTTTCACTCGTTACACGAAAAATTTATACTTGAAATTATATTTCGAACTTTAATGTTGATTTAGTGCTTTGGAACTAAAACGTAAGAGCCTTTTTATCGTCCAGGTGTCTTAAATGTAAGTAGTAAAATTTTACTCCTAATGAATTCTATTTGAATAAAACAGCAGTATACACTAACTACTGTTTAATTAAGGATGTTGAGACAAATTTTGGGACATTCAAATGAGTTTAGTATCTTCGATTTTAAGTGAAAATTCTGGTCACGTGAATATGTAAACAATTGATTAAAGGATGCGTTGATTATTGGCTTCCCTTAATTCGTTTGGTGAGTGTAGACGCACTTGCGTTAATATTTCGGACAGGATTTTTGATTAGGGATTTCGTGTGCTTGTGTGGCCTGCATGTAAAATAGCTGCTACCTCCACGCTTAGCTGGCTGACATTTCATTACACAGGAAATATGTTTTACGATTATGACTGCACTTGTACGTGCAATTCCGTTTTGAACAAACCCGACGATTTGTGATTATTATGGTAACAAAAGCATTCAAATGTTTATTTTAAAGTGTCTGTTACATTTCTTTAATAAAGAATAAAAAATTAGTCGTTTTGATCAAAAAAATTTTTTTGGATGTTAGACAAAACTTTATATTTTAATGAAATTTTTCTGGCTTGCACACTCAAGGAAACATCCTCTGCATTTACCCCCCATTTTGTTACTTTTCTAGTTTTATAGCAATCCACTCGTTCTCTGTGTTATGACGGTTTTGTTTGCTCTGATTGTTACAGTTTATTTTAGTTTTGTTCCTAACATAAGATGGTCTGAATTTTATGTTTGAAATCCTTCAAATTATCTTTTATTGATTACTTATTAGTTTATATTTCCTTTATCCAGATTGATCTACGCTTATAAAAATCTTTAAAGATTCGTCTAAAATTAATCTGAATCAAAGTTAAAACCAGCTTTTTTGGTATGACGTAATTTTTAACATTACAAGTTTACTTTATTGTGCTTCAACTAAATCATTGTTGGTACTAAACTTATTAACAAGCGGTTATATAGAATTTTGCGTATACAAGTTGCAATAACTGTTTGCATAAACAAACAAGTTTTCATATCTGTTCTGAAGATGTCGATTAATTGTTAAAATTTGCATTTATACTACAAAATATTTCTTGGAACTCTTCAAGTGGATTTTTATTTTATAATCTTCAACCTCGATGATTTTTTTCATAAATTACGCTACAGTTATTATCCGTGATTCTCAAAAATTAATTTCAGTTTTTCTATAGTGTAACCAGGGAAATGTTGAAAATTCATTTTATTTCAATATTAGACGATATTTATGTTGGACTACAAGGTCTCCTGACTTGATGTGTCATTACCTAAAATGAAAAATATACAAAATAGTAAAACACGACGCGACGTGGAAGAATTGGAAAAAAATATCCACCAGAGAAAACCTCGTTACACTCCAAAAGTTATTTTTCAGTTGCGTTTGTTAGCGTTCTTTGACATTTTTATTCTGCAAGTTTTTAACATCTACTTCCTGAAATATTTTGATTGATAATTGATGAACTTCGTACATGGAACCTTCTACTACAATGTTTATTTGAGTTTCACTCATCTCACTTCTGGAAATGTTGGTTTTCGTTTTATAAAGGAATTGCTTCATACACTAAGAACTGATCTCATGATTCTGCATAAATGAATACTGATAAGATAGACTGGATCTTGATATTATCAGTACACGTAGTTTACATACCTGAAACCTTTTAGTTACTCAATGATGCTTTTATTTAACCCAATATTCAACATGAAATAGGAATATCCTTAAAGCATTTGAATTAAAAACATTTAATAATCAATTAAATCCTGAAGAACTGCACCACAATAGCTGAAGTAAATATAAAAATAATAAACAAAATATACAGGGTGTTTCTTAAATCGCGGACACGGAGCAAAGTACTACATTCCCCTCCAGATACCAATTGGAAAAATATAATACGATAATGCCCGTTCTTCGCTAGTTTCAGAGTTATTCTCGGTCAAAGATTGAGATTCAATTCCTTTATGCTTTCGGAAAACGGGTAAATTTTAACCGTTCCTCATTGTTCATCAATCAAATATTAAGTCTTAATAAATTTGGAATTTTTTATACGTTGTATTCCTTCCTCCGAAGACATTCTTTCTGATAAATATCTGTTGTTAAACTTTTTTTCAATATGTTGCAACAGTGCATTGTAGCTATGAGGTTATTACTTAGGAAACTTGTTCATACTGCCTTATTAAAACACCAAACGTTTAAAACAAAGTCCGTGCAAGCATGCGCAATGTTGTCAAATTTAAAATTTTTAAAATGCGAATAACTCGGAAACTAAATACATTAGGACAAAATCGCCTATACTTTTTCAACTCAGTTTTAAGATGAGAATCGCGTAGTGCTCTCCGTGTCCGCCATTTAAGAAACACCCTGTAGAATTTTTTCTTGAATATTTTTCAATGCAGAATGTAAACTATGTAGAGATAGAAAGTTTCTATTTCTGTTTCTATCAGAAACAATAAAAGTGTATACAATATACGACTTATTACATGCAAATAATAGTAAGCAAATGTTTACATCAGCAAATAAATAAATAATTACATACGTACTCTCTAGCGTCGTTAGAGGAACAGGCCAAGGTACATAATCATGACAATAAAAAAAGTAATGTCCTACTATAACATTGTATAGTAGGCAATTTATTTATTATGCTTAGATCGTTAAAATAATAATGTGCTTGCTTTAGCAAATCAAAACGCTCTGTATAGTAGAAAAAAACTGCTTTTAAAAGGTGTTAAGACACCAATGTTTATAAATTACATCCCTAACCACACAAACATTCCCAGCTGAAGCTTCATCACTGCTCACATTTATCATTTATCCTATATTCGCATTTCCACCGTTGTCATTCAATAGTAAAAGAAATACATCCACCAAATTCCTTTCCTATACAAGCAAGATTTCCGTGTCTATCATTTGGATGAATCAGATGAAATACCACATATATTTAATTGGTAGATTTTCTTGACACAAAGAATAATAGGAATGGTGCTAATGTAACAAGAAAATCCTACAGAAATAACACCATAATACCCATCGTCTTTGATAACGCATCCGGAATGCTCTTTCCCTTTCCGAAAAGATTGTTAAAATAGAATAAAGATTCTTCAGAGTGCGTATGGAATTACGAAGCTCGCTGGAGAATAATAATTGAGGCTACCAAACTGTACTATGTTGAAGCGTAGCCGTTGAAGTCGTGGTGCGGTATTTTAATCGGCGAACAACAATTTTATCTGAAAACAATGTACAGCAAAAAGTAACAGAATGTTTTTGACACAATACGCAACGCGTTCAATATGAAATAAATCACTGCTGTTCTCAATCGAAATATTTCAACCTTTTTATAGCCGCAAAAGTGGGCATGTTCCTTTTGTTCTTCTCTTTGTACAGCTCAGTTACAGTTAGTATCTTTACGTTACTTTTTTTCTTATTTATTTGAATCATACCATATTATACTGGGTAGGGTGTTCTACAACATGTGATATCGTTTGATAAAATAATTAACGCAAAATAAAATATTAATATTGTTTTGTCAATAATTTTTTAGTGTTTGTATTTTTTTTACGAACAGTAGATATTGGAACTTACCAATAATGAACTAAAAAATATAAAAAATGCGTTTCTACTTCAAATTTTGTCGAGTTCAATCAGACGATTGTGGTGGCCATACATTGATGTGGATCGTAGATGAAACTTTTTCTGCATTTGTGAACTATGACATGCATTCAATATTAATTTTACTTTTCTATTATAGTCTAGGTGTATAATTTACGCGTTTGTCTGTACTGCACGAAACTGTTGAAGAATTAGTGCGAAGACTCGAAGATACTAAACCATTCGAGTTAGGGTAAAAAATTTCAAAACTCAATGCAAAAGACCAAAATAGAGTACAATACGTATCAAGGTACTTAAACATAGTTAGGTATGCTACTTCGGCGGTTTCCCATAAGCGCTGTGTTAATGTTACCGTGACGTCACAAGTAGAAGCGGCGGTCACCGCTGCAATGGATGTAGTGCTATATTGCCACTATAATTTTCATAAACTCATAAAGTAATGCTTCCATCATCCTATATCTTGCTCTAAACGAAATCATGGCCTATGTATTATATGTTTCAGAACCTACATTGTTTTCATACATATTTTTATGTAGAAACTAAACAATAAATTTGCGAAAATCACCAATTAGGCATACAATATTTGTAATATATTATTTTGTGTAAAAGAAATATTTCTGTAGAGTAGGTACATAAGTTTCCTGTGAGTAATTACATTAATGTAAAAAACAACAACAAATTTTGGATATGCGTAAATATATTGACACAAGAAGCAAAGAAAATTAGTACCTATTAAGAATATGGGTGGCTGTAAAAAAAGCCCGGGAAAAAGTCCCTAAAATATAAGCCCGGTAAAAAAAGCCTCTGGAAGAAAAAGCTCCGGTAAAGAAAGCCCCGCTAAAGAAAGCCCCTGGAAGAAAAAACCCTACGTCTCAACTTTGATATCGAGGGGGAAGTTTAAAACCACCATGAAGTAATTTTATAATTCACACGATTCTAAACCAACATTTATTTTTTGCGCTACTGAGCTGTATTTCATTGTTTACCGCGGTTGTTTCCAAGACAGTAAGTTATGTTTACTAGTTGCTAAGGATAAAGTCGTCGGTAAAATACTTTGGGGTTCTAGAACGGTAAGTAAATTTATTCAAAACGAATGTGCCATGTAATTTGATAAATTAATGTCAGTCACAAATGTCAGTTTAGTTAAATAAAATGAATGCAATTTCCAATGTTAGTTAAAACAAATCCTGGAGCTTTTAATTTCTCATTTCTTGTAACAAAGTACGCCAGCAACGATTTTTCATCAATATTTGTACTTTTCTTGGTACACCAATTTTTAAAATGATTGTACCTTCGTAGCGTCTCTCTGGACTTCTCAGGAATGAGAACCGAACACCCCACAGTCCAAGCTCCTTCTATTTCGTTTTCGGAATCATTTTCATTAATTTTTAGCACGGAACTCAAAAATAATTTTCACAAAAAACTGCAATGGCGGTAACTGTTTACAGATTACTATAGAAACGCAATATATCAATCGACAATACGGCAACGTGATGTGGAGACTGACAATTATCGCATTTAAATCTGTATTAACTAATTTATTAAAAATTCTTTTTACCGAATTCAGCAGCGCAAAAAACGTCATAAGCATCACGAACGTTAAGGATTACCGATCTCAGACAATAATTGGAGTCGTCGCTGCGCTCCTCCTCCAAACTATTGTCTTCAATCGGTAAAATGTCCTTACCGTTCTTAATACTTAATATACTATATTTTACTATATCATACATACCTATTTACTTGTATAAATTTATTCAAAATAAAAATCGGTGCATTAGATAAAACAATATTAATAAAATTACCGAAAAATTACAGGTAGGTAAATAAATATCTATTGTTCACGAAACCTTATGTTATGCCCCAATAGTTTTAACAAACTTTCAAAAAAAATTTCAGGGGGCTTTTTCTTCCGGGGTTTTTTCCTAGGACTTTTTCTTCCGGTGTTTTTTTTCCTAGGGCTTTTTTTCCGGGGCTTTTTTCCCGGGGTTTTTTTTCCCGGCTTTTTTTTACCTAGATTCATTCGCCAAAGAATATTTATACGAATAAACTTTTTGAATAGTAAAAGGGAAGAAGAAAAGCGCCAGTTATACAAACGAAAACGGGAGAGGGATGACTGTAAACTGTCAAAAAAAATGAGAAAGACCACTACATAATCTCAAGTATTGCTCGGAATGCCCACCAATCAACTGTTTTTTAAGTCTTTTTGTAATCAGTGTTAATTTAATATTATATTCATTCTTGAATCTAGGTAAAAAAAGCCCGGAAAAAAAGCCCCGAGAAAAAGCCCCGGGAAAAAAAGCCCCGAAAAAAGCCCCGGAAAAAGAAGTCCTAGAAAAAAAAGCACCGGAAGAAAAAGCCCTAGAAAAAGCCTCCCATTTTCGTGTGTATAATTGGCGCTATTCTTCTTCCCTTTTACTATTCAAAAAGTTTATTCGTATAAATATTCTTTGGCGAATATACACTGCTATAATATCCTGTTTTATTTTTAAACTTTTTCAATAGTTTACTGTTAATTCCTTTGCGATGGTTTACTCCTTTACCAAAATACTTGTTAAAGAATTCTTCCCATATCCAGCGACATAAAAATACGAACATCCGTTCAACATACTTTGCAAGGCGTTAAATATAATATGGTAAAATATGTAAACTATAATAAAATGCTTATAATAAATATAAAAAACTTTAAACTATAATAAAGGGGTAAAGAATTTTGCGAACTACGATATACGGAATAGCAGTCAAACGCGTACTTTCGCTGTAAGCCTGTTAGCTTGTCTACTTGTGACGTGCTACACCCTCTCCCGCGAGGGGCATCAAGGAACTGAATTGTGCGTTAGGAGCATACCTAACTATGTTTAAGTACCTTGATACGTATGCTACGATTGTATCATGATACTTTTCATCGCTTTTCATATATTTTCGTTTTTCTTGACTAACCCTAAATAGTCCAGGAGCTAGCGATATATTTTAAGACTAATTTCTATCAAGCTGAAATTTTTTTTATGAGCTGGTATGGTTATGTCTGCCAAATGTAGATGGTCGGCAAAATAGGACCGCGGGACATAAAGCGCCCAGAATTTTTTTGTTTTTAATTATTTTTTGATGAAATTTACAAACTTCAATCAAGCTAATTCCTATTTTGCTCGTTATTTAAGACATTCCGACAACAAAAAATTAACTGTCCGACATAAGAGTCGGAACTGAATCAGTGTCTGCCGTTTGGGGTTCGTATTGTTTTTAAGACATTTGACTTATTACCATCAACCTGATTTTTTTTAATAACTATATACTAATTTAACAAACACAAAAATCACCTTGTCCGACAATTTGAGCGGGACAGAAGCACTCTCTGACGTCCTGGATTGGTTAGTTGGCCAATTTTTTTTCTTAGCGCTATGTCCCGCGGTCCTATTTTGCCGACCACCTACATTTGGCAGACATAACCATACCAGCTCATAAAAAAAATTTCAGCTTGATAGAAATTAGTCTTAAAATATACCGCTAGCTCCTGGACTAAAATGAGTTGTCCTCTATGTGTCCTATTATTCTCCGTATTTTCTTCTTCTAGGGTAGATTTTGATTTGTTTTTCCCAGTTTTTAAACTCGGAAACAGTTATTCGGATTGAAATTCAGAAATACAGCAACTTGATGTTGTTGATGTTGTTTCGTAACGAGTTAAAAATTTTAATCCCAAACAAATTTAAACGCAACTAAGATTAAATCTACAAACTTTCCGCAGTAACGCAACTATGTTTTTTATAGTGTGGCCACAATGGCCTCTCCTTATTTAGCAAACCACTTGAAAGATGTAAAAGTTAAGAAACATTGTCGCCTACTTTGATGGCACTTACCGTATTGTAATTGTAATAAATATCACCTACAACACTCATAATATTAATGAATTTTATTTTTTATGTTAATAAACGTTGCTAATTTTTTTAAAAATCATTATTTATTGTTTGTGTTGTCGTTTTAGTACGTTTTGTGGGCGAAACAAGTATTTTAATTTTTATTCATATGAAGTTACAACGAAAAATACTTATGTAGATGAATAAATCATATTATATTTGACAGGGTGCTTATTTTATTTCAAGTTTACTTTTAGTTTAGGTTAGTACTAAATATTATTTATAATATACTCAGTTGTTGAATATAACATTCACTCATAATTTTTTTAGTTATCTTTTAACACATTCCGCTTTGATAAATTAAACGTTAGACACCTTAAAATATGTGACCACGTCTAATTTCAACAAGAAAAAAATATATTCAAAAGTTTACAATTAGTTTTTATTGCGTGGGGTCACATAATTTACTTCTTCTAGGAATTAGTGTTATAAAAATTCATATCTAACTGTAGTTACTTAATTAGCATTTTTTGATTACCATTTCTTAACTGCTTCTGCATTTATTAAGCGGTTTTCAACAATTCGTCATCGACAGTTTATTTCGCTGTAGGTATTAATGCTGCAAAGTATTTTACTTCCCTTAACACCAGCTCTTTACGTATACAGAACACAGTTGCATGGCAACTTGAATCTTCTTTTTGTCCTTGGATTATTAATTACGCTATTAAGCCAAAACAGCCCATTTATGTAAGCTATATTGAAAAAATATGTATTCGTTGTTGTGCACGGTATTGAAATTATCATCCGTAATCTACCAAAGGGTATAATAAAGGAATTATTTATTGTGGTTCTTTCGACCAGTTTTATTCTGTTTGAAAAGTTGAGGCACTATGCCTTTTGTGACGATGTGTACCCATCCTCTATAAAAACGTATTTTCACGAGATATTAAGGGTGGGTCGTTTTGAAATGATCACCCTGTATATAATTAATTGTTTTATCTGTCAAAAAAGTATTTGTGTAATACGTTTTGATGAGTCACCCTGTACAAGATGTTGAAAGTAGTGTTGAGAATATTAAATTGTGAAAGATTCTCAAATACATTTTATGGGTACTTAGCTACTTATAATTTTCTTTGTGCATTACGATCATTTAATTTTAGCTGCATATTCTCGAATTTTCTAACAAATTACGAGCGCACATAGTTATAAAATTTATGCGGTGTGAAATTCGTCCTATAAAACAATAAAACGCATATCGTAGTTATTTTATAGGTTTTCTCTAGCCTTCGCGGAATATGCGGAGCAACAGACACATAAATGTTCTGTTATTTGGTTTTTATAAAGTGTATAGTAGTAGTCTCTGAAAGCTATTTCTCCTTATTTGTCAGGACAATGGAAAACTATAAACTTTTCACGATCGTAACACAACTCGCATTAACCCTAATGCAATTATAGAGCAGCAATTGACGCCGTTTTCTAACAAATTTCCCATTTCTTAGCAACACCATCGTTAATGAGAATTGCCAGAGACTTAATGGGCATTGTTCAGGTTTAATAAAAAGTACACTGGAGGGCTACTTACACATTTCTTCCCCAAGCACCCAAGTTTCTGGTTTGGAATTAACTTCTACAAGTACAGTTGGAGTACAGACGAGTAGCACCATTAAATCAGCTACACTTAAATTAACCAAGAATATATTGGTACTGTTACGCATATCTTTAGTCTTGAATATAACAATAGGCACCATAATGTTTCCGATAACACCTAAGCACATGATTATTATACAAAATACCATGGAAGTAGTCCTGATGTATGAGGGAAAAACAGGATTCAATGTGTCATTGTAATTAATCGAAGTGAAATTGGAAAAATTTGTTGCATCCACGGTTGATGTATACACGTGATAATTAGAAATCGAAGAGTTGATATTAAAATCTATTGCTGGAGTTGTATTATTTACATTAAACGACGTCGTAGTTGTTACCACAGACACTATTGTTGAAATCATATCATAGTTTGAATGAAGTGGTGTTTTCTTCTTTTATTACACTTAGGTGTTGACAATATTTACGTTTTATTTTTCTTCTGGCACACTTTTACACGAGTTGTCGCAGAATAGGATCTTGACTCCGTGGACTTTTATTACTATTCGGTTATCATTTGATTTTCTTCGTTTATTTGCTATTGATTTCTTTGTTTTTCCTATGTTTACGTTTACGCAACCCATTTTCTTAATTTAAGTGTAAAGTTTTCTCTAAATTTTATTTCATTGTTTATAAGCGCAAGCGGACGATGTCTTTCTTGTAGCGATTTAATCGCAACAGCCAGAAAGCTCTTCAAAGTTGTGATGTTTTAATAAACTCAGACTTGCAAACTTTTCTTTTATTATTACTTCTATCATGACACGTTAAAATAAACAAGTTATGCTTTGGAAGTTGAAATGTTGCGGCTTTTCCTACAGTCAGTTTCCTGTAATTACTTTTAAGAATTTTCTTGTATTGGTCGACAAACTTAATTGAGAAACTTTATTATATTTTAAGACTTCACTATTATTTATGTTTACTCACATACGAAAAAAAATTAAAACAGTAAAAAAATCGTGCTTATAAATTTGTTTAGTCTGGGCTAATAACCGTTGCGTATATTTAAAAAAAAACAGCAAATATTTATTATCTTTCGGACAGCTAGACGATGTTGTTTCACATTTTTACTTCCTGAAATTTATGTAAATAACAGAAAATAAGTTTTCATTTTTAAATTCGAAAAAACTTTTATTTTAAAAAACTACACTTATCAAACTTTTTTCAGTCTTTGTTAAAATAAATGGGATACTTGGAAGTCGTCATAATTTTTCTCAGCGAGTCTAAGAAAGTGCGATCTTAACGGGTTGTAGAAACCGACTGGCATCGAGCATGGCGAACACGACCAAGCGCCAGTTTCATTCACCAAGATATACCTATATAGATATGCAGTCACCCAATCATTTCCTGGGTCTGCTTAGCGCAGCCGCGCGCTTTCTGGCAGGAAGAAGGAAAATTGGACAACCACAAGGATGTTCAATTCTTTACAATTTTCGATGACTTGTACGTTTAGATTCTTTGCATACCGTAAGGATTTAAAAAAAATACACCGATTAAGCTTTGCTATTAATAGATACAAGAATTTTTAAATTTCAGCTGAAATTGCGTTCTTTCAGGATGTAGCTCTTATCACAACGCGTCACGGTGACGCATCTGCGCCACTAGTGAAAACTTTGGTCTAACAACCAATAATTAATTTTTATTATAAATTATTCATTTCTTTTCTCTAAATAATTATTTGTGTCAAATTTCCGCCCCTCTACGCTTTAACTTTTATTCCAGAAAAAAAGTTTGTAACGGATATTCCTACGATTAACTGCATTTTAATTTTATGCTAATAACAGGTGCACAGTTTATTATTCACGAGCCCCAAGCACATAATATGCATAGCTTGTTTGATAAAGATAACGTTATTTACGTTTTAGCTTCCAACAATGTGTTTGTTGCAATGTAGTTATTATCAGTGCCCTTGAAACTTTAAAAAGCTAGGGGAAACATGAAATATATAAAAGGTAAACAAACTGTGGTGCGGAATTAGTATATAAGTGGGAGTGGGAAAGCTTTCCCTAGAGTCGAGTACTAATGAGAGGTTTATGTGAGGCAGAAAGTAAAATTTACAAAATATTTTTCTGGTTTTATGTTTACATTTTGGGTGTTAAGAACTTTTTCGCTTTTATGTTACGTAAACACATAAAATATCACTAGGACTAACATTTATTTGAAGTTTGTTAAATTAATTCCATATCAAACGTTTTCAGAACGCCTACATAACGTTTTTCAGCTGTCACCGTGGTATTTTATTTTTACTGCATAATAAATTCCTGATTCTTTTGCAAATAAGCCCTTCGTCATTTTCCATATTCAAATAAAACAGGCATGTCAAAATATTCCTGCGTTGCATTTCTGAACAGAAGAAAATTCTTTTGTGTTTATATGAATATAGGAAAACTTAATATCGAGATATTTATAGAAACAATATCAACATTGTTTGTTTATTGGTTTTCTTTCTATACAAATTTGTTACAAGAATAAAGAATGACGTTTACTTATGATGTTTAAAAGTTTTAATATTACAACCCACGTTTCTTCTAAGTTTGTCAAAAAGGTATTTTCAAACTCAAACTTGGTTTAAGAATATTTCTTCAGATTTTCGTATACCTAAGACATTTTTTTTTTAATTTTACGCGAATTGTAATTGTCTTCCAGGCCTAGACGCGTTTCGTGAAATAAGTTTAGACAGAATATAGAAACGTTTTTATATCTTAAAATATATGAACAAAACGCTAAAGGCCGGATGGATAACAAAATATGTTAATGTTGAGCAATTAATAACTGTTAAGGTTATCATTTTTTGATTTGAAGTATTGTTGATAATGTGAAAAAAATGTTTGAAGTACATGTTACCCGGAAGTTCCGTGTCATATACATTCTGTTGATAATTGTTTGTAGTATATACTACAAAGATTTTAAAAGTTTAATAAACTGTGATAAGATAAGTATGATCTATTGAAGTAAAAGGAATTCCACACATGTTGAAAAATTATAATTAATTTTTTTTTAAATAAAAATCAAATGGTGGTAAATGTTTCTCTACAAAAATAAATCTGTAGATTACAATAATATGAATCGACGTTAAGAGAATTGTCAAATGAAAAAAAAAGCCAAAATTTTAAGTTCCATCAGGGATTCCATGCAAGAACTTCCACCATCAAACCGTGTTCTTTTTCCCACATTACTCTGATATTGGACTACAGAAAATACCACTTTATTTCCCTCTATACCTACTAACATCATTAATATAGTTGGCGTGTGCTTTGACCTCAAGAAAAACGTTCCTACTTCTTTTTTTTGTGAGTACGCCACAAGCTGCCACCATGCGTCTTCAACCCCCATTTTTGGATGCGTAAATTGATGCAGATATATGCCGCAAAAATTTTGCTAAAAACTGTAGGAAATTGTTCTGGTAACCAAAAAAATAGAAATTATACATTCTACATCCAAAAGTGATCAAATAATAATTTAATATTCAACACATGGATTTTTTATTATTTTTCAAAACCTTTAAAGTTAAACCGTGTGTGTTACTTTCGATCATACTAACACACGTTCAGTTTACTTTATTTTGTAGAGACAGGGTCAGTTTCTAGTACGAATCGGCTATAGACGTAAGCTTTTAGTTTCCAGTAATAGAATCTGCGAAACAAAAAAAAAACAGTTTTTCCCTTGGGTGCATTAGATTCAAGGTTTTAAATGCGGACTAAATATAGCTACCCATCACTGAACACTACGTGTAATCGAGCATTAATCTCGTCAACCCACGCAACATTTTCAGAAATCCGATACATTACACAACTTTCCTTTAGCTTGGCTTGTTAGATCGAGTACTGTTCCCAGGATAAAAGTTTCATGTCAATCTCTACGTGATTTCAAAGTCGCCGGTGTGTCCTCGACGAAATGCATTTTCTGTTAGAGTTAATATTGATGTCTATTCGAGCAGGTTGTTTCTATTTCATTTGAAAAGTTAAGTTATTATCACAGAAAATTAAGAATTGACTAATTAGTACTAGCATCTCCTTGACGTATAGCTACTTTAAGTTGTTCGGATAATGTAGACTTGATTTAGAATAATGTTGCATAAGAGTTCAGATAAAAAGGAAATTCATGTCAAAGGAATTGCTGTTCTCAAGAAATATGTAAGAGAAATATGTATAAAATACAGGGTGTGTAAAAATGGTGGTGCAAGCTTCAGGTAAAGTTATCCCTTGAACAAAAATAAGGCAAAAAGCTTATTGCAAAACAACTGGCAAAGGCTTCCTGAACTTACACGAAGCCCTCAAAGTTCAAAATTTGTAACAGTAAAGAAAGCTGCTATTTCAAAATCAAGTTACCTGATGCGTACATTCAGTGATAATAGCTAAAATTTATTACCATCGATCGTTTAAAAGTAAAAAGAAATTAATATTTTTTATTATTTCAAATCATTTAATTTTTCTATATGCGTAAAAAATAGATTTGGCAATATTGCAATGTAATAGTGTTAGCTTTAGCGTCTTTCAGAGTGCCTTGATGCAATGACAGCTAATAAATTGTGGTCATCAGTGATCAACTTATCATAGTAGGTGGCTACAAGGTTGCCAAATGTACATTTCTTAAATTGTTTTGCTGAGGGGTAGCCATGCGCCAATGAACTTTTTTGCAATATACTTTTTCCCTTATTTTTGTTCAAGGAATACTTTTACCTGAAGCTTGCACCATAATTATTACACACGCTGTATATGGGGAAAAAGCTCAACAGTTTTATTGCATCTGCACCAATTTATAAGCCCAGAGTTCATTTTGGATGGTTTATTTTTTAATCCTTGTCAATTTAAGTAAGTACTGGTTGCATCCTTGTAGACTATTAAATAATTTCACTATTCACGTCACATTTCGCGGAAAAATTTTACAATTAGGACTTATAGTTCAGCACGCAGCCGATTTTTCATACGCGAATTGCAATTTGGAATTAGTTTTGTCAATAAATTAAAATAAAATTGGGTTTTGTTTAACACCAAAATGCATATTTATAAATCAGCTGATAATTGCATATATTTCATATTTTAACTGCGTATTTAAATTTGAATGCATAATTTGGCATTTTATAGTGCATGCATAATAATATTGCATGCATTCAAAGCTACACAGAAATATACTTTACAATCTTACTGTCTTGTAAACAAAATGGCAAATAAAGGAAACGTAAACACGTACTAAATAACAAGGGACGAAAATGAAGGAAAGAGAATATCAGGATTAAATTACCAGTTATTTTATTAGAAGCACTATTCAAACCTTAATGGTAACTTGAAGAAGCTTGAAATGTTTATAGAAGATGAAATTTTCTAGACCATTTTATTTTAAGTTATTTTCCTTGAAATATTTGTTTACCATTTCACTTTCTAGGAAATATGAATCTTAATTAGAAGTGAAAGCTCTGTTTAAATCAAAGTCTTTTAAATTCTTGGCACAATTTACTTTTCCAAGACGTTCAACAAAAAATATTGAGATAAAATCGGATTTATTATTTTTAATATCCGATATGCTTTTTACATATCCAATTTCTGAAAACAAATTCTGTTGAGTGTGTGACTCTATGCACGTGTTTGTATCTGTGCCCTACATAACCTGATAACACACTTTTCTGTTGTTTGCTAACGTCCTTTAACCGTACTTTGATGTGCTTAAATTAGACGAATCCCTACGAATGTAAACAAGCGTCAAGAACGTCTGTTTGTCCTTATCCTTTTTCTCAATCCCCTAAGCACCATTTAAGAAAACCCACTAACAACCAAAGGATTTATAAATTATATGGGAGTTTTCTTTTATGACTTCCGGATGATGATCCTTGATTTGTATCTAGATGTAGAAAGCCTTAAATTAAATCCCTTGGAAAAGATCTAAAGATAGTGAATTACTCGACCTAAAACAAGGCACGAACTGGACACTGCAACCATCTGTGACCAAACTACTATGATAGAGGTTATTAATAACATCTCATCGTCTAGAATACCAATTGACGTTGTTCAAAGGGACAATGACACGTTGATACGGACAATCAGAAATCGAGATTTTTACAAATGTTCGTTCGTATAAAAGAGAGCTTTATACCGTTTCGTATCTGTAGTCAAACCATATCAAATTTCTCCAAATAAGCAGGTGGCGGCGGGTTCTGAAAAATAGAGAATTCCCAGGCCTATTCAAGGGTCGAGACTCGAGACGCTATAAATTAGAATAGTTGACGTTTTATGATTTTTATGAAATAGTTTGTTAGTTTTGTGGAAAATGTAATTAACCCGGAGGGGCATTCGATTGTTGGCTTCGCTATGATACACATGTATTTGCTTGAATAGAAATATTGTAAAATTGTGAAGAGGCATTTTGATTATTATTGAGTTTAATTGAGATTAATACGAAGTACGTTGGTGGTTACCGCGTATTTCTTACAGTCAGAAGTGGGATTACCAAGTAAAGTGTTAGTGAAATACACGAATTGAACAATAATTAATTGTGATTCAGTGAGTGGTATTGGTAGCAACCATGAGCGTGCGGTCGCGACGAAAGCGGATTGGGCAAGCGAGGGCTGAAGAAGTAGATGAACCTTCTGTGCTACGTTCACGGATATCCGATGCATCTTCCGAACCAGAAGGAAACGAGATTCGTTTGGCTGGCGGAAGAGACACTGGTACCCCTACCACGAGTGAAACGGAGTTGCAAAGTATGTTGTCTGATGCTAGAGCGGAGATAAATGCATTAAGAAGTCAAATAGTAAGTACTAATACTGCTAATTCTAATCATGGGCTAATTGAAAACAGATACACGAATTGGGCTGTTTTTAAAGATGACCGCTTGATACCTGAATTCGATCCTTCTAATTTAACGCACAGTGTTAATGATTGGTTAAGTAAGGTGAATGATTGCGCTGAAATGTATCATTGGGATGAAGTTACCAAAATGTATGTAGCATTAGGTAAATTGCGAGGCAATGCTCGAATTTGGTATGAAAGCTTAAAAACAACCAAATTTTCGTGGTTGCAATGGGAAACAATGCTGCGGGACATGTTCCCTAGCAAAATAACTTTCGGTAAAATATTTTACGAGGCTGCTACTTATCAGGCTAACGGCGGACAAGATTTAAATGATTACTGTTTTCATAAATTGGCAAAAATTAATAAATTAAAATTAAATCTCTCACAAGAACAAATTGTTGATTGTATTATTGAAGGAATAAAAGATCCTCAAACCAAATTAACTATAAGAGCAGCTCGATGTTCTACTTTTGTAGAATTATCGGATTATGTTACGAATATCCCGACCAATAGTACCAAAACATTTAGTAAACCTACTGTGAAATCAACAGTTACTTTAGGTAACGAGCGCAGAAATATTGTCTGTTTTAAGTGTAATGAAACGGGTCATAGACGTTATCAATGTCCCCTAGAAAATTGAAAACAATAAAAGGGGCACGGTTTGTCATAAGTTAGTTTTATGGTTAGTTTAGTCATAATGCGGACGATTGTAGATAAAAAGGGTTTATGCAGAAAGGAGCTAAAAATAAATATATTAAATATGTGGGGAGAAAATTGGAAAATAAATATCATAAGAGTGCAAGAATTAGGAAACAGGCTGTTAATTGTATCATTGATATGGGCAGTGAATCTACTTTAATGAAATACTCGATTGCGAAAGAATTAAATTTGGAGATAAGTGAACTTAAAGAACCACTGTATTTATGCGGTTTTAATGGGTCGCAGGTGGTGGCTAAATATAAGGGTTTAGAAATAATTCACATAGGAGAAGTAAGTGTACAAACGGAGATTTTAATAATAGAAGGTGGCAAATTTGTTTGGGAGTAGACAAAACTCTAGCAAAAATTAAAGAAAATTACTATTTCCCTAAAATGCGTCAATTTGTTACAAAATATGTAAAGTCCTGTTTAAATTGCCTTTATTATAAAGTTCCATTCGAAAAAAAAAAACCGAGACAACTTCATTCCATTGAAAAAATAGCGGTGCCATTACACACCTTACATTTAGATCATGTCGGTCCATTTGTTCAAAGTAAACGACAAAATACCCAGATACTCGTCATAGTGGACGGGTTTACGAAATTTAGCATTATCGAAGCAGTTAAAAATACTAAGACAAGATATGTTATCAAAGCTCTGAATCAGATAAAAGACATCTTCGGGGTACCAGTGCGAATTATCACAGACAGAGGGACGGCTTTCACGTCCCATAAGTTACAATCCTTTTGTCAGACACATGGAATTAAATATGTTCTGAACGCGGTTGCTACCCCACGTGCCAACGGTCAATGTGAACGATATAACCGTACCATATTGAGTTCATTAGCTGCACTGAATGGTGGTATGGAAGATGAATTCTGGGATCAGCATGTAAAAACAGTGCAGAAAGGGTTGAATACAACTGTCAATAGGGCAATTGGTATGACACCATCAGAGTTACTTTTTGGTACAAGACCTCGTTCTGTTCCGGAGAGCATTCTCTTGAACGATCTCCAAGCAGATATGGATCGGTTAGATCTGTTGGAGGTGCGAAAAAAGGTCAAGACTCGAATAGATGGTGAACAATGTAAGCAAAAGGAGAGATTCGATTCGAAGAGGGCCAAAGCTCCGAGATATGTTGTTGGGGCACTGGTCTTGGTTCGAATCACTAGTATACCCTCAACTGGGCAGAGTAAGCAACTGTATCCTAAATTTCGGGGCCCCTATCGGGTTGTGGCTGTGCTACCCAATGAACGATACGAGGTGGAAGATCAGAGGGGCACTCGGAAGCAACGAACAGTTGTGGCAGTTGATCACATCAAGCCCTGGATGTTGCTGAAACATGAATAAGGTAAAGGTGTACCTACAGTGCCGGTGGCATGTACAGCACAACTTATCTGTCATAAGGTGTTGGCTCATGTTAAGCACTTACGACGAAACACTCAAAGGTAAAGGTGTACCTACAGTGCCGGTGGCATGTACAGCACAACTTATCTGTCATAAGGTGTTGGCTCATGTTAAGCACTTACGACGAAACACTCAAAGGTAAAGGTGTACCTACAGTGCCGGTGGCATGTACAGCACAACTTATCTGTCATAAGGTGTTGGCTCATGTTAAGCACTTACGACGAAACACTCAAAGGTAAAGGTGTACCTACAGTGCCGGTGGCATGTACAGCACAACTTATCTGTCATAAGGTGTTGGCTCATGTTAAGCACTTGCGACGAAACACTCGAAGGTAAAGGTGTACCTACAGTGCCGGTGGCATGTACAGCACAACTTATCTGTCATAAGGTGTTGGCTCATGTGAAGCACTTGCGACGAAACACTCGAAGGTAAAGGTGTACCTACAGTGCCGGTGGCATGTACAGCACAACTTATCTGTCATAAGGTGTTGGCTCATGTGAAGCACTTGCGACGAAACACTCAAAGGTAAAGGTGTACCTACAGTGCCGGTGGCATGTACAGCACAACTTATCTGTCATAAGGTGTTGGCTCATGTGAAGCACTTGCGACGAAACACTCAAAGGTAAAGGTGTACCTACAGTGCCGGTGGCATGTACAGCACAACTTATCTGTCATAAGGTGTTGGCTCATGTTAAGCACTTGCGACGAAACACTCGAAGGTAAAGGTGTACCTACAGTGCCGGTGGCATGTACAGCACAACTTATCTGTCATAAGGTGTTGGCTCATGTGAAGCACTTGCGACGAAACACACATATAGTTGATTGGTGGTATTTAGAAATTACAATCAGCATATACAAATTTAATAGTCACACACAGAAGAGTGTTGATTTAAAAATGAAAGTTCAGAACCTTAAACCTATAGTTTGTATAATAAGTAATTGAATTTTGTGTATGTTGCAGAACTGATTGAGGACAATCTTTGGCAACAGGATGGCCGAATCTGTAGTCAAACCATATCAAATTTCTCCAAATAAGCAGGTGGCGGCGGGTTCTGAAAAATAGAGAATTCCCAGGCCTATTCAAGGGTCGAGACTCGAGACGCTATAAATTAGAATAGTTGACGTTTTATGATTTTTATGAAATAGTTTGTTAGTTTTGTAGAAAATGTAATTAACCCGGAGGGGCATTCGATTGTTGGCTTCGCTATGATACACATGTATTTGCTTGAATAGAAATATTGTAAAATTGTGAAGAGGCATTTTGATTATTATTGAGTTTAATTGAGATTAATACGAAGTACGTTGGTGGTTACCGCGTATTTCTTACATATCTCATTTTTAAAACAGTTGTTTTATAACAATGCTCAAAAAAAAACCGGTATGTAGCCCAAACTATTTATAAAATGTATGTTGTGTTAGAGGAAATGTGTGACCAGTCCGCATATTAATAAAGATTCAGGGTCAGTGTTTTAGAACTCGTCCAAAAATATAAAGAAATTTATTTTATTTTCAGATCTTTGTCTTTATGCACGATTTGGTGCAGGTTTTCCATGTAAATACTTAACGATATTTTGTCAGCACGTCATTACTACAAGTCCTTGTTTAAACTTTCGGTTATAAGCACAACATTATAGATATTATAGGTATGCGAAAATAAACTGCTTTTGAGTGCGTAGTCTAACTGGTTATAAACTAATATTTCATCGTAGTATCACACGCCTTCAGACCCTGGCGTCGTAAACGGTTTTGGGGGCAAAATTCTAATACTTTATCTTTTAACGATCATTGCTTTATAAACAATCCCCCTACCCCTTTTCAAACCTATAAAGCCATTAATATTTAAGGGTGTAAATTTTAATTGGTTGTTTACTGATATCCAACAGGGAAACACTTTCTTTTCTTTGAAATTGGTTTTTATTAAAATATCTACCCACATCATAATGGGTACATTATTGTATAATGATAAAAATTCTCAAGTGGGGTTAAATTGTTAATTGATCTCCTCTTGAAGCCATCTAGGACAAATAAATCTATATGTGGCTTGCTAAAAGTATTTGAAATACTAGTAGGCGATAGTATATCATATTTCATAAAGTAAGCAGTGGCAGAAAGTGCATTTCCTGTCTGTTGGTTTATGAGACAAATTTCCGAAACCCTTGAACAATAAAAAATTCCATTTCTGTTAAGGCAGTTATTAATGCTCCCACACAGCGATTGTTTTTAAGCTGAAAATTAAGTTTTCCGGTACAACACACAAATTCGCTACTGAAGTTGCTGAAGATATTATAACTTGCCTGTAGAATGTGTTTGAAAACTATGGACAAGTATTCTAGTTACACCCTGTATTGTAGTTTTGCTTTCTCCTGTGTGTTACCAGGTGTGTTATAAAAATAATAAATATGATAATATTTGATGTCTCTATGAATAATTAAGCTATTACCGTTAATAGGACACCTATTAAAGCTGTTAACGACCTTTAGTTCGTATCGAACTACTGAAGGAAACCTGTTGATAGGTGTGTGCATATTTAAACAGAATTCTGAATTTTATTAATACCTCCTAACATTATATTTTTTGGTACGTGCATTTATTTAAGTATCGTTCTGATTTATTTTAATAGATTGTTGACATAATCAACTGCTTAATCGCCCCAATAACGTAATGTTTATTATTTTATTACTTTTTAAGTATTCATTCACAACCGCCTACTATGACTTTTGTATGTCCACACTTCTTAATATTTTCGGAGAATATAAATCGCTCATGGTTTTTTCAGTTTTATTCTTGCTTGCAACATTGGGTTGGTACTATTTTCAGCATTTTTTGTATTAAATAAATAAAAAAAATGACAAAAATCTTGTTTATACACGGAAACTACAGGGAATTTTAAATTAAAAGTATTTTCAAACGAACGTTTATAGTACTGCATTCCTAATTTTCAACACTTTTATTAACCTGAGTAATTGTAATTATATACATACATATATACATACTTGATTTAATTAAAGAAAAATTCTTAATAAAAATAGAACTTTGCTTGTGGTTGCACAGAAAAAATTAAGAATTAAGCAATTGAGGGCGAAGGTACTATAGGGAAGCTGCTACACCATTTGACTCTTAAGCCCAATTCACATTATAGGTCAGGTTACGGTTCGGTCTCGCTCCGGTCCTGGTCCGGTCAAATATTGTAGCATGTATTTTCAATGCACCTGTGCACACTAGCGGTCACGGGCAAGGCACGGTACGCTCACCTGACCGCGGCAATTCTTCGCAACGATCTTTTGACCGAATCGAGACCTGTCCGCTGTGTCAAACAAGCGGTCTGTTTTGTTTATTCTAAGAAATCATGTACGTACGTATTGAAATTGGTACTTGGGCATCCAAAAATATTGAAAAAAATTGGTTTCGTCATCCATTAGCTCTCTATACAAGGTAAAAACCTCCCTCTGTTTTCCGTTTACTTAACATTTGATGCACCCATATACGCCTACTCTTACTTGCTATTTTATTTTCTTCTTCCTCATCTAAAATAAGGGCTATCATGGCTAGATCCGTTTTGGAAAAGTTATTAAACATTAGGTAGGAATGGGAATGTGTGCACTGCAGCTAATAGAAGACTGTTGTATGACCGTACAGTGTGAACACTAGACAAAATTCCTTGACCGTGATCAGTCCGAGACCGAACCGTGACCTGACCTATAATGTGAATTGGGCTTTATTCTGATTTAGTAATGGCTGTGGATTCGACTCTGAAGGAAAACGAAGTATCAATGACTGATCAGCATTTTTCAAGAGCTTTCTCTTGATATGCCACACGGGGTGGTCTAGGACATTTTGGCGCGGCCGGTTTGGCGCGGACGTTTTGGCTCAGGGACGGTTTGGTGCAGGAACGGTTTAGCGTAGGTACGGTTTGGCGCAGGAACGGTTTGGCGCAGGGACAGTTTGGCGGATTTTTTGCTATAATTCCAGAACTACGTTAAATATCTAAAGTTTATTTATGGGGTTTGGTATAACTTTCCCTAAGGAGTATTTTATTCCATTTAACCAAATTTGAAACTCTCATAATAAGTGAGATCCCCATGTTGAGAATGACTCTATGGACACACCGTATACAGATGCAGTATTTTTTCTCTACAATAAACCTTATTAGATTTTAACTCTAAAATAATTAGTGGAGACAACATTAAGAATTTACTATGGAAATTCCGCCCTGCGCTGGGTCGCGCATACCACCACCCGGTATAGACAAAAGGTAGTCAAATCAATTATTGTAAGAAAGTTTCTTTTCTCAAATGAATGAATGGCCTACACATCAGATAATACTCGGTGTATTTATTACAGACAGTAGGAAGTGGATTCCTTTTAAAAAGTTATAATAAAATTATCAAGTTAGTTCATAAATAACTTACTTTGCTCCGTGCTTTGAACATTTCAGAACCATACATATCAATTTCCAACTTAATTTAAAGTACTTATTCAGTTGGTGTTCGCGGAGGAGTCGAAACCAAAAGTGGTTTTAAAATTGTTGAAGTTCAAATAAACGATTTCAAAGTTGGAAGGAAGATGTATAATAAGGATATAAACCTTGGAAAGTTTTAACAGTTCATATTCTCGACTCGAAATTACCTCTTCACACCTACGCTAAAACACAGGTGGAATATTTTCTTAAATTATGGATGAATCTTTAGGGAAAATATGCAAGTTTTTGGTAATTATTTAAACTTGTTCATAAAATGTATAAGAATATACCCGTAACTTTATTGAAATAACTTATAACGTGTGTGTATTGCATTCGTCAAAAACGACGCAGAATGCATTTTGAAATTTCCATTTTTATTGCTTCCATGAAATCTGAATGAGGACAGAATGGGTTTTTTAAATTATGTCTGTTTTTATTTGGGTTAACGTCGGAAGATAACATGTTTTATGCAAAAAATTGGTACTTCAGGGTTTTGGAAATATATTTTTCAACATGTGCCCATCCCTATCCCTTCAATATAGGTGCAGCTGAATTTAATTTCAGTTTCATTCCCTAAATACGTCACAACCAATGAAATATATTACATCAAGAACTGTTAGCCTTTTACACAAAGGAAATGAATCGATAACGTTCGGAAATTGTACACTACAATAGCTTTTTACTTGCATGCAAGACAACGGACAGCACAATAACGAAATCACCAATGTAGCTCCTGTCAAATATTTTCTAGTCTGAATAAATTACTTTGGATTGAATGTACAGTGGCGTACTTTACGATTACAATAAACGGAATCTACATACGCTCATTGAATTTGCAAACAACATTTGCGCATGCTGTCGTTTATAAAGGATCAAAGTTTTACATCCTTTTGAAATACAAAATGCCTGGTCTTAAATTTCTCGTGTAATCTTTCATATATCAAATATTTCAACATAAAACTATCTTAATAGAAGATTTCCGAATACAAGGAGGGATATACAGGGTGTTTCTTAAATGGCGGACACGGAGAGCACTACGCGATTCTCATCTTAAAACTGAGTTGAAAAAGTATAGGCGATTTTGTCCTAATGTATTTAGTTTCCGAGTTATTCGCATTTTAAAAATTTTAAATTTGACAACATTGCGCATGCTTGCACGGACTTTGTTTTAAACGTTTGGTGTTTTAATAAGGCAGTATGTACAAGTTTCCTAGGCAATAACCTTATAGCTACCATGCACTGTTGCAACATATTGAAAAAAAAATTAACAACAGATATTTATCAGAAAGAATGTCTTCGGAGGAAGGAATACAACGTATAAAAAATTCCAAATTTATTAAGATTTAATATTTGATTGATGAACAATGCGGAACGGTTAAAATTTACCCCTTTTTCCAAAGCATAAAGGAATTGAATCTCAATCTTTGACTGAGAATAACTCCGAAACTAGCGAAGAACGGGCATTATTGTATTATATTTTTCCAATTGTTATCTGGAGGGGAATGTAGTACTGTGCTCCGTGTCCGCGATTTAAGAAACACCCTGTATATTTTTCCAAAATATAAATACGAAAACAAACTGTAAATATTCAACTGTTTGGGGAAGAAAAGTAAAAAACGAATTTCCTTCTTTGACTTGTTCTGGCCTTTGTGTGGAATAGCCCTGTTCGATATTCGAAAGTAGGTATCGAATAACGAATAAATTTTATATATCGAATAACCAATAACTATCGTATAATTCGAATAATTTATTCGAATAAAATTATTCGAATAAATTTATTCGAATAAAATTATTCGAATAAAATTATTCGAATAAATTTATTCGAATAATTTTATTCGAATAAAAATTTATTCGATATATCGAATAAAAATATTTTCAATATCGTTATTCAATATATCGAATATAACTTATTCGAATTGATCTTATCAGTCTTTAGGCCTTCTAGATTTCATGCTGTGATATTTTTTTATTTGTTATGGCCGTCATATTGGAATTTCACACCATTAGATAGATAAAAAATTGCTTTTCAGATTAGTAACTATCATAACCATGTTTCCTGAAATTTAAGTTTTTTAATTTTTTTGTTAATTATTATTATTATATTCGAATAAAATTATTCGAGTAGAATTATTCGAATAAAACTATTGGAATATAATCATTCGAATAAAATTATTCGAATGAAATTATTCGAATAGAATTATTCGAATAAAATTATTCGAATAAAATTATTCGAATAAAATTATTCGAATAAAAATTTATTCGATATATCGAATAAAAATATTTTCAATATCGTTATTCGATATATCGAATTATTCGATAACTTATTCGAATTATCGATACAAATGCACAGGGCTAGTATCCAAATACGGTATAGGCTGTAGATGGTAGACTGAAGTAAAGGAAGGATTGTAGCGATCAAACAATAATGGATAGAAAAGACTTTAAATCCCAGAAATGACAGAAGCTGGGATAACACGTCATGAAATTTCAATTTACATTCAAAAACAAAACTTAGAAGAAAGATAAAGTACTGGGCTTTTCTAGTGGTCTCCAACCCTTGCCATAAATCAGTAGATGTAGAATCATTATAGCCTTTTTATTTGACATGCTCATATGTATTTTGTAATATCAGCAGTAGTGTCCTTAACATTCTTGCTATAAGGTAAAGCACTCAAAAGCACATTACAAAGCCGAAAAAGCACTCGTATTGACAGACTCGTGTTTTTAAATGTATTGTGCTCTCGTGCTTTACCTAGCAACAATGTTTCGGGAACTACTATTGAAATTTTCCGATAAAAATATGAAGAGTAAGGCAAAATATGATAAATTTCTCAAACAAATGCCCTTAGAAATGTTAAAAATAATTTGAATCGATAATTCATACAAACGGTAAACTAAAAATGTAGAATTGGAGGATACATTAAAATTAAGGAACAAAAAAGGAACAATACAGTGGTTCGAGCATGTACAATAAATAGATACCACCATCCTATTGCAAATATCAGAATGAATGAGACGTTACAAGGGCGTATAATGCTAGGAAGGCCGCCAAAACACTATAACGAGACAGCTAGACGTCCTCACGGGAACCGGCCTAACCATAATAAACAGGTCATAGACCTACAAAAAAAATAAAAATATATTAGTATTTAACAAAGAAAACACCACATTTCATGAAAAGTTTGAAGCTTAACGGTTAACGGGTTAAAAGGCTCACAATATCGTTGAGGTGAGTTCCAAAACAGTTTTTATTGATGTATTGCTGAAGTTAGTTAGAAAAAATCTCTTTTAGATTTTTTGTAAATACAGAATGGAATACTTATTATACGACAAATATATTACAATAAATAAGCTGGAAGCATTTTAGATGTGAGGTGAATGTAACGGACCTCTATGCTATGCTGCTAGATAACTCAAAGACTCAAGAAAAGAAATCCTGTAAGTCGGTCGGATAACACAATTTTTTTCTGAATCTAATATTTGCAACATTAAAGTCTTTTAAACCATGCCTCGTAGGTGGACGGTAATCTTCCATTTTAAAATTACTTAACAGTTTTTTCATACTCAATTATTTGATTACAGTCAGTTAGATTCAAGTTTCTTCACGTCTGTACAATGTTCATGTTGGTTACAAAGCTCGTCTTTTCCCAAATCTGCCGATGAAACCGTTTTTTAGGCAACGTGATGGTTCCGATCTGAAACACACCCATTCTTTAATCTTTACAGTCGAATGTGTTAAGTGTACTCCGACATTTAGTTAAAGGTTTCTCGTATAAATTTCTTGAAAGTGCAATTAACTTTTTCAGCGCTCATTTAATCACAACTCGAATCTCAAACTCTTATGCACATTCCAGAGAGATATTGTCCTACACAAGATTTTCTATCGTGGTATTCATCGTTAGACCATTCGTAAAAAAATCCATCGGACATTTGAATAGAAGAGCAATGTAGCCGGCGCGTAATTTCTTAAAACGTAGAGTAGATTACCTGATGTTATCTAGATTGTAACAGTCTTAAGAAATTCCATAATCTACCTTCTTCGGTTAATGGAAGTATTTACATGACATGAGTATTACAAGCTCCAACGAGAGAAAATTAAGAAAGTCTGTGTAATCAGATGTAAAAGCAAAACTGGAAACGTTTCAAGGAAGAATGTAACTGCGCAGTTTCATTCGTCCTTCTTAACATTAAATAATAGCTCTCACTCATTACACGCTCGTAGATAACACAAAATAAATCCTTTATTGCTCCAGACACATTTAAGCCCCACTAAACAAAGTGAAACAGTGGCAGGATAGCAGGAAACTTATCCTGCGGCGTGCCCGTTCTTTCCTGCTGACCAAATCCTAGGACGTATCAACGCATGCTGGGTTTCTTCTAACCCCCTTTTAGTGAAGCGGAAATGGTTAAAATAATATTAAACCACAACAAATAAACACTTGAGGAAAATAATTTTTTATTCGACGCCTTGGAAATTACGAAGGGAAGAAATTTCCTTTTTGTAGATTTACAGGGAAATTTTTTTTAGTCGTAAAAAGAAACTAAAAGATGTACTCGCATGCTTTCTAGCGATAGTAGATTTATACTAGTAAGGCCACAGGACCTCTATGTACGGTGTATCGTTTGCCATTATCACAAAGTGGTGGTGAGAGTATCCAACCTTACAAAAAGGGCTGTTTCTAAGTTGAATTCTTTAATGGGAATTTGAAACAGCAACTTAGCTTCTTACAGATTCTTTAAAGTGTAAAGTACTAACTTCACGAATGTTATACGAAAATGGTGTAACGAAAACTTGTTTTTTTAAACTTTTATATTAAAATACCTGAATTTTACAAAGGAACAAAAATTGCTAAAAGAGTAGGTAATAAAATATTAATTTATGAGAATATCAACTCCTGTTACTCATTTCAGCTCCATAAAGAGTTTAAATCTTCATTGAATATTAAGTAAAATTTTATTAGAATGCAAAGCAAAGATAAACAAAATTTTATTGCAGATCAAGGAAAAGTGGGGTAAAACAAACGAATTAGGTTAAAATTCCATTAATTTCTGTTTGAAACAATTTCCCCTTTGCACTCTAAAAGTTTTCAAAAGGGTTGCGGAAATGCGTTTCTTATTAAAATGTGCTTTCCTTTCATTACATTTACTTTTTAATTAAAAATATTTTTTACAACATTGGAACTTTGAAGAGTTTTGATTAAGCACCACAATGAAATTTTAAGCTTTCCCAAAACAGTAAATTAGAATTAAAACGATTTATGTAATCTGATGATTTTTAAGTGGGCTTGAACGAACCTCTTTAATGTTTCTAAATTTTCACATTGAATTTGGATAAAAAAAAGTCATAATTTACAAACATGTGTTGTCAACAATGAAAAATTATTTTATCTTGAATATTTCTCATTCTAGTATCATCGAAGGATCCAAGAAGAGATTGCGTGCTAAGGATGTGCATTCAATCGATATATCCACATCAAGGGTAAGTCTTATTTACATTATTATCGGCTAATATACAAGGGTTTAGACGAGAGTATAAAGTTGGTCTTGCGTCCTTATTGACTTCAGAATAGAATATTCCTAGCAATATCAATTTTAATTCGAATTCGGCAGGGTGAGGGTAGAATTTGAATTAATTTCTATATTTATAGAACTGAAACCTGAATTGTGATTCGAGGGATAATTCAAACATAAGTGAGAACATTCTTAGTAGCTACGCATAAATCTATGAATAAGCGAACAACTAAACACAGAGGTCGATTGGAATTCGAATTTCATAATCTAATTTAAGGAAAAGTACCCCCCCGTAGCAAAAATTCGAATATATAACTTATAACGTGAAATATTTAAGGGTGGGGGAATATTACATGATGTAACAAGCAATAAAATGTTGTCGATAGTAATAAACTTTGTGTAGGCGGAGCGGCGCTCTCATTTTCCCACGCGTAATATTTATTTTGTATTAATTTAACCAAAAATCAACCCAAAGTGCAGCGGGGATGATTAATTACTTTGTCATTGGTATTCTGTAATTTAAATCCTTCGCAAAGGTTGTTAAGCAGGTTTGTTTCCTTATTGACTTTTTGTATCATTCTAGTACTAAAAAAATCTACAGGGTGTGTAAAAATTGTGGTGCAAACTTCAAGTAAAATTATTCCTTGGACAAAAATAAGGTAAAACGTTTATTGCAAAAAAGTTCGTAGGGGCATGGCTACCCCTCACCATAACAATTTAAGAAATGTACATATTGGCAACCTTGTAGCCACCTACTATGATAAGTTGATCACTGATGACCACAATTTATTATCTGTCATTGCATCAAGGCACTCTGAAAGACGCTAAAGCTAACACTATTACATTGCAATATTGCCAAATCTATTTTTTACGCATATAGAAAAATTAAATGATTTCAAATAATAAAAATTATTAATTTCGTTTTACTTTTAAACGATCGATGGTAATAAATTTTAGCTATTATCACTGAATGTACGCATCAAGTAACTTGATTTTGAAATAGCAGCTTTCTTTACTGTTACAAATTTTGAACTTTGAGGGCTTCGTGTAAGTTCAGGAAGCCTTTGTCAGTTGTTTTGCAATAATAGCTTTTTGCCTTATTTTTGTTCAAGGAATAACTTTACTTGAAGCTTGCACCCCCATTTTTAAACACCCTGTATATTTAAAAATAATTATTCTGAGATGTAACGATTTAGAAAATTTAAGAAGGGAAAAGAAACGATTTGCTAACTGTAGATATAGCAATTTCCTGACAACCCCTAACAGAAGCTTGAAATTTTGATAAATCATTCTATTTCGTTCCTTCAATTTTCCATACAAACCTATCTGACACATAGACTGACATCTGAAATGGTATTTTATTGTTCACATATTTGGCATACAGTAAAATCTAACAAAACAAAATTGGAAGTCACATCAAGCAGTGAAGAAAAATGGAAAATATCAGTTTGAATTGTGAGATATGTAATTGATATGCAGGTTCCTTCATCCAACTTTGCTTTTAGTTATATGTAAAATTTTTAGCTATAAATCGTTAAAATTTTTACAACCAAAGTGCGTCGGTAAATTACAATTCAATTCGTACGAAATGTAAAATTTATAAGGATTAATCTTCTTAGTTATTCAGTTTTTGAAATGTGGAAAATGGAAATTTAAACTTAGTGCCTCTTGCAAGAACATTTACGCAAAATAATACTATATACACAGGGGAAAGCCGCGAATTCGAGACGCAAAAGCACTTCACTCGACTCTGACATTTAAGACAACTCCTTTTGCTACGATTAGATGAAGTTACTGAGATACCATATCTCACGAAATACTCCTGACCTATCTCACTCCCCTGACTCTTGTTACATTCCTCATTTCTAACTGATAAAACTTTTCAGAACGAAACCAACAACCAATAAAACATTAATTTTGTATGCTGTTTCAAAACAATACGTTTCGATTTTATCTTGTGGTAGAATGTTTTTTCTATCTTAATAAATCTTTTAGTCTACATTTCCCTTTAATTTAATTTTAACCCTATAAAAGTTTTAAATTAACAACTTTACGAGTATGAAGTCTTGACGTACGAAGATTTAATATTAAGACCTGAAATTCAGAAGGCAAAGGATTTTAATTTAGTAAAGCAACTTAAGCATTCAGTAATTTCCTCATCATTATTCAAATTTTATAACGTACAGTAAAGATAATAATATTCTCTGTAGCAAGCTTAAAGTGAAACTTGTATAGGTATAGTTATTTTCGTAAAAGTTTGTTTTTTTGCATGCGATTTCTATCCAAAAGCAATTATTTTTCTAGGAAAATAAATCTTGACAAAACTTAGTTTGAAATTAAAAGTTTCTCTCGAATTTTTGACAATTCTAATAAATTAAATCCTGTTTCTTCTTGTTAGCAGTAAACAAGTAAATATATACGAGCTAAAGACGTCTAGACATTATTATTTCGCCTATTGCTTCTTAACTTTATCGATACGAGTTTCCACAAGTTTATAAGTAGCGCTTTTCTTTCAATAAATGTGAGTGTGTTTACCTTTTTCCGTAATGAAAGCACATTCAATTGTATGGATGTTTCAGATTGGAATCAGTTCTTTTACAGAATCAATATGTATCAAATAAAAATTTTGCTTAGCTATGCTAAAAGCTAAAAGCTTCATTCATTCATAGATACTTGTACCTGGAAAGTCTGAAATAGTTTAGACAGAGCATGAATTGGTAAAAACAAAAACAATAAGATACAGGAATCAAACAAAATCTGCAGAAATAAGGAAGAAAATTTATTCAACATATTGCACTCGATGAACAACAGTAGAGAAAATATATCGGACATGAAGGTGAATATCCTAGACAGCCCTAGACATAATGCGGTCCATTTTCATAGATGGATACTTTACCCTTTTTACTGAAAAGTATGAGTTTTTACTTTTTACAATGCTTCGAATCACGGAATTCAATACATTTGCTAGAATTTGTACAATGTTGTTTATTTCTTCGATCATCTACATGATGCGTAATTGTTTCTTTTAGCAATTTTGAGTAAATATAGGGATTTTAAGACGCGGTTATGAAAATAAGGCGTACGGTGTTAAATTACATGAGCTTGCAGGAAAAAATCACTATACGTTCACAATTATCAAAGAATGTTAATCTTGTAGCAGTAGCATTGCCAGAATTCTTCTTACTATAGAAGTACCATTGCTGGAATTCGTTACTTTGTAGTTCATTTTAAAAACTGTCGACTATAAAAAATATCTGTTTTAAAATGCAAACCACCACATCCCACAATCGAGAAACAGAAATCTCCTACCCAGTCTGCTCAAACATTTTGGGAATATTTTATTCTTTTGTTCCCATACATGGTTTAGAAATCCGTCATCAACGTTCATTGCTTCAATCTTGTAATAAAATTCTGCGTTACTATCAGACGAGTATTTCTGTTATTGCATACAACAGTCAAAACCAAATTACATGTAGACAACGAAAGTAATAATTCCTATAATCCACACAGGACTTAGAAAAATTGGAATAACCATGTACCCTGCAACGGAACGTGATCCAAGAACTGGTTAGGGAAATACAAAGAATAACCAAGAATGGCCATGAAAACGATGGCATAAAAGGTTGACCTCAATATTCGAAGACCATAAGGATATCAGGATTAACAAATCCTAAATTATTCAGACCAAGCAGTTGCTGATGTACCTAAATCGTAAATCTCGGTATGCCTTGGAAATGCTAAAGCTCCTTTACTTCTATCTCTTTTACTGGTTGCCATTTTCTCTCTCCATCTCTCACTTGTTTTTCCTTCACAATCCTAGATGCTTAGTTGCCTAGTATCCTTTCTCATTGCTTCTAAACTATTTTTTCTTTGGACATCTTGGTGGAGGGGAGTACACTTACCTGGTTCAAATTTATTATTTTTCTTTGAACTTCGAGTTTTGTCAGAGGTGCATACCTATAATTTCCCTTTCTGATTGTTTCTGAGTGAATTGAGATTTCGCCTCGCTTCGTATCGAGCAAAAAATCGACAAACACAGAGATATGATCGATATGATCTGCACAAAATTGACCTCATGATCGTCCAGGAGAGGTTAATACTACAAAGAGATATTTCTGCAGACCATGTGTTGCAACTTGCAAAGGACAAAGGATAATCTGATAGCGCATAATGTCGTTGTAACCAGAAAAATGTGTAGAATACACAATTTTACCCATCGGCTTGCAACTTAAACCGTATTACATACATCGTTGGGTTCAACTTGATTGAAAAGGCGAAGGTGGGGCACGGTTTGCGACTCCAAAAGGAGCAGAAGTGCTACCAGAGGTGCTACCTACGACAACACAAAAAAAATAAACATTTGTTCTGATCCGTTGAGCTGCTTAACCGCATTTTAATATTTTGCTATATTCAGTAATGGCCCGCTATTTTTTTTGAGCGCTAAACCTTGAAAAACAGGAAAATACTTTTTTCTTCAAGCGTATCATAATATCCGTATTGTTGTACAGAACTGGCTATGTAGAGGGAAGTCATTTTGTTAATAGTCAAATAATGAAAATAATGTTACTAGTACAATAATGTGTTGACGTATCCATGGCAACGGCACTATTTTTCCCATAGCTCCGCCCCCAAGGTTGGTAGAGGGGAGAGCGTTGTCCTGTCGAAATGGCTTTTTAGGAAATATTTATTTACAGCAAAAGAATATTTTTACACTTGAAGAAAAAATAGTATATATTATTCGGAGTAGAACGTCTTATTTGTGTTTCGCTCACTTGCACAGCCTCGGCGCGTGCGCCTCGGCCGCAATATGACCTCAACACAAAAAGAACTCTTTCTACTCCTAATAATATAATATACTATTACAGGAAGTAACATGTGGTTAATAATAATTATATTGGGTAATAATTCTGATAATAAATGCAATAAATCAAATGTATGCAAATAACCGATAAGGGATACTTCCGCTAAACCAACCACTTCCCAATATTTTTATTGACTACATAACTTTGATACAACGTAGCTGTTATGACAACTTTTATATCGCAGATAAATAACTCCATGGTATTATTTCACATAGGAAATTAAAAACTAGTTTTAGTACGAACAGAAAATTTTATCTTCGTGAAATATGTTGACGGCGCGTAGAACACCATTCCGATATCCGTTTTATTAATCAAAATCTTCCCAACTTTACTGCTTATACTATGGTACAAAGTTTGTTACTTCCTTATTTCCTTCCTCAATTCCTACCACAGTTTCTGATTTTTATTGTTTTACATCCTACAGACTTTCATTTTTATTGAGAGCAGCCAGGTTTCGGGCTCAGAATTAATATATGTTAACCTTTGTGTTTACCATTTGTACAGACTTTAACACCCAATTTTACGTTTATGTGCTTCATAAAAATTTAGGTTTTTTTTATTACAAATTTACACCCAAGCAATTTTCTTTTAAACCGATTTAAAGCGTAAACAGTAACATCGGTCCTTAAATTAAGGACCTTTAATAATTTATAGCATAAAACTCTTCTTTTGGAAACTACCGCTATCTCCCTAATGAATTATTAAGGTTGTGTTAGAACTACGTTGTTTAATTACTTGGAAATTCAAAAGATTTTCCTACTGTAGGCTGATTTAAATCCTTACTATACAGGGTGGAATGCGAAATTGGAAACACGTTTTTTCTCGGAAGTTATTATAGATACCGAAAAATTGTTTAAATAAAGTTTTTAGTACTTTGAAGAAGCTAACTAAATCTGTATAAATTTGGTAAAAAAAAAGTTTAATTTTCGTAGATATTGCCATATTTGTACTTTTTTTAAATGGAATACCCTGTATATTATTACACTAATTAATAGAAAATAATTTTTGCTTTAAAAAAGTTTAAGGGTTCTTACCTTCTAAACTTGATAGTTTTTGAGATATTAATGAAAATATTTAAATGTTTCTTCTCAAAATAAAGTGTGCGTTGAAAACAAAATTACTATTAAAAACAATGTACAAAATAAACAATTATTTTATAATCATAGTAGCTCATAGATAACTACAAAATAAATGTTATCTAACTATAAAAAATATTCAAAATTTGTCGGGTTAATATTGAAATATGCCAATACATCAACTTCTAAATTTTCATTTAATCTCACGTGTTTCGTAATTCCTTAATACTGATCCAGTTCTACGCAGCTTTCTTTCTAATTTGAGTAAATGCGAATAGTTTGGATAAAATACAATACAAAATAACTCAACTGTCAACAAATTTTGTTTTCAACGCACACTTTATTTTGAGAAGAAACATTTAAATATTTTCATTAATATCTCAAAAACTATCAAGTTTAGAAGGTAAGAACCCTTAAACTTTTTTAAAGCAAAAATTATTTTCTCTTAATTAGTGTAATAATATACAGGGTATTCCATTTAAAAAAAGTACCAATATGGCAATATCTACGAAAATTAAACTTTTTTTTTACCAAATTTATACAGATTTAGTTAGCTTCTTCAAAGTACTAAAAACTTTATTTAAATAATTTTTCGGTATCTATAATAACTTCCGAGAAAAAACGTGTTTCCAATTATTTTAATTATCAAAATTATATTATTATCTTTGTTTATTTTCAGTTCTGTAAAATCGGATAAAAATTTATTAATATACTGCTCTCTCTTATAGTAAGTATTATATTCTAGTATTCAAAACGGAAAAGCTTCAAAGAAATTTCTGTATATCAAAGCCTAGAAAATGTGTCAAATATTTTTTGATGTTCTTCTCAGAGCGTCCACAGATCCAATATAAAATCTGCATTGACCTATTTTTTCAAACATAACAAATTTGGTTTATTCCAATTGCCTCGTGTTAATAGAAAAAATATAATAGAGAAAGAATAGAAAAATAATAGAAATCGTTTGTGTGTGTGGTCGATATTTTTAGTTCATTAGTTGTTCAGAAGCAAAACCTTTTGATCTTTTATATGTATATGTAAACAAAGAGGCTTTTAAGAATTTCAGGAAGTCCTGAGAACTACATTAAAGCCGATGACAACAGTTCTTGTATCCAATGCTCCAAATATTGTGATTAACGATTTTTAAAAATAGAGAGTAGGTACTAGAAATAATTCTGGAAAATAAGTTTACATTTTGTGGTCTTAGAAGACGATTTATTATTATTATTTCTTCTTCATGGTATAGTACCGCCACAGGGCTGTCAGAGGTAATTAGTTTTTGAGTTGTGGGGAGTTAAAGTCAAAATTTTGAAAAATTCATAACTGTCGCTGTTTTAAAATTAAAGAGTTCCTTGAATTATGGTCTTCTTTCATATCCGCTACCTAGAGTTGCAAAACTCTGCTTCTGAAAAAAGTGCTAGCAAAATTGCTGTTTAACTTCCGCTTCCGGTTTCGGATTTTTTTGAAAAGCGTATTTTGTCGATGAATTTTCGATATACCCTTTCATTTCAAATTTCATCAAAATCGATTCGTTAGTTTCGGCGTTAGAGGCGTTTTAAGGCACGAGAAGAGTTTGAAGAATAAAAAGAGTACTAGGTACAGCTATTTCAGCAAAATAGCAGGACCCTGAAAAATATCATAGTTTCTGCATGCAAGATCAATTTATTAAATTATGTTGCTGTTTATCAAATTTTTATATTTAAAGTTATTTCTTTTTTAGTTCGATATACGAACACTTTCAAAATACAAAAAATAAGCCTGAAAATCAAATCATGTGCCTGAGTGTAATCAGGGCTACAAGAACGAATTAAACTTCCAATACTGCACCATTGATTTTCCAAGCCATAAGCTGCATTACGACGAACTAAATCCATCAGCAGAATGGGAATACGTGAAAAGAGAACGTAATTAGTTGAAATTTATTACTGATTACGCAGACAATTTTACGCAGTTGCTCTAAATGGAGTACAGGGCGTAGAAGGTGCAATAATGCTATGCTATCGTGTACTTTATCTCACGTCATAAACTTGTACTCTAGTGATTTCTCGAGGCCCTTAAGTAGTCTAAATGTGTCCCTACACGGTTTGTTCCTTTTTTGTTTTAACTTTTCTTTAAAACACATTTTTGTTCATCAAGAACTGCTGAAACTTAAAACTTTATGTCTAATTAATTTAAAATAATTATACAGTAGGTATATTTTTTTGTTACTGGGTAATTTAGCAGAGGCCTGCTCCGGGACCGTTCAAAGGAGACACTCTAAATTCCAAAGAATCAAATGGGCGAAGCTTTTCGATTGAGGTTCCCAATACTGCAACAATCTTATTTTTTATGCTGTCGTTTTAGCTCCAGTGGTTGCTATAATACTTTGTGGCTCGCAACTCAATGGCAAATATTGTAACTCATCACCCACGTATCTCTAAAATCGTGATATCAAAAACAAAGCAACCTAAACATTTTCTATTTATGTTTTAAAGATAATTAGACTTACCTATTTGCTCTATACGTACTTTAACATCGATGTGTCATTCTTAAAAGCATAGATGTATAATTGGACAACGATTATGTAGCAAGACCACGTGATTCCATTTAAGTCAGCTTTTATTCCAGTAAAAGTGAGTCTAATAGCTCAAATTGTTCATTCATTAAAGGTATATTATTTTTTTGTCTGAAAAGTCACAGTTTACAAGTTAAACTTTCTGCCTCAGTTAACACTGAAGTTAATATTTAATATTCCCAAATAAATAACAAATAATGCAACAGTCGTTTAAAAAAGGTAGATATTGCTCCGTTTAGCAACAAACTGTTGTACCCCACAATAAGAATTATCTTTATTATGAAAAGTTGTAATAATAGACTACATAAAATTTACATAAAGGGAACAAAACAACTTTATCATAAATAATCTCAAAAAATAACTTTAATGTTATTGTAACTTTATTCGGAATAGTAGAAGGGAGGGACAGTATTTCGTCTGCGCTAAAATTGCCTTAACCGTTTACGAAAATAGAAAAGCGTAGATAGGGAACGGAAACCGAGAGTTGAATATAGAATAGATTTTCAAACAAAATTTCACAAGTGATTTATTTTTCATGATGGAGATAATCGTTTATTTGTTATGCAATACTGCAAGATTTAAACAGATGTGTTTTACGGTTTGCCTGCTTGCAGGAAAATTTCAGTTCGTTTTGCTCCAACCAAGGTAAGCTCTGTTTACCTAACGAAAAGTTCTTACTTTGACTTAATAATCGTATTTTTGTGAAGCTAAAACATAGCTGAACAAGAACATAACATAAAAGCGAAGCTACCGTTTTAACTTTTACTGGTTTTACATAACAAAGCAGGGCATTGTACATTTTTGCAACCACAATTTTGTTGTTGCGGCTGGGAGATAATTCGAATGCAAATTATAGCAATTTCAAGTTTCATACTTTAGCTAAAAATGTTTCACTCCCAAAGGCCAACACATATATTTTTGATAATATCCAACAACATTTTTTTTATTCAAAATTTCCCAGAGAACTTATCGAATTCAACATTAAACGAACATTCCTTCTTTTTTTACGAAAATATAGCAAAGGCTTGTGATAAATGTTAGAAAAAAGGATTAATACCACTGTAAGGCCGAGTCTCAGTCTCAGGCCAGGATCAATTGTCATGGATGCAATTCTTAAAAACAATCGTATCCATGACAATGATCGTGGATCGCCTGAACTGGAAATCAAATCTTTTATACACCAGGGGCCAAAATAACGAAAAATAATCAGAATCCTATAAAAATCTCCTACCCCAAAATAAATTCTCGATAAAAATTATTTACCAATTTTTTAATAAATTTTGCACACAATCATATAAATGGGATATATTACAAAAAAAATTATATTTAGGTTACGATTTGAAGGGAAACGAATTAGGAATACGAAATCTTAATATAAGCCCGTCCACTGTTCAAATATTTCGGTTGTCGATTGCTAGCACGTGCGCTTATGATTTTCCTGCTGGTGCTGGATGAATTTCCTGCTGGTAATAGAATAAGATATCGCTTATCACCGTCTCAGTATATGTATACGGCTATACGCAATTACAAGACAATTAAATTGGATTTACAGACTACGAAGTTTAAAGTGTAAGATTTCTGTTTACATGAAAACAATACAAATTCATAAATAATTTACAAAGAAAGAAACATGAACCGTTACAGAAATTTTCTTTGAGAAACAAGCAAGTTCTTTACAAAATGGATGACTTTATTATGTCATATTTGCAAAGAAATAAAAATAAAGATAGCTCAGCAAAAGTTGGATGTTACTAGGGACAATACTGGATTGAACTGAATAGCATATGAACTGTAAATATGTGAATGTGATGTAGTAAAAACTCTAAGAACTATAAAAACCACACTATAGGGTGAACTTAGTGCTAAGAAAAAATGTAGAACGTAGAAACGTCACATCTTTTATATTTAACTGTGTCGCAACTTACAAACAGAAAATATTTGATTTAAACGTACTTACAAAAGATTTTTTAAAGAAAATCTTTAATCTGAATCTGAATTAGCGAGCATTGATTTGGTAATGTTATCATAGGAGCGTTCCTTCGCAAATTAATGCGATAGGATTGTTCATGTGGCACACACCGTGGCCTTGTTCGATACGCAGGCACGTACACTCACAAGGGGTAGTAAATTGGGATAATCTAGTCTATTATTAATTTGTTTACACAATCATAACACGTCAATTATTTCTCGTCTATGATTAAGACTTAGAAAGACGCTTGATTCTATAGAATCCGTATTTTTTCAATTTTCCTTAGAAGCACATTTGAGCTCTGACCTAACAGTTGCAGAAAGATCTAGGAATGATTTTTTCTAACAGGATGAAACAAAACTCCTAATAGCTTAAGAAATGCAGGGACTCTTGTGTAGTACAATTTTATCTTCACTTCTTTATTTTAGAGAATAAACTAATTGGTCTGTTCAGAATAAGTTCAGGCTTCCACATCCTTATGTTGAGAGGGTTATTAAAAGCGCTCTTTGTTCACCAACATCGTCCAATATCATGTCATTAGATACTTTTTGCTTTTTATTTCCATGTTTAACAACTCTAGTTTTTAAAACACATATCGAGTTTGTCTAAGAACAAAGACGTTAGGGGAATGTCGGCGAATCTCCGTGATTTAGAATCTGCAATTCCGGAAAATGGTGTCAAAGGATATTTTTAATAGTAAGCTCATTGGGTTAGGTCCGGAAATCATTTATTAGGAAATCATGCCCTCTGTTCATTTACAATATTGAAACATTTCCAAAAAATTGTAATCTGTAGAATGTATGAACGAAATCGAAGCTAAATAAATATAGGAGAAGAACTTTTCAGTTTTAGATTAAAAAGAGTTTACTTTTAAAAATACCAAAACAACAAATCTACAAGAGTCGAATGAAAATAAGGTCTGCATTTTTGTAAAAACTATTTCAGGAAAGGTAGAATAATAGAAGCGGCTGAAAAAATTTGTAATAGTTATTTACAAACCAAATGCGGGAAGACGAATTTCCTGCATGAGCGTGTTTTGAGCGAGCTGCGAGCGAATTCTATTCTTCTTACGTGGAACTTTTGTCTTTTAACGCAAGAAATAATTCTGTAGTTTATCACCTGAAAAAAAAACTCCATCTTGTTTTTCCTACTAATCTTATTATTTATATCATTTTTTGTTAATCAAGAAAATTCCCAGTATATTATTATCAACATATTTCCGATTCTATAAATCACATATAAAGAATTTCTGTTAAAAAGCGGATCCTTTAAAATCTTTTCATTTCGGCAAGCCACAACTGCTGCTGCAGTGGTTCTGATATAATATACAGGGTGAGTCTGCTAAGAAGAATCAGCTGGATATCTCCGTTATCTGAAGCATTAAAATAATTCTGCTTGGGTAAACTGTAATAGACAACTCCCTCTATGTATAGGCACAGTCAAATTTTTTTTAGGCTTTTCGGACGAGATGTAATGAATTTTTCAGTTACCCCGAAAAAATTATTTTTTTTTAAATTAATACTTTTATGGCTGAATATTGTTTGCTATACTATTCTCTTTAATACTGTATTTTTAAAAAAATGATTACTGAAACCGTTACTTAAAAAAATTCATAAAATAATTATGTTATTAGTACCCTAGTTCACATAATTGCGATAATGACGTACAACGTTAAATTAAACAAAAATATGGTAACAAGGAAACCTGTAATTTTTCAACAATTTGGAAACGTCAGGAGGATTGTATTCAATTTTTTTAAATTTTTATAGCGATTTAACGAAGTAAAACGGTAATGTGCTTTAAAGTTTACTCGCAAGCAATAAATTTTATTCCTTGATAGTTTCTGACATACCCATAAAATAAGTAGGTACTAATATGTATCTCCAAAAAACAAATAACTATTTATTAATTAATTTTTCATTAAAAATGTTACAGAAAACTTCAAAAACTACTTAGGTATTTAATTTAGTAAATGTTCAAATGTATGCCCTTCCTCTTCTAAACAAAGATTTATTCTACGGTTAAAACTTCTTCTAACATTTCTTAATTGATCCAGGGTAATCGAAGCAAAGGCGTCACGAATTCTCTGGCGCATGTTTTCGGGCGTTGTGGGTGCCTCCTGGTATACACAATCGTCACAATCCTTGACATAGCCCCATAGAAAGTAGTCTATGGGCGTAATATCGGGTGAACGGGGCGGCCAATTTATCACAGCACCTTCTCCACGACCAATCCATCTTCCTCTAAAATTGGTATTTAAATAATGAACAACATCACGATGGAAGTGCGCAGGTGCCCCATCGTGCTGATATACAATTTGAGCTACTACATTGAGAGGCACATTTTCCAATAGATCATCTAACTGTGCTCTAAGAAATTCAAGGTATCTTGCACCTGTAAGGGTACCTTCGAGGAAGTAAGGTCCTATTACGTGATTTCCGACTATCCCTCCCCACACATTAATTGACCATTGTCGCTGATTTTCGACATGGCGAACCCAATGTGGATTTACTGGGCTCCAATAGTGCATATTATGACGATTAACATACCCATTATTTTTAAATGACGCTTCATCAGTAAATAAAATTTTGTTGCAATTAAATTGTCTTCTGTTTTCAATCATAAACTGACAAAATGCTGTACGTCGATTAAAATCATCTCCTGCAAGTTGTTGATGAAGAACTAATTTAAATGGGTGAAACTTTACGTGTTTCAATGTTCTAACGACTGTACTTTGGCTTACATTTAGCACAGAAGCAATAGCTCGGGTACTTGTATGTGGATTTTGATCAACTTGAGCTATTGTTGCCTCTAAAACTTCTGGATCTCTAAATACAGCATGTCTTACACGAGGGAGTGTTCTGATACTACCTGTATCAAGAAATGTTGTAACAATTCTTCGTACATTTGTGAAACTGAAATCCTGTCCTCTTCCAGGAAATCGCTGCATTAATAATCTTGAAGTTTCCCTGATATTTCTATTACTTTCACCAAAGGTTATGATCAGTTCGATCTTATCTTGAACACTAAGCATTTTGGGATGAACAAAACCAACAAACAACTTCGGAAATCAATAGGAACAAGAATAATAACAAAGATTGTATAATAGTATAACCCGAGTTTTACAGATACTATGATCAACTGTCAAGATGACAGAACGATTATGCACTGCAACCATACGTCTTTGATTTTAAATTTATTTAAATAAATTGCATTTTTTGTTTTTGTTTCATTTAAATTTGTACGTCATTATCGCAATTATGTGAACTAGGGTACTAATAACATAATTATTTTATGAATTTTTTTAAGTAACGGTTTCAGTAATCACTTTTTTAAAAATACAGTATTAAAGAGAATAGTATGGCAAACAATATTCAGCCATAAAAGTATTAATTAAAAAAAAAATAATTTTTTCGAGGTAACTAAAAAATTCATTACATCTCGTCGGAAAAGCCTAAAAAAAATTTGACTGTGCCTATACATAGAGGGAGTTGTCTATTACAGTTTACCCAAGCAGAATTATTTTAATGCTTCAGATAACGGAGATATCCAGCTGATTCTTCTTAGCAGACTCACCCTGTATAATAGCCATAAATATTTGAGTCTCACGCTTTCGATATAACGAATTACCCTATACATTCAAGAGCTTTAAAAATTTATTAGTCTGGTGAAAATGGCATAGCTGTTTCATTGCTTAAATAACAGAACAGAATTACATTGATTAACTTTACACACCCCATGTATCTATCTGTACGCTCACAAAAAAATCATAGGAACTGCATTTATAGTTATTTAAAAAAAAAATAATGTTCAGGTTCTGGTACCATTCTGGTAAGCATTTTACTCTTTTAATACCAGTAGAAGTATAAAATAGCACTAAAAGTTTCAGAGTTCATTAAGGATTTGGAAGTTGAAGTCCTTGGAAGGACGATTAGATTATTATTTTTCACCAAAATTTAAATTACGTTCCACAGTAATTCACATAATATAGCATTATCAAAGACGCAATCATAGCTGAAAAAAAAACATGGAAGGCAAGAACTATACCGTCTGGGTACTTTCAAAACCGAACATAGGGAAATTGCATTGTAACTAACCTTTATATAGATTCCTGCTCGCCATTTAAACCCACAAGGATGGTAATGGTATGAATAGAACGACAAAAATACAGCGCATCTGATGGTACCAATAAATGTTAGTACTTAGTTATCTTTTTCTGAAAAAAAAATTATAAAATAATGCTATTTTGAAATAATATAGGTTGCTATGATTGTCAACTTTTTTTTATCTGTCAATTAAATTATTTGAAATCAGTCGATGTTTCTGTTATTAATATCAAATAATATGAATAATAACGAGTATTTAGTAGAGCAGAGGGTTTTTATAATAAAGACATTACCATCCTTGTGGGTTTAAATGGCGAGCAGGAATCTATATAAAGATCAGTTACAATGCAATTCCCCTATGTTCGGCTTTGAAAGTACCCACTCGGTATGTATTTTTTAGGTTTTGTAAACTTTCATTGAATTTCCTCAACTTACAGTAATAGCATTGCAACACACGCGAAGAAAACTGAAACTGGAGTACGGAAAACTTTGTGAGGTCTTTCACCCTTAAGAAAGACATTCTTAGTGCACCCTCCATCCGGTGACGCACGTTGCACTTAACACCCCCGTCATAAGCGTGCGTGCGTATCATTTTTGAGAATAGGTGGGAGCTTATCACTTTCAAGATAAACCATAAATTATGATTTTACGTTTTTAAAGTCTTCAACAGAACTTATTGACGTCTGCGGAAACAACGTTGCGTCTTATTTTGCGTTGTCATTGAACTAGTTTTGATAATTTCTAAAACATTACAATTAATTAATTACTCCAATTCTATCAACAGTAAGATTTACTTCTAGGAAGTGTCGTCACCATTTCGTGACATGTTTTTGTTATATTTGTCACAGGAACTGGGAAATTAAAATAGAAAACTGAATTAAAATGTTATTGGTTGTGTGAATATTTATAATTATTTGCGGAATACTTTGTATGTTTGAGGGATAATAAAATTGTGGCGTGGCGTCTTTAGGTTTAAATCATTATCGGGCGTTATTAATTTTTTTGTGCCTCCGGTCGGCATCACTGAGTTTCTGCATCGCGAAATCTGCCTGAAACAGAGGTTTCTCCGGCCTAGGCCGGCAAAAAGTAGGAATTGAAGGTTATTGGTTGGCAGCATCGGCTCAATCTGTCAAAGTCAAATTTGAGCCACTGTGGTGATTTGAATATAATCTTTAATATGCGCCGGTGTATCCATTATTAAATCAAAGATAATGAAATTTATAAATAAACGTCAATGGAAATTGTAAGAAAATAAATGAATTCAGTTTAATGAATACCAGGAAACAAGGAATCTTGATTTTAAAATCATAAAAAAAATTCCTAATACTAAATTTTAAATGTAAATTTAATTTATTTAAACAAACATCGGAACAAAAAATCTTGTGTATTACACGTCCAAAAACAGTTTTGCGAGTGCTCCTACTTGCACTCGCAAATGTGCTGTTGCTGGCCTTGTGATACAAATAACTATTTAAAATTGTTTTTAGTTTTCTTGATTTTATATTAATAATGTTGGAAATAAAGTTAGTACGCCACTGTGCAGTTTACCACTACATTAGTATGGTCAGCTGTCTTCCCCATATTTTTCTTGAAAGGGGCGATAAGCTGTATTGTTAATCCATCCGCCCACACTCAAATCGCCATATAATATAAAGTAGGTCACTTGTGATATTATAGAAAAATATAAAAGTGGTTCCTCGAATTAAATTGATTGAGGACACAAATAAGTTATGAATTATACGAGAACCTTTTATTTCTAACAAAAGTCAGGCACGTGGAAGATGGCGATGTTAGCGACCCCCTTTCCATTCTAAAGAGACTCACCCCATTAAAGCCTAATAGCTGCATCTCGATACGATACAGCTGATACAACACAATTTACTATTTAGGTCACTGTATCTTGTATTACTGTAGGGAAAGAAAAAATGTTTTTTCGTTATCTCTAAAATAAATTGGGAAAAAAATTACTTCTTCTGTAATTTATATCTTTACGTAACGCATGAAGTGTTGGCTTTATAAAAAGTTTATTTCGCATGCAACAGTTGCAGTTTTAAATCGTAAACTTAATCTTAACAAAAAGGTTAACGATTATTCCGTTCTGTCCACCGCAAAGTCCGCGGATTTACTGCACAAAAATCTCATCTCATACATGTAAAGCGTCGAAAAAAACATTTTCAGGATAGAAATTCTAATACTCGCGAGACGAAATTGATATTTTTTGTGTCTGCGGTCGTTTGCATCTGTCCGATGTCGACAGTCATTACCATTTCAAATAGCAAGGGCCACTTTTATCACTTAGGCTGAATTTTATGCTGCTTATGTATCAGTTCGTAAAATAACGAAGATCTCGTTAAAGCCATATTTTGTTCTTATAAATATTTCCAGATACGCGTTTTCCTCTTCTATATAGAAAGAAGCTGAAATAATCGAATATCACTCAATCTCTTTTAACATTATCATCACCCCATATAACTCTCATAACGCACAAATGATCTGTAAAAGGGCTCAATTCGCAGATGTATGTCTTTCCAAGCGAACTTTTGATAATAGCACCATCATCAACTGCTTTGAGACTAATAATCCAAATGCTTATTTGAGAAATGAACCAGCTACATCAAACAGACAGCTTGACAACCAATTTTGATTGCACATAAGTTTGGAGTTCTCCCTAAAACATTTAGCTATTCTGAAATTTTAGTGATAACATTTTTACTGCTTCACTTTCGAGATAAAAACGATTTGTTACAATTTTCCAAGTTCAAGTTGCTTCAGGCTCTTCTGTTGACTGAAACTTGAAAAATTGAGTTTGATTGCCAACTCTTCAAGACCCCAAATTCAATAAAAGTCTTGTTTGGTTACATTCATGCAATAATTTGTTTGAATGAATCGTAAATTATTACATTTAACTTCGATCTTCAAAGTACATGTTTAAAAATTAAAAAGAATGTTATTTATTTGTTTATCTAAATCAAACAATCGAGCGACGTAAATTAAATTAGAAGAAGCAAACAAATCAGAAGCTACATTCCAACAAAATACCCTAAAAATAAAATCTGCTCTATGAATAGGTTCGTTTAAACCAACCAACGCCAACGGTGTAAAAATTTTCAAACTTTAAAAGTAACAAACAGCTACGTTGGCCTTTCGAACTACGTGCTGCACATAAAATATGAAAACATCTTTCATGATTCGTGGTCATTGTGATTTTTAACCATTTTTATTTGTAGAGCTTTAAACTTTGGTTGCGATAAAATACCACAAAAGTTGAATATCTTCAATGATTTTTGTAGTTGAAAGCATGCACGGCTACTCTTGAATTTTACAAATGTTTGTTCGTTGTCAGTTCTATAAGTTTTTTTTTGTATATTCAATGATCCAAAAGGACCCCTAATTCAGGAAGCGCTGGTTCAAACTGAAATCGGAGAACGTGCTATGAAATTCGTATCATTTACTTTTAGCGCGGTGTATATTCGAAATGATAAAAGCGCTATGTGTTCCACATGTTTAAAAAGCAAGGGTAAACTCCATTCCTGCTGAATATAAAATTGATCACAGATGCTTAAACATCGAATTTATAATTTACTGTTACATTTCTGGTTGTGTAATTTACAGAAAGGAATTCCCAGCGACAAATTTATTTTGTGGTGAACCCGTTACTGTGTTCGTGCTGATAAACACATTCTACGAACTGTGATAATTACAATAATTATTTCATTTGCAAATGATCATTACCATGAGAATCTATTTCCAGACGGGCAATAATAAATTATTATTGTGTCAAGGAATTAAAAATTGGGGCAAAGACGCGCCAGCGAAAGGAGAAGAAGAAGATGCTTGAGAGTAACTGAAATCTTTTGGTGTGGTTTTTATTTTTTGCTGCCCTTATTATTGAAATTTAACAAATATTGGAAAAACCATGGAAATATAACACACCAATAGAGAGCGATTCACGAAGCCTGGAGGGGAGCCTACAATCGAGGGGCAATAACGTAAATTCGCATTTTTCTCTACAAAATACAAAATTAATTGCATCTTGAAAACCCGATATCTCGTTTTCCTTTTCCTATTTATTGTCTGTTTAATTTTAGTCGATTAGGGCTGAATTTTTAATCCCTGTTTCTTCTTTCTTCTAGAATATTACTGCATGGTACGAACTTTTTTCCCAGCAGATAATTCTATAAGTCTTTAACAATTTAACGTCGCGTTACTTTGTATTGGAATTCAATTTTATGTGTCTAACATCAATATCAGTTTATATTTTAAAAATCGAACATTAATTTATCGAATTGACATTAAGGTTTTTACGATCTTTCATTAATCTCAAGTATTACGAACTTCATTGGTAATTAATGAGTTTTGCTCTCAACTTTGAAATGTTTCCGGTATGACAAAAAGTTATTGACTGAAATATCGCAAAGTGACCTAATGCAAGTTGTTGCAAACTGGTTAAACCTTGAAAGATGCTTCAATATTTTCAACTGGGTTAATACTAGTTTGGTGTGCCAAAATAATTTCTCAAAAATGGACGTGCCACTGTGTGACTTCGCTTTATTCCTCCAAAAATCCCCAACCGATATCTTATTCTTTGGTATAAACACAAGACGTAGATAATTTATATTTTTACATTAGTAATGCTCGTCTCATAATGCAGGTGTTAACTGCATCATTAGCATCTGAAGACGTCATTAGCAACGGATGGTTTGGGAATTTTACAAAAATCGCAAGTCACTTACATTTAATACAGGGTGTGTTAAAACATGAAGAGAATGTTATTTATATCAAAAATTAAACTAAAAATTCTGTAAATCTCCCGTGTCGAATGAACTAAATATAAAAATACTTAGGTACAAAATTTAGGTCCTAACAAATTTCAAAGGCAATAGCTATTTTCCTAACAAGTGCAGAAAATCGATTTTTCCGCACGCAAATGCCGTTGACAGCACGACGCGTAGCGGAGTGGTGTCAAGCATTTAAGTGCGGAAAAATAGGTTTCTGCAAGTGTTAGGAACAATAGTTTTTCTACTAGCGTGCGGAAAAACGCATTTTCCGCACATGTTTTAGTGTTTTAGTGCGGAAAAGTGGATTTTCCGCACTAAAACATGTGCGGAAAATGCGTTTTTCCGCACGCTAGTAGAAAAAGTTCTTTTTTAACCCCGATCGATGTTTTAAAACAAAATCAAATTAATTTTAAAAGGCAGAGCATTCTCTGTTCTTACAGAACACTGCTTGACGTCAGGGGTATTGAAGGCGTCGCTGTGATGGGAAATCGCTACCATAATACAGAAGCCATTGAAGTAGCAGAAGAATAAGATGGCAGTAGTTACTGGAGGAACGGGCCGAATCTAGACCATACCCTTTGGCTCCGATCCCCTGACCTGACCTTACAATTTTTTTACACTCATATTTACAATAGAAAAACAGGTGGATGCGATGCAAGAGACGAGCGTGAATAGATAAATCATTCAGAGACGGTGGTTTTTTCGTCTTAGTCTTAGGGCTATGGTAAGTCACATGGTCTCTTCAGACTTCTTGTTATAATCGACGGGTTGATCATTTCTGCAACATATGTATTGCCGTAAACTCTCATTGATAATACAGTATGTATTAATTATCTCTGCATTTCTTCCGCGACAAAAATGGACTGTGTAGGTCATTCTGAATGATCAGATTCGAGACGTAATTTTATTTTATGTTGTCGTTTACTTATCTTAATTAATTATGCAGTTAGCAGTTTAGAAGGGGTTATTAAATCACCTTATTACGTTACGTTATAGTTTTCAGCTGAAGTATTATCTTAAACGTGAGTGACTTGCGATATTTGTGAAATTTCGTTCCACAGAATCGGTTTAGGTTGTGCTTTTCTCAGCGTTGCCTATTTTGTTGAAATAATATCTTAAACGACAATGTCCAGTTAGAAGGTTTGTTGTGTCCCTTAGCTCCTGTTTGTTAAGTTCAAGCACTTCGCCCGCCCTGTTTAACGAATAAAAATTGAATTTGCACGCCTTAAACCCTTAAACCATTATAGCTTAAGCCTACAGTATTGTTCCAGCGAGAGGTCTTTTGGACCTCGTCCCATACATTGATCACAGTTGTTATATGGTGGCTTTTTATATTCGTAGACAATCGTAGAAAACATGTTATATACCAACTCGTGCAGAAGTGTTATTGCACTTGAACTCAACCTGCGGCCTCGTTGGAAAATTTACGTCACATGCAATAACTACTCAGCTTTTACACTTGTTCCGTAAATAAATATTGTATTTTATTACATCAGATTTTATTTAAGAAAACCTTACAACCTTGTAGATATATTATTATTAATGCTACCTAGAAAATATCAATGCCTAATTGATCTGATGTAACTTTATGGCTACTTAAATAATACAATACAATAATTTACTTCAGGGATTACAACTTCATTATCGGCTACAATTTTAAAGGAAGTAATAATAAAAATTAACATAAATCAAAAAATATTGAAATATAAATTTATTCATCGGCAGCCATCTTCTCGGGGCGTATTAAATATACAGGGTGTCTCTAAAATATGGTGCCATAGCTTAACCACAGATTCCGGGGATCAAAATAAGACGATTTAACGCAACTTACCTCTATCCGAAATTGCTTCGTTAAAGCGCTATCCAACGCCAAAGATCTTCAAAAAATTTCTTTTTTTTTTAATAACAAAAGATTTTTTTAGCGATTAGGATGAAATTTGGGATGTGATTCTTTACTGGAAAAAGGTGTTTTTTGACATCATTTTTTTGTTCAGGAGGGTTACGTAAGTGGTCAAAGATTGATCATCCACAGTCAAAGAAGTTCATATCTTTTTAACAGTTCGGCCAATAGTTTTCAAATTTTTTTACAGAGAGACATTCTTATTTTAAATATTTTTTGTCTCTTAATGTTTGCGTTCGGTATCTGCCATAGTTTAGGCTTAAAAAATTATTTTGATTGGCTGCAGTGCATTTCTTAAAACAGATGTAGTAATCTAGTTGTCCCGTATGTTGAGAAATAAATCACGAAGAGACAATTTGATATAAAGTTTATTACTAGCAAGTATGTAAAGGGTGGCGCAAAATAATCCGAACCATTTCTGAATCAATGGTTCAGCTTATTTTGTACCACCGGTAAATTAATAGATTTACAGCAAATGCTCAATGTGACCACCATTTTCCCAGATGCAAAAGTTAATTCTACGCAAAAAATTGTCTCTTCGTCACTTATTTCTCAGCATACGGGACCAGTAGATTACTACATCGTTTTAAGAAATGCACTGCAGCCAATCAAATTATTTTTTTTCAGCCTAAACTATGAGAGATACCGAAATCGAACAAGAAACGAAAAATATTTGAAATAAGAATGTCTCTCTTTAAAAAAAATTCGAAAACTATTGGCCGAACTGTTAAAAAAATATGAGCTTCGTTGCCTAGGGATGATCAACCTTTGACCACTTACGCGACACTCCTGAACAAAAAAATAATGTCAAAAAACACCTTTTTCCAGTAAAGAATCATATCCCAAATTTCATCCTAATCGCTAAGAACAATGTTTTGTTATTTAAAAAAATAGAAATTTTTTAAAGATCTTTGGTGTTGGATAGCGCTTTAACGAAGCAATTTCGGATAGAGGTAAGTTGCGATAAATCGTCTTATTTTGATCCCTGGAATCTGTGGTTAAGCTATGGCACCATATTTTAGAGACACCCTGTATAGGACGTTCCAATATTTGTAGCGGATGTTGTTCAGGAGTATTGGAGTTTTTTAGATTCTGCCCTAAGTTCAGAAAAAGCGATCTAGAAGAATCAACCCCTAGTAAATCTTCTATCAATAGGTATGGAACATATCAGAGTTGAAGTTTCTAGGTGCGTGACAATAGTTTTAAAGCATTCAGTAATTATTTCTTTCAAGGCTGAATTTCTTTCTCCTGAATTTCTGTGTGTGATAGAGCACAAATTTGTACTCCGTGCGTTTTTGTTTTATACAAACTTGTTTATAGCTTTACCCTTCTGTATTAAATTTTGTTTGTAAATAATTTTAAGGAAGGAAAAGTAAGTAAATCTAAGACTGAAAACGTTGGGAATAACGATCACTTTATATTGTACACACCAGTAATATATTTAATATAAATTAAAGGTCACTCTCAACAGTTATATTATATATATTTACAGAAGCACATCGACGTTCGTACCATTGTTTTGTAGGTACTTAGCATGATTAATTATTTAAAAAAAAGAAAGTACCTATAACCGTTAACCACATAACAATTCAAGCATAACGTCCTTTAACATCAACAAACGTAAACATTATGCATTTTTCCTTGCAATTACGTAAGTAATGGTTGGTAGTAATTCAAGGTAATCTTTCGCGTGAAAGTAGGGATGCTTGAAGTAAAGCTTTTGATTGTAGATAATTAAACAGTTAATTGTAGCCAACTTATAATTAAAAGGCTTAAAAAGGATATGTGAGTTTTTACAATCAGCACAATGAGGAACTGCAGAATTGAATTAGCAAAACAAAGTACCTAATTAAATAATTGATTTAATTACAGACTAGATTTTCCTGCCCTATATTTTTAAATAGGAAATTAGATGTAATTAACTCATGAAATTGAAAATGTTAATGAAAACTTTTATGATAGAAAATTTACAGAAGTTTATTCGATAAAAAAACATTTCAAATTATTTAACTAAAAGCGTTTGTATTTTTCCCTTAACCTCCCAATTAAAATATAATATGATCAACAGTATTTTCGAAAAGGGTTGGCCATGACACAATTTATATGCCATGGCCAACCTTTATAGAAAATTTTGTTGCTCATATTGTAATTATTTTACTCGCATTTGAATAAAATTAATAGAAAGCTGCAGCTGAAAAAAGACAAGGAAATTTTAATACTTTTCCATAATATACAATATAACAAGACCTTATATTTTTATCGTAAAATTTCAGTAGTAGTTCCCGATAAAATTGTTACTAGGAAAGCACGAGAGCACAATACATTCAAAAACACGAGTGTGTCAACATGAGTGTTTTTTTCGTTTTATATTGTGAAGAATGTTAAGGGCACTGCCGGGTGTTGCTTAGTAGCTACTGTATGAGCGATTTTGCCATTAAAAAAATAATTGTTAAAATATTCAAAATAATTACCTTTGTTTCCATTGCCAACTAAAAATTAAATCTAGTAGAAAGACCTATAATTATTCTTTGAAAGTCCTATATTATATTTATTTGCAATATTCAACCTTGCAATCTTTCATAACACCTAAAAAACAATAAAAATAAATTTTAATAGACTCTATGGTTAAACAATTCATCCTTGAGCCCCAAAGAATTAATTATTTTTCTATTTACTTCCTGAATATTTCTTTAGATATAATTATAAACTTGGATTGGTGTAATACAATAATTGCATTATACTAAGATTGTTAACTTCAAATTATTGTGTACGAAATTTATTAATTTTTCCAAGGAGTTTGTTGTTTAGAAATTATAATTAAATTCAAACGACTTCATTTACATGAAACGGAATTGTTGAATTTCCTTCTAATTGTACATCATTTCCGATTAATTCGTTTCCAAATCGCTTAACGGTGTTTCTGTAATGAACCAAAAGTTCCTGTTGTTAAAGCGCTTTCAATGGTTGTTTCAATTAACACAGCCATAATACTAAGCTAATCTTTTTCATTACATTTTTCTTAGCTTTAGGTTGTGAACAGTTTTATAGCAGTGATTTATGGCGCAAGAATTATAGTCAAGTGTTAACGAGAGTGTTAATGTGTAATTAAATAAGCACTTTAAACGCTGATATTAAAGCAACATTCCATTGTATAGTAACAATTATTGGATTTATTTATACATAAGTATTATTTTATATTACCAATATATTCAACATCAAGTAATTGGTATGCATATGTGTTTAACGTTTCAATCTTTCAGGATAGAATAGAATTATTTTGACAATTCAATTCATATTACGTCAGGCAATGAGAATCGTCCTTTTTTAAAAATTGAACCAATCAGAAGGCTATTTTACTGACAACTGAAAAGTAGTAGACTCCTCTAGACTCTACCATTAGGAAATATCCCTCGAGCAAAGCTCTCGGGAAATTTCCATGGCAACATCAATTTTGAATAGAAATCGCGAAAAGTATAAAGGCATGCCTGACTTCGCTATTCGGGTAGTTTCGTAAACAACGTTGTCCCCACGACATACAGGGTGTCCGGAAACAACGTTCCGTAACTTCGGGAGATGATTCTACATCCAAAAATATGAAGAAAAGTTCTCATGAACAGGGGTCCGGAAAAGCTTTCTAACGGAGCTACGGCTCTTTGAAGAGGGGCCTCAAAATGTGTTGTTTTATTAATTAGTTAATCAATACACCCTACCCGTTACGCACGCCCCTGGCTTTTTTTTTCTATTTTTAACATTACCAAACTATTTCCCGTACCAAATATACCCTGGGTACCAAATTTTATCAATCTCGTTTCAGTATTGATTAACTAATTAATAAAACAACACATTTTGAGGCCCCTCTTCAAAGAGCCGTAGCTCCGTTAGAAAACTTTTCCGGACCCCTGTTTATGAGAACTTTTCTTCATATTTTTGGATGTAGAATCATCTCCCGAAGTTACGGAACGTTGTTTCCGGACACCCTGTATATAGCGTCCTTTTATAGTAGTCGACGTTGTGTCCACGGTCGACGAAGGGTCCAAACATCGCGGTCGACGTTGTGACCAAAAAGACCAGTCAACGAAGGGTCCAGGTCCGATTCATTGCCAACATCGTACCCCCCACTCTCTCTCTTTTTCTTTATCGCTCTCCCTCTCTCCCCAACAGATTTAATTCGTATAAATATTCCCAAATTTTTCTTTAATAGTTGTAGAACTAAAGTTTTCGGAAAGTCTTCTGACATATTTCTAGATTTTCTTCTGATAGTAGTGCCCAGTTTTTTTTTTGTATTTTTTATTACAACATTATAATACTGGTTCTCTTTTTTCCTTAAATGTAACTTATCGGTAGTAAAGTTTAAACACCTGTTTATAATATCAATCAACAAGTATTAACCTTTTGTTTTGTACGTAGGTATAGATATTTTCTCAATTCTGAAATATTTCCGGCATGAGAACAGAATATGAACTGAAATATCACAAAACAACATACTAAAAGTTATTGTACTTACTTAAACCTTGAAAAATTCTTCAATATTTTTAAGTACATTAATAGATACTAGTTTGCAGTTTTATTATAAACTGGAAAGTGACTTGTCATAAGTTAAAGAGCAACAAGTGTGGCCTTGCTTTATTACTCCAAATATCCCAAACAGATATTTTGTGAAAATTGCCAACTCAGCTTTTTACGTAAAATCCGGACGTCTGTCATTAACCCCTTAGCTGTCAAAGCCACCCCCTTTAAAATTTCAAATGGCACCACACCATGTGTGGCACATCGTTGGAAAGATAATTTCATAAGGAATTCATTCTACTATTTATTTTTTTTTAAAGAAACTCACTTACGGTTTTGATTCGCATAAATTAATACTAATCGTAAATAATAAATAAAACAGTTGTAAGAAACTAAAATACGCTTCTACCATAAAACCTTATGTACTTCAAAGAAATCCATTATTAATATATCACCTTAATAGAGCACTGGCAATGAACTGTTTAGCACGTTTTACCATCGACACCTACTTACATAATTATTTTATACTTTTCCATTAAGGATACTTATTTTATAATGCAGGTGTTAATTGCATCATCAACATCGCAAGAAGTAATTAATAACAAGGGATGGCTTGGGAATTTCGCAAATATAGCAAGTCATTCGCATTTTATTTTCTATCAGCTGGAAACCATAACGTACGGTAATAAAACAGTTTGATAACCCCATCTAATCTGCATAATTAAGATAAATATTAATTTATATTTATAAAATTAATTTGTTTAATTAAAAAACAATATCAATAATAATTGGGTGAATTAAAGTTAGTTTTAATAGCATTGACCGTCTTTAGAGAACACCGCGGTTGACGTCATGGGTATTGCAAAACGTCATTGCGGTATAGGAAATCGCTACCATAACACAGAAGTGATTAAAGTAGCAGGACAATGAGATGTTCAATTCTTCTAACCGTATTTCTAGTGTAAAACCACAACATAATTATCTAAACTTATGATATCTGCATAATAATTCTTAATTAATTTCCTTACAGTTTTTCAGCACTTAGTTTTTCTGATTATCCACGTTTCTCAAAAAGGAATATACATTTTTATTATCTATTGCTTTGATTCAATTGAAATCAACCGGTAATTTCCTTAGAGTAATCCCAACCAACTGTGACTAACACCGCACATAATTAACTTTTTTATAATTTCGTGTATTCAGGTTAAGGACAGCAACAAGTTCTCTGAACCTTACGAACACTCAATTCTAAGGCTTCCTTCCTATTTTGCGTTTACATAAATGTTTCCTCTAACTAAATATTTACTTTGACTTTGTTCTATGTGAAGTTTCAAGTTTTATTTGACTAGCTATAACTCTGTATTATTTAACTAATCCAACACAAGACCAATACTTTTTAAAATCTTATTACGATTCCAGATTTCTCTTTAAAAATAATTATGTGGTAGCGATTTTCCATTAAATAATAAAAAATCCAACCAACCTTTTTGTTGTCATAATTAATAGAAATGCAATTTTACAACACGTGTATATGCTACTAATATAAACAAACTAAGAGGTGCTTTATTGTTTAACAAAATTAAAACTAACAAAATGTTGGAGGTTTATTAGCAGTAATCGCTGTTGTGTAACCATCATTATTAAAGATAGTTTTAACCTTGATGTCAACTCTTAAGGAAGTATTCCTGAGGTAAAATAAGTATCTGTACACGATACTATTCCAACAAATAGATCACATTTGACAGTTATGAAAAATTAAATTACAATTTAATTTATATACTTATGAAATTTGCAATTTATATTGTTCTGTCTCTTACAGGATGGTTCACTGGAAAGGCGGTAGTTGTTGCTGGAGGACGTTTCATTCTTTCATCTTTTGCCAATTGAAAGCCTACCAGACAAGGTAAGTAAATACAAGGCTTTTATTATTCGGATATTATGTACAGGGTGCTTTCATCTGTAACCTATAAAAATATGTAATGAGTCCCGATGTAATTTTATGAAGAAAAGTCCCTACGTGCTCACAGAGCTTTAGGTTTCGCAATGTAGGGTGTTGAAAGTTTAGGGATGTTCCTTCACATTTTCATTTAATAATTGTAGATGCATTTCTAAATAGTAGATATCTTGGTCATTGGATAGGTCGATAGTTCACATCTATATGGCCAAATGGGAAGTAAAATTTCCAATGACAAGTCCTATACAATTAAATATTTATACCTACATTTTCTCTGGTACGCTGGGGCAGCAGAACAAGGGTGCTTTCAACCCTTGCAGAACTACTCGTATACACTCAATATTAAAAGGTTCTTTTAATGTGACGTAATCCATGATTTGGTTTTAACCTGATTTGTTTATTCTTGACAATTATAGGTTTATTTTAGAAAAAGTATTATTAATAAAACACCAAAACTGCCAATCGACTGAAGTAGAAAGAATCAAGCAGTGATAAGGAACGCGTGGGATTTTGAAATGTGTGGGTTTGGGGTTTCCCTTGCCAATATTCTATACAAAATTAATTTCTGAATAATTTCCACAAACTATACAGGGTGATTCAAAAATGGCGCATAAGCTCTTCAGTACGTTGTAGGGAATAATAATTGAAGTGTAGGAAAAATAGTAAAAAAATTCTTAGCCGCTAATTTGCTGAGAAATGAAGAAGTTAAGTTGAGAACTCAACTTTGAATTCATGTGGATTTTGAAACTTCTCATCATTTCATATAAATTTAGTAGTATTTTTTCATAGTGGGTAATAAATAAAATGCTCATAACACCTCATTATCCTGAAATATTAGCTTTCAAAATTGATATTTTTGTACCAAGTTGTTTGAAAAAAATATGTGGCAACGATGTTTGAAACTTTTAATAAGCTCACTATGTAAATGAAAGGAAATAAAAGCCACTCATATACTACATAGCTGCACCCGTGTTGCCAAATCTACAACTTACTTCTTCGTTGTTAACTACAAAAATGTAGCAGCTAAAATTTTTTTATGATTTTTCTACAGTTCAAATAACCGTCCCCTACAACGTACTGAAGAGCTTATGCGCCATTTTTGAATCACCCTGTATATAACTTTCTGTTATCAAATAAAAATTCCCTTTCAGGGAAAACAACAATAATTTTGTAATAATTATTACACAATGTTTTGAATATATTTTCTATTAACCACAGAAAAATAAAAAGTCATAAAAGTTTTTTGAAACCAGTACGACTCATCATTTTGTAACTTCTTTAACAAGTTTCTTGATAAAATCATAATCACAATAGGATCTACTAAGAAGGACTTTCTGATGCTTGAAAAGTCAATGTCCTCGCTAAAGCAAATAATAAACAAAATGCAAAAAGTAATTCAATTTTAAAAGAAATACTTCCTTATTATTGATCAAATATGGTGAAATAGTTCATACACCCTGCAAAAGTTTCAGCGGGGCATACGAATAAGAATGAAACTTGATTTTTAAGGAAACTTCTAAGACAAAGTTGGTATTGTGTATTTTTATCTTACTGGGTGGTTTTTAGTTTAAGGTTGAGGAGATGAGGGGCATTAATGAGTTGCAATTTGTAGAAATTATTTTTAATCAGAATGAAATAAAAAACGGTAACATGGTATCCAAAGTTGGCTTGCATTGAACTCGGAAGACAATATAAAAAATATTAAATATTGCAAGACAATGCTCCTGTACACAAATCCTTAACATTATTTTCTATTCACCTCTTCAAGCTTGAAGGTAATTGCAAAGCAGGTAACTTTATCAAATATAAACACAGACAGAGGAATAATTTTTACGAGTAGTGTGGAATCATCGCTGGGATGCTAAGGGTGCATTAATCCCCATAAAACATAAAAACCATTTCCTTACTTTTATAATAGAGTATTGTACAGGGTGAGCAAAATTTCTTTAGTTCTCGATTATTTAATTTTTATAGATTTTATCGTTGATATTGATTATGAAGATGCTTTGGTTTCGAAAAGACAAACTTATGTTTTTAAGTGAAAAACATGTTTGGCCAATGGCATCAATAGAAAATATTTAGGGAGGAAAGTGTATCATTTGCTCCCGCTTATGAAATTTTATCACTATAAGTAGACTTAGGTGTTAAATCTATTTTTCAGATTCGCAGAAAGAAAGGAAAGTTCTAAATAATTTCTAAAATACTTTAAAGTATATTATTCCGGTTTCAGAAATTTATACAAGGTAAAAGTAATTAAGAAAGAATTCAGTGTTACTACAGAAACAAACTTGATGTTCAAATTGTATCTTACATAACTTTTCCTTATTGACATTATTTTATATACAGGGTGATTCAAAAATGGCGCATAAGCTCTTCAGTACGTTGCGTTGTAGGCACAGTTGTAGGGAATAATAATTGTAGTGTAGGAGAAATAGTAAAAAATTTCTTAGCCGCTAATTTGCTGAGAAATGAAGAAGTTAGTTGAGAACTCAACTTTGAATTCATGTGGATTTTGAAACTTCTCACCATTTCATATAAATAATTTAAGTATTTTTTCATAGTGGGTAATAAATAAAATGCTCATAACACCTCATTATCCTGAAATATTAGCTTTCAAAATTGATATTTTTGTACCAAGTTGTTTGAAAAAAATATGTGGCAACGATGTTTGAAACTTTTGATAAGCTCACTATGTAAATGAAAGGAAATAAAAGCCACTCATATACTACATAGCTGCCTGCACCTGTGTTGCCAAATCTACAATTTACTTCTTCGTTGTTAACTACAAAAATGTAGCAGCTAAAATTTTTTTATGATTTTTCTAAAGTTCAAATAACCGTCCCATACAACGTACTGAAGAGCTTATGCGCCATTTTTGAATCACCCTGTATAAGATGTACTGTTACTATTCGGTAACCAAAGCATTTGCGGACCCATGTTAATCGGAACGTTTCCTCTTATTTTCATGAAAGGAGCATGCCCTTAACTGGATGCCATTTCTTTTTGGGACACCCTGTATAGTTGGAACAAATCAAATTGACCCAATATCCACCGACGGACGTTCACGATGGTATACTAAGAAATCAGGGCGCGATCCCATATCCTTAACTTTTTTTTCGCACCAATATTGCTTATAATTATGCGAGTAACTTTTATGTAATATCTTGGGAAAACTTTTTAATTTTTATCTACAATTATTGTGAATTTAAATATCAATCAATAACAACAAAAAATTAAGTGGTGAATCCCGAAAGTTAGAGGTCAAACTAAGAAAACTTCAAAAGATTAAAATTTATAAGTAGTATTGATAAGAAATTAAATTATTAATAAAATGATATGACGTCACATAATAGTCATATAAATATCCTTTCAGTACGAAACGCACTAAACACATTGATAACAAAAATAAATGACAAATAAAAATGTAGTTACTAATTCAATAATCCCTCGATTAGTTTAACAAACGACCTAATTAGTACTAATTTTTTAAACATGTGTAATAAACATTCCAATTAAAAAATGGAAATGCGCAAAATAAATCCCAAATCACATACTTTTAAGAAGGAATTATTTAACACGGTTTTTAGCAACATCAAAGAAATATTACCAATGATAACGAATGGTGAATCAATGCATGTGCTAATAAGTATGCGAATTTCCTAGTAACAACCGTATGGGATTTTCAGGTGGAGGTCGCACTCTTACACACATCGCAGACGACGAAAATCCCCCCTTTTCGTTTTCGTACTTAATTTTCATAACTCTATATCGTTATCCTTGTCTGTACCATTTTAATAACAGACTTGTTATTATCCCCCCAACACCGATTGGTTCCTTTATATTATTTTAGCATGGTGTATATTATTTATTTTAGGGCAGAACTTCGTACAGTTCACAAAGAACATTAAAGGATAATATTGTGTTTTGAAAAAAACAAACAAAAGTGATTTATAAGTTTTGTGATCTTAAAGTGGGAAAATTTTATTATTTTTTTTTTTGAAAAAATAAATACACAAGGTAAGTAAGTACAAATAAATATAATTATTTAATATATTTTGTTAGGTGGAAATAGAACTACTGAAGAATTATTTTTTACATTACTATTTTGGTTTCTAAACCTGAAAATTAATTAAAATTTTTGAGATGAGATTTTTAACATTAACAAAAAAAAATTAATTATTTACAAAGCGTCTTCTTTGTAGTATTAACAATAATTATTATAGAAATTAAGAACAAACGCATCTTAGGCTACTTTCAATTAACCAGACAACCTAATTTTACACAAAAAAATGTCCTGCAGCTGCACACTAAATTAAAACGATTAAGAAATTTAAAAGTAGGTCTAGGTCTTTTACGAAATATCAAACTTGACCAAAACTAAATTGAAAGTATTTTGCAAAACCGAACTAAATTTTTATTAATTACAAAAAAAACTGACACAATCAATTCTCTTATCTTCGTTTTAATTAATATTTTAATTTTGTTTTTTTTACTTAAAATTACTTAAAGTAAGAAAAATTTGTATTGTTTGTACTTTCGATACCTTGTTTTATTTTTGATCAGACCTCGTTTTTTATTAAATTTTATTGAACCTGATTATTATTTGTGGTTAATAACATTACAACGTTTTCACTTTCAAAATGTTTATTATTAACCTTCACTTACTTACAGTAGGTAGCACTTTTCTATATAACAGTGTTACCACAGTAAACTAAATTAATTAGTAAAATTTAAATGACAACATAAAAAAATTCCTTTCAATTGCATTAAACTGCATTGACCCAATAATATTCCTTTTACAAATAAAATCAAATATTTTCGGTGCGTTAATTACATTATTGCAAGAGAAATCTCCAAGGACTTTATCATTCATAGTTTCTTGCAACACACAGATTTCTGTACAGTCACCTTAAAATATTTTGCTATTTATATTATTTAATAAAACCATTTGCGTTATTTAAAAATAGTGATAGTTTAACTTCAATGAAAAGTAAAATTATTTTTAGATTTTTGATCCTTTATTTATCAAGGTTAAGATAAATTTGTTTTTTAATCCTGTGTCCTTAATGTAAATTATAGGAATTGTCTCATTACTGTACTTGCACGCTATTCAAATCAAAAGTTTTTACCACAAAGTACTTTATTATTTAATGAAAAATCTTTATAAATGTTTAATTAATTACAATTCAATTAAATTAATTAACTGTGCATTATGCAAATTATTAAACAACCGGAAGGAAATGCAAGGACATAATCAGAAATTTGGACAAATTAAAATTTTGGCATTGCAACAAATTAAGCAGGAAGTAACCTTAAATTTTTTCTTTATTTTTTGCTTGAGTGTTAAATTTAAGCCTACTGGACTATCCAGGAAGTTACCTTGCGTGAATGATGTGCCTTGAAAAGCCCAAGTTTAATAAATATTAATGGTAAAATTGTTTTTGTTGGATAAGTATCCCAAAAAAAGAGTAATTAGGAAAATTAATTAAGAATAGTTACAGTAATAAGTAACCATGGAGACAATTAAAACAAACACATGTCAAAGATATTTTAAAGTAAAGGCATTATTGCATAAACAAAAACATTAACATTGAAACAACGCATAATTCAACTGTTGCCGCTTTTTTTGTTACGTTTGAATAATTCTTATTCTTAAATATTACTTACATCTTATAGCAATTTACGAGCCTCGTTCCATATCACTAATTATTCGTAATTTGCCTACGCTTGCTAAAGGCCCTAACTGTCAGGATCATTTGTCCTCTTCCTCCTCTTATCTATCTATGAGGGTTTGAATCTCAAACCCAACCCCTTTAGACAACGGAAGCTTTTTCTGAATCAAAAGTTCTTTCTTCTTGAGGTTCCTTTTTTGTTTAATGAAGGTTGACTACATTCATCACCACATGCCATCTCTTTCTCGTGCTGCTGCGAATAAGACTTTGGTATCCATGTTAACCTTGTCCCTGATCTTTCTCACCCAAGAGCATATTCTACACCGAATCTTCCTTTCTATTAAGAATGTATTTCGTTTGCCACTCTTCCAATTTCCCATCTAGCTCAGATATTCTACTCTTGATTTCGTCCTTGGCCTCTTTCTTATTCTTACACATCCAATTTCCACTCGTAATTTTCTTAATTTTTTTCCATTTAGTTCTGGTTGTCTTTCATATTACGTTACCTGCAAGTGTCCCATAGTCCCATCATCGATCTCCCCACATCTTCTTATTCTCCTCCATGGTCTCCAATCTATTCCTCCATTTATTTAACATTTTAAACATATTCAACCCGTTTCTATTCCCGTATTCCAAATTATTACACCATATTCGTGATACGTTTCTTATCATCTTATCATGGTAGCGTTTGATTTATTTTCCTGAATACCCGCTAATATTTATTTACAATATCTTCTGAATTAACATTTAGGGTAAGGCAGAATACACATCTTTCTTAGGGGTTGAAAATTTCTCCTATGAGGCAAAATTCCTAGTTATAGGGTCTTTACAGAACAATTTCATTTGTAAAAAAATTTTGCTCCTGAATTTGAAAACATGAAACACGAAACGATGAATATTAAACCATTTGCTCACTGTGTATATGCATATTTATTTTTAAGAATCTTTGCGAAATACTACGCACGCGGTTGTATTGCACCACTTGAATATTAACACAGTTATCGTGACAAAAAAGTGCAGTAGAACTATGACAAATAACACTGCAAGCAGGTATGTGGTAGGTATTGATAAATAGAATATTTTCTGAACTACTACAGTGTAGGGCATTAAAAAACTTCTGACTAAAATTTTTATAAAAGTAATTAGGGATTCTCCAGAACGGCATTTTTTTCTCAATTATAACCACATAGGGTTCTGACTTTGAATACGAGCCGAGGGAAAATTTTTGTATTTGCGTAATTATTTCAGTTTCTGCTCTTCAAGTTTAAAACCATATCCAAAAGCATTTTAAGGGTTGAAATTCCGCAACTTCTCTATATTTCTTATTTTATTTTTAATTTATATAAACCCATACATTGAAAATAAATTGCAAAATGAAATATTAAACTATCAAATATTAATTCTATCAAGGAAAATATTTTTATTACAAATTATTACAACTATTTCGTTCATTATTATTGGATTCATGGAAAGAAAAATGAAAAAAAAATTACTCTAGCAGGATTCGAACTCCTGAAATTCGACTTGCCAAACTAGAATTGCAACAGCGCACCATAATTTATTTCACAAAAGTTTGGCATTACCATTAAATTTAATGTTATAGAACTGAAAATTAGTTATAATTTGACTAAATTATAATCACATACACAGAGCAACTTAAAAGTATGGACACTCATTTTCCGCCGTTAATATTCATTCTACAAAAAAATGTTTGATATAAAAAAAAATTATGAACTTTTTATCTACATATTGGTGTAAGTCAAATTTTTCTTTAATTGTTTTTGGATTATGACTTCACACGCTAATTTTTTTAAATGGGAACCTGATGCGTTTCCTCGAAGAAATCTTATGGAAATCCATAAAAAATTTATAGAATTTTTTTCTCCTTACAACGATTTGTAAAGAGAAAAAAATTCTTTATCGATTGGTAGTATAAAATTAATAGGTTCCCATTAAAAAAAATAACCCGTGAAGTCATAACTCAAAAACAATTGAAGAAAAACATTTTTTTTTTGTATAACAACTCAACATGTAGATAAATATTTCATAAAAAAAAACCTTTGTATCAAACATTGGAAAACGTCGAATACAAACCAACACCCAGAAACTTGATGTGAGATATTTACTTTCGTCATTAGAGAAGAAAGTAACGCTTTATGGAATATTCTCTCGCTAGAAACGGAATTGGCGTTTACTTTTGAGGTATCTGACCGGACGTGGTTATAAAAAAATCAATGTTTTATTGATAAAATTATTATATCAATCATAAACATAACAAGTTAGAATATAGGAGATTATTGTCAACGAAAATGGTTGGACCGTTCCTTGATTCGCAGACGAGATTAAATCGGGTAACGAAACATTTTCAGATTATGATGCACAATCATTATTGCATAAAATAGAAAAATATCTAGAATAGTTAATAGTTCTATTTCTTACCTAACAGATACCTAAATCTAAAGAGATAAATGGTAAAACTTTACAAATTAAAAATTTTGTATTTTAGGCAATGGGTTCGATTCCTCAACTTTCAGTATTAAAAGGACCAACCCGTTCGTTAAAGCCGACATTGCTTTATAAGACTTTTGAAAATGTCGCTAATACTACTGCAGCTAACAAGACAGCCTTAATTTTTGAAGGTAAGGATTCAATATAAATTTTGATCCTAAAGCCCCACTCTAGACAGTTCAATTATAAAAAGTCTACTTCTTCCACCCTTATCGCTCTCAATTTTTCTTCTCAGTAAATAAATGTGTTACATACAATAAATTTCATAATTTCAGAAAACGGAGAAACCAGAAAATATACTTATTCAGAATTAAACAATTTAACGAATCGTTTATCAAAAGTCATTCGTCAAACCATTTTGGAAAACAGTTTACCCCGAAACAACGATGGAGATTTTATTGTTGCTGTATCCATGCATCCTTCAGATTACTTAGTAATCACCTTATTGTCAATATGGAAAGCTGGAGGAGCTTATTTACCACTTGACCCTACTTTTCCTAAAGCTCGAGTGGAGCATATTCTTAGAGAAGCAAAACCTGTGATGGTAATTTTTGACGAAGGTAAATAATATTTCCAATTAAATTCTCCAAGAGGATTCTAATTTTATTATTTTAGATGCAGGGAATTTTGTAAACACTTTCAAATTACCCTTGGGTGAATTTTTGAATTCCAGTACAAACTTGTCATCCGACCCATTATCAAATGAAGAAAGGCTACAACATTTGAAAGATGATTTGGCTATTGTTCTTTACACGTCAGGAAGTACTGGTGTACCAAAAGGTAATAGAGCTTTGCAATAATTATAGGAAATTGTTAATAATTTTTTTTGTAGGTGTACGTCTTCCTCATACAACAATCTTAAACCGTTTACAATGGCAGTTTAAAACTTTTCCTTACAGTCAAACTGAAACCACGGGGGTTTTCAAAACTGCCTTGACATTTGTTGATAGTGTTTCGGAAATATGGGGTCCTTTACTAAATGGTCTTGCTGTTCTTGTTGTTTCCAAATCTACCACACAAGATCCTGAAAAATTGGTTAGGGTTTTGGAAAATTACAAGGTGTGTATGCTCTTCTTCTGCCTTTGGAGTTTTATTTAATTCTTGATGAATCCTTTCAGATTGAACGTTTGGTTCTTGTACCATCCCTCCTAAGATCGTTGTTGATGTACTTTGATTTACAGGCAAGCAATAAATGCTTGCAGAACCTTAAAATATGGGTCTGTTCTGGAGAAACATTAGTAGTCTCGCTTGCTGAAGAATTTTACAAATATTTTCCTGCTGATCGCCATCAACTTTGCAACTTTTATGGTAGCACTGAAATTATGGGAGACGTTACTTACCATATAATTTCTGACCAATTAAAACACCAGGAAAAAATTCCCATTGGTAAACATTTTATAATCCTCTTTGTGTTTAAAAATAAATTTTTTTTTAATTGTAGGTTTGCCTGTTGACAACACAATTATTTATTTACTGGATCCAGATTTTCGTCCAGTAAAATCAGGAGAAGTTGGTGAACTTTTTGTTTCGGGTTCAAATTTAGCTGCCGGATATGTAAATGGACGTGATCCAGACAAGTTTATTGAGAATCCTTTAGCAGTGGATCCAATGTTTGCTAAATTATACAGAACAGGAGATTTTGCGCGTATAGAGAAAGGAACTTTATTATATGAAGGTCGAACCGATTCGCAAATTAAAATTCGTGGATATCGAGTTGATCTTTCTGAAATTGAAAAGGCGGTCAATGCAATCGAAGGTGTTGATAAAGGAGTCGTTTTATGTTACAAACCTGGAGAAATAAATCAAGCTATTTTGGCATTTGTTACAACGGAAGCTTCTTTGAATGAATTTGAAATCGAAACAATTTTAAAGAAAAATTTAGCAGCGTATATGGTACCGCAAGTTATTTTGTTGGATAACATACCATTGTTGGTAAATGGAAAAATTGATCGACAAACTTTACTAAAAAGTTATGAAAGTTCTGGAAATAATAACAATGGTAATTTTTTTTTAAATTTCAATTGATCGGATTATTTATTTGTACAATTTTTTTTTTAGATAATTTATTTTATCAAACTACTATAGATTATTCAGGGGTACCAGAAAGTCAAACAACGGCAGCAAAGGTACTTTTTGAAACTGTAGCATCCGTGTTGGGTAGATCAGCAAGATCAACTATTTCTTTAGACGCAAATTTTTACGAAATTGGTGGAAACTCCTTGAATTCTATTTTCACCATTTCACGATTAAACGAAAAAGGATACAATATCAGTAAGTCCCTATAATTATTTGGATTATTCTTTTAATTACCAACACAATATTTTTTTTAGGTATTGGTGATTTTATTGCAGCAATGGATTTGGGAGAAATTTTAGATAGAATGTCTCCTGAAAAACAAACTTTCCCTACAATTATTGCACAACCTCCTTGTTACACATCTGAATTATTACAAGATAAACACAAAAAGGACGTTATCAAGTACGTAATATTTTTATTCTTCATACTTAAAATTATTAATCCATTTTTTCCAGCATGATAACAACAAGTTTCTATCAAAAAGCTGATTTAGAACAATGGATTATTACAGAAATTTCCGAATCAGATTACATGGATTTAATGTACAAATTATGGGAGCCCCTAATAGAAAAAGAATTAAGTTTTGTCGTGAAAACTGAATCAGGAAAAGCAGTTGGTGTTGCTTTAAGTTTCGATGCAAGGGATGAACCTGAAATTGAAGTCCATACAAAACTCGCAGTTATTTTTGAATTTCTTGAAAGTATTGAAGGTCCTGTAAGAGATAATCAGTTACCTCCTGGAAAAGGTAAAATTTTACATTCGTTTATGATGGGAACAAATTCTACCTTAACTCCAAAAGAAAACGTCGCTGTGATACAATTCATGGAAGAGGAAGTTATAAGGGTAGCTAGAAGCCAAGGTTTTGTTGGGATTTTTACAACAAATACGAATCCTTTAACGCAACAATTAGGATCAGATATTTATTCATACAAAACATATTTAGATTGTCAGGTTAATGAGTATGTTGCTAGTGATAATACAAAACCTTTTGGTATGGCACCTGATTCGCAAAGAGCTTTAGTTCAGTGGAAACTTATCTGATTCTTATTTATTCATGCAAGTAACAATGAAGAGGATTATGAGTATATTCTTGCACCTGGAGGCTTTTACCTTAGTGATAGTATCGTTCCTTTTGTGCTAGCCTACTATAGCTTCTAATGGTAGATGTTAGAAGAATTTATAATATTACCGAAAAGTTTCCTACATTTTAGTAGATGAATGAAAAAATAAATATTAGATGGATAAATACTTATTTATTAAATTATTATTGTTAGATTTAAGTGATTAGATCGCTAATAATTATACGTATTGTATATAAAAATAAACTGTCTTGTTTATTTTCCAATTAGGTACTATTAGACCAATCCTAATATGGTACCTACCTAATACATTGATATCGCTGCTGGTGAGGTGAGAGCAATATCTTGACGAAAGGACCTTAATGCCTTTTTTATCAGGAGATATTTTTAAAGATGTCTTCAATCGCTAATTTCGTCCTCTTGTCGTTGTCGCATTCCTTTCTCTACGTTGATCTATTCCATGTCTTCGTTAAGCTTCACCTCCTAGGTTGGAATATTCTTTGTCGAGTCTAGGACATTTTGATGAATGTCCACAAGCCGAATGACTTGCAAATCTTACGTATCCGGTACGCTAAATATTTCGCAGTAGACACTTTACGGATCCGGGCAAAAAGAACAGGGTCCATAGTTGTCCAAAAACAGATGATGTGTGGACGTCTATTAGACATCCAACAGCATTCAATGAACATCTTAGCGGGCGGCGGCGCGGCGTCCGAAATCTCCGGGAATGTAATCATGATACGTCGTATACAATGCGTTCTGTTTATGTCCATCCTTCAGAGGTCCATTAAGAGGACATCCCGTGGGGGTCCATAATTAAAACAAAAGACCATATTATATGGACGTCTATTAGACATCCGACAAACATTAAATGGACATCTTACGCACGTCCAGAAAGTCAGGGAATGATAACTATGAGAGGTCCTATACAGGGCGTTCTATTTACGTCCTTAAAGGATATACGTACGTTTAGATGTCCACTCAGGACAGCTGGAGGTCCGTAGTTGCGCCAAAACTACGACGTACCTACAAGACCTCTGCGACCCTTAAATAAATACCCTACGAACGCATCCCATCCCCATCGCCCATAAAATGTTCACTAGATTTGTATGTGTATTGTAAAGGTTATCAGAGCCAAGGGTACTTCCATATGCCACAATTTACGTAACCAGTCACAAAAGTGATATTTTACAGGATCAGGAGATTTGTTAAAGTAAGGGGCCGTCAATGTTTGGCAAAATAAAAATCTCTCCTGGGGATTTCGTTAGACCTTAGTTAAGGTGGACAATAAGTCCAATAGAATAAAATATCGGAGATTGGCATAAAAGATCTCCCCATTACAAATAAATATCCCATGTGTAGCCTAACTTGCAATGTGGAGGGTTTAGACTTCCAATAACACCATGTACTTAAGCTTCTTCAAGCTTACAAATGCCCGGGAAAATACGTCACCTAAATTTAAAAGATAAAGCGCGGCAATACGTCAACCAATAGCAAACAATCCTACTCAAAAGTACATTCACTGGAAAAATTCAATTAACATTTGAAATTTTCTAATTATAATTTCAATTTTGAATATGATATAGATATTACATTCTTCTCCTACGACTTGATTTTTAACTCTAGTCTTGTTATTTAAATACCCGTTATTAGTAAAAATAATAAATGGAAAGTATTTACAATTTAAATTTGCCGCCTAAATGTTTCATTTTGACTATACGCCGGACACGCCCCCTTTCAATTTTGTACGCTTGTTAGTGCTTGTATTTCTTATGTTTTGTTGTTTAAAAGTGCAGAAATTAAGAAAATTTAAGAAATTTTACGAATTTTTAACTGTTTTGTATCTTCAATAATAACCCAGACCACAAGGTAAGGCTCGAATTACTGAACATCATTAAAAAAACAATTAATATCGATTTAAAAATGTTTATTATTATCAATACAATATTACCACGGCACTAAAAAATTCCTTAAAATAGCTCAAATACATCATAAAAATGGTTACATGGTATAGCACTCCAAACAAAAAAAAATATTCTATTAGTAAGTCCATTTAAAAGAAAATTTTTCTTTTCAGAATCATGCTCCACTTAATTATTACGGATGCCAAGAGCCTGTTCCAGTTCTGCACGTTTCTGCTGGACTTTTGTATAAAAATAGCGACATACAGCTTCTTGAGCCCATGGTTGATAGAAAAAGTCAGAACGTCGTTCCTCTTCAGGGTTACCCACAACATCAGTCATCGACTATAAAGGTAAGTCAATTATTAATATTTATGTTTGGGAAGATTTAAAGACAACATACCTTCAAGTCTCTCATTTGTGAAATTATCCACTTATGAATAAATTGCTGAGGATCTTTAGCAAAGCTTAAGAAAAATTCTCGATTCGTTTTAAGTTGATTGATGGTGTCAACGGTTTCATGTATCTTGGAGTCCAATCCTTGGATTTCTTGCTGACTTGCCGTGCTTAAAAGAAAGTTATTCATTTGCGTTTTAAGTGTATCATCCACCTAAAAATTACGTTTTGGTATTAACGGACTCCAGTAAAATAAAATGTTAAAAAAACTGATGGTTTATGATTACAAACCTCAACATCAATGTCATAGCAAGCAGTTTGTTTGCTTTCAGCACCTCCTTCAACAGATATAACGTGATTTATAACAATAGGGTCTGGTGGGTGTAGCAATGGATTTAATCGTTGTGGAATTTCCGCAAATTTCATTCTCTGACAACCAAATATTTGTTCAAGATATTTATCACAAACAATATATTCACGTTCATGCGCATCTTGTAAACTAAAATAAAATTAATGTTAAAATTTAATAAGGAAAATATTCTTTGGATTATTAACCGATGAGTTTTGATGTACTGCCAAAGAGCAGAAATAATAACAGGTCGGGTTTGAGTATGAACACCTAATAAACGTGCTAAACGTGGATCCAATTTAAATTGTAACGGTTGATAGTCTAGTAGAAGTAGAATTGTACAACGTACGTTTTTATCACCTGGTCTTTTCACCTAAAAAAATATTAGGTAATAGAATACAGGGTATAAGATTTCTTAGGTCACATTTTTTAATCCTCAAACACCCCTTATACCATCAAGGAAAATAGTAATAATACTTTCTTTACGTACTTGGAAACCATCAGTTTCTTGAGTAGTAAGGGTACGATGCCATTCAACTAAATGATTATCAGGACCATAAAGTTCCTTATCAAGTTCAATTACAAGCGACTTGAAAAAGGACGAAAACTTCCTCTTAACTTTGTTTGGATCATTTTTTGAATCTTCTAGCAATCTTCCTTCAACACGAAGTTCCCAGGATGCTACTGAACTGTTCAAAAAAAAATATTTAACATTAAATTTACATAAAAATACCACGAGAACGTAAATCAGTTGATAACAAAATCAAATCTTTGTCTTTGCTTATTTGATGCTTACCCCTCTTGACCAGGACCTTCAGGTCCATCAGCAACAGGTTGTTTACTAGGATAAAACGTATTAGAAATAAATATCCGTAACTTGCGCTTCTGTTTCATTGGACGTTTCAAAGCTTCTTGGATATCAAGGCGTTTTCGCATGATGGTTGAATCTAATTTGCGTTCAAAAGCAAGCAGATCCATGTAAGCTTGACTTTCAGGCACCAAATCACGTACTTTTTGTGGGAGAATCTTATCCGCAAGCTTTTTCTTCTTTTTGTTTGTACTATGAGTGTATTCACTACAAGAAACATTATTTGATTCTACCTATCCATTTCTTACTTTCGATAACTCGCATACCTTTTTTGTTGTTGAAGCGTCCTAGTATCTGCAGGACGTTTAACGCCTTGCGGGGTTGGCATTGGGCCACCACGCATTGGAGAATAGGGCTGTTGGGGTGGACGCTGCATCATGCTTCCACCACTTGTAGCCATCGTTGGTGGTGGTGTATATCCAGTTCTTTGTTGTACCTAGGCAACAAATTTTGATGCGAAACAATAAATATCCAGAAAGTCACAAAAAAATCAAGTTAAATGTTCTTAGGGGTAAAATTAAAATTGTCTGTTCGCAATATCTAAGTTTAAGACTGAACTACTTATAAAAAGGGTGGAAAATATTGAAATAGTAAGAGAAACGTACCGGGTAGGTTGGACCAGGATATTGTCGCATTCCTGGTTGTTGAGGCGGTGCATATCGTTGTTGGGGTGGTCCAGGAGGTACCTGGGGAGGTACAGCGCCTGGAAAGCGCTGTGCCATTTCGATTTATCGAGAAAACCAGGAAAATCCAAAATAAAGGAAAATCCTAGCCTTTCTTGTGACTTTTGACAGCTGTACACAAGCGCAACGCTACAAATAAACAGAGAAACCAATACAAAGACAAGAAGAGTTCCTAGTAATAACGCGGGAATTTTAAATCGAAACTACTATTGTACATACAGCATGTCCCAAAAGAAAATGTTATTTACGTACTACGTAAATTTATAAAAATTGCTCTTGCTCTTTAGAGTAGGCTGTGATTGTTTCTAAACTGAAAATCCAAACTTTAATAATAATACCTCGCGACAACTTTCTAAGATCACACTCCACCCCATGGTGGTCCACCCTAAATAATTTTTTTTACGGCACAGCAGTATAAAAGGGGAATATGCCATAAATCCAGTAAAGATAGAAAGATAGGCAAAAACAAAAACAAAATTTGTAAAATATCATTTATTAAAAATTAAATAGTACAGTATAATATAGTACGTTTTTTCCTTAATATATCAGCACAATGTATTCTAAAATAATACGTCACTTTATTATCATAAAAATTAACAACTATCAATATTTTTTGGCATTATGTAAATTTTACAAAAAGTGGCAACAAATATTATTTGGAGTTTCCTCCCTTTACCAGGTGGCCAATTAGTAGTTAGTACATATTAGAACGTCTGATTTTACAAAAAAAAAGCACCGAATGTATAACACAGGTACAAAAATTAAAGCTGCCACATCAATTCTGTTTTTCTAAAATACCTAACAGTTGTGCTCTAAAAAATCATTGAGCATAAGATTTTACAAAAATACATTTACCTGCCACCTAGTAAACAACTTCACAAAAGGATCACAAAACTCTGGCTTATTTTCGATGTGTATGTTTTAATCACTAAGAGAATTACTGTGTCTTGTTGTGATATCACTAATTGTGGAGTTATGTCTAGTTTTACGACTGCCTTCTTCTACATCCATACTAGGATTAACAGATTGAGAGAGAGCATTGGTTTTCTTAAAATCTATTGTTACATAACTTTTATTTGGTTTATTTGGACTATCAGGGGTTACTTGTAGACTTGAATGTTCGCTTTTACTCGGCACCAAATCTAACTCTGCATAATTTACTTCCCTCACAGTTACATACGTTGGCGTTTCCGGAACAGTCGGTGATTGTAAGGAGGGTAAATCTATATTTGGATTAAAATTTGCACGTAAATTTTCCAAATCTGCCGCATCTATATTCGCGTAACAATGTTTTGTTTCTTCTAAATCCAATTTTGGTTTGGTATCTAAACTATCGGGTATATCAGTCATGTTTGATAAAATATTTGGCATATCTTTGGTATTTATAGTAGTACTACTAGTAAGTGGATTTAAACAAGCCATTTCGTTCGTATCTATATTCATATACAAGTGACAACTACTTTCGCCTACACCTGGAAGTGGCACCGCATTACTTACATTAATATACGACGATTTATTTTCCATTAACACCCCACTATTAGTATAAGAATGCTCAGGAATCTGGACTAGATTGCTTTGTTTATTGTTATTATGTTCTAAAACAATGTCAGGTGGTGGAGAGAGAATCGGTGGGGAGACAACCGGTGGGGAAAGAATAGGTGGGGTACCCGGACTGGTAGGACCATTACTATTAAGAGATCCCGGTCTACTTAAACTTGGATGCGGTCGAACATGTCCAATACCTGGTGTAGGGTTTAAATAACCCTCAGGTTGAGACTGTGACTGGGATGGTATTCGTCTATGCACAACAGGTCCTGTACTTGCTGCAGGAACAGGGAATTCATTATTTGTATTATTACCCGCCCCTTGGTTTACAACATTCATATACATGACAGGTGTTGGATTACCTTCTTCATTGATATTTCTCAACTGAATGTTATGCTGTAGTGTATTAAATAATTGTTCGGCTCGACGACATCGAAAGGCATAAATTCCTGGACCTGTTGGGCACCGGCGACCACATTCAAAGCTGAATATTTCAGAGTCAAAACCGTATTTTCGTAAGCATCTTAAAGGCCATTGTGTTGCTGATTTGCCTCTTTGGTATAGGATTAATTCTGTTTCTGTTAGTTCTAATTGTCCGGGACTAATAAGGTGTCCCATTTCGTCAACGTTCATAACCTCAAAGATAGCTGGATGGGTATCATTGATATCAGCCTTGCTACTCACACAACCCATTTTTTGACTAGAATTTAAAGAAAATTAGAATAAATAAACAAACAGTCAAGGTTATTCTAGTTTACTACTTACAGGTAATAAATATTAAAGACCAGAACAGTGGACACTTGGAAGTGCGTCCATAATTTTCTTTCTTACGTATATGGCTCTTGAATTACATTTTGTCATACTCTGTTTTCTTGGAAATGTAAATAATAACAGAAATCTAATTATTAACTATAAACACAAATTAGCGAACCTTCGCCCTCGCCATTACGTACTTTTACGGGCTACCACTATAATATATTATCTATGGCTACCACTTGCCACTACGTAAACAATCGTACGCGTACCTACACAATAGATTTTAGGGAGATACAGGGGCTGTTCAAAATATAACTGAACAAGACATTCATTCCTTTCATGTATCCAAAGAAGTTTTACATTTGGTTTTACATCCAAAGAATTTTGGAAAATTTGAAAATCGCGCGCTTTTTTTAATTGCAGAAATGGCAGTTATGCTAACCAAACTTTTATCTTTAGTTACTTAACTGTAAATAAACGTATAATTCACACAAATAGAGATTATTCTTTTAATACCATCAGTTATATTTGCAAAATGTGCTTAGAAATCGTTTCATGTATCTCCCAAAAATTCTTTTAACTAAAGCGCGCGATATTCAAATTCAATTTTTGCATTTTTTTTGTAGAATTAAAACACAAAACCAATAGAACATTCCGATTCATGTATTTCCTTTTCTATAAAAAACTTCTAAACAGTTTAGCTCTAAAATAATTAGGGGTGAAAATAAATGAACATAAAGATTTTTGTGTTGAAATCTGTATGGTGAGTAATCCAATTCTACACCCTGTATGTTTGTGATTTAGCTTCGTTATTTATGAAAGAGAAAGATGCTACTTTAACCAACGCTATAACTAAAGATAATACAGGGCAAGGTTTCTTAAATTCTTTTTGTTTATATTTTTACACCAAAAATAAAAAAACGAACCCCCCAGTCGGAAGGGAAAAGTTCCAAAGACGTCCTACGACCGGACCGACCCACTGAAAATATTCGAGTCGGTTAATTTACAGAAAAGTGGCGTCAGCCGTCAAGTCAAAGTATGAAATTATATTGAGCTTCTAAATAATTGCAAGCACTTCTGAAATATCCTGAAGAAACTGAATTTTGTGTTTTCTGAAAGTTTCTAATTTTTTATCAGTCCATAAACTTGTTTTTCTATTAAATAACTCACAGTTTGAAATTATATTGAGTTTCTAAATAATTGCAAGCAATTCTGAAATATCCTGAAGAAACTGAATTTTGTGTTTTCTGAAAGTTTCTAATTTTTTATCAGTCCATAAATTTGTTTTTCTATTAAATAACTCACAGTTTGAAATTATATTGAGTTTCTAAATAATTGCAAGCAATTCTGAAATATCCTGAAGAAACTGAATTTTGTGTTTTCTGGAAGTTTCTAATTTTTTATCAGTCCATAAATTTGTTTTTCTATTAAATAACTCACAGTTTGAAATTATATTGAGTTTCTAAATAATTCCAAGCAATTCTGAAATATCCTGAAGAAACTGAATTTTGTGTTTTCTGAAAGTTTCTAATTTTTTATCAGTCCATAAATTTGTTTTTTATTAAATAACTCACAGTTTGAAATTATATTGAGTTTCTAAATAATTCCAAGCAATTCTGAAATATCCTGAAAAAACTGAATTTTGTGTTTTCTGAAAGTTTCTAATTTTTTATCAGTCCATAAACTTGTTTTTCTATTAAATAACTCACAGTTTGTAAAACGTGACTTATCGGATCAGAACAACTAATTTTTTTTCATGTCTGAAACTGAAAATAATGTCAAAGGCGAGCGAGGGGAGGGCCAGGGCCTTCCAGTCAACGGATTAATGAAAATTACTGCAGAAATGCATGGGTAAAATTTCCCTCACCCATCCCTTTTTCCATCTGGTTAAAAAAATTCAGAAAGTTGTCAGAAATATTTTCCTTTAGATTGATACTTTATTCTACCTCGGAAGAAGAAGTGTTTTACGTTCTGAATTTTTCTCTTTAATTTTTGGATACAATTTTCTAGAAAAACATACTGTTGGATAGAAATGCTTTTAAAAAAAAATCAGTTTTGACGCCCCCCGCCCATAAGAAAAACAAAGTTAACTATCGCAACTCTGAAAATAGTCTGTTTAGAAAATTTTGATGGCGGGAATTGAATTCCTACGATCCGCTTATGTATTCTCTTCAGGTTTTTGGGGATGTTAAGGCTTTTTTTATTTGTAATTTAGTTTTCCAATCCACCTTGTCCTGTTTTATTATCAGTCTAAAAATAGATAAAACTTCTTTTTGTATGTAGCTTTTTGTTAGACGCATTTAGGATTTTGGGAATCCCCTGAATTTGGGTCTTCGGGAGTCCATCGTAACATGGGAACAATATTTTCAAAAATTAACATACAATAATCACCTCAGAGAGGCAATTAGACACAAAAAAACAAGTATACACAACCAAGGTAGAAAGGTTGGGGAGAAGAAACAGAGAAATCGAAAAAACAGTAGAAATTTCCACCATTGCTTTTATTATTTTAAAGACTATAAAATGATGCATGTAGGTACTAAAAGTGTGTTATCAGTTTAGTTTTAAAAGAATGTATTACACATTTTGAGTTTTATGTTTTGCTATATAACTATAACAATACTTAATGCTACAGTGCCTTCATTAATGATTGATACCCACGTGACCTTTGATCCGTGGTGGCCTTGGGAGTTTCAGATTTAAATGTTGAAGTCAGGTAGGATTGGTACTCGTTGTAACTAATAAGTAACTAAAGTCACTAAAGTTATTGTCAATTTACGTACATACAATCAGTTAGGGAATTATTAGATAAAGATTTGCCAACTGTGAAAGTTGGGTTGCCTATATTTTGTGGTCACGTGGGTATCAATCATTAATGAAGGCACTGTACAAAAACATCTGGAACGGTACCGGTTTACCTGAGTTCTGAGGTAAAAGATAAGCAACGCTTGCTTCAAGTCTGTTGTGATAAGAGCATTTCCAATATAGTTTCAGTATTTAGAATGAAGTGTCGTGATCGGGAGTGTTGCATGTTCGTTCCGTATATTTTTTCGGTTTGTTTTATGAACAAAACCAAAGACTATTATCACAAAACTTTGACTTTTAGTGTTGAATTCTTCAGATGTGTGCTACAAAAAGGTCTGTTATAGTTGCATATAGTATTTGAATTACTTTATATTTTGCAATATTATTTAGCATAGATATGTTGTCTTATAAGATTGACATAATAAACCCATTTCATGGGAATTTCTACGTTTCTGATGGATTTCCAAATTTCAAAATTTGAGTTTCTGCAATTTCAAGCTTACGTAACATTCCTTAATCATTGGACATTATTGTTTTTTGTCCATAACATTTTAAATCATGTCGGAACGTGCATAACTGTATGACACAGCTCAAACATTATGTAACAACAAAATATTCGTCGTATCATATAGAAATCGTGTATATTATTAATGCCATCGTTTAATTTAAAATTAAGTACACACCCATGAACGAGGTAGGTTTAACTTTTTCAAGAGTTTGCTCATTGTGCCGCTGATACAAAATATAATTCAAACAATTTTTAAACTATTTTTTAAAATTGTTTGCATGAAAACCTTGCTCAGAAAATAATGATTTACTTGTACTACTATTTATATATTTTCTTTCAAAATAACGTGAATGGAATTAGTTTGCTTCCTGCAACCTACGAATACACTATTCCTGCACTGATTCTAACTAGCTGTAAATAGTTTTTCTAAAATAATACCTTCTACACTTTTAATTTCATCATTTATCCCAGATCCCACTAATATTCTATTGTGTTTTACTTATAAATCTGTTTACCTTTACTTACTACATAATCAGTACCTACATAAAATTTTTGCAAATGCAAGAATTTCCATTAAAGTTCAATACGAGGTGGTGCGTACTACTTCTAAAAGGTAACAATAAAATGTAAAATAACTTCTTTGATACATACATGCACAATTGAATAACAATCACTGTAAGAAATATTGGCGTGTTTTCATTCTTCTATATTATGATCCTTGTATAAATAACAAATGAAAGGAACAGGAAATGCAAATAGCTATTGTAAATAGATTTTTGTAATAAATTTTTGTGTACTGCTTTCATTCGTTGAATCAATACCTGCGGCATAGGTACTATTAATTTTTTCTGTGTTTTGTGTTAAACTTGTGTGGAATAGGCATTCCTGTAATTATTTCACTATAGGCAGTGTATTTCAGTGTAACATTGTTTTCTATGTGCAGTCTGGTTCCGGGAACACAATAAACATAAAAAGAAGAAAAAATAGGGACGATATGTTTATAATTACTCCTTGAATAATTTTTAAGTGTAGGTACAAATGATAATTATTTATACAATTCATTGAATTACCACGACTCCACCTGATAAATAATTGGGATATAATTATTATTCAGAACACTGCGTAACAGTCGCTCAGTGAAAACGAGTTATCGACGACTTTTACATAAATTCATCTTTTATCTAAATTACAGACGCAATAAATGTTAAACATTTATTCTTAAATATTTTTTGCCTATATGAACGGTGGCGGTGTCTGAGTAGAAACACAATCGATGCGGTATACGCTGTTACGGACCATTCCTGAAAATCAGAAAATCTGTACAAAAGACTCTGTTTTTAAATTACTGCATTAATTGATTGATTTGCATTAATTTACTACCAAAATTACGTTCCTTATTTATTTCCAGATTATAGTTTAGCAATCTAGATTTTATACGAAATTTTTTTGCCAAGGATTCACCTCCTCCATTTTCTACAAATACTTAAAAAACACCCTGTAGTATATTAGGTTTGATCAATATTTTCAATTTTTTAACTGAATGTCGTCCTTGCAATGTTGCCAGTTTTAAAACTGAAATGTTTTTCTTTTGTGATGATTTGATGAAGAATATATTCTAGTAGTGCATAAACGGCTACACCCTGTATATTTTTTATAAACGCCACATCAGCACCGTTGTAACTAAGTATATATTTTTAATTGTATTTAGAAATATGGCAGCTAAGAAACAAAATTTAAGTATTAGCATTACATAATCCTTTAATTTATTATCCGGGACCTGATGTAGGGGGGGGGGGCGGATATTCAGTTCCAGTCGCAAATCAGTTTTAGCGAAAAGTTACGTAAACCTATAGTTTATCTACTGCTAATGCATAAAAATATCTTTACAATTACTAATTGTTTTTTCTAAAAAGTCGCGAATAATGCTACAATAGTTATTTGTATCACAAGGCCAGAAACAGCACATTTGCGAGTGCGAGTAAGGTTGCAGGGCGAGGCGGAACGCCGAGTCCTGCAAGTAGGAGCACTCGCAAAACTGTTTCTGGACGTGTAATACACAAGATTTTTTGTGCCGATGTTTGTTTAAATAAATTAAATTTCCATTTAAAATTTAGTATAAAATTTTTTTTTATGATTTTAAAATCAAGATTCCTTGTATTCATTAAACTTAATTCATTTATTTTCTTACAATTTCCATTGACGTTTATTTCTAAATTTTATTATCTTTGATTTAATAATGGATACACCGGCGCATATAATAAAGATTATATTCAAATCACCACAGCGGCTCAAATAGGTAATCGTATTTGTAAAATTTTGCTAATTTATTTGTTTGATCGCCTCCGACCGCGATGCATAAATTTGACTTTGACAGATTGAGCCCATGCAGCCTACTAATAATTTAAAATTATTACTTTTGCCGGCCTAGGCCGGCAAAACCTCTGTTTCTGGCGGATTTCGCGATGCAGAAACTCAGTGATGCCGACCGGAGGTACAAAAACATGTAATAATTACATTTTTTTTGTTAGCTAAATGGCTTAGAGATAAAGTTACAACTTAATACACAAAACTGCTTTTTCTTGAAGTAATAAATATTTACGTTACGCAATTTTATAGGACTTTTATGAATGTATGGCTTATCTTTATGACTTACTTTTAATTTAATTTATTAACTCAACTAGTTTGAATATGCATCAAATCAATTAATTAGTATTCTTGTTTCTAAGTAAAATAATATTGTTATTCTCCATACTAACAAACAATACGTCATTTTCGGGTTTCTTAATTACTTTTTAAGGACTTTATACTTTAATTAAAAATTTCGATCAACTACGTTTCATATTGAAGCTTGACGACACTATGTCACTTTGATAGTGATTGTATAAAATTATTATTAATTCGGATAAATTATACAAAACATAGAAAGTTACACTTTTTAGACGTTTCTGTAACTTCTGTCTTTAGAATTACAAATTGTTCGTCCTGATCGATAAATTACTTGTACAGACTATACCTTTCTTAACTCTGTAGAAGTGTAGAGTTTTACTTTCATTAAATATAGTTTGTTGATATAGTTTTATTGTTTTCGTACAAAAACAGATGATAGGAATATTTGGGGAGGAGTTGGTTATAAGACGCTCGATTATATGAACTAATTAAATAATCAATAATTCTCTGGAAAACCATACGATTTCTTTTTCTAAATTTTCTTACTTGTTACCTACCTACTATTACTACCAAAAGCAATTGTATTTTCCTACTATACAGAAAATAGTACCTACCAGTACTTTACTTTATTTACTTTATTCACAAGTGAATAATGTGAATTCACGTAAGTGGATTATGGATAAAATTAAAAACCATCATTACATGCTCCTTGAATAATATTATTATTGCTCACACAAACAACAAAATTGTCACACATTATAAATTAATACCTTGCCCCTTTTTTTGGAACTTTTAACATTTTTCAGTCATTTAGAATAGATCATTAATAAATACCGATAGTGGTTTTATTTATTTGTTTATTTACAATTTGCAAATTAGTTATCTCCTGAACTTTTTGTAATAGACGTTTGAATAATCTAATTAGGTACCTTACATTTCCATAATTTACGTATAGTTTAATTAAACGTATCCGACTGTTTTTAATTTATCAAACTTTATTTAACTAAATTACCTTTGTAAGAACTATTCAAATTCACAGAAATTAATTATTCGGTTTTTAAAAAACCTGTTGCGATTAATTCTCAATCCTGCGTTCAAACTTTATTAATTTGAAACTCGTTCGTACCTTAAAACAGAAACTGTTATGTAACCTGAGTAGAATTTTGAATGTTATGTAATTAATAATATTAAATATTCCAAAAAGTTCTTGTGGCAGAAATATGTTTTTTAAAATAAAAGCAGCTGTTAAAACTTTTGTACCAACTTATTAAACATTGTATTATACAATTTTAGATAAATTACTGTTTGGGAAAGTTTAATGATTTTGCAAAAAATTCTGTATCGGCACGAATATGCGTTTAATTAAGTGTTGGATTTTTTTGTACCTACTTCTCTGGTATATGAATCTCTTACAAGAAAATACTTGTAGTCATTAAAACTGAATGTAGCTATTTATATAAAAATCAACCAAAGAGAAGCAGCAAAATTTCTTTTTTTAGGACTAGAAAAATATACACTGTATCAACTTAACCCTTGGCTAAATATTAAATGACAATAAAACAAAAACGTTTTAATTACCATACAAATTTTTAAGGGAGAAACCCCGATGCGCAACTGTTGCTAATATTGTGGCATACTGAGAACTGCAGTCAGATGCAGAAGTACTTTTCTGACCAATGTGTTACGTGATTTTCGGCAGTTTAGGGTCCACGTCTTTTTTTAACATTCCGCGAGAACAGTTCAAACCAAGGATTTTAAAGTTATACTTATAACCATATTAACGCTTATATCCAGACCGGTCCAGATATATACTCTGTTTTTAAAATGTGTTTGTAAAAGTAGAAAGGTCCCTACCTTTATAGAAATTCACTATTACTAAATTTACTAAACTACTACTAATTACTAAACTGACATCTGTCATTATAAAATTACCCTTTTGGGTTATATGTTGGGTATCTAGGAAATCGTTTTTTTTTTATTATTCAACGACAATCGTTCCCACCTGTCAGTTTAGAAAATTTGACCAATTAAAATGACGCATTTTTTCGAAATGACTAAATGAGCCAATCAGATGCGGATTGATCGAAAAACTTTAGTCTTTCATTAGTTGCCCCTGACCTAGGTGATATCGCGAAAATACCCCGTCGTCAAGGACAATGAGTGAAAATTTTCCATGTTGTTAATTCGTAATCGTAAACACAACAATTAATAAAAACTACCTGATCTAATTTTGTTTATTTTAATTTATTTTAAATTTTAATTCATTCAAACATGGTTCTGGTGATTGTCTTAACAATAAATACCCCTCGGTCGGGTATAATACAGGGTGGTGATTTTTGGTATCTCGGGAACGGCAAACGAATACAAAGTCGGTTAAATTAGACGAAAGTTGCGCTCTTTTATGACGATTGAGAATCTGAAAAGAAATCCAGGATATTTTGATTGTTTCCTAATTTATCACGAAAAAACTGAATTGCGATGGTTGAATGGTGTCTTCAGAAATTTTCTAGACCTTCTAGATTTCAAGCGGCCATAAGAAATAATAAGTTGACTGTCGCAGTTTGAAATCTAGAAGGCCTAGAAAATTTCTGAAGGCACCATTCAACTCGGAGTGGCAAAAAATATAAAGTTACCATTTGATTAAAATAGTGTCTATGGTATTGAAGATAATAATTTTTTTCTGAAATCGCTATTTTCAGTTTTTTCATGATAAATCATGAAGCAATCAAAATACCCTGGAGTTCTTTTCAGATTCTCAATCGTCATAAAAGAGCGCAACTTTTGTCTAATTTAACCGACTTCGTATTCGTTTACCGTTCCTGAGATACCAATGGTGAGCGCATAGAAATAATCACCACCCGGTACCTATACAGGGTGTTTCTTAAATGGCGGACACGGAGAGCACTACGCGATTCTCATCTTTAAACTGAGTTGAAATAGTATAGGCGATTGTGTCCTAATGTATTTAGTTTCCGAGTTATTCGCATTTTAGAAATTTTAAATTTGACAACATTGCGCATGCTTGCACGGACTTTGTTGTAAACGTTTGCTGTTTTAATAAGGCAGTATGAACAAGTTTCCTAGGTAATAACCTCATAGCTACAATGCACTGTTGCAACATATTGAAAAAAAGTTTAACAACAGATATTTATCAGAAAGAATGTCTTCGGAGGAAGGAATACAACGTATAAAAAATTCCAAATTTATTAAGATTTAATATTTGATTGATGAACAATGCGGAACGGTTAAAATTTACCCGTTTTTCCAAAGCATAAAGGAATTGAATCTCAATCTTTGACGGAGACTAACTCTGAAACTAGCGAAGAACGGGCATTATTGTATTATATTTTTCCAATTGGTATCTGGAGGGGAATGTAGTACTGTGCTCCGTGTCCGCGATTTAAGAAACACCCTGTATACTTTTAAATGTTTTCTCCCTGTTATACATAGACGTATTGGTTGTCCCTTGAAAACAAAACAGCCCATGCGTTCGCGCTTGTCCTGTTTTCTTTGCAACGAACCCTTGTACAAGTAATAGCTCCTGAAAATTTTCAGATATATCCCCATTCCTTCGGGTATTGTAGGTATATGACCATTAACGTCAAATAATTAAAATTTTCAATGACTGTTGTTGGTATAGTGACTAAATTTAATTATACACTCTAAAAATTAAAAAAAATAGCACAGCACACGCGAATCATAAACGGCTACCTATAATAGTAGGTACACTACATCCACACTACATCAATATTTTGTAAAGGCTTACAACGTTCCGTTCTTCTTAACAAGAAAAAAACAAAACATTATGAAAAACAGTAAAAGAAACCGACAAACAAATACTGGACAATATTTTCCAACATTAACTGTAACTTCAATTTACAGTACCTACCTACCTACCTACCTACCTACCTATACAGAAAACAAGTAAAATCAAATATCAGTTTTCGATTTCCTATCATTTCATCAAGTTCTCATATTAATTAAATATTTTTTTCAAATTTTAAACTAATTAACTTTGCATTAGGGATTCCCTACATTCATCAAACAGGACAGGTCCAACCTGAAGTGAATACTTGAAACTGTATCACTTTCACAGTTTACTTATTAGAAAGTTATTATAAAAGAAAAACATTGTTATTAAAAATAAAAAAACTTTAATAGTAATCATTTCTCTTGGTCTCCCTTATGTGTAAATCTTGAGTAGGTAGGTAGTAGACATTATAAAATGAAAATCGTGAATGTTTGTGATAAAACGTGGAAGTTGCATAAATTACCTCTCCCTAATTTGAAAACATTCTTTAAATGTCGTAATTATTTAAATAATATTCACTAATTTTGATGTGATTAAGCATTTTGCTAATTAATTATCAATAAACATTATAAAACAGAGACTAAAAAAGTAACGATTTATCTTTAATGTTCTTGAAATCTATATTTTCAAATTAGACCATTTAAATGTAAATATATTTATTAAATACTGGATTTTTATAAATCAAAGATTATTAACAAAATCCTGATATATTAAACTTCAAAGTAACTTATCGACACATGCGCATTCATAGTATGTAAATATCTTGAGCAAGGTAAGTGTGCTTAAAGATAATCACTGATTGGTCGAAAGCTTTCTTAAACAACATCTCCGATTTGCTAGCAGGTTTTGTTAGGAACTCCTACCTGTTGCGTACCGTCAACAGGTGTAATAATTGCATAGACGCTCCTTGGCATTGAATATATACAACCTGGAAATTGGTCTTCATAACTCACGAGTAAATGGATGGTATATTTTTCAAATGCTGTAATTAAATATAAAGATGCTCAAAAACACAATTTTGTGAAAGGTTAACTTATTTTTGACAATTGAGGGGCTTAATTATTACTTTCACTCATCTAAAAGAAAAAAGGATAATATGCAGAAGTTTTATATAATCAGAAGTTCATTGTCCTGTTGAACGTTTATACAAATACAACCCTTCCCTTACAGTTGTCTCCCTGCGAAAATAATTTTTTTTAATAAAATGTGATTTGGTTGACCTACTAAAAGGTAATTTCTACCGAACTGAGGAAAGTATTCTAAGAATGATTAAGAGAACAATTTTTAAATTAATCTTACAACCGTCAGGTAATTTTCATTTTGAAATTGTCTTAATTTCCTTAAAAAGTAAAGCTTGCCTAAAATAAAAGTGCGTTGGGTCTTAATCTGTAAGTTTTGTTGATTCTTTTAATACTGCCACTTCTTGTTTTTTATCATTCTTGAATATTTCTCTGAAACCCCTCTAGCCTTCTCCAGCTAAAAATTGATTTATTGTGGATCTGGAAATTTTTTAATTTATGATTCGATTGACAAAACTGATAATTAACGATGATGCGATGGCATCATATGAAGGAAAAAAATCTAAGGACACGCATATTTTAACAATTAAGTATATAATTAAAATGTAACACAAAACAAACCAGTTTAATAAATTTAGTTATAATTTTTTTACCCTAAACTTATGTAAATATTTTATTTACGCGTTTTGAAAAGTTTTATTAATTGTTTTATTTTCCTGAGATAGAAAACATCAATTGGGATCGTGATATATATTTCTCAAGGTTGTTTCTGAATTTTCTTTTAAACAATTACACATAAATGTGATATCATTTTATTTACATTCCCGTTCTTATTAGTAATTGTATTGCAAATAGTTGTTTTAATTAATAGAAAAACTTGTACACATGTAATACTAAAAAGAAGATGACAAAGTTATTTCTGTTACATTAGATAGTGTCGCTTACAGGATTTTTTCTTTGTATAGTTCGGAAGCATAATTTCTTACAACTTTCTCTATCTGTCTCCAAACTTTTTCTTTCCAAAAGAGAAGTAGTTTGGCAGAAATCAAGATTAAACTTACCTCATTTTTTTGTATTTGGTTAGTATAAAAACAAATTTAAGAATCAAGATTTAACAAAAAAAAGATATTATAAGAAACTGTTTAATATTAGCTAACAGTTCAAAATGTTAGTAACAAATAAGAGAAAAAATTATAGACATTAGAAGGAGGACAATTTCAAGAAAACTGCCCAAATGTGAAATGTAGGTACTTAAATCTTAAAATACGCCCTTCGTTCTGTTCTACTTTGCATTTCATATAGATACCATAATATACTTATTACGGATTACAGAATACAATTGAGAATTGTTCAAAATTGTTAATAATTCAATTGCTTCCACGAAGACCCCTAATCAACCAATCAAGCAACCCGGTTAGGTCCCTAACTCACTCTTTAGTCTTTGCCTGTTCGCATAAATGGTATAAGGGCTGTTAAAAATTCCTATCAGCTGTTAGAAAAGATTCGGCGAAATTTACAGGTGTGGTATTATAGGCTTATTTTCTGGCGTCGGTGGTAAGCCTTAATAGCAGAAATACGCCGCCGGTAACTAAAAATATAGTTGAAAAAAAAACAGATTAAAACAAAACAGAGCCAAAGAAGATGGAAAAAATGTAAATTGTTGTTTGAAACACTGCATATAGGGGTTGTTTTACAGATAATAGACCCACAAGCAGTTAAACTCACCACGTTTAGAGAAATCTTAAATATAATTACATACTACAGTAGAGATTGGAATTTTTTTTCAGAATTAGAAGATAATGGAAAAAATAATCAAAAAAAACATGAACCTTTAAGACCTATAAATTTTGCAAATTCTTTTTGATTAATTAATTTTTGCGTACTATGTACCTACCTACTTAATGGAAAATAACTTCTTCTCGATATAGAAAACACTAAAGAAAAGTGCTACTTTTCTTCCTAGTAACGCGTTTCTGCATATAAACACTTTTCCACATTATCAGGTTGTTATATTTTGAATAAATAATAAATTTTGTTTCTACATACATTCTTTGATTACATTTTATAACAATGTATAATTGTGTTATTTAATTTTTTTCCATTACGTTAGAAAACAGATTTTTCCATGATCGTGTAAAATGAATCCATTCACTGAGCTGCGCTCCCTTGTAAATTAAAAATTTGCCTATAGGCTACACTTCAGTCGAAGACACTCAATTTTCTTTTCATTTTTTACCATATTTTAGGATAATAATCAATTTCTCAGATATTACCTAACCAACCTAATTAGATGGCGAAAAAAATATAAAAATACGAATGTTGAATGTTTTGATTACGAAATACTTTCTGCTTGGTGTTGACTGTTGAGCTTTTCATGATTTTCCTGATATCTATCAGGTCCCTGAAAAAGAACCAAGTGTTTGACACGCAGACTGACTTGCTTGTACGTAATATTGCTCCAAGCCAGCTATGAATAGGTTTGCTGCTTGACTTGGCATTGAAATCCCCACGTTTTTCCAACGTTCTGGTTATTACTCGCACAGTGTTGCAATAAACTTAATGTATGAACTTCAAATTACCTTAACATTCATAATTATCAATTTATTATGATATTAATTATACAAAATATTAAGCAACAAAAAAGTGCATCTAGATAGTAGAGAATGCACCACTTTCACCCCATATTTTTTCGCTTTTCCTTTCATGTCCTGACCATCCTTATTAAACGAGTTGCTTAAAAAATCCCTGCAGGTGTGGCTGTCAAAATCTAGACCTACAACAACAATCCAATCTGGTCCTTTTTTTAGATTTTTAAGTTCCTTAAGATAGTTAAGAGTAAGAAAGCACCTGTAGACTTGAGACCACGAACAGTCTACCTTCAGAACCACGTGTTGATGAGGGTGGGGACTTCTTGTAGAGGTAAGACTGTTGAGGGTCAATGCTAGTTCAGTGCCACTCCTGCAAGGCTGCGGTCAGTAGATCAACGCGAAATTTTATTGATGTCTAATCGCGCGTGCACTATCGCTATTTGTAAACAATACAACACCGGCGTTTAATAATAATCCATTTTAATTATAATTTAAAGTTATACACGGTGCTGATCTTAAGATTTTTTTTTTAAATAAATCACCAATTTGATTTTTAAGACATTTTTTTAAAAGTGTTAATAGTTATTAATTTAAGGACGAACTAATTAATATTATTGTAATTTATTAATTAAAGACAAGTTAACTGAACAAACTAATTGTATCTTACGTTAAAGTGGAAAGTAAACAAACTGTTGCATAATTACGTTGTTCATAGACATTGATCCTGACACGTAAAGTGGTCAATAAATCACGAACCTGCTTGGAGTTATTTTTGTTGATATAAAAATCTTATACTAACCTTTAAGTTTTTGTTATAAAAATAAACTTTTTAATATTGTTAAGTTTTGTGCACGTTATTATTCGCACTTGTGTTGTTATGGCACTGAAGACTGTTTAAATTTAGTGTCCTTAAAAACAATTCCGCAATCCTGCTAATATGGAGACTTGTGTTCTTATTCCGCAGGAGTTCAGCCTCTGCGTAAGGGGTCCTGCAATAGGAACTCGCCGGATTGAGCCTGAAGTTTCAGTATGGTCCAATAGCACCATTGCCCAAGGCGCCCTTTGCTATCCTTTTCAAGGAACCATTCGATTGGACAAATTGGAAGTTTATGGACAACTTGATGATGACGATGTAAGTTTGATTTTTAATTATTTTGGTGGAGGGACAGATTTTCAGGAAAATAATTTAAACATTTAAAATTAATTACTTGTTATATTTTGTATGATGCATCTTCGTGCAAAAGTCGACAAGCGTAGCGAAAAATGTGTAATTCAAGTCCGAGATTAAGATTTTTTCCCATACATTAAAACCATAGCGCTTTCTTTCGAAAAAAGAAGAATTTACTAGTCTTCCTTCAAAAAAAATTTGAGTAAACATTGTACAAGTTTTTGTTGTTATAATATAAATAATTACAGTAGATCTTCCTGTGAGATTATGTAAGTTATAGTCTAAAATTATTTTAAATGTATATATAAACGTATATAAGGCTTAAAAATTGTTATATCCGAGTTTACCGTGGCAGAAAATTACCCCATTTTTAGCTGAAATTAAATATTAATAAGTAATTTTTTTGGCATAACTTATTCTTTTTTACTAACGACTTAATTTTATAATTTTTAAAATAATAGCTAGGTTTTAATGTCTTTTTAAAAAATTAACGTTCACACAAAATTATTCATTCCTAATTTTTTAGATTTGCATCTAGCTTCAGTAATCTTCCTGAAAATTTATAAGATCGTCAGATAATTAATTATAACTGGAATATTTAATAAATTTGATGCTAAACAAAATTAATTAACATTACAAGATTGTTTACGTTAATTTTTGTGGTGTCAAAGTGAAAGTGAAAATAATTTTGAAAAAACAATAAAACTACAATTTTTTGCGTTTCCCAAAAATTTTGGTTTCAAACCCTCCTATATGCCCGAGATGATATTGCGAGAATCAATTTTATTTTCCCTCGCCCTTAAAAAATTAGATATCCTGCAATGTGGAAGGTTAGGGCCTCCATTCATCACTTAAGTCCTGGACGATCTCACTTTTTGTATGGCTACAGGATGATTTTTTATTGAGTAACAGAGTAAAGTCATCCGCTACTCAAATTCAGGGCTTATGTTTATTTATCATCGTGCTGGTCCGTTCAATATTAAAAACTCTTTGCAGAGATCCTAAAATTACCGGTAACGCTTGGTAACACAACTAAAGGGGAGGGAATTACACCCTTAATGTGAAAGGTTGGGTATTCTGCATTTTATCGCCGTTAGTCTTGTTTCTTTTTATGAATCCAGGGTGTTATGGTGGAAACTGATCCTTTCACTCTCACTAGGTTTCGGGTTCGAACCCGCGGCATTAAACACTCTTAACTACTTTATTATGAAGTCATGGAAAATCGCATACTTTCAGAATTTATTCAATGTTAGTTCTGGTTTATCGTCTTCCAAATAATTTCTTTTTGTTTCGGAAATAAATCTAAACATTTTGTAGACTTATCCAATCATTAATTTTTTTCCCTTTTAAAAATTATGAAATAAATTTCTTGCAATTCCAAGGCTAATTATGTGCATCAAGTATTTATTTTTATAACCATATTTCATTGCCAAATAACAGTTATAATACAATAAATCGATCAGTAATTTCAAATATTCAACCATCCTTATTTAGAAAAACTTCTTAATTAATGAATACTTAAAAAAATAACTGATTTTCCAATTAGTAAGTCATAACCTGTCATTATATCACATTTCTTCATGATAACTTCTAATTATATTTTATTTATAATAATAATTTTCAGAAATTCCTTCACCGATCTACCAATTTAAATGCCAGGTTGAATCAATACCTTTTAATTAATATTAATGCCTAATTATATTTATTAAGATGATAGTTTATTCTGACCACTTGTTGAAATTTTTCGATAGATAATCGTTTTGTTTAGATTAATTAAAAAAAAGTCTTCCTTAAGAAGGATTAAATTCACCATAAATCATGCTTTAACTGGTCCTACACTACAAAGACGATTAGCTTGACAATTTATATCGTTGTTGAAGTCTTATAAAGGCAAATGTAATGCAGCAAGAGCACAATTGTCAATTGCCCATCATAGATTATACCTAGTGACTATTATTTTCAATCGTGCTTTTACGACTACCGTCAATTAAATCATATTTATTGTATTGGTCAGGATTTAGTAGAATTTTCTTGTTTTATCGAAATTATATTTTATTACAAGATAACTTAATTCAAGAAGAATTTGGAAATTTATAAATAAATTTTAAAGCAAGTAATGATTACCCTATACGAGCGCTTTATATTTTTACGATAATGCTTTTTACGACTGGCTGACGACAGATATACAGCAGCGTAGGCTATGCAGATAACTTCAGATATAATTGCGATTGGCTGTTGCAATTTATTACAACCACAAATGTGAATATATTTGTGCAAGTTTATTATAACTCACCCTACTAAACTTATTTTTAAAAAGACGTAAATTTATTTGCAAATCAAGGTTGATAAACTGAATATATTTAATAATCACCATCCCCAAAATAATCTTCAGAATAAATTAATATAGGCGTAGTGTTACTTGATTCTATGGGGTCTTAAAATAGATCTCGGATATATAATTTAAATTTTAATTAATATTCATAGAGAGAACAATTCTAGTCTCGATACAGTGAACAGTGCTATGATTACTTCTTTTGTTCAATCACGTTGACCGCTACTGATTGCCGCAATATCTTCGGTTAAGAGTATTCTCGGCCAATTTTTTATGGTAGAAATATGTATGAAAGCTTGGAATTTTCTGAAAAACTGTAAAATTGTGAACTTTAACTGAAAAAGAGTGATAATTGAAGTAAGTGTTGCTGCTCTTCTAAAAACATACATAATTAAAATTTTTCTATAATAAATGAACAGTAAATACTAAGCTGAATGTAATTTGCAGTTATTACAATCTTTTACTGACATCGCATCGTGGAGAGAAAAGCAGGAAATTTTTTCAGGAGTTACTGGCAAAACCATATACAACTTTCAAGTTTCAGCATATGACTATACCTGAAAAAATTTTCTTTTCAGCAAAGTTTTTAGTTGCTAAAAGAAAAATAGCGTTTTATGGAAGGGTGTGGAAAAATGTAAGCCGGAATTTCGGCATCGCACCTTTATAAAATCAAATTTTAGTAACCTCCCGTTTTAGTAATTCTTATAAGTAACGAGAGATCAATAAAAAACCAACTAGGGTAGGCTGTGAAATTGAATTATTTTAAATTGGTACTATAGCCACATCCACAGAATGACATTTCTGACATAAAAATTTAAAACTGAATGAATACCATTTTTTCAAACTTGCAATTTCTTCACCAAATCAAATAAAAAACTTAAAAATTTAGACAAGAGCGTTCAGTTTTAAATTTTCATGTCAGAAATCTCATTCTGTGGATGTGGCTACAGTACCAATTTAAAATAATTCAATTTCACAGCCTACCCTAGTTGGTTTTTTCTTGATCTCTCGTTATAACCAAGCGTACCCTCTGTATCTCAGTTTATGATAAAACCAGCTAACTCGTCAATGTTTTTCTTTGTATCTGAGCATTCTCTATTGTCTAAAGATTTTTTTTCAATGAAAAACATGAACTTGGTTAACTGTAAAAAAAAAGATTATTGTGGAGCACGAGCGAATTCTAACGTGTGCACGCGCGCGTTGCTGACATTTGTTGGCCACACAGAAAACGCCTCCCTGTGCTTAAATCATTTGACAAACACCGTGGTCACGACTGGAATTTCCAGAAGGTGCACTTCCGACTTTATTTTGTTATAACTGGATTATTTAATAACGGTTGAATCTGAAAACATTGAGGTAGTCTGCATATTATAAGAAGTTTAATCGTTGAACGAATGTTTACAAGGTGCTTTCTTATTACCTTTAGGGGATTTAGAAACTTTTCTGTCAGGATTATTTATACTTCTGATATTTTTTAAGGAGCCGTTTAAGTTTGGATAAACCAATTTTTTTTAATTATGTTGAAGTGAACATCCATTAAAATATCGAGATGTTATCATTCCGATTTTTTTAAAGCTAATTTTAGCATTTTTTAACTTATGAAAGTGAGTGCTGGTAAATAGAGCACTCTAAATATACAGAGTGTTTTTTTAAATTATGCTAAAAACATTTGAGAAAATTCTTCGAGTTATAGGTACTGTTGTAGTCCTATAAGAAAAACGCATAAGGTTTAAATCAGGAGATGTCGGTGGCCGTGTAATACGACTATTACGATCAAATTAATGGAAGGGGATTTTTCGTTCCCGTTGAAGTGAATTTAAACATGTCCAGAATATAAACGCACCTCGCAGTATTATGATTTAGGTACCCACATGCAAATATATTTCAAAGAGTAAAAATTTTAAAATTGTCTGAATATTCAAAACGATAGGTATAGGAAATGAATCAAAATTTTCCAAGTGAGTCATAAAAAAAACATATTGAACAATAATTTACATGATCATCTATCACTTTCAGGCCTACATGTCGTGATCTACGATTATTCCTGGTGGTCTACCATTATTACATTGTTATAGATAGTTATAGCTTGAATTAAGCCCCCAAGATGCTTAGTAATCTCGTTAGTTGTAATTACCCTTTAACCATAACATAATTTATTACGAATTTTATTCTTGTACCTTTAGTTTTAGGTACTGATTTTTTTTTATTAAATTTTTCAATATCCTATTACAGAAGTTTATTATTTGGATACTAAGTGGAAAGTTAGATTTGCTCAGAACTTTATTCTAAAAATAAGATTGTAAAAAAAATTTGTTTAGTCGTGTGTGTTGCATATCTGACCATTGCATGGTTTATAATTATTGCATTCGTAATTGTAGTAAATTGCATCATAAAATGTTGTAGTAGGTATGTAATCGATAATGATAATGAACGTTGAACCAATTTAATTAAAACTGCACCTGTTATAAACTTTCACACTTCAACAACGAATTTTGATATTAGAAATTTAGATCTACCTATCTCCAAATATTGGCGAATTGAAAAATGCTTTCACCGCTTACTCAATCTTCCTATAACCCACGAATAGTCTGAGCGTAATAAATTGTACGAAACCTAAACAATGAGAGCTTTACTCTATTAGGCATATAATTAAATAGCAAATCCGTAGACGATTATTCTTATTTAATAAGAATGCATAATAGACCATAATAAACATAGAATAGCTTCTCACTTAGAGAGTGAATTTGTTAGAATCACTTGCGCTTATTCCCGTAGCACAATAATGGGATTCAACGTGTAATCGTAGTACTTGATGTTCTGACAAGATTGAGGTAATTAACCGTGTGTATGCTCCACTTGAATTATGCTATTCTGTACCTTTCTTTACGCGGCTAGAGAAAGTCATTTACTCTTGCTTGCTCCAGATGATGTAGCTATTTTAATTAGATTTGCCATCAACCTACGGCTACCTTTTATTTTTAACTCGATTTAATGTTATGTTATCTTTTCGTTACCAGGATGTGTTAAACAAATACATTTGTCGCGATCTAAAAATTTTCTATAAAAACCTATCAAATTATTCATACAATCCAACTGTAAAAATGTGTTAATGGATTATTGCACGCAATCTTTTTATTGAATACGCGAGCTTTAACTATTTCTCCATTGTTCTTTTATTTGGAGATGTCGTACATGTTTGAAAGGAATTTGGTAGCATTAACAAAAAAAATATAACACAACCTGCTTAGAATGTTTAGAATGGAAGAGTTATTAAACTTTCATGAATCGATGACTTAATTAGATCGATGCCACAGGTCTTTAGTAAAAGGCCCATCGCGACACTTAGATCTTAGACAATAAAAGGAATTTCGTTTTTATGTAGTAACGGAAAAACCTGACAAAATAACAAAATATTCACTTCCTTTCTAGTTTCCTGACAGGTTTAATTTGGATGGATAATTATTCGAATGACAGATTTATACTTTCTTGTAATTGGGATGTTACTTAATTCCAAGAGTAATTGAATTCTTGAGAATATTAGATCCGGAAATTGTTTCAGTATGTAGATTTCAAGACTTGCTCAATGAGGTTTTAGAAATTGTTTAAAATTATTATTACTTACGTCTATAATTACGAAAGAAAATTAAGTGAATTGTGTTTTTGTGTAAGTGAATTTGTAATAAGGACAGAGACGCTCAAGTGAAATGCATTTAATAGAAATAATCTAAGACCATATTGGGATGCTCTTTTCTATTCTACAAATCAGTTTTGCTTGATTTCATTTTAATACTGATCCTGATAATACCCATTGTGTCTATTTTATTATTGTTGGTTTTAACTTTCTAACCTTCAAATTAAATGATAGTGAACTTTGATATAATACTTATTTCATACTTCATTAAAAAAATGCAAGCATAAAAGAGTAAAAATTACAACTATTTAGTGTAATGTCAAGTCTGTTTAATTAAAGCATTTAACTGATATGTAATGAATAAACTGACGTAATTTTTCAAAGCGTAACACAAGAAGGTGTTATAATTATTATTCCCCAGCCTAACAAATTTCATTTTCATGCAAATTAAATTAAATCTTAATTATTCATCAAAATTCTATAAATTATTACATTTTTCTGAAGTAACCTGTGAAGCCGTACTATACACACCACATGTCATACCTAAAAGTGCTTGTTGTACCAAATCACAAATTATTCCTTTTGGTGCATTGTTAGACGTATCTCATTCGTTGAATATTCTTTATCTATTATATTCCTGATATTTTTTTATTTCGCGTTTCCACATTTCCATTTAACAACAATAGTTTATTTCGTTTACGCGTTACTTGTCGCACTCTGTGTACATGGTGCCGAGGTTATTTTCAACGGGTAGTAAAATAGACATAAAACAATCCATACTCAGTTCAGAATGAAATTCCTCCACCTAGGGATTTTATACCAAATTTACCTAACTATCAAAAACTGAATTTGTTCTACCTCCCTAATATGAAAATATTCGCTAAACCGCTCCTCCTGGAAACGCTGCTTTATTTAAAATAAAATTGTGTCTTATTAGTCATATCATAATCTTAAATTAAACTTCTTGCGTTTGTTGTCCTATAGAATGTTAACATAATAAAATTTGATGGACCCAATTATTCTTACGTAATCCAACAAAGACGAATGTTAGAACGGTATTTAGTAGATCACAATAACACTTATTATTTGACACAACAGCAGCAGTATAAATTACTACAAGATGCCGTTTGTAACGCCTTCGGATTTGTGTAAGATAAAATTTAAAGTGCTACAACGTTAAGTGAAACAGTGCTTTGTAATGAAAAATAAGAACACAAATATTTAAATATTTGATTTAGCAGCCACTGGGAGCTCATTCCTTCTTTTCTGACAGTACCGTTTGTTTGCTGATTAATTTTTCAATATTTATTATGAATATATTTCGGTTAGAACATATAGCATCTCGTTTAAAAATGCATAGTGTTCAAGTTGTCTTTGGTTAAGACTATAAATTTCTAACGACCTTTTTTTTCGTTACAAGTTAGCTTATAAAGTATTAGTCGCTTAGTCGTAAATAATAAAATTACGAGCGTCGGGATATAAAGTTTGTTACATTTATGAATAGCTTGAGGTAATCTAGCTGTATACTGGCGCAAAACTGTTAAATGTAAACACAAGGAAGTGGTGTACTGATTTTATGTGCTCTAGGGCGTTTGCCACACCTGTACCTGTGCGTTGCTGAAGCCCCGGGCACTTAATCTACTAAAGAATCTCTGCTATTATTATTAGCGATGCGCCTGCTGTATCCTATCAGATGTAGGTTAGTTTACTCCATAAATTAGTTTGAACTTAAAAAAATAGTGATATACACACTCTATTTTATAAAGACCAAGATTAACGATTCGAAAGGCACTTGTGTCCATTTTGCGGTTACTTTATGCCTAGATGGGAACATCGGCCAGAGAAAATTGTCTAAAACTAACTAGATAATAAATATTATCTTCGTTATGTTCTAGAATGTTACAGCAAAATGTATCAAAAATTAGAGAACTTTCTCGCGTTAATGAGCATTTCATTCAAACTCACCGTTGGTCATTTTAACTTCACTTGATAATACGGTTGGGTTAGGCATAATAGCTTTTAAGATGACGATATTCAGATTAAATTTTAATTTGATTAAACGAAACGTCAACCATTTCAAGTTAATTACCGAAAGAAAAAATGAAAGCATAGTTATAGCCTGAAACAGCAACTAATTTGCATAATAATGCATCCGGAGAAAAGTTTGTGAAGAATTTGTTTCCTTGAAAACAAACACGATTCTAAAAGTGTTCAAAGAGGAAACTGTTAAAGTAGCAGCATCAAGGGTAATGTGTAGATAATTTGAGATAAAACTTGAAATAATCGCAAATACCTATAATAATCCTGAAGAGTAATTAATTTAAAAATCTAAAAATACAGGGCAATTGCTAATAATCTGACGGTAATTTCGGGTAATCTGAAGATATTTACACTCCACACAATCTGCGCAAAAATTAATGGTAATTCAACGTAAATCCTGTGAATCTGAGACAATCACAGGATAATTTATTATAGGTAATGGAGTAGTCCAAGGTAATCAAAAAGTTTAGGGTAATCGAGAAAAATCAGGGGTAATGGAGAGTAAATTTGATGTACGGTAAAATCTACGGTAAGGTCATCAACAGCAATCTGAAAAGAGAAAGAAAGAAATTGTCAAATAATCTCAAGCAATCAACATAAGGCGGGTCCATATTCTGATTTAGTCCTCGATAATCAAAGCAAAATCTTTGAACATTCGAAGGAACTTGGTATCATACAAAAACTGTAATTTACTGAAAATATAAAAACATCTTCGTGTCCATGTTCAATAAACTCAACTCTATTGGCAAAATAATTAATGGTGATTTAAAAGAATTCATGTTAAGCAAGCCCTGGGAATGGGAAAAAATCGCGGGATATGTAAATGTTTATCTACAGCACCGTTCAGTAAAATAATTAAAGTAATCTAAAGTAATCGAGAGGTGATCCGTCTTAATTTTGAGGCAACCTGACTTAATCAGTCAGAAATCAGGTAATCAAGTTGGAATGTTTGAAATTAGGTTATTACAGACGGTAAATCGAAAAGTGGTAATCTTAAATAACCAATTAATGTTGATTTGGTGTAATCCACCAGAAATAAGCAGTGGTTTTAATTTTAAATTTAATCTTCGGGAGTAACCTTTGATAAAATAATAAACAGTAATCCAAGGGAGATCTCTTCGAATCCTGAGGCAATCTGGCGTAATCAACGAGTAATATTAATCAGTCCCAGATAATCAAAGGCTCTGTCAGGTAATCCTGCATATCAAGGGTAATTTTATGTAGTCATAGGTAATTTGAACAAAACCACGGTGTCAATTTGGAGAAAATCGTAGTAGACCGCGACGCTATTGGGGGTAATTACAACAGCTAGAGGCAATACTTTGGAAATTATTCATAATAATCTGAGGTTATAGATAATAAAAATGTAGAAGGATTTTCAACGAAAAGTAGCCACCCTAGGTATCTTTTAAAACTACAGTTTTTTTGAAAATCGCCAAGACATGTCATTGAAGATGGCAAAAGGGACACACAGCCATCACAGCCACCCCCTCTAAAATTTTAAATACTCGATACTACACACATCCCACTGTACTTACTTTAATTAATATTCTATCCAAAATAAAAAAAAATGTTAATAAAATCTTTGGTTTCCTGTACCATTGCGCCTAGAACAGCAGGATCTTTATTACTAATGGAATAAAATTAAAAATGATGTTCTGTGTAATAAATGAATTTTATAAATAATTCTGACTATAAATATATATTTTTTTGATAACTGTGATAAAGATAAATAGAATTTTTTTTAACTGAATAATAATCTCGTTTATCTAATTTCAATAATTACGGATCCCAGTAAATGTGGAATTAATTTCTAATTTTTAATTTTAACACAGAAAAAATATTACATGAAAAATTCAAGACGATAAAAATAAATTATATTATTATTTAAATAACTTGATCAATCAGTAAATTTGCGCAGTTGACTTAAAGACGAGTTTATATAACTTCATTTTTGGATGAATGTTATTTTCGTATAACTAATTTATTTCCCTCGATATCGTAATGAAAGCTTAATGATTATGGATCTCATATATAATACAGGTAGCTTAAGAAGTTTTCCCGTTTCCTTACTCATCGCTATTTACGGTTTTGGTACTGATTAATTGGCTATTTTACATTTTCGGTCATCTTTGATACAGAGGACACCGTATTCTCAGAAATCATGAAGTAATTGCTCCAGGGTCACAATCAAAATAAAAACTAGTTTTTACACTCTGGTAAATATTTCGTGTCGTTATATTTTTATGAATAGCGTATTAGCTTGGCGTACGGGCATCTCAAAAAACTTTTTTTTTACTTTCACGCAAAAACACGCATTAACTTTTAAAATGAATCGAGGTGTATGAAGTAAATCCTCGTTGCACGTGCACCTAATGTGCTTTTAATCAACAGACACTTCACGAATGTTTCATACTTAATTATCTATTAGTGTACTTTGTGTATAACTCCTACAGTAGTATGGTTTTTCTGCACTCATGATGCTGATGATAATATGATTACTGGTATTCAACAAGTCCGTGAATTGGACCAGTTGTAATTTGGTTCTTCTGGACACGGAATTATATTTTATTCCAATTTATTGTCGAATTTTCAAAAACAATTTTTTTGGGTTATTTACTATGTTTGTTATTTTTTCCGGTAGGTATTAATCCTAAATTAATTACCATATACTTAGTGTCATTCGCCGTTAGGTCAATCTTGATTTAATAGCTTAATATTAGTAGAAATGACCATCAGGGTTCTCTCACTCTTGTTACTTTTATGTTGCTCATGTGGAGCAGTGTCAGGTGTAGGCCACCGTCGAGCTTCGACCTGGTGGACGAGGAGCGGCCTTCCTTTCTTTCACTGGTGAAATGTACAAGTGCAGCACGCGTTTATGTCGTAGGCTTTGCTATAGTGATATTGATACTGTCCTGCTCTCGTTAAGTTTTTGTGTCAAACGTTACTTTCCTTCAAGTTTACAAAAACAAATCTAATACCTTTTAATAGGAACTCTTACAACTCTTACAACAAAACAACTTAATAACCATTTAATATTTGTTTTTAAAAATGTTTATGCTTTGTTTAAACTTTAGTTTGCGGAAGAAAGTGACTCACAATTTATTATAACATGCACTAATATTTTTTCCAATCGATGTAATCTTTTGATTATACTGTTTGAAAATTTCACATGTAATCGGATTTAATCAAAATGGTATTACTGTTATATTTGCGGATTGGAATAATTTAAATAATTATTTAAAGCTACAAGGGAGGGAAATATTATTTACCAGCCAAGAACGAATTTGCGTCCGAGCGATAACGAGGGATGTATGAACTTGAAACTGGTCAAAACTATTTATTGCTCGAGTTGCTTGCACTGGTTTTGTTTCTCCAATCTTCCTGAAGGTTTCTGGTTAGCATGACTTGTTTTCCTTGTTTGCTCCATGTAGCCTCTCTCTCTTTTTCCCGGTATAGCCATACCAGATATTGCAAGGCCTCTTTTTTCTACTTCATCAGTGGTTGTATAATTTTTATGTCCATTACTCTCCATGTTTATCTCTCTCTCTCTCTTGCACACACCCCAGGTTTCATTGTCTCTATTTTTGTCAGCGTGTGTTGAATTTATTTTGCTATAATATTCGGATCTGGGAGATGTTCTCGACAGTCCATCGATTAAGCAAGGTAGAACCACTGTCTCTCTTTCCCATTTTCCTTACTCTTTACTCCTCTTACTCTCCCACTTTCCCAGTCCCTATCTCCCTCTCGCTTTTACCATGTCCATACATTATGTAACTTACCATCCACTCATTTTCCCTTAAGTTTTCTAACTCGGACATCAGTTTTCCTTTTGTTCCTGTTTAGGTTTCACTCTGGCACGTTTCTAGTTCCTCTACTGTCAGAATCTGAAATAAACTTTAAAAATTACTAAAAAAAGAAATATGAATAATTAATTCTTATTGATATTTCGTGAAGGTAATTGCGTTGTCGGCAAGTTGTATTTGAGTGAAGATTATTTTCTGAAGAGTAACAGTCAGTACCTCTTCAAATAGGAGCGTATTTAAATAAACAAATAAACACTCCATGCACTCCATTCATTTGAACAGCCATTAATGACTTATTGTAGAATAAAAATTTGACAAGAAATAGAAGTGGTAATTGGTGATTCATTCAATATGAATCTGACATGTAACTTAGGTGTCCTTCATAATAACAGAACTAATACATTAAATTTGCATGTATGAGTGCTCAGTAGATATTGCTGTAATTATAGTTTCGCGATGCAATAACGAATACGACACGTTTTCTTGTTTTTTTTTAAATTTCTTGTAACTGTGAGTGGGTTTAATTTTTTTTTATTGAGTTACCCTAATGATATAGAATTAATTAACTTGTTATACGAACATTTTTGCAGCATTAATTTTCTATATTGATGAAAGATATTGGATATTGAGACACAACAGATGTAATTTCCCTCATTAAAATGAGAATTTGTGTCTTGGTTCATGTAAAAGCACGTTGCTGTAGAATTTGTGCCAGTTTACGCCTCGTATTTGCCTTAGGCAGTGGAAAATTGAACTGCACTGACACTGACCAGTCCGTTCTAAGTTTTCGCACCAAGCCCGAACACATCTAGAGTGTTCCGTTCTTGTCTCTCGTAGGCAAAAGACGCGAGCGCCAAGTTGACGGCATCATTAATGAAGTCTAATTTTCGCCCGGAATAATGGCCGGAGGCGTCCAGAAGTGTGCGTTTTGTAAAAACCGATCTCTATATGGTAGGGCAATGCTCTCCGTGCTCCAGATTCCGGGAGCTCAAGATCACGGCTGTGCAGATCAATGCCGCTGTCCGGTCTACGCATCGGCATCTGTATTGATTGAATTGCACAAGAAAATCTATAGAATCGCTCTTAACAATTTATTGGGTAAAAATGTCACTTTACTGTTTTGGAATGTATATAAAATTCCCTCTATATGGTTTAGCTATGCGGTTTACACTGGGAAATTTGTCTTAGAGTCTGTTTAACAAATCAGACGAACAACGCAAAAATGCGAATTATTTTAAAAATTTTATTTAGACTTGTACTATAACTTTATCAAATTTTTTTCAAGCTTGTAATAAATCGCATCTGCTTAGTTTTTTTAATAATTCATATAAGAAACATTTAATCCAACATAATATTCACACTAAGTAGAGCAGTTCATTCAATAATCACGAACAAGAAATAAACTACACTCCAAATAGGAAGTAAAATCGTTAATATGAAGTTGCAATACCCGCAATGAAACAAAAATTGAGGGGGACGTATTTTAAAAATAATGTCAGTTTTAAATCTCCACTTTACAGGCTGAAGCAAAGTTTGCAATAATTTCGCGGGCACCGGGTACAAGAAACATTATACGTCTCGGAAATTGTAGTGCAATCCTCCAGAGCAATTATAGTCAGTGTGATGTCGCCACTTTACCCCTTTAGTTACTTTGTGCAACTGTGCTTAGTGAAGCGATCGCAGAGTTTAATATGCAAATGACAGAGATTGTGAATTATGGGCTCTCTACCATAATACATTGAACTATAACACTCCTGAGGAAGCTTTTCTTTCCCTGCGCGTACTGTACTGCACCATTCCTCTAGTTAAGCAAAACCATTAAATTCGGGTGCAACCTATTACGGGCAACGTCTGTTTTGGAGAAATTCAGATTTTGTAAACAATATGTTGTGTCAATATGAGTTATGACTGCATTTTTTTTATTGTAGTGGAATGAAAAGCCTAGTCTAGTTGGCTGTGGATCTATATGTCAGCCGTAAGGTAAATGAAAGCACAACCAACTTAGGCGAGACTTTTCATTTAACACCCGTTACCTTCTCTTGTTATTATTTGTTTAAATGAAATTATAAAGGGTGTTCGAAAACTGGGAAGCAATATTTTAGAAACAATTTTTCATATAATAAAAGTTTTAAGACAGTTTATAGTTTGTAATTTCTCTCGTTTATGGAGATCGCATAATATTATTGTAGCGTTATTGAAACTAATTGTAACTTGAATTACTAATAGGGGAGGTTTATTTAAATAATAAATCGACATAATATATAAGTGTCTCGATCGCCAGGGGCTAAATTCCGTAACGAAACAAAATACTTCCATTAAATTTTATATTGGGAAATTATGAACCACCCTGTATATACATATTACATCTCACAGTTTCCTAACAATTTATAAAAAAGTGGAACTTTTAAATAATCTTATCTATAGGTGTTTAGAACAAATAAAACTATAAAATTGGGAATCTTCTTTATGATAAATTGATAACCTACTGTATAGACTAGTAGGGTAATATTACGATGCAAGTTTGATAGTTTTGTTCTAATATGCATGAGATGATTGATGGCTTTCGATAAAATAATACTAGCGCGATTTCTAGGCCGCCTCCGCTTAATGCTTATAATCGTGTTTTTGTTAAAGCAGTGTTTCAGCTGACCGCCTCTAACTGTTCGATCAGTTGCGTAGGTTTTACTCTGGTAGATATAGATTCCGATAGCACAGTATGGAAAAAAAGTATTTTAATGGCTCTAAATATTAAGTCTGACCCTTTTATTCCATAAACGTTTGTTAGCTTCTTACGTACCAATCAATCCTCATTTTATTTGAAGGAAGTAGTCTTCTGGGTTGACTTGAGGTCACTTGAGATAGATTGAATTTTTCATGAGTAGTTTTTCTTGTTCGGTTGATATGTAGGCGAATTTGAAACCTGAAATATCAGGAATTAAGTTTAATTTGAAATAAAACCGTAGTAACGCAAGCAGTAGCTTAATAATCTGTATTTATCAAATGGAAGAGGTTGTTAATTTTTATTTTTTCGTGACGAAATATAACGTACACTGATAAAACCTGCTACCAAAATCAATTATTATAATTTTATGGGACCTCCTTAATTACTCTCATCTATTTTTGGGAATGACAACTAATTAAGCTGATTTAAACTGGTTCTGGTAACATCTACAGGAAATGTTTGAATGTTTTTGGGTACCGTGAAATATTGGCCACTCATTTTGACCGTCTTGGTACCGTTTTAAATTAAAATCAAACCGGTATACGCAGATAAGGCGCAAATTTTACCCTTTACATAAATCTACGATCATGTAGTAGCTTATCTAGTAAACGTTTGTTAAAAAAAAAAACATAATCAGTAAACTACTTTCACGGAATATAATAACAACATTTTTTCATTGGAAATTAATCAAAAATATTTTAGAAATGCAATTATTTTTCATGCAAGTTGGATTGAAGCTGAAACATCAAATATTCAGATGTCACAATCACAAGGAAAACGTTACCTTTGGTTACTGGAAACTCATTTTGATGCTCATACGGCAACCATATTTGATTTTTGGTTAGTTAGACTTGAAAACGAATCACAATCGGACGTTTCTGTTTACATCAAATAATTTGTCTTAAAAAAGTGGCTCAACGTTGTATAACTTTACAAGGGATCACGTTAGGTGTTGCAAGTTATTGGGGAAAATTGCAATCCGCAAAATTTGCTTTTTCCAAATTATCTTAAAATTTACAAAAGTTGGGGGTAATTTGAAATAAAATTTGTCGCGAGTGTTGAATTCTGCAGAACATTCCCCATTTAACCCTTGCTCTACGTCTTCTAATATCCGAGATAGGTACCAATGGTGAGCATCGAAATATGGACAGACTGTATACAGGGTGTCCCAAAAATGAAAATAAGAGAAAAAGTTCCTATTAACATGAGTCCGCAAATGCTTCATTATCGATATACAGGGTGTTGAAAGTTGTAAAAAATATCGATTTTCTTTTCATTATCGGAAATGACTAGGAATTAAATTTTAAAAAATAAGCAATACGTATGCATGTACATTTGCTATAAGTGGACCATATTAGTCAGTTTTTTCCTTCTCCACTGGCGTACCTACAGGTGCGTATGTGTATATTTCTGGAGGAAAAAATGGTACGCCACTGTTTTTTTGGTTTTTTACCCAAGTTTCAAAATTTTCAATTAATTTACGGTTGAAACAGTCTCTTGAGAGTTTTTCCTACCATTAACCGTTTTCGTGTAAATCACACTTCAAAGATGAAAAATGCGAATAAAAAAATAACTCTGCAAATCCGTTTTTTGAATAATGACCGCCTTTAGCCTCAAAATTTTGTTCGAAGAATAGAAGCTTGTCTTGAAGCTAATGGCGGTCATTTTGAACATTATTTGTAAAATAAAAATAATAATAATAATGATTTGGGAATATATGAAAAAAAATTTCAACACCCTGTATCGCGATAACGAAGCATTTGCGGACCCATGTTAATAGGAACTTTTCCTCTTGTTTTCATGAAAGGAACATGTCATTAACTGGATGCCGTTTCTTTTTGGGACACCCTGTAAAACAAAATTTTGTACATGAAATGAAAAGAAACGCTGTTCCTTTGCTACACTTTTACTCATTATAAAATATGCTTCCGTATTTCTGTGCGTTACTATATTTTTTTCCGTTACAAAGTATAAAAGGTTTATATGTTAAAATTCTGTGTTTTTTACTTTCTGTAACTATTATTAACAGTTAGTAGGAAAGTTCAGACAAAAGTAACACTTACAGCGAACTTCTTTGCAAATTCAGGATACCTATTAATTTGTTATTATTTCGAAAGCTTACAAGTTTACTGTTATGTTCTTAAATTAATTGCTGTACATGTTGTACTTTACGGTAACTAAAGAGCCTCTGGTATATGAGTTGTTGGAATTCGGTTCAGTGGTGTTTAAAAAGTCCGGTCATCAATTGCCTGAGGTGGGTTGCTATAATCTTACTATATAATATAAAATAATATTAAGTTTAAAGTGTTAATTAGCATTTCTCTTGATCTCGTCCATTCAACATACACCTGTAGGCATCTAAATATGATATATTTTTAAAATATAATTTTAATTTTAAATTTTTCAGGTTTCGCCAATAAAGTTTGGTATTAACAAAATATTTTAAATTCTTGAGTAAGCAGGACGTTTTTTTAAGTATACGCAGGTGTAGTCGTTTTGGCAATTCTTTATTACTATCGCTTTGCTCTACTTTAGTTCAATATATTGTTTTTATTTTTTCTTTCCTGAAATGGACAGACGTTCTATTAGAATGCTGTTGATGTAGTAGTACATATTTTAATACGGAGCAAATCCAGATCCAGTCAAGGTGCGACGTGTTCTACTCAGAGAAACTCTACTTTCTTGCAAACCGGAGCAAAAACTGGTGCATTTTCCATTCGCTTATGAGCTCCATCACTTTCATATCAAATGTCACTTTACAGTCTGATCATGATAGGTTCCTAATAACACTTTTCCTTTAGTTCTTTTAGGTTTGGGATATTTTAAAAAATTAATTTATGCAAGGATACACAATACTCGTTCACACATATTTGCTATCTCGAAATGCCATCGTTAAAAAAATTCAGACGATGTAGCTAACTTGTAACTTGATCCTAATGAATTACTGTTAAAACAAGTAATTTTATACTTAACACACGTTTTTTGATAATTATAATTTACAATACCAGAATACAACGTAATAATTTTTTGTAATTATAGATACATCACTAGGAAGTCCTAATATTTAGTAGAATTCCTTCCAGTTAATGATGTTATTTATAAAAAAAGAAATATATACGTTCACAACGTATATATTAAGTCCGTTTCCAAAAGACGGGTTTTTAAATCTATGCATAACTCGGATGACTGTAACTAAACTAAAATTAAAAAAAAATGTTTCCCAGATGTCAACTCGGCAATAAATAATTTTTTTGATTACTATATTTCACTAAATGCAAAATCATCGTTCTAATAATAAAGATACTCCTGGTTTTTCTAGTAGTAAACGGTAACCTCTGGAGAAATTTGATAATGCAATTCGTTTTATTAATGTCTGTAATTTTTACTTGTAATTTTTAAAAATCTCACGTTACCAGCGAAGGGGAAACATGGAAGGATTTTGTTTAGTAGCGACTAGCAGGTGCCAATTTTTCGTTGTAACGGTTTTCATTAAAAACTACTTGTGGTCTTGAATTTGCAATTTTATCAATTAAACTTGTTATTCTGGAATCGGACTGAGTAGCTATATTGATATAGTTATCCATCACGTTATATCCTTAAATGTCCAGCGCAAAAACGCACACAAGCCTCGGTTAATAGCCGGCATGAAAGTATACTCTTTGAATATAGAAAGATAGAAATGTGATTAATATTAATTGAGTAGCGCTTCTATAAAAGTATACCTTTGGCTATTTATAGCCTTCAATTAAAAAGTCTTTTGTTTTTTTCTAGTGGGAATTTCATTGATAATGATAAATAACGAAGTTGCTGCTACGCGAGATTGTTGAACTTTTATACGACACCCGTGAATGCTACCGATTTAAAATTATGTAATGACAAGATATTTATTTAAACCTTCCACTTTCTTTCGTAGTTTTTTTTGTACTATGTATAACTAATTAAAATATAACAAATTAAATTGAAAGGAAAATGTGATATCCGGAACCGGAAGACTTAAGAAGAGCAAACTATCTAACAAGAAGGGAATTCCTTTTGATTACAAATGCAGATAATTATTGGAAACAAAATTAAAGTGACAAGATAATAAATAATTAATTTTTTATAAAAATCTTTTCTTAGATTAACATGATCCTACAGTAATTGTGCTCCAATTAAAGTTGCTAAAGGTGTATTACTTTCTAAATTAATTGCTTTTCTACTTTACCTTTACCTTATGCTAGGTCAGTTTACCTTCAAAATTTGTTTCAAGCCTGGCTTATTAAGGGAAGCAAACATTGAGAAGTTTTGTAGTCTAGGTTCAAATACGTTCTGGAAGGTATGCTTGTGGTACCCAATTTTTCTCAAACCGTTCAGTTTACCAATATTTTGCACTAAGTTCAAATACCTTCTAAAAGGATACTTTTGGGAAAGCTTTCTCTTCCGACCAGTTTATTTCAGACCGCTAAGGATTTTTTCCATACCTTGGGGTAGGTCTAGATATTTTCTTAAACTATTTTTTCTCGAAATATTGCGTCTTTCTTACCCTGCACCCAGTTGAGCTTTAACGAGACCACCGATCTTTATGTAAGTTCAAATATCTTTTTCCTCAATCATTGAAGAATTTCGTCGGGTAGCTTTAAATATATTCTGAAAAGGTGTATTTTGATCCAGTTTATTATTCGGGAGTTTACCCGATCTTGGGTTAACGTTAGCTGCGAAAAATGACTATTCCATCCAGTGTATGGTTGATCGTTGAGTCGCCTACTAGATCTAAGTTTTTTTTTTGTATGAGATGGTTAGCTCCATTTTCTTTCTTTTTCATCTTAGTCTAGTGCACCCAGTATTCTATTGCCATGAAAACTGTTGTATTGTTGATTGGTTTGTAGTGGGCGAAATCTTGGTGTGCGGATTCCTGGCACCAGTTGTGGCTGATTTACTGCAATACCTATAAAACCAATAAAAGTCCATGGACTAGTTAAACTGGGTCTGCCAAATATGAATTGTAATTTATAATATGAATATAAGGAATCATATAAATTATACAATTCTGCAATTGCGGTATAACTTGAGAAATAATTCCTATATGTGGTGCATTCTGAACTTGAAATACGAGCATCCAAATTAATCACACGAGAATTTTTTCCAGGAAGTATTGATTGAATACATAATCCTGACTCCTGATACCAGAAGGCGTAAAGTTTTCAATAATTGTCTCTTGATCATGGTTGGTTAATTATTACAAAATTATTTCTTGTCTTCATGTTGACTGTAATTTCCATTACCTCACTCCAGGATATTTTCGTGTTTGTTGTATTTCTACAATATTCTCGTGTCACGTTCACCACGTCCTATATTAGTTTCGCTTCCGAGATTTCTTTACTTGCCTTTATTATTCTCCCTATTATCCATCCTAAGCAAGTAGAAAAAGCTTTATTTTTTTTGTTTTATTGTTTAGAGCTGTACACTAACCTATCCTTCCAATCATACAAATTAAAATCGGTATAGCTACAGTTTTGTAGTTTTCAAACTTTTCGCACCCCTAGTTTAGTATTCAACGTGACGTCCGATTTTTCCAATTTTTTATGAATATTTTTTATTGCGTTTTTTGGATAACAAATAAACATTATTTTGTGTAAAATTTTGTATAATGACCCCAAAAGTCTGTCAGAAGTTTTTGGACCGGTTCAGAGATATTACCCCGGAAAGAAAACAAAAAGAAATGTTATTACTGTAAATTTTAGATTTTTTTTTAGACAACTCAACCGTAAAGATTTTATCTCTTGCATCTAAAAAATTTAATATTTCTGATTTAAAGTGTTAGTTTAACTTATAATAATTCATTTAAACGTTTACTTAAGTTACCCACCAATAAAAATAATTTATGTATTTCTTATTTTACCTGTTGAGCAAATTTATATGTCTCTCTGTGAGAACATCTTCAACTACGTATAAAAAATGGCCTTTAGAAGGTCACCGTGCTACAAAAACCGTTTTGCTAGAACATTTCAAAATTATTATGTAAAATATGAACTAGAGTAACGGAACAACCAGCGATGGTCTTCTATGACAATTTCTTTTTGGTGTTCGGTAAAAGGCTCCGTAGTTGGAGACATTAGCTCGTGGATACATCGCGAATGCTCTGCAATTAACATTTTTTGGTTATCTTAATATAAGAATCTGTGTCCAGTGCTTTCCTTTCGTGCCCTGAAGGTGTCCAGCACCTGCTTGATGCCTAATTAATTACTGGAGCTCATGACTTCCATATCGACTGCACGGGGAGCCCTGCGTGACGGTCGTTAACGGGCTGCCCGCTTTTAAACGCTTTTATATTTTTACAAATCGGTCGTGAACTTAATGAGAGGCATTCACAAAAGAACGTTTTGTAACTGAACTTGTACTGTTCGCATATTCAAATTTTATTAAGAGAATAGAAAGCCTGTGCGATACCGAATTTTATTTTAATGCTTGAGATTTTGAGAAGGAAAATTGGGTGAATCAAAGGATTGTTTTTCTGTTTAATGGTTAACATTTTTTTTTAAAATAGTTCTACTAATTATTCAAATTTTAATTGATTTTGAAATTACGAAAAGAAAAGAACAATTTGTTTAGCTGTCAATGAGTAACATGGTAAACCTGAAGATGTTATCTGATTAAAAATTATTTATGGTAGTAGAATTCCATCGATCTATTAGTTAAAATTCCATAACTACTGAATTTTCTATAATAGGTGCAGGTTTGTAAATAATTTGCATTATCTCATATATTACAGGTTATGGGTTACCCGTATAACCTTACGTTGAAATCTCCAGTTGTTAACGAAATACATTAATATTCATACAAAATGTTCGAACAGGTATTTACTTTTAGTTTCTTATTTATTAAATATAAAGTTATTGGCGCCGAATGTTTTAATTTTTGTGGGAAAATTATGAAAGCGAAATTTAATACCAATTTTTTTTTTGTTCCTATTCCACACGGTACCAGCTGGCTATCATAGTTTATTGTCTTCTCTGTGTAGACGTTTGCGTTTGAGAAAAAAACACCCTATGAATACTTGAGTGGCTCCTAATGTTACGAGAGATGTTCCAAAAGTTTGTGATTGGAAAAAATAAATTTTTATAAATATATTAGGTTAGCAGTTTGTAAATGTGGGCTAAATAATATTATAATATAAACTAAATTCTTTTATGTTATCTAACCTAAGTTAAGAGAATCCCAATCTTCTTAATTTTTAAATCGGATCAGCGATCGGCACCTATCTCTTATACGCCGATAAGTGTGAAGAAAATTATGGAACCGACTGTGATAAAAATTTAAATTTTATCGCCTTAATCCGTAATAAAATATGAGATTTCCTATAATAGCAAATTTGAAATAACCTGATATGTAGCAGAATAAAAAATAGAAGACGGATTTTTATGCATAAGTATCTGATGAAAGAATTCTGTTCTAAATTTTACTAAAGTTTCTTTAGCCTTAAAAAATTTGTAAACGTGCTGATAATTGGTTCCATCTTTCCATTTGCCTAAAAAACTTGTTATCTCTGATCTTACAAGGTTTATCTACATTAAATCTGCTATTTTATGAAATCTCAAATTTTACTACTGTTTGGGTCGATAAAATTTAAATAAAATTTTATACCCTTACATTCCTATAACCTATTTCACACATTATTCAACGTTCTTTCTGTACATTAAGCATTCAATTCCTGTCTGAATACGCATCGTTTGTAGTATTCTATTAAGCATTCGTGTTTTTTAAAGCACTTAATTATTTTCACTTTCTGTTTATGATATCTGTCGGATTACTCACCGGCAGCTGTATGAGCACTTTAAATATAGTGTTCTCCTCTTTGTTCCTTTACTACGATATTCCCGTATTATCTATTACATAAGCCGACTTCTTAAATTCATCTCCACTTGATGCGAAGATTTTTCAAAATAAATCAGCAACCTTTGAACTTCAGGTGCGTTAATACCGTAAGGGGATTAAAAATTTGGCTTAAAAGTTAATTAAAAAAAGCATATAAATTTATTTGACAAATTATCTCCCAAATATGTTTAAATGAGGATCATTAATCTATACTAAACACAAGTGTGCTCGTTAAATTCTGAGACCTACCTGTTTCTAATTACCAACGCATAAATTAGGTATTTATTTAATTATGTTGGATTTTGACAGCGTTACCGACCAATATTTAATCCGTGCATGACCTCTCCACATCAAACGACGCTGAAATCTTTCCCATACTGTGGTGTCTGACCTTAAGCTTCTGATGAATTTTTTTTAAACATATTACCTGCACGAAATACTACAGAAGCGATAAAACGTAGATCTTTCATTTTTTTTTAACATTTCCTATTTTATTAAATTAGTTTAATACGGGATAAAATCTTTCAGCAAAATTCCTGTTCTATAAATACCAAGAAATATTAAAGCAGACTTTTATCACCTTTTTACCAAAGTGCAGTTAATAAGTACCTACCTATGTAGTTTTGTAGCCGCAGAAATTGTGTTAATTAAACGTTTTAGTATTAGGTATGTGTATTACATTACAGATACATACTTTTAATCTGACAAAAATGTTAGATTAGAAAGTTAGAAATGTTAGGTGCGTACTGGCTTTTAAATTTTTTTGATCTCCCATAAAGTCGAGATATAAGTGGTTTTTCTTCATTTTACATGATAGAAAGGCAAGGATGCATTTTTGAACATACTTTCCGGTACATTTGATCTATATGGATCTATACAGAAAGAAAGTAGTTTAGTAACCGAATCAAAGAAGCTTTTCGGTTATGATTTATAATTTACAATTTTTAGATCTTGAACAACTTAAACTTTAAACGATTGGTTTTATCGCCTATCTTGGGTTACAATACGCGATACGTTCATTTTTGACTAAAGTAATAACGACTATCGTTAAATAAACGATTAGGATAAGCAATGGAGTGTCGACTGTAGAGACGCATTATCAGTGATTCTACAGTGTGTCCACGGATTGAGTGCATATAAGGTGTAAATGACAGTGTTTTTTAGAGTTGTATCTTCATGTTCCGAGGATCGCTCCTGCTTAGTCTCAAACTAAGATATTGAAAAAATGAGCCAAATCAATTAATATACAGGGTGTTTTTTGGCCGAAATCTAAAAATTAGTCAAGAGTAAACTGTCTTTATTTTAGCAGATATAACAAAAATGTATTAGAAAAAGTTGTTTAGAATTAAAAGTTATTGAAGATTTTCAATTTTTATACAAATCAGCCTACTTTGATTTTTTTCATCAACATGAGATTTTTTATTTGTGGTTTTAATGACCCATGCATGAAGAGTAGGTAATTAAACAAAGTACTTGAAAAACAAAAAATTATTTATTAAAAAAAATACTAAACCTTATTAATTGTTACAAACATGAGTTCAAAAGTATTGGATTTTGATGAAAAAGATCAAAGTAGGCTGATTTGTATAAAAATTGAAAATCTTCAATAACTTTTAATTCTAAACAACTTTTTCTAATATATTTTTGTTATATCTGCTAAAATAAAGACAGTTTACTCTTGACTAATTTTTAGATTTCGGCCAAAAAAACACCCTGTATATTAATTGATTTGGCTCATTTTTTCAATATCTTAGTTTGAAACTAAGCAGGAGCGATCCTCAGAACATGAAGATCCAACTCTAAAAAAATTTGTCATTTACACCTTATATGCACTCAATCCGTGGACACACTGTATATTCGCGTGAGAATTTTTTTTATTGTATAACATAAGTTGACTCATCTTCTACTTTTCCCTAAATTTTTAAGGTCTCTGTAGCAATTAAATTTGGTTGCTACACGCAAGATCATCACGTATGGTCATTGGCATTGATCTGTACAACAATGAACAATATATGTCTTGATCCATGAACCTTACTTTTTCACTTTCGAAATAATTTGCATTAACTACTTCACTTATTTTGGTGTTTCTAACGAGTGATCATTAATAGCAAATAAGAGCTAAAAAGTAAGGATTCTTCGACGACATATAGTGTTAAACATCATAAAATGCGTTTGAGTTACCGATTAGTGATTATGATTTAATTAGCAACGACTTCGTCATAAACCGCATTGCATCACACGAGAAATCGTAATTTCCAGATGAAAATTACATTTTCTATCCTAAACGTGACACAAGAAAAAACTGTTATAGCTAACTCACTTCAGGTATTTCTTTTGAATACGTCTTGCTGTTTTCCTGACAGCTTTAGTAGCTTCAAGTTTGGTATCCAATTTATTTCCTCAAAATTCTTGTTACCGAACTGTTGAAAAGAAACACAAATTTTTAACATTAATTTGCATGCCTTCCGAAGCTAAAAAAAATGGTAAGATACCGTTGGGAACGATTTTAGAATTCGAAATCGAATAATTTTCTAGAACGAGGTAAAATTCCGTGTTTGATCTACAAAAATCTATTAAATCTCATGTTGATGTATCATTAACTGTTCAAAAGTGTTCACTGTTAACAATCTAATAAATCTGAAGAAAAAATCCTTTTAAAAACTTTGATGCAACTTGAAAAGCAATTCCGCGATATAAATTTTTTAGTGATTTCCTGTATATGCAGATTCTTTTACATGTTTAGAATGTATTTTAAACAAAAACTATTTTTGAATTTACCAATAAGTATGATAAGGTGAATGAATTCGACAGGAATTAAATTAATGATAGCTATAAACTTTAATGAATTAGATTACAACTTTTTAAATTTTATGGTAGCTGACAAAAACGGTTTTGATGAATAAACATATTAAACAGATTTTTTCTGTTTGAAAGAATTTTTGGCGTATCTAATATCCTTTCGACAAGCTTCCTTCTAGGGAATAGCTTTTCCACCATTTATTTGATTTATGTTACCAATCTAGTTGTAAAATAGTCTTCAGTTATCGTGGAATATATTAAATCGTTCGAAAAACAAGCCTTAATGTGTGTTAAATGAATTTTTTTATTTTATTATTACTTTGCATTACCAAAACGAGCTTTTCGCACGAGACCTAAAGTTAAAAACGGTGTTTCGCATTCGGTGTTTAGTATTCGGAGATTAATTTTACCTTCATGGTAATAAAATGCATGTAACACTATGAGGGATCTATGTGTTCATTTGGTGCGTTAATCATCTTGATAGTGATGGACCATTACCGCTATAAACTCCCATAAATCTCTGCAAGTAATATTTTGGCTATCCATGCTTAAAACGACGTAGCATGAACGATAATTAAGTATAAAACGTGCGGCTATTTACAACCTGTGATACATTACTTGCCAAGTAAGTACATATACCTACAATCTACATTATACACATGCGAATTAGGAGTCAATAACTGTCTTCTTTTCTTGGAATTATTTTAACTTAAAAATAAAATAAAAGTAGCTGTTTGGGCCTTCTATGGATATACTGTAGCCACCTTCTGAAAATTTGTTAACCAGCAGAGAAACTGTATTTTTTTTTTTAAATAAAGATAATATTTCATATCAGTATAGGCATCGGAATAAGAAACCATTAATAATGAGGGGGGCGGGACTCAAACGAGTGCTTATTAAAATTTAATCCAGAAACAGAACGTATCTTAGAAAATTCTGAAGACCGGATTATTAAGGATATCGAGAACCTGAAAAGTTTCTGGTTAACACTTTTTTCGGCTTTTAGTTTGCCGTCTGGAGGCGACGCGACGTTTTGGTTTGGCGCAATCGTCTCAAACCCTTTTTGTTTAAACACTGATCTGGATTATACAGGGTGTTTGTAAAAGGTCACTACACACGTTTTCTATGACCTTACATGTGAAATTGTTAATCGAATTGTATTCATAATCTTTGACGCAAACGCTACGAATCGCAGAAACTTACACCATGCATCATAGCTCATTCGGAAACTGTCGCCACAATATTAACAATAATTATTTATTACATAAAATCAGGTTGGCAGAGTACTAAGTCACTGTAGATGTTAGGAGCCATATAGATGCTGCACTGCTACTAGACGTCTTAAAAACGATTAATGTGTTGTCACGAACCACGAGTTTTTAACTTCTTATTATTTAAAAAACAGCAATAAAAAAAATTCTATAAGTAATCCCTTTCTAGATTGGATATTTCTTAAAAAATAAAAACTTTTACCTTGATAAACGTGTAGGTACTATTTGAAAGTGTGTATTAAGAATTAGGAAGTTAATTTTGGTGGCAGCAGCGTAATTCTTGTCGACAAGTGATTAGGATCGCTAGACTTAAATAACACTTTGAATTTTAAACCTAAAATAAAATAAAATGTTTCTAGGGTAAAAAAAAATGTTGACTGCCCTAGCAATAAGTTATGTAGTTTCTTGTTGTACTCGTACTGGCATTATTTTAAAATAATAGCATCCTTGACGCATAAGCAAAATGTAGGCATATTTGGAAAACACATTTACGTAAAGGACTGGTTATTTACGTTAGAATAATTTTTGTATATTACATACTTACCTTGTGAATACTTTTAAATTATCATAATGAGACTTTGTTAAATTTACAGTTAACCAAATTATATTTCATTATCTTTTTTTGATGAAACTCTACAATATAAAGATTAATTTTTGTCATGTATCCAATTTCCGAATCTAATTCTAGTTTGGAAGTACCGCTATGCATTTGGCATTAGTTTAATGGCATTTCTAATTGATAAGTACGTACATGCGAGGATAATGACCTTGCTCTAATTTAGTTTCATTTCATAAACTATTGGCCTAAAGCTAAGTAAGGAAGTGTGCGCGCTCCGGTTCTAATCACGCGGAATGTGCTCGCGTCCTGGAGCTCTCACTCCGTGAACTCGTCCTTTTCCGGTGCACGTGCCCATCTACTGCTCTTTCTATCTCGCCTCGGGAAGTGCTAATGGCTGCTGGATTTTGCCATCACAAAAACTACAGAAGCTATCTGCTGTAATTAAATGTAAAACATCTTGAAAGATGAATGACGTTTGCATATGAAATAATTATATTCTCTTGGGACTTTAAACTTTTTCCCAATTCGATATAGTTTTTATAAAAATACAAAAGTTGATTTTGAAATTAATGTATTTTACAAACGAGTGCAGTATATAAAAACAAAATCAAGTTCATCCACTTTGTATTTGGTCGTTAACTTCTAGGCTGTAGAAGACGAAACTGAAATTATTTTTACTCAGTTGGAAAAGTTATTAGTATGGTCTCTTTCGTAACATAAGTTGACCGAATGAACCGAATATAAATAAAAATTTATAAAAACCTAACTAGAAATCAGTCAACTGTATCGCCTTGAATAATTTTTCTAATTTAATTATTAAACAAAAGGAATTAGTATAACGAAATGCAGAGTACTTTTAAGTTTTTGCAGTACCAAAGTAATGTAAACAGGAAATTAGAAAAACTTGCTAAATAAACTTAAAAAAATTTGGAAATGCTGTTGAACTTGCGGTTTTAAAACACTCATTAAAAATAATTCGCATAAACAGCGTATTCTTTAAGTTTGTCCTATCTAGCGACTAAAGGCAGCTATTACAAGGAATTTACTCAACTTGCTGTCTATTTTAGAAAAAAAAGGCTTCTGTTTGTTACCGGATAAAGCTGGGAACATATTCCATACTTATAAACCTCGTAGGACGTATATAGCCGCAAATGTGATTTTTTTTGTAAATTCGCAGAAATTTACGTGCCAATTGCATCGTCCTCCTTTTTAGTCGCCTAAAGATCGCAGAATTCGTGTCTGTATGTACCAGGCTTCTATGTTTGTGTAAATTGGAATTTGATGCTCCTATAGCTCCTTTATTAGTCAAAATATGAAAAAAGTTTAAATATAAAAGTTGTTCAGTATACAGGGTGTCTCTAAAATATGGTGCCATAGCTTAACCACAGATTCCGGGGATCGAAATAAGACGATTTAACGCAACTTACGTCTATCCGAAATTGCTTCGTTAAAGCGCTAGCGAACGCCAAAGATCTTCAAAAAATTTCTATTTTTTTAAATAACAAAAGATTGTTTTTAGCGATTGGGATGAAATTTGGGATGTGATTCTTTACTGGAAAAAGGTGTTTTTTGACATCATTTTTTTGTTCAGGAGTGTCGCGTAAGTGGTCAAAGGTTGATCATCCACAGGCAAAGAAGCTCATATTTTCTTAACAGTTCGGCCAATAGTTTTCAAAAAATTTTTACAGAGAGACATTCTTATTTCAAATATTTTTTGTTTCTTGTTCGATTTCGGTATCTCCCATAGTTTAGGCTGAAAAAGATTATTTTGATTGGCTGCAGTGCATTTCTTAAAACGATGTAGTAATCTAATTGTCCCGTATGCTGAGAAATAAATGACGAAGAGACAATTTTTTTTGTAGAATCAACTTTTGCATCAGGGAAAATGGTGGTCACATTGAGGATTTGCTGTAAATCTATTAATTTACCGGTGCTACAAAATAAGCTGAACCATTGGTTGAGAAATGGTTCAGATTGTTTCACACCACCCTTTACATACTTGCTAGTAATAAACTTTATACCAAATTGTCTCTTCGTGATTTATTTCTCAACATACGGGACAACTAGATTACTACATCTGTTTTAAGAAATGCACTGCAGCCAATCAAAATAATTTTTTCAGCCTAAACTATGGCAGATACCGAAATCAAACAAGAGACAAAAAATATTTGAAATAAGTATGTCTCTCTGTAAAATTTTTTTGAAAACTATTGGCCGAACTGTTAAAAAGATATGATCAACCTTTGACCACTTACGCGACCCTCCTGAACAAAAAAATTATGTCAAAAAACACGTTTTTCCAGTAACGAATCACATCCCAAATTTCATCCTAATCGCTAAAAACAATCTTTTGTTATTTAAAAAAATAGAAATTTTTTGAAGATCTTTGGCGTTCGATAGCGCTTTAACGAAGCAATTTCGGATAGAGGTAAGTTGCGTTAAATCGTCTTATTTTGATCCCCGGAATCTGTGGTTAAGCTATGGCACCATATTTTAGAGACACCCTGTATAATTCTGCATTTTTCTAAATGTATATCACGTATACAGGGTGTTTGCTTTTCACAGTACAATAAGCAACTTTGTTATTTTAAATGAAACACCCTGTATATTATTATATAATTGAATGCAAAATTTAATTGTCTATGATATAATATAAGGTCATATAGCTAAAATGTACGGCTGATGAGAATTTCGCGAACTTCCGCTGCGTTTTGTAAATTTTGAAAATTTAATATTACTACGGGTGCGCTTCTCTCTTCCGTAGTACGTACCGAACTCGTACGGTCTCGTTTGTCGCCCTACTTATTCAAGTGATTTCCAGAGACTGCCTCGAGATGTTTATTTTTAATATGGGAAAGTCCAGGGAAGGTGTGCACCTCCACTTTTTGTTGTTTGCTTTGCCCTTTATAGCGGGCCTGTATGTAGTAGGCTTTCCCGTGGGCCGTAGCCAATACCTTCAGGAGTTATAATCATTGAACCCCTATATAGTATAATTCCCTCTTACTTCCAATCATTTCCCAACAGTAACACAAAACTCGTTATATTTTGCTTCTTTTATTATAATATGTCCTTGTAAATCATCCGATGCGTAAGCTAAGGTGATGAAAATACGTTGAGCTTAAAATTTAATAATGAAGACATCTCTACAACTATTTTAAAAATTAAACATAATATTAAAAGCCACTAACGTGCTAATTTTAAACACTGTAGGCGTTCCAATACAAACTTTTAAAACAAACGCGGCAAATTTTTTCCAGCTGTTTTATGGAAATTTTATTTCTACTTAACATTATTTTGAACAAATAATATTTGATGTATGTGTGAATAATTTTAATAATCGTTAGTTCTAAAGCCACATTCCACTAGAAACTTATTATTAATGTTAATCCCATTAATGAGTCTTACACATTTAATTTTTTTTAAGAAAGTGATTTGAAATATTTTACAAAATGTGAGTTGGTTATGATATGGCACAAAATTTAAAACAGTTCAACGGTCTTTTACTAACTTCTTTCATTACATAATTTAATTTTTGACATTTACTCGAAATCTAAATCCATGTTTTAATGCCCTAAGACCGTAACTTGTCATCATTTTAAATATCTGTTTTATTATAGTGTTCGCTTTATTAATTTAGTTTAAAATGTAAAAAATTAAATTTCAGCGGAATTAGAAAAAGGTATTCGGAGACATATCGTTAATTTTATACAGAAGCCGTTCATGGATCAAGTTTAATTGAAAACCTTTTCAGTTTTTAGACAGTCGGCAGTAACATGAATTGTTTACTAATCGCACTGTTGTTAATAAAATGCGAAACCTACTCCCCATTAGAAATTCTACACGGCAATATTGAAGCTTCTCGCCTTGTTAAATTCGTTAAAAATATGTGCTCCTGCAGCTTAACCGCCATAAAAATAGCAACTCATTAAAAATCGGAATAGCTTTTCAGTTCGGTTTTTGAACTAACGGTTGTCGATTGATACATTAATTTTAACCTGGATAGCTATAAACAAGGTGATTGGCACTACTGTTTCTAAAAAACTCTATAAAATAACTATAAAATTATCTCTGTTTTCCCCATATTGCAGAAGAAACTGTTTAATATTTTTTATATTTTGCATACTATATCTAATTTGACGATAACGTTAATTGGAACGGTTTCCTCTCCCTTCACTTTAATCAAGCATTTACAACAAGACAAAATATTGAAACTTATCTATTTCTTGTTGTCGCAGCTTTTAATCTAAAAGAGAGGTAGATAGTTTAATTACATCACAGTATAAAAAGATTACTTTACAGTTTGAAATAATTAATAATAATAATATTACAATAATCCTTGCATGCTGACTCATGCTTTTTTATATTTCATATTAGTTTATAAATTAAATGCGGTAAATCGCAGCTTTATTGCAAATAACTGTACAAGTGCATTATTTAGAATTACCAGGTTTATAAATTACTGATTAAATAGAAAATGTAATTTAATTTGTAACATCAGGAAATCCTCGTAGAGAAATAATTAAATTTTTAAACAAAATTGAACACTTGACAATAAGTCACTTCTTTTATTTATTAAGGCATTAAAACGAGTTCGTTAAAAGATTCTCATACGTATACATAATGAAGTACGTGTCATAAAGCTATTACACATCATCATAAGGGGCAGACAGATCTGGTTTGAACACAGTAAACAACTATCGATGCATAATTATTATAAGTATTGCTAATAAAATGGCCAGCACTAATTGATGTAGATTGCGCGTGTATATAATGCTAATCAGTCTATATGTCATCATCAACATCTATGGCTGGTATCTGCCAATTATTTTGAATAATGAGAGCTGCTTTACTTCGGCAATGCTAAAAATGTCGCTTTCGTCTACCTACACCTGCACTACAAATCTAATAACACTGGAAGACTATGGAAGTTAATGAACAGTGAACATTAAACCAACTTAACGAACTTGTTCTTACTACAAAAAGTACTTTAAGTACTTCCTAGCGTTGGATATATTGTACATCTGCTCAGCTTGCAAATAGATACTTTGATAACGAAATACACACCATTCTGTTTATGTACAGATGTTCAAACTTTGGTAATTAAAAAAATTAAAAGAGAAATTAAAAAAGTGTATTATTAAATACAAAAAAAATTTCTCTAAAATTTACTCAGTAGTAGGTAAATACGGGCGAGGCGCTAGCCGAGTCCGTAATATCAAATCAGTCCACTAGAACTTTTTACGTTAATAATCGCAAAACATCTCTTGCTTAAATATCTTTTTCATAATTAAAATTAACATATATAGCCTTGACATGTACTTGCAAGTATTATGTAATTGTCGCAATTTATGATTTTCGTCTGAAAAAAAGTTAATAAAACTATTACGTGATAATTGATTGAACAAACAGAGTTCAAGCAGCTAAACTTGGCACTTTACAATAAAAAATGAATTATATAACTGCGATTATGAAAAATTTTGTTGTAGTAGAATTTTTTATGAATAAACATTAGCATTGAACTCTCTTTCTTACAGTACAAGAATATTAACTATTAGAAGTTGAGAATGTTTTAAGACGTCAGTAATTGCCAGACTTTATGTAACTTGCACGATTTATTCACCCAAAAAAATTAACACATGACATACAAAAAAACGTATGATCTAACTGTGATAAAAGAAAAACTTTATTGGAATGGATTTGAATGGAAAATTTTAATAAAAACAGTTCTGTATTACTTAGATTAAATTATTTCTTAATGTTACAAAAACATTAATTTTAAGTTTATAAAAAATTTAATAAAAAGCATTAAAAAGTATGCTGCACAAATTAATAGTTATTTTTTATACAAGACGATAAAATTATATTCTATCGACAAGCGGAAAGTGTTAATTCACGAGCGATGAAATCGCGAGTGAATTAATTTTCGCGAGTCGATAATTAAATTTTATCGTCGTGTATAAAATTCTATTTTTTTCTATAGCAGATGTTAAAAAAATAAGAAAAATTTGTAAAAAAAGCAATTTAAAATTAGATTATATTAAACCCGAAAATCTCAGTAGCAAAGGTTTCCATTCGGTTTCCATGGAGTTTCCAGAAAATTAAAGTACTTTATCTATCCTTGCGGTTAAAGTGTTACTTTATCTACCCTTGCGGTTAAAGTAATACTTGATCAACTATTTTTAGTCGAACAAAGCACACTTTAACATCTGTTATAGAAAAAAAATAATTAATAAATAGATAAGGGAACAAAAGTAAAATAAATAATTTATAGAAGTCGTAAGAAGGAAAGGGATATGGGAATTCGAAGCCCATATTCGTAATCTTTTTGTACCATTACATCACCAAGGCCTCCAGATAAGATTTTTTTGCAAAAACAATTAACATACAACCTTCAAAATTAGTTAATTGTGCAGTTGTTATGTAAATGTTTGGGACGAGAATCACATCAAGTTTGATAAAAAAAAAACTGATACAGTGATTATTGGCTAACAGACACATCAATAATTTACTGTTTTTTAATTTCGTCAATAACAATGTTGTAATGTTCAAATCAAATAACTTCTAGTTGTTTAAACTTTGCCGAACCTCTTTTGTGTTTTTATATCTGGTTTAGCATTTAAACTTGCCTTTAATATTATGTTCCCAAGTAAAACCATGAATCTTCCATGAAATTAAACTTAGATCATCGCTCATTGAAATGCATTAAATTTCCTGCTCTTTAATTTATATAAATTTCCCATCCAAGACAGTTTTATTGGTAACTTATCAAGCTACTGTATAATTAAACAGTTTTATACAAATCCATCCCATGAGAAGAAAACGAAAACGAAGTATGTTTCCCATTTAAGAAATTCAGCGCTAATGAAATGCAGTTGGTGTTGAAGTAATCGGTTTCCAACATTTTAAATTACACAAGTATTTTTATCTGATAAGCATTCGCGTGATACACGTTAATCGCTTCTGATTTTCAAACGCCTTTAGTGCAAGAATAAATATCGAGGCATCCGGGATATACTCATCGAACTGTGAAGACATAATCACGGTTTGCTACAAATAAAAATTTGTTGTGGATCATATACACGTCAAACGAATACATTACTGCTTGCTACACTGTATATTATAAATTCTGTTCATTATCCTCATTTAGGATTTTCTATTTAACTCGAGCTTTAATGGCAAATAGAATGTCTTAAAAAAGCTTGAGTTATGCGTTCCGCACGTTAGAAGATACCTTCGCTCGGTTTTATTGCTTGCTGCCTAGCAAAATTGATCATTTAAATTAAATTGCCGAATGAACATTTCACAAATCCTGCGCGAACGATATTTGTAATTTGATCCTATGGGTTTATATTTTACGTGTTCTTGTTTGTAATTGTAATTATCTATAATTTACTGGTATGTAACAGTTTAACTGAAAGATACGCCAGTGCATTTCCTAAAGTCTTGTTCATTTCTTCCTTATGCGCATACATTTAAATAAAATAAGAATGCAAAAAATTACAACATTTTTACTGCTATGAACAAACTGAATACTGTAATAAATTGTATGATTTTTATCAGTCATTTTTTGTTGATACGTCAATGACCTACGTTTTACATTGTAAACAGGTAAACTGTGAATTATATGCAGACTTAAAAATTCATTAAACATTTATTAACATTTTTAAAACGATCTCCAAGACCTGATTTTTCATAGGTCTATTTGCAATATTTTCAGCACTCTTAGAACTCCATGCTGAAACGAAACAGTAAACTGTCAAATTCCCTTTATGATAATTTTTATCGGAAGGACTGTTTCCTTCACACATTTTTACTTCAATATTTCCCTTTGTCGAGTTTTTAAAAAAATGATAATTAGGATACGGAGCTATTAGTAAATAAGGAAAAAGGAACAAAAAATGCATGTGAAGCAGCACGATTTTTATGGTTTCATTTATCATCCAAGACAATGTTCTATGAATGTCCAGTACACAATTGCATTTTTGAAAATAGTAAATACTAGGTTACACATTAAACATTGTCGTCTTCTCCCATAATATGACTTTTTAAAAGCTTCCGTTGCATTAACTTACAAGATCTTTCTTTAAAATTTCTCATGGGTCGTAAACATGACTTGTCGTATAAACACTTTCCTGTTTGAATATATTTGCAACTAGAATATGTCTTTTTTAGAAGATAACCAGAACTAAATTGTTTTTTGGAAATTAATTATTAATGTTCTAGTACGAATTTGCACCTGTTTTTAATTTATTTTTTACCTTTCTTGGGGCGAAGAAAATCGACATCAAATCAGTTAATATTTTTACCTGTCAAGTGGGTATTAGAAGTATTGGAAATTAAAACACTGTAATGGATCACTGCATAACGGTGCAAAAAATTTATGTTTATCTAGTGTGCGGCTGTTCATTTCAACTTAATACTTACAGGGGGCATCAATTACTGCAGCTACATGTTAATACACAAAACACAAACACAGTAGGTACTTATGGACAAGACGGATTTAATTATATTTTTAAAATTGTTTTTAAATTTATATGACTCGACAAAATGTTGCTCGGAATCTAATTTGGGGAGGTGGGGCATATAACCAACGAATTGCATGTAACTTAAAAATTAAAATTATGACAAACCCATCCTTTTTGTCCCATATTATATAATTTTTTTTTTATTATAAAAGCTTTGTCGAGTAGGATTTAATTTTACAACTGAATTATAGTTCTAATTGGAGAAGTTATAGTTGAATAATTCTATAAATAATGCCCTAAAGAAAAGTAATGATCTATAATTCTATTAGAAGTAAATCTGTACGTACTGCACCGTAAGCGTTTATTGTGCTCAAAATGGAACAGCGAATGCGCTCCAAATGGAAAGCTTTTTATAAAAAGCTTGCAGAATTGCTTCAAGTTCATATTAAGCAAAAGCAAGAAGTCGTTACAAAAAGGTATTTTGTAGAACATTGCATGCAGTAATCGTGCAGATTTTTACTATAAAAAAGTCCAATCTGTTTAATTTATTCGCAATTTTGTTACTTAATTTTTAATTTTCTAGAGCACAAGTTCAAGTTTCTGAATTATTTGATAATATCACAAGAAAGCTATTTACTATAAATTTGTCTGGGAATTTCATGCTGTCGTTATAAGTTAATTCAGACCAAGTACCATTCAATACAATGAGCTATTTTATATTATCTTCAATAGATACAAAGACTACATTAATATATCACGCAGTGCAAGAACGTTTAACTAGGAATTAATTCACTTCACTGAAGTAGTTGCAAGAAAAACATTAGAAAATTTCTATAGCTTGATGGTTAGAGCTTTCATGATTATAAAGTATCTATGAATTATTAAGCTGCAAAATAGGAGTGTTGGCCCAAATTTCCGATCAACCATGTATAGCAATCCGGAAATAAAACCAAAGATTAATATTAGATTATAGTGACAAGATTAACGAGTTTATAAAAACCAGAAGAAAAATTGTTTTTATTCATAAGTTTACTTTTTTTTTATCGTGCGCACGGCTCGTGCACAGAGATATTTTTTTGCTGTTCTTTTGAATGAAGAATGATGGTAGTAAACTATGCGAACACCGCTTAGCCTAGAGAGATGAAATATTAAGTTTCTTAGTAGTGATAACCCAAAAACATCAATAACTAAATCGTAATAATTTTTAAAGTTAGAGAAAGGTACCACAAGTTTTAGGTCAGGGCACGGGTTTGTGTGTGGTTCTAATGGATTATTTTTGATATGATGATCTTGTCAGACCATAGAGAATTCAATTTATAGGTTAGAAATAAAAAATTATAATCGATGCGTTTATTAAAATTTACAATTTAGTTACAACGAAGACGTTTTCAGGTTAAAAAATATCTTCAGAAAACCGCTCACTCTGTAATTTAATGTTTTTGAAACGGATTTATAAATTGATTCCTATTTTCATTTTATGGTAAATTCACCGTGGCAGATTGAATAATAAAATACAAGAAATTGTGTTTCTTCAACAATCTTCAGCAATTTAGGTTCTTTATTTTTATGAGACCACGGACACTTTAAATCGATTTTCTCAATTTGGTTAAAGTTATGATTTTTAAAACGAAATTAGATTCCTTTAACGCGTTTTCAAAATTCATTTATGAAGATCTTAAGTAAATTTTAGAAATAATTATTCAAATTTATTTTTTCCCCATGACAGATTTCATATTTTACAACAAACAATTTCCATTTGTTTAGGTATTAATTCTGTTAAAATTTAATTGAACCCTGCCCACACTCATAGTCTAGTGACTATGAAAGGCAACTCTATTAACTAAATATTTTAGCATTCCAAACAATTAATTTTTTTTCCTACGAAAAACTTTACATTTTGGTTTATTAATTCTTCCTAAATTAGTTTTAAAATTGTTCAAGTATGAAAAGTGAATATAGGATTTGCTACAGGGGGTTTAATTTAAAATACTCGCTTGTATATTAAAATAAGAAGCATCTAACCTAATATTCATACCCTACTTAAACTAAAGCGAAATATCACCAGCCGTGAACAAGACAAAAATTTTATTCGAAATTCCTTCAGAAAAAACCAAAGTGCACAATGAGGTGCCAAGGTTCGGCATGGCAAGACCTCGATCCATTCTTTTTCATTCGTTCCCGGAGAGCTTGCGAATATTATTTTTATCAAGCATTCTTCTCATTTAGATAATAGTTTCTATAGCTTAGATAATAGAAGTTGTGTACAAAATGACATTTCGATGCTGTGGGCGATCCAACTACGTGGATAAATAGCAATCACTCGTCACTTGCCGACTAATGAATGTGCACTTAGTCTCTGTAATTGGCAGCTTTATTGCGTTAGCTGCATTACCCTTTTTATATATAATACGTTTGTAGTTAACTTAAGTAACCTTAAACGGTTTTATATTTTTATAACAGGTTGCTATATCGATTCAACTTTGTATGTTTTAAGTATGTAGTTAAATATTTTTTTATAACTAGGTAGACCATTAAGGTGGACAGTCTTATCGTTAAATTCTGGTTTTTTTATGCTTAAAACTAATAATTAACAATTTATACTTTATTTCAATTTTATTCTAAACAAGACTGTAGGTAATAATTTTTTATCAAATTCTTTATTGTGAAGAAAAATTCAGGTTTTAGTTTCGTTAACGTAAAATTTATTGTGTACACCCACGATTATCACTAAAGCAGCTTTTCAATATTAATCTGTGTTTGTTGGAAGTGATTAACCATTATGGGATGTTCAAATTGTGGGTTCTAGCAAACTTTACGATTTAATCCCTCTCTTAACATAATCCTGCGATTTTTAGAGAAATATTAAAAATAATCAAGTCCATTGTAGTATACAAATATTTAGGTAAATCCTTGAAAGGAAGACAGTAAATTCAAAATTTTCCACTATTAGATAATTTTGTTGCTTCTGAATATTTGATTTTCTAAAGTATATGAATATTTAAATATCTATAAGAAACTAACTGGTTCTAATTTAATTTACCTTTAAATTATAGATTTAAAAACGATTACATTAATAATAATAATAAATCCGGATTAAAAATACTAATCAGCTCTAAATTACGAAGGAAGGAAAGAAACCTAGTCTTTTATTCCAAATTCGTTATATTAAATAAAAATCAATGTAAGTACACGCAAAAATATAAACTATACTCGGATTAGGTGGTTGACAAAACGACCCATCCACGTACCTACTATTACACCCAAATACTCAATTTCAAAGACTTCGAGACCAAAAAAGAAAGAGCCACTACAATTCCAAATTATATTTCTAGTGTAATGAGGTTGTTCCTAGATTCCAAGTTAAGCCTTCAAAGCAAAATCAATGACCGTCCATTAAAAAAAAATCTAATTGTACCAAAACTAGAGTTACTACTACTTGTCTATCCTTGCATTGAAGTCACTGACGGATTTTACGGCTCCCATGGGTGCTCTTAAATGTTCTTTTTGTGCAACCGTACGCGAAGTGGGCGTTTCGCGTCCGCTGTTCAGGACGCGAAATCTAATTTCGCGGCCGCTGCTATGGTAGCGGCCTCTAAAGTAAAAATCATTGTAATTTATACAAAACTAATTGTTTTATTTGCTCCATATCCGTAGTAACGCGCTAACTGAAAGCCGTTTTTCTATTTACAATGAATTAAGCTGTAGGTTTTCTAAAAGCAATAACATTTACAATTACACATTTTTTACGGTTGCACAAAAAATATTGTGTATACCTTGTCCGCGAAATTCTTTAGCGCCCTCGAGATTGTCTTTCCTCGGCCGCAAGCGTCCTCGGCGACAATTTTCTCTCGGTACGATAAAGACACATTTCGCGTCCTTGGTATACAAATAACTATTGTAAGAAACATTAGTAGTAAAGCTTTTACTTGTTACATAAAAGCTCACGTGACAAGCAAGCCTCAACAAAAATGTTCTAACGTAGAGGATATGAAGAGTCTTTGTTGCATGTTTGATTTACCGTTGGAGAGTTCGGGGTTCTCGCTTATTCTAACATTAGAATCCCTGCGGTAGCGATGTTTTTTTTAATAAAATACGAGCCTTCATCAAGTATACCACCGCCTACTGGGCTTATTAACTCCGAAAGAATTACACCGAGTGCTAGTCAAAGTTTAGAAAGGAAAACTTATAGCGTTGCATCCATCACACCTTGGATTTATCTCTTTGACTCTCCTTACGGTTAATTTATTCCCGGTGCTAATCATAATCACTTATGCCGTATTTTTCAATTAGCTATGACCTGCACGTCTCCTATGTGAACTTGAGTCTTTGCTAATGGCCGGGAACCGAAGCTTTTTATATAAATCACTTTACTCGTATTCAGTCCGCATACAGGCCGTTTAACGCCGCGTCCAAGTGCGTGTTACCGCCTGCTCTGACAAGACACGTACCATCGCGATCAGTCAAACACGGCGGGGAGAGGAAGCAGTCACGTACTCAGGACACGAGTCCAGGACACTTACAACAACACGGGTTGACAATGACAGACAATTGACTACATGAGGTCTTGTGTTTTAAAATCGTGCTCATAATTCTACATTTCTGTGATCGTTCACTTTTTTCCCGTGCGAAAGAAAATTATACCTTCAAATTTTATTTTTCTGATGTCATTTTTAAACATAATCTATGGGATATAAATTTTACCTGTGACATTGCTTATTTGTTAATGCGCGTTTCTAAAATTTGCTGTATCAATTATATTGTCCCCATGGAGACGATTCAATGGACAAACTTGTACAAAAATATAACGTGTTTTGAATCTGAATGAAATTTTTTGGATCTTTACAAGAAATGTTTGTAAATTATTAATGTTAAATGAAATCTTTTCTGACATTTAGAAGTTATGTTTGAAATTTGTCAAATTACAGTTCCCAGGAATATGTTTCGTACATTCGTTGCTAAGAGTGCGAAAGAAAAGAATATCAAAGCCTTTAGTTTAGATTCGCTTAAATTTTATTGTCGCAAAAAATTTTGAAAGTCAAATATTTTCTTCCTGTATAATAATAATAAATATCATCAGTCTCTCTCTACTTCTTCAGTTTTATAATTTTTTCGTCAATATTCACTTCACCCTTTATTGTTCGGTATTGATCGCCATATTTTGATGCTAACCTATCTGCAGATCTTTCACCTAATACCTCCCCCAGGTTTATAAAATTGCAACGCAAAAAGTTTCCTGAGATGTTCCAGGGTGAGTTTGCTATAAAATTCAATTCCAATAAATTCCGGAACAGAACTAAAAATTTAAAAATGTTGGATGGTGTGGCGTGAAAAAATGAAACGAGTGTAGGTACCACACCGATAAAAAGAAGTTCAGAACAGTTCTGCTAAGACATCCAAATATGGTGTCGTATTTGTTTCTTTATTGTCTTAGTTTCTTTCTCAAACCAAATGGAAAAAATATAAGACAATGGGTCTCTTAAAAGCCACCCCCAATTCTTAAATAGAAGCTTATTCTCCCACATACTTACATTGTTTTTTCTATTAGAAATTAAAAGGTAATTTTCAAAAATTATCCCAAAACTGTGTGTTAAATCTCAAGAAGAAATTATAGGCTTGAGGAGCACAGTACTTTTTTCACAACACTTCAAGTTAGATTCCAAGAAATAGGAATTTAATACATGGGGACAAAAAACTGTACCTTTCCACCGAATAAAACAAAACAAACTTTTTGTTTGTATATAAAATTAGTTTTTAAAAGAATAGCTGAACATTTTTGAACATTTGAAGATATAATCTAAGTTAATCTTACAAAAAGTTTTTGAGCTTCTCAAGCGCGAAGAAACACGTACAATGTTTTTATGATAAATGGATGAAGCTGAGTTGCTTTCCAAGACTAAATTTAGTTAATTACTTACGTTCACACATGATATGAACATGTGATAGAAGAGTCTGCAGAGAATATTTTTTTCTACATAATTAAAATTTAAGTCAAAACGGTGATAATTATAAAAAATTATTTAGCAAATTAGAAAAAAAACCGTTGCATGTAACACCTTTAGATAATTTGTCATAATGTTCTTAGTTAATATATTAGGCAAGAAACGTGTATAGTAACTCTGATATTTTTTATAAAGTGTGTTAAATGAGGATAAACCTACTGGATTGCTTGACCGGTAATGTGTATGGTCGGAAAAAAATATTTACACCTCCTGTCTACGTTAAAATAAAACCCTACGAGCTTTTAGACCTTTACTATTATTAGACTTCATTTTTGTTCGTCTTCGGTTCATGGAACATTCCAAACTTTTCGCATTTCCAAGATTGTTTTCCATCTTTTCCTAATTAAAATAAATTTTGTAATTCCTTTTCTCTTTCCTGTGTAGCAATGTATCTTTTTCCATACTTTCAACTATCTTCTTCAACTTCACAGAAATTATTCTCCTTTTCATGTATCTCCAACGAAATTTGTGTAATTTGTATTTCCAGTCGTTTTATTATCCGGCCCACCCTGAAAATTGTGAAATTACATATACTTCTGTTAGTTACACTTTTGTAATAAATAAAAAAGCATACTGGAAAGTTTAAATCACATGTTATTAATGTAAATCCATAATCAGATACTTCACTTAACATTATTTTACTTCAGGAATGCCCATAACGTATACGTATCCTTGGGCAAATTCTTAATGTACCGGCTTAGACATTTTATCTGAATTTATTTCTAAAGTAATTCTAATAAAACCACAAACTGCTAATGAAATACTTATGTTTTTATGCTTAATAATGCGTTTAAATTGCCGATCTTAATCCTTCTGGTACTTATCTGGTATTAGAAAGTACTGGACACTTTGTCGTCGTTCAACAATAGTGATAGTGACCCTCTAGAAATATTCTACACTGAAAGTCCTTGTATAATTTTTTATTATACGAATATGCGACATTAATGAGTTCACAATCAATGAAGAATTTTAATCAAGTTATATGTTAAAACATTTTTCAAAAAAAAATAGTAAATTGGAATTTTTGATATAGTGAAAGTCGTTTCTAACTGATTACTATATCAAACTAAGTAATTTTCTAATACATTTTAGATTATTTATTTTCGCTTTCGTTTCGATATAATTTTAAAATTGATCATCATAGAAGTTTTATTGGTTTAACATCGACTAAATCGGAAGTGATTTAATCCGTTAGTGATTTGGTCTGTGCAACAGTCTTGCAATTAACATTCACACCCATTTAATTTTTGTGAATAATTTTCGCTGCAATCGCTCTAGTAATGATAATAATGATGATAGTAGCAGAGAAAGTAATAGGTATGCAATCCTCTTTTAAATTGAATTTAAGATTGTTTGGCATTTCCAAACACTCCGTGTCTGATCCTTTTTCTTCCTCAATAAATTAAATCGAAAAGTAAATGTAAATAATAATCTCTGCACTTTTAATCGTGAAGGGTTCTTCTAGTGCAATGATCTGAATTAATTGTTAAATTAACTCTCACTTAAACGAAGACACTAGAAAATAGGCGACTCTTAGAGAAGGGAGTGCACCTGGCAGGTCAGCCTCAGGAAGTTATAGATATATTCAGACGCAGGTGAAGGGCTACTCTGATTAATGATGTCACCTGAGTTCTTGTTAACCAGGCCGGACATCGCTCGTGCTATTTGCTTCGCCTTTGAGACGCGTGTAATACTTTTACCTTGCAATTCTTCGCACTGATAACGTGAAGGTATACCAGGGTTAGCTTTGTTTAAAACTTACTATATGATTCTCCTTAGGAGAAATTTATAATTGAATGCTTTTATACTCTTTGAAACTTTATCGGTGGGTTTGGATTACTGATTAATAATAATTTATTACAAAGTTAATATTAATGGTGACTTAACCGTCCCTTGCAGCAGCATTTAATGTAATATCTGTTGCTTTTTATTCATTTCTTTTCTGTTTCTTTATTTCTTCTTCGTCATGCCCCTCTTGTTAGATCATGTTTTGGATTTTCCTAATGTTTGCCCCCAATCATAATTTTCTGTGATCTAGATCCAACCTAATCCAGTCGTCTTCTTAAAATTGCACCAGCATGTAGCGGGCGGTCGTTTTCCTCTTTTCGTAGGGTACCACTATTCATCTATTCGTGTTCTTCTAGTAACATGTCCCACTTCTATTCCACATTGTGATATTTAATATTGCACGTTCAATGCCATACGATTGTTATTCTCATTCATTCTACATTACATATTATTAAAAGTCGAGAATTTGTAAGTGGGCAGACATTATGGACTGTCGCGTTATTATACAGGGGTTTTCAACGAAAAGTAGCCACCCTCAGTATCTTTCAAAACCATTGTTTGCTTGAAAATCCCCAAAACATGTCAACAAAGACAGCAAGGAGGGCATATTTTTACATAAAATCAGGAAATCTGTCATCAACTCCTTAGCCGTCACAGCCATCCAAAATAAGCAATTAATTAATTAGTTAATTTTTTATGTCTCAATTTGAAGCGAATAAAAAAATAAACAGTAAAATAAATTCCTTATGAAATTACTTTTCCAACGATGTGCCACACATGGTATGGGTGCCATTTGACATTTTAGAGGGGTTGCTTTGACGGCTAAGGGGTTAATAACAGACGACTGGATTTTACGAAAAAAAAGATGTCCCCCTTGCTGTCTTTGTTGACATGTCTGGGCGATTTTCAAACAAACAATAGTTTTGAAAGATACTGAGGGTGACACCTTTCCTGTATGTTGTTCTTCTTCTTCAGTTCGTGCACGTCCGCTCTTGAACATAAACCCCTTCCATTTTCCCTCATGTCTGTCTATTTTGGGCAACTTATTTCCAATTTTGCCTATCGATAGCGGCATTACCCGCCATGACGTCTCGAGACATCAATAGTTTTCGTACGATCTCACCACATCAGCTACTGATTCTTCCTTCTGATATTCCTGTTAGTCCATCCTGCTACTATACCTTCTACTTTGACATATTCGGATTTTACCAATATCGTCCAGGTCAAACTAATTCTTTTGATAATCTCGACAGTCTGGGTCTTTTTCCCTATAGTCTAAAATTGTGGATCAGGAATACAATATTTTTCCATCAGTTTCAGAATGTCTTAAGCGTGCCCTGCATGTTGTTTGGGTTGATAACCGTTGTTTTCTGTTAGTTGATTTCTGGAACTACCTCCAGTTTATGGTGGTATCTATAGGTTTACTTAATTACCGACACACTCTCTTATATTAAATAACGAATGTGTGCAAGGACATTATCCTTTCTTTTCTCTCTGCCTTAATCCCTCTTATGAGTTATGCGGTTCCAAGGAAACCTAACACGAGTTCACGGGCAAGGAAATAAATCCTTTATTTTGAGGTGCTCTACCAGAATCTGTCGGATAAGATCAAATTTCACACCAGGAAATATTAAAATGTTCATTTCATTTTCAGAAGCCTGCAGTAAACTCAAATTTGATTAATAAAATTTATTTAGTAGCAAGATGTAGGTACTCTAAAAGCAAGTCTTTACCTTGTATGGCACCACTGAAATTAAGAAATCATAACGAAAAGTAATTTAACGTTGATGAAACTTTATGAGTTTAAAATTAATTGCATTGTGATCCAACTTCTTATAAATAGTATCGAATCATATAATAACGTACTTAAATATTTATTATACTATAAAATTTTTAAGGTTCTTTAATCTTTAGTTACGGAATCTTCTGATAACCATAAATTACATTTACTACCTTAATATGAGTTTTGTGATAACTTTTTTCAGTTTTATATCTATAGAGATATAAAATAAGCGGTACGTGTAGGTTATTATGTTATATAGATTTTTTATAACATTAATATTTCACATTTGAAATAATAAAAATAGATCTTGAGAGGTACTTTCATCAACAGGAAGAGCAATTTAGTTATTACAAAATATTACACGTTGCAAACAAGGCAATTACTTACTTTTAAGTTCCTTTCACGCAGAAATAAAATAAATAGATGCGAACTATAATGAATCCTATACACCTTCTTTACATATAAATTACCCTACGTCGTAATGTTTAACTGCATACCAAGAAATATAACTTTCTTAGATGGAACACCTTGTGAAACCATAAATTTACTTGCAAAACTGAATTAGATTAATATTTCTTAATTACTTCTACATAGTAATCGAAAAACAGTCAACATATTTATTTTATTCGAAATTATCTTTAATATGAAATGTTATTTTCATTATCTTGTCCAAATTACCCGCATTTGCAGAATTTAATGCATGACATTACACAAAAAGAATTTAATCCGCATCTGTGCGGGTAGTCACAAAAGAAAATTGAAGAATTTTTAAGAAGAATAGATTCCTGAAAAACAAACCCCTTGCAGGATGCAGCTTCTACCATCGCATTTTTTGTGTTCTGGAATTTTATTTCTTTTCCAGTTTATTATTACCAAAGCACTTTTAGTAAAAAAAAAACGGTAAACACTTTGATACGAAAAATGTAAAGGGTGGGATAAATCCCGCCTGAAAGAAAAAGCTCGTGGGTCTTGCAGCCAATTTACTCGAAAAAACCGCTTGTTGAAGAATGAGCCGACATATTCAGGAATTTTATTGAATTGTAATAAACATGATTGTTGGAATAAAAGAAAATTAAGGCACTTACTTCTGAATAACGTTATATATAAGAATATATTACATTTGTATTCTGAACATGTTGTACGAAAGCTAAATCTTCATTTTTCTGTTCAACTGCCAATTAGTTACTTATACTCTTACAGAATAATATATGAGGGCATTCTCTTCTCTTAGAATATCACTGTAGTCTCGTAAAGCGTCTATAATTAATGTATATTTTAAATCCGGTATAGATACTCAAGTTCAGATATCGTCTACCGGCGCATTGGACACATGACAGATTTATGTTATAGTTTTACAGGTTCACCTACATATTTTGCATGTTCCAGCTTCTCGAAAATAACTGCTAACGGCTTGAATATCAAATACCTTGTATAGGAAATTAGAACTTGTAGCTATAAAATCATAAACATCGGTCTAGCATTAGCCGACAAAAATTTTGAATGTGTTAACCAGTGTAGTGACCTCCAATTTACGATCAATATGGATTAAAATATAAAACCGATCAGCGAAATAAGCGGCAGGAAAATGATGGAAAAATGACCACAACCATCAACCATGAACCGCTGATGATTTGCTCTTGCTCACGAGCGATCGTGGTTCGCGTGTTGTTATTTCTTTCAACATGTTCTTATGGCACGTGCAAGTCACTACATCTAGACTACTGTTATTTTAAAACGCGAATGCACCTGAAAAAATTACCGTGTAGCTATGATTACAAAAATCTTTTAAGGTATCAAACAAGATTAATTTTTAAATCCTTCTAGTACCACAAAACTAAACACTTTATTGATTTACACTCTTTATGTACTATAGAAAGTGGCAACTAGATTACTATTATTAATATCCGAAAGCGAAATCCAATTTAAATTTCACTAGCTGTTAACGAGCTGTAAGTAATAAGAAATGATGGTTTTGTATTCTTTTCCTTAAGGAGTTCGAAATTTATTTGGCTTGGAAATCTAATAAATTTCAGATTAATATTTACAGTTTACAGAACAGGTTGGAAAAAATTTCCATATCGATGCATGTGTGTTTGTTATTAATTGAAGCAATTTTGTAGAGGATAAGATAATAGCTGTAACAACATGTTTTGATATTGCTGGCGGTCCAAGGAAGCGGTAAATGCTGCTTACGTAATCGTTAGGATAATAATATAGAAAGAAAAGTGGAAATGTGATAAATACAGGAAATTTTCAGTAATAAATAAAACTGCAAACCGGATATCTTATAAAAATATAATTGTCTAATACCAAGTTGATTAGATTTATAAATTGGTTTACACATCCACGTGCACATGGAATAATTATAATATACCTAACTAATAAATTAACGTAATTAGTGAAACATAAAATATTTTTATTTGCTCTAAATCACATCGATTGCCATATTACTCAAAATTCAAAACCACAATCATAAATAGCTTTAATATGTGTATTAAGATTCTCAAATTTATGGAGACGTTAGGTACGTTTTATAGTGATGTATATCAAATAATAAAATAAGGTAATAGAGACTTAGGTTGTAAATTTTCCTATATTTAGACATCAAAATTAACTTGCATACTAAACGTTTTCATGTTTACTTGATGGTACTAACTTTTCTTAAAACATCAATTTCATTCTACAAAAATTTACATTTCTTTATTTTTATACAAAGGAGGTTTCGTAAAACAAATCGATTTATTTCTCGCCTTGATTTAATCTCATACTTTCGCCCTAAATTAATTAGATAACACTTCAAACGTAATCCTGAAGATATTTCATGCAATCCAGGACGAAACATCGATTTTTCTCCCAGCTTGCAAAATTAATTACCAAAGAGAAAAATTTGTCGCATAACACCATTCCACAGTCTGTGTGCCCGAATTTCTAAACACCCTGTATAAAGAAGTTTAGAACTCAGTTTTGGCTTTCAGACCTTATAAACTCTAACCGTGGCTTTTTTTAAAGTGCGATATTACAGCAACTTTCATCCAATAAAAATTTCAAACAGTTATCTAAGACTCAGTTATTTTATAACATCTGGGGGTTTAATTTTTCTATTGCTATTCTGAGAATAATTTAGATGTTACTTTTTCATTAATGAATGGCTTTCATAAACGAGATAAATTTATTTTAATGTCAAGGCGCCTATGTGGTATTAAGAATACTTCACAAAAAGGTTTTTCTTTGATTGAACAAAGCCTACTAATTATCATAACAAATTGCCTAACTTCCACTACTAAAACCTGACAATCATAGTCGTGGCTATACTTTTAATGACATTATTCATGGTTGATACTAAAGCTGGACACGAAAATCCTCTCAACGATCCGTTACAGTAATCAAGGACCACTTACGAGATTAATATGCTTGATTGTTTTAAATAATAATTTGTTGTATTAAATTTCCTTTTCATGTGTACGGTTTATTCCGTGATTTATTGACGACATATTGTGACATGTAACACTCTATTAATCTTTTTTAATGTATTTATTAATTCTAGTAGCACAACGCAAGGATTGTTCTTGGATTAGGCGTGTGAAACGTTGAATTAAATAAATAAAACAAGTTTTCAGATTATAATTAGCAACAGAAAATCATAAATCTTCGGCCTACCGAAGGCTTCGTGGGATCGTTCAATACCAGAAATCTCTTTTAAAATTTTTTAATGTAATTCTTCAAGAAATTATTTTCTTTTTAACCACGTACAGTATTTGTTGCAAGTTAGTTACATTTAATTTCCAGGTAATAAAACGCGCAATTTATCTGATAATAATAATGTTGTGCTTCCAACTGTTTTATCTGAAGTTGTAAAAGATAATGAACCCATCATAGCTTTATTAAAAAAAGTTTTATGTCTCAAAGTTAAATATGCGCGCGTATTTCTTATGTTGATAATTAGTCGAGAAAAAATTAACACAAAATTACACAAATTTAATAATTACCACCCTTCAGTTATTTTTTGTTAATTAAACTAAAATTACGGAAGTCGTAGTTCTGGATAAACTTCAGTATACGTGATTTCAGACGATTCTGAAATATTTTAATATTTTTTTAACAAATTGATGGTTATTAAAAGGAAAGTTTAAATATATAAACGGATAAATCTGTGTAGACACCTGTAAAGGTATAATTAATAACACCAATCATGAGCAGTCATTTTTAGGAACGCACCCCATAGATCACGGTTAACTAAGCATGACCCAAGACTCACTACGCTCACCGGGGCATGTAAACTGGTAAAGCTTACAGATTTAACCAGCTGTTAAGTTAACGTGATTGTCGGTTATGGTATGTTAACTCAAATCACAAATTTTACGGTTTTGATAACTAATGCTTTTAATTACCTACTAATTACTGATACGTTAACAGATTGTTTCATAAATGAACGATCTTTTGATATGGGTTGTCGACCAAACAAGAACATGCAGTTTATGTACTACCTACATGTTCGAATCAAACCGGCATCAAAATTCGTTATTGCCATTGTCTGGTACACCAAACCTGTGTTACATTTTGATTAGCTTTTTCTTTTCGTTTATGCCATTCTCGACTTTGTAGTGTACCGAACCCCCTGCAGTGCGTAGTTTTTGAGCTGTCTTGTTGACTACCGACTTCTTTGGATTCTATACGGCTTTGATTACCAGATACACTCAATTCTTAAATAACTACTAGTTTTGCCGAAATTTAAAAAAATATATGGTTTTGACTCGACGTAAATTTTACATTAAGCGTGGGAAAACTTGATAAAATATTAATACATTTTATTTGTTCATTCAGAAAGATAGGATCTGACTAATAAAATATTAAACAGCTACTTTATAATAATTACAATTTTTCTTATACAAACAATGATTTATATGTATTACCGAAAATAAACTTTTTTCAAAATTAATCCACCCACATAAAGGAAAATTTAAATTTTAGAACTACCAAGGGCAATTTTTTTTCTTAAAAATTGCTATAGTTATCAATTGCTTTACCTCAATTACGATTTAAGTTATTCGAAAAGTTACACCCACCCGTATTTCCTCTATAAGGAAATCCGAGCCATTAACAGTTAATATATCCATAATTAACACAAAACATGATCCCGGTTCAGTGTTTACAATCCTAATATGGATAATTCGAAACCGGCATCGATAATGATTACCTACAACTTATAGGACTTCAGTATAAATGAAGGCTTTTAAAAACAAATCAAGTGTAACTGGTATGTATCCCGTAGGAACTTTCTGAAACAATTTTAACGTCTTTATACATTTATTTTAACATCGAATATTAATTTGAGGCTTCAATTAATCTAAACTTAAATTTTAAAACATTTTTATCTGAATGCGAAGTTAGCAATTCTGCTAAAGGTGACTTGAAAGGGTTACCATGATGGGTATATAGGCAAACACATTACGGAGTACTAGAATTTTGAGTACTTATCCGATATAAACTTGAAAAGGATTCGCAACAGGTTATAAAAGAAAAGTACCTACGTAAAGCGGGGAAAATTCTAGAAATGCCGGTCAGACTAGTAAATGGAGCTGCAATAATTGGAATTAATTCCCGAAATTAAAAAATAATAAGGATAGCATTTTAGCGTTAAGATTAAAGATGAAATAATAGACCTGACGTTTCGTTTATGATTTTATCAAACTTCCGCAGGGTATTAATGGTAATTACCAATGATACGGTTCCAATATGTAAACCAAGATGCCATGGGCAACGCCATGGAAACCTGCAACTTCATTCATTACATCTTTTCTGAGATAGCTCTGCATGTAATAATAAAATTAGTTTTAAACCAAGTATGAATATACTACGACGGCGTTAAGAGGCCGCATAAAGAAATAAAAACACGAGTAATTGTTAGTTTTAAACTTACAATTGTTAGTTTTAAACTGGCAATTGTTAGTTTTAAACTGACAATTGTTAGTTTTAAACTGACAATTGTTAGTTTTAAACAGATGGGAGGGGTTGAGGGATGTTTGGCAGGTATTTTCCAAGTCTTTAGCCTCCATATTACATTCTGGGAATTTTAGAAGGAAATCGGATGGGGTGAAAAAAAATGGACAAAAAAAAGTAAAGACTATTGCAGTCTTTCCTCATTTTTTGGAAATTTTTTTGACCCCTTCAGATCTGGTCCGGATTTTCCCAGAATGTTATTTGGAGGATGGACGCTTGGAAATTATGGGGCAAACTTCCCTCAACCCTTCCCACTGCTTCGCAGCCGCTTCTAAAATGTTCAGAAATGATTTTTTTCTGAAAACTTTCTGAATTTTTTTGAACAGATGGGAGGGGATGAGGGATGTTTGGTACGTATTTTCCAAGTCTCTAGCTTCCATATTACATTCTGGGAATTCTGAGGGGGTGAAAACAGTTTAAAACTAACAATTGTCAGTTTAAAACTAACAATTGTCAGTTTAAAACTAACAATTACTCGTGTTTTTATTTCTTTATGCGGCCTCTTAACGCCGTCGTAATACGCAGTGTGGGCAGTAAATACAATTTTTTTACGTTCCACAGATTGATAAGACAATACTAGATATTCAGGTGTAGGTATACCTACCTACAGTTTTTTAAACAAAAATCTAGCTAACTTTAAAATTCCTTCGGGTAACTATACGTATTTGTGTCGAGCCCTATCGGCAAAAAGAAGCAGCGTGAATTAAATATCTAACACATACAGGAGCATATTATTTTAGGTATAAAAAAACAATTTTCAGAAGAATATCTTTAAACCTTAATCTTTCCTCTCGTTGATAAGATTTCCATAAATACGCGGTGTTAGGATAGGAAGTAAAACTATATTGGGGCCCGATGTTTGGGAACGATAAAAATCCCTCCTGGACGTTGGAATTCTCCCAGCAGCAGATCTGAGTGCAATATAAGTAGCCAAAGATCCCTAGTCGGATTATAATCAACACCTCGATCAATTTTTTTGAAATCGTCTTCCCAACGCCCCGTTATTCCAATTCATTATTTTTTGCGCTACTGAGCTGTATTTCATTGTTTACCGCGGTTGTTTCCAAGACAGTAAGTTATGTTTACTAGTTGCTAAGGATAAAGTCGTCGGTAAAATACTTTGGGGTTCTAGAACGGTAAGTAAATTTATTCAAAACGAATGTGCCATGTAATTTGATAAATTAATGTCAGTCACAAATGTCAGTTTAGTTAAATAAAATGAATGCAATTTCCAATGTTAGTTAAAACAAATCCTGGAGCTTTTAATTTCTCATTTCTTGTAACAAAGTACGCCAGCAACGATTTTTCATCAATATTTGTACTTTTCTTGGTACACCAATTTTTAAAATGATTGTACCTTCGTAGCGTCTCTCTGGACTTCTCAGGAATGAGAACCGAACACCCCACAGTCCAAGCTCCTTCTATTTCGTTTTCGGAATCATTTTCATTAATTTTTAGCACGGAACTCAAAAATAATTTTCACAAAAAACTGCAATGGCGGTAACTGTTTACAGATTACTATAGAAACGCAATATATCAATCGACAATACGGCAACGTGATGTGGAGACTGACAATTATCGCATTTAAATCTGTATTAACTAATTTATTAAAAATTCTTTTTACCGAATTCAGCAGCGCAAAAAACGTCATAAGCATCACGAACGTTAAGGATTACCGATCTCAGACAATAATTGGAGTCGTCGCTGCGCTCCTCCTCCAAACTATTGTCTTCAATCGGTAAAATGTCCTTACCGTTCTTAATACTTAATATACTATTTTATTCATCTGTATGTAGAATTTAAGGACGCATTCGATACAACTCTTCTACATTTTTTTCTGGGATGTATTTCTTTTATTGTCTTTTTTCCTGAAAAATCATCGAATTGTAAAGTTGTGTTAGAGCTCTCTGAACATTAAACCGCGCACCCCGTTTTTTGTTACATGGAGAATATTTATACAAGGGATTTAAAATTTTGCGGAAATATATTAAAACTGATGCGATATCCGTCGGATTGATTATTATCCTTGATGTTCTCATACGTACACACAGTAGCCCTGTACACATTAAGGCTACTATGCTATTATTATTATTATTACTTTCTCTACTATTCCCTTTTCTCGTGTTATTATTTAACTGTCTTCGTCTACTTCAAGAGCAAGGTTGTCTCATTAGATACCCAACATCATGGAAACTTCCAATGTTTTCTTATGCCTTTAAAAATAGAAACCCATATAATATCAACTTCGTACTAATTAATATAATGTAGAAGCAAGCGCAGACGATATAGAATTATTTGCTTGAATCAATTATAATTTGCTTACAATTTTCAAAATTTAAAGGTTTAGTTTACGTTTCCGTTCTATATTACAACATCATTTGTTTTACACAGCCAGTTGATTTCAAAACACCAATAAAATATTCTAGTGTAAATATGAAGTCATCAAGTGTGAATAAATATTTATCTTATGATATATTGTAGGTGTAATAATGTAACGTACACATGGTACAAGTACTCATAATCTATGACTTTTATGAAAAATATAGATTATTGTATTAACAACAATTTACGATGACTGTTATGTATAGCACCGGTGACAAGATTGACCATGAGGACTTAATAAAAATTCGTATCTACAACACCTTCCTTTTTATAACGGTTTACGCCCATGTAACTTAATAAAACACTTCTAATAACGCATAAACGAGAAAATCTTTGGTTTCGCTTAGCTACCATACAATCGTGACCTCTGAAGGTGTAAATTACAGGTGTAAGAATGTAGATTAATTGCTCGAGCTCTGCCGCATTCGAATCTGTATCACGTAGCGGTAGCTGACCGTACCATACCAACCTTTCTCTATTATGTCCGACAAAAAATGTATATACTATACACTTATCCGTGATTATAGATTACAACTTGTTTTCTTGCCCTACAAAATGATAGTCGCATTCTTTTTTTTGGTCATCTAAGAAGGACCGCGTTCTTTCGGGCATTTACAATCAGGACGTACGAAAAAGTAGCCATTGTAAATGTTTCATTTAATTGGATTAAGTGTGCCATAAAAATACTTTCTAAAGATCGTCTGCATAGATCGAAGTTCCTATGCATCTTTTATAGAATAAGATTGATCACTGAAAAAAATTTGAATTGACCATATAGTCAATTTGTAATAATTACGTGTAGTAGTACAATTTCACAGGAAATCCTTTCTATAAAAGGCAGAAGCTAAAAAAACTTTAAATATTTCATTCTTTCTTGGTAAATCAGTCAAAGCTCTTTTCCTCTGCAATCAGTTATATTTATTGCTGGAAATAATGAATCACTTCTGATTTTATCCGCTGAACGTGTTCTAGGACTACTGCATCATTATTGTCGAATTTATGCGAAACTTGACCGGTCCTGAATCTGTTCAAATTATATCTTTCAGAATGTTAACCACAATCCTTCAGCAATTTACGCATTAAAATCCAAGGTATTAAGAAAATAACTTTAATAATGTAGCTTCACTACAATTGAGACCAGGTAGCAAGTATTTTTAATACGGATTACCTGACTGAAATTTTCAATATTACGTGGCTCTTTTCAGGATAATTAAAGCTTTGCCATAATCTCTATCGAGGACTTATTGTATAAAAGCAATTTTTGGACTTGGATATATTCAGGAATTTATTTTCCCTGTCATTATTTAAAGTACAGGTTTCGAAGTTCCTTGTTTATATAAAATACACAAAACAAGACGTTTTAGAATATTTCAATTTATTTTATATTTTATTTATAAACGGAAACAAGTTGAAAAGACATAAATCAAGCATGATATCGTACATAGGAGCTGCAAGACCGAGCTGTCAATTTGTGGAACGTTGTTAAGGATTCATAAACCGCGTTTACTTGTTTATTAATAGCTCCCCGTATTTTTTCAAAACGTTGGACTTGAGAAGATTACAAGATGATTAGGTTTGAAGTAAAAATATGTTATATGCAACTACCTGTGCTAGATAGCTAGATAAATGATTATTAACTTGGATCACGATTCTAGTAGCAGCAAGCTCAGAACCGGACTTCCATTTAATAAAATAGAGCAGTTCAATAAAATACTCTAATAGACGATAAACTTAAGAACACGTTCGCAATAGAAAATTCTAACTACAAAAAGTTTCTTATTTTTAAAAACTTAATCGAAAAAACTAGAAGTTGTATAAAACAAATTTCCGGTTTGAACCACGGAGTAGCATAAGAAATTAACGAGATCTCGTCCACGGTTGTACCGAACATCATCAGGGCTTTGATACCTGTTTTATTGCAAATAGTGCAAAATGCTACAGAAAGTCGGAAACAATAATAATATCGCATAATTAAAATCCATTGATTTCATTTTTAATTTTGTAAACTAATAGAGGCCCAAGGATGAACATAAAATCAGAAATATAAAATTAACAGTTTTGTGTTACGTCCAGAAAGTGAAGTCATCATTTAATTAACACCTTTTCAAGAAGTTACATCGTTTAAATGATGAAACTAAGTGGTTCTCAGCAATATACAGAAAACATCATAACTCACGAACTCGACCTCCACTTAACGCATTGGGTAATTATAATTCTAAGTTCATTATACACGGTGAGTAAATTGTTTCAGAAAAATATAGAAACAGTAGAACCATTATTATTGTTCCATTAGTAATTTTTCTTACGTACAGCTTTATCACCTTTGAATACACCAATAACATCACTAAGGAGAGTATACAGGGTGGATTATGAAATCCGACCCGAGCTATACAGCTTTTAATTGAGATCGGATTGTTACGGTCGACATGCCAATCGAAATGGGTCATTAAATACTACGTTTTGGTACAGTTAGAACATTTTCAGGGCCTACTAGATTTTAGCTGCGATAGTCAACTTTTTATTTTTAAATGGGCACCTATGTATATTTTTTGTAATTCTGGATAAGCGTTTTTTTCCGAGTTCAACGATGTATAATATGTCACCTTACCATCACCAAAAAGTAGTAAAAAAAATTATTTAAAATTATCTCTCCTGACTACCAATTTCGCAATTAGTTTTCAATAGTAGGCTTTGACTAACAAAATATATTATATTATAAAATTATTATAGAAAAACAAATAAATAAGCACTTATTTTAAATTGGCTTCCAAAACCTTTAAGTACATGTCATATCTCATATGTTTATGTCTAATATTTTCTTCACTAAAATCCTTCTCGACTATTCCATAGATAATTATTAATAGTTGACATCACATGAGTAAAATTTTTATGTCTTTTTCACACAGTAAAGAAATATGATACGTATTTTTATGAGGAGTGAATTGTAAATAATTTTCACACGTTTGGAATATAAAAATGACTTGTTTATCAGAATGGAAAATTTTGACATGAAAAATATTGTAAAAAATTTACACATTTTGTGATAAAACCAAAAATAGATCAAACTCTTGTATCAAGTATCATAACATATAAGGTTGCTTCTGTTTCGTTTTTTATAATAAAACCAAATCTGGTTTGTTTTCTTGGGTAATATCGTGATAAATAACAAACAATAATAATGCATTACGGTCCTGTAGAGTGTTCCCTACTGCGGTAGCTCATATCGTGAGCACCTCCCAGCATGTTTGTAGCAACCACACCCAGTCCGTGATTATTATAAAATAAAACAGAGCAAAAACCGCTATAACCAAGTGCCTACTGTTGCCTTCAGGGACACCACATCCTAGAAGATGCGTGCTACTCTCAGACTCCAATTTATGCCCGGTTGTTTTAAATCATTGCTTATCTGACGGTAGCTTTTCGAAATGGAATGGGCCTGTTAATTTTTTTCGCACGCATACAATACGTTCGTTAAGACTTTTTGATTGATGAGATGAATTTTTGGGGTTCAATTTTATCTTGACCACACGATATGCGCTTAAGCAACTCTTAATGCGTTTGTGATGAAAATCAACTTTGATTAGATGAACTTGATTACACTTACTGTTATTTCGAAATTTTAGATGAGAGATAATATAATGTTCATTCTTAGCCTCAAGGAAGATTTATAGAAGTTTCATTTGCAATATAAAAAAATGATATTGCGAGTAAACGTATTAAAAACACTGATTTAGTGTAAAAATATAATCTTGTAGAATAATACTGTAAAATTTTGCAGTTTAATGTGGAACGTATTTTGAAATCTAATTTTATTCATAACGGAATTATTCAAACTGTAAATTTTATATAAAGTTTTTAAAACCGGATTCATTATAATATTAGCAACATTCATTTTTGTTCTAAATAGATAAGCCAACACCAACTCGTCTTTGAGAAATCTGCCGAAATCAGACTACACCTGAGAGAGTAGACGACTAACGGGCATGTAAATATAAAAAGCTTACAAGCTCATGAATCATGACACCTACAGATTTTATTTGGTTTAACGAGAAGCCACTAGCATGCTCATTTATTTTATTTCAATACAAGACATCCTAAAAGGAGAACCAGGGTGCAATAACTTAATAAATCATATTGTTTCAACTCTCATCAATCACATAAAACAACTTTGATCTTTGTTTAATTGCTTAGATAAAATTTTATTCTTTCTTTACATTGTGTTGTTACAGCCAGGGGGTAAAAATTCTTTCGTTTCGTTGAATCGGCGCAACTACAAATTATTAAAAAGATAAAACGGAAAAAGTGTCTGTAGATGTATACAAATATCTAAATAAAGAGTACCTACTCCATTTTCTGTAATACTTCATACGATAAAATTTAACTCTGATAATAAAAGCTTAAAGTTACGTTGTTACTGGCTTTATAAACTCAACAACTTTGCCTCCAAGTAAGTTTGTTGATATCTGCATTTTTTTTATACCAAGTCTATAACGCCAATGGTAGGTTAAATTTAATCAGCACATATAATAATAGTTGTTGAACCCAGAGCTTTCACAAAACCTTTTCAGATTGTAAAACGATTTTAGGTGTTACCTCAAATTTAATCTAAACTGATTTAAATATTTAATTCTGAAAAAAATAATTTTAATCCTTCCTTGATCAAATTATCATAATATTCTGCTAGTTGTTTTGAAGATCAAATATTTAAAAATAAAAAACGCGAAAATAACGCAAAAATATGACAGCTGTAAGAATTATTAAGGATTAGCTAGAACGAGATTTCAAAACTTTTTCAGATAGATCTGTTCGACGTATACATGCCTAGTCAATTTTTATCCAAATGCTACAAATATAACGGTTAGCGAATCAAGGCGCATGGAAGAAGGATTATAAAAGTTAGAAAAAATCCGTGTCCCGGAATCTGTAGCATACCAGCGAATGCATAAAATTCCATAAAATTCGCACTTCCTACTTTTTCTGTTGCCTTACAATCCTTCGGGAGTTTGTCTGCTCCAGTCACACAGTACTGTAACAAAGCAAAATTTCCATCATTTTTATGGACAAGGCATCAATGACGCCATAGTTTCCGTTGACAGCACTCCTGTAGTGTACATTTTAGTTTCTAATTTTCGGTTTCGTTGACGTAGCTATGACTAACGAGTTAGATAAGTTCAAGTTAAATTTGAAATTAAAATCTAGTTGGCAGGAGCCCCTCTTATGGCAAGCTGGTAGTTATTGTTGCCTTCAGTGAACGTCAAAATCGTGTCGGGTAGTTTATTAATCCACTTTGGAATGTCCTACTACTTTTCTTCATCTGGTTCTATCTTCTAAAACTCTTTTCAGTGTATTGTCAGATTTACAACTCCATACCCAAATGAGAAATGACAATCTAAAAGTAAACATTGGTGTTGGGTTTATGTATAACGATTACAAGTTCTAATATTGCGATTATAAATATTTATAACAATTGTTTAAAAATCATGTGTAATTCAATTTTACGAGTGCAATTAATTTTGTAGCAAAATATTTTCTAAGTAGTTGAGACGTTATAAAATTATTCATGCGTTCAGGTGCACGAAAATTTCCCATTTACGTGTTAAAACGATAACACAGCAGGAGATTTGTTACTCTGTATCTGATAAAAAAAATATTGCACCTAATTAAACTTGATGCAGTTGCCATAACCAGGAAACTTGCAGCGCACGCGATCTTCCACGCTTACCTATAATTATTTCAGTCCGAAAATTATTATTCTAAATCGGAAAAAAAATTAAACTAGTTGAGCAGGGCACGTGAAGCGGCGTTTACACCACAGCAAAGGATCGGACCATTATAGCATCGCACCGAATGTAAATACCGTCAGACAATGCAGACCCGAATCCGAATAAATCAAGGCCGCTAACAGGACGGGCTGTGATGCCCCTCGACAGCATAATGCGCTGAATAATGGAATACGGATTTAAATTGTATCAGCGGCGACTCCAAAGGCACAATCACAATATACAGTGTTCTGTCATTCATCTTGATTTTGGCCTTCTGTATCAGATTCCTACATATTTTGATCTCTTTGCATGATTCTGTCTTGTCCAGACCGACAGAACCGTACCGAATTGTTTTTTCATATTACCGATTCCATTAACGATAATAATTATTAGTAAAAAGGGTAACAAAAATATGATTTGAAATTAATTTAATCAGATTCAGTTTTGTTAACGACAAACAACTTTGTAGTTACTTTAACTCTGTTATGCGCTGCTAGGTAGGTACATACGTTCACGCATACGTTCAAGAACCAATTAAAATATTGTCACAAGTAAAGGAAATGATACTTATTACTCTCCTTGTTACATAGTACCAACTGCAAAATTGCGCTACTTTAATTAATTTTAACTAAAATATTACTCACTGTAAGGCGCTTATTAAATGTTAATAAAAAAAGTTCTTGAAGCCCTCCGCTTTTCTTGATGATTAAATAATTACAAAAAAAAATAAAATACAATTAAAACCATTGGTGGTAAAGAAAAAAACCCGCAAAGCTTGTAAATTGGCTAGGAGATGTCAATGATGGAGCAAGCGAGGTAAATTACAGGATGTCCTATGAAACCTATAGCACTTCCTAATCGTTGTGTTTACTGTTTAAATGGTTTTAGAAATAAAAACTATAATTATTACTTTCTTATAAACACTTGCAATCATGATGGTTTTAATTTTATGTTAGAAATATTTAAATAGAGATAGAATAAATCTCATAATCGACGTTAATTAACTCTTTAAGTGCATGATTTTCATTCGTGTAAGTAATATTTATGTTTAGGTTTATGATAGTGATGTTGCGATTAATTAGATTGCTTGCTAGTTTTTGCAATTTATAATTATTGGAAAATTTCCAGGTGAAGAACTTAGATTTTACGAATTTGTAAACCTGAAAGAATTAATTCCTTATACAAATTTATTTAAGAAAAGAGTAGGTATCGTTTCCTGATATAAGAGCTTGTTAAATTTTTTCATTTTCTCTCATAATATATTTTTTTTTTCGTAAGAAGTTTATTTCCAGTGAAGGATAAATCCTGAATTGTAAAATTTGCCAGTTGACTTCCACGAATCTTAAGTTTGTGTAATTATGGCTATATAGGTGCATGTTGTATCCTGTTTCTTTGCGTTTTCTTGTAAGGTTATTTGGTAATTAGCGTAAACGCACCTGACAAGTTGACTAGACAAAAAGGTCTAAGATAAAGACACAGGTGTGTGCTATTAGCCTACATCACACACACATTGCGACAGTCTGAAAGAGGGTAGAAAGAAAACAAGGATAATCCTATATTTATGACGTGACAAAGGAATTAACGTGAAGGGGCAGGATATTACCTGTGATGCGAGATCATTAAAAAACCGTCTGGAATCTGGATTGGATGCGTCTTGTCCTTGTCGCACACATTACATATATGCTGTCGTTGTCTTTTCGTTATGCACCTGTTGGCGCCCGATGGTTTATTACAGTGGCGTTAATTGAGATTCTAGATTAATACGAATTTTTACACGCGATTTATTTTCTATTCTTATTTGCACTTGATAAAATTTCATAACGTCCTCTCCCTTCTGTCGGGTGCGCTTTTACAACCAACTGTAAAAGGAACGTTAAAATTGTCCGAATCCACTCAGTTTTGGAATAAAAGTGCACCTGTTAGAAAATTCATTTTTAAAAACAAACCCTATTACTACCTATTACAATCTTTACTGATAATTAGTTTAATTGGGACAAGTATAACTTAATTAAACATTTTTCTTAATTGAATTAATTTCGAAACAATAACATTCTGTTTAATGTAAAAAATAGATTTATTGAATCAGTGTTTTATTGTTTTCTTCGCAAGTCTGAGGTTCGTTTCTATCTAATTAGCTAATCCGAAACCTTAGAAAATGCTCTGCTCATGTAGCGATGAATATTTAACTTCCTGTAACATTTAATAAGCTGTTAGTAATTTTTATTTGACTGCTTGTATAACACGGTGCTTTTAACATTAAAATAACACTTAGTTTACTCGTGAGAAAGTACGATTCCGAAATAAAATTATTTTTTCCAACCCATTAATGATGAATTTATTTATTAACAAAATTATTTATTACTAGCAAATTGACGTCTTGCACGAAAAGTCTTATTCGTTTGTATTAATAAAGTAATTGGAAGATTGTGCGGAATTTAAATCTTATTGGACCATATTTAGATAGAGCGGCATTTATTGGTTGTTAATAATTTAAATAACAGATACTGACTGATCATAAATACATTTAATTATGTTTCGTATTAACTGTTAAAATGCCTTTAAAAATTTATTTTAATATATTACCTAATTAATTTAAATAAATATTTCATTGATATGTCAATTAAAAAATAAGAAGATTTGAGACATAAACAAGGTGTCTTATTAACTAAACTGTTATGATTGTTTGTTAGTCATTGTTTAACAATTTAACAATGAATGTTTTTTTTATTATAAAATTAGTATTTAAAAACTTTTACTACCATTGTAAATTTCTAAAGTGTTTAACACTAAAGCAGTGGGTGTGAGAACTCATACTTTTATACTCGCATTATTCATAATAGATTTGCATAATCTACAATGGCTTTCTACAAATTTAGCTTAATATATTCTAGAGAATACATTCGTGCAAGGCTTCTACTTTTCATAACGATTCGATTTAATTTAAAACATATATTAGTAGAGTCCTTTGTACTTAGCGCAACCGAAAGCAAAACGATCTTATAATAAATTCTGAAATTTTTCCGTGGGCAATCAAACAGTCGTCCATACAGGTTTTTCAGTGATTCATTTTCAACCCGCCTTAGAACTCCTCTGACTGCACGCAGCTACTGCATAAATGCATCTAAAATAGTCTAATAGCACTCCAAGTGGTCCCGAATTACAAGATTGGCTGGCAAGCTCCTTGCATCACCCTCTAACCATTATTATCCACAAAAATTGTTATTGGTTAATTTTATTTATGGCTTCCAACTAAATCGAGTCTGATCTAAATGGAGTAATTTTATTAATAAATAATACATTTCGTGTAGAGAACATTAGCTTTATAACTTAATGAATTAAAACGTTAGGCACTGGCGTGAACAGCCGCAGCTCTTCGATAAATTCATATGTTTGCTTGTAATCGTTTAGAAACTAGACTTGATTATTTATTATACCGTTAAAAACGTGTCTTATTTATTAATAATAAATCTTTCTCATACTTAATTATTATAGCTTGCCTGTTATAGTTATCTTAATGGATTAAGTACAAGAATTTGATACGCCATTAAATTTGTATGTTTTTAAAATTATGTGTGCATCAAAATCTTCTAAAACTTTAACGGATACAAATTAAATTTAATTACTTTAAGTCTCTAAGACAAAATAATTTAATCTCTTTTCCATAATAAGATAAAACCATTCCGTTACTATCTTAACCTAGCATTAAAGTCTCCACGTTTTTATTTCAAATAAAGCTAACTTATCGAACGTTCGGTCGCATTTCTCCAACTGAATGGATGAAATTACAAGTAGTAATCTTTCTTATCTTGCTCAGATATCTTCCCGCGAACTTATGTTTATCTGGTTTTTGCTACGTTTATTTTGCAGTTGTACCAGACCAGCCGCTATATAATTGCAGGGGCGGGTTTGTAGAAAGCGCGACACACACGGACCTACTGCTGACTGTCCCTTTTATATGCACCGCTATTGTTTCATGCTTCTGCTAATACATACATGCATACGTTTACAACCTCCGATATCTTTTATGTTGCCGCCTTCCAATTGCTACTGTTTTATCTCTTGTAAATGTAATCTAAAACTTATCCTTTAGAAATTTCAACTATTAACACTTTTTTTTGAGAGGCCCCATAGTTATGTTAATTTCATGATTAATATTAATTTATTAATGCATTTATTATCATTAATACAGGGTGTCCCAAAAAAAAACGGCATTCAGTTAAGGATATTTTCCGTTCATCCGCAAATGCTTCGTTACCGAGATACAGGGTGTTGAAAGTTATAAAAAATATCGATATTTTTTTCATTTATTCGGAAATGACTAGGAATTAAATTTTTAATGAGCAATACGTATGTTTGTACATTTACTATAAGTGGACCATATTAGTCAGTTTTTTCCTTTTCCAGTGGCGTAACTACGGGTGGTTATGTGGATATTTCTGGAGGAAAAAATGGTACGCCACTGTTTTATTTATTTTTGACACAATTTTCAAATTCCTCAACTAATTTACGGTTGAAACAGTCTCTTGAGATTTCTTCCTACCATTAACCGTTTTCGTGTAAATCACACTTCAAAGATGAAAAATGCGAATAAAAACATAACTCTGCAAATACGTTTTTTGAATAATGACCGCTTTTAGCCTCAAAATTTTGTTCGAAGAATAGAAGTTTGTCTAGAAGGTAATGGCGGTCATTTTGAACATTACTTGTAAAATAATAATAATAATTTCGGAATATATGAAAAAAAATTCAACACCCTGTATCTCGATGACGAAGCATTTGCGGGCCCATGTCAATAGGAGCGTTTCCTCTTATTTTCATGAAAGGAATATACCCTTAACTGGATGCCATTTCTTTTTGGGACACCCTGTATAGTAACAGATTAACGCAGATTTGCGATTATTGTTTGAAACTAGCTCAATCTAAGATAACTTTAGTTTAAAAACAGAGCACTAAATAAAAAATAAGCAAAAGTTATGGATATAAAACCAGCGGCTACTTGATGTCCCAACATAATTAGTACCACAGCACCAACTTTATATTTGAGAATATTCCTACAATATAAACTTCTTAAGTATAAAAATATTATAATTTCTTCTCCATATTCTGTTTTTATTATCTTAACCACTTAAGCAACTTTAACTAAATGACAGAATTCACAAGAAAATTCTTTAATTACAGACTTTAGTAATTAATTTTTGTACTACGTATAATGAAACAAATTTTCTGTGCACTATTTTGCATTTAAATTGTCTCGAAAATCAGCATTTAGTTATCGTTATCATTTTAAAAACACTTGTATCTTTTTATTCCTACACAATCTTAATTTGTAAACAGTTTAAGAAATATTTTCTTCACTTTAAGTGTGAAATATATTTTATAGTAGTTCAGAATAAAAAAAAAGTAATTATTATTTTGATCTGAAATGAGTTTATCTTTTATTTTCAGATTCGCCATCGTTTTGGTTGTTACGATGAAATATCAGGAAGTGGTTCTAGAAGGGTACGTCACTGTAACTGGGTGCGATTCGTCAGGGTGGCAAATTCGTTTAATCCTGCCGTTAATTTAGTGGCCACCAAAGTACGAGGAGAGCCTGTATACGAAGCAGTTAAACCTATCCCTCCTGATACAGAACTATTGGTATATTATCTACCAGAAAGGCCTGAAGAACTCTTCTTTGTCAGAATGAGGGCGTCTCTTTATAGACAAACTATGGATTCAATACTTGAAGGTAAGTAATTTTTTAAATTTGTTCAAATAAATTCTTTGTGACCACTCTGTATATCATATATATAAATATACAAAAGGTTCTTGTAAAGTTAATCAACCTTACCATTTTGGGGCATAATTACGAAAGAAATCTGTTATAGCAGGGGCGTATTTAATTCTCTTTACGGTGGGCCATAAAATTAATTTCCGAAATAAAAACTAATAATAGCATTGGTGGTGTGTAAGGCAGGTAGATAAGGCGGTATGGTATAATAATTAATGTGAGGTATGCATGATTACAATGCCCATCCTGTCACAAAAACATTCGCCTAGTTTGACTGCGAGACGCGTGAAGATCCCGCCTCATTCGACACGCTGTCTGCCATGTATACACACTCATTAATATTACCTGCAGGACAAACATCCAGTCTGATATCAGGATTACCATAAGTCGTCAGCGCGGTTCGTTATGCATATAGTTGTGCAGTGGTTAAATATGAATTTATTGTTTCGCAGAGCGTGCTTGACAGAAGTAAATCATTTGCGTTTGCAGTATTATCTTTTCTTGACGTTTACGTTTGAACATTTTTAAATGCTTTTTATAATAACAGGGATTAGTATGATATATTTTACATATAAAATATTTTCGTTAATTTCCTCCATGTAAATGACCTTATCCAACGAACAAACCCTACTTAAGAATGTTTTTATTTTCTTGTACCCGGAGAATACAATTCTTGGTTTAGTTATCCTTTAATACGATTGAAACTGCCTGAAGGGGTGCTTTGGAATCCATTCTTCACTCCAGTTCTTTGAACCTAGACTCAGCCTGGAATTACCTGAAATGATATTTTTTTTATGAATCTTCACAAAACTAAACCAAAAGTCTCTTATAATATCATAGAGGCTGAAACAGTCTCAGGGTTCTAGGAATTTAGCGTCTTTACCATTTACTATTTTCAATAATTTCCGGTCGAACAATTTTCCTTTAGAATAATTTTACAGTAACAGCTTTTAAGGGGTGATACATCAAAGTTCTTTCATCAACAGGACTGGAATATCTGACCCGGGAAGTACGTACTACAAATTATTTTTTTAACATTCTTTCTCGATAACTGTTCACGTAATATGACTGAAGGTCTTGTGTTTTGTTTATGGGCTTATGGTGCTAAAGTAATTCGCTTACAAATATCCTAATTTCAAGAAATAATATAAACATTCAAAATTAATGTCGAAGTATAACACATTACGTATCCAATATATTACTTTTCTGATTTAACAATTATACGAAACATAATTAAATTTGAAAAATAAAATTTATGCACAACCACACCAATAAAAGCAAGGTACCGTTTGATATCGTGCCCGAATGAATTATTTTAATTAATTAAAAATGAGTAATCGCTACATACTTTGAAACGGTAGCTATTAAAAATAGTGGCCGCCCTTGAACACCTACATATTCTTTGACCAGCTTGCTTAGACTTTATAACTTGTTATTTTTAGCCCCAACAGTACTACCTGTTTTTCAAAAATATAAGAAACTGAGTAATATTGAAAAATAGTATTAAGTACCTACTTGATTATTTCCATACATGATGTGATGAACGGATCAAGGGAGTGCAAAAAGAAAATAAAAAAAATTTTTTCCGCAACCGACTCAAAAGTGATCACTTTTGATACCAAAAACGGACAGTGAAGTTGATGTTTTTGTTATTAGTAAAAAAATGTGTGTGTTGTTAGGCAACACTTTTAGTTCCTAGGAAGTAAAAGTACTTTTACTTCCTAGGAACTTTTACTTTTAACTTTTTTGGTTAAGATTTTGGTTTGTTATGTGAATAACATTTATTTAAGGAAAACACTACAAAGATATTAGACAAAGAATTTTCTGTAAATATTTAAATAGCTATCTCCCATCACAGTAAATGATCTAGCCTTATTAGTTTTAGTGTTAGGATCTTAGGAATTTTAATCAGTAAGACTGATTTAAGATCTTCAATATCATTCTTTAAATGTAGTAACTCGTTGCAGGGACAAGCTCCAGCAACACCCAAAATTAATATAACCTACAAACGTCAAAATTTAATTATCGTAAAATATTCGATTTTAAAACTAAAACACACCTTCATCATCAAGTATTGCTTATTAGGAGCACACTTCAAGAATCGATCCACCTGTTCTTTACTAAGAATTCTCGATTTCTTCGGTGTGTAGTCATTATTTTCTTTTTTTAAATAGGCACGGAGTTTTGAAAATTTTTCGATATTTACCCCATTTTTTAAACTTAATGTTGCCTTCAACATTGAATATTGCACCCAAAGAGTAGAAGCCTTCATTTTAGTGGACAATTCGGAAAAGTACGCTAATAGTACGCTTTCCGTGTACGCTTTTACGGTTTTCTCGTTACACCAATTTAAAAATTTGTTGTATACTTCTCGAGATTTACTGGGCAGAAGATTTGATACAACTTCTTTTGCACGGTCTAAAATTTCTGGTGGTGTATCTTCGTTACCATTATCTTGTTCAAACATTTTCGATGGTTTGGCTGGGTTTGACAGAATAAATAAAATTGAAAACAAAAGCTAAGAAGACTTGATTTTAGTAGTAGTAGTGTTCTCTAATTTCTCGCATCTTAATTTTATTATTTTGAATCCGGTTGTTCCGGTTGCGGAAAAAATAGTATGTTTCATTCGGATGAAAAGTGACTTCTTTTGACTCGCAATTTTGCATCCGTTCGGCTACGCTACGCTTCGCCTCACAAATGCAAAATTTGCTCGTCAAAAAAAGTGACACTTTTCATCCTAATAAAACAATCTACTATTTTCTCCGATAGACAGTAAAAGCATGCTTTGACTGACATTTGACTGTCTCCAAAGTTCCACATTTACTGCCTAGGCAAAAGTGATCATTTTTACTGACAGTAGCATTCAAAATCAGGTTGCTTCGAAAAACAAATAAATTTGAAATTTTTATTAATTAAATTTAAGTTCCATATGTTTCACGATTTCTTTAATTTCGGATGGGGTGAACATTTCTTCATCATTTTCCATTGTAAATATATTATAAATTAATTAATATTTACGAATTAACAAGATTAAACTATTTTATTCGCAACAAATAGAATGACATTTCTCAAGTATGTTTTTTCATAGCAACCAATAAGAACTGCATAGCAACAGATGCTTGCTGATACTAATAGCACAAAAAATATTAAAAATAATCATTAAATTAATGTTAAATGTAAACAATCGGAGAAAAAATTATATGTTCAACACGGCAGAAACGCAGATTTACTGCCTTGGCTGGTTTCACAGCTTCGGCTTCGCCTCAGCTGTGAAATACCAGCTGCGTCAGTAAATCTGCTACTTTTCTGCCTTGTTAAACAAATAACTATTTTCTATAGCAGATGTTAAAGTGTGCTTTGTTCGACTAAAAATAGTTGATCAAGTATTACTTTAACCGCAAGGGTAGATAAAGTAACACTTTAACCGCAAGGATAAATAAAGTAGTTTAATTTTCTGGAAACTCCATGGAAACCGAATGGAAACCTTTGCTACTGAGATTTTCGGGTTTAATATAATCTAATTTTAAATTGTTTTTTTTTACAAATTTTTCTTATTTTTTTAACATCTGCTATAGAAAAAAATAGAATTTTATACACGACGATAAAATTTAATTATCGACTCGCGAAAATTAATTCACTCGCGATTTCATCGCTCGTGAATTAACACTTTCCGCTTGTCAATAAAGTATAATTTTATCGTCTTGTATAAAAAATAACTATAATATTGTGTTGAAGGTAAATTTTCCTATGCAATCCCTCTGAATAATAAAAATTGGACGATTCAGATGGATTCTAATTTTATTGAGAATGAGGATTGATCTGCTAACAGAGAGAACAAACTCTGAATCGTCACGAGTATATAAATATTTGGATCGCGATTTTGTGGGCAAAAGAAAGCAACAAATCCACACAAGGGTACAATATTTTTCATTAGGAGGGAAGGGGATGCATGTAATCGTAGTAGATGATGTTTCTTATAAGTGTGGGAAAAATTAAAAAAAACAGAAAATAAACTCTTGCCGTGTACGGCTATAATGTAATACAAAGGTTTATAGCTTGGGAACAGTACAATCCCACAAGCTCCTGTATTTTATAAAAGCAATAAAAAATAATCGAACCGCTTTGTTAAAACGTAAATGTAACGCACCACGCACAGATAAAGAGACAATATCGGTATCGCCATAACCAGTTTAGCGCAAAGTTCTTCGTTTTACCATCAAGAACGCATATCTGGCCGCCATTCTTATTATCACGTCTGTAAGCACAACAATACAGCGCATTAAGATAATTGAGTGGATTCTACAGTCGGAACGGCTTGTGAACAAATCGGGCCTAAAAACGGTGGAAACGATAAAAACGTGTAATTTATGGGAGATGCAGACGCGAGCTTGGGATTACTTCGCGTCCCTGCATTTCTTAAATGCATTCACACGCACCGTTCCTGCGAGTCTTCCAGAATTTTTCACTCGATATACAGAACACTATAAGTCTTTATCCTCACTATTTATACACATGTCATATATTTATTTCTAATGACTTAATAGGATGTTAGAAAAAAAAATAAAAGATACATATAACAATAAATTTATAAAAAGTTACAGAAATATCTTGTAATAGTAGGTACTTCAAGAACAAGTTATGCTAGTTATGTATAAAAAAGAACTAGTACATAAAATTTTGTAAAATTCTTTATTATTATCAACTCGTTACTTCATCTTGAAAAGTAACGGACGACGCAACGTATACGATTGTAAACAACAAATAAAATTAAACAGAGCGTACAGAAAAAAATGTGGTAATATTAATGGCTTCTCGTTTTAGATAAGAAAATCGTGAGTTAACTGAAAAGCCAATAAATACATCCATTGGCAACACCTCATAATTAAACCCTGTCTTGTTTGCGAATAATAGACTTTATGCGTCTAAGTAATCTATCACATGTCTTAACGAGCACATAAAGTCGCTTGTTACTGTCAACAATCGATGTGTTAATGAAAAGTGGTGTTTTTGTAAAGTCGTGTTAATTACTAAATCAACGAGAACGCATCTTAAGCAATCGCATGCAAGTTGCATTTTAGATGTCCTGTCCGTACAAGGATCAGAATGCAGAACTATTGTCAGATGGTCATAAATCTGTCCGAGCTCTTCAATTCGCAACTTAAATTAGCCATTGTTTCGTGGTAAGGTTCCCAATGGTCCTTAAAATTATCTGGGTCTTATATTAATCACCATGAAGGTCATTTTTTGCTAAACGTTGTTATTGAATTATAATTGAAGCTTGTTTTTGTTTCAGATTCGCCCTTAGACTTATCGATGTCGTTGTTGTCAAGAGCATTGTCTAATTCACCACCATCTGCTGAAGATGAAAGAAAATCCTTATCAGGAGACAGCTCAGCGGCAAGTTCACAAGGAGATTTACCAGAACCTACTGGACCTACTCCAAGGGCTCGTCCTAGAGAACGTGCTCTTTTACCCTGTGGTGTTTGCAGTAAAGCGTTTGATAGACCTTCTCTTCTTAAAAGACACATGAGGACACATACAGGTAAGAGACAATAAATAATTAAATACGTGATATATGAACTATCACACTAAACATTTTAAATTTATTCAAAATTGTATTCTCTAATAACAGCCAAGTGAAAGATATTGGCAGCGCTAGGTTAGGTCAATGTGTTACAGCGATAGAATTGAACCCATCACACATTTTTGGACTGGGAATCAAATCCGGATTGCTAAGTAAAAGAGAGAAGGTTTTCATACTCAATTTATTTATTTATCTTATATCATATTTCTTCAATACCAGTCGAAATTATGAATATTGATGGGTTATGTTATACAGAACATATCACAAAAATGTCCTTGGGGCTCTTGGATTGTTCGCTGCAACCAACTAACATGCTTTAAGGATTGCAATTTCCTAAGAACGTATTTTGAAGATTTGTTCTTGGATTGTTTATTAAACATACTTGAACCGAGAATCTCTACAGGATATTTTGAGAATGTAACGTAGGGGAATTCTTAGCAGCAGAGGTTTCTTTGGGGGTCATTTTGCTAACCCTTTTTTAAACTGTTTTTATGTTGCCCTGGAGACAGGAAGTAAAAACTACGTTTGTGTTCACAATTTTATTCTTAAACTGTTCATGTAATACAGGTAACTAAAGTTCTTTTGGTAATGGCATTGAAACTGGAACTGCCTTAAGGTGTATTTTCGAAATTCCAGCTTTAACTGTTCGAATTGCATGACTGCAGCTCGTTAAAGGTATGGGGATTGAGTTTGCCCCAAGGAATATTTTGCGAATTCGTTCTTTGACTCTACATACAACATGAACGAAGCTACAAGGATATTTTTGGGAAATTCGCTCTTCGTCAAGAAAGGTGATCAGATTTCGGTATTTATTTTAGTTACATCGTTGATTCCTTATTTTGGGCAGTTTTCTAGTATCTTTTCTTCTTGGTCACGCGTCGTATATTCTCAAGTTGTTCTCAAGTTGTTACATAAACATTGATTTCGGATTTCCCTTAACCTGAGCCGTATTGACTACTGATGATTGTGCTTACTCTTTACCTCGTGTAATGTTTGTGAAACCAATCCCCTTTTACCAAATACCTTTTTTACCTTCCCTCTTCAACTATGTCGTTATATGGTGTAGAAATATGTAGCAATCATTGGAAATGACGAAAGAGAATCCAGTGAGTCATCGTAGATAAAAATTGATAATGCAATAGATAACATGAAGACATATAGGTACAAAAAATTAGAAAAAAAATTAATAAACCAATGTCACCTCATTGGCAGCTACCAATAATCGAGTCCGTATGGGCAAACTTTCTTTAGTTTGTTAGTCGTTTTGTTTCGAATGTTTCCTGGGTTATTGTATTCCGTTCTTCCTTTCCTGATCCTATTCCAAGTTCAACTGCCTTAAGGTGTATTTTCGAAATTCCAGCTTTAACTGTTCGAATTGCATGACTGCAGCTCGTTAAAGGTATGGGGATTGAGTTTGCCCCAAGGAATATTTTGCGAATTCGTTCTTTGACTCTACATACAACATGAACGAAGCTACAAGGATATTTTTGGGAAATTCGCTCTTCGTCAAGAAAGGTGATCAGATTTCGGTATTTATTTTAGTTACATCGTTGATTCCTTATTTTGGGCAGTTTTCTAGTATCTTTTCTTCTTGGTCACGCGTCGTATATTCTCAATGGAGGTTGGTAATCATTTTTTCCTCATACTTTTCTACGTCATTTTTTCCAGAAGCAGAATTTTGAAAATCTGAGTAGTGGATAGGATATGAAAGAAACCATAATTCAAGGGAAACAATTTTTTACCGGACTCTCTAACTTCGAAATGGCTGCCACTATGAATTTTTCAAAATTTTGACTTTAACGCCCCACAACTCAAAAACCATTATCTGATCAGGTTCAGCAACAGCAACCCATACTATAGCTTTCTTTTTCGTGTGTTCAAATTTTATCTACCTACCTTCTTCTACTTCTTTTGTTCACAAATATTAGATCATACAAGCCTGTAAAGGACTTATGGAATTTTTTTGAAGATAAATGTAAGTTTACGAAATAAAGTTTTATAGAAAATATTCCGAAAAAAATAATATATCTGTCGTAATATAAGAAGTTAAAGTTCCACCTGCTAATATTATCAGCTGGTTAAAAGGTTTTTGTTTTCTGATATTCTTCGTATTATAGAACCGGTATTACGAAACTGTTTTGGAATTTTTGTGAGTTATCTATCGTATAGCTTTAATTATATTAAAACTAGATCAAACGATAAAGCACAAAAAATGTCATAAGGAAATTCAAATAAAACCTTGTTTAGGTTCAGAAAATGATAAAGAGATTTAAAACTACTTTATTAGTCTTAATAGTTCCTGCAGAGTGGGCCGAAATTATAAATGTGTACCTTTTGAATAAACATAGACATACAATTTTTACGATAATTTGGATAGCTTCGTAATTCGTACACATTGTATAATTAAAAATTTGCATAAATAATCGGACGTGTCGTCTAGAAATATGCTGTCTATCAGGTTTTGCGCATTAGATGACTAGCTTCTAATTAATTGATTATCGATCAGCCACTTGACTTTTAGGACCAATTTCAACCTGTTCCTTAATTAAAATTTTAAGAATCAGTTTATCTGAATATTTTATTATATTATACAGTTAGGTAAAGCAAACCTAAATTAATTTTGTAATTTAGATTGTGTCATAGAAAACAAAAATGTTTTTGTTTCAGGAGAAAAACCGCATGTCTGTATGGTTTGTGGAAAAGGATTCAGTACCTCTTCATCGTTAAATACTCATAGAAGAATCCATAGTGGCGAAAAACCACACCAATGTCCTGTCTGCCTTAAACGCTTCACTGCTTCTTCCAATCTGTATTATCATCGTATGACACATATCAAGGTAGGAAAACTTACAATGCAATAATGTTTTTTTTTATTTGCAATTCCTCATAGATAATATACTTGTTATTAAATATGACACACAGGTAAAACCACTATCAACAAAATTAATTCATTTTATAATATTTCAAGGTTAATATGGGTAGGTACCTATATGTTAGCTAATTAGTTTTCAATACAACTCGTATTATTAAAGAACATTACTTATACAACGTATAAATTAATATTCGTTAAATTTAACAAATAATAGCCTACTAAACTAATTAATTTGTAGCTAAAACTTTTTACTCAAAGAAAAAATTCTAATTATTTTATTATAATTAATATGAAATTTATACACTATTTAAATTCTCATTCTTAAGGTAGCCCGAGAACTTTAACAATAAACCAGAAGAAAAAATATTTCAAAAAGAAAATTCCTCCCTATTAGCGATTAAAACCTGTGTGTCATTGTTATTGTATTGGCTACTTAAATTTTAAATTTTTTTTATTCTTCAATCAAAAATAAAAAGATTGAAGTTTGACATCTAAATTGTGATGGGCTGTATTTATATAATCCCTTTCTACCTCTACCTGCACATCATCTTGACAAATCTGATCCTCATCCAACTAATGCACACCTAATGCTGTATAACTAATTCACCCTTTTCAGCGATGAACCTCACCCATTTAAGAATCATGATGTCTTTGGTTGTATGGATTGCATTAACGACCAACTTCCCATATGTTTCCTTTCCTTTCAGAACAAGAAAGCTAAATTATTGTAATTATGATGTAGCACAGACCATATGCCGGGTGACTTACAAACGAATATGTCCCTACGTTACGTTAATGTAAGGGCGATTTTCTGTTAACTTTCTTAGACACCTGCTGAATCTATTGTCGATTGGGGTTGCGTTGCAAGAACCACTGCAAGGTGGCTTATGTTTTCTTACGTTACTTGCTTATCGATTTATTTTTAAAACATGTTGTTATTACGAGTCAATTTTACGATTGATATAATTTACAAAATATTACCTGTAGGGTTTCGACAAAAAAATTAATGAATCAAATTCTAAGAGTTTTGAATGAACTTTAAGGTCACATTGTGGTTGTTTTAGCAGATGGTGTTCGAGTTCTATGAAAAATAAACCTTTTATGTCGTGCACAATCATTCATAAAAACACGTTAATAATAGAAAATTTTACGGAAATATGATTCATGAGAAATCAAGAATTACTGCGGTAGGTAACGACCACAAATCATTATAAAAACAATAACAGCGATAAAAATTCATTATTGTCATATAAAAATTATACGAAAATCATATGCATTTTTTATGTAGTTTATTTCACGCATTATGGCTATAAAAGCCCATATACTTTTTCGCTCCGGTAGTTTTCGAATTGATCTACTGCGCTCCATTTAATGATCTTTCTGCAGTTTGGATAATCGATATCATTGATTACGATGTTACTAACTGTATCTCCCAAAACTAATATTTGTTTACCCCTAATTACATTAAAAGTTCTACAGTTAGAACAATTAAACAGCAAAACAGACTGCGCTCTTGGATTGGGATCCTTTCACATTTCCCTGTTCTGTAAATCTGTTCCCGTGTTACGATTAAAGCATAAACCATTCAGCGAGAGGCAAACACTAAAGGCATTAGCATTAATAGCAATGTAAAATCGATCACGTCCGATCGCTATAGATGATGCAGCTACTGTTGCATATTGCAGCGACAAACAAAGCGATCAGTTTGATCAAAACACATCACCATTAATTGAACATAAATGGGCGTCGCAGTTTGACACGACAGTAGTGCTGTCTTCCGTCTATCTCGCGTCAATTCCGCTGTATGTAATCTGTATGTATCACTACCTTCTGGGGCTCAATGCCGAGTGCGTGTGTTCTGTCTGTCACTTGTCACTCTTTGCCGATACGACAAATGTTTTTGTAGCTTCTTAGTTGATATTGGGAACGATTTCCTAAACAAGTAGCCTCAGGATATTCAGGAGCCTTCTACATTTTGTCAGTTTTCCAGTTTCTCTTCCTTATATAAATAATAAATATTAAATAAAATATCGATTTCAACGGGAAATAATAAGATTTATTCGCTTTATACGTATTTCGGCATCATTGTGCCATTGTCAAAAGCTATTATAAAATATTATAACAAATGCAAAAATATAGTAACTCCTTGATTCTATTATTTTAACACTGCGTGAAGCAGCTGGCCCCAGTCAACCCGTCGGAGGTCAGTCGCTTATCAGTGTTTTAAAAAGATATTTATTCCAAAATCTTCAGTAAAGGAGAATCTAAGAGATCAATTTGCTCATTCATTAAAGGTATGTTGTTTTTTGTGTGTTTATAAATTTCAAAAGCTTCTAAAATGTTTAATTTATTTTTGTTATCAGAAAAGTGTAAAAATTTAATTGTATTATTAGATGTTAATGTGTGATTTTGTTCTAACAAATGTTTAGCAAAATTTGATTTATGTGCATGTTTATATTTGTAACAACGGATATGTTCTTTTTGCCTAATACTGAAATTTCTAATTGTTTGACCTATATATACTGAATCACAATGTGAACAATTTAATTTATAAATACCTGATTTTAACAAATCATTAATTTAATTTTTTTACATCGAACAACATTAAAAATATCCCTTAGTACTTATAAACATGCACCCTTTGTGGGAATACCTCTGCAGTAACAATTGCACTAATTACAGGAGAGTACGTACCTACAAGTAAAATAATTAGAGTGATGTCTGAAATAATGTTTAAGTAACGGTTAAGTAGGAAGGGTGATTGATTTTAAAAAGTTTTTAAGAAAAAACGTTACAATTGCTTAAGGACCTCAAAATTAAGAGGGTGGTGTGGGAACGAGCAAGGAATTTCCTCCTTTATTTTATAACAGCTGCTCTCATGCACATAAAGACATCCGGTAAAGGAATCAAAGAAAATTATTTCAATGATATAAGTAGCTATCCTTTTATATTTAAGAAACAATAAATTTTGTCCCGAAATTAAAGATAATAAACCGTAATGCACAAATTTAAAAACGGCAGGAATAAATAATACCGATTTAAAATAATGTAAAGAATGATTCTCGTGGCTCATTCCATAAAGAATATTGTATCTGAACATCAGGCAAAAAATAAATAATAATACATCCACGATAATGAACCATATCTTGTTAAAGAAAACAACAGAAACAGCTACACCCAACCGCAGAAGCCATAAATAAAACATTCATCATTTTTAACGTGTTGCTTCACCTCGGAATCACCTCTCGTCCTCTTAAATCACATAGATCAGTAAAATCAGCAGACGCAGCCGAAACTATAACGGTCTCTATAATCAAGCACGACCCGTACTAAGAAACCACATAAAGGCGTGGAAATCGCGTTGTTGGTAGTAATAGGATAGAAAGAGGAAATCGGTGAATTCCGGTAAAAGGGATGTTTCACAAGGTTACTGCGATGACATATGTGAACATAAGGTCTTAGCTCAGCGAACCAGAACGTCTTGAAGGTTCCCACGAGTAGCAGTAATGCGCTTCGGTACCCACTGCCCCATATAATCAAGATTCCTTATTCAAATAAGTAATTAAGAAGTTACGTTTTTATTCATTTGAAACCGCAGATATGGTAGGATTAAAATATGGAAAAGGTAAAACGACTTGTTCTCAAGTTGTTACATAAACATTGAATTTAGGATTTCCCTTAATCTGAGCCGTATTGACTACTGGTGATCGGTCTAGGACAAGTGGACGCGGCCATGTGAACGCGGCCAAGTGGGTGCGAGACAACTAGGCGCAGGGACAACTGGACGCGAGACAGCTGGGCGCGAAAAAAATCAAGTTGCATAGTGTAAAAGCATGTCTACATTCGTGGCAGCCGATATCTACATCCTAGCGTCCTAACGACGACTTCAACAATGAAAAAAATATTTACAATAGTATATTAAGTATTAAGATCGGTAAGGATATTTTACCGATCGAAGACAATATTGTTTGGGGAGGAGCAACAGCGACGACCCCAATTATTGTCCTTTTTTTGCTTTATTGTCTATGTTTTAATTATTTCGTAATAGCGACGTGATACAGCAGTGAGTTTTGCAAATTTTTTATTACTTGTTTATGCAAGAACGTTCTATTAGAAACCTTTGTTTATGAAATGATATTAATTTTAAGTGCATTTCAATTTCTTAAAAAATTATATTAAAGATGTGGATGATTATAATCTTCTTCAGTTAAAAACCATCTGTTTATTAAAAATATAAATTTTCTGGTTCTTACTACAGTGTTATGTAAAACTAAATTTCACATAAATGGTCATAAGATTAATGTATTGGTCAAAGAATTTCAAATAATTTTCTACTTTATCTCGGTCTTAACCAATTGTTACTTCCTTGTGAAAGCTGTAACCTTACATCGTGCTTACATCTACATAGGTGACAACAATTTATAAAAACGAATATTGTCATTTTGTCCTGCGATGTTAAATCCTAACACGTACCAAAACCTGAATAATCTAACAATTTGTTAACGATATAATCAACGATACCACAATAGATTAATAGACTTAACTCCTTACAGGTCTTAGACAAATTGTAATACAAGCAACGTAACAAAATTTATGGTACGGGAAACGTTTAAATAGACAATAAAATTGTATACCTGTTCTCTTGAAAAATTAAGGAACACAAAACTTTGGGCGTACAAAAACATATCTCATTCACTACTTCTGACGTTTCTACAAACACAAATTAGTTCGGCTCTCCCGAAACCGACCCAACGTTTCCCAAGACAGTACATTTTAGATAGAGAGAGAGATCGGCGGATAGGTTAATGAATGACTAAAGGTGAACAGAGAAGGTGTTACGTTAATATGGTGGAGACCGGTTACAGATGCAGTGTGACTAATTCAATTGTAATGTTATGGATGTAAAACAAGTGAAACTGACAGCCCCAACCTTGATGATGTATTATCCGAGTTTGCAACGATTTTTTTGTAAAGAAGTCACGTCTTTACTTTTTTATAGTATGTCGGTATAAGGTCATTTGCGAAAATTACAAAGCCCTACAATCCTTAATTAATTTGATGTCTCGTTGTTGATTGATAATGTTTGTATCCCTTAGGTTATTTGCCACAGAAGTTAACTAACGAACTCTTTTATACAAGAGCTACTTGATAATAAAATAGTAATCCCAAGTAGAAGACAGCTTTGTGTCAAATCATGGCAACGAAATTTTTCTCTAGCAAAATTGTTTGTAATTTGATTTTGTAAAATATGTCACCGTTAAGCAATAATTATGACAAAAATAAAACAATAAGAAAATTGGAAAAAATGGGGTTTGTAGTCTAACCGCCCGTTGAAGTCACTGAAAATAGTAGGTTAGTTTTTCTCCTTAATACGTTGCTAAATCAAAATAATTAATTAATTTAAGAAAATACACTACCTAAGAGATACAACATAAAATACTCTACACCCTTGTTGAGGCTCATCAGTTAGACATAGCTTCCCTAATATGTTCCACCCACTTGATCGCTGGACACGTCTGCTAAGATTAACTTTATCTTGGATGTTGATTAAATAATGAAAAACTAGGGTATTTTCTTTTTTTACTTAGTTTGTGGAATTTTTTCAGGATAAACCACACAAATGCAGTCTCTGCAGTAAGTCATTCCCAACTCCCGGAGATCTCCGTTCCCATATGTACGTGCACTCAGGTTCCTGGCCATTCAAATGCCATATCTGCTCCAGAGGTTTCTCCAAACACACCAACTTAAAGAATCATCTATTCCTGCACACTGGTAAGTGACATTTAATATTTATTGCATGACATAGCGAAATACAAACGCCCGCGCCAGTACAATTTTCATACTCCGTAACGTAGATTCGTAATTTCGGTTTGGTTTGTGCCATGTATACGCAATTACAGTTCGTACGCGAGATAAAATTTAATAAACAGTAGATAAATTTACCGATCATTGGTTTTCTCTGGGTCTTCTTGTATTTAATTGTTCCTAGTTTGATAGCCCAGAGGTAGAAAATTTAAATGCAGTTTGATGCGAACTGCGGGAGCTGCATCTGAATAGGCTGTGATTAGTTCGTGATTACACAGGCAGCTCGGCGCGTGACAAGCGCACCGTCTAATTACCAGTCCATCATGTGCAGAGCAAGTATGTGTTTAGTGTTCCTGATCGCACTCTGATACTAAGCCAATCTTACACGGGTTGTTATTTTGTACAGACCTCCATTTACTTTGTCCGACATTAGTTACACGTCGTGTTTTTTGTTGTTTTTCTTAGGACCCGTTTGCTACTTATTTTAGTATGCGATAACTACTGTTGCTTATCAAGCTCTCTTAAGCAGCTGCAAAAACTTAAATGAGAGGAAATTTGCAGTTTATTAAGGTTGTTTAAACACAAAAAATGTAATTTTGAAAATTAAAAATGATGGTGTTTAAAATAATGAGGCGCATAAAAGGTAATACTAAAAATTTCATGCAAAGGAAACGTGACACTCAAACGCTAACCTACGGCGATTCGCAAAGATATTTGCTGCTTCATTTGGAAAAGGGCTATAGGGATAAAATAAAATTTTAAGTTTCACTCATGTACGTCCGTACTTTCGCCTTCGCGTCATTCAGTCTGACTATTTTGTTAATTTTTTTTCTTAAAGCCATGATGAACTCATACACTAGATCGACTGCGCCATCCTGGAAGATTCATTTCACAATTTATAAATAATTCTGGCGAATCCTAGGGTAGTGACGATATATCTTGATTTCACCGAGACAAAATGTTTCAGTACCTACCTATCTGTAAAATATTTCCAATCCCATTGTCTACAAAATTGTTACCCTAACTCTCCACAGAACAATTTTATCGGGACGGCAAGGCATTCTGCGGCGAACAATTAAAACTTATAGCTAGTAAGATAAGAAAAGGAATTTAATGTAAAGAAATGATGTGAGGGCGAGATAAAATACAATTACTTAGATAGACATTTTCTAGATATTGCCAACTGTATAAATAGAATTTACATTTGAAGGCAACGAACGCTATTTAGCATCCAAATTGAGTAGTGCCTGGATATTTGAACTACTAGAAACGCCTAACTTAATCAAATGCAACTTTCTAACTTTGGTAGGTAAACTAAAACAAAAAAAAATCCTTTTGGGATATCGTTTTACGGAATGGAACATTTCGGGGGCGGCGTTTCGGCGCATACTATAATATAGGTACCCTTAAACCTGCTGATGGTCGGATAAGATCTTAGGGACTAATGATTTTTTTTATTGCCTCCTACATACGTTGAAACTTTCGCGCCGAACCGGTCTGACCCCGAAACTGCCTCGAGCAGAACTGGCCGGCGCCGAAACGGTCGCGGCAAAACGGCGGCGCCGAAACGTCCTAGACCGACTTTTTTATTAAATTCAATTTTTCAAGTCGTTAAGAAAACTATAAAAAATATCTGCATGGAACAATAATGAAAAGTTGGAAAAATCTAACATAACCCAACCTAACGTAGTAAGATTTCTTTGGAAGAAGACAGGAAATGTTTTCTTTGGAAAACGTATTCTTAAACTGAAAACCTCTTTTTGGGTAGCAATTATTATTTGATAAACGCTTTAAGAAACCGATTTTGAATGGTTAGGTAATTTTAATAACAATATTGCTTGGAAAAAGGAGCCTCCCTGGAACAGAACTTTGGACAAACCGAACCTAACCCAACCTAGACAAATATGCCCTTTTCGAAAACCTTTTTAAAAATGTATTTTTCAAAGTGTCTGAACCCGATGACCCTTAGAAAAATCTTACCGAACCTGCTGTCTTTAAAGTATCACAATGAAAATTCAACTTTTGGTAACTTTTTTTGCAGTTTGACTTAGAAGATCGTTTAGAAATGTTTAAAATATAAATATAAGCTATATAGTTGTGTGTTTTATAAAATTCTAAAACTCATTTTATTTTGGGTATATGCAGTAAACTACTATGTATTTTTCAAAGAAAGGTTAATTTTCTATTAAATTTTATTTTGTGCCGTCTCGACTTTCTCAAATAAGCCCTGAATTTAGGATAATCTACCAGAAGTAAGTAATTGCCAAAAGAAAGTTTAGAATTTGCAATAACTGTTGGTACAATAGGAAATATAATAGAGTAAACATATCAAGGCAATAATTAAGAAAAATATCAAACATATATTTCAACATTTCACGAAAATCCACCTTAACTAAGAGAAACAAGAAAATGTCTTCTCACTTTTCAACATTTTTCAGGAATGTTTTGAAGCCGCATATTTTCCTGAAAGAAATTAATTTTAAAAGCCACCCCGTCGATACTTGTAAGTTTATCCAACCTAGTTATTAGTATTATGGTAGTTTCAAGCAAACAAGCAATGAAGCAAGCAGAGCATGTTACAGTTTGCCTGAAGCCGGTCGCCATCTTGCAACCGCCTCTGCGCATTCTTAATACCTTGCATATATCATTATAGACACACTCCGCGTAGGCTCACTAATATCCGCTACTTCTGCCACCATTCATCCTGCTCTTCGTGAACATTTACTTCTTTTTACTTCCAAGATACTTTCCACGCTCTTGGTGAATGATGAACCAAAGTATCTCGCTCCGAGCTAAATAATATACATCGCTCCATATAGATTATAAAGCTATTTTACATACTAGTAGCACTCTTGGGTATTAATATATCATTATTTTCTGAAAGCTTCCATTGAGCTGATTATACTGCTTCGTTTCATCTCGGTTCTAATCGTTAATGATATTCTTTCAGATTTAATTAAAATTACTTAGAATAAGAATTTGATATCTTTTTTTTATTGCCCTACTATCTTTATCTATTTATTTTTTTAAATTAATGTTCTACAGCTTTTAAAATAGTTTCGGTGATTTCAATGATGGCTAAAGCGGGTTACTTTTCTAAACTTCATGGGATTTTAACGAATGAGTACAAATTACAAACGTTACTTATTTTTTTTATTGCAGTTTTAAAATCGACAAGACTTTGTTTAGGAAATCAATTTCTAATTAATTTATTATTCAGTCGTTTTGTAATCTTCTGTTCCTTAGACTTATTTATGGAAATTGTTTCTGTATTTACGCATAAGAGTAATTTATCATAATTTCCTAACAGATCGAAACCTTTTTGTTGTAGTAATTTATATTAACAGCAGATTTAACATATAAGGAGAACAAACACAAGTAACTTTGTCTGAATTTCCTTAATATTTAAGGGTTGCTCCATAACTGAGTAATATACGCCGGTTTTAAATCTGGCTGGACAGGGACTGGAAAAATGTCTCCTTATGGCAAATGAATAAAACGAGTCGCGTCATTTTACATAAAGATTATATTTTATGAAAATTGTTTTCAAACTGAAATACCTAACCTTGAATAATAAATCAAATAAAATTTTTACATAAACATGATCTTAGGATAATATTAACGGTAACCAAAGCAATTTTCATTAATTATATCTTTATGTAATTATCACCTACCTAGTTGGACTAATTACAAACATTAAGATTGATAAGCAGATTGACTTTGTGATTTATACCGAGTAAATTATTGTAAAACAATTTTACATAAAACATAAAATGCGTGTGCTTTAAATTAAATATGGGAACATTATTTACCATCAGTTCTGTAGAATAATTGAAAATAGAAATGTTGAAAAGTGCTGAAATTTTTGAAACCAATTTATACCTAAATACCAAAATTGAATTTTCTTGAAATTAACAACAATTTCGAGATTTAACATTACAAGTTTTAAATAAATCGTACATTTATAAGCGAGGTGAGCGTGTCAGAAAGAAGTCTGTTCTTGAGATGGACGTATATCTGGCGCGCTATTAATTGGCTGGCTGGAAGTAAACGGTAGCCGGGCCGGGCAGCCGGGGGCGAAGTCTGTGATTACCGCTCGCTATCGAACTACTGTCCGCGAGTAATTATACGTTAGGGATGTAATCTACCCAGCACAGCATCCAATCTACCGAGATAAATTTTTTAATGCTCTTATTCTTAAATTTTTGGCTACTCCAGCTCTTTTAATTTAATAGTATTGCTCGCAAGTCTGCTATACAGGGTGTCAAAGATAATTACAGACAATCAGTGGATTAGTTAAGTAAAAATTTTATAAATATTTCACATTATTTACAAATTAGGTACGTAGTTGTTCTACATAGGATTAGATGAAAAGTTTTGTTTACATTTTGGTGGTTATATTTCGAGAAAAATCGAAGAGAAACTATAAGGGCTGCTTCAAAAGTGTTTCGCATTTTCTGTTTAATATTTTGAAAAATTGTCGCAAACTCCGTCAATGCAATGACGTTACAATTGCATTTTTATTTCAATATTTTAAGCGATTTTTCTGATACAAGAAAAAAATCTAGAGCAGGGAAAACGCATTAAATGTTTGTTCAGGAAACGGTTTATTTATTACCTTATATTTGTTTTTTATATAAAGTAGGCGTAACTTCGAAAGTTTTTTTTTATTCCCCAATCCCAATCTAATATTAATTTGAATTACCTACTATTAATGCAAATTTTCTATAATTAACCTTGTGCATTAGTTTCGAATTATGATGGATTTATAATCACGCTCGTAATAGAAAACTGATAAAGGTCACACCTATAGTCCAGGAGCTAGCGGTATATTTTAAGACTAATTTCTATCAAGCTGAAATTTTTTTTATGAGCTGGTATGGTTATGTCTGCCAAATGTAGGTGGTCGGCAAAATAGGACCGCGGGACATAGAGCGCTAAGAAAAAAAATTGGCCAACTAACCAACCCAGGACGTCAGAGAGTGCTTCTGTCCCGCTCAAATTGTCGGACAAGGTGATTTTTGTGTTTGTTAAATTAGTATATAATTATTAAAAAAAAATCAGATTGATGGTAATAAGTCAAATGTCTTAAAAACAATACGAACCCCAAACGGCAGACACTGATTCAGTTCCGACTCTTATGTCGGACAGTTAATTTTTTGTTGTCGGAATGTCTTAAATAACGAGCAAAATAGGAATTAGCTTGATTGAAGTTTGTAAATGTCATCAAAAAATAATTAAAAACAAAAAAATTCTGGGCCCTTTATGTCCCGCGGTCCTATTTTGCCGACCACCTACATTTGGCAGACATAACCATACCAGCTCATAAAAAAAATTTCAGCTTGATAGAAATTAGTCTTAAAATATACCGCTAGCTCCTGGACTACTATAATTCATAAACCTTTTCATATCAGATATTACAGAATAAATAATTACTTTATTTATATAGCTTTCATGTGATTTTTGTTAACTGCTAATTTTTACAAACATAAGAAAAAAAATTGGAGGAATCTTTAGTTGTAGTATTAAATAAAAATGTGACTTGAATAAACATTTATCCCTACTATCGCACCTGTACTTAAAAAAAAAATTTAAATCACTACAGTAGGGGTGTCCACAGGAAATACATTTGGGAAGTTTCCGGATGTACAAGGATGTAAAAAAAAGGTTAAAATGTAATGCAAAATGTTTTCATAACATAACCAACCAAAATACTTTTTTATTTTCATATAAGTAATCACAGCCAACTTGACCCTCTTCGTCCTTAACTGTTTAGAATAAATTAGAGTATGCAAGAAGAAAACTAATTAACCTTTTCAATAGTTTATGATAATATTTGTATTACGGCACAGTGATTAATGTATTTTTAAAAATGGTTAAGATATAATAACAAGGGAAATGATATTGTTTTATTTTATGTGTTGCCTAGGGTAAAGTGTTTGCTTAAGCAAAACTATTTCACTTTATTAGGTAGTTAGCTGTAGTTGTAAATTCCAAAAGGTGGCACTTACTAGTACATAGTTTCTTTGCTTTGCACCGTTAACGCTTGCATAAAACCTTGCTCAGAAAATAATGATTGACTTGTACACACCTCGTGCAAACTTACTATTCATATATTTTCTTTCAAAATAACGTGAATGAAATTAGTTTGCTTCCTGCAATCTATGATTGCACTATTCCTGCACTGATTTCAACTAACTGTATACATCGTTTTTCTAAAATAATACCTTCGAAACCTCTAATTTCATCATTTATCCCACAACACGTCTAATATCGTACCTACATAAAATTTTCGCAAAAGCAAGATTTCCGTTAGAGTTCAATAAGAGGTGCGTGCTTTTAAAAGGTAACAATAAAATGTAAAATTAAAATAATGAAAAGAAAATAATGTGAAAAGAAGAGAACAAAACTATTTTTAAGGTTTAAACATAATAACAAGTGGATACGCACTGTTTCACTTGAAAGACATTTTATTTAAATATCAATTCCTTTCAAGAAGTGAAGGGCAAACTGAAAAACACGAAGAATTAATCCCCATAAATTTATCATCTAGAGTCGATACACTTATCGCACTATTTAAAAAAAAATCGTTCTAGAAATAACTTTGATACATTCTAGTAACTAAGAATGCGACCTGAATAATAAAAAATAAATAAATAATTATGTATAACAACCAATAAATGAAAAGTGTATTCAGGCTTAAATATTTTTGCTTTTTTTTAATTGCTAGTAAAATGAGGATTGTATAAATAGAAGGTTTATTTATTTGCATCCCAACCAAGTGATAGTAATTATAGAACATGAACTTAATTAGGAAATATCCTTAATTATAATAATATTGTATGTTTCGTTCTATTTATAAATTGGAATGTTGAAACAAGGACATCTTCATTTAACTGTTTAAATAACAAACTAGAATTTTGCGTGCTACATATTTTAACTTTTTTTTTAAACTAATAATTAGTCATTTGGAAAAGATAACAATTTTAAAGGAAATTAAATATGGAAATTAAGAAACTTGAAACCTTTTTTTAAATATAATACTACCTAATTTTTTCTACTGTAATTTAATATCTATACGTTAATCTTTACTCTTCTTATAGGATGCTCCAATTATAATGACAACTTTCTAATTTTGTTATTTATAATAAGACAGGGAAAAGTGAAACAGGGCATTTTTTTATTGGGTAAGCGTTTGACATTTTTGGTCATATCCGCTTATTTTATATTAAACTGTGATATCTATAAATTACAACTGTTTACTTTAATCTGCTAACATAATTAAAATTTCAAACAGATTTACGTATTACTAAAGGAAATATTAATTATTATCGATTCCACAGATTGTTGTGATAGACTTACGATATCCAACGTGTTTATTTAGAAATCCTTATTAGATTGCTTTTATTATTATATTTCTTACCATGACAAAGCGTGACCATTACAAAGTTAAATGTTACCTATTAATAATTTTATGTGAAAGTAATCGTAATTATAACAAATACAATACAAATCTAAGAATTGTTTGTTCATAATATTATATTATAAATAATTCGTAATTATTGTAAAAGCAGCAAGCGTGTACAATTATTATTACACTCGTACAGTATTAATTTTACGCTTGTTTGTTGGTCACGAATCCGAGGGCGTAATTTATCTATAAAAACTAATCAAGATGTTAGTTAGGTAACGCACGCGATAATATAAAAATTATATAATTGTTTAATGACCAAAACAAAAAAAAAAGTGTAATTTCTTTTACAATTTTGCTTGTGGGCCTTAGGGAAGTAACATCGTAGTTTTTCTTTAGGACTGACGTAAATGGCTTAATTATAACATGGATTAATTTTTTGTTTATATCGACATTGGTGGACAGAATGTCTCAGTCAAAGCTTCCCAATCTTAACTACAAGATCTGGAAAAATTTTAGGCATAATTTTATTTGTTTTTAATTTTCTATTCGCGTCGACCCCAAGGCTATACCAGTGAGAGCTTTAAGAGATTTCGGTCTCACGTTAAAACTTCTTCCCTATTTTGTCCATGGACGTTCTTTCCTGAATTTTATTTAGATTTTCGTGTGTAACACATTTCATGTTGAAAGTTGGTACAAAGTTAATAAAGCAATTAATTTGATATTTTCTTATAATATCAATTATTCCGAATAAGATTTATACTCGTAATAGGTAGAAGCTTTTCATATTTTTTGTTCAAATTAAATTAAAGGTCGTATATAAAAAGAACCCACCACGCTTGTGTATACAAATTAAACAAATATTCGTGAGAAACTCTATGAAAAATATTCCTACAAAATTAACTTTAATATGAAATAATAGTAATTTTGATTTTTACCACAATAATGCGCGCTGTTAAATATTTTAGAGTAAGGTTGCGTGTACTAGCTCGTGTGTCTATGAGATTTCCTTGTAAATTATTATCCGCTATAAGGCAATTTTAAAAGAATGCACTAAAAATGTTTTAAGTTTTTAACTGGAAGCATGAAATGAGTTAAGAGTTAGAGGATCGTCTCAGCGGTATTGCTCTATAAATACTGGTTTATGCGACCATTGAATCTGCATTCCTTTATAACCGTGCGGAATATACTCTTATAATATCCTCTTTATTGCCTTTCATTATCTATTGCTTCATACAGTCTTCCAAGGAAATTTATCACAAATAAAACAGTAGATAGGTGTGGGCAATCTGAATATAACTACCAATTTCTTCAAATTAAATGTCTTTGTAAAACCAGTGGCGTACTCCGTATTGATGACTTCGTTTCTAATTAAAAAACGAATGATACTTTAATGTAATGTTCCTGAAAAACATTTATTGTCAATTTTAGAAATTTTACCAATGAGTTAAGTTCAAACTGAAAGTATTAGGTACATTTTCTTGAAGGTTCTATGTTTCAATAAAATCCTTCTTATGACTAATCCGTGTTAAGTAACAATAACAACAAGTGTTATATTTATTATGATATTATTTCTGTATTCAATGGTAATTATTGAAAAAATCCATGACATTCAAGCATCGCTGATTTAATTTGAATATGGAACGCAATAATAAAAGGTGCACGTGCACAGAGTAATTGTAACTTATTGTGTTTGATTACTAATAAGATTTTTTTTAAATTTTATGCACACATTAATTAGATTCTGTAATTAAATCAATCAGCAAGGAAGTTAAGTTAATCAAGTAAACAGATTTAATTAAAAAATATATTTCATCATTTTGTGAAATGTTAAATATGTCCTAATACAAAAAATATAGGTTTATTATTTATTTTTTAATCCCACAAGCCATGAATAAAAGGGGACAGAAATATATTAATCATGGAATTACCAATTTATTATGAAATCACATTTAGTGGCATAAGTCATAAATTTACAATTTCCGACACGTAGGTAAATGTTAAATCAGACAAAGAGATATGTTATAGTGACCAATATGGATATTACTTAATGATAGACTTTTTGTTTTAAGTCGTGTGGCAAAATATAGACTTTCTTTAAATCTCAAGTATCCAACAGTTAGTGATAATTATCTACATATGATATCAATAAAAGATTCCACACGATATAAAATACAAAAGGTTGTTTTTATTGTTCCATTCTTAAAAGGTGCCAATGGACATAACTGAGGTAAAGCAGAAACCATTCACAAGCACATTAAAATTATAATTAATTCTTGTTTCGCTTAAGATTTTAAAATAAACGTGGAAGTTTCAGGAAGATATCTTTATTCCCCCAACTACTATAGAATATTACATTAGTTACTGAAATGTAGAGTACTTTTAATTTTCCATGATAAATTTCTTGTAGTGCGTTATTTGTAACCCATGGACTGCGTAACGACACCAAATGCTTGTAATCGTACACAGTCTGATTTTCCCAAGGTTATGTTATATCTTACTTAGAAAAATTATGAAAAAACTTGTCAGTTTTACATTTTCTGGTTTGTTATCAAAAATTTCCTAACACACCTCTATTCTGTAAATCATATTAACAGTAGTGAGATGAAGTCAGGTGCGCTCAGCAGGGCAGGTCGATCCACGCACTGACTTCTTCAGCACAGGTAGCTCACCTGCAGATAGCAGCGGGAGCAGAGATATCGACCTGAGAACACGCTTGGGTTTAGACCGACTATTGTACTTTTTTTTATAATAGCGGATAGGATCCCATCAGCAACTAAATTATTATATTTTCTCATAGGCCACGAATTTCGTTCAGGTTAGTATTATTATTATAAGGTAACGCTTTTTCTTATTTTAGAAAATTAAACTTAAATATAATAATCATATTTTGGGTGTTAAATTATTGTGCATGACTTGACCCAATTTTTTCCCACATGAAACATAAAATTGCTCGGGAATTCTTGTTCATATGCTTTTTTTATTTTGTCCAACTTCTACTATTCAGTAGCGAGGTTTCGGTTATCCTTGTCCATTTTTTGGTTTATCTACCCTCGGGTAAGTCCTTGAATAACTTTCTATCGACTATACAAAGCAATAGGTTTTTTTTTTGCAACCCCTTCTCATCAGTCCTTCTGTCCACTTAATATAACTCAATAATTAATTGTAATCCTGAAGAAAAGGAAACAAATTATAAATGTCGTCTTTATATAAATGAGAAACTTTTCAAAATAAAATCAGATTTAAATGTCTAAAGCTTCTTTGTAATCGAACCGCAACAAATAAGTTGTACTTTATAATACCATAATAGCTTTATATACAAAAATCTTTAGTCATATCACAGAGGGTGTCAGATTGGTAAAATGTTTATAGTTTCTGCACCAGTGCTTGGTTGCACTCGAGTGTATCAAAGCTCAGACATGCTCCATTAATGATATGTTGCTGCTGCTATTCATGAACACAATAGAGTGTAACAAACAACAATCTGTTTGATATTAAATGCGGTTTCTTAAGTATTCTCCAACCAATAAAATTTTTAATTTATCATTTCGAACGTAAGTAAACATTGATGGCCTTATAAAACCTAGAGATATTTTCATTTGTAATATTTTAAAATATTTACAACACATAATGTAAGCTGAGGCATAAAAATACTCTGGTAAGGCATATTTAAGAGCGAAACCGTTTTAATATTGTATAATAGCTGTAAAACTGCAGAATGAAACCGATTATGACTTAATAAACCCAAGGAATTATTTTTATTCTACACATTGATGTCGATCGCGACATGCCACGGCCATAACACGCAAGGCTCATGCCTTCGTCCTGACGGGATAAGGCACTTGTCAACATCCTTGCACGAAATTTGCATGGCAATGCAGTAAACTATGTGATATGTTGGGCTGAGCGTTGGCCGATATTTTTATTATAGGCTAAATATAATAGCATATACGCTTGCTTAGTATGCATATGACATTCGCACGCTAGGTATCATGCAGTAAACCGTAAAGATTATTTACTATAGAATTTTAAAAATATATATATGATGTCCCAATGGAAGCTTTAAGTACGTTTTAAGATATGTGATATATTCTTGCTGTATCAAGTTTATTCGTCTATTAGTAATGGATTATTTTAATAAACAGGCTTCGTTATTTTAAATTTTAGGCCCCATAAACCGTATACAAGGTGGTGCAAGCTTGGTAACAGGCGCGGACTGGACAGGCCGATGGGGCCCAAAAATCAGAAGTTTGTTTGGTTCAAGCAAAATTTTTCTAATTTCTAATCGTAATTGAATTAATCGGGAAACACAACATCGCGACAATCGTTGTTTTCTTATCGTAGTTTATTATACCTGACCCAAAAATCCAATCCATAACATCGCCCTTTGTCGCCAACTCAATACGCAGAATGATATGATATACAGTGCGTTTATGATGAATGGCATAAATTCCATAAAATCGTAGCTATTATTTTTTAGGAGATTAGGTTGAATATCGTCTTACGTTTGATGTAATTGTCCATAAATCCAACCTCTATTAACATAAATGAATCATATTATTTGAAAGACATTCTTTTAATGTATGCACACATTTTTAAAACTGAATGTTATCAGATTCTTTTTGTTGAGTCTGTTTTATCTAAGGTGTTGGTTAGATAATATTCCAGTTTACAGACCGACCTTGCACATGTTTTGGCTTTCGATATACTACTAAAACCCTCAGTTAGTTTATTTTCACCGCGTAAATACAACATCTGACTAAAGATCTGCTATTTTCTTGTACAAAATGTTTTAAATTGTGTGACTTAGAAATTATACGAAGTGTGAGTGTTGAACTATGAATATAATGTTGAACAGCTTCCTTATTCTACAAGAATTATCTGCAAGCTAACAAGTAAGTGGTCCAATAATGGATACATTTTTATAAAGAGGTATTGCATTTGGGCAACTTTTCACTAATTTAACAAACTTTGTATCTCTTAAGGTATAAAGGTAGTCGAGAGATCCCCATTACATCATCTTATCTCGGGCACCCTGTATTATTGCAATAGTTGTATGTTTTTCTTTTCTTTTGGCAAGAATTCTGCTTGCACCGAAGGAATCAAAATAGTTATTAAACATTTTTACAATGAAGTTGCAAAGCATGAAAACTCCGCATCTCAACAAAGTGCGATAAGTTCTTTAATACTTCCTCAAAAAAAAAAACAAAAATAAGGTATCCAAAATCTGCTTATCAGAAAATTAGTGGATAGAAAGTGGTTTGAAATTAAAGTTCGATGTCGTATAATCTGTCGGATCAACAGCATAATTTTATTCATATTGTCAGGGAATGGCATAGAAAGGACACCACCGCGAAGAGACAAAAAAACCAAAAGTTTGCAACTTTTTTTTCCATGGGTCTAGGTCACAACCCCCACCGGTCATATCGCCCACTGGTCACAACCCCCACTTTTACAGCGTCACAACGCCCACCCTGGTCACAAGCCCCACCGCAGATTTTGGTCACAACGCCCACCTTGGTCTTAACCCCCACTGTTGAAATTGGTCATATCGCCCACCGTGGTCTTAACCCCCACCGACGCCTGCTGGTCTTAACCCCCACCGGCGCTGGTCTTAACCTCCACCTGGTCACAAGCCCCACCGCAGATTTTGGTCACAACGCCCACCCTGGTCTTAACCCCCACTTTTGAAATTGGTCATGTCGCCCACCGTGGTCTTAACCCCCACCGACGCCTGCTGGTCTTAACCCCCACCGACGCTGGTCTTAACCTCCACCTGGTCACAAGCCCCACTGCAGAGTTTGGTCACAACGCCCACCCTGGCGGTCTTAACCCCCACCGCCTCTGGCGCTAACGTGTTCCCGCGCTAACTACTCCCTTACCAACCTACAGTAACTGAAAGTAAATTAATGCTGCAACTCATTTTAGTTCGGCGTTTATTAAAAAAAATGATCCCTCTTTTTGAGAATGTATTTATGTTAAACAATGGCCGCTACTAATTCTATTTATACCGTCTGGGTACTTTCAAAACCGAACATAGGGGAACTGGTGCATTGTAAGATTGTAACTAACCTTTATATAGATTCCTGCTCGCCATTTAAACCCACAAGGATGGTAATGGTATGAATAGAACGACAAAAATACAGCGCATCTGATGGTACCAAAAAATGTTAGTACTTAGTTATCTTTTTCTGTAAAAAAAATTATAAAATAATGCTATTTTGAAATAATATAGGTTGCTATGATTGTCAACTTTTTTTTATCTGTCAAGTAAATTATTTGAAATCAGTCGATGTTTCTGTTATTACTATCAAATAATATGAATAATAACGAGTATTCAGTAGAACAGAGGGTTTTTATAATAAAGACATTACCATCCTTGTGGGTTTAAATGGCGAGCAGGAATCTATATAAAGATCAGTTACAATGCAATTCCACTATGTTCGGCTTTGAAAGTACCCACTCGGTATGTGTAACTACGCGTACTAAATAAAATCTTCCAAACACAGCTAATAGTTTATGAAATATAGAATTTGTCGATTGGCATTTTTGCAAATATTTCTGTAGACAAAAAGTGACCAACGATGTGCGGTTATATTCATTTGGGGGAGCAGCGTGTGCACTTTTATATACAGGGTGCCAATTTTAAGTTGTCCACCATTGGTAACTTTGTTACCTTTGGAGATGGGAAGTTGGTTAAATGAAGAAAGATTCAGTATTTTTTATGCTCATTTAGAATGTGAAATTTTCTTTTTTATGGCACTTCCGGTTTAGCGAGAAATGGTGCCAACTTTTTATTTTTAAATGAAACACCCTGTATGTTTTTGAATTTTTCGATTGGAAATAATTTTGGCTTTAATAAAGTATAGCACACGTGTACGTGTACAATTAAAATCACTCATAACCATGATATTTGACATTTATTTATTTTTATTAAACTGGGATCACAGTTGGCCTGGCACAAACCAATACCTAACCAAACAGGAACAATATGGAAAATAAACAATAATTATCAAATAAAACTATTTGAATACGTATTCAAGTTATTGCAAGTACCTACTCTACTGTCCGAAACAGTTTCCCTCTTCTCGTTATTAGAAAAATGATTTCAATGACAGTACTACACAAGTAATACGCAATTGACATTTGTTCATTTCTAGTTATCAGTGGCGTAGCTAAGGAGATGGCTACCGGGCTACCCCCCCCCCAAAGACGCTGAACATAAAGTGTATGAAAGGCTATATGCACGGGTTTAACGTGCATCACACCTAAAAAAACCCTCCCCACTATATTTATGAGTTGAACCTCCTCCAGAATTTTGAAAAAATCGTGACTACGACGAAGGATCGACCTTCTCTATACTTATCTCTTTTTTAAGGGGTACTGGGAAAAATCGCTAAAACATCTCAGTCTGTATATAGCCCTCCCCAATTCTGGCTACGCCACTGTTGGTTTTTGTTGCCCTTTTGTTTCATGGCAATTGTGGTTTAGTTGGAATAAAACAATATTAAATCTGCAATATCTTGGTTAGGAGTAATTTTAATTGTACATGTGTGCTATACTTTATTAAAGCCAAAATTATTTCCAATCGAAAAATAAAAAAAAACACAACTTATCCGAACAAATTTAACCATATATGCACTTTTAAATAAGAAATCGATTTGTTAAAAAAAATTTAATAAAAGTCCAACAGAAAACGAGATAAAAATTGTTCAAGTTACAAATTAATGAAAAAAAAAAACACAACTTATCCGAAAAAATTTAACCATATAAGTATGCACTTTTAAATAAGAAATCGATTTGTTAAAATTTTTTTTAATAAAAGTCCAACAGAAAACGAGATAAAAATTGTTAAAGTTACAAATTAATGAAAATGTTAAAGTAACATTTTCTACAATTTTTATCTCGTTTTCTGTTGGACTTTTATTAAATTTTTTTTTAACAAATCGATTTCTTATTTAAAAGTGCATATATGGTTAAATTTTTCGGATAAGTTGTGTTACACCCTGTATACACAAGTCCACTGGGTTTGTGAAAAATAATTCTCAAATTGCAACTAACCTAAAGTCGGTGGGGCGCCCCACAGTCTTTGCAAGGTCATTGCTTTAGGTTAGTTGCAGTTTGTGAATTATTTTTTATTTTTTGATCCATGGTGAAACCTATCCGCTTGTACATAGAAAAAAGTTTATACCTATAAAGTATTAAATTCAGCGGTAATAACGCCTCCTACAAACCATTTGCACTGAACTAACTGTACACTCCGTTTACATAATTATACAAATCTAATAAATATAATCGACCAAATAAATTTATATTTTTTGTTTTTGAATGTTTCCTTGTATTCATTTTTTGTAAAAATTAATTCGTATTTTTTGCCGCCCCCAAAATAGTGCCGCCCTAGGCAGCTGCCTTTCTCGCTTAATGGATAAATCGGCACTGAGGACAATAAAGGGATGAGAGACAAATAACAAAACTATTAAATAAAAGCTCCCTTTTTTTTTCAATAAACTCGAACACTTTTTCCTGAATATCTCAAAAACGAATCGATCGATTTTAAAAACCAAAACGCCAAAATATAGGCATTGAGAAGACCTTTCAGACGAGGTATCCCTTGCCATTAAAAATTTTTAAGGGGAAGGCTCTTGGAGAAGGGGGTCCAACGTGTTATGTCACTATTATGGAGAAATATGTCCCCACGCTAATACTGTTGTCTCTCGGCGATTTCTTTAAAAACCATAGTGCACCGAGATATTGGGGGTGGGAAGTCTTCAAATGAACACCCTGTATAAGAATACACACGCAGCGGCGTGCTTTAACTTTGCTCCCCAAAAATTAATATAACGTAAAATCAAAATCAAAGATAGCTCCTTGCTTTTATAATTTATTCCACTTATTTATATGAGTTATAACAATATCATGCCTTTTTGGGATTTCTATGGAAATCTAGTGTGTATTCACGCCTCCCTGTACAGGTGATTTAGATTTACAAATAAACACTAGATTTCCATATAGAAATCCCAAAAATGCAATCTTGTGTTGTTGCCCCTCGATTACACCGACGCCATTGGGAATTATTAAATTAATACTGAATGAAGTGATTTGACATACACTGAATTTAATTTGTCACATAATATGTCTCTGACATAATTGCGAAAACAACAATATTGTGAAAAGGTAAAGAGTAATAGAAGGCTTTTTCAAATTTTTTACTGGAGACTTTTTTCCGCGTGACTTTTTTTCCGGGTGACTTTTCTTCCGGGGACTTTTTTTCCGGTAATTTTATTTCCGCCTGACTTTTTTCCGCGTGACTTTTCTTCTGGAGATTTTTTTGCCGGTACTTTTTTCCGGGGACTTCTTTCCGTGACTTTTTCCGCTCACCAAAACGAATAACACCGCAATTACAAATTCTATAGTTCATAAACTATTAGCTGTGTTTGGAAGATTTTATTTAGTACGCGTAGTTACACATATAAATAGAATTAATAGCGGCCATTGTTTAACATAAATACATTCTCAAAAAGAGGGATCATTTTTTTAATAAACGCCGAACTAAAATGAGTTGCAGCATTAATTTACTTTCAGTTACTGTAGGTTGGTAAGGGAGTAGTTAGCGCGGGAACACGTTAGCGCCAGAGGCGGTGGGGGTTAAGACCGCCAGGGTGGGCGTTGTGACCAAACTCTGCAGTGGGGCTTGTGACCAGGTGGAGGTTAAGACCAGCGTCGGTGGGGGTTAAGACCAGCAGGCGTCGGTGGGGGTTAAGACCACGGTGGGCGACATGACCAATTTCAAAAGTGGGGGTTAAGATCAGGGTGGGCGTTGTGACCAAAATCTGCGGTGGGGCTTGTGACCAGGTGGAGGTTAAGACCAGCACCGGTGGGGGTTAAGACCAGCAGGCGTCGGTGGGGGTTAAGACCACGGTGGGCGATATGACCAATTTCAACAGTGGGGGTTAAGACCAAGGTGGGCGTTGTGACCAAAATCTGCGGTGGGGCTTGTGACCAGGGTGGGCGTTGTGACGCTGTAAAAGTGGGGGTTGTGACCAGTGGGCGATATGACCGGTGGGGGTTGTGACCGGGTCCCCTTTTTTTTATTTAATACCGGATTAAAAAAATTAACTTGTCTATGAAAGCATTTATTTAGTAGTTTACATTTTCTCCGACCGGGGCCACCGAGTCACATAGACACCGGGACCAATCCAGCCCAGTCCGCCCCTGTCAGGTAAAGTTATTCCTTGAACAAAAATAAGGCAAAAAGCTTATTGCAAAACAACTGGGAAAGGTTTCCTGAACTTACACGAAGCCCTCAAAGTTCAAAATTTGTAACAGTAAAAAAAACTGCTATTTCAAAATCAAGTTACCTCATGCGCACATTCAATGATAATAGCTAAAATTTATTACCATCGATCGTTTAAAAGTAAAAAGAAATTAATAATTATTATTATTTTAAATCATTTAATTTTTCTATATGGGTAAAAAATAGATTTGGCAATATTGCAATGTAATAGTGTTAGCTTTAGCGTCTTTCAGAGTGCCTTGATGCAATGACAGATAATAAATTGTGGTCATCAGTGATCAATTTATCATAGTAGGTGGCTACAAGGTTGCCAAATGTACATTTCTTAAATTGTTATGGTGAGGGGTAGCCATGAGCCTACGAACTTTTTTGCAATAAACTTTTTGCCTTATTTTTGTCCAAGGAACAATTTTACCTCAAGCTTGCTCCACCATTTTTACGCACCCTGTATAGCTTTAAGTAATATGTTCTGGCTAGATTTATTATTCAAAACTCATAGCCAGCACTCTAAACTATTCTAGAGGGTGTTTTCGGTAAACATTTAAGTATGCGATAAACAAAATGTAAAGTTTTTGGGAATAACTACCTAGTATTTAAAAAAAAAATATTTGTTCTAGAAAGGAAATTGAAAAATATTGTTTAATTTGGAAGCAAATTAAATCAATAAAATATCTCTATCTGACATTCTCTTTTAAACTTTCCCTTCTATTTTCTACTTATGTCAATTTATAAAAATCTAATTATGTTGGCATCGCATTAATATAAGACTTTAAGATTGAATGAGGTTAAATTGTTCCATCATATCGGCGTAAATTTGATGTTCTTAATATACATTAATGTAGCTATTAGACAGCTAATCTCGGTCAATCAGCTTAATTGATCATCTATTCATTCTAGACGTTTCGGCTCTATTTCGGTAGCCCTGAGTCATACTCTGTGGTTAGCTTGCACTTAATGCCTAAGCATTTAATTTTTTTCCTTATCCATTAAAATTGGATGCGCGGTGTATTGTATTACAGTACGGGATAGGATAATAGCGATAATGTATCTCCATCGATCTGACAGCCTAGTTCCTGCCGATTTCAACATGCTGTAATGATGTGGTGCAGACTAGCTGATTGATTGTCCTAGCTTTGCTACTTAGCATGCGGTTGTACACGTTATTAGCGGCTATCTCTCGGCATCTCCGCTCCGGTGGTCCCATCCTTCTGTATCTTTACCATCCTCATCACCACGTGTACTATGTTCACGTTCTGTCTTTTGTTATCTATTAAAATGTAATACCAGATTTTATTGCGTGTACAAAAAAATATCTTGATTAACATCCAATTGATGCTTTGCGAGCGCTCGTGATTACTTTTGTACTATATGCGTAGGTTGCTCGTAGGATTGTTCCGAGTAAATCGGTTCTTTGTTTATTGTTGATGATGTTAACAACTTATTGAATTTTTATTTGGCCATATCGAGATTATTGTCGTTTAATTTGTTTCATAGGTTGTAGGAAAAAACAAATTGTGTATTTTATCTAACACCGCGAGGGATTCCGGAACCGTAAGCAAAACTACAAACGTATGAAATATTGTTAGATAGTTTATGTCTAAACCATAAACGTAATATTATTACACTTGCATACAGAACGATAAATCTTGGAATTATGAGAGTACGACGCGTGTATATGAAATTCCGGTAAATTACCTGATTTGTAATCATATACACAGTTGCTTGTTGATTAACTAGCTATGCAAATAATTATGCAAAAAATATCCATACAACATAAAATGTAAAGTATTAGAACTAACGGTCGAGGAAGTTTGCCAAGGACTATTTATTCATACACATAAGAGATAAACGTATCTCCGTGATTTCCTTTAATAGTTCTGTTTACCTTTCCGTTGCTAATTTAATTATTGCCCCATTCCAGAAAATTAATAAAATCCTCATAAGGATTGTGCTCCCAACCCAGTTATTTAAATAATTACGCGACATATCGATACTGTAAACGCACCTGCTGAAACAAAATGTTTTTTTAATTATATTCAGATTAGCAAAGTATTTGCTTATGGAACACCATGTATGGTAAATGTAATTTGAATGAGAAAAACACAAACTCTGTTCTTTGAACAATTTGTAATTGAAAGTTTTCAGGAAAGCTTTTTGGTTCCGTCTTTAATAACGACCCCCTAAAAAAATAATAAAAGTGTAAAAATAATGATTTATATTCAATTAACTTTTGTAGTTATTGGTCTATAAGTCAAAAAAGAAATAGCGATACCTAGAGGTTATTCAAATATTAAGTTTATAAATTAATTTGGAAAAATCTACTAATATTTCTTTGTCGGTTAAAATAAATAAATAAATTGAAGAAATTGGAAGATTTAATTAACGCTATGGTATAATTGCTTCGGTAATAAACTGGTCTGTAATTTTGAATTCTATAACCACGAGTTTCTTAATGTGTTTTCCAGATTTAAAGGCGGATGTCTGCGTTATAGAACTAATGTATTCCATATTTCATAACTCTCCTTAGTAAACTAAAATTTAATTTAAACTTTCTCAGAAAACCACCTTACTTAACGGTTATGTTTTCTTTATGTTGGGAAAAACTAGATTTAATAATTGAAAAGGGGAACGTTATAGTATTTGTGTAATTAACTCCTAATAAATTTTAGTCAAACAAACTGCTAATTAAAAAATTTCAGAAAAACCTTCCGCTTATTAACAATTTAAATTATTGGCCAACAGTTTTACTACAGCGCGAACATTTGTTTTCAAAATATATGAAGTTCTTGAATTTCTCTTTTAAGCCTATAAAATTATACGAGATTTCTCTGAGATGACAGTAACTCGTATATTCACACAATTTATAAAAACATTCGGATTCTAGAATTCGATATATCATAAACTGTAAAAATCTGTAAAATTAATACTGGCATAAAGTTTTCAGTCAACATATTTTTGTACGCAATTTTATCGAAAATTTACTGCACAACCTTTAGAAAATTTTCGATAGTAGAAAATCGTGTTAATATTTCTATTATTTCATGACAAAAAGTGGATCAGTAGAAAAAGACTGATAGAGTGACCAACAAGATCTCCTGACTTAACACCGCTCGATTTCTTTCCTTGAAAGCATTTCAAGTCAATCATTTAGAAAACTCACTCAGAAAATATTCAAAATCTCCGACAAAGAATAAAATTACGAATTCCGGGAGAGATATTTCTTGCTCATTTCTTTTTTCTCTATTTTGGGTATAGGTATCGCAGCATAGAAAGAAAGAATTTTAATTTAAGATATAACAAAGGGCATAGTGCCTTTTAAGATTTTCAAAACGGGATAAGTGGGGTGGCGGGGTAAATATTAGCGTGACACGATATGGCGCTATCGATGTCCCCCATCCTCCAGAAAAGCACTTTTAAATTTTTTTCACGAAAAAATCAGGTTTGATCGTTTTCAAGTGATTGCATTCTGTGGATGGTAGATACTACTTCTTGAAACACGATCCTCCGATTTTGCGTAGCATATTATGTTCTTTTCAACGTTTTAACTAAAAGTCTTCAGCACCCATAGCAATGTACCTACCATATAATTTTTATTTACTTTAATAGTAAGTTTAAAAATAATCTCGTCTCCGTTTGAAACTCGTATCCATTCAGTAGCATAAAATTTACAACCACATTATTTCTTTAATTTTTTTTTGTAATTCGCAGATTTTGATTGCTTGAAAGTAATAATAATTGAACATTAATGTGAGTAATAAAAGAATAGATTTAAACATAAATAGTAGTGTAATCTTTTAAATTGACAGAAGGATCGTAAAATGGGTAATACATATGGTCTCAATTAACATCTAATAGTACTTTATCGTATTCGCAATTAGATATATAACGAAGGCAAAGAAAAAGAAAAACGAACATATCCTGAGGAAGCTGGCATTTAGAGTTAAGTTTTTTTTGACCCAGCAATTTACTGGAACGCAATCACGCTTAGAGCTTTTGCTCTATGCACTAAACCCGTATCACATCAGGTCGTATAAAAAGAAAATCTTCTGCTTTATATTCAAGTCGATAATAATCATGGCAATGTAACCAACTTCAATTGTAGCGTTATTGCAATGCAGATGTAAAAGGGATTACAAAAAATCCATTGAAAGCGCGTACAAGTATAAGAACACAGTGTGCAGTTAATATTGTATTGTAAGTCGTGCTTTGCCGAAAGGATTAATCAGTTTTAGAGCACGAGTTTTATCTACGCCTTACCACAATAACAATCCTCCACGGCAACATCTCAATATCGAAGCTTTTCATAAGAACAATGGTGAGTTTTTAAGGTGATATAGTGAGTTAATGGCGGGAGCGTCGCTACCGGACAGTGGCGGACCGGCCAATTAACTTCTCGAATTTTAGAGCCGCATTCCTCAACGCGAACAAAGGCTGGTCGCGTGATGAATTCTCCCATTTAGCCCGGGGTTGTCATTTTTTTCAAAGAATTCTGATACTGTCGTGCTGTTATTGGTTTACTTCGGTTCGTAATTTTTATTCTTCTGGTTCTCATGCCAATTCAAATGCCGACTGCTTTTGGATTACCCGCAGTTTTATGCGCGTTAGCATTAACAGGAGACTCTCCATCAAAGCAATTAACAAATAATTATCGCGCATTCGATGCCAGTCAAAATTTAATTAAAGCTATTTCAAACCGTGCCGGCTAGCATTGATTATATTTCTTTTTCTTTGTAATTGCAACATTTCTCACTCTTTTAGTAAAGCCCATTGATATTTATGAACAATTAATACCTGATGTGTCTTCAGCTAAACATTTTTTCATCCCAATCAGAACTTCATTCTGTAAATCTTCAACAAAATTTATTAATTAACATACTAAATCAACAACAATTTTGGAAGGTCTTTTCTTCTATCACTATATAAAAGAAAGACTAATTAAAGCAGTATTCGGTGTTAAGATTTTGATTCCAAAACTCTGGGTCTCGTCTCGATCCTGCAGCAAGTCACTTAAACATTCTAGGCTAGGGGATTGCAAATGTTTATTTTTACTTTCCCATACCACTACTGGTATAGGGAAGTATTGATATCATGAAAATTTTCGAAGTCGAGATTTTCGCGGAAATACGTGTTTTGGGTCCCCAGGAACCCAAAAAAGTGGTCTAGAAAAAATGTCTGTCTGTGGGTGGGTGGGTGTGTGTGTGTGTGTGTGTGTGTGTGTGTATGTAACGCCTCTAACGCAAAAACTAGTGAACCGATTTTGATGAAATTTTAAATGAAGGGGTATATCGAAAATTCATCGACAAAATAAGCTTTTCAAAAAAATCCGAAACCGGAAGCGGAAGTTAGACATGTTTTTTTGGTATCATTTTTTTCAGAAGCGGAATTTTGAAAATCTGAGTAGGGGATATGAAAGAAGGGCAGAATTCAAGGAAACAGTTTTTTACCGGACTCTCTAACTTCAAAATGGCGGTCGCTATGAATTTTTCAAAATTTCGACTTTAACGCCCCGTAACTCAAAAACCAGTTATCTGATCAGGTTTCGCAACAACTTGTTTGAAAGCCCTTTGGCTGTACTACACCAAGAAAAAACATTATTTACTAAATCCAAAGACGGTCGCAACGGCGCTCTTCTAAAAAATTTGAAATTTTTGAAAAATTATTACAAAAAAACTGGTCTAAGGAATTTGTTTAAATTTTCTATACGTATACAGCTTGGTATTAGCTACATTTTTGTTTTTTGATGAACGCCAGAATTCCACTGTGGCGCCCTCTACGAGATTTTGAAAATCGGAAATTGATGCTCCTATAGCGCCTTTATTAGTCAAAATATGAAAGAAGTTTAAATACAAAAGTTGTTCAGTATATAGATTTGCATTTTTCTAAATTTATATAACGTATACAGGGTGTTTGGTTTTCACAGTACAATAAGCAACTTTGTTATTTTAAATGAAACACCCTATATATTATTATATAATTGAATGCAAAATTGAATTGTCTATCACATAGTATAAGGTGTTCATATGGCTAAAATGTACGGTTAATGAGAGATTCGTGAATTTTGAATACTATTTAGGTTGGACTCTGAATCTGGTTGGACTCGGAAACTGATCGTCCGGCTTCGCCAGTTGTAATTTTTAGCGGATGCCTACTACAGAGTACAGATAGATGCGTATCTTGGTGTCTTTCTTTTGTTCATATCGAACCCGTATAGTCTCATTTTTCTCGCGAGGCATTAAAATGATTTTCAAAGCTGCTTCGCGAACTACTGTTGAATAGCAAAAACAAAATGTTTATTTTTAGTATGGGAAAGTCCAGGGGAGGTTTGCACCTCCACTTTTTTATATTTCTATTCTATCGTTAAAACTAACAAATATTCGTAATTTCCACTGAATTATAAAGCGGTAATCTCGGTAAACCCTACACTACCACTACAGGCGGTGGATAAATATTTCGTTTCCTGGGAAGGGGGGTGATAGATAAAAAAAATCTGTTCGAACAAATACGCACTTGCGGAAGCATTTTTGCAATAATTTTCGAGAGAAACGGGATAGAAGAGTTTTTATTAAAAATATTTTGTTTGTCAGAAAGGATAAGGGTAAAAGTGGCTTCAAAACCCACTCCATGAACTTCGGGGGAAGGCGAAGTCGTATGTCTCCCCATATTAAGCCTTGCACTAAAACGAAACCATGTCTAGTGGATGTAAAAAAAATTGTCAAAAAGGTATAACCCTTCTTCCTTGCTTATAAAGGGCTGTAGAGAAAATAAACTTCAAGAATTAGCGCATTTTTTTACTGCACAGGGTGGATAAAAAAAAAGTATGCTGCTTGTTAGGTAATAACGTTAGAATGATTAACCATATTTTTTTATTATACAAAAAAAATTACGCATAATAGACAAAAGCAATTCTGCCCACAAACGGTTACATTAATAATTATATTTAGCGCTACTTTCTACTAACAGCTGGTTTGTTGTATGCTCGAGAAAGGAATACCCTTACAATTAGCTCCCCCAGTAAATAAAACAAAACGAAGAACGATATTCTTAAATCATTTACAAATAAACGAATCATGCAATCATGCAATAGAACCAATTATTATTTCTTAACAAATACAGTTGACTCAAGGTAATTCATAATTTTGTTTTGTATATTTAAAAATATCTGTAAATCCGCAACAAATTATCCAAAATATCATAAGTTATTCACCGTCAAACGGTATTTTTATTTATATCCCCGGTATATGAATTTTAATCTATCCACGGTAAAATTTACGTAGCACCCTGTATATTAGAACAAGAACATTATTAAGTTAAAGAAAAACTTCTAATACTAAATAAAAGTAAAGTCTTGATCTACAGCCCAATATCCTATGTGGACCTTGTCCTGCAATGTGGAGGGTTAGAACCTCCATTAAGCGCCTCTAACACCCGGGAATATCTATGTTCCTATGTGATATGTCAATTGGCACAAAAATGCAATCATGGTGTTATAAAAAAAATTAAAAAATTAATTCTAGAAATACTAAATACTTCTTCTGCTAAATTTGTATAAATTAGGACATAAAATAAAAACGAAATTTATTTTCAACTATATTATGGCCATCTATTTACATAATAGGAATTTTGACTTACCCTAATTGCCTCTATAATATAATATATCTTCCTATTATCAAAATTTATTATTATCCCATTTAATTTTGGGAGGATTTTATTGTCAACAAAGCCAATGCGTCCTCTAGCCTAATCGTTAAAGCTAATTAGAGGAAATTTAATCAATTTTCTCTTCCTAATGAATATTTGAATTAAAAGACATTCGTTTATATTACTCGATGATAATATTTCAACCGTGTTGACTTTTAAGGTATAAATCACATAACGTAGGAAAGTTAAAAAATTAAAAGGCCATGGCTGTTGCATACCTACATACAATAAATATTTCCTTAAATTACCAGTTATTTAAATAATTTGTATGAAATTCATGAATATCGAGTAATTATTATCCAAGATAGGACAGTATAAGTATGTAAACTATCATAGGCTATTAGTCCTTCGCGGTGGGCAAGCTTTGCATTAATGAGATTGTTGTTCCCATCGCATATCTCGAATGGAGATCGCATCAGCTGTCTCATTGCGAAGAAGAGAATTAATCCCCGACTAAGTATAAGCACATTGAGCTAAACAGACAACTGATGTAAAGAGAGCTTATAATTATGTTGCCTCTATGCAAATCTAAAGGAACAAACTATATACCTCAGAAAATAATTCTGATTAAAATCTTACATGCGTAATAATTTTAGTAAAATTAAAGTACCTACGTACTCTGAGCACATTGCAATAAGCAGTTCAGTTTTATGTTTTTGAATTTAATAGAGACGCATATGGATTTTATAGTCGATATACGTTTTTTCTGTAATTAACGCAAACACTTGAGATAAGCACTAAATATTAGATTTGCTTCCATACATGGGTTCTTGCTTAATCTATCATCGAAGTCTCCAAGATTATCAGCAACGATCGTCTTTTATGTACCATAAAAATTTATAGTACCTACTTTCAAACTTTAAATCAGATAACTTGATGCTGAATTTTTTATTAACGATTAATTGAAGTTCTAATAGGGCTTATAGTCATTAATTTCTAATTGCTAATTTAAACAACAAAAATAGTAATCACGGTTAAAAAAATATTACAATTAAATAAAATTAAGTATCTTTCAATATTTTCCTATTAATCTTTTTACACAGGAAATTCAAAAATTGTGTTAATTAACACAGAAATAATCACCCACTCACGCAAGTTCCTGCGACCTGATCTGTCATTAACGTGTTTATATTTTGCTACAGATGCTATCACAGGAAGTCATTGAATTCTACAAATTTGTTTTCTCTAATCATATTATCGCTCTAAATATCGTAAATAAAATTAGCTCATGCCATCACAATCTTCAAACTTCAACTTATTTGAGTTTCTTTTTAATTATCAAAAATTTAATAGTTTTTTCAACCCCCATTATTATTGATTTACAGGTAATAATAAAAAACGAAAGCTGAGCTATTAAAACTAAAGTGGATGTTTATTTTAAAAATATTACAAAGTTAACTGATTTTTAATTTCTTATTATTTTAAAGTATCTACGTCAATTAATTGTAAATACCGTATCAAATTGAATGTTGTTTTCTTTTCACACAATAAATATCCATTTATATCTTTCCAGATATTTGATAAAAGATTATTCTAATTAGCACAAAATAACGTTTTCATCACCCACGCAAAAGTTTCTTGTTTCATCTACCGTTGAAGTCTCTCATGTTAAATGTAGATTGCATCATAAAAAATTATATTATGTCTTAAAAATTTCCATTATGGATAGTTTATGTTTTCAAGCGTTCTATTTAAACTCCCACTATAAAGTTTTTTTGTGAGGTTGAGGTGATTCATTGGAATTTTCTTTGTTTTCTACAACAAACATCCTAATATAACGATTTTGTCGTCATCTCGACGTTTTTGATTATTCTATTAAATAATAAATTTGTGTTAACGTTAATAATTTCTTAAAAAATAGTCCAAAAAATGGAGTTGCGCTCCCCTGGACTTTCCCATACTAAAAATAAACATTTCGTTTTTGGTATTCAACAGTAGTTCGCGAGGCAGCATTGGAAATCACTTGAATGCGTAGCGAGAAACGCCAGACTATACGGGTTCGATACGTACAGAAGAGAGACAGGCATCTAATTCACTAACGCAGCGGAAGTTCGCGATTTTCTCATCAACCGTACATTTTAGCTATATGACTACCTTATACTGTGTGATAGACAATTCAATTTTGCGTTCAATTATATAATAATATACAGGGTGTTTCATTTAAAATAACAAAGTTGCTTATTGTACTGTCAAAAGCGAACACCCTGTATACGTGATATGAATTTACGAGAATGCAGAAGTATATACTGAACAACTTTTATATTTAAACTTTTTTCATAGTTTAACTAATAAAGGAGCTATAGTAGCGTCAATTTCCGATTTTCAAAACCTCGTAGAAACCCACAGTGAAATTCTAGCATTCATAAAAAACGAAAATATATCTAATACCAATCTACATAAGTGTAGAAAATTTAAACAAAATCGTGTGGCTAGTTTTTTTGTAATAATTTTTTTAGAATATTTGTAATCATCTAAAATCATTTTTTCTTCATTCCCGGTTTCCTTGCTTTATCTAACGTTGAATTTCTCTGTCAGTATCTTTAGACTGATCATTTTACGCATTATAGAAATTTATTATAATCCTGAAATGGTTAAAGGCAGGTGAAATGCATTAGGTGCTCTTTACCCTGTTGCGTTCTTTACGAATTCGGTTTAAGATAGAAACAGACACACACTTACGGGGTGATCGGGCAGGTGTCTGTGCACCTGTCCACGAGCGGCCGGTAAAGTAAACCCAAGCACATGTTACACCTGAATAGCTAATGGGAGCCGTTACACCCCAACGGACAGAAGGCGTCCGCCATCAGACCCAGGGCCACGGAAACTGATTACTGATATGACTGTTATTGTAACGTCGATTTGTGTAAGACAGTTAAGACAGGCGGGTTTTGGTTTTGCGTGTCATGTGTTTTCTACAACAACGCGCCTGTAACGCCTTAAAGTTCACAAATCCTTCTTTGTCTTTAATGATTAGAACAGATATTCGTGGAATTCCAATTTGGGCGTCGTAAGTTCCCGGTTTTTTTTATTTTCGCCATAAATTGTTGCATTTTTAAAGCTTAGTTATTTCTACCGAAAATGTTATTACTATATTAAAACAAGTTTACGTTTTTAGAACTCTGCTTCTGAAATTCTAACCATATCTATGATCTAATCTTTAGATCATAAATTTGCCATTGCTACAATTTAAAACTAGCGTTTGACAACAGCAACCGGAATGGTAAGAATTATACACTTTAACACGATGTCATGCAGAGCAGAATTAATTGCACCGCCATATCAAACACACATATCTTAAGTTAATAGCGAACTGAAAAAAAATTGACGAATTGAAAATGCTGTGTTCGATTACTGATAAACCTTCTTTGTAGACATATCATTGCAGTTTATGTTGATTCTTTTAATTTTTAATTTCGTGTCTTCTCTAAAGTACCTCTAAGATTTATAGATTTATCTTCTTTGGGCAAGCTAGCGTTCCCAGTAAATGAGTAAAACATCATTTTACCGTTCGCATCATAAATTGATGTTTTTTTTTAATTTCTGGCCATCATAGTTGCCAGATTTTAATCCGGATAATTTTTAATTATGGTTACCTCCCAATTATAATCATCTTATGATTATTTAGCAACCTTTTTGCAATAATTCTTTGTTGTTCTTTCGCGAAAATTGCGAGATGTTTATAAGTGATAGGGATATGAAAATACGTCCATTACGTTTTTATACGTCCGCTTTTATAAAGCATAAAACTATGTCGCCCCGATATGGTTCCAGAACATTACGATTTTATAGCCAATATTCTTTGCATAAATTTAATTTTTTATTTGGCATTACCTTTTAAACATGTCAATAAAATTATTAAATTGTAATCATTTGTGCAGGTAAAGTTGCATTTAAAATTTATACTCATTTGTTACAAAAATTAAAGATTATAGTGGTCATACAAATTTTAAGACCTGTAGGAGACGACATTTTAATTTTCTATAATCCTCCTGATAAATAAAATATCTTCAGAATTAAATGGCCAGCTGCAATATGCAAAAACTAACTTCAAAACCTTGAAACAAATATTATTGTCATATACAGGGTATCCCAACAAGAAACGCCATTGTCAATAAAATAGCCTTCTGATTGGTTCAATTTTTAAAAAAGGACGCTTCTGATTGGTTAACGGAATATGAATTAAATTGTCATAGAAATAATTACTATTTGCTAAATATTGCCTTCAAAAACAAGTTAATTTCTGTTCAGGTCTGAAGAAATTCCACTTTTCCACCTAACACGATGGGACCTGAATAATTTTCAAATACCTAATGAAGAATGTGCAATTAGAAGCAAAAATCAAACACTATTGTGAATTTTAATTTTTTTTAGTTTAATACAAAGTTATTTTTAGTTATGTATAAGTTATTATTAAATCATTGATTTTACAATTTTATTTTTCAATGAAGAAAATTAAGTTATTATGTTAAACCGCTTCTTGATCCATTCACAGGAATGTTTGAATTAATTAAAGTGAACTCGTTGAGTCACTCACCACGATCAGAATCAACAGGGATCTTGTTGTTTTTATAATTTTTTCCAAAACTTCTTAATAATTTGTTTGTATTTGGTCCAAAAAGTTTTAGTAATTTTTTCAACCTCTAGTCAGTTCTCAAAAAAATTACCGAGTCAGTTAAATAATATAATTTGAATTTCTTAACCTTCGGTTAAATTTAACATTCATGAAGGAAGACCTAACTGCCATTTAAACTTTCCGTAATCCACCCCTAATTTACAGTTTAACGAAACCGTCACATGCGGTGGACGTGACGTTTATTACAACGCTTTCTAAAAATTCCAAGTAATGTTTATCAACATAAAAAAATTTCGTACACCATTAAAAAGTTATTTGTGTTTGATTAATACCCATAAAATTCCGTTGCATTCTTTTAGATGATGATAAAAGTTACCCAATTACAATTTAATTGTAGGAATTGTGTTTTATGAAACGACTATTCTTCGAACAACCTAAACGGTACCAACATAGCTTCTGGTTTTTAAATTTGTAACCTAACCCGTTAAACTTGGCCAAATAAAAAAGAAAAACGAATCTATTCATTTATTTCCTCCAGCTTCGTTTATGGATGCCCAGATAAAAATATTTTAACAGTGCTTACGTCACAGGAGAAAAAGAGTTGGCTAGTAAAGACAATATGGCAAAAAGAGACAACCTTACGCACATAAAATCAATTAGCATTGGAATTACTTTAGATAAAGTCATGCGATAATCTCTTGTAATAAACTTGTTAATTGCTAGTGAACCAATCAGGAGGCTTTATTGGTTCTTACGGTCCCTTATAATAAGACTGCAGTAAGCCAGTTCGCTTTCTGGTTCACTTAAATCAAGAACACGTTCAAGGAACACCGGCCCTGCTCTTAATGCAATAAATAGATAAGGTCTGTAAAATATAACCCCGCGGTCTGGTTTACTGATTACTACTGAAACAATCGGGCTCACTTCTGTCGGTTTGTCTACGCCTATTTGTGAAAAAGACCGAGTATACGATTTGAATGCGTTGGAAAAAGACGCAGATCACACGTAATTGAAAATTTTCTTACTTCATTTCATTAGTACCTACAGTAGAGTTTGCTCTCGACAAGAATGTATTGACTACCTGTTTTTGTTGTATGGACTTATCTAGGTATGTTCTGGTTTGTCAAGAGTTCATCATGACCGTTATTAATTACCTTTTTTTACCACATCAATAACACCAATGAATATAATGAATGGTTCGTGGTTATTCCTTCATTCCGGTTACGTCGAGGAAATTGTTTATTTTACATTTTAAAAAGCATTAGAAATTTTTACCATAGGAATGTTTTGTAATCGTACAGAAAACATTTTCATAACTTTTTACATGAATACACAGACATGAAGACAAACTAAAAACAAAATATGAGAAAAAGTTCCTATTAACGTGGGTCCGCTCATGCTTCGTTATCGAGATACAGGGTGTTGAAATTTTTTTTTTATATTCCGAAATGATTATTATTATTATTATTTTACAAATAATGTTCAAAATGACCGACATTAGCTTCAAGACAAGCTTCTATTCTTCGAACAAAATTTTGAGGCTAAAGGCGGTCATTATTCAAAAAACGGATTTGCAGAGTTATTTTTTTATTCGCATTTTTCATCTTTGAAGTGTGATTTACACGAAAACAGTTAATGGTAGGAAAAAATCTCAAGAGACCGTTTCAACCGTAAATTAGTTGAAAAATTTGAAAATTATGTCAAAAATAAAAAAACAGTGGCTTACCATTTTTTCCTCTAGAAATACCCGCATACGGACCTGTAGGTACGCCACTGGAGAAGGAAAAAACTGACTAATATGGACCACTTATAGCAAATGTACATACATACGTATTGCTTACTTTTTAAAATTTAATTCCTAGTCATTTCCGAATAAATGAAAAAAAGATCGATATTTTTTACAACTTTCAACTCCCTGTATCTCGGTCGAAGTATTTGCGGACCCACGTTAGTAGGAACCTTTCCTCTTATTTTCATGAAAGGAACATGCCCTTATCTGGATGCCATTTCTTTTTGGGACACCCTGTATAATTGGAACTGCATGTGCGACCAAAAAAAATTGAGGTTGCTAATGTTTTAATGCAGACAATAATAGATTTTTGGGGGCACTAATTTTCCGATTTTGTTTAAACCCCCTCTGCACAAAATATTAAAAATATTCATATAGGCCTGTAAGGAACCGAACCCCAAACTTTAGTATTAGTAGTGTTACGCCTCCGATATTTCCTGAAAAAAATGCAACTTTTTTTAATCGGTATTAATGTTTTATGATTTTTCTAGCGGTTTATTTTTTTATATAACGGTAATCTAAATCGGAAGATAAAATCTCATGTAATTTAGAAACTAAACTAATATTAAAAATTATTTGTCAAAATGAATAATGATATTATGAACAACTTTTATTGTAACTTTTTTTTAATTAACTGTACAGTTTAGAAAGTAATTAGGCTGGTAACGGAATTTTTTTTCTTTTGATATCAAAATTGTTTTTCTTATAATTTACCACACCGCCGATTTTATTGTAAATTGCATCTCTCCTACATGTTAAGTGCATTATATAAATAAATGCAGCAATCAAGTTATAACATATTTGCAATAAACTTTTATCACGCTGAGTTTACTGTCCAGCACTTTATAACACAAGTATTTTAGAATATAAAATTTTAAGGTCTTCATGGAGTTCGTAACAATGTTCGTGATATATTAATAAATTCTTTTGTTGATTAATTTTAAAATAATTGTAGACCATTTTACGTTAATTATAAAATTGACCTTGCGTACATTTAATTATAAGAACAAAAAGAAAAATAATTTGATTTTAACATGAAATATCAACATTTACTTAAAACAACACGTTAAATGTTTCTATTGTAGATAGAAAATTATAAATAACATTCGCAACGGAAAGGATCATTATTTTGTATGCGCACATAATTATTATATTATTAATCGCTTAAAGACCGCGAAGTAAAAGGAAGTCACACTAATTATTCGCTTTTAATAGCTAATAATGAATCATGGATGCAATGAATTGGAACCGACATTGACTTCAGGTTCGACCTTATGCTACTTATATGACGTTTTATTTTTTATATCCGACTACTTATTATTTATTATTGTATAGTAATTGTGATAAATGCTAATTGGATTAATTTCAAATTAATTTTATTTAGTACTCAAGCAAATACACAATCATTACGTTTGGATTATGCAATTTCTTTAGCAAGTGTTGCATTGTGTTTGTTACGTTTATTACTAATATTGCACACTTTATTATTTTTCCTGTCAGTATAATGCGTAAATCAGCGTTTCCCAACTACGCGATCAAGAAGGCTTAGGATTCTTCGTCAAATGAAAATAACTGAAATATTTCTTTCCTACCCCTAAAGACAGTTATTTATTTCTTTTAGAAATATGTGCCTTCGGTTTTTAATGGGATGCTGACGAAGGGGGGTGGAGCGGTGCAATACCAAAACCAACCTTCATCGCTCTCAGTCCAAGTTATAAATATTCATGACTTAATTTTCTTTGTTAAAAAAACGCTCTCAGGAAAAATAGTACAGGGAGCACATCACGAAAGTGTCTTTATAGGATTAATCCTGTAAAGTAACACTTTCTTGACTTGTTACGTAAACTATTTTTTTTTATTTAATATAACAAATGCCCATAAATTATTCCAGTAATTTATATTAAAATTCAAAAAATAATCTTGAGTGGTTCACTATTTAAGAAAAATTCTGTGATCTCCGGAATATCAGAAATCCATAAAATGTCATATTTTGGAAAGGGTGAGAACAAACAGTTTGGGAAACTCTGCGAATCTGATTAAATCTAGTTTATGTACACGTTTTTCAAAATTAACTTGAGTTTATAAAAATACGATGTTCAACCTTGCTAACTTGTTCCAATCAATATCTTATAAGAAGAAGTAAAAAAACATGGTATAAATTTTTCACGCTTACAGGTTTACACTATCGTGCCTTCCACAAGAGTGGCCTTGTTATTAAAATTAAAGCTCTCGTTCAAGCATAATTTTTTGTTTGTAATCTACAAGCGATTTATTGAAATCAAAATTAAGAATTATGGCAATAATATCGCTGCCTTTAACGTACCTACCTTTAAATTTATGATAGCAAAATAATTCTGGAAGTAAGACGGTGAATTTATTTCTTTAATGATCGCCATACTTTACACTGTTTGTCTGAAGAATATCACAGTCTAATAAAAGATACTCACGCAAGCTTCAATTAAGACTTTAATGTCTCTGATACGGGCTTGTTCTATGTAAATTAGAACTTGTAAGATTCGAGATTTATACATCTTTGTTTCGTCGGTTATCCCGTGCTAAAGCTACTTAGTCTGGCTTGTTTCAAATTGCATTTTAAATCCGACCTGTAAAATATTGTCTAAATGCTTTGTTATTCTGTTTAACACTTATTTGTTTTACCATTCCGGTTCTTCTTTGCAAACTCTTCATTCTTCTTGCTGTTGTACACATTTCAGTTAGTAAATTATTATCTTTGTTTATTTAACATTAATTTTTGACAACAAACGTGCAATACTACATTTCCAGAGCTTTCTCATTCCTCGAAAGGGGAAAACGTTCATAAAAAAAAATAATAATAAATCTCTTGTTGATATTTACGAACAAAACAATCACTATTGAATCTTTAATATTCAAAAAAACATTGCAAACCAGGAACGTACATTAAATTTCGATCAATCCCGTTTCTCTATCGTTGGTAGCGAATGATAATAAACAAAGATGATTCCGTGAGACGCAAGTAAAGCTCTGTCTAGTACAGGTAAAGTAGTTAGTATTTCATCAATAATAAATTAAACCGGCTCGTAGGATTGCGAAGACTTCTCTGAGTAAGATGTAAACTGTATCAGAACGGCTGCATAATCAAACAGCGGCCACTGCTTTATTTCGAATGTCACTGTCTGCTTCTTTATGACGCCACCAGACGCATAATCTGCACTCAGTTCTCAGGAACTGTCTGACGCCTGCAGTGATAAATAAACCCTTGCATTGGAACGTTGCCATACGGTATATAACCGGAGTTATTTAATATTCAGAATTCACATGGGGATGGCGCAGATACATCACAGTACGCGCTAAGTTGCCTGAAATGCATTCAGCAAACAACTTTTCAATATTTCAGAATCAAGAATTTTGTTCACTACCATATGGTTAGGAAAAATGCAGTAATTTATGACATACCCGTATTAGATGGGACCTAGGTAATATTTTTTGACGAAGAAGAACTTTTAAATTTTCCCTGAGGGCAAAAAGTTTCTTTCTAACAGTGGTTTGGAAATATCTTAAAAGTTCATAGTTATCCTTATCACATTGTTGCAACTTTACAAACGAACCTTGCTCCCGGGATACGCAGAAAAAAATAGACATGCCCCTTTTCCAACAAGGATAACTGTGCGTTCTAAAATCTAGGAGGCAAACTTGAAATAATGAAAGGCCACATAGGGTTCCATACAAAAGCGTTTCGCGTTACGTAGGTACATAGTACAGTATGTGATTGAAATCCACACGGTTTTAATATTTTTTTTAATATTTCGCGTCCTTTATATTTTCCTTTATAACCCCGCCTTCATTTGTTTGCTTATATGCTGTAATTAGTTTAACCTGTCCAGCACTTAATCCGCCTAAGGTACAACCTGTTTCGTCTTGCATATATTTTATTATTATTTGGCCCCTCATTTCTGCTTTACTTTACTGTTTAAAAAAAAAAATTACAAGAACCAAAGTAGGTACCTAACGTAATCAAACCAACAAAAAAAAAGCAGTAGGAATGTACACGAAATAAAACACTTTTCTCCAAGAGTGTGCCGAAATGACTTGTACAGGTGAGTCTTCTACCACCGATAAGAGTAATTGTGCACCCTTAGCTCGCTGCCATCAAATTTTAAACGAAGGCCATTTTTCGCTCGAATCTATGCAAGTGCTCTTGCCCATCCCTCCAAAATATTTTATTTCCAAAATTTTTCAATTTGTTCAAAATTTGTTACTGAACTTTTAAATGTTTTTTGTCTCTTCGTGATTACTAATAATTAGGAATCGTTAGAAAAAGCATTTCTATGAAGCAGAGCCTTGATTAGTACAAGAAGGTTCTGAAATTTTTACAACGCCTACTTGTATTGCTTTTCACGATATATTTCAGTAACGTGTAGGAAAGAGAAGACCTTATTTATGCGCGTGTTAATCTGAATCCGAATTTGAAAAATGAAGGTGTTGAAATATGTTATAGGACTGGACTGATTTTTTTATAATAACCTGAAACCTGTGTTTATTTTTCATAAATTATAGCTTGGCGATTTTTCATGGAGATCAGTGCCATAATGTCACTGAGAAATTAAGTAGTAGTTGTTTATAGGCCGCAAAAAAAACTATAACTCATAGCTGCTAACGAGGTAGACTTCCTTTTTTATCGCTGATCCTGAATCACAAATAAATGTGACAAGGTTCATGAATATTTTTATACTCACATAAATGCGATTGGAACAGAAGCTTTTAAACCATGTTCGACTTGTCATGGATTACTATTATGTTCTTTTACACCGTTCAAAGAGGGAAAGGCATCGATCAATTATTAAACATTTCTAAGAAGTTTTGTTTGAATTTCTATATTTACAAAAATTGATGATAAATCTAAAAGTGTTATCAACAAATCAAATACAGTCGAGAAACAGGGCGTAGTCTGAAAATTTATTTCATTATTATTGTATTACTAGATCGATTAAAAAAATATCAACAGAATGAGCATGGGAAAAGCGTATAAATGCAGATTTATCTGCCACCATTTAAAATGCAACACAAAAGATCTACACCGGCTCTACTGGAGTACGCGGTAACTAGCAGATCTACTGATTCAATTTGAGATAATATTTCATGTGCAAACAAGCTTACGATCGGACAGATACATTATATGCATTGTAATATTCATCCGCAGTGCTTTTATGAGCTTTTTATGTTTATTTATTAGTTATTCCTATGCGGGCAATTTTCTTCTTTCAAAAGATCCTGTTACAATTTTATCTTTGGTTACAAAAATCAGTAAAGATTCAGGATCTATCATAGAATTTGCTACACCTTAAAATTCTTGAAACAATTTAAGTTGTTTGTCGATTTTGGAATCTACAGTCTATGTTCCTTTTCAGCGTAATAGTCGTGACAGTTCGGTTATACCAAAACTTATGGTTGGTATCGTGTGCTGGAAATCTCGCTCTAATGAACTGAATAATAAATCGGTAGAACACCAATAAAGAACTAAATTTAAAATCATTAACATTTCTTTCCCACTCTTCAAATTGTTTTGTTTAAAATGACGCCTTCAAGAATTTAAAAAAATGTCTTGTTACTGTACCATTTTTTTCATTTAAAATCTAGCTCGGTTAATTGGTCTAAAGTTGAATGAAATCTAATGAGACAAATACAATTTGTCGTTCCGAGGACCATACAACGTCCTACCTGAATTAACAAAGCAAGTTTTATCATCCTGAAGCGATATAACTAAGTGGACCGAACCAAATAACAATATATCACTTTGCACTTGACCTGATAATTGGATTCGGGTTTTTTCTTGTTACTCCCCATAAAAGATTAATTGGCGTGAATTATAAAATAAGAAGACATTGATATGAGAATGTCATTACGTAAGCGTTTCGTTAAAGAAATTTTTATTTAGTTTGTTCATTCAAGAGCGTAACGTGGCAGTTAAATAACAATCGCCTTAGGTTTGCTACTGGCAGGTTATTAACAACACAGTTATTACTATAAGCTCATTATATAGTAAGAATTTTGATACGTATCTAAGCACAAGCAGAGCGTATCGTTTAAAAATGTTCTTCTGAATTTACAGAGGAGGATTGTAACAAGTTTAAAAAAAATACCGAATTCACAAATTAAAATGAATAGTTATAATGATCTGGTTCTGGCTTGATATCAGAAATGACATTTGAGAATGTCTTTACGGTGAACCGACCGTGGCATACCGCAGCACTTACAGTTCAATTACTACAATAACAGAAATCTTAAAAGGATTAGTTTTTAATAAAAAAAATTCTTGTCTCAGTTCAAAGACTAGAACTTTCAACCAGATTTACAATAATAATCTCAAGTTACTTTCTTTGTCTTTGTTTTACTTTAAAGGTTCAATTCGCATCATAAACTGATCAAGTCATAAAGTGCCTAAAGATAGGAATATCCTCTTGATACGTTTAAACCCAAAATTCCAGTACAGCGCGGGTTTTTGTTGCTCTCACCCTTGCCAAAATTGTGTTATACTGGGGGTGGTTCTAATTGCATGTTGATACAATAATAGTATGTGGGGTAATGCCAATTTTTATCCAAGGAAAAACCCCGAGCGAAACGTTTGTGAGACGCTAATATACACAAGGTAGATTATTTTTCGGAAGACTCTTTCTTGAAGTAGTGTATAATCAACTTACGATAACATTGCTGTATATATCAGTAACCATCATATCAGATGTTCTAGATTGAGATTCAGTATCAAATAGCAACCACTCATCTCAATACACTTGACCGCAGCAAAGAAAAAACTCGAGGTCTCTCAAGAGAATTCCATGATTACTCGTTCACATCGACACTTTTCATTAAAGCCCACATTCATTAATTTAGAGTTGAAGTTTATTTGACACTTTTAATAAATTTCCTCTCTTATTAAAATTCATATTTACTTAATAGAATTTATAAAATTAAAGTCGTGACTTGCATAGTTTATATCTGAAACCTTTCCGACACCAATAATCTCATCTCCACGGGTTAATTTATTTATACAAGTTTCCACTTAGTTCCGAATACATTTTTAAACTTTTCATAATGCTTTTAAATATCAGTTTAAGATCAGAAGAATTAATATTTCTCATGCATTTTTAATTTTCTATTCCAGCTTTAATTTAAAAAATTAACGTAAATTTAAAAAAATAGTTTGCTTAAAATAATTTAAATTTGTAATTTAGAAAATGAAGGAGGAATTTCAATGTTCATCTAAAAGTTCCACCTGTTTCTTGCTTTTTAATTTTTATTATTGAAAGGACGGTTGGTTGAATGGTTGTGTTTTTCATTCATACTCGTCAAGCGTTGAGAGTCTAAACATTGATGAGGTGTGAAAATGGCTAGAGAAAAATTTAGAGCTTCCGTAGTAGACGGACCGACAAGGTCTCCGACAGGGCAAAGATATAGAAGGTGTGCGTGCCTGAAACGAGATATAAAACAGGTAACCTACACAGCATCCACTAAAAGAGGCTATCGGAATGGTATAAAGACGGCCGACCGACATCACTCTCTCCGATAACACGCAAGAGATGTTAATTAAGAAATGAAGCTACCGGACGCTTAATGAGACGAAGAACAAATTAAAAATAAACCAGTTTACTTCGTTATTTCATTTACAATTAAACTACGGACGTTTATGGACTCGACTCCTTTCATCTTCATCTGCTAGCGAAATTCTTCTATTTCTAGTTTATTTTAATTTTTTATCCCGCTAATCTTACAAGAAAATCTTTTAGAAACGTTTAAGTGAGTCATTATTGTTATTCATGCATATTATTGGTAGCATAAATTTACCGTTTCATAAATTTTATAATCTTAAAAAACTTTTAGGCAATATTGGTAGGTTAGACAAGCGTGCGAATAAATTAGTAAAAGGTTTTTAATTTTTTTTACTAAAATTTTATTTTGGGTTTTCAAATTATTTTCTAAACTACTACGTATAATATTTTTAAACAATAAAAGAACATTTTTGAAATGGTGCCTATAATAATGAATAAAATTTTTTTATGAAAATAAGAGGAAAAGTTCCTATTAAAATGAGTCCGCAAATGCTTCGTTATCGAGGTACCTACAAGGTGTTGAAAGTTGTAAAAAATATCGATCTTTTTTTCATTTATTCGGAAAAGACTAGAAATTAAATTTTAAAAAGTAAGCAATACGTATGTATGTACATTTGGTATAAGTGGACCATAGTCAGTTTTTTCCTTCTCCAGTGGCGTAACTAGAGGTGGGTATGTGGATATTTCTTGAGGAAAAAATGGTACGCCACTGTTTTTTTTGTTTTTGACACAATTTTCAAATTTCTCAATTAATTTACGGTTGAAACAGTCTCTTGAGATTTTTTCCTACCATTAACCGTTTTCGTGTAAATCACACTTCAAAGATGAAAAATGCGAATAAAAAAATAACTCTGCAAATCCGTTTTTTGAATAATGACCGCCTTTAGCCTCAAAATTTTGTTCGAAGAATAGAAGCTTGTCTTGAAGCTAATGGCGGTCATTTTGAACATTATTTGTAAAATAATAATAATAATAATAATAACCTTTTCCGAATATATGAAAAAAAAATCAACACCTTGTATCTCGATAACTAAGCATTTGCGGACCCATGCTAATAGGAACTTTTCCTCTTATTTTCATGAAAAGTACATGCCCTTAACTGGATGCCGATTTTTTTAGGACACCCTGTATTATATATGTAATTATTATTTATAGAAGTTCAATTTCAAAACATTAAATGAGCAAAATTCCAGCACGTGGATTCCCTGTATAACTTTTTCCTATAAAATAATTTCTTGTAGTTTTTCAAAAATGTTGTGGTTCGAAGAATTTATAAATCAAAGGTTGCTGTAATAATAACTACAGGAAGATGGCTGGGAGTAAAACAACGTGGCCATATTAATTATGTGCGAGATGGGCGATATGTGCATTGTCATAGCCGGTAATCGAACGCGGTACCTTTACCATCTCGCTGAGCCGGAACGCTGCCTCACTGCCATGTAATTAAAAAGTAAACAAAAATAGTTCACCCCGATTATCAAGCAATTTCTCATAAAGAGTTGTTACCTTGCTTGGTATTACTACAAGATTTATGAACAGATTAGAATTGCTTTTTGTAGAAAACTTACACTCATTTTAAAACCATCATTAATTTTTTTTTGTTTATACAATAGTTTAACTGTATTTTAAACATTAATAGAACTGTCTCTCTAGGGAGGGGCTAAAATTAAAAAGGTCTAAGTTAATTAAACGAGCAACGGTAATTTTCCTCAAGAAATTCTTGCAAGAGTAGAATTTTACATTTTCTTTTATAGGTAATACTTAAATCCTTAAATATTTTGAAAGAATCTTAGTTTGAATCGAGTTAGTCTCGTGCAGTAAATGGCTTTTGTCGGTACTTTCTTTAAATATATCACTTTTTGTCAACTTATGTTCGGCCTGTTTGCAACAAAGAGCTCCCGTGCATGTTAATGGCAATTAATGGATAACAAAAACGAGAAGAATAGAATTTTTTGCCGACAAAAACAATGAGAAATAAATACATCTAAATATCCAACTTGGTAGCGCATTTAATCTCTGATTTAAATATTGTCTCCACTTGTCGTCGCCTTACCATAAGGGAATTACAAAAACTCGTTTGAAGAAGACTGTGCGCTAAGTACATTATATTCAAATGTAGGACCACCGGGTTGCTAACGTCACGTATCTATCACCGGGACCTGATTCGTTGTCGCTTTGTCCTATTTCGTCCTGAATACGATTTTTGGCTATAATGAAGAGGACACGTCTCGTATTTTTCGGAACGTCATTTATTAAGCCCACCATTAAATACGTGGGCTTATTAAGAAGTTACCTAATTTATTTTTTTTACCTGCATAGTTTCTTCCTTCTAATAATATTATATAATACATCATGCTCTATTAGAGACGCACGTTTTAATTAAAGACTATCATGTTCAGTTTGTTAAACATTCTGTAAAAATTTAGAATATTCATGCGGCTAATCATTTATTAAACTGGTTGAGTAATTATGGGAAAGGGAAAATTTGAAATTAATTTCTTTCAAAATTGATACCGTAATCGCGCATTACTTGGTTCTGAATTCTATTAAAATACTGAAAATAATTTTTGAGTCTCGCCAACTAAACAAAATTTATAAAAATTTCTATGAAAAAATGATACGCTACTCTCGTTAATAAATTCGGTAGAAATTAACTGAATTCTGCGAAAATAGGAAAAAGGTGAAAAATACAGGGTGAATCCGAAACGGCGCATTTCCTCTGGAATAGTTGTATAGCGGATCGTCAATGCAGCCTGGAAAAAATGTTAAAAAAAATTATATGCTGTTATTTTATAGTTATGAGCAAAGAACTAAATAGTATATTAAGTATTAAGAACGGTAAGGACATTTTACCGATCGAAGACAACAGTTTGGAGGAGGAGCGCAGCGACGACTCCAATTATTGTCTGAGATCGGTAGTCCTTAACGTTCGTGATGCTTATGACGTTTTTTGCGCTACTGATGCCCGATTGCACCGTCCTCACTTAAATTTTAAGCTAGCCTTAAACGGAGACTTAACTTAAAACGGATTGCACCGCGTACATAAATGTCCTAAGCTTCCCTTAAATTTAAGCCGCCGATGTCGGCCGCTTAAATTTTAAGGCTTCCTTAAAATAACGTGGCGCAAGCGTAATTTAGATTTTATGTGACAGCTACCGTGGTATCAACATAACCTAACTTTCTCTTCGAGTTTGTTTGTATTTATATATTATTAGTTACGTTTAGGTAAGTCTCGATACTGTATACGTTTTTTAATATCGTAAATGATATTTCTGATTTGGTATTTATGGCCTCTCACTCGTTTGCATATTCATAATAAACGTGAAGTTCGTTACTATTGGGCTAACCTAGTCCTATCACCTGTGTAACCAGACCTCATCATTTTAAGCGAGCCTGGCGGCGGTGCAATGCAATTCGATTTTAAGGGACACTTATATTTAAGCTCGCCTTAACTAAGGAACGCTTAAATGGCAAACGGTGCAATCGGGCATGAATCCGGTAAAAAGAATTTTTAATAAATTAATAATTATTACAGATTCAAATGCGATAATTGTCAGTCTCCGCATCACGTTGCCGTATTGTCGATTGATATATTGCGTTTCTATAGTAATCTGTAAACAGTTACCGCCATTGCAGTTTTTTGTGAAAATTATTTGGAGTTCCGTGCTAAAAATTAATGAAAATGATTCCGAAAACGAAATAGAAGAAGCTTGGAATGTGGGGTGTTCGGTTCTCATTCCTGATAAGTCTAGAGAGACGCTACGAAGGTACCTACAATCATTTTAAAAATTGGTGTACCAAGAAAAGTACAAATATTGATGAAAACTCTTTGCTGGCGTACTTTGTTACAAGAAATGAGAAATTAAAAGCTCCAGGATTTGTTTTAACTAACATTGGAAATTGCATTCATTTTATTTAACTAAACTGACATTTGTGACTGACATTAATTTATCAAATTACATGGCACATTCGTTTTGAGTAAATTTACTTATGCCCGATTGCACCGTTTGCCATTTAAGCGTTCCTTAGTTAAGGCGAGCTTAAATATAAGTGTCCCTTAAAATCGAATTGCATTGCACCGCCGCCAGGCTCGCTTAAAATGATGAGGTCTGGTTACACTGGTGATAGGACTAGGTTAGCCCAATAGTAACGAACTTCACGTTTATTATGAATATGCAAACGAGTGAGAGGACATAAATACCAAATCAGAAATATCATTTACGATATTAAAAAACGTATACAGTATCGAGACTTACCTAAACGTAACTAATAATATATAAATACAAACAAACTTGAAGATGAAGTTAGGTTATGTTGATACCACGGTAGCTGTCACATAAAATCTAAATTACGCATGCGCCACGTTATTTTAAGGAAGCCTTAAAATTTAAGCGGCCGACATCGGCGGCTTAAATTTAAGGGAAGCTTAGGACATTTATGTACGCGGTGCAATCCGTTTTAAGTTAAGTCTCCGTTTAAGGCTAGCTTAAAATTTAAGTGAGGACGGTGCAATCGGGCATTACCGTTCTAGAACCCCAAAGTATTTTACCGACGACTTTATCCTTAGCAACTAGTAAACATAACTTACTGTCTTGGAAACAGCCGCGGTAAACAATGAAATAGAGCACAGTAGCGCAAAAAAATACATTTGGCAACATGGATACAAAGGGTGGCTGGTAAATCTGTTTGCAACAAGTACATTGTTTACTGTTTCTATGGAAACCACAATAATGTATCATCACATCGTTGCCAAATACATTTTCCGAGACCTGGACGAAAAAAATTTTATTTTCAAAATTAAAATTATGAGTAACTCGATTTTATACGATATTTCGGACCCACCCTGTATATGATCAAAGAATTAAAGTTGAGTAGCACTGTTTACAAATTTGATCTAAAAAATAATTTATGAATCTTATGTAGCATTACTAGAACTTTATTGAGAACATTCTTGCAGCATTCCTGAAAAATCCTGAAAATTTTTATTTCGTTCTTGAAAATATTCAAGTAGCGATGTTTGAAAAATTTTTAAAAATGTGTTATTTTTGAATAGAATATTTACAAAAATTTCTATAAAATACTGATTACGTCTAAAATTTTCATAAAACAAAATGAAAAAAGTATCACTTTCGCAATTATGTACGCAGCAAGTTTCTTAACGACATTAAAAATTGACGCACGCTTCATTTATAACATTTTAATAACACTCTAATGAACAACCATAAATCAGAAGCAATAACAAATTAGCAGTAATATGGCGCTGCTTGGCTTAAAATTCAAAACTTTCTCATGGCTTCCAAGTTACCGTTTTTGAGACCCACGAAATTCCATTTTTTTTAATTGGCTGTATTGCAGGTTTCGTATGAGTAATAACCGTGCAGAAATACGCGGACGTGTATACATTATGCTGGAGCCACATGTAGAGATAATTGAAAAATCCGTCAATGTCATATGCGAACGGGAATTTATCACACTAATTACTCACCTACCTCGATTACGATTGGACACCTGATTTGCTACAAAACACCAAAACTCTTAAAATTCTTAAATTTTCAACCAATATTCTCCGTCAATCAAAACTCTCTTCTGCCTTAGACAACACATAATAAACAAAGAAATTTTGATTTATTTTCATATATTTTACTTAAATATTTACACAAAATTACAATATTTACAAAAATACAATGAAAAATTCACGAATGAACACATTTCCATAACCTAAGGGTCGTTAAAACAAAGCTCAACGTTTTCTTCCAATTTTTCAACTCTCGACTTGAATCAGCGGCCAAAAAAAGTTTACACACGTCTGCGTCTTCAAAACCTACACCTTTAAGCACCAATACATGTCTTCTTGAAATATACTCATCTGCTACATCTTCTATGGTATTCGTCAACTCCACAACTAATTTGTTTGTGTTCAAAACTTCTTCCCTGGGGTGATCCCAAAATTTCATAGCTGCTCCATTCAAACGACACCATTTTCGTTCCCATACTATACTACCTCCCCCTTGTTCCACTCCAATGACTAAAAACCCTGAATGGGTTAAATTTATAGAAATATAGGATAATTGCTTCAATGAACCAAATAAGGTGGTATTGTTTGGAATCGAAGTCAACAAAAACTTGTTATTGTGTACCAACTGATCCATTGTTACTTCTAAACTGCCACATAAAGTGAAGATGGGCGGAAGGATTTTGCTTTGCACGAACTTTCCGGAGTATAAATCTTTGTATTGAAGATTTTCTGACTCTCTGGGGTAAGAGGTTGTTTGCTGGAAGAGGAAAAAATAAATGAGTATCAAACAGAATTTTAATCTTTTATCTCTCTATCTCTCTCTCGAAATAAAACCAATTATATAATCGAAGAAATACTTACATTGAGGCAATTCAATTTCTGTAAACGACGACGTCTAGCACTCAGGTTATTTTGAATTTTTGTTTGGTATACATTGAGAGTAATCACAGCATTTGGATCAACATTTTCAAAAACGAAAGAATCCGTGAAATTGAGAAAATGGCAATGATTTCGTGGTATCAACTGAGAAGCTTGCAGGATGAATTCACACGAGCATGTAATAATGTACCAAAGCTCATATTCACGATGATCGTCAGAAAGGATCAAAGGAAATTCCAAATTTGTTATTGTTAGACGAACGGCATCATTTTTCTGTGGAAATTCTGATGGCCCTTCATCCTGAATTCTATGCGATTGATTTAATAAAAGATTCCTTTTTAAACCTGAAAAATGTTTTTTACTAAGAGATACACCAAAAGGAAGAGTCGGTAAGATCAAAAGTTGTAGAAATCTTACCGGCAAGCAATAAAATTCTTTCCGCTTCTAACTGTTCCCTCCCGCCAGTAAATTCTTTTACCCTGCGACATATTTCCACAGCTTTAGTTGCTTCCTGCATTATCCGGCACTGATTATGCACTTCTTCAAGATTTTCTGTTCCTGGGTCAACATCTCGAATCAAAGAATCATCCACAGATGCTTCTAGTTTATCCGGTGAAACTGTAGTAATACTCCTTGAAACCTGAAACGAATTAAATGTTATGGTACTATTTCCTATTTATTTTTTATCTTACCATATCTACCTCGGGGATATCAGAAGCATGATTTGAATTCCTAATAGTACATATCGTTCCAGACGCACTTGTAACATGTTCTGCTTCTTCAGCGACTGAGGCACCCTTGATATAAAGCTTGCTATTTAATCTCACAATACCACCCCCAACTGCTGCTTTAACTCGTGGCCAGTTTTTAGAAGATTTGCGTTCGTATAAATTTACAATAAATTTTTCCTCTTGCTCGTTTTTCCTTCGGGAAAGACTCGTGGATTCGCGAAAAATGGTTTCATGTTCACATGTCGTTAGAATCGGTTCAACTGTATGGACTAAATCTTCGCGAAGTTCAGATCCACCATGGATTTCCCTTAATTTTTTTATTACGTCTTCTTTGAAAAGCGCTTTATTTAGTATAGGGGCTTCTTTGTGGTTTTCGATGGTTGATGGAGTTGGAAATGTTTTCAAGATTGATTCAGGTTCTAATTCCTTATTTTCCTCTAGTATCGATGCATAATCCTCGTCTTTTGGTTCTGATTTTATTGCAAGTCCTGCACAGACTTGTTTTGGTTGTTCTTGTTCGTTTTCCTCCTGCCTTTTATCGTCGCGTCTTGATTTAACAAAATTATTGTTAGAAAGCTCTGTGGAAGTCACAAAACCCGTTTCAAAAAACTTTATTTGGTTACGGATTCTTTCCGGAAACTTATCATAGTTCCTTTCTGGAGTACTGAAAATTTTTTGTTCCTTCTGTTCTTCGCCAAGAATTAATTTTCTAGTTTTAAACGAAACTAAACTTTCGTTTGCAGGAGTATCTGGAAATTATTATTATATTAATTAAATGACCGCCCAGATTAAAAGATTTTGGTAGTAAATAATTTCAAATATTGCTTACCATTATCCCACTGCCTGTCTTCGCTAGAAGCACTTGTAATTCTGCGCAAGAATGCCTTTTCAGGCGATGATTGAAATTCAAACATCCACTGAAAAATAACATAAAATGAATGTTCCTATTCGCAAAATTAACAATAATGTGAAAAGGAAATTGTTTGTAATTACTTCCTAATTTTTTATAAAATTGGGAAATAAACTGTTAGGTTAGCACGTGACAATACCTCTCAGTCTAAAAAAATTTGAACGAAAAAAGTAACTAACTACCTACAAATAATATTATTATTAGAGTTGATTGTATATTATATTTATAACTGTAATACTCTTAAGTGCAAAAAGTGGGCTATTATTTACTAATTTTTAGTATAAAGTGACACTTTATTGCACTAATGCCAAATAAATCATGACATTCCTTAATGGAACATAAATAATAGTTATTTTTTATACAAGACGATAAAATTATATTTTATCGACAAGCGGAAAGTGTTAATACACGAGCGAGTGAATTAATTTTCGCGAGTCGATAATTAAATTTTATCGTCGTGTATAAAATTCTATTTTTTTCTATAGCAGATGTTAAAAAAATAAGAAAAATTTGTAAAAAAAGCAATTTAAAATTAGATTATATTAAACCCGAAAATCTCAGTAGCAAAGGTTTCCATTCGGTTTCCATGGAGTTTCCAGAAAATTAAACTACTTTATCTTTCCTTGCGGTTAAAGTGTTACTTTATCTACCCTTGCGGTTAAAGTAATACTTGATCAACTATTTTTAGTCGAACAAAGCACACTTTAACATCTGCTATAGAAAAAATATTTTTTATTATGCGAACGTAAAAAAATATTGTATGCAAACATTGCAAACCTGTGCAAAATGTGTTATTGCCTAACTCGACCTGCGGCCTCGTGAATCAATTTTTACAAATCGTGCAATAATCAGTCATCTTTTACACTTGTTGCATAAATAAAGAATACTAACAATCAAAATAAAGAGATCAACAAACAACTTACGGTTTTTATGGGCGATGTAAGGTTACGATATTGTGCGACTTGATAATTCATATTTCCAGGTATGGTGCAAACACTCTAATAACACTTCTCTAACAAACTAAGCACCCGCTAAACAATTCAGGAATAACTGATTTAAAGTAATTGCAACAGGATAGTGCAACGGTATTTAACCCCCACCCCCTTCTCGAGTTATTTATCCTGATTTCTCTTTTGGTATCTTAGCACCCTGATTAGATACTTAAGCGTAAAATGCGTACTAATGGGTAGGTCGAAATTTGCTTTTAAAAGCGGGTATAGAAGCATTTTAATCCTTTAAGTTAATTTCTAGAATTATTTAAAATTTTCCTTATTACAAAAACGAAAAGGACATTAAGATTTAAAAATTTAACTTCTAATTATTTTTAAAATGTTCTCGAAAAATATACTAATTAGTATTTGAGAATTATAGATGGCTGTGATTTGAGATTAGGGTATTGTTATTCTAAGCACAAAACTATAAAAATTTATAGTGTAGCAGAAAAGTCTACAGGAGGAGCTTTTCGCAGACGCGTCTCTTGCAGTCAATTTGCAGAAGAATAGAGGGATCCATAAACAAGAAGCAGGTGGTATTTCAGCATCAATCCACGAAAAAGGGAGCCCATACATCACGTCCTCGTTGAGGCGTATCGCAGTAGCTTCTTTAAAACAATGGCTTCTTGTAATGTGCGTTGACCTTGAAACCCAAAGAATTTTGCGACAAATCCATAAAGATGCGATGTATTTATCTGTTTCGTCTGCCCGGCAGACAGTCCGGTTTTTGACTGCTAAAGCTACTGCGAATGCGACGCGCCTCTTGAAAAACTGCTCGAGTTTGGAGCTTATGTGCCATCTTGTTTTTAAACCGTACAGATTCGACACTATGAAATATTTATGTTATGTGTCCGGATCTTATCTAGTCGCAAAAAGGGTTTGAGACACCATTAATTTAAAATTCTGTACGTGACTGCTTCGTTTCAATTTCTTTATCGTTAATATTTATATCTTTGCGTATTTAATATATCGTTCATCCACCTCGTCAACGAAAAAAAAAACTAGTTCAAAACTAGATCTCGAAATATACCACCAAAATATAAACACAACTTTTTATCTAATCCTCTGTTCAACAACGATCGTAACTTAGAACGGTAGCTATAACGTTCTAGATCATTAAAATTATAGATAAAACTTTGGGAATATTTTACATTTCATCACTAAAAAAACGAATTAAATTTAATCTGTTTCAATTATAATAAATATAAATAAGGGGTAACTTTACACTTACTACCCTTGCATTGAAATTTCCTTTGTGCTCTGGATTGCAGCAACACGAAACTGCTTTTTAATTTTACTGATACAGGCTTGTAAAGAGAAATTTATTTAGAATCTTATTCCGCAAAAATATGCAGAGTCTTCCATTTAAAAAACCAAAGTTGCATGATTTTCCAGAAAATAAGCAGGCCTTGGAAAAAACTTGTTTGCGCTATTTTATACACCAGGTGCTCTTAACTAAGTCTCTCCTCTAACTTTTTCCTGTATCTTTAATATTTCAGCAGATATAAGCTGGACAATGAAAAACCAGCCGCCCTGTATAGTTTGGGGGGTTCACATTTAAAATATCGAAGTTATGGGTTGAGGCATTTTTTAAGTAACAACCTGTATATTTATACATTTTCCACGCATGAAGAAAAAATAGAAAATAGTTCTAGGTATGTTATATTCAGAGCAAAAATAGCTTTTTGTGCTTCAATTAAATTAAACTAAATGGGAACTTGGTTCCCGAAACGCGTTTAGGCTTCCTAAATCCTAAACTTTTTGTGTTTAAGGGTTTTGTCAAATTTGTTAGCAAAATCAAACTCATTAAAAGTAACAATGCTCTATAGAAATATTGTGAAATACATTGTCACACCTTCTCATTTGACACCAAGAGTTTTGTGTTTTACTAACTTAATGCAAACAGTGCATAATAACTTGCTAATGATCCTTAAATGACTCAACCCTCTAAAGTTACCCACTTTTACTTTTAATCTTATCAGTGCTAAATATTCTTGCCTTCGAATGACCTCAACAGATTACGAAACTGCTAAGATATTTATTTAAAAATAAAGAGGAAAATTCCTAATTATTTACAGAAATTTTTCTAAATACAGGCTACCACGAAACTGCCTTCTATATCATAAAAATAAACATAATTTGCCTTTAAAAAGCCATAATAAAGAACATTTTGTATAATTATTAAAAAAGTTTAGTTATGTTATGTATTTTTTTATTCTAATTTTTTGGACGCAAACTCATTATTTTGAGAAAACTGAATTAATGAAAACTCTAAAAGTCATTAGACTTTAAGTTTAGTGCTCCTACTGATGATGGCAGCTTAGTTCCCGAAATCCGTATTTAGGATTTTTCTTAAATATTTCGCTGAATGAAATTTTCTGTTTATTTTTAGACACTATTAATTCAATTCAATCAACGGTATTATTATTTGCATATCGGATTCAGTAAAATATTATCACATTAGAACATATCCGAAACTAATCTAAGGCAACTTTATGCGAGTTTTATTCTACAATCTTAATAAATTCGCTTTGCCAGGATATGAATTAGTAATTAACCCAGAAGATATCCTGTGATTAAGTATTTGGGTGTTCAGGTTTCCTAGTGATCACGCGTGCTAATGATCAACGTACGTTATATTCTTGCGTGATTAATATCAGCAATAAAAAGAAAAAAAAACTTATCAAACATTGATTTTTTTCGAAACCCCTGCCATACAAATTTTTTCACAATAAATTAACTGAATGCATGTATTTTTTTGTAATATTTTGCCAAATTCCTTTAGATTTGTTATGTGTACTTCTCTATAACAACTACGTAATATTGCGTCCATTTTGTATTTGTTCATAAATAAATAGGAAATAATTTACCGCGTTACTTGGCAGCCTCTAATTTAGCATCAGGTTACTCTCTGTTAGCTAACCCATGGTCAATTCTTATGGAAACAAATCTTGTAACAATGGTATCCATGACAAGTGACGGTTAGTTAGCTGAACTGGGAGTTAAATCCGAATTTAAAGACCGCCGTTAAAATCTAGTTGTCATGGATACTAACATTGTTTCAAGAATTTTATTGTTTCCATGAGAATTGACCTTAGGTTAGCTAACAGGGAGTTAAACCCTAAACGGAATAAGAATTCAGGATTCGAGGAGTCTAAGCGCAAATTTTAATTCGAGGAGTCTAATCTGAACAAAAATCAAAAAATGTTTGTAATAAGCCTTTTTTTAAAAGTTGTAAGCCGTAAAATTCTTAAACCTCGGGTTAATTTGTTAATCCCCTTACTTTGTTAATTTTCCACTAAGTAAAATCTTTGAAATTTTCTTGTGTGCTAATGGATTTTTAACAGCTCTTAATATCGACAATACACATTCTTTGAGTTTACCCTTTTTACAGGACCTTTTATAGGAAGTTTTTTAAAATCATCCTTTTAAAATCCCCACTAAAGCATTTTTCGTTAAAATCTTCTTCGCAAGAACTATTTTCTCATCTACAGACTTTTTGTTCCTGTTGTCCTAGAATATCTTGGTAGATTTTAATGGAACTGTTTATTTCAAAAATTGTATTTTTAAACTTCCTTTTCCCTATAGAGGATTTACGGGTTTTCATTTTAGTGCCTCTTCTTTTTCCAGAGACAAACGAATTTTCTCTGTCCACTTCCTAATAGTATTCTCAATTTTTTTTAAATCTCTTTACGATATAACCTGTTGCTCTATATTTTCTAACTAAATTTCTTTTAGATCCTTGTTTAGTTAATTTAAATTTAATCCAGTTATATTCTAGTTAATTTTATCTTCCGGATTAGTTTAAGAATTTTAATGCAAAATACATTGCACTAATGTAATCGTTGAGTTAACCATATAACATTCTCGGAGTTATTCCAAGAAATTCAACTTTATTAATAAAATGTCACATGCTCCGGTAGTTATTTTATTCATATAATAATAAAATGAATCGTATAATGGACGATCTATCATAAATAATTAATCGACTCATGCATTATTGATCTTGAACCATATGATAAAACACGGAGCTCGTTAGCATTTAAAATAAAGAACGCGTTTTGCTTGTCCGACTAAAATAGTCCAACTTAATTGATAGGTTTTTGTTGACAGAAATCATCAAAAGTCTTGTTAAATTCGAAAGACCAGATTAACTTTTGATAATTATTACGATTCGAATCGTATATTCTTCTGGCGGTTAAACTCTTAACTGATTGTTTTTATTATTTCGTATACATTTCGGAATCTTGACAGCAATTTCGTGCAGTATTCAGGAAATTCATTTTTCCAATTAAATTATAAAATATAAGAAAAATAGTTATTTTTTATACAAGACCATAAATAGTTATTTTTTATACAAGACGATAAAATTATATTTTATTGACAAGCGGAAAGTGTTAATTCACGAGCGATGAAATCGCGAGTGAATTAATTTTCGCGAGTCGATAATTAAATTTTATCGTCGTGTATAAAATTCTATTTTTTTCTATAGCAGATGTTAAAAAAATAAGAAAAATTTGTAAAAAAAACAATTTAAAATTAGATTATATTAAACCCGAAAATCTCAGTAGCAAAGGTTTCCATTCGGTTTCCATGGAGTTTCCAGAAAATTAAAGTACTTTATCTATCCTTGCGGTTAAAGTGTTACTTTATCTACCCTTGCGGTTAAAGTAATACTTGATCAACTATTTTTAGTCGAACAAAGCACACTTTAACATCTGCTATAGAAAAAAATATATTCTTGTTTTATGTTTACAAAATAAATTTTTGTTTGTTTCAGGTGATAAACCACATGCATGTGATTTGTGTAATAAGAAGTTTGCACTAGCATGTAATTTAAGGGCCCACATGAAGACACATGAAGGTAAGAATTTTCCTCAATATAATATAAACCATAAATTGTATTTGCACGATTTCTTGTTCATGTAGACATTTTCCTGATTTATCTACATTTTATTTAATTAATTACTGTTCATAAAAGGTGTGATTAATGTTAGTTTACTTTGCAATTACACCGTTAAAGTAGCAAATATGACAATTTTTTTAGCGGCAAATTTAAAATTCAGTTGTAAATTATGTCCACACCTTTCCTGATGAATATTTTTTCCTCCTTTTCTCTACTACTTTACTATTTTAATATCTTTATCTAATAATGAATTACCTCATACCCGATGAGTAATAAATACACGTTACCATAGACTTTAATACCAATAAGAATGCATCTAGTTCTAAGAGCTCTCGTGTATGGAATTGCTAACTGGAATTTTAGATAGACAAACAATTATTTCAGAAGCAATAAATTTCACAAGACTACATCTAATAAATCTTATAAACAGCTATGTAACAAGCTTTGATTGCTTTAAAAATACAATATGGTATAATATGGATATCCTGTTTTGTTATTAATATCGAACTGGTTAAGTTTCCGGCATTAAGAACAGGAAACATCAACTTTTTCCTTTTCAAGGGGGGGATTAAAACAAAGTCTTCGCGCCTTGTTCTGAATTTTATAAATTACGGATACTGCTTTAAATATTTTTGTAATAAATTGCATTCACATACTTTGGTATGAAATAAATCCAGATAAAAGTGGTAAATGTTATACAGGGTGTAAATTTTAATTTGGGACACTAAAAGCCATCAAGGTTTAAAAAATAGTTTATTTATTTATAAGTACATAAAATATTTATGCAAAAAGTATACAGGGTGTAACACAACTTATCCGAAAAATTTAACCATATATGCACTTTTAAATAAGAAATCGATTTGTTAAAAAATTTTTTAATGAAAGTCCAACAGAAAACGAGATAAAAATTGTTAAAGTTACAAATTAATGAAAATGTTAAAATAACATTTTCTACAATAAATTTTTATCGCGTTTTGTGTTGGACTTTTATTAAAAAAAATTTTAACAAATCGATTTCTTATTTAAAAGTGCATATATGGTTAAATTTTTTCGGATAAGTTGTGTTTTTTTTTTCATTAATTTGTAACTTTAACAATTTTTATCTAGTTTTCTGTTGGACTTTTATTAAAAAAAATTTTAACAAATCGATTTCTTATTTAAAAGTGCATATATGGTTAAATTTTTTCGGATAAGTTGTGTTACACCCTGTATAAAGCTTGACCACACGAGCCGAAGGCAAGAAAAAAAATCAAATACAAAAAATAAAAAACGTTAAGCTCTATAGGTTGTCTTTTCCCCAGTTTAACGCGACCTTCCAATATTTCTTTAAAAAATTCTTTCATGGCTTATAACTATTATTATAAGAAAATTTAGTAAATTCCGAATAAAATCTAAAATGTATTATAATAGTAATAAACTAAAAGGGTCGACCGCTAAATTTGTCGAAATTTGAATCGCAGGTAGCAGATTTGATGCTCCTTCCCATAATTCCCAAAAAATTCCCAGCGACCACAAAATCTTAAGTTAACTATAATGCCTCAACAATACCACACTGTAAATTAAATGACACTAGAAGTACTATAATTCGTGTTTGTTCTCTACAATTACAGCGGGTAGACATGTGGTTAGGTCAAAATAATTTTGGTAGAGTCTAGTCAGGCTGCATTAGCTCGGTCTATAATTCAAGCCCCCGGGACTCCCGCTTCGAATTCGGCCAATTTATATTGCATTAGCACACGGCTATTTGAAATTATAATAGGCAGAATGACTCTACCCTAGGTCCCCAAAATTATATTGCCTATGGTTGTACTATAAACTTTAATGCATGAAATGATTATATTATTATACAAGCATGTGTGGGTTAGGTCAAGTACAAAAAATTCTTTAATACGGAACTGTATGAAAATTTTGTAATGTTATCAAGGTTTTATGATTTATTTTAGGAACATGTTGAATAACAAAAAGGAAGTTAATGTAACATTTTCATAGACAAATAGGTAGCCATCAACAAAACATTTCAAGCAAAGGCGTTGAAATAAATTTAAAAGCGCGGTCGTGGTCCTGCGGATGAGGATTCGCATGAGTGTTAGATCTCCCTCGTCGTAGCCAGGACTTTTTCAAAATGCTAGAAGAACGGGGGGGGGTTCAACTCGTTAATGTAGTTGGGAGGGGAGGGGGCATTTGAAGTGTGGGGCACTAATCAAATTTTCCTTATAGTCCAGGACCTAGCGGTATATTTTAAGACTAATTTCTATCAAGCTGAAATTTTTTTTATGAGCTGGTATGGTTATGTCTGCCAAATGTAGGTGGTCGGCAAAATAGGACCGCGGGACATAAAGCGCCCAGATTTTTTTGTTTTTAATTATTTTTTGATGAAATTTACAAACTTCAATCAAGCTAATTCCTATTTTGCTCGTTATTTAAGACATTCCGACAACAAAAAATTAACTGTCCGGCATAAGAGTCGGAACTGAATCAGTGTCTGCCGTTTGGGGTTCGTATTGTTTTTAAGACATTTGACTTATTACCATCAATCTGATTTTTTTTTAATAACTATATACTAATTTAACAAACACAAAAATCACCTTGTCCGACAATTTGAGCGGGACAGAAGCACTCTCTGACGTCCTGGATTGGTTAGTTGGCCAATTTTTTTTCTTATCGCTCTATGTCCCGCGGTCCTATTTTGCCGACCACCTACATTTGGCAGACATAACCATACCAGCTCATAAAAAAAATTTCAGCTTGATAGAAATTAGTCTTAAAATATACCGCTAGCTCCTGGACTATTATTCCCCTATCCCGTTTATTTTCCATGCGAATTTCCCAATCAGTGGCGCAGCGAGGGGGGGTTTTAGAGGTTAAACCCCCCCCCAGACCTAGTTAGATCTAAAAATGTTAATCTTATCTTGGTAAAAAAAATTCATCTTGGCAACAGCGTTACCCAATTGTTCTATAATATATTTTCGTTTTTTAATATTCTTCTTAATTTTTTTAAAAACCCCCCCTAATACAGAATTCTGGCTGCGCCACTGTTCCCAATCATCGCGGTGACCATTCTGGGCACCTATTCTCGAACTTGCACGAAAAAATTTGCAGGCAATAAATTTTAATTTATTATTCTTAACCGTTTTTATAATTCCAAGTAGTACGTTACATCAAAAAATTGTTTAATACAAAGGTGTTTACTTTGATTACCCTAGACTAATTAAATTTTACCTCTTAATTAGAACAATGTTTAACTTTCAAAAAAAACTGGTAGATACAAAATATAAATTTCAATTCTTAAATCGCAGGTGATCCACAAGAAGAGTGCGGCAGGTGCGGTAAGATGTACCTAAGTGGAGGTGCACCAGGTGTATGTCCTTCCTGTAAAGCCCAAAACAATAAAGCTCATCCGGACTCGGCGGAAGATTCCTGCGGAACCCATACTGAAGATAGTAATGGTACTCCGGAATAAAAAAACACGGTACCTTTATGTTATTTTGTGTTATGTTGGCCATTTGTTGTTATTGTTGTCTTTTATAATAATTAGAAGTTTTATTTGTTTTGGAACTTTTGCATGGATTTGTGTGGGAAATTAATTTTTAAAAAACCTTTTCGTTGAAAGAAGAAATTAATTTTTCCGGTGAAGTTTAAGGTACAATCCCCCCTATAGTGGTTCAAAAACTTACTCTTATAGTACAATGTAATTATAAACAAGGAAGAGGCTAGAAAATTATTCAAAAAAAAAAAAATTAAAGGACGATATTTTAACGTGATCTCTCTAGCTACAAAACCAAATCAAATTAAATAATTTTCTATATTGATTGTGGTTATGGAACATCAGCAATAATATTATTTTTAATTGCCAGACCGCTTATCATATTATAATTTACTATGTGTAAGATTATGCGGTCCAAAATTGCGATAGATATCTCTCAGCCTTTTATAGCCTTGCATAATATAATAAGTGTACAAAATATATCCGTACTTAAAGTGTTTTTTTTATGTTATAGTCTTAAAGAAGTGCTTATGTAGTAATAAATGACTATCATCTACTGCTATTAAAATATCCGTCCATATTTTTATGTAGGTATGTAATTATAGTGTACATTAGACAGGAGTTTTCACGCCATTTTAGTGCCGCTAAGGTGTAACAAAATTTTAATAGAATTAGTAATATAAGACAGAATGTATTTATAAAATATTTATTTGTTTATTTTAATAAGTAGGTGTGTGTAGGTACTTGTAAATTTAGTTTCTTTTATGATTTCCTTTATTTTTCTTCAAGCTTTTTTCTTGGTAATTTTTTAAGCAAATCCTACAACAAATATTTCATTTTAAAATTAGGAAACAAACATATTTTCGTTGCAACGTCTTTCAAAAAAATTACTTCTACTTCTTTTCGTCCTCCGCAAATAAACTTAATTGTGTAGTCAGAATTATTAATTAAATTGGAGAGGTTTAAACGGCGATTTATTAAGCGTTACAAAATTCTAGCCTATTTGTTATACATGACTTATAATTCATCTAAAACGTTCTGTCGTTTTTTTATACGGTACTTTTTTATACGGTTTTTTTATTCTAACATCAATTAATTGACACGATATTCATAGGCGATAATAATTATAACGGGGTATAAGTGAGGTACACGGGCTAATCTGACGACCGTGACAGGATTGGATTGACATATCGGACCGACATCGTCTCCCAATTAAAACCTGTGAACATGTGAGTGCGTGTGTTTTAATGCTATAAGTCAAATTGAGTGGGAGGTTCTTTAAATACCCTTGGACACTATTTTATATGAGCGGTTCGTAGAAGTCCAGAGTCAGATGGGCAAACTCACGGTACATTGTTGCAATTTGCCCCAAAAAGTATAGAATGCAGAAAATTCCCCTAAATGTTTCCAAACTGAGGAACAGGGCCATGGAGAATCAAACTCTTTTTGTCAAACCCGATAAAAAAAACCCAAGTTCTTCCAATCGTAGGTACTTACTCATTCGGTGCTACAGTCACGGTCTCTGTGGCGTTAAAAGTTAAATCGCGACATTTTCACAATTTTCGCGAAAACGTGCTTCTATTTTTCAGTATTTTATTTCTGTTTGGCGTGTTGCACTTTAGAAATGTGTCGAACGAAAGGATCTAAATTTTAAGATAACGTTTTTCATAAATTTTTATCCAATTCGGTGTGACCATGATTTCAATCTCTATCTACAGTACCTACTATCTTGTGGTCTTAGAACAACGCGACGTCGTATAGCGCAGTCCTAGAAGTAGTAGCAGATGGTTGATGGACGACCCGATGCCACAGTCGCGGTCTATGTTGCATCACAAAGCGCCATTAGCAGCTTCGCGATTGTCGGCCTAAATTTTCGAAATTTTCTTTTAGCCTTCTTTAAAGCATCCAGCAAAATATTCTGTATGCAAATTCAGATCGCGATTATAATAGATGGACCATCCAACGTCACAGTCGTGGTCTGTGTTGCGTCATAAGGCGCTATGTGTCCTAAAATTTGAATCCAGCAAAATGTCTTATGGTGGCACAATGGCCCATTCATACGATTTCTTTTCCAATTCCAGCGAATTTTTTCCGACGTTTTAGGTCTGTTTTAACCATTCAACAAAATATCCTAGACTTGCTTCAAATAAACGTTCGTACAGAAACGAGAATTGTACGTCTACCGTATATGGAATGTTTTTTTACAAACTCATGCATCTATTGACCAAAAATCGATGGGACTTCTTCATTAATAAATTTTTTCTCTTCTAGAATAATTAAACCCAAAATTCCATAGGTTTTAAAGAAAATACTTACTACCTACCATTCCATCCAGACGATCTTTCAAACTATAGCTTGTTGGGAATAATTTTATCATCTCCCGCTCTATACATTCGAGGTCCGAACTAATTTATATTTGTGATAAATCTTCCGAAGGCGTGTTTTTTTGTATTTAATAATAATCTGATGGATTTGCCGGTCTGGTACTGCACTAAACTAACGTATAGTGACATATCCGACATGACAGCCGACAATGCCTCTCTCTTCCATCCTTTGATGGATCAGCCTAAACATCTATTTTACGGATCTAAAACCCTTTTAAATTTTATATCAATTAATATCGGTATAGCAGCTTGAAACACATATGAAACTTAAAACAGTTTTAAAAATTTTTAATACGAATTTGATTTTATAAATCTTTATTATTTTGATCTTTCGAAGTAAATTAATTTACGTTTATGCATTAATTAGAAAATTGGTTCCACCGTATGAAATTAGGTACAATATTATACTAGTAATAATCTTTATCCACAACCGGACGTAATGGGAGCTTTTCTGTCTGGATTAGCGAGCGCAAAGTGCATCATTCTAGCCCTAAGGCGATAAAGTTGTTTTACATCGTTGTCAGAAAAATATCTAATTTCTTGATATTATTTAATAAAAATTAAATTATTTTTTTAGTATCTACCTCTTTTTAAATATTTCTGGATGTGGATAAAATTTTATATACAGGCTGTTACATAAAAAAGGCTTCAAGCTTGAGGCGTCTTTTAGGTCAGTCTGCGATAGTCTCTGGCGCAAACGGTTTGTTCCAGCCCTCGTGTGGCTCCATTCGCGAACTTAAAACAACCCTTATTTACGCCCTTGATAATTTGATATTAAATAAACAGTACCTATGAATATTATTTCTTTTAAATTAAAAGTTGTTCAGAACTGAAACATTTTTTTCGAAGTGTACCTTCTTAGCTGTTATCTATTTATATCTACTAGGTACTTTCTTTTTGTGTAAATACATTAATGACGTCTTGTATTTTATAACTACAATGAAACTTGTATAATTCATACTAACCCACCATAAAATAGTTTTGTAATTGCATATAAATACAGTAGAAAATATTTACTGTTCTCAGAGATGTAACAATTTGTAAGTTTCAGGACTTACAAGTTATTTGTTATTTCTTTGAAGTAATTTATAGAAAAAAAAAATACTCAATGGTTTTTTTTAGATAAAATATATCGCTCAAAACTCATTAATTATTAAAATAACCACTTAGTTGTAAGGATAAAACCTGTATATAAGTGATCTTAATTAATTTTATGTTTTGTTTTAAATGTATTAAGGGTTTAGTATTTATCTAGTCAATTTTATATATTTTTTTCTCATACTATGCCACCGTATTACTTATACAAATAAATAACAGTTGCTTTTTTGTAACTAGCCTTATCTTATTATTGTTCCCCAGCGTGATGTGTTTTGCTCTATTCTTCGAAGAAACAGGATGCTTTAAACTAGTAATTTAAAGTGTAGTGTTGCCTGCGGCCCTTAATAATTGCTTTTGGATTTAAATACAAGAGGTTGAGATATACAATCTCGCACCGTACGTTACCTTGTGGGTAAAAGGATGTTACACAACACAATAGCCATAGAGAGGCTACTACTACCTACCATAGAAACTTTTCTACTTCCAGAACTGAAAACCTGAAACACATTAATAAGATATCATATATTGACAAGCAAGAACCATTAGTATGATTTAGGGTGTGGCTTTTCTTGACAGACGAAAATGGATCTACATATTGTTATGTTAATCAGATGGTAATAAAATAACTAATTATCTTTTGGTTCGGGGAATGCTTTGTTTTACCACTGTTTAGATTGTTATCTTTACAGAGTGATAGCTAAATGTCTTTTAGTTATTTTGTGGTCCTCTGTGATTAATGGTGCTTTCTTATTGAACTGTAATGAATTCTATGATTTTTAACTTCTAATTATAAGGAAAATTTCTAGTTGTTCTTTATTAAATAAATCCGCGCTGCAATTAGATTTTTGTTTAATTAGCTTTTCATAAAATTGATAAATGATTCTAAGTTAACAACCCTAAACTGTTTTCATAACGAAACTTGCCCTTGCCCTGGCGTTGCCTGTGCTGTGTCCGTGCGTTGCCTGTGTCTCGCACTATGTTTTTGGTTTAAAAGCATGGTATACTACTCAAAAGCTCGTAATGTCGAGGTCTGGGGTTCGAATTCTTAAGATATTTGTTGTGTTTGTACTTATTTACAAAACTCTTTTAATAGGAAATCTCGAAGACTCTGAAAAAATAAGGTCTTGGGTTGTTTGGGGGACTAACCGTCTTTGAGAGACTCTGAAGCTCCGGACGACCCTAAGATCACGTGTACACTGGAGGACTACAGAAACTTCAATTTCGAGGAACCCCAGATGATCTTTGAGAAAGTTCGAAGTTCTATAACTTGGAGGCGGAGGTGGCTTTTGCAAACTTAACACGTGAATTTGCGAAACCTATGATCTTTCAGAACTTTACGGATTTCAGGGGTCTTTAGAGATCAAAGGAAGAGACTAGGATATTTCGAAAACTCCGTCTTGAGGGTTCTTAGAGGAATTTGGAGACGCTACACTATGGAGAAACTCTGAAGTAATCTACTCTCCTGGACAGCTATTACGAGACTCTGTACTAATAGGTACACAAAATCTGGGTCTTTGGGAAAAATCTATGAACTATAAAGTTCTGGAAGACTGCGTAGCTTCTGAAATTAGGGTTCTTTTGTAGGATTCCGAAGCTTTAAGAGATTCTGAAACAATTTTGCCTGCTGAAACTCTGAACTTGGGATGTGTAAGCCTCATTAAGAGACCCTGATGGTGACTACGTGAACCTTAACGAATTCCATAAGTTTCAGTCTTTCAGAAACTCGAAACCTTAAGATCTACGAACTTTAGAAGATTGTTTGAATTTTAGATCTGCAACACTTTAGAGCTATGGAAGCCTCTGTGAAGTACGGAGACTCCTGAAACCGTTACATACATGAGATATCTTAAAGAACTCTGAACGTAAGTGATTTCTATATTTTTTTATCATAATCCAAGCCCACCTATTTTTTTTAATCAAAAAAGACAGACAGTGATTGAAATTGTTCCAAATTAGAATTTCTTCAAAAATGATTTTGATATTTATGACATATATACGGAAATACTAAAAAGAAATGGGTTTTGATCCTGTATTATCTAATTCCATTCTGAAATAGTACAGAAAGTTGTTAAAATTGTGTTAAGAATTTAAGTTTTGGTATATTTATTCAATGGGATATCTTTGAACAAATGAAAATTTATTATTCACCGTCACTGTCAGTGTAAACAAGAAGTTAACCTTTAAACTCTTGTCAAGTGCGAATTGGTATCAATTAAATTATTATTACGATTAGTTTCTAACAGTGCAGTTTAATTTTTTTAGTACAAGTAAGTTACAATGGTTCTTTCAAAGCCACTTTACACCTTCCTAGGATTTTATTTCGAGCAACTTTTTAACCATCCTCTTCGAACTAAAGCAATCAGTTGGTAAGTTTTCCCTTTTCATTCTAAACTTGTTAATAATTGTTATATAACATTATTTCAGCTGTGTTATTGCTTCTGCCGGCAATCTTGCCTCACAATACATAGCGGGGAACAAAGAAATTGCTCAAAATAGTCTTATAGCATATGGTTTGTATGGGTACGTATTTTACAAGAATATTCGTCTAATTTATTATTACATTGATGTATCTTTTATAGGCTCCTTTTTGGAGGTACATTCCCACATTACTTTTATATGTGGTTAGAGAGATTGGTACCTGAAGATGCATCATTAGTTATTGTAAAAAAATTAATTTTGGAACGCCTTGTCTATTCACCGATTTACAATGCATTCACTTTATATATGGTTGCAAGATTCGAAGGAAAGGATCATAAAACTGCCTTAAAACAACTGGAGGCACTATATTGGCCTGTTTTGAAATCCAGTTGGAAATATTTGACTGTGATTCAATTTTTGAACCTTAGTTTTGTACCTCCAATGGTAAGTAACATTTTTTTTCACATAAAATACAGTGTGTTTGACTGTACACACGCCAACATTTAGTATGGCTATGTTTGGGGATCCAAAAATTAAGGAGTAAATCGGGAAAAACATTTCAAGATCAAATAAAAAATTTATGATTTCTTAAATGTATCACCCCCTAAATTTTTACTGTGTTCCTATCATTGTAAAAAAAATTAATATTTACTAGGAAATTAAAAAATATACAGGGTCATGGTGTTATATTTAAAAAATAAAAATTCTTTGTAACTTTGTTATTTGATCTTCCAAAAACAATGACAGTAAGTAGTAAGGAAGCAAAATTATTTTCTTATCTTATCTCAACAATTTCGTAATTTAGTTAAAAATATTTTTATTTAAATTATTCTGTTTATCTACGTCAGATGATAAAAAAAATAATAAATAACTTTCTTTGTACTTCAGATGCGTGTCCTTATAGTAAATCTTGTTGGTTTCTTTTGGACAATTTATATTGCAAATAAAAGAAGACAACAACAACTAAAAGCAAAGTAACTGAGCTTAATATTTTGGACTGGATTGTGTCAATCAACATTCCATTTAATTATCTTCTGTTAAGTATTTTAAATAATTAAGACTTTATAAAATGGGTGGTTGTTACAGGGTTTATTAATATTTGTATATTTAATAAAAAAAATTAAGAGGGAAGAATATGTTTAATATTTTCCTTGAAATGCATGTTTGGATCTACAAAATTATGTGATAACTATCTTATCAATAGAAGTTTATTACATAATTGAATAAATTCCAATGAAGTTGCCTAATTGTTGAATTTTATTTATCTACCCATTGTTAACATTGTTTGCCATTTATTCAATGGCAATTTATTTATCTATGTATAAACATGTCCTTATTTAACCTTCATCGCTACCTACTTAGTACTTTAGCTTCTTCTATTGATTGGTCGTTTTTCCATATTCATTTTTTGGTTGATTGGGATAATCGAGATGATTACGTAATTGCTTATTGATTGATTGAGCAAAAAAACATCCCTCATCCCCTTCCATCTGAACAACAAAATTCAGAAAGTTTTCACAAAAAACTCCTATGAGTTAAGGAGAATAAAGCTGGCCATGTTTTAATTTAATTTTGCCTTTTTATACAGAATAGGTCCTAAAGTCTAGTCTTTAAGGCCTTTACTTTGTTATTTTTTTGTTAAAATCAACATAGGATACGGAAAGAGTTTTCTTTTCTGTTTTCTAAGAAGGGTAATAAATAATTATTGGTAGTTTTTCAATGTTTATTTTAGTAAAAACGGTGTCGCATCCTGTATATTTATTTTATTTTTATTTTTGAATGCGCCATCTGTTGATACTACCTCGAATTGTTCGTACAAATTGTGTTATTTCGTGAAATTCTTTATGTTCAGTTGATAAGAAAGGTGTCTTCCTTATCGACTTACAGCCGTGTCTAAATTCATGCCTGCCTTAAAATAATAAAATTAAAACAAATGTCTGCTTTTAATGGTTTTCTCATGTAAAAGTAAATATTGTTAATTAGAATGAAATTTAAAATTACAAAAATCCGATTACGGGAAGATAAAGTCTTGATTTTTGGAGATATTGTTTGGTATATTCACGGCGGTGTGTACTAAGCCACAACCAACTTTGACGATAATGTCAGCTGTCATAATAAAAAAATGTGTTTAAAATTATTCATTTGTATGGAATTTTAAAGCAAGCAAGATGTTGATAGATCAAAAACACATCGTATGGCGGTGTATAAATTGTTTTTCTGGTAAGGTAAGTTGTTAAAATGTGAATCTCATGGGTGATTTTGTAGTTTAGTGCACCCATAAAATAAGTGCACCAAATATTTCGTGTTACAGCTAGCCCTTCAAACAAATTTGGAATATCCTTTTTATGTAAGATATTGTTATGGATTAAGATATAATTTTGAGCTCTTTACGTAAACAAGTAACTGGGGCTCATAACTACATTATCATTTATATCTTGTGAGGGTAGTTTACTAAATTAAAGGAATTGTTTCCTTCGTCTTCTTAAAGCGGGTTTAAAAAGTTAAAAAGATGAATAACAACCAGGGAATTGTGTTTGTATTACAGAATTTATGATAACTGTGTTAAATCATTTTTATCTACCCTACGAGGGTTTCTGTTTCATTGTGTAAGTTTGTTATTATATGCTTTTATTAACATTTTTTGAGTTTACAGGGTTTGCTGCTTCTACCAGGTACGAGATGGTGTGAAAACAAATCATCCTAGGGTCTTCCATAGTAGAATTGAACTTCAAGCAATAAACTCCTGAAAATACAGTATCTCGAATGGTTTTAGCAACATCTTACGGGCTTGACGGGAATAACAATAAAAGATTGTTTTCTATTATGAAGGTAAATTATAATTTTAACTCATTGCAGGATACTTCCTATTTGAATTTTACTATTTATTTAAGATTTAAAAAATTTACGCAAAGGCCCAGCTACCGATTTAGACATTTACTTAAAAAAAGTTCCTATCAAGAACCTCCCTTTTACTTTATATATTTATAATATATAATAGTAGCCTCTAGATGGACAGGACAATTACTACCCTCCCCTAGCTTAACCCCCTTCCGCTATAATGCATGTTTTTTGTATTTTCTCGGCCTTTGAAATATTTTCACAACTCGTTTCTGTTTTATTATGACCTACAACTGTTCCTGAATGTGTTTGGATGCAATTAGTTCCATTACGATGAGATGTGTGTCCGAATAAGAATTACACATGCACTTAAAAATGAGCTACGCTTCTCTTTGGAAAATCTTTCTCTAATACTTTTTTGTTAGTCCTTTAAAGGACTGGTTTGGTTGCAGCCCTAAATAGGACCCTTTCTCCCTCAGGACGATCTTCAAGGAGGTACAGGGAGGCATGACTTCCCAGTGCGGCAGCAAGGACCAAAATACAACAAACATCTCTTGCACCCTGAAACTAAATATAATAAAATTGTAAATTTTACCTGTCGTAATAATTATTGTGCATATATTATAAAATAATAAATAAAATCTGTTTATTCAGTGTTATATCTTTGTTTGGGACTGCAAACTATATATGGACCACATTTTAAGTGACTTAGATTGTGACCAAGTTGGCGGGCCGAGGTGTACATTAGAATGTAACCGTATGGGCGGAAGCAAAATGTAACTTAGACTGTGACCGTGTGGGCGGAAGAAAAATATAACTTAGACTGTGACCGTGTCGGCGGTTTTGCGGGGAGCGTTTAGACTGTGACCAAGTTGGCGGGACGAGCTGTACATTAGAATGTGACCGTGTCGGCGGAAGAAAAATTTAACTTAGACTGTAACCGTGTGGGCGGTTTTGCGGGGAGCGTTTAGACTGTGACCAAGTTGGCGGGCCGAGGTGTACATTAGAATGTGACCGTGCGGGCGGAAGAAAAATTTAACTTAGACTGTGACCGTGTGGGCGGTTTTGCGGGGAGCGTTTAGACTGTGACCAAGTTGGCGGGCCGAGCTGTACATTAGAATGTGACCGTGTCGGCGGAAGAAAAATTTAACTTAGACTGTAACCGTGTGGGCGGTTTTGCGGGGAGCGTTTAGACTGTGACCAAGTTGGCGGGCCGAAGTGTACATTAGAATGTGACCGTGTGGGCGGAAGAAATATTTAACTTAGACTGTGACCGTGTGGGCGGTTTTGCGGGGAGCGTTTAGACTGTGACCAAGTTGGCGGGCCGAGGTGTACATTAGAATGTGACCGTGTCGGCGGAAGAAAAATTTAACTTAGACTGTGACCGTGTGGGCGGTTTTGCGGGGAGCGTTTAGACTGTGACCAGGTTGGCGGGCCGAGGTGTACATTAGATGTGACCGTGTGGGCGGAAGAAAAATTTAACTTTGCGGGGAGCGTTTAGACTGTAACTAAAAGTTAGCGCTTGCATATCTTTGAAAAAATCTTTCTCTAAACCTTTTGTTAGTCCTGTAAAGGACTGTTTTTGTTTGCAACCCGACAACGGGCTGTTTTCTCACAGGACGGCGGTCTACTGGGCGATTTCTTCTCCAGAGTACTTCATCCAGGTAGCGCACAAAATGGACCTAAAACAAATATTTTTTTTACCAGATGGGAGGGGGAGGGGTGTTCCTTCTTTTTTGGATGATTTTCTCACCCTCTCCGATTTCCTTAGGAAAATTTCAGAATGTAATATGAACCCTAAACACTTGAAAAATATGTGCCAAACATCCCCCTCCCCTCGCATCTGGTCCAAAAAAATTCCGAAAGTTTTCTGGAACAACCCAATTCTAAACGTTTCCTAGCCAGGTGTGGAGCAGTGGGAAGGGGTGAGGGAAGTTTGCCCCATAATTTCCAAGTGTATACCCTCCAAATAACATTCTGGGAAAATCGGGGCGAGATCTGAAGGGGTGAAATTTTTTTCCAAAAAATGAGCAAAGACTATAGTCTTTCCTTTTTTTTTCGAAGATTTTTTGACCCTCTCCGATTTCCTTAGGAAAATTTCAGAATGTAATATGAACCCTAAACACTTGAAAAATATGTGCCAAACATCCCCCAACCCCTCGCATCTGGTCCAAAAAAATTCCGAAAGTTTTCTGGAACAACCCAATTCTAAACGTTTCCTAGCCAGGTGTGGAGCAGTGGGAAGGGGTGAGGGAAGTTTGCCCCATAATTTCCAAGTGTATACCCTCCAAATAACATTCTTGGAGAATCGGGGCGAGATCTGAAGGGGTGAAATTTTTTTCCAAAAAATGAGCAAAGACTATAGTCTTTCCTTTTTTTTTCGAAGATTTTTTGACCCTCTCCGATTTCCTTAGGAAAATTTCAGAATGTAATATGAACCCTAAACACTTGAAAAATATGTGCCAAACATCCCCCATCCCCTCGCATCTGGTCCAAAAAAATTCCGAAAGTTTTCTGGAACAACCCAATTCTGAACGTTTCCTAGCCAGGTGTGGAGCAGTGGGAAGGGGTGAGGGAAGTTTGCCCCATAATTTTCAAGTGTATACCCTCCAAATAACATTCTGGGAAAATCGGGGCAAGATCTGAAGGGGTGAAATTTTTTTCCAAAAAATGAGCAAAGACAAAATCTTTCCTTTTTTTTTCGAAGATTTTTTGACCCTCTCCGATTTCCTTAGGAAAATTTCAGAATGTAATATGAACCCTAAACACTTGAAAAATATGTGCCAACCATCCCCCATCCCCTCGCATCTGGTCCAAAAAAATTCCGAAAGTTTTCTGGAACAACCCAATTCTAAACGTTTCCTAGCCAGGTGTGGAGCAGTGGGAAGGGGTGAGGGAAGTTTGCCCCATAATTTCCAAGTGTTTACCCTCCAAATAACATTCTGGGAGAATCGGGGCGAGATCTGAAGGGGTGAAATTTTTTTCCAAAAAATGAGCAAAGACTATAGTCTTTCCTTTTTTTTTCGAAGATTTTTTGACCCTCTCCGATTTCCTTAGGAAAATTTCAGAATGTAATATGAACCCTAAACACAAGAAAAATATGTGCCAAACATCCCCCATCCCCTCGCATCTGGTCCAAAAAAATTCCGAAAGTTTTCTGGAACAACCCAATTCTAAACGTTTCCTAGCCAGGTGTGGAGCAGTGGGAAGGGGTGAGGGAAGTTTGCCCCATAATTTTCAAGTGTATACCCTCCAAATAACATTCTGGGAAAATCGGGGCAAGATCTGAAGGGGTGAAATTTTTTTCCAAAAAATGAGCAAAGACTATAGTCTTTCCTTTTTTTTTCGAAGATTTTTTGACCCTCTCCGATTTCCTTAGGAAAATTTCAGAATGTAATATGAACCCTAAACACTTGAAAAATATGTGCCAACCATCCCCCATCCCCTCGCATCTGGTCCAAAAAAATTCCGAAAGTTTTCTGGAACAACCCAATTCTAAACGTTTCCTAGCCAGGTGTGGAGCAGTGGGAAGGGGTGAGGGAAGTTTGCCCCATAATTTCCAAGTGTATACCCTCCAAATAACATTCTGGGAGAATCGGGGCGAGATCTGAAGGGGTGAAATTTTTTTCCAAAAAATGAGCAAAGACTATAGTCTTTCCTTTTTTTTTCGAAGATTTTTTGACCCTCTCCGATTTCCTTAGGAAAATTTCAGAATGTAATATGAACCCTAAACACAAGAAAAATATGTGCCAAACATCCCCCATCCCCTCGCATCTGGTCCAAAAAAATTCCGAAAGTTTTCTGGAACAACCCAATTCTGAACGTTTCCTAGCCAGGTGTGGAGCAGTGGGAAGGGGTGAGGGAAGTTTGCCCCATAATTTTCAAGTGTATACCCTCCAAATAACATTCTGGGAAAATCGGGGCGAGATCTGAAAGGGTGAAATTTTTTTCCTAAAAATGAGCAAAGACTATAGTCTTTCCTTTTTTTTTTCGAAGATTTTTTGACCCTCTCCGATTTCCTTAGGAAAATTTCAGAATGTAATATGAACCCTAAACACTTGAAAAATATGTGCCAAACATCCCCCATCCCCTCGCATCTGGTCCAAAAAAATTCCGAAAGTTTTCTGGAACAACCCAATTCTGAACGTTTCCTGGCCAGGTGTGGAGCAGTGGGAAGGGGTGAGGAAAGTTTGCCCCATAATTTTCAAGTGTATACCCTCCAAATAACATTCTGGGAAAATCGGGGCGAGATCTGCAGGGGTGAAATTTTTTTCCTAAAAATGAGCAAAGACTATAGTCTTTCCTTTTTTTTTCGAAGATTTTTTGACCCTCTCCGATTTCCTTAGGAAAATTTCAGAATGTAATATGAACCCTAAACACTTGAAAAATATGTGCCAAACATCCCCCATCCCCTCGCATCTGGTCCAAAAAAATTCCGAAAGTTTTCTGGAACAACCCAATTCTGAACGTTTCCTGGCCAGGTGTGGAGCAGTGGGAAGGGGTGAGGAAAGTTTGCCCCATAATTTTCAAGTGTATACCCTCCAAATAACATTCTGGGAAAATCGGGGCGAGATCTGCAGGGGTGAAATTTTTTTCCTAAAAATGAGCAAAGACTATAGTCTTTCCTTTTTTTTTCGAAGATTTTTTGACCCTCTCCGATTTCCTTAGGAAAATTTCAGAATGTAATATGAACCCTAAACACTTGAAAAATATGTGCCAAACATCCCCCATCCCCTCGCATCTGGTCCAAAAAAATTCCGAAAGTTTTCTGGAACAACCCAATTCTAAACGTTTCCTAGCCAGGTGTGGAGCAGTGGGAAGGGGTGAGGGAAGTTTGCCCCATAATTTCCAAGTGTATACCCTCCAAATAACATTCTGGGAGAATCGGGGCGAGATCTGAAGGGGTGAAATTTTTTTCCAAAAAATGAGCAAAGACTATAGTCTTTCCTTTTTTTTTCGAAGATTTTTTGACCCTCTCCGATTTCCTTAGGAAAATTTCAGAATGTAATATGAAGGGTAAAGACTTGAAAAATATGTGCCAAACATCCCCCATCCCCTCGCATCTGGTCCAAAAAAATTCCGAAAGTTTTCTGGAACAACCCAATTCTGAACGTTTCCTAGCCAGGTGTGGAGCAGTGGGAAGGGGTGAGGGAAGTTTGCCCCATAATTTTCAAGTGTATACCCTCCAAATAACATTCTGGGAAAATCGGGGCGAGATCTGAAGGGGTGAAATTTTTTTCCAAAAAATGAGCAAAGACGTCTTTCCTTTTTTTTTCGAAGATTTTTTGACCCTCTCCGATTTCCTTAGGAAAATTTCAGAATGTAATATGAACCCTAAACACTTGAAAAATATGTGCCAAACATCCCCCATCCCCTCGCATCTGGTCCAAAAAAATTCCGAAAGTTTTCTGGAACAACCCAATTCTGAACGTTTCCTAGCCAGGTGTGGAGCAGTGGGAAGGGGTGAGGGAAGTTTGCCCCATAATTTTCAAGTGTATACCCTCCAAATAACATTCTGGGAAAATCGGGGCGAGATCTGAAGGGGTGAAATTTTTTTCCAAAAAATGAGCAAAGTCTTTCCTTTTTTTTTCGAAGATTTTTTGACCCTCTCCGATTTCCTTAGGAAAATTTCAGAATGTAATATGAACCCTAAACACTTGAAAAATATGTGCCAAACATCCCCCATCCCCTCGCATCTGGTTCAAAAAAATTCCGAAAGTTTTCTGGAACAACCCAATTCTGAACGTTTCCTAGCCAGGTGTGGAGCAGTGGGAAGGGGTGAGGGAAGTTTGCCCCATAATTTTCAAGTGTATACCCTCCAAATAACATTCGGGGAAAATCGGGGCGAGATCTGAAGGGGTGAAATTTTTTTCCTAAAAATGAGCAAAGACTATAGTCTTTCCTTTTTTTTTCGAAGATTTTTTGACCCTCTCCGATTTCCTTAGGAAAATTTCAGAATATAATATAAAGAGTAAAGAGTTGAAAAATATGTGCCAAACATCCCCCAACCCCTCGCATCTGGTCCAAAAAAATTCCGAAAGTTTTCTGGAACAACCCAATTCTGAACGTTTCCTAGCCAGGTGTGGAGCAGTGGGAAGGGGTGAGGGAAGTTTGCCCCATAATTTTCAAGTGTATACCCTCCAAATAACATTCGGGGAAAATCGGGGCGAGATCTGAAGGGGTGAAATTTTTTTCCAAAAAATGAGCAAAGACTATAGTCTTTCCTTTTTTTTTCGAAGATTTTTTGACCCTCTCCGATTTCCTTAGGAAAATTTCAGAATGTAATATGAAGGGTAAAGACTTGAAAAATATGTGCCAAACATCCCCCATCCCCTCGCATCTGGTCCAAAAAAATTCCGAAAGTTTTCTGGAACAACCCAATTCTGAACGTTTCCTACCCAGGTTTGGAGCAGTGGGAAGGGGTGAGGGAAGTTTGCCCCATAATTTTCAAGTGTATACCCTCCAAATAACATTCGGGGAAAATCGGGGCGAGATCTGAAGGGGTGAAATTTTTTTCCAAAAAATGAGGAAAGACTCTTTCCTTTTTTTTTCGAAGATTTTTTGACCCTCTCCGATTTCCTTAGGAAAATTTCAGAATGTAATATAAAGAGTAAAGACTTGAAAAATATGTGCCAAACATCCCCCAACCCCTCGCATCTGGTCCAAAAAAATTCCGAAAGTTTTCTGGATCAACCCAATTCTGAACGTTTCCTAGCCAGGTGTGGAGCAGTGGGAAGGGGTGAGGGAAGTTTGCCCCATAATTTTCAAGTGTATACCCTCCAAATAACATTCTGGGAAAATCGGGGCGAGATCTGAAGGGGTGAAATTTTTTTCCAAAAAATGAGCAAAGACTATAGTCTTTCCTTTTTTTTTCGAAGATTTTTTGACCCTCTCCGATTTCCTTAGGAAAATTTCAGAATGTAATATGAACCCTAAACACTTGAAAAATATGTGCCAAACATCCCCCATCCCCTCGCATCTGGTCCAAAAAAATTCCGAAAGTTTTCTGGAACAACCCAATTCTGAACGTTTCCTAGCCAGGTGTGGAGCAGTGGGAAGGGGTGAGGGAAGTTTGCCCCATAATTTTCAAGTGTATACCCTCCAAATAACATTCGGGGAAAATCGGGGCGAGATCTGAAGGGGTGAAATTTTTTTCCTAAAAATGAGCAAAGACTATAGTCTTTCCTTTTTTTTTCGAAGATTTTTTGACCCTCTCCGATTTCCTTAGGAAAATTTCAGAATGTAATATAAAGAGTAAAGACTTGAAAAATATGTGCCAAACATCCCCCAACCCCTCGCATCTGGTCCAAAAAAATTCCGAAAGTTTTCTGGATCAACCCAATTCTGAACGTTTCCTAGCCAGGTGTGGAGCAGTGGGAAGGGGTGAGGGAAGTTTGCCCCATAATTTTCAAGTGTATACCCTCCAAATAACATTCTGGGAAAATCGGGGCAAGATCTGAAGGGGTGAAATTTTTTTCCAAAAAATGAGCAAAGACTATAGTCTTTCCTTTTTTTTTTTCGAAGATTTTTTGACCCTCTCCGATTTCCTTAGGAAAATTTCAGAATGTAATATGAAGGGTAAAGACTTGAAAAATATGTGCCAAACATCCCCCATCCCCTCGCATCTGGTCCAAAAAAATTCCGAAAGTTTTCTGGAACAACCCAATTCTGAACGTTTCCTAGCCAGGTGTGGAGCAGTGGGAAGGGGTGAGGGAAGTTTGCCCCATAATTTTCAAGTGTATACCCTCCAAATAACATTCTGGGAAAATCGGGGCGAGATCTGAAGGGGTGAAATTTTTTTCCTAAAAATGAGCAAAGACTATAGTCTTTCCTTTTTTTTTCGAAGATTTTTTGACCCTCTCCGATTTCCTTAGGAAAATTTCAGAATGTAATATGAAGGGTAAAGACTTGAAAAATATGTGCCAAACATCCCCCATCCCCTCGCATCTGGTCCAAAAAAATTCCGAAAGTTTTCTGGAACAACCCAATTCTGAACGTTTCCTAGCCAGGTGTGGAGCAGTGGGAAGGGGTGAGGGAAGTTTGCCCCATAATTTTCAAGTGTATACCCTCCAAATAACATTCTGGGAAAATCGGGGCGAGATCTGAAGGGGTGAAATTTTTTTCCAAAAAATGAGCAAAGACGTCTTTCCTTTTTTTTTCGAAGATTTTTTGACCCTCTCCGATTTCCTTAGGAAAATTTCAGAATGTAATATGAACCCTAAACACTTGAAAAATATGTGCCAAACATCCCCCATCCCCTCGCATCTGGTCCAAAAAAATTCCGAAAGTTTTCTGGAACAACCCAATTCTGAACGTTTCCTAGCCAGGTGTGGAGCAGTGGGAAGGGGTGAGGGAAGTTTGCCCCATAATTTTCAAGTGTATACCCTCCAAATAACATTCTGGGAAAATCGGGGCAAGATCTGAAGGGGTGAAATTTTTTTCCAAAAAATGAGCAAAGACTATAGTCTTTCCTTTTTTTTTCGAAGATTTTTTGACCCTCTCCGATTTCCTTAGGAAAATTTCAGAATGTAATATAAAGAGTAAAGACTTGAAAAATATGTGCCAAACATCCCCCAACCCCTCGCATCTGGTCCAAAAAAATTCCGAAAGTTTTCTGGAACAACCCAATTCTGAACGTTTCCTAGCCAGGTGTGGAGCAGTGGGAAGGGGTGAGGGAAGTTTGCCCCATAATTTTCAAGTGTATACCCTCCAAATAACATTCTGGGAAAATCGGGGCGAGATCTGAAGGGGTGAAATTTTTTTCCAAAAAATGAGCAAAGACTATAAGTCTTTCCTTTTTTTTTCGAAGATTTTTTGACCCTCTCCGATTTCCTTAGGAAAATTTCAGAATGTAATATGAAGGGTAAAGACTTGAAAAATATGTGCCAAACATCCCCCATCCCCTCGCATCTGGTCCAAAAAAATTCCGAAAGTTTTCTGGAACAACCCAATTCTGAACGTTTCCTAGCCAGGTGTGGAGCAGTGGGAAGGGGTGAGGGAAGTTTGCCTCATAATTTTCAAGTGTATACCCTCTAAATAACATTCTGGGAAAATCGGGGCGAGATCTGAAGGGGTGAAATTTTTTTCCTAAAAATGAGCAAAGACTATAGTCTTTCCTTTTTTTTTCGAAGATTTTTTGACCCTCTCCGATTTCCTTAGGAAAATTTCAGAATGTAATATGAACCCTAAACACTTGAAAAATATGTGCCAAACATCCCCCATCCCCTCGCATCTGGTCCAAAAAAATTCCGAAAGTTTTCTGGAACAACCCAATTCTGAACGTTTCCTAGCCAGGTGTGGAGCAGTGGGAAGGGGTGAGGGAAGTTTGCCCCATAATTTTCAAGTGTATACCCTCCAAATAACATTCTGGGAAAATCGGGGCAAGATCTGAAGGGGTGAAATTTTTTTCCAAAAAATGAGCAAAGACTATAGTCTTTCCTTTTTTTTTCGAAGATTTTTTGACCCTCTCCGATTTCCTTAGGAAAATTTCAGAATGTAATATGAACCCTAAACACTTGAAAAATATGTGCCAACCATCCCCCATCCCCTCGCATCTGGTCCAAAAAAATTCCGAAAGTTTTCTGGAACAACCCAATTCTAAACGTTTCCTAGCCAGGTGTGGAGCAGTGGGAAGGGGTGAGGGAAGTTTGCCCCATAATTTCCAAGTGTATACCCTCCAAATAACATTCTGGGAGAATCGGGGCGAGATCTGAAGGGGTGAAATTTTTTTCCAAAAAATGAGCAAAGACTATAGTCTTTCCTTTTTTTTTCGAAGATTTTTTGACCCTCTCCGATTTCCTTAGGAAAATTTCAGAATGTAATATGAACCCTAAACACAAGAAAAATATGTGCCAAACATCCCCCATCCCCTCGCATCTGGTCCAAAAAAATTCCGAAAGTTTTCTGGAACAACCCAATTCTAAACGTTTCCTAGCCAGGTGTGGAGCAGTGGGAAGGGGTGAGGGAAGTTTGCCCCATAATTTCCAAGTGTATACCCTCCAAATAACATTCTGGGAGAATCGGGGCGAGATCTGAAGGGGTGAAATTTTTTTCCAAAAAATGAGCAAAGACTATAGTCTTTCCTTTTTTTTTCGAAGATTTTTTGACCCTCTCCGATTTCCTTAGGAAAATTTCAGAATGTAATATGAACCCTAAACACAAGAAAAATATGTGCCAAACATGCCCCATCCCCTCGCATCTGGTCCAAAAAAATTCCGAAAGTTTTCTGGAACAACCCAATTCTAAACGTTTCCTAGCCAGGTGTGGAGCAGTGGGAAGGGGTGAGGGAAGTTTGCCCCATAATTTTCAAGTGTATACCCTCCAAATAACATTCTGGGAAAATCGGGGCAAGATCTGAAGGGGTGAAATTTTTTTCCAAAAAATGAGCAAAGACTATAGTCTTTCCTTTTTTTTTCGAAGATTTTTTGACCCTCTCCGATTTCCTTAGGAAAATTTCAGAATGTAATATGAACCCTAAACACTTGAAAAATATGTGCCAACCATCCCCCATCCCCTCGCATCTGGTCCAAAAAAATTCCGAAAGTTTTCTGGAACAACCCAATTCTAAACGTTTCCTAGCCAGGTGTGGAGCAGTGGGAAGGGGTGAGGGAAGTTTGCCCCATAATTTCCAAGTGTATACCCTCCAAATAACATTCTGGGAGAATCGGGGCGAGATCTGAAGGGGTGAAATTTTTTTCCAAAAAATGAGCAAAGACTATAGTCTTTCCTTTTTTTTTCGAAGATTTTTTGACCCTCTCCGATTTCCTTAGGAAAATTTCAGAATGTAATATGAACCCTAAACACAAGAAAAATATGTGCCAAACATCCCCCATCCCCTCGCATCTGGTCCAAAAAAATTCCGAAAGTTTTCTGGAACAACCCAATTCTGAACGTTTCCTAGCCAGGTGTGGAGCAGTGGGAAGGGGTGAGGGAAGTTTGCCCCATAATTTTCAAGTGTATACCCTCCAAATAACATTCTGGGAAAATCGGGGCGAGATCTGAAGGGGTGAAATTTTTTTCCTAAAAATGAGCAAAGACTATAGTCTTTCCTTTTTTTTTCGAAGATTTTTTGACCCTCTCCGATTTCCTTAGGAAAATTTCAGAATGTAATATGAACCCTAAACACTTGAAAAATATGTGCCAAACATCCCCCATCCCCTCGCATCTGGTCCAAAAAAATTCCGAAAGTTTTCTGGAACAACCCAATTCTGAACGTTTCCTAGCCAGGTGTGGAGCAGTGGGAAGGGGTGAGGGAAGTTTGCCCCATAATTTTCAAGTGTATACCCTCCAAATAACATTCTGGGAAAATCGGGGCGAGATCTGAAGGGGTGAAATTTTTTTCCAAAAAATGAGCAAAGACTATAGTCTTTCCTTTTTTTTTCGAAGATTTTTTGACCCTCTCCGATTTCCTTAGGAAAATTTCAGAATGTAATATGAACCCTAAACACTTGAAAAATATGTGCCAAACATCCCCCATCCCCTCGCATCTGGTCCAAAAAAATTCCGAAAGTTTTCTGGAACAACCCAATTCTGAACGTTTCCTAGCCAGGTTTGGAGCAGTGGGAAGGGGTGAGGGAAGTTTGCCCCATAATTTTCAAGTGTATACCCTCCAAATAACATTCGGGGAAAATCGGGGCGAGATCTGAAGGGGTGAAATTTTTTTCCTAAAAATGAGCAAAGACTATAGTCTTTCCTTTTTTTTTCGAAGATTTTTTGACCCTCTCCGATTTCCTTAGGAAAATTTCAGAATGTAATATAAAGAGTAAAGACTTGAAAAATATGTGCCAAACATCCCCCAACCCCTCGCATCTGGTCCAAAAAAATTCCGAAAGTTTTCTGGATCAACCCAATTCTGAACGTTTCCTAGCCAGGTGTGGAGCAGTGGGAAGGGGTGAGGGAAGTTTGCCCCATAATTTTCAAGTGTATACCCTCCAAATAACATTCTGGGAAAATCGGGGCGAGATCTGAAGGGGTGAAATTTTTTTCCTAAAAATGAGCAGACTATAGTCTTTCCTTTTTTTTTCGAAGATTTTTTGACCCTCTCCGATTTCCTTAGGAAAATTTCAGAATGTAATATGAAGGGTAAAGACTTGAAAAATATGTGCCAAACATCCCCCATCCCCTCGCATCTGGTCCAAAAAAATTCCGAAAGTTTTCTGGAACAACCCAATTCTGAACGTTTCCTAGCCAGGTGTGGAGCAGTGGGAAGGGGTGAGGGAAGTTTGCCCCATAATTTTCAAGTGTATACCCTCCAAATAACATTCTGGGAAAATCGGGGCGAGATCTGAAGGGGTGAAATTTTTTTCCTAAAAATGAGCAAAGACTATAGTCTTTCCTTTTTTTTTCGAAGATTTTTTGACCCTCTCCGATTTCCTTAGGAAAATTTCAGAATGTAATATGAAGGGTAAAGACTTGAAAAATATGTGCCAAACATCCCCCATCCCCTCGCATCTGGTCCAAAAAAATTCCGAAAGTTTTCTGGAACAACCCAATTCTGAACGTTTCCTAGCCAGGTGTGGAGCAGTGGGAAGGGGTGAGGGAAGTTTGCCCCATATTTTTCAAGTGTATACCCTCCAAATAACATTCTGGGAAAATCGGGGCGAGATCTGAAGGGGTGAAATTTTTTTCCAAAAAATGAGCAAAGACTATAGTCTTTCCTTTTTTTTTCGAAGATTTTTTGACCCTCTCCGATTTCCTTAGGAAAATTTCAGAATGTAATATGAAGGGTAAAGACTTGAAAAATATGTGCCAAACATCCCCCATCCCCTCGCATCTGGTCCAAAAAAATTCCGAAAGTTTTCTGGAACAACCCAATTCTGAACGTTTCCTAGCCAGGTTTGGAGCAGTGGGAAGGGGTGACGGAAGTTTGCCCCATAATTTTCAAGTGTATACCCTCCAAATAACATTCGGGGAAAATCGGGGCGAGATCTGAAGGGGTGAAATTTTTTTCCAAAAAATGAGGAAAGACTCTCCTTTTTTTTTCGAAGATTTTTTGACCCTCTCCGATTTCCTTAGGAAAATTTCAGAATGTAATATAAAGAGTAAAGACTTGAAAAATATGTGCCAAACATCCCCCAACCCCTCGCATCTGGTCCAAAAAAATTCCGAAAGTTTTCTGGATCAACCCAATTCTGAACGTTTCCTAGCCAGGTGTGGAGCAGTGGGAAGGGGTGAGGGAAGTTTGCCCCATAATTTTCAAGTGTATACCCTCCAAATAACATTCTGGGAAAATCGGGGCGAGATCTGAAGGGGTGAAATTTTTTTCCAAAAAATGAGCAAAGACTATAGTCTTTCCTTTTTTTTTCGAAGATTTTTTGACCCTCTCCGATTTCCTTAGGAAAATTTCAGAATGTAATATGAACCCTAAACACTTGAAAAATATGTGCCAAACATCCCCCATCCCCTCGCATCTGGTCCAAAAAAATTCCGAAAGTTTTCTGGAACAACCCAATTCTGAACGTTTCCTAGCCAGGTGTGGAGCAGTGGGAAGGGGTGAGGGAAGTTTGCCCCATAATTTTCAAGTGTATACCCTCCAAATAACATTCGGGGAAAATCGGGGCGAGATCTGAAGGGGTGAAATTTTTTTCCTAAAAATGAGCAAAGACTATAGTCTTTCCTTTTTTTTTTTCGAAGATTTTTTGACCCTCTCCGATTTCCTTAGGAAAATTTCAGAATGTAATATGAAGGGTAAAGACTTGAAAAATATGTGCCAAACATCCCCCATCCCCTCGCATCTGGTCCAAAAAAATTCCGAAAGTTTTCTGGAACAACCCAATTCTGAACGTTTCCTAGCCAGGTGTGGAGCAGTGGGAAGGGGTGAGGGAAGTTTGCCCCATAATTTTCAAGTGTATACCCTCCAAATAACATTCTGGGAAAATCGGGGCGAGATCTGAAGGGGTGAAATTTTTTTCCTAAAAATGAGCAAAGACTATAGTCTTTCCTTTTTTTTTCGAAGATTTTTTGACCCTCTCCGATTTCCTTAGGAAAATTTCAGAATGTAATATGAAGGGTAAAGACTTGAAAAATATGTGCCAAACATCCCCCATCCCCTCGCATCTGGTCCAAAAAAATTCCGAAAGTTTTCTGGAACAACCCAATTCTGAACGTTTCCTAGCCAGGTGTGGAGCAGTGGGAAGGGGTGAGGGAAGTTTGCCCCATAATTTTCAAGTGTATACCCTCCAAATAACATTCTGGGAAAATCGGGGCGAGATCTGAAGGGGTGAAATTTTTTTCCAAAAAATGAGCAAAGACTATAGTCTTTCCTTTTTTTTTCGAAGATTTTTTGACCCTCTCCGATTTCCTTAGGAAAATTTCAGAATGTAATATGAAGGGTAAAGACTTGAAAAATATGTGCCAAACATCCCCCATCCCCTCGCATCTGGTCCAAAAAAATTCCGAAAGTTTTCTGGAACAACCCAATTCTGAACGTTTCCTAGCCAGGTGTGGAGCAGTGGGAAGGGGTGAGGGAAGTTTGCCCCATAATTTTCAAGTGTATACCCTCCAAATAACATTCTGGGAAAATCGGGGCGAGATCTGAAGGGGTGAAATTTTTTTCCAAAAAATGAGCAAAGACGTCTTTCCTTTTTTTTTCGAAGATTTTTTGACCCTCTCCGATTTCCTTAGGAAAATTTCAGAATGTAATATGAACCCTAAACACTTGAAAAATATGTGCCAAACATCCCCCATCCCCTCGCATCTGGTCCAAAAAAATTCCGAAAGTTTTCTGGAACAACCCAATTCTGAACGTTTCCTAGCCAGGTGTGGAGCAGTGGGAAGGGGTGAGGGAAGTTTGCCCCATAATTTTCAAGTGTATACCCTCCAAATAACATTCTGGGAAAATCGGGGCAAGATCTGAAGGGGTGAAATTTTTTTCCAAAAAATGAGCAAAGACTATAGTCTTTCCTTTTTTTTTCGAAGATTTTTTGACCCTCTCCGATTTCCTTAGGAAAATTTCAGAATGTAATATAAAGAGTAAAGACTTGAAAAATATGTGCCAAACATCCCCCAACCCCTCGCATCTGGTCCAAAAAAATTCCGAAAGTTTTCTGGAACAACCCAATTCTGAACGTTTCCTAGCCAGGTGTGGAGCAGTGGGAAGGGGTGAGGGAAGTTTGCCCCATAATTTTCAAGTGTATACCCTCCAAATAACATTCTGGGAAAATCGGGGCGAGATCTGAAGGGGTGAAATTTTTTTCCAAAAAATGAGCAAAGACTATAGTCTTTCCTTTTTTTTTCGAAGATTTTTTGACCCTCTCCGATTTCCTTAGGAAAATTTCAGAATGTAATATGAAGGGTAAAGACTTGAAAAATATGTGCCAAACATCCCCCATCCCCTCGCATCTGGTCCAAAAAAATTCCGAAAGTTTTCTGGAACAACCCAATTCTGAACGTTTCCTAGCCAGGTGTGGAGCAGTGGGAAGGGGTGAGGGAAGTTTGCCCCATAATTTTCAAGTGTATACCCTCCAAATAACATTCTGGGAAAATCGGGGCGAGATCTGAAGGGGTGAAATTTTTTTCCAAAAAATGAGCAAAGACTATAGTCTTTCCTTTTTTTTTCGAAGATTTTTTGACCCTCTCCGATTTCCTTAGGAAAATTTCAGAATGTAATATGAAGGGTAAAGACTTGAAAAATATGTGCCAAACATCCCCCATCCCCTCGCATCTGGTCCAAAAAAATTCCGAAAGTTTTCTGGAACAACCCAATTCTGAACGTTTCCTAGCCAGGTGTGGAGCAGTGGGAAGGGGTGAGGGAAGTTTGCCCCATAATTTTCAAGTGTATACCCTCCAAATAACATTCTGGGAAAATCGGGGCGAGATCTGAAGGGGTGAAATTTTTTTCCAAAAAATGAGCAAAGACGTCTTTCCTTTTTTTTTCGAAGATTTTTTGACCCTCTCCGATTTCCTTAGGAAAATTTCAGAATGTAATATGAACCCTAAACACTTGAAAAATATGTGCCAAACATCCCCCATCCCCTCGCATCTGGTCCAAAAAAATTCCGAAAGTTTTCTGGAACAACCCAATTCTGAACGTTTCCTAGCCAGGTGTGGAGCAGTGGGAAGGGGTGAGGGAAGTTTGCCCCATAATTTTCAAGTGTATACCCTCCAAATAACATTCTGGGAAAATCGGGGCAAGATCTGAAGGGGTGAAATTTTTTTCCAAAAAATGAGCAAAGACTATAGTCTTTCCTTTTTTTTTCGAAGATTTTTTGACCCTCTCCGATTTCCTTAGGAAAATTTCAGAATGTAATATAAAGAGTAAAGACTTGAAAAATATGTGCCAAACATCCCCCAACCCCTCGCATCTGGTCCAAAAAAATTCCGAAAGTTTTCTGGAACAACCCAATTCTGAACGTTTCCTAGCCAGGTGTGGAGCAGTGGGAAGGGGTGAGGGAAGTTTGCCCCATAATTTTCAAGTGTATACCCTCCAAATAACATTCTGGGAAAATCGGGGCGAGATCTGAAGGGGTGAAATTTTTTTCCAAAAAATGAGCAAAGACTATAGTCTTTCCTTTTTTTTTCGAAGATTTTTTGACCCTCTCCGATTTCCTTAGGAAAATTTCAGAATGTAATATGAAGGGTAAAGACTTGAAAAATATGTGCCAAACATCCCCCATCCCCTCGCATCTGGTCCAAAAAAATTCCGAAAGTTTTCTGGAACAACCCAATTCTGAACGTTTCCTAGCCAGGTGTGGAGCAGTGGGAAGGGGTGAGGGAAGTTTGCCTCATAATTTTCAAGTGTATACCCTCTAAATAACATTCTGGGAAAATCGGGGCGAGATCTGAAGGGGTGAAATTTTTTTCCTAAAAATGAGCAAAGACTATAGTCTTTCCTTTTTTTTTCGAAGATTTTTTGACCCTCTCCGATTTCCTTAGGAAAATTTCAGAATGTAATATGAACCCTAAACACTTGAAAAATATGTGCCAAACATCCCCCATCCCCTCGCATCTGGTCCAAAAAAATTCCGAAAGTTTTCTGGAACAACCCAATTCTGAACGTTTCCTAGCCAGGTGTGGAGCAGTGGGAAGGGGTGAGGGAAGTTTGCCCCATAATTTTCAAGTGTATACCCTCCAAATAACATTCTGGGAAAATCGGGGCGAGATCTGAAGGGGTGAAATTTTTTTCCAAAAAATGAGCAAAGACTATAGTCTTTCCTTTTTTTTTCGAAGATTTTTTGACCCTCTCCGATTTCCTTAGGAAAATTTCAGAATGTAATATGAAGGGTAAAGACTTGAAAAATATGTGCCAAACATCCCCCATCCCCTCGCATCTGGTCCAAAAAAATTCCGAAAGTTTTCTGGAACAACCCAATTCTGAACGTTTCCTAGCCAGGTTTGGAGCAGTGGGAAGGGGTGACGGAAGTTTGCCCCATAATTTTCAAGTGTATACCCTCCAAATAACATTCGGGGAAAATCGGGGCGAGATCTGAAGGGGTGAAATTTTTTTCCAAAAAATGAGCAAAGACTATAGTCTTTCCTTTTTTTTTTTCGAAGATTTTTTGACCCTCTCCGATTTCCTTAGGAAAATTTCAGAATGTAATATGAAGGGTAAAGACTTGAAAAATATGTGCCAAACATCCCCCATCCCCTCGCATCTGGTCCAAAAAAATTCCGAAAGTTTTCTGGAACAACCCAATTCTGAACGTTTCCTAGCCAGGTGTGGAGCAGTGGGAAGGGGTGAGGGAAGTTTGCCCCATAATTTTCAAGTGTATACCCTCCAAATAACATTCTGGGAAAATCGGGGCGAGATCTGAAGGGGTGAAATTTTTTTCCTAAAAATGAGCAAAGACTATAGTCTTTCCTTTTTTTTTCGAAGATTTTTTGACCCTCTCCGATTTCCTTAGGAAAATTTCAGAATGTAATATGAAGGGTAAAGACTTGAAAAATATGTGCCAAACATCCCCCATCCCCTCGCATCTGGTCCAAAAAAATTCCGAAAGTTTTCTGGAACAACCCAATTCTGAACGTTTCCTAGCCAGGTGTGGAGCAGTGGGAAGGGGTGAGGGAAGTTTGCCCCATAATTTTCAAGTGTATACCCTCCAAATAACATTCTGGGAAAATCGGGGCGAGATCTGAAGGGGTGAAATTTTTTTCCAAAAAATGAGCAAAGACTATAGTCTTTCCTTTTTTTTTCGAAGATTTTTTGACCCTCTCCGATTTCCTTAGGAAAATTTCAGAATGTAATATGAAGGGTAAAGACTTGAAAAATATGTGCCAAACATCCCCCATCCCCTCGCATCTGGTCCAAAAAAATTCCGAAAGTTTTCTGGAACAACCCAATTCTGAACGTTTCCTAGCCAGGTGTGGAGCAGTGGGAAGGGGTGAGGGAAGTTTGCCCCATAATTTTCAAGTGTATACCCTCCAAATAACATTCTGGGAAAATCGGGGCGAGATCTGAAGGGGTGAAATTTTTTTCCAAAAAATGAGCAAAGACGTCTTTCCTTTTTTTTTCGAAGATTTTTTGACCCTCTCCGATTTCCTTAGGAAAATTTCAGAATGTAATATGAACCCTAAACACTTGAAAAATATGTGCCAAACATCCCCCATCCCCTCGCATCTGGTCCAAAAAAATTCCGAAAGTTTTCTGGAACAACCCAATTCTGAACGTTTCCTAGCCAGGTGTGGAGCAGTGGGAAGGGGTGAGGGAAGTTTGCCCCATAATTTTCAAGTGTATACCCTCCAAATAACATTCTGGGAAAATCGGGGCAAGATCTGAAGGGGTGAAATTTTTTTCCAAAAAATGAGCAAAGACTATAGTCTTTCCTTTTTTTTTCGAAGATTTTTTGACCCTCTCCGATTTCCTTAGGAAAATTTCAGAATGTAATATAAAGAGTAAAGACTTGAAAAATATGTGCCAAACATCCCCCAACCCCTCGCATCTGGTCCAAAAAAATTCCGAAAGTTTTCTGGAACAACCCAATTCTGAACGTTTCCTAGCCAGGTGTGGAGCAGTGGGAAGGGGTGAGGGAAGTTTGCCCCATAATTTTCAAGTGTATACCCTCCAAATAACATTCTGGGAAAATCGGGGCGAGATCTGAAGGGGTGAAATTTTTTTCCAAAAAATGAGCAAAGACTATAGTCTTTCCTTTTTTTTTCGAAGATTTTTTGACCCTCTCCGATTTCCTTAGGAAAATTTCAGAATGTAATATGAAGGGTAAAGACTTGAAAAATATGTGCCAAACATCCCCCATCCCCTCGCATCTGGTCCAAAAAAATTCCGAAAGTTTTCTGGAACAACCCAATTCTGAACGTTTCCTAGCCAGGTGTGGAGCAGTGGGAAGGGGTGAGGGAAGTTTGCCTCATAATTTTCAAGTGTATACCCTCTAAATAACATTCTGGGAAAATCGGGGCGAGATCTGAAGGGGTGAAATTTTTTTCCTAAAAATGAGCAAAGACTATAGTCTTTCCTTTTTTTTTCGAAGATTTTTTGACCCTCTCCGATTTCCTTAGGAAAATTTCAGAATGTAATATGAACCCTAAACACTTGAAAAATATGTGCCAAACATCCCCCATCCCCTCGCATCTGGTCCAAAAAAATTCCGAAAGTTTTCTGGAACAACCCAATTCTGAACGTTTCCTAGCCAGGTGTGGAGCAGTGGGAAGGGGTGAGGGAAGTTTGCCCCATAATTTTCAAGTGTATACCCTCCAAATAACATTCTGGGAAAATCGGGGCGAGATCTGAAGGGGTGAAATTTTTTTCCAAAAAATGAGCAAAGACTATAGTCTTTCCTTTTTTTTTCGAAGATTTTTTGACCCTCTCCGATTTCCTTAGGAAAATTTCAGAATGTAATATGAAGGGTAAAGACTTGAAAAATATGTGCCAAACATCCCCCATCCCCTCGCATCTGGTCCAAAAAAATTCCGAAAGTTTTCTGGAACAACCCAATTCTGAACGTTTCCTAGCCAGGTTTGGAGCAGTGGGAAGGGGTGAGGGAAGTTTGCCCCATAATTTTCAAGTGTATACCCTCCAAATAACATTCGGGGAAAATCGGGGCGAGATCTGAAGGGGTGAAATTTTTTTCCAAAAAATGAGGAAAGACTCTTTCCTTTTTTTTTCGAAGATTTTTTGACCCTCTCCGATTTCCTTAGGAAAATTTCAGAATGTAATATAAAGAGTAAAGACTTGAAAAATATGTGCCAAACATCCCCCAACCCCTCGCATCTGGTCCAAAAAAATTCCGAAAGTTTTCTGGATCAACCCAATTCTGAACGTTTCCTAGCCAGGTGTGGAGCAGTGGGAAGGGGTGAGGGAAGTTTGCCCCATAATTTTCAAGTGTATACCCTCCAAATAACATTCTGGGAAAATCGGGGCGAGATCTGAAGGGGTGAAATTTTTTTCCAAAAAATGAGCAAAGACTATAGTCTTTCCTTTTTTTTTCGAAGATTTTTTGACCCTCTCCGATTTCCTTAGGAAAATTTCAGAATGTAATATGAACCCTAAACACTTGAAAAATATGTGCCAAACATCCCCCATCCCCTCGCATCTGGTCCAAAAAAATTCCGAAAGTTTTCTGGAACAACCCAATTCTGAACGTTTCCTAGCCAGGTGTGGAGCAGTGGGAAGGGGTGAGGGAAGTTTGCCCCATAATTTTCAAGTGTATACCCTCCAAATAACATTCGGGGAAAATCGGGGCGAGATCTGAAGGGGTGAAATTTTTTTCCTAAAAATGAGCAAAGACTATAGTCTTTCCTTTTTTTTTCGAAGATTTTTTGACCCTCTCCGATTTCCTTAGGAAAATTTCAGAATGTAATATAAAGAGTAAAGACTTGAAAAATATGTGCCAAACATCCCCCAACCCCTCGCATCTGGTCCAAAAAAATTCCGAAAGTTTTCTGGATCAACCCAATTCTGAACGTTTCCTAGCCAGGTGTGGAGCAGTGGGAAGGGGTGAGGGAAGTTTGCCCCATAATTTTCAAGTGTATACCCTCCAAATAACATTCTGGGAAAATCGGGGCGAGATCTGAAGGGGTGAAATTTTTTTCCTAAAAATGAGCAAAGACTATAGTCTTTCCTTTTTTTTTCGAAGATTTTTTGACCCTCTCCGATTTCCTTAGGAAAATTTCAGAATGTAATATGAAGGGTAAAGACTTGAAAAATATGTGCCAAACATCCCCCATCCCCTCGCATCTGGTCCAAAAAAATTCCGAAAGTTTTCTGGAACAACCCAATTCTGAACGTTTCCTAGCCAGGTGTGGAGCAGTGGGAAGGGGTGAGGGAAGTTTGCCCCATAATTTTCAAGTGTATACCCTCCAAATAACATTCTGGGAAAATCGGGGCGAGATCTGAAGGGGTGAAATTTTTTTCCTAAAAATGAGCAAAGACTATAGTCTTTCCTTTTTTTTTCGAAGATTTTTTGACCCTCTCCGATTTCCTTAGGAAAATTTCAGAATGTAATATGAAGGGTAAAGACTTGAAAAATATGTGCCAAACATCCCCCATCCCCTCGCATCTGGTCCAAAAAAATTCCGAAAGTTTTCTGGAACAACCCAATTCTGAACGTTTCCTAGCCAGGTGTGGAGCAGTGGGAAGGGGCGAGGGAAGTTTGCCCCATAATTTTCAAGTGTATACCCTCCAAATAACATTCTGGGAAAATCGGGGCGAGATCTGAAGGGGTGAAATTTTTTTCCAAAAAATGAGCAAAGACTATAGTCTTTCCTTTTTTTTTCGAAGATTTTTTGACCCTCTCCGATTTCCTTAGGAAAATTTCAGAATGTAATATGAAGGGTAAAGACTTGAAAAATATGTGCCAAACATCCCCCATCCCCTCGCATCTGGTCCAAAAAAATTCCGAAAGTTTTCTGGAACAACCCAATTCTGAACGTTTCCTAGCCAGGTGTGGAGCAGTGGGAAGGGGTGAGGGAAGTTTGCCCCATAATTTTCAAGTGTATACCCTCCAAATAACATTCTGGGAAAATCGGGGCGAGATCTGAAGGGGTGAAATTTTTTTCCAAAAAATGAGCAAAGACATCTTTCCTTTTTTTTTCGAAGATTTTTTGACCCTCTCCGATTTCCTTAGGAAAATTTCAGAATGTAATATGAACCCTAAACACTTGAAAAATATGTGCCAAACATCCCCCATCCCCTCGCATCTGGTCCAAAAAAATTCCGAAAGTTTTCTGAAACAACCCAATTCTGAACGTTTCCTAGCCAGGTGTGGAGCAGTGGGAAGGGGTGAGGGAAGTTTGCCCCATAATTTTCAAGTGTATACCCTCCAAATAACATTCTGGGAAAATCGGGGCAAGATCTGAAGGGGTGAAATTTTTTTCCAAAAAATGAGCAAAGACTATAGTCTTTCCTTTTTTTTTCGAAGATTTTTTGACCCTCTCCGATTTCCTTAGGAAAATTTCAGAATGTAATATAAAGAGTAAAGACTTGAAAAATATGTGCCAAACATCCCCCAACCCCTCGCATCTGGTCCAAAAAAATTCCGAAAGTTTTCTGGAACAACCCAATTCTGAACGTTTCCTAGCCAGGTGTGGAGCAGTGGGAAGGGGTGAGGGAAGTTTGCCCCATAATTTTCAAGTGTATACCCTCCAAATAACATTCTGGGAAAATCGGGGCGAGATCTGAAGGGGTGAAATTTTTTTCCAAAAAATGAGCAAAGACTATAGTCTTTCCTTTTTTTTTCGAAGATTTTTTGACCCTCTCCGATTTCCTTAGGAAAATTTCAGAATGTAATATGAAGGGTAAAGACTTGAAAAATATGTGCCAAACATCCCCCATCCCCTCGCATCTGGTCCAAAAAAATTCCGAAAGTTTTCTGGAACAACCCAATTCTGAACGTTTCCTAGCCAGGTGTGGAGCAGTGGGAAGGGGTGAGGGAAGTTTGCCTCATAATTTTCAAGTGTATACCCTCTAAATAACATTCTGGGAAAATCGGGGCGAGATCTGAAGGGGTGAAATTTTTTTCCTAAAAATGAGCAAAGACTATAGTCTTTCCTTTTTTTTTCGAAGATTTTTTGACCCTCTCCGATTTCCTTAGGAAAATTTCAGAATGTAATATGAACCCTAAACACTTGAAAAATATGTGCCAAACATCCCCCATCCCCTCGCATCTGGTCCAAAAAAATTCCGAAAGTTTTCTGGAACAACCCAATTCTGAACGTTTCCTAGCCAGGTGTGGAGCAGTGGGAAGGGGTGAGGGAAGTTTGCCCCATAATTTTCAAGTGTATACCCTCCAAATAACATTCTGGGAAAATCGGGGCAAGATCTGAAGGGGTGAAATTTTTTTCCAAAAAATGAGCAAAGACTATAGTCTTTCCTTTTTTTTTCGAAGATTTTTTGACCCTCTCCGATTTCCTTAGGAAAATTTCAGAATGTAATATGAACCCTAAACACTTGAAAAATATGTGCCAACCATCCCCCATCCCCTCGCATCTGGTCCAAAAAAATTCCGAAAGTTTTCTGGAACAACCCAATTCTAAACGTTTCCTAGCCAGGTGTGGAGCAGTGGGAAGGGGTGAGGGAAGTTTGCCCCATAATTTCCAAGTGTATACCCTCCAAATAACATTCTGGGAGAATCGGGGCGAGATCTGAAGGGGTGAAATTTTTTTCCAAAAAATGAGCAAAGACTATAGTCTTTCCTTTTTTTTTCGAAGATTTTTTGACCCTCTCCGATTTCCTTAGGAAAATTTCAGAATGTAATATGAACCCTAAACACAAGAAAAATATGTGCCAAACATCCCCCATCCCCTCGCATCTGGTCCAAAAAAATTCCGAAAGTTTTCTGGAACAACCCAATTCTAAACGTTTCCTAGCCAGGTGTGGAGCAGTGGGAAGGGGTGAGGGAAGTTTGCCCCATAATTTCCAAGTGTATACCCTCCAAATAACATTCTGGGAGAATCGGGGCGAGATCTGAAGGGGTGAAATTTTTTTCCAAAAAATGAGCAAAGACTATAGTCTTTCCTTTTTTTTTCGAAGATTTTTTGACCCTCTCCGATTTCCTTAGGAAAATTTCAGAATGTAATATGAACCCTAAACACAAGAAAAATATGTGCCAAACATCCCCCATCCCCTCGCATCTGGTCCAAAAAAATTCCGAAAGTTTTCTGGAACAACCCAATTCTAAACGTTTCCTAGCCAGGTGTGGAGCAGTGGGAAGGGGTGAGGGAAGTTTGCCCCATAATTTTCAAGTGTATACCCTCCAAATAACATTCTGGGAAAATCGGGGCAAGATCTGAAGGGGTGAAATTTTTTTCCAAAAAATGAGCAAAGACTATAGTCTTTCCTTTTTTTTTCGAAGATTTTTTGACCCTCTCCGATTTCCTTAGGAAAATTTCAGAATGTAATATGAACCCTAAACACTTGAAAAATATGTGCCAACCATCCCCCATCCCCTCGCATCTGGTCCAAAAAAATTCCGAAAGTTTTCTGGAACAACCCAATTCTAAACGTTTCCTAGCCAGGTGTGGAGCAGTGGGAAGGGGTGAGGGAAGTTTGCCCCATAATTTCCAAGTGTATACCCTCCAAATAACATTCTGGGAGAATCGGGGCGAGATCTGAAGGGGTGAAATTTTTTTCCAAAAAATGAGCAAAGACTATAGTCTTTCCTTTTTTTTTCGAAGATTTTTTGACCCTCTCCGATTTCCTTAGGAAAATTTCAGAATGTAATATGAACCCTAAACACAAGAAAAATATGTGCCAAACATCCCCCATCCCCTCGCATCTGGTCCAAAAAAATTCCGAAAGTTTTCTGGAACAACCCAATTCTGAACGTTTCCTAGCCAGGTGTGGAGCAGTGGGAAGGGGTGAGGGAAGTTTGCCCCATAATTTTCAAGTGTATACCCTCCAAATAACATTCTGGGAAAATCGGGGCGAGATCTGAAGGGGTGAAATTTTTTTCCTAAAAATGAGCAAAGACTATAGTCTTTCCTTTTTTTTTCGAAGATTTTTTGACCCTCTCCGATTTCCTTAGGAAAATTTCAGAATGTAATATGAACCCTAAACACTTGAAAAATATGTGCCAAACATCCCCCATCCCCTCGCATCTGGTCCAAAAAAATTCCGAAAGTTTTCTGGAACAACCCAATTCTGAACGTTTCCTAGCCAGGTGTGGAGCAGTGGGAAGGGGTGAGGGAAGTTTGCCCCATAATTTTCAAGTGTATACCCTCCAAATAACATTCTGGGAAAATCGGGGCGAGATCTGAAGGGGTGAAATTTTTTTCCAAAAAATGAGCAAAGACTATAGTCTTTCCTTTTTTTTTCGAAGATTTTTTGACCCTCTCCGATTTCCTTAGGAAAATTTCAGAATGTAATATGAACCCTAAACACTTGAAAAATATGTGCCAAACATCCCCCATCCCCTCGCATCTGGTCCAAAAAAATTCCGAAAGTTTTCTGGAACAACCCAATTCTGAACGTTTCCTAGCCAGGTTTGGAGCAGTGGGAAGGGGTGAGGGAAGTTTGCCCCATAATTTTCAAGTGTATACCCTCCAAATAACATTCGGGGAAAATCGGGGCGAGATCTGAAGGGGTGAAATTTTTTTCCTAAAAATGAGCAAAGACTATAGTCTTTCCTTTTTTTTTCGAAGATTTTTTGACCCTCTCCGATTTCCTTAGGAAAATTTCAGAATGTAATATAAAGAGTAAAGACTTGAAAAATATGTGCCAAACATCCCCCAACCCCTCGCATCTGGTCCAAAAAAATTCCGAAAGTTTTCTGGATCAACCCAATTCTGAACGTTTCCTAGCCAGGTGTGGAGCAGTGGGAAGGGGTGAGGGAAGTTTGCCCCATAATTTTCAAGTGTATACCCTCCAAATAACATTCTGGGAAAATCGGGGCGAGATCTGAAGGGGTGAAATTTTTTTCCTAAAAATGAGCAGACTATAGTCTTTCCTTTTTTTTTCGAAGATTTTTTGACCCTCTCCGATTTCCTTAGGAAAATTTCAGAATGTAATATGAAGGGTAAAGACTTGAAAAATATGTGCCAAACATCCCCCATCCCCTCGCATCTGGTCCAAAAAAATTCCGAAAGTTTTCTGGAACAACCCAATTCTGAACGTTTCCTAGCCAGGTGTGGAGCAGTGGGAAGGGGTGAGGGAAGTTTGCCCCATAATTTTCAAGTGTATACCCTCCAAATAACATTCTGGGAAAATCGGGGCGAGATCTGAAGGGGTGAAATTTTTTTCCTAAAAATGAGCAAAGACTATAGTCTTTCCTTTTTTTTTCGAAGATTTTTTGTCCCTCTCCGATTTCCTTAGGAAAATTTCAGAATGTAATATGAAGGGTAAAGACTTGAAAAATATGTGCCAAACATCCCCCATCCCCTCGCATCTGGTCCAAAAAAATTCCGAAAGTTTTCTGGAACAACCCAATTCTGAACGTTTCCTAGCCAGGTGTGGAGCAGTGGGAAGGGGTGAGGGAAGTTTGCCCCATAATTTTCAAGTGTATACCCTCCAAATAACATTCTGGGAAAATCGGGGCGAGATCTGAAGGGGTGAAATTTTTTTCCAAAAAATGAGCAAAGACTATAGTCTTTCCTTTTTTTTTCGAAGATTTTTTGACCCTCTCCGATTTCCTTAGGAAAATTTCAGAATGTAATATGAAGGGTAAAGACTTGAAAAATATGTGCCAAACATCCCCCATCCCCTCGCATCTGGTCCAAAAAAATTCCGAAAGTTTTCTGGAACAACCCAATTCTGAACGTTTCCTAGCCAGGTGTGGAGCAGTGGGAAGGGGTGAGGGAAGTTTGCCCCATAATTTTCAAGTGTATACCCTCCAAATAACATTCTGGGAAAATCGGGGCGAGATCTGAAGGGGTGAAATTTTTTTCCAAAAAATGAGCAAAGACTATAGTCTTTCCTTTTTTTTTCGAAGATTTTTTGACCCTCTCCGATTTCCTTAGGAAAATTTCAGAATGTAATATGAAGGGTAAAGACTTGAAAAGTATGTGCCAAACATCCCCCATCCCCTCGCATCTGGTCCAAAAAAATTCCGAAAGTTTTCTGGAACAACCCAATTCTGAACGTTTCCTAGCCAGGTGTGGAGCAGTGGGAAGGGGTGAGGGAAGTTTGCCTCATAATTTTCAAGTGTATACCCTCTAAATAACATTCTGGGAAAATCGGGGCGAGATCTGAAGGGGTGAAATTTTTTTCCTAAAAATGAGCAGACTATAGTCTTTCCTTTTTTTTTCGAAGATTTTTTGACCCTCTCCGATTTCCTTAGGAAAATTTCAGAATGTAATATGAAGGGTAAAGACTTGAAAAATATGTGCCAAACATCCCCCATCCCCTCGCATCTGGTCCAAAAAAATTCCGAAAGTTTTCTGGAACAACCCAATTCTGAACGTTTCCTAGCCAGGTGTGGAGCAGTGGGAAGGGGTGAGGGAAGTTTGCCCCATAATTTTCAAGTGTATACCCTCCAAATAACATTCTGGGAAAATCGGGGCGAGATCTGAAGGGGTGAAATTTTTTTCCAAAAAATGAGCAAAGACTATAGTCTTTCCTTTTTTTTTCGAAGATTTTTTGACCCTCTCCGATTTCCTTAGGAAAATTTCAGAATGTAATATGAAGGGTAAAGACTTGAAAAATATGTGCCAAACATCCCCCATCCCCTCGCATCTGGTCCAAAAAAATTCCGAAAGTTTTCTGGAACAACCCAATTCTGAACGTTTCCTAGCCAGGTGTGGAGCAGTGGGAAGGGGTGAGGGAAGTTTGCCCCATAATTTTCAAGTGTATACCCTCCAAATAACATTCTGGGAAAATCGGGGCGAGATCTGAAGGGGTGAAATTTTTTTCCAAAAAATGAGCAAAGACGTCTTTCCTTTTTTTTTCGAAGATTTTTTGACCCTCTCCGATTTCCTTAGGAAAATTTCAGAATGTAATATGAACCCTAAACACTTGAAAAATATGTGCCAAACATCCCCCATCCCCTCGCATCTGGTCCAAAAAAATTCCGAAAGTTTTCTGGAACAACCCAATTCTGAACGTTTCCTAGCCAGGTGTGGAGCAGTGGGAAGGGGTGAGGGAAGTTTGCCCCATAATTTTCAAGTGTATACCCTCCAAATAACATTCTGGGAAAATCGGGGCAAGATCTGAAGGGGTGAAATTTTTTTCCAAAAAATGAGCAAAGACTATAGTCTTTCCTTTTTTTTTTTCGAAGATTTTTTGACCCTCTCCGATTTCCTTAGGAAAATTTCAGAATGTAATATAAAGAGTAAAGACTTGAAAAATATGTGCCAAACATCCCCCAACCCCTCGCATCTGGTCCAAAAAAATTCCGAAAGTTTTCTGGAACAACCCAATTCTGAACGTTTCCTAGCCAGGTGTGGAGCAGTGGGAAGGGGCGAGGGAAGTTTGCCCCATAATTTTCAAGTGTATACCCTCCAAATAACATTCTGGGAAAATCGGGGCGAGATCTGAAGGGGTGAAATTTTTTTCCTAAAAATGAGCAAAGACTATAGTCTTTCCTTTTTTTTTCGAAGATTTTTTGACCCTCTCCGATTTCCTTAGGAAAATTTCAGAATGTAATATGAACCCTAAACACTTGAAAAATATGTGCCAAACATCCCCCATCCCCTCGCATCTGGTCCAAAAAAATTCCGAAAGTTTTCTGGAACAACCCAATTCTGAACGTTTCCTAGCCAGGTGTGGAGCAGTGGGAAGGGGTGAGGGAAGTTTGCCCCATAATTTTCAAGTGTATACCCTCCAAATAACATTCTGGGAAAATCGGGGCGAGATCTGAAGGGGTGAAATTTTTTTCCAAAAAATGAGCAAAGACTATAGTCTTTCCTTTTTTTTTCGAAGATTTTTTGACCCTCTCCGATTTCCTTAGGAAAATTTCAGAATGTAATATGAAGGGTAAAGACTTGAAAAATATGTGCCAAACATCCCCCATCCCCTCGCATCTGGTCCAAAAAAATTCCGAAAGTTTTCTGGAACAACCCAATTCTGAACGTTTCCTAGCCAGGTTTGGAGCAGTGGGAAGGGGTGAGGGAAGTTTGCCCCATAATTTTCAAGTGTATACCCTCCAAATAACATTCGGGGAAAATCGGGGCGAGATCTGAAGGGGTGAAATTTTTTTCCAAAAAATGAGGAAAGACTCTTTCCTTTTTTTTTCGAAGATTTTTTGACCCTCTCCGATTTCCTTAGGAAAATTTCAGAATGTAATATAAAGAGTAAAGACTTGAAAAATATGTGCCAAACATCCCCCAACCCCTCGCATCTGGTCCAAAAAAATTCCGAAAGTTTTCTGGATCAACCCAATTCTGAACGTTTCCTAGCCAGGTGTGGAGCAGTGGGAAGGGGTGAGGGAAGTTTGCCCCATAATTTTCAAGTGTATACCCTCCAAATAACATTCTGGGAAAATCGGGGCGAGATCTGAAGGGGTGAAATTTTTTTCCAAAAAATGAGCAAAGACTATAGTCTTTCCTTTTTTTTTCGAAGATTTTTTGACCCTCTCCGATTTCCTTAGGAAAATTTCAGAATGTAATATGAACCCTAAACACTTGAAAAATATGTGCCAAACATCCCCCATCCCCTCGCATCTGGTCCAAAAAAATTCCGAAAGTTTTCTGGAACAACCCAATTCTGAACGTTTCCTAGCCAGGTGTGGAGCAGTGGGAAGGGGTGAGGGAAGTTTGCCCCATAATTTTCAAGTGTATACCCTCCAAATAACATTCGGGGAAAATCGGGGCGAGATCTGAAGGGGTGAAATTTTTTTCCTAAAAATGAGCAAAGACTATAGTCTTTCCTTTTTTTTTCGAAGATTTTTTGACCCTCTCCGATTTCCTTAGGAAAATTTCAGAATGTAATATAAAGAGTAAAGACTTGAAAAATATGTGCCAAACATCCCCCAACCCCTCGCATCTGGTCCAAAAAAATTCCGAAAGTTTTCTGGATCAACCCAATTCTGAACGTTTCCTAGCCAGGTGTGGAGCAGTGGGAAGGGGTGAGGGAAGTTTGCCCCATAATTTTCAAGTGTATACCCTCCAAATAACATTCTGGGAAAATCGGGGCAAGATCTGAAGGGGTGAAATTTTTTTCCAAAAAATGAGCAAAGACTATAGTCTTTCCTTTTTTTTTTTCGAAGATTTTTTGACCCTCTCCGATTTCCTTAGGAAAATTTCAGAATGTAATATGAAGGGTAAAGACTTGAAAAATATGTGCCAAACATCCCCCATCCCCTCGCATCTGGTCCAAAAAAATTCCGAAAGTTTTCTGGAACAACCCAATTCTGAACGTTTCCTAGCCAGGTGTGGAGCAGTGGGAAGGGGCGAGGGAAGTTTGCCCCATAATTTTCAAGTGTATACCCTCCAAATAACATTCTGGGAAAATCGGGGCGAGATCTGAAGGGGTGAAATTTTTTTCCTAAAAATGAGCAAAGACTATAGTCTTTCCTTTTTTTTTCGAAGATTTTTTGACCCTCTCCGATTTCCTTAGGAAAATTTCAGAATGTAATATGAAGGGTAAAGACTTGAAAAATATGTGCCAAACATCCCCCATCCCCTCGCATCTGGTCCAAAAAAATTCCGAAAGTTTTCTGGAACAACCCAATTCTGAACGTTTCCTAGCCAGGTGTGGAGCAGTGGGAAGGGGCGAGGGAAGTTTGCCCCATAATTTTCAAGTGTATACCCTCCAAATAACATTCTGGGAAAATCGGGGCGAGATCTGAAGGGGTGAAATTTTTTTCCAAAAAATGAGCAAAGACTATAGTCTTTCCTTTTTTTTTCGAAGATTTTTTGACCCTCTCCGATTTCCTTAGGAAAATTTCAGAATGTAATATGAAGGGTAAAGACTTGAAAAATATGTGCCAAACATCCCCCATCCCCTCGCATCTGGTCCAAAAAAATTCCGAAAGTTTTCTGGAACAACCCAATTCTGAACGTTTCCTAGCCAGGTGTGGAGCAGTGGGAAGGGGTGAGGGAAGTTTGCCCCATAATTTTCAAGTGTATACCCTCCAAATAACATTCTGGGAAAATCGGGGCGAGATCTGAAGGGGTGAAATTTTTTTCCAAAAAATGAGCAAAGACGTCTTTCCTTTTTTTTTCGAAGATTTTTTGACCCTCTCCGATTTCCTTAGGAAAATTTCAGAATGTAATATGAACCCTAAACACTTGAAAAATATGTGCCAAACATCCCCCATCCCCTCGCATCTGGTCCAAAAAAATTCCGAAAGTTTTCTGAAACAACCCAATTCTGAACGTTTCCTAGCCAGGTGTGGAGCAGTGGGAAGGGGTGAGGGAAGTTTGCCCCATAATTTTCAAGTGTATACCCTCCAAATAACATTCTGGGAAAATCGGGGCAAGATCTGAAGGGGTGAAATTTTTTTCCAAAAAATGAGCAAAGACTATAGTCTTTCCTTTTTTTTTCGAAGATTTTTTGACCCTCTCCGATTTCCTTAGGAAAATTTCAGAATGTAATATAAAGAGTAAAGACTTGAAAAATATGTGCCAAACATCCCCCAACCCCTCGCATCTGGTCCAAAAAAATTCCGAAAGTTTTCTGGAACAACCCAATTCTGAACGTTTCCTAGCCAGGTGTGGAGCAGTGGGAAGGGGTGAGGGAAGTTTGCCCCATAATTTTCAAGTGTATACCCTCCAAATAACATTCTGGGAAAATCGGGGCAAGATCTGAAGGGGTGAAATTTTTTTCCAAAAAATGAGCAAAGACTATAGTCTTTCCTTTTTTTTTCGAAGATTTTTTGACCCTCTCCGATTTCCTTAGGAAAATTTCAGAATGTAATATGAACCCTAAACACTTGAAAAATATGTGCCAACCATCCCCCATCCCCTCGCATCTGGTCCAAAAAAATTCCGAAAGTTTTCTGGAACAACCCAATTCTAAACGTTTCCTAGCCAGGTGTGGAGCAGTGGGAAGGGGTGAGGGAAGTTTGCCCCATAATTTCCAAGTGTATACCCTCCAAATAACATTCTGGGAGAATCGGGGCGAGATCTGAAGGGGTGAAATTTTTTTCCAAAAAATGAGCAAAGACTATAGTCTTTCCTTTTTTTTTCGAAGATTTTTTGACCCTCTCCGATTTCCTTAGGAAAATTTCAGAATGTAATATGAACCCTAAACACAAGAAAAATATGTGCCAAACATCCCCCATCCCCTCGCATCTGGTCCAAAAAAATTCCGAAAGTTTTCTGGAACAACCCAATTCTAAACGTTTCCTAGCCAGGTGTGGAGCAGTGGGAAGGGGTGAGGGAAGTTTGCCCCATAATTTCCAAGTGTATACCCTCCAAATAACATTCTGGGAGAATCGGGGCGAGATCTGAAGGGGTGAAATTTTTTTCCAAAAAATGAGCAAAGACTATAGTCTTTCCTTTTTTTTTCGAAGATTTTTTGACCCTCTCCGATTTCCTTAGGAAAATTTCAGAATGTAATATGAACCCTAAACACAAGAAAAATATGTGCCAAACATCCCCCATCCCCTCGCATCTGGTCCAAAAAAATTCCGAAAGTTTTCTGGAACAACCCAATTCTGAACGTTTCCTAGCCAGGTGTGGAGCAGTGGGAAGGGGTGAGGGAAGTTTGCCCCATAATTTTCAAGTGTATACCCTCCAAATAACATTCTGGGAAAATCGGGGCGAGATCTGAAGGGGTGAAATTTTTTTCCAAAAAATGAGCAAAGACTATAGTCTTTCCTTTTTTTTTCGAAGATTTTTTGACCCTCTCCGATTTCCTTAGGAAAATTTCAGAATGTAATATGAAGGGTAAAGACTTGAAAAATATGTGCCAAACATCCCCCATCCCCTCGCATCTGGTCCAAAAAAATTCCGAAAGTTTTCTGGAACAACCCAATTCTGAACGTTTCCTAGCCAGGTGTGGAGCAGTGGGAAGGGGTGAGGGAAGTTTGCCCCATAATTTCCAAGTGTATACCCTCCAAATAACATTCTGGGAGAATCGGGGCGAGATCTGAAGGGGTGAAATTTTTTTCCAAAAAATGAGCAAAGACTATAGTCTTTCCTTTTTTTTTCGAAGATTTTTTGACCCTCTCCGATTTCCTTAGGAAAATTTCAGAATGTAATATGAACCCTAAACACAAGAAAAATATGTGCCAAACATCCCCCATCCCCTCGCATCTGGTCCAAAAAAATTCCGAAAGTTTTCTGGAACAACCCAATTCTGAACGTTTCCTAGCCAGGTGTGGAGCAGTGGGAAGGGGTGAGGGAAGTTTGCCCCATAATTTTCAAGTGTATACCCTCCAAATAACATTCTGGGAAAATCGGGGCGAGATCTGAAGGGGTGAAATTTTTTTCCTAAAAATGAGCAAAGACTATAGTCTTTCCTTTTTTTTTCGAAGATTTTTTGACCCTCTCCGATTTCCTTAGGAAAATTTCAGAATGTAATATGAACCCTAAACACTTGAAAAATATGTGCCAAACATCCCCCATCCCCTCGCATCTGGTCCAAAAAAATTCCGAAAGTTTTCTGGAACAACCCAATTCTGAACGTTTCCTAGCCAGGTGTGGAGCAGTGGGAAGGGGTGAGGGAAGTTTGCCCCATAATTTTCAAGTGTATACCCTCCAAATAACATTCTGGGAAAATCGGGGCGAGATCTGAAGGGGTGAAATTTTTTTCCAAAAAATGAGCAAAGACTATAGTCTTTCCTTTTTTTTTCGAAGATTTTTTGACCCTCTCCGATTTCCTTAGGAAAATTTCAGAATGTAATATGAACCCTAAACACTTGAAAAATATGTGCCAAACATCCCCCATCCCCTCGCATCTGGTCCAAAAAAATTCCGAAAGTTTTCTGGAACAACCCAATTCTGAACGTTTCCTAGCCAGGTTTGGAGCAGTGGGAAGGGGTGAGGGAAGTTTGCCCCATAATTTTCAAGTGTATACCCTCCAAATAACATTCGGGGAAAATCGGGGCGAGATCTGAAGGGGTGAAATTTTTTTCCAAAAAATGAGCAAAGACTATAGTCTTTCCTTTTTTTTTCGAAGATTTTTTGACCCTCTCCGATTTCCTTAGGAAAATTTCAGAATGTAATATAAAGAGTAAAGACTTGAAAAATATGTGCCAAACATCCCCCAACCCCTCGCATCTGGTCCAAAAAAATTCCGAAAGTTTTCTGGATCAACCCAATTCTGAACGTTTCCTAGCCAGGTGTGGAGCAGTGGGAAGGGGTGAGGGAAGTTTGCCCCATAATTTTCAAGTGTATACCCTCCAAATAACATTCTGGGAAAATCGGGGCGAGATCTGAAGGGGTGAAATTTTTTTCCTAAAAATGAGCAGACTATAGTCTTTCCTTTTTTTTTCGAAGATTTTTTGACCCTCTCCGATTTCCTTAGGAAAATTTCAGAATGTAATATGAAGGGTAAAGACTTGAAAAATATGTGCCAAACATCCCCCATCCCCTCGCATCTGGTCCAAAAAAATTCCGAAAGTTTTCTGGAACAACCCAATTCTGAACGTTTCCTAGCCAGGTGTGGAGCAGTGGGAAGGGGTGAGGGAAGTTTGCCCCATAATTTTCAAGTGTATACCCTCCAAATAACATTCTGGGAAAATCGGGGCGAGATCTGAAGGGGTGAAATTTTTTTCCTAAAAATGAGCAAAGACTATAGTCTTTCCTTTTTTTTTCGAAGATTTTTTGTCCCTCTCCGATTTCCTTAGGAAAATTTCAGAATGTAATATGAAGGGTAAAGACTTGAAAAATATGTGCCAAACATCCCCCATCCCCTCGCATCTGGTCCAAAAAAATTCCGAAAGTTTTCTGGAACAACCCAATTCTGAACGTTTCCTAGCCAGGTGTGGAGCAGTGGGAAGGGGTGAGGGAAGTTTGCCCCATAATTTTCAAGTGTATACCCTCCAAATAACATTCTGGGAAAATCGGGGCGAGATCTGAAGGGGTGAAATTTTTTTCCAAAAAATGAGCAAAGACTATAGTCTTTCCTTTTTTTTTCGAAGATTTTTTGACCCTCTCCGATTTCCTTAGGAAAATTTCAGAATGTAATATGAAGGGTAAAGACTTGAAAAATATGTGCCAAACATCCCCCATCCCCTCGCATCTGGTCCAAAAAAATTCCGAAAGTTTTCTGGAACAACCCAATTCTGAACGTTTCCTAGCCAGGTGTGGAGCAGTGGGAAGGGGTGAGGGAAGTTTGCCCCATAATTTTCAAGTGTATACCCTCCAAATAACATTCTGGGAAAATCGGGGCGAGATCTGAAGGGGTGAAATTTTTTTCCAAAAAATGAGCAAAGACTATAGTCTTTCCTTTTTTTTTCGAAGATTTTTTGACCCTCTCCGATTTCCTTAGGAAAATTTCAGAATGTAATATGAAGGGTAAAGACTTGAAAAGTATGTGCCAAACATCCCCCATCCCCTCGCATCTGGTCCAAAAAAATTCCGAAAGTTTTCTGGAACAACCCAATTCTGAACGTTTCCTAGCCAGGTGTGGAGCAGTGGGAAGGGGTGAGGGAAGTTTGCCTCATAATTTTCAAGTGTATACCCTCTAAATAACATTCTGGGAAAATCGGGGCGAGATCTGAAGGGGTGAAATTTTTTTCCTAAAAATGAGCAGACTATAGTCTTTCCTTTTTTTTTCGAAGATTTTTTGACCCTCTCCGATTTCCTTAGGAAAATTTCAGAATGTAATATGAAGGGTAAAGACTTGAAAAATATGTGCCAAACATCCCCCATCCCCTCGCATCTGGTCCAAAAAAATTCCGAAAGTTTTCTGGAACAACCCAATTCTAAACGTTTCCTAGCCAGGTGTGGAGCAGTGGGAAGGGGTGAGGGAAGTTTGCCCCATAATTTCCAAGTGTATACCCTCCAAATAACATTCTGGGAGAATCGGGGCGAGATCTGAAGGGGTGAAATTTTTTTCCAAAAAATGAGCAAAGACTATAGTCTTTCCTTTTTTTTTCGAAGATTTTTTGACCCTCTCCGATTTCCTTAGGAAAATTTCAGAATGTAATATGAAGGGTAAAGACTTGAAAAATATGTGCCAAACATCCCCCATCCCCTCGCATCTGGTCCAAAAAAATTCCGAAAGTTTTCTGGAACAACCCAATTCTGAACGTTTCCTAGCCAGGTGTGGAGCAGTGGGAAGGGGTGAGGGAAGTTTGCCCCATAATTTTCAAGTGTATACCCTCCAAATAACATTCTGGGAAAATCGGGGCGAGATCTGAAGGGGTGAAATTTTTTTCCAAAAAATGAGCAAAGACTATAGTCTTTCCTTTTTTTTTCGAAGATTTTTTGACCCTCTCCGATTTCCTTAGGAAAATTTCAGAATGTAATATGAAGGGTAAAGACTTGAAAAATATGTGCCAAACATCCCCCATCCCCTCGCATCTGGTCCAAAAAAATTCCGAAAGTTTTCTGGAACAACCCAATTCTGAACGTTTCCTAGCCAGGTGTGGAGCAGTGGGAAGGGGTGAGGGAAGTTTGCCCCATAATTTTCAAGTGTATACCCTCCAAATAACATTCTGGGAAAATCGGGGCGAGATCTGAAGGGGTGAAATTTTTTTCCAAAAAATGAGCAAAGACGTCTTTCCTTTTTTTTTCGAAGATTTTTCGACCCTCTCCGATTTCCTTAGGAAAATTTCAGAATGTAATATGAACCCTAAACACTTGAAAAATATGTGCCAAACATCCCCCATCCCCTCGCATCTGGTCCAAAAAAATTCCGAAAGTTTTCTGGAACAACCCAATTCTGAACGTTTCCTAGCCAGGTGTGGAGCAGTGGGAAGGGGTGAGGGAAGTTTGCCCCATAATTTTCAAGTGTATACCCTCCAAATAACATTCTGGGAAAATCGGGGCGAGATCTGAAGGGGTGAAATTTTTTTCCAAAAAATGAGCAAAGACTATAGTCTTTCCTTTTTTTTTCGAAGATTTTTTGACCCTCTCCGATTTCCTTAGGAAAATTTCAGAATGTAATATGAAGGGTAAAGACTTGAAAAATATGTGCCAAACATCCCCCATCCCCTCGCATCTGGTCCAAAAAAATTCCGAAAGTTTTCTGGAACAACCCAATTCTGAACGTTTCCTAGCCAGGTGTGGAGCAGTGGGAAGGGGTGAGGGAAGTTTGCCCCATAATTTTCAAGTGTATACCCTCCAAATAACATTCTGGGAAAATCGGGGCGAGATCTGAAGGGGTGAAATTTTTTTCCAAAAAATGAGCAAAGACTATAGTCTTTCCTTTTTTTTTCGAAGATTTTTTGACCCTCTCCGATTTCCTTAGGAAAATTTCAGAATGTAATATGAAGGGTAAAGACTTGAAAAGTATGTGCCAAACATCCCCCATCCCCTCGCATCTGGTCCAAAAAAATTCCGAAAGTTTTCTGGAACAACCCAATTCTGAACGTTTCCTAGCCAGGTGTGGAGCAGTGGGAAGGGGTGAGGGAAGTTTGCCTCATAATTTTCAAGTGTATACCCTCTAAATAACATTCTGGGAAAATCGGGGCGAGATCTGAAGGGGTGAAATTTTTTTCCTAAAAATGAGCAGACTATAGTCTTTCCTTTTTTTTCGAAGATTTTTTGACCCTCTCCGATTTCCTTAGGAAAATTTCAGAATGTAATATGAACCCTAAACACTTGAAAAATATGTGCCAACCATCCCCCATCCCCTCGCATCTGGTCCAAAAAAATTCCGAAAGTTTTCTGGAACAACCCAATTCTAAACGTTTCCTAGCCAGGTGTGGAGCAGTGGGAAGGGGTGAGGGAAGTTTGCCCCATAATTTCCAAGTGTTTACCCTCCAAATAACATTCTGGGAGAATCGGGGCGAGATCTGAAGGGGTGAAATTTTTTTCCAAAAAATGAGCAAAGACTATAGTCTTTCCTTTTTTTTTCGAAGATTTTTTGACCCTCTCCGATTTCCTTAGGAAAATTTCAGAATGTAATATGAAGGGTAAAGACTTGAAAAATATGTGCCAAACATCCCCCATCCCCTCGCATCTGGTCCAAAAAAATTCCGAAAGTTTTCTGGAACAACCCAATTCTGAACGTTTCCTAGCCAGGTGTGGAGCAGTGGGAAGGGGTGAGGGAAGTTTGCCCCATAATTTTCAAGTGTATACCCTCCAAATAACATTCTGGGAAAATCGGGGCGAGATCTGAAGGGGTGAAATTTTTTTCCAAAAAATGAGCAAAGACTATAGTCTTTCCTTTTTTTTTCGAAGATTTTTTGACCCTCTCCGATTTCCTTAGGAAAATTTCAGAATGTAATATGAAGGGTAAAGACTTGAAAAATATGTGCCAAACATCCCCCATCCCCTCGCATCTGGTCCAAAAAAATTCCGAAAGTTTTCTGGAACAACCCAATTCTGAACGTTTCCTAGCCAGGTGTGGAGCAGTGGGAAGGGGTGAGGGAAGTTTGCCCCATAATTTTCAAGTGTATACCCTCCAAATAACATTCTGGGAAAATCGGGGCGAGATCTGAAGGGGTGAAATTTTTTTCCAAAAAATGAGCAAAGACGTCTTTCCTTTTTTTTTCGAAGATTTTTCGACCCTCTCCGATTTCCTTAGGAAAATTTCAGAATGTAATATGAACCCTAAACACTTGAAAAATATGTGCCAAACATCCCCCATCCCCTCGCATCTGGTCCAAAAAAATTCCGAAAGTTTTCTGGAACAACCCAATTCTGAACGTTTCCTAGCCAGGTGTGGAGCAGTGGGAAGGGGTGAGGGAAGTTTGCCCCATAATTTTCAAGTGTATACCCTCCAAATAACATTCTGGGAAAATCGGGGCAAGATCTGAAGGGGTGAAATTTTTTTCCAAAAAATGAGCAAAGACTATAGTCTTTCCTTTTTTTTTCGAAGATTTTTTGACCCTCTCCGATTTCCTTAGGAAAATTTCAGAATGTAATATAAAGAGTAAAGACTTGAAAAATATGTGCCAAACATCCCCCAACCCCTCGCATCTGGTCCAAAAAAATTCCGAAAGTTTTCTGGAACAACCCAATTCTGAACGTTTCCTAGCCAGGTGTGGAGCAGTGGGAAGGGGTGAGGGAAGTTTGCCCCATAATTTTCAAGTGTATACCCTCCAAATAACATTCTGGGAAAATCGGGGCGAGATCTGAAGGGGTGAAATTTTTTTCCAAAAAATGAGCAAAGACTATAGTCTTTCCTTTTTTTTTCGAAGATTTTTTGACCCTCTCCGATTTCCTTAGGAAAATTTCAGAATGTAATATGAAGGGTAAAGACTTGAAAAATATGTGCCAAACATCCCCCATCCCCTCGCATCTGGTCCAAAAAAATTCCGAAAGTTTTCTGGAACAACCCAATTCTGAACGTTTCCTAGCCAGGTGTGGAGCAGTGGGAAGGGGTGAGGGAAGTTTGCCTCATAATTTTCAAGTGTATACCCTCTAAATAACATTCTGGGAAAATCGGGGCGAGATCTGAAGGGGTGAAATTTTTTTCCTAAAAATGAGCAAAGACTATAGTCTTTCCTTTTTTTTTCGAAGATTTTTTGACCCTCTCCGATTTCCTTAGGAAAATTTCAGAATGTAATATGAACCCTAAACACTTGAAAAATATGTGCCAAACATCCCCCATCCCCTCGCATCTGGTCCAAAAAAATTCCGAAAGTTTTCTGGAACAACCCAATTCTAAACGTTTCCTAGCCAGGTGTGGAGCAGTGGGAAGGGGTGAGGGAAGTTTGCCCCATAATTTCCAAGTGTATACCCTCCAAATAACATTCTGGGAGAATCGGGGCGAGATCTGAAGGGGTGAAATTTTTTTCCAAAAAATGAGCAAAGACTATAGTCTTTCCTTTTTTTTTCGAAGATTTTTTGACCCTCTCCGATTTCCTTAGGAAAATTTCAGAATGTAATATGAAGGGTAAAGACTTGAAAAATATGTGCCAAACATCCCCCATCCCCTCGCATCTGGTCCAAAAAAATTCCGAAAGTTTTCTGGAACAACCCAATTCTGAACGTTTCCTAGCCAGGTGTGGAGCAGTGGGAAGGGGTGAGGGAAGTTTGCCCCATAATTTTCAAGTGTATACCCTCCAAATAACATTCTGGGAAAATCGGGGCGAGATCTGAAGGGGTGAAATTTTTTTCCAAAAAATGAGCAAAGACTATAGTCTTTCCTTTTTTTTTCGAAGATTTTTTGACCCTCTCCGATTTCCTTAGGAAAATTTCAGAATGTAATATGAAGGGTAAAGACTTGAAAAATATGTGCCAAACATCCCCCATCCCCTCGCATCTGGTCCAAAAAAATTCCGAAAGTTTTCTGGAACAACCCAATTCTGAACGTTTCCTAGCCAGGTGTGGAGCAGTGGGAAGGGGTGAGGGAAGTTTGCCCCATAATTTTCAAGTGTATACCCTCCAAATAACATTCTGGGAAAATCGGGGCGAGATCTGAAGGGGTGAAATTTTTTTCCAAAAAATGAGCAAAGACGTCTTTCCTTTTTTTTTCGAAGATTTTTCGACCCTCTCCGATTTCCTTAGGAAAATTTCAGAATGTAATATGAACCCTAAACACTTGAAAAATATGTGCCAAACATCCCCCATCCCCTCGCATCTGGTCCAAAAAAATTCCGAAAGTTTTCTGGAACAACCCAATTCTGAACGTTTCCTAGCCAGGTGTGGAGCAGTGGGAAGGGGTGAGGGAAGTTTGCCCCATAATTTTCAAGTGTATACCCTCCAAATAACATTCTGGGAAAATCGGGGCGAGATCTGAAGGGGTGAAATTTTTTTCCTAAAAATGAGCAAAGACTATAGTCTTTCCTTTTTTTTTCGAAGATTTTTTGACCCTCTCCGATTTCCTTAGGAAAATTTCAGAATGTAATATGAACCCTAAACACAAGAAAAATATGTGCCAAACATCCCCCATCCCCTCGCATCTGGTCCAAAAAAATTCCGAAAGTTTTCTGGAACAACCCAATTCTGAACGTTTCCTAGCCAGGTGTGGAGCAGTGGGAAGGGGTGAGGGAAGTTTGCCCCATAATTTTCAAGTGTATACCCTCCAAATAACATTCTGGGAAAATCGGGGCGAGATCTGAAGGGGTGAAATTTTTTTCCTAAAAATGAGCAAAGACTATAGTCTTTCCTTTTTTTTTCGAAGATTTTTTGACCCTCTCCGATTTCCTTAGGAAAATTTCAGAATGTAATATAAAGAGTAAAGACTTGAAAAATATGTGCCAAACATCCCCCAATCCCTCGCATCTGGTCCAAAAAAATTCCGAAAGTTTTCTGGAACAACCCAATTCTGAACTTTTCCTAGCCAGGTGTGGAGCAGTGGGAAGGGGTGAGGGCAGTTTGCCCCATAATTTTCAAGTGTATACCCTCCAAATAACATTCTGGGAAAATCTGGGCGAGATCTGAAGGGGTGAAATTTTTTTCCTAAAAATGAGCAAAGACTATAGTCTTTCCTTTTTTTTTCGAAGATTTTTTGACCCTCTCCGATTTCCTTAGGAAAATTTCAGAATGTAATATGAACCCTAAACACTTGAAAAATATGTGCCAAACATCCCCCATCCCCTCGCAACTGGTCCAAAAAAATTCCGAAAGTTTTCTGGAACAACCCAATTCTGAACGTTTCCTAGCCAGGTGTGGAGCAGTGGGAAGGGGTGAGGGAAGTTTGCCCCATAATTTTCAAGTGTATACCCTCCAAATAACATTCTGGGAAAATCGGGGCGAGATCTGCAGGGGTGAAATTTTTTTCCTAAAAATGAGCAAAGACTATAGTCTTTCCTTTTTTTTTCGAAAATTTTTTGACCCTCTCCGATTTCCTTAGGAAAGTTTCAGAATGTAATATAAAGGGTAAAGACTTGAAAAATATGTGCCAAACATCCCCCAACCCCTCGCATCTGGTCCAAAAAAATTCCGAAAGTTTTCTGGAACAACCCAATTCTGAACGTTTCCTAGCCAGGTGTGGAGCAGTGGGAAGGGGTGAGGGAAGTTTGCCCCATAATTTTCAAGTGTATACCCTCCAAATAACATTCTGGGAAAATCGGGGCGAGATCTGAAGGGGTGAAATTTTTTTCCTAAAAATGAGCAAAGACTATAGTCTTTCCTTTTTTTTTCGAAGATTTTTTGACCCTCTCCGATTTCCTTAGGAAAATTTCAGAATGTAATATGAAGGGTAAAGACTTGAAAAATATGTGCCAAACATCCCCCATCCCCTCGCATCTGGTCCAAAAAAATTCCGAAAGTTTTCTGGAACAACCCAATTCTAAACGTTTCCTAGCCAGGTGTGGAGCAGTGGGAAGGGGTGAGGGAAGTTTGCCCCATAATTTCCAAGTGTATACCCTCCAAATAACATTCTGGGAGAATCGGGGCGAGATCTGAAGGGGTGAAATTTTTTTCCAAAAAATGAGCAAAGACTATAGTCTTTCCTTTTTTTTTCGAAGATTTTTTGACCCTCTCCGATTTCCTTAGGAAAATTTCAGAATGTAATATGAAGGGTAAAGACTTGAAAAATATGTGCCAAACATCCCCCATCCCCTCGCATCTGGTCCAAAAAAATTCCGAAAGTTTTCTGGAACAACCCAATTCTGAACGTTTCCTAGCCAGGTGTGGAGCAGTGGGAAGGGGTGAGGGAAGTTTGCCCCATAATTTTCAAGTGTATACCCTCCAAATAACATTCTGGGAAAATCGGGGCGAGATCTGAAGGGGTGAAATTTTTTTCCAAAAAATGAGCAAAGACTATAGTCTTTCCTTTTTTTTTCGAAGATTTTTTGACCCTCTCCGATTTCCTTAGGAAAATTTCAGAATGTAATATGAAGGGTAAAGACTTGAAAAATATGTGCCAAACATCCCCCATCCCCTCGCATCTGGTCCAAAAAAATTCCGAAAGTTTTCTGGAACAACCCAATTCTGAACGTTTCCTAGCCAGGTGTGGAGCAGTGGGAAGGGGTGAGGGAAGTTTGCCCCATAATTTTCAAGTGTATACCCTCCAAATAACATTCTGGGAAAATCGGGGCGAGATCTGAAGGGGTGAAATTTTTTTCCAAAAAATGAGCAAAGACGTCTTTCCTTTTTTTTTCGAAGATTTTTCGACCCTCTCCGATTTCCTTAGGAAAATTTCAGAATGTAATATGAACCCTAAACACTTGAAAAATATGTGCCAAACATCCCCCATCCCCTCGCATCTGGTCCAAAAAAATTCCGAAAGTTTTCTGGAACAACCCAATTCTGAACGTTTCCTAGCCAGGTGTGGAGCAGTGGGAAGGGGTGAGGGAAGTTTGCCCCATAATTTTCAAGTGTATACCCTCCAAATAACATTCTGGGAAAATCGGGGCGAGATCTGAAGGGGTGAAATTTTTTTCCTAAAAATGAGCAAAGACTATAGTCTTTCCTTTTTTTTTCGAAGATTTTTTGACCCTCTCCGATTTCCTTAGGAAAATTTCAGAATGTAATATGAACCCTAAACACAAGAAAAATATGTGCCAAACATCCCCCATCCCCTCGCATCTGGTCCAAAAAAATTCCGAAAGTTTTCTGGAACAACCCAATTCTGAACGTTTCCTAGCCAGGTGTGGAGCAGTGGGAAGGGGTGAGGGAAGTTTGCCCCATAATTTTCAAGTGTATACCCTCCAAATAACATTCTGGGAAAATCGGGGCGAGATCTGAAGGGGTGAAATTTTTTTCCTAAAAATGAGCAAAGACTATAGTCTTTCCTTTTTTTTTCGAAGATTTTTTGACCCTCTCCGATTTCCTTAGGAAAATTTCAGAATGTAATATAAAGAGTAAAGACTTGAAAAATATGTGCCAAACATCCCCCAATCCCTCGCATCTGGTCCAAAAAAATTCCGAAAGTTTTCTGGAACAACCCAATTCTGAACTTTTCCTAGCCAGGTGTGGAGCAGTGGGAAGGGGTGAGGGAAGTTTGCCCCATAATTTTCAAGTGTATACCCTCCAAATAACATTCTGGGAAAATCGGGGCGAGATCTGAAGGGGTGAAATTTTTTTCCTAAAAATGAGCAAAGACTATAGTCTTTCCTTTTTTTTTCGAAGATTTTTTGACCCTCTCCGATTTCCTTAGGAAAATTTCAGAATGTAATATGAACCCTAAACACTTGAAAAATATGTGCCAAACATCCCCCATCCCCTCGCAACTGGTCCAAAAAAATTCCGAAAGTTTTCTGGAACAACCCAATTCTGAACGTTTCCTAGCCAGGTGTGGAGCAGTGGGAAGGGGTGAGGGAAGTTTGCCCCATAATTTTCAAGTGTATACCCTCCAAATAACATTCTGGGAAAATCGGGGCGAGATCTGCAGGGGTGAAATTTTTTTCCTAAAAATGAGCAAAGACTATAGTCTTTCCTTTTTTTTTCGAAAATTTTTTGACCCTCTCCGATTTCCTTAGGAAAGTTTCAGAATGTAATATAAAGGGTAAAGACTTGAAAAATATGTGCCAAACATCCCCCAACCCCTCGCATCTGGTCCAACAAAATTCCGAAAGTTTTCTGGAACAACCCAATTCTGAACGTTTCCTAGCCAAGTGTGGAGCAGTGGGAAGGGGTGAGGGAAGTTTGCCCCATAATTTTCAAGTGTATACCCTCCAAATAACATTCTGGGAAAATCGGGGCGAGATCTGAAGGGGTGAAATTTTTTTCCTAAAAATGAGCAATTTCCTTTTTTTTTCGAAGATTTTTTGACCCTCTCCGATTTCCTTAGGAAAATTTCAGAATGTAATATAATGAGTAAAGACTTGAAAAATATGTGCCAAACATCCCCCAACCCCTCGCATCTGGTCCAAAAAAATTCCGAAAGTTTTCTGGAACAACCCAATTCTGAACGTTTCCTAGCCAGGTGTGGAGCAGTGGGAAGGGGTGAGGGAAGTTTGCCCCATAATTTTCAAGTGTATACCCTCCAAATAACATTCTGGGAAAATCGGGGCGAGATCTGAAGGGGTGAAATTTTTTTCCTAAAAATGAGCAAAGACTATAGTCTTTCCTTTTTTTTTCGAAGATTTTTTGACCCTCTCCGATTTCCTTAGGAAAATTTCAGAATGTAATATGAACCCTAAACACTTGAAAAATATGTGCCAAACATCCCCCAACCCCTCGCATCTGGTCCAAAAAAATTCCGAAAGTTTTCTGGAACAACCCAATTCTGAACGTTTCCTAGCCAGGTGTGGAGCAGTGGGAAGGGGTGAGGGAAGTTTGCCCCATAATTTTCAAGTGTATACCCTCCAAATAACATTCTGGGAAAATCGGGGCGAGATCTGAAGGGGTGAAATTTTTTTCCTAAAAATGAGCAAAGACTATAATAGTCTTTCCTTTTTTTTTCGAAGATTTTTTGACCCTCTCCGATTTCCTTAGGCAAATTTCAGAATGTAATATGAAGGGTAAAGACTTGAAAAATATGTGCCAAACATCCCCCATCCCCTCGCATCTGGTCCAAAAAAATTCCGAAAGTTTTCTGGAACAACCCAATTCTGAACTTTTCCTAGCCAGGTGTGGAGCAGTGGGAAGGGGTGAGGGCAGTTTGCCCCATAATTTTCAAGTGTATACCCTCCAAATAACATTCTGGGAAAATCTGGGCGAGATCTGAAGGGGTGAAATTTTTTTCCTAAAAATGAGCAAAGACTATAGTCTTTCCTTTTTTTTTCGAAGATTTTTTGACCCTCTCCGATTTCCTTAGGAAAATTTCAGAATGTAATATGAACCCTAAACACTTGAAAAATATGTGCCAAACATCCCCCATCCCCTCGCAACTGGTCCAAAAAAATTCCGAAAGTTTTCTGGAACAACCCAATTCTGAACGTTTCCTAGCCAGGTGTGGAGCAGTGGGAAGGGGTGAGGGAAGTTTGCCCCATAATTTTCAAGTGTATACCCTCCAAATAACATTCTGGGAAAATCGGGGCGAGATCTGCAGGGGTGAAATTTTTTTCCTAAAAATGAGCAAAGACTATAGTCTTTCCTTTTTTTTTCGAAAATTTTTTGACCCTCTCCGATTTCCTTAGGAAAGTTTCAGAATGTAATATAAAGGGTAAAGACTTGAAAAATATGTGCCAAACATCCCCCAACCCCTCGCATCTGGTCCAAAAAAATTCCGAAAGTTTTCTGGAACAACCCAATTCTGAACGTTTCCTAGCCAGGTGTGGAGCAGTGGGAAGGGGTGAGGGAAGTTTGCCCCATAATTTTCAAGTGTATACCCTCCAAATAACATTCTGGGAAAATCGGGGCGAGATCTGAAGGGGTGAAATTTTTTTCCTAAAAATGAGCAAAGACTATAGTCTTTCCTTTTTTTTTCGAAGATTTTTTGACCCTCTCCGATTTCCTTAGGAAAATTTCAGAATGTAATATGAAGGGTAAAGACTTGAAAAATATGTGCCAAACATCCCCCATCCCCTCGCATCTGGTCCAAAAAAATTCCGAAAGTTTTCTGGAACAACCCAATTCTAAACGTTTCCTAGCCAGGTGTGGAGCAGTGGGAAGGGGTGAGGGAAGTTTGCCCCATAATTTCCAAGTGTATACCCTCCAAATAACATTCTGGGAGAATCGGGGCGAGATCTGAAGGGGTGAAATTTTTTTCCAAAAAATGAGCAAAGACTATAGTCTTTCCTTTTTTTTTCGAAGATTTTTTGACCCTCTCCGATTTCCTTAGGAAAATTTCAGAATGTAATATGAAGGGTAAAGACTTGAAAAATATGTGCCAAACATCCCCCATCCCCTCGCATCTGGTCCAAAAAAATTCCGAAAGTTTTCTGGAACAACCCAATTCTGAACGTTTCCTAGCCAGGTGTGGAGCAGTGGGAAGGGGTGAGGGAAGTTTGCCCCATAATTTTCAAGTGTATACCCTCCAAATAACATTCTGGGAAAATCGGGGCGAGATCTGAAGGGGTGAAATTTTTTTCCAAAAAATGAGCAAAGACTATAGTCTTTCCTTTTTTTTTCGAAGATTTTTTGACCCTCTCCGATTTCCTTAGGAAAATTTCAGAATGTAATATGAAGGGTAAAGACTTGAAAAATATGTGCCAAACATCCCCCATCCCCTCGCATCTGGTCCAAAAAAATTCCGAAAGTTTTCTGGAACAACCCAATTCTGAACGTTTCCTAGCCAGGTGTGGAGCAGTGGGAAGGGGTGAGGGAAGTTTGCCCCATAATTTTCAAGTGTATACCCTCCAAATAACATTCTGGGAAAATCGGGGCGAGATCTGAAGGGGTGAAATTTTTTTCCAAAAAATGAGCAAAGACGTCTTTCCTTTTTTTTTCGAAGATTTTTCGACCCTCTCCGATTTCCTTAGGAAAATTTCAGAATGTAATATGAACCCTAAACACTTGAAAAATATGTGCCAAACATCCCCCATCCCCTCGCATCTGGTCCAAAAAAATTCCGAAAGTTTTCTGGAACAACCCAATTCTGAACGTTTCCTAGCCAGGTGTGGAGCAGTGGGAAGGGGTGAGGGAAGTTTGCCCCATAATTTTCAAGTGTATACCCTCCAAATAACATTCTGGGAAAATCGGGGCGAGATCTGAAGGGGTGAAATTTTTTTCCTAAAAATGAGCAAAGACTATAGTCTTTCCTTTTTTTTTCGAAGATTTTTTGACCCTCTCCGATTTCCTTAGGAAAATTTCAGAATGTAATATGAACCCTAAACACAAGAAAAATATGTGCCAAACATCCCCCATCCCCTCGCATCTGGTCCAAAAAAATTCCGAAAGTTTTCTGGAACAACCCAATTCTGAACGTTTCCTAGCCAGGTGTGGAGCAGTGGGAAGGGGTGAGGGAAGTTTGCCCCATAATTTTCAAGTGTATACCCTCCAAATAACATTCTGGGAAAATCGGGGCGAGATCTGAAGGGGTGAAATTTTTTTCCTAAAAATGAGCAAAGACTATAGTCTTTCCTTTTTTTTTCGAAGATTTTTTGACCCTCTCCGATTTCCTTAGGAAAATTTCAGAATGTAATATAAAGAGTAAAGACTTGAAAAATATGTGCCAAACATCCCCCAATCCCTCGCATCTGGTCCAAAAAAATTCCGAAAGTTTTCTGGAACAACCCAATTCTGAACTTTTCCTAGCCAGGTGTGGAGCAGTGGGAAGGGGTGAGGGAAGTTTGCCCCATAATTTTCAAGTGTATACCCTCCAAATAACATTCTGGGAAAATCGGGGCGAGATCTGAAGGGGTGAAATTTTTTTCCTAAAAATGAGCAAAGACTATAGTCTTTCCTTTTTTTTTCGAAGATTTTTTGACCCTCTCCGATTTCCTTAGGAAAATTTCAGAATGTAATATGAACCCTAAACACTTGAAAAATATGTGCCAAACATCCCCCATCCCCTCGCAACTGGTCCAAAAAAATTCCGAAAGTTTTCTGGAACAACCCAATTCTGAACGTTTCCTAGCCAGGTGTGGAGCAGTGGGAAGGGGTGAGGGAAGTTTGCCCCATAATTTTCAAGTGTATACCCTCCAAATAACATTCTGGGAAAATCGGGGCGAGATCTGCAGGGGTGAAATTTTTTTCCTAAAAATGAGCAAAGACTATAGTCTTTCCTTTTTTTTTCGAAAATTTTTTGACCCTCTCCGATTTCCTTAGGAAAGTTTCAGAATGTAATATAAAGGGTAAAGACTTGAAAAATATGTGCCAAACATCCCCCAACCCCTCGCATCTGGTCCAACAAAATTCCGAAAGTTTTCTGGAACAACCCAATTCTGAACGTTTCCTAGCCAAGTGTGGAGCAGTGGGAAGGGGTGAGGGAAGTTTGCCCCATAATTTTCAAGTGTATACCCTCCAAATAACATTCTGGGAAAATCGGGGCGAGATCTGAAGGGGTGAAATTTTTTTCCTAAAAATGAGCAATTTCCTTTTTTTTTCGAAGATTTTTTGACCCTCTCCGATTTCCTTAGGAAAATTTCAGAATGTAATATAATGAGTAAAGACTTGAAAAATATGTGCCAAACATCCCCCAACCCCTCGCATCTGGTCCAAAAAAATTCCGAAAGTTTTCTGGAACAACCCAATTCTGAACGTTTCCTAGCCAGGTGTGGAGCAGTGGGAAGGGGTGAGGGAAGTTTGCCCCATAATTTTCAAGTGTATACCCTCCAAATAACATTCTGGGAAAATCGGGGCGAGATCTGAAGGGGTGAAATTTTTTTCCTAAAAATGAGCAAAGACTATAGTCTTTCCTTTTTTTTTCGAAGATTTTTTGACCCTCTCCGATTTCCTTAGGAAAATTTCAGAATGTAATATGAACCCTAAACACTTGAAAAATATGTGCCAAACATCCCCCAACCCCTCGCATCTGGTCCAAAAAAATTCCGAAAGTTTTCTGGAACAACCCAATTCTGAACGTTTCCTAGCCAGGTGTGGAGCAGTGGGAAGGGGTGAGGGAAGTTTGCCCCATAATTTTCAAGTGTATACCCTCCAAATAACATTCTGGGAAAATCGGGGCGAGATCTGAAGGGGTGAAATTTTTTTCCTAAAAATGAGCAAAGACTATAATAGTCTTTCCTTTTTTTTTCGAAGATTTTTTGACCCTCTCCGATTTCCTTAGGCAAATTTCAGAATGTAATATGAAGGGTAAAGACTTGAAAAATATGTGCCAAACATCCCCCAACCCCTCGCATCTGGTCCAAAAAAATTCCGAAAGTTTTCTGGAACAACCCAATTCTGAACGTTTCCTAGCCAGGTGTGGAGCAGTGGGAAGGGGTGAGGGAAGTTTGCCCAATAATTTTCAAGTGTATACCCTCCAAATAACATTCTGGGAAAATCGGGGCGAGATCTGAAGGGGTGAAATTTTTTTCCAAAAAATGAGCAAAGACTATAGTCTTTCCTTTTTTTTCGAAGATTTTTTGACCCTCTCCGATTTCCTTAGGAAAATTTCAGAATGTAATATGAAGGGTAAAGACTTGAAAAATATTTGCTAAACATCCCCCAACCCCTCGCATCTGGTCCAAAAAAATTCCGAAAGTTTTCTGGAACAACCCAATTCTGAACGTTTCCTAGCCAGGTGTGGAGCAGTGGGAAGGGGTGAGGGAAGTTTGCCCCATAATTTTCAAGTGTATACCCTCCAAATAACATTCTGGGAAAATCGGGGCGAGATCTGAAGGGGTGAAATTTTTTTCCTAAAAATGAGCAAAGACTATAATAGTCTTTCCTTTTTTTTTCGAAGATTTTTTGACCCTCTCCGATTTCCTTAGGAAAATTTCAGAATGTAATATGAAGGGTAAAGACTTGAAAAATATGTGCCAAACATCCCCCAACCCCTCGCATCTGGTCCAAAAAAATTCCGAAAGTTTTCTGGAACAACCCAATTCTGAACGTTTCCTAGCCAGGTGTGGAGCAGTGGGAAGGGGTGAGGGAAGTTTGCCCAATAATTTTCAAGTGTATACCCTCCAAATAACATTCTGGGAAAATCGGGGCGAGATCTGAAGGGGTGAAATTTTTTTCCAAAAAATGAGCAAAGACTATAGTCTTTCCTTTTTTTTCGAAGATTTTTTGACCCTCTCCGATTTCCTTAGGAAAATTTCAGAATGTAATATGAACCCTAAACACTTGAAAAATATGTCCCAAACATCCCCCATCCCCTCGCATCTGGTCCAAAAAATTCCTAAAGTTTTCTGGAACAACCCAATTCTGAACGTTTCCTAGCCAGGTGTGGAGCAGTGGGAAGGGGTGAGGGAAGTTTGCCCCATAATTTTCAAGTGTATACCCTCCAAATAACATTCTGGGAAAATCGGGGCGAGATCTGAAGGGGTGAAATTTTTTTCCAAAAAATGAGCAAAGACTATAGTCTTTCCTTTTTTTTTCGAAGATTTTTTGACCCTCTCCGATTTCCTTAGGAAAATTTCAGAATGTAATATGAAGGGTAAAGACTTGAAAAATATGTGCCAAACATCCCCCATCCCCTCGCATCTGGTCCAAAAAAATTCCGAAAGTTTTCTGGAACAACCCAATTCTGAACGTTTCCTAGCCAGGTGTGGAGCAGTGGGAAGGGGTGAGGGAAGTTTGCCCCATAATTTTCAAGTGTATACCCTCCAAATAACATTCTGGGAAAATCGGGGCGAGATCTGAAGGGGTGAAATTTTTTTCCTAAAAATGAGCAAAGACTTATAGTCTTTCCTTTTTTTTTCGAAGATTTTTTGACCCTCTCCGATTTCCTTAGGAAAATTTCAGAATGTAATATGAACCCTAAACACAAGAAAAATATGTGCCAAACATCCCCCATCCCCTCGCATCTGGTCCAAAAAAATTCCGAAAGTTTTCTGGAACAACCCAATTCTGAACGTTTCCTAGCCAGGTGTGGAGCAGTGGGAAGGGGTGAGGGAAGTTTGCCCCATAATTTTCAAGTGTATACCCTCCAAATAACATTCTGGGAAAATCGGGGCGAGATCTGAAGGGGTGAAATTTTTTTCCTAAAAATGAGCAAAGACTTATAGTCTTTCCTTTTTTTTTCGAAGATTTTTTGACCCTCTCCGATTTCCTTAGGAAAATTTCAGAATGTAATATGAACCCTAAACACAAGAAAAATATGTGCCAAACATCCCCCATCCCCTCGCATCTGGTCCAAAAAAATTCCGAAAGTTTTCTGGAACAACCCAATTCTGAACGTTTCCTAGCCAGGTGTGGAGCAGTGGGAAGGGGTGAGGGAAGTTTGCCCCATAATTTTCAAGAGTATACCCTCCAAATAACATTCTGGGAAAATCGGGGCGAGATCTGAAGGGGTGAAATTTTTTCCTAAAAGTCTCCTTTTTTTTTCGAAGATTTTTTGACCCTCTCCGATTTCCTTAGGAAAATTTCAGAATGTAATATGAACCCTAAACACAAGAAAAATATGTGCCAAACATCCCCCATCCCCTCGCATCTGGTCCAAAAAAATTTCGAAAGTTTTCTGGAACAACCCAGTTCTGAACGTTTCCTAGCCAGGTGTGGAGCAGTGGGAAGGGGTGAGGGAAGTTTGCCCCATAATTTTCAAGTGTATACCCTCCAAATAACATTCTGGGAAAATCGGGGCAAGATCTGAAGGGGTGAAATTTTTTTCCAAAAAATGAGCAAAGACTATAGTCTTTCCTTTTTTTTTCGAAGATTTTTTGACCCTCTCCGATTTCCTTAGGAAAATTTCAGAATGTAATATGAACCCTAAACACTTGAAAAATATGTGCCAACCATCCCCCATCCCCTCGCATCTGGTCCAAAAAAATTCCGAAAGTTTTCTGGAACAACCCAATTCTAAACGTTTCCTAGCCAGGTGTGGAGCAGTGGGAAGGGGTGAGGGAAGTTTGCCCCATAATTTCCAAGTGTATACCCTCCAAATAACATTCTGGGAGAATCGGGGCGAGATCTGAAGGGGTGAAATTTTTTTCCAAAAAATGAGCAAAGACTATAGTCTTTCCTTTTTTTTTCGAAGATTTTTTGACCCTCTCCGATTTCCTTAGGAAAATTTCAGAATGTAATATGAACCCTAAACACAAGAAAAATATGTGCCAAACATCCCCCATCCCCTCGCATCTGGTCCAAAAAAATTCCGAAAGTTTTCTGGAACAACCCAATTCTGAACGTTTCCTAGCCAGGTGTGGAGCAGTGGGAAGGGGTGAGGGAAGTTTGCCCCATAATTTTCAAGAGTATACCCTCCAAATAACATTCTGGGAAAATCGGGGCGAGATCTGAAGGGGTGAAATTTTTTCCTAAAATTCTCCTTTTTTTTTCGAAGATTTTTTGACCCTCTCCGATTTCCTTAGGAAAATTTCAGAATGTAATATGAAGGGTAAAGACTTGAAAAATATGTGCCAAACATCCCCCATCCCCTCGCATCTGGTCCAAAAAAATTCCGAAAGTTTTCTGGAACAACCCAATTCTGAACGTTTCCTAGCCAGGTGTGGAGCAGTGGGAAGGGGTGAGGGAAGTTTGCCCCATAATTTTCAAGAGTATACCCTCCAAATAACATTCTGGGAAAATCGGGGCGAGATCTGAAGGGGTGAAATTTTTTCCTAAAAGTCTCCTTTTTTTTTCGAAGATTTTTTGACCCTCTCCGATTTCCTTAGGAAAATTTCAGAATGTAATATGAAGGGTAAAGACTTGAAAAATATGTGCCAAACATCCCCCATCCCCTCGCATCTGGTCCAAAAAAATTCCGAAAGTTTTCTGGAACAACCCAATTCTGAACGTTTCCTAGCCAGGTGTGGAGCAGTGGGAAGGGGTGAGGGAAGTTTACCCCATAATTTCCAAGTGTACACCCTCCAAATAACATTCCGACGAAATCTGAAGGGATGAAAACAAAATTCCTGAAATTTTTGTGATTGACTTGTTTGTATCACAAATCTACAAATGCCAATTTTTATTACTGAATGGTCATTTTTTATTTCTAAACGGTGACGAGAAATCAAGAATTTTAAATAGCAAATGGAATTGTTTATCTTTTTTTAGGGTTTGCCCTGTACACTATTTTTTTAATCCGTCACAGATACCTATGCTCCGTTCGCATATTATTTCTAAATTGAAGACTGACGTTTTTTAAGGCTTATATATTTTTTTCTTTTGCTTATAAATTAAATGGAAAACCACATTTTTGAGGAACGCATGGTTTATCTTCTTTCCTCCATGTTTTAATCCGCTGCTTTCCTTTCCCCACCACTCTCCTGCCCATTTCTGTTGGATCTCGAGCTCGCTTATTTTGCCCCTATGAATACTTCTCGCCTATTTTCCTTATTATTTTAAAACCATTAAGTTGATTTTTTTAATTAAATAAAAAATAATATTTTGTTGGACAACTGAATATTTATATGAATGTTATTAGGCATAGGTAATGATTTTTTTAAAATCTTAATAGTGGCTGATAACGTTTTAGTTGTTACCCCCTTTTCCGTTTTCGATGGTTAAAATTTTGCAACCACAATCAGATTCATTACAAGAACCTTTAATTTGAACAAGAACTAATACTATACACGCAACATTATAATTTTAAGAACATTTAGAAATTGCATTTGATCTTCTAAATTTTGAGATTTCTCAAAGTCCTATCGAGGGAGCTATAGAAAGATGAAAAGGAAATTTAGTTTGACGATCACAATAATTGGTTTTCTCAAACTTACCATTTATTTAATAAGAAATATCTCCAGATATCGGAAATTCCTTATCTTTCCTGAAAAAAATAATTATTAAGCATTTTGGAAAAAATAATTATTAAGCATTCTGAAAAAAATAATTAAGACGTCCTGAAAAAAACACTTATTAAGCAACCTGAATAAAATAATGAAGACACCCTGAAAAAAAATTATCACAAAAATTATTAAACATTCTGAAAAAAAAATTATTAAGCATTCTGAAAAAGATAATTATGCATCCTGAAAAAAAAAATTTAAGCATCCTGAAAAAACATTATTAAGCATCCTGCAAAAAAATTATTAAGCATCCTGAAAAAAATAATTATTAAGCATCCTGAAAAAAAATTTTTAAGCATCCTGAAAAAAATAATTATTATGTACGATCGATCAGTAACAACTGTTTTTTAGACCTAATTTTCAGGCGTAAACCTAGTCTTTTTGGCCCTCGGGCCGTAATTATGTTTTTGGCCCGCTGATTGCACTTTTCTAATTAAGGAATAATTTTATTTTTGTTTGGAATACAAGTAGTAACACAGTTATTTGTTAATATGAACATTTATATCTATCTTACAGTTATTACAATTACTTATATTAAATGCGGAAGGAATGGTGTTTATCAAAGATTCACTGATAACGCTTTCATTAATACCATCATTCTCTAACGTAGAAAGAATGGTGTTTATCACAGAGGGATTGCGAACGTTTTCATTACTGACAGCATTACTTGTTGAGGGTACATGAAGACCTTCGCCTACCATAACCTTTTGTGCAATTTTCATTTTATTTTGCAATGAATCCTCAATATAAGTCTCGGCCACCGCCGAGGACTTCCAGCCACCATGACGTTTGATACTGATCAAGTCTGCGCCCCCATCAGCTAAAAGAGTAGCGGAGGAACGTCGAAAGCAGTGTCCTGTATAGGCACCTGCATCCGGCATATTCAAAAATTTGGCTACTCTTTGCGGCACTTGTCCCAGTGTATTTTTTCCTACAACCTGCGATGTACACTACTTGCCATTTTTGTAATACACAAAGAGTCGTCGGTGCTCCGTGTGTGATGGCTGTCTGGGGCTTCCAAGAAAAATTTTGTGATCTGTTCCCTGTTGAGTATTTTTGATTTTTTGGGTTCGTATCCCTCGCTTTGCCTTTTCAGAAAGGCGAACAATCGCTTGAATTGACTGACATCAATGTTTTCCTTAGCTGCCAAATTTGCTTTGATCATTGAGTAACGCGACCAAAGCGAGGTTGGTTTGTAAATTTTACTTTGTTCATCAAAATATACCAGTAAAACGTTTTCAGTAATGGTTTTTACCTTATTAACTGCACACCACTTTAAAAAATCATTATATGTTTTCTCATATATAGCTTTGGATTTTGGCGGTAACAGATTCAAAGTAATGTTCTTTGCTGCTTCATCAAAATCTGGCACAATGCACGAGAAATCTTCTTCTTTAGACATACTTTTGCAAACAAATAGTGACAAATACTTAAATTACTTACTAATTTTTTTGCAAATAATTTGTTTTTGTTTATACTTGTTGCTGTGGTTACGCAGTTTTATTTGGTCAATGATAAATCGATTTCAAAGGAGCGCTTTTCATTTTTTGTTTAAATACAGTCATTGTCAATATAAACTATATTTTTACGGTTTTTAAAATTTCGATCTTACATAAAGTTTTGTATGCACCTCAGGCGTAACCGACGTCTTTGGCCCTCGGCGTGTTATAGCCCTCCGTGCTTCGCACGTCGGGCTATAATTTTCACGCCGCGGGCCAAAAACGCCTGGGTTACGCCCTTGATACATAAATAACTATTAAGCATCCTGCAAAAAAAATTATTAAGCATCCTGAAAAAAATAATTATTAAGCATCCTGAAAAAAAAATGTTAAGCATCCTGAAAAAAATAATTATTAAGCATTCTGAAAAAAATAATTAAGACATCCTGAAAAAAAATTATTAAACAACCTGAAAAAATTAAGATTAAGTATCCTGAAAAAACAATGTTTAATTATTTCTGAAAGAAAATGATTAAAATTAATCTAGTAATACAAAGAATAGGTACTTACCTACGTAAAAATATTTTTTTATGAAAACTCACCAGCACAAAAAATACACGAGTGCGAAAATACAGGGCGTGGCGAAAAAAGCAGTTACAAGAAACCTTGAAAACTGCATTATAACCGCTAGCTTGAAAATATTCAAGAAATGGGCGCAGGAAAACTATTTCTGATAAGAAATATTTTCAGATACATAATCTCTCAAACATAATGGAACCCCGGGGCTTTGCCATCTTAGAAGAAATACAAATTTTTAAAATTCAATTAAAAACAACGAATGATTTTTCCATTAAAGGAAAATATTAATAGCACACCGAAAGTGTTTCCTCTACGATAACAGAATCAATTCAGAGAGCTTCACTAAAGTCTCCCCAGTGGAAACGTTTAGTGCACAAGAAATATCGTTTAGTAAACAAACATTTACAGGATTTTAAGGATTAATTACGTAAACTTTTTTCTTAAGAAACTGATTGGGCGAAAAAAGAAATAACAAAAAATTAATCCTCGAATCCTGCAGAACCAAATAATCGGAAATGTGCATTGATTTTGGGTTTCCATAAAATTAGTAAACAGGGGTGAGGGGGGTTTATTTATCTCACAAGCAAAAAAATAATTAAAACCCAAAAACAGATTTTGATGATAAAAACCAAAAAGTTTCTTGAAACTATTTTCATTAAAACTCGTTTTGCAGTTTGTATTTTGATTTTAAGACGAAATAAGAAAATAATCATTTTAAATTTAAAAAGACAATGATTCTGCTAGGATCCTGGCAATATGCTCATTCAAACTCGTAAACCATGCAAAATATTACCGATTATCGCGAAAAGTTTAAATAAAATCTAATGCTATTCATAACAACAATAATATCGTGAATAATCGTTATTCACTAGTGAATAAAGTATTAGGCGGATTAAAAGGCAAGTTTCGTAAACAATGAATAAAAGGCAACATTACATGCTTGTTACATAATAACTGCTGACTATTTGTATTGCAAAATTTATGTCAAAATCGTTCCTGAAAAATCCTACATTTTATAATCTCGAAACGGAATAGTGGCTCAGCAATTTAGCGCTGTCACTATTTGATGCACAAACACTCCCGGAAACGAGCATGAAATTACGAGCATTACTAGAAAACATATCAATTCATAAAATAAAAACCTGTTGCGCTGTGTACTACTGTAATTTTGACTGAAAAAAATTATTTTTTAAACAATTTCCAAAAGTTTATTCTTATATAACCATGAAGTGTAGGCGATGTGTGTAGAAACTTCGAGAATATCCAGAAATAAGTGGGGATGCTTATTAAAGAAAATATTACTAACATTTTTAAAGTACGGTGTAGAGGGGTGGGCGAGGCGCAAGGGGTGTAAAATGATTCACTGGAACCTGTAAACTTTGACTTTAATTTAAATTTAATTCCTAATAGATATTTCAAGGGGAGCTGGATTTCCTCTCGTTTCTGGTAACAGTTCTTATTATGTTGTACTGCTGTGGGGAAAATTGGTTTCCTACCTTAAAGTTGACTTCATCCTTGAAAAACTGCGTTGTCCTCTTCTGAAGCACACGATGGAATCCCTCCCATTTTCCGAACTCACAACACTACACTGGCCCTTCCTCAGTTATCCAAAGATATCAGAACTTCTGCAAAACAAAAATATAAAATTAGAAAATTATTCAAAAAATATCATCACGTATTGATACAAGATATTTTGTTTTATATTTCCAAATTAAGTATGAAAAAAAATGAAAATTATAGGAAATATAATGTTAGTATTAGCATTAAGGAAATATTTTTAAATCAATCGTGAAATTTTATTCCCATAAATTAAAAAAAATAAATAGTGTACCACGTTGGGTAATAGAGAAATTCTTCATTCACTGTTTTAATTTTTCTATGTTTATTAAACATTCAAATTAATTTAGTTAAAAGAAAAATCAAAATTTCTTTCCAAATATTCATCAAAACTTACATCCGTATTCACAAAATAAAATTTATCGATAACAATTCAAAAAGATTTACAGATGCACGTATGCGTCACCTGCACGCGATGAGACATGTTGGTCTTATGCAACTCTTCTTTGACTTTGTATTTGTATGACTCAAATTTTCTTTATCCACTACGAAATTTAAGTTACGTAAAAATTTTTTGTATAATGATTAATTATACATTTTACAAAAAATATATGTCGTAATTAAATTAGACGTAATAATTTTTTAATATTTTTTATGGGGTTGTAATAAATAAGGGTTGGTAAAATTAAAAATTGTGTTACTAGGACTTGGATAGTCGATTAGCAAAAAAAGAAAATTCAAAATTGTTGTAAGGAGTAAACGGTTTGAAAATTAAAAAAAATTGAAACTTACCCTTAAAGAAGTTCTCTTTGCTGATTTTTTTTATCTTTGGAGGTGAGGGGGCTGCGTCTGACCCTTTAACTGTAAAATAGAAAATATTAATTAATAATTTTCTTTAAAATGTCAATTCTTTATTTTTCTATCTCAATTTAATGAAACATTTTCGTAAATTAAAACAAATAATACATACTTAGTCAATAAAAGTTAATTTCTGGATCAGAACAACACGTCTTAACTGCACAAGACCTCACGCTCCCACCAAGCACACACATCCCAAATATGCACCAATCAGAAGCGGGTATTTATGCATTGTTATCAATAACTACGGACAGTAAAAATCCCTGCAATCAAAATAAAGCGGCCATAATAAACGTATTGAAAAGTTTGCACAATTCTATTGTTTGTTATTGTCCGCTTATGTGTGATATTCCCAATACATTACAAGTTGATAACAAAACTAGAAAGCTTCAAGTACATAAAAACTTGCAGCCGTATTACTAAATGTTATCTTGAACATGGAAATACATTTTGAGCTATTCTTTTAGTACAAAATAAATAGAAAATATTTTCAAAGCGATTTTAAGTTTAAAAAATTATTTTTAGGACAAGATGCTTGATTAAATATGGAAATCTTACACGATTATCTTTAATAAAGGTCATTACTATGTAAAAATACAAAAAAAAATATAACTTGGGATATTAAATAGCAATTCTTTTATACCTAAATATTGATTTACTCCACTAATTATGCTGGCAATTAGGGATTTATTTAGAGGATGTTAAGAATGTTTTTTTTTTCAAAAAAAAAGTAAAGACCTTTGAATTATTTCTGAAAAAAATCTAAAGGGTAAGGGTCTCCAAATAAGATTCTGAGAGATCACAAAGAAAAAAGGAGGATGTCGATAGGGAATAATTTTAATAAAAGATCATTATTAAATATTAATTGACAGTAGGTGACAGTGACATATTAAACTGTCAAATTCAAATTTAGCGGTGGCTGTGGCTACACATACGGCCCCGGTCAAATAAAAACCAAAATTTGTAGAAAATAGAAACTAGGTGAGATTGACATTTTAACAACTTACCTTACCAGAAAAACAATTCACACAACACACATGATGTGTTTGCTTCATAAATCACCAAATTAATAGAAATTCCGCACAAACGAATCATTTTAATTAAAAACAAACGTCAAAGTTGGCTGTGCCTTAGTACACACCACAGTGAATATAAAAAATAATACCTTCAAAATCACGACGTTTATCTTTCCCAAATCTAATTTTCGTAATTTTATAGTTTATTCTAATTATAAATATTTCCTTTTAATTCAGAAAACCATTAAAATCAGACATTTATTTTAATTTTATTATTCTAAGAAAGGCATAAATTTAGACACAGCTGTAAGTCGATAAGGAAGAGACGTTCTTTACCTATTGTGCTTAAAGAATTTCATGAAATAACACAATTTGAGCAAGCAATTCACAGTAGTTCTAACAGATGGCGTATGCATAAATGCAAAAAATTCTTTTATTTATTAAATTATTATACAGGGTGCGGCATATTTTCCCTTAAAATTGACAATAAAAAATAATTTATACTATAAACGAATTGTAGACAATTTTACCAACCCACTTTATAATAGAAAGTTGATAATAAAATCTAGAGTTTTCAGAAAAAAAGACAAGGCCATAGTCTTTCCTTTCTTCTCGCAACTTTTCTCAACGTTTCCAATTTATTTAGGAAATGTTCAGAATGTAATATGGAGGCTAAACACTTGATAAATATGTGCTAAACATTCCTCATCCCCTCCCGTCTGGTCAAAAAAATTCAGAAAGTTTTCAGTAAAGGAAGGAAGACTATACCTAGTCTACTGCACCATCACCTTAGCTAATCTTTTAACCCCCGCACTTTGTCACAATTAAACCACCACACCAACAAAAGATAAAATGTTTATTTCTTACCTATTTTATAGCTTCATGCGTATTTCCTGTTGCAGAAGTTCTGTTTAGGGTCGGTCAGGCTTCTTCTCTAGGACCCTTGTTTGTCTCACTTTACCCCGCAACTTTCAGTTCTCCATCCCAACTCCTACCACGTTGTCAATCCTAGCATTACATAATGAAATCAATATTTGTATGGTACAATTTTACAAGAAATACACCTTTCCTTTTCTCATTTCTTTAATCCCATGTTAAATGGGTACGTGGCAACAATAATCTACAGTAAACGTTATGGAAATCTATTGGGTAGAAGCTTTAAGACTTTTTATGTTTCACGTTAATTAATTCTACAGATTAATTTAATTTACCGAGTGTTTTGAGTATTCACAAAAATATATCTATAGATGTTGAGGAATTTTAGGCATAATATCATTTTGATAAGAAAATTCTTAAGCTTTAAATACAAAGATAATGTGATGGGTAGTAGTACTTAAGTTTTAAAACATATTTCTTGATTATTTGTTTGTTGTATTATAGATAGGGTGTTTAAAAAAACCTGGTTCAGTTGACTGTGGTTTCGTTTAATGGAAGCACGGCCAACTTGAGCAGGAATTCTTTAAATACTTTTTATAAATAAGTGCTAAAAATGTAATGCATATAACATACTACTCTTAATTACTATTAAATAAATAAATAAATTAGTATAAATAATTACATATAAATAATGAATAAATATTAAAATTACCTATGTTATCACAATACGTATGAGAGACTAGACATAGCATGACTAGAACTGGAATGTATGAAGTTGGAGTCCTTACAGTTTAATTGCACAAAATAAATAAAACATTAAAGCAATAACTTAAGTATTTACAGGTAGTATTTCACAACCTACTAGATGATTCTATCGCTTCTTAAATTTACGCTACTACATTTAGAAATTACAAATATTAATTAATGTAGGCTTCCTTCGATTCTAAAATGCATCCAAAAGATGCTACAAAACATTCTTCAAACACACCTTAATAAACAAAATATTCTTTTTCCATTTTGTTTCAGATATTGCACAGATTTGTTTAAGAATGTCGGGACATTTCCCATAAAAAGAATTTCCTAAAAAATTACGCGACTCTCACATTCTTTGAGTATAAATCAAGGTGAACGTACAGGAGATCTTGATGCTGATCTTGAAGTAGTGCTAACAGACTGACTACGACTGGAACTGCGATGTCTTGAGTACCATGGACTGCTACTGTAACTGCTGACTGAAGAAGGTGAAGATGGTGTTGGTCGATGGTATGGAATTGGGCGTTTGCGTGCACTGTTAGTGGTATTTGTTAGTATGGTTAGCTAATAATGAGTGAACAGGTATATTATTTTGGGAATTATGGAATTCGGTTTCGGGAAACTGAAAAAATTAGCAACACCTACTTTTGGTTTTTACCTCCATGCTACATAAGCAAATAATAAGCAATTTGCCATACATTTTGTTTCTTGAAAAATTTTTAAAGACAAAGGAAAAGTTTTTCCCATGGCCAAAAATCGTGGTATAGTGGCGTAGGCAGAATGAAAATTGAGTCACCAGGGGGTTTCACGTAAGTCCATCTAGTGTTGTTACTTTTTTTTATATTTATTGCAATAAATACTTTGCCGTAGAGGCTAGAAAATGTACCCAGAGTGAGGCTAGTGGGGGACATGACGCCATCAGTAATGCGCAACCCGTAAAATACCATCGTCTTAAATCTTAAAATTGAAATGCAGCGAAAACGGCGTTAGATAAGATAAAATACTATAGGACGAACATTGTAGAAAATAAAATTTTCTACAAAAAAAGTCCCGAAAAACATATGTCTAAGATTAATAGTTTGAGCCTGAGAACCGTTGGAAGTTAGGATAAGTCAACGATTCTGATTTAAAATTGAAATACGGTGAAAACGGCGCTAGATAAGATAAAATACTATAGGACCAATGTTGTAGAAAATAAAATTTTCTACAAAAAAAGTCCCGAAAAACATATGTCTAAGATTAATAGTTTGAGCCTGAGAACCGTTGGAAGTTAGGATAAGTCAACGATTCTGATTTAAAATTGAAATACGGTGAAAACGGCGCTAGATAAGATAAAATACTATAGGACCAATGTTGTAGAAAATAAAATTTTCTACAAAAAAAGTCCCGAAAAACATATGTCTAAGATTAATAGTTTGAGCCTGAGAACCGTTGGAAGTTAGGATAAGCCAACAATTCTGATTTAAAATTGAAATACGGTGAAAACGGCGCTAGATAAGATAAAATATTATAGGATCAATGTTGTAGAAAATAAAATTTTCTACAAAGAACTCCCTAAAAGTATATGTCTAAGATTAATAGTTTGGGCCTGGGAATCCTCAACTATAAGTGAGCACTTTGTTTTGCGCATTACTCGCTTAAAGTGAATCCGCAATTGACGCGTCACGCGGTAAACCGCATCTAACCAATCACAGACTATAGTCGTACTAGTCTGTGATTGGTTAGTAACTTTTGTACTAGTCGATACTGCGCGCTCAGCTATAAATATGTAGGTATGGTTAGTGACGTCACACAAGATTTTACGGGCATATAAAACCACGTCTACTGCCACCAGGAAATAAAAACATCGCGGCCAGGTCACGTTATTAGACAAGAACCCAAGAAATGGACACTTAGTCATACAGGGACTTCCAAGAAAAACAAAAGATAGTGTAGGAAGACCCCAAAATGACAGCAATAATAATGGACACCCTGTATAAAAATCATTAAAGACTGATAAAAACTGAAAATTCATGCAAGAACCAAATAATTAAAGCAGCATTTCTAGGTTTGTCATTATACTTTAGTAAGTCTATTGCAGTTCTACTGTATCATTGCTAAAAATACAAAATTAAAAAATAAAAGTGCAGATTTAATAACATTTATTGTGTATCTCTACAAAAAATGATATAAAATAAAATATAGTTCCTATATTGAAGTTCTAACTTAACAAACTTCATATTATTTTTCAAAATACAATTAAATAAAAACAAATAAGAATAGCATACTAAGTTTAAAAATTAGAAAAAAAAAATCAAAAAAATCCGAACTACAAAAAAAAACGAAAAACGAACGAAACACTTCTGAAGTTTTTACACCTTCTTGCTGAAAAAATAAAAAATAGGAAAATAAGTATCTGGAAATAACTATTCATGCAAAATATCTAAAACATTGATAAACATGCCAAATTTTTAAAATAGGCACCTTGTTATCCGTCGGCGATCAAGAAAACTGGGAGATCCATGTCGGCGAGGGATTGAAGGCGAACGCGACCTTGATGTATTACTACTGGAGCTTCTTGATGAACTCCTGCTGTGTGAACGAGTACAACTACGTACACGTGATTGTGACCGTGATGCGGAATTACTGCTGCTTGAAGATGATGATCTACTTCTGCTATACAGAAAAAATGCAATTAGAAGATAATTTTTGCAATATTATTAAATTAATTATGACCCGTTTTTAAAAAAAATCCATCATGGTAAAAATGTATACAGGGTAGTTTAAAATTCATGCCTACAAAGAAGGGCGAGGACTGGGAGAGTTCGGCGCAGTTTGAAACAAGCGGAGAGTACTCCGAATTTTCGCGACACCTCCGGGCGACAAAACGGCCGACGCTGAAAAGTCCTGGCGCCGAAACGTTAAGGCGTTGAATCGACCAGTCCCGAAACGGCGGTGCCGGATTGGCAGCGCTGAAACGTTCTAGCGCCAATACGATCGGCGTTGAATCGGCCGGCGGCGCCGAAACGTCCTACACCGTATTAATGCATATCTTGAACCGCGTCGAATCGGCTGCGGGGCTGCAGCTAAGAGTCCCGCGGCGAACCGTACTAAACTACACGAGCATGAATTTTAAAACACCCTATGTATAATATAACCATCTCACCTGTAAGAAGAACGAGATGAACTTCTAGATTTAGATTTTTGAATCTTTGACAGTGTGCTGTTGGTTTTAGACCGAGACCGTGTCCTTGACCGGCTAGTACTGGATGATTTCTTGCTTGCACTACCATCTCTCTTATTCAAAATGAATTCATTATTCTCATCATGATGATTTTTTGATTTTACGCCAATAACGGGATCATCAAGTTTTCCTTTCTCTAACACATCCGGTTTCAGCGGCAACACCTTAATGTCAAACATATCAGGTTCTATAACATATTTTTGATCAAGCACTCTTGGACTGGCGACTTTTTCCACACTTTTTAATTCTCTCATTTCTTTAAATTCTTTGATTTTTGGGATCTTTTTCTCTATGGATTCTTTTGCTTTTGCAGCCAAATCAGACTTTAATAAACGTAACATTCTCAACTCCTTTTCTCTTTCTTCATCAATATTGTCATTGTCATGATCTGATTTTTCATCTTCACTAGATGATCGTAGACGCACAACTGGCATTTGTTGTCTGTTCTTCCGTTTCGGGGATTTGTCAATTGTTTTTTTATGTTCGACACTAATAAATGTGTGGGCGTCCCCTCTGGGTGGTGTTTTAATTTGTGATAAATTATTATGTGAATCTGTACTTGAATTAGAATGGGTGCTTTTACTTCTACGTATTTTACTTCTTGGTGGTGTTTGGCTTCTTTTTTCTTCTAATTTTTTATTGAATGATTCTCCGTTTTTATCAAAATTTTGACTAGATTTGTATGTTTTCTCTTCTGTATCTCTAAGAGACTTTAATTGTTTTGGTAATGAATTATCTTCGCTCTTGTTAGATTTCCTATATTCATTATTTTTATCAAAATGTTTATTGCGAGAACCTGACCTGCTTTGTCTTCTAAAATTATTTTCATTCCTTTCAGGTGTTATCTGTCTCTTTGATCTAGATCTTTCTTTGTTATAATCATCTTTCAATCTGGATTTAATCGGTGAATATTTTCTGTTTGATCTATCATCAAAACTTCTATCGCGTGAATTAATTTTTTCAGGCGAGATTTTTCTGTTGCTAGGAGATTTATTTCTATCCACCGATCGTCTTGTTTCTGGTGATAATTGTTTCGAAAATGGAGATTTTCTTCGCATTTCCGGTGATTTTCTTCGCATTTCCGGGGATTTCCTTCGCATCTCCGGTGATTTCCTCCGCATTTCCGGCGATTTCCTCCGCATTTCCGGTGATTTTCTTCGCATCTCCGGTGATTTTCGTCGCATTTCCGGTGATTTCCTCCGCATTTCCGGTGATTTTCTACTCAATTCCGGTGATTTTTTTCTTGAATCAGGGGATTTCCTTCGCCAATTAGGAGATTTTCCTTTCCACTCTGATGGTGATTTCCTTCTCATTTCAGGTGACTTTCTTCTATAATCTGGAGATCTTCTTCTGGGTTCTGGCGATTTTCTTCTCAACTCAGGAGACATTTTTCTCAAATCTGGGGATTTTTTCCTTGGATCCGGGGATTTATTCCTTAAATCCGGGGATTTTTCCCTTAAATCGGGGGATTTTCTTCTTGTATCAGGCGATTTTCTTGTGAATTCAGGTGTTTTCTTTCTGTAATCTTGTTTTCTTCTAAAATCTGGCGACCTCCTTCTTGGATCTGGTGATTTTCGTTTTGTTTCTGGGGATTTTCTCCTAAAATTAGGTGATTTTTTTCTTTCCATAGAATCAAATCTGTTTTTTCTATTCTCATATGACAGGTCTTTGTTGTTTTTATACTGGCCCTGAGGTGGTGTGTTTTGACCTGAAGAAATATTCCTTTGCTGTGATTTATACTCCAATGAACGACTTCTTCTTTCTCTTTTATTGTCTCGAGAGTTTGATCTTTGTTTTGTTTGATTACGTTTACCAGATTTTGACCCAGACCTGCTCCTACGGCTTCGCGAGTTTGATTCTCTCCTATAATCCGGGGATTTCCTTCTATTACCTGGAGATCTTGATTTTCGCTTTTCCTCATATAATTTATTTCTTTCTTCTTGTTTAGACTTATCCTGATTAGTAGAAAGATAATTATTTTCTTCATCATGTCTTCGTTTACTGTTGTTATATTTTAGTTTGTCATTATTTGGAGTTTTTGATCTGGATTTGTATGAAGATCGGCTATCATATCTTGATGCCCTATTTTGTTCAACATTATTTGCTTTCTTGCTACGGGACCTTCTTGATCGTTTTGGTGAAGGTGATTGTCTTCTCTGATAATCTTGTTTGTCTTGTTCTCTTTTCTTGTTGGAGCGCGAATGATGCAATTTTTTTATCTCCTCGATATCTTCATTGTCCTTATTCTTTGATTTGTATCTTTCTATCGACGATTTTTTGTTTGGGGGTTCAGGTGAACTGGAATTAAACAGTTCATTTTAAAAACTAAACTATTCATGGGTACATACAACCCATGAAGAGAAGAAAACTGCTTTAAATATTATTCCAAATAAAGACTAGTTTATATAAAAATTCGTACATACCTTTCCCGAGAACTATCACTGGAACTGTGCTTCTTCTTCGCAGATTTCTTTTTCTAAGAGAAAATAAAAGCTCTTAAGTTGATGAATAATTTTTTTAAATTATAAAAATAAACACACACAAACTGAAATATTTAAATGAAGAAAAATATCCAAGGTTATGTTCCTGGGGTATTTTTTAACATTGTTTTAATTTCTTAACTGTACAACTTTCGCTATTATACATTATTACCTATAAAAGTAGCAAGGGCTAGGCATATAGTACAGCACTTTAAGTAGCATTCTTTGAAAATTAAAACTGTAAAGCATAGTTTACAATTAAATAATTTTATTAAAGGGTTAAAATTAAAATTACATAAGAAACTTGTATTGTCATCCAAGATTTCTTTTCCTACTGACTTAATTAAAAATTAATATTAACTAACTTTGGATGACAATCAACACATTTCTTCTTCTTGAAAAATATATTAAAATAATTTAATAAAATTTATATAAAACCACCTAATAGAGTAGCTGTATGCCTAATAAATTCTTTGTTTATGTATGAAGTGCATGCAGTTGAGTGCTAGGGGCCTATGGGCCTGTACTTACTAGCAGCGTTGTAAGCCAGTCAGGCTAATCCTATGTTATGATGCGCAAGGTTCAAACAGAACAATGTTTAACTTCCATAAACACAAACTTGAGCACATGCACAAGTAAAATAAATTCAATAACAGAATTAAAAATGCACATGAAAAAAAAACTCACAGTGTGCACATGAAAAATGATTGTACTGTTGAGTTTTGAGATTGTTACAGGAAAAAATCTTGGACATTTGAAGAAAATAAACGATATACTTCTTGCTGAAAAGACGTCCAACTGAATTATTTACATAAATTTTTTAAATGAATCGGTACACAAATATTTTACTGAAAGCAATACACAACCATAAGAATGTTAAGTATTATGAGAAATCATGAGATAATATAGAAAAAAACAGCAAGAAGTTAAGTAAGAGTTAGTTTAAAAAAAAAAGGCAGAATATAAATGAAAAAAAAAGCTAAAATAAAAAACTACAAAAAAAATTATGATTAATAAAACCAACCTCCTTTTTCTTCAGTTTCTTTTTCTTTTTCCTTTCATCTTCGCTATCAGATTCCTCCGACTGTGATGAATTTGAATCTTCACTCTCAGATGAATTCACAGAATGTTTGCGTTTGGATCTTTTCTTTTTTTCTTTCGATTTTGCAGATCTAAAGGACAGAAAAAAATAAAAATTTAATCAAACATTTTTTATAAGCAAAATACAATGGACAATCACGAATTGATATTTTTGGCGACATATAAACTGAAACTTTATTATAAAATAATATTTTGTATTAAATTCTACTAGTACGAATTTTTACAATTTTTTTCAACCCTCACATAGAAACTTTCATAAGAATTTTTTGTAAATTATAACACAAAATATTTTTATTACAATAAAATATTTGAGATTGTATTGAGAAAAAATTTGTACAGTTTGCAGGTTCAACACTGACATCGAATTTTATTTTTGATTTATCCTGAATAACTTTTTTTTTTTAATTAATTCTATCAACTAGTATTTAAAAAAATCAAATAGCACTAAATCAATTTAAACTTATGTCATTTCTTTCTCTCTAATATACAGGGTGATCCAAAATTACTAACAGATACCACAGTACACACTAAAATAAAGAAAATCATTAGACCAAACTAAATATTTTTAATAAACAGTCTTGGATTTCTAAAAAAAAAATCAAAAGGTGATAACTCCCTTAGAAAGTAATTTTGTTCGCAAAGATATTCGATTATAATTTTTAATCACCCTGTATACGTATAAAATAATTTATTATTATAAAAACTAGAAATGTATTAGACAGCATAGATTGTGGTTATTATAAAAATATAAATTTGAAAATTGTAAAAGTATCATTTACATGCACCAAAAATAACAGAGCTGCAAAAACTGAAAACAGACGTAAGACTGAAAGTCTAAGGGTTGAACGCACCTTCAGTCCACCCGTGCTGCACTAGACATATCCAAGATAAAAAAGTATGTTACCAAATATGCAACGAAACCATACCATTACCTGTAGGCCTTCACTCGCACGGCACAAAAATATATTACCAATATATTAGTAGGAATTTAAGTAGTTCAGTATAATAAAAAAAATCACATCACATCCACTACCTATACGTCTTTTGGGATCATAATGGAAAAATATGCACCCTTTTACTCATTTAGAATATTTATTTAAATAATTATGAACCATTTCTTTATTCCCCCTTTTGATTCTCTAATCAGTTTAAAGATTTAATTCACAGAAAGGGTCAAGTCGACGCGGACAACATGACGCAACCGAGTCGGTGCACGGACAACTCGACGCGAGCAAGCAAAATCAAGAATTTGTAATAAATTAAAAAAATTCCCCATATTTTGCAAAATTAATATCATCCTGAAATTTAAGTTTTACATATTTTTCCATTTTGTAAAAAAGCTAATAATTCCTATAAAATTAAACAATTTGTTATTATTATTACCTTTCTTTCTTCCTTTTCTTGGACTTCTTTTTCTTTTTCTGTTCTTCAGATGACGAACTGAAAGTGAATGAAACAACTATTTACAAATACACACTTAAAATGTGTTCTAACCCCCTCACTACCTTGCCTTAAGAAAAACGGTTTAAATATTTTATTACCTGAAAATAAAAAAGGAAGTGTCGTATGCACAAAAAAAAGAAACCTAAAGCAAAAATTCCAGTAAAAATAAATTTCCACGAGATCAGCTAAATCCGCGCACGCGATTGGTCAAACCAGCTGTATTAAAAAAAATAACAAAAATTTTTTATCTTACCTATCTCGAGTTTTACGTTTTTTCTTCTTCTTGCCATCACTGCCTGGAGGTTCCGGACTGGGTGTATGAACAAGTTCATAGCGTGCAGCCTGGGCTTTTTCTACTTCCTTTTCTTTCTCCCTATCCAAAGCCTTCTGTTTTTCTTTTTCTTGTATAGCATTTGACCTTGCAACCTGTTCTTTGGCTTCTCTGTCAGGGTCAAAACTACTACCATCTACGAAATACTCAGAAATTCCAAATGCTTCACGAAGTCTTGCATTCTTTTCATGTTGAGCTTCTGCCAGTTGGTGGGTTTCAGTCACACTGTAACAAGAAGAAATAATATATGAAAATAATTTTTTTTACGAGAATCCAAGAGGTTGAGCTTTTCACTTCATAGTTAAGGAAAGGGTTCGGGTCCCAAAGAAATAAATTCTGTCTCGTCCAAGAGTGTTTGCACTATTAATGTTAGATGGAGGAGGGAGGGGGGCATATGATCTTGGTAGACGACGTTGCATATAAAAAAATATTAAATTAGGAGTAAACTTTCCAGTATAGTAGTAGGTCAAGTTTTCCATAATTTCAAGATCAATGATGTAAATGAGGTAATAAAAAATTCAGGATTACTAAACCTTATTCCACGTTAAATGCATAGAAAAAAATAATCACCTGATATTTTGCTCAATTTCACAATTATAACACACCATATTTTTTTTAATAACTCAGAAAATTATGCAACAGAACAGCACCGATGCTAAAAACTAAGTATAGTTTTAAAAAAAATTCAATTTAAAATAGGGTTTGTAGTACGAGCAATGCCAAGTAATAACAAAAAAGGTGAACTTATTGGGGGAAGAATTCACTGAACCCCTCTTCAGCAAGTTACTCCTCACGATAGTTTATCAAAAATATTATAAAACCACAGAAGAATTTTTTAACAAGCAAATTTTAAAAACAAGTTAATTTTTTAAATTACGGATCAAACATTAACACAGCCCTTAAAATTTAAACGAATTGTTTAAAATATTATTAGAAATAAAAAAAATAGTTATACATATTATATGGCGTTCCATTGACACTGATGGTTAGACCCTTGGGTTAGACCCACCTTTTGTAGTATCCAACTACCCCCCTTCTCATTTCTGTGACACGCGAACTAATCAATACAAAAAGAGGGTGACTCAACCCTTAGTAAAGCTGTTGTTTTAAAATTAGTAGGGCATTTCAGGTTTTATTTAACATGTGGTGTGAAATATTTCCATAATCGCGTGTAGACGGATCCAGTAAACAATTATTTTGTCACGTTTGTTACCCTTAATTAAGATTACGCAAGCTTCATGCAATTAAAGTTAAAAACAAGAAAAATGTTTTCTCAATTAGAGGAATTTTTTCACAAACTGTGGTGTAATAATAATAAAGCATACACTTTATGCGTCAGGTTTTTGTAAGGAACAGGATTAGGGTTTTAGTGATAGTGGCGTAGCATATCTCGTTCAAGACAGGATGATCCTGGCTTATACGATTTCTTTGGGAAACTTTACAACAACTGTGCCCCGATATTACCCGAAATACCAACTTCAATCTTCAAAATGTTAATATACAGGGTGGGACAGCAATTAATACCTTCAAATTATATGAAGGAATTTTTTTTTTAATTTAAAATAGGACAAACAATGAGGGCAATCATAAATCTAACATCAACCCCTCTTTAAGTAGCGTTAGGGAGGACAAAGCATTTTGTAGGAAATTTCAAAAAGAAGGTACTGTACGACCTTAGTATGTCCCAGATTAAAAACCTACGCAACAGAGTTCGCACTGACCCAGCACAGCAAATAATCAATATTGTTCACTGTATGGAGATTGAAATTAATCACTATACCCTATTTCAAACGAAAACTCTTCGCATAAGTAGAATGTTTATAAACATTTCCAACTTCATTTTTATCGATTCAGAGAAAAAATGATAATTCAAGAAAGTCAAATCCCACGAAGGGGTAGGGGTTGATAAAATAATTTTACATCGACAAATTGTTTGGTCAATAGAAAAAAATTCAAAAAACTTCCGAGCTTTTAAAACAAATTAAGAAGACGCAGAAGAAGATCTGGCCTCTAGAATTAAAAACCTTAAAGAAGAATCAGTGACGCAACCCCGTAACTATAGTTGAAACCACCATTTTTTTTCAAATTTTGTAAGTACGAGCTACCATAACGTACACCAATAATTCTCAAATCCGGGAAACTCGACTCACTAATCGGATCAAAAGCTCACGTACATTAACAACCCTCTAATCTGTGGAAACGGTAGAACGCAATCAGATAAATATTTCACAGCCACCCCCTTACGGTGGTGTTAAGACAGCTAATGTGTTAAAAAATAACATTTTTTAAACCTCAAAGACATCCCCAATACATTACGGTGGATAATTATTCACCATGAAGACAACTGAAATATTTTTATCCCGGACTTGAAAATAATTCCTTCAATTGATCAAGGATAATGTTATCCATGATACAGCGACGTTAATTACGATTATTTCCAGGGAATAAACATAAAATAATGACTTATTTGTACGTCGATTATCAAAAAAATTGTTATACAGTGTGTCCACGGATTGAGTGCATATAAGGTGTAAATGACAAATTTTTTTAGAGTTGGATCTTCATGTTCTGAGGATCGCTCCTGCTTAGTCTCAAACTAAGATTTTGAAAAAATGAGCCAAATCAATTAATATACAGGGTGTTTTTTTGGCCGAAATCTAAAAATTAGTCAAGAGTAAACTCTCTTTATTTTAGCAGATATAACAAAAATGTATTAGAAAAAGTTGTTTAGAATTAAAAGTCATTGAAGATTTTCAATTTGTATACAAATCAGCCTACATTGATTTTTTTCATCAACATGAGATTTTTTATTTGTGGTTTTAATGACCCATGCATGAAGAGTAATTAAACAAAGTACTTGAAAAACAAAAAAATATTTATTAAAAAAATACTAAACCTTATTTGTTACAAACATGAGTTCAAAAGTATTGGATTTTGATGAAAAAAATCAAAGTAGGCTGATTTGTATAAAAGTTGAAAATCTTCAATAACTTTTAATTCTAAACAACTTTTTCTAATACATTTTTGTTATATCTGCTAAAATAAAGACAGTTTACTCTTGACTAATTTTTAGATTTCGGCCAAAAAAACACCCTGTATATTAATTGATTTGGCTCATTTTTTCAATATCTTACTTTGAGACTAAGCAGGAGCGATCCTCAGAACATGAAGCTCCAACTCTAAAAAAATTTGTCATTTACACCTTATATGCACTCAATCCGTGGACACACTGTATATTTAGGAATGGGTGTGGATAGAGTACCAATTTTACTCGCATGCAATAGATATTATTCGAAACGAGCCGCAGACGAGTTACTCTAGTACCTGCAACAAATCCCATCCCTTCCAGTTGTAAAATTGAACATCATTAACTACTTACGAGGCCGACTTTATTAATAGAGTGCAATAAAGTGTCACTTTTTATACTGAAAATGAGTACTACACAATTATCTACTTTTTTTGAACGATCAAAGAAAAACAATCAAATCATAATTATTATTCAACAATAAAAATGGGTAATATAAAATTTACCTAACAACCGATCGCATGGTTTTCCTAGGAGACAAACGCTGATGCAACACATTTTCAGAGCTGCTGTTGGGAACGGGGTAAACACCACAATGGCAATGACAGCAACATTGTTGCCTCCGAGGCGGAGCCCTAACAGGCGCTTTTGCCCCAAAAGCTTGACAAAGAGCACCTCGCCAAAGTCTTTCGAATATAACGCGTTCGTCAACCGGATAACGATTTCGAAGAGCTCCTCCACCATAAAACATACTGACTTCTTTTTAATTCAATTCTGCATTTTTATAAAAGAATATCCAACGTAGATATTTTATATTTTAGAATTTCTCGAAAACCGACGTAATGTAGTAGCGAATACAGTCACTAAACTATAATATTATATTAACAATTAGATTATTTATATTAAAAGATCACACTAGGCACACGTAAATATTAATAATTTGAATGAAGTGTTGGAAGACTTGGGTTACCCTTAAAACTAAGTAGTCCCGGCTGTCGGGATCTACATGGAAGACATGATCAGTCTTTGAATATTTGCGTTTAGGATTTCACATTTCTATATTGCAAAATTTGGTCGGCGATATTGCGCGGCGCCCTAGCGGCCCCTTCCTGGCCATCCCGCGAACTGCGGGGGCGACGCAAGGAAATTAACCGACGCGCAGCATCCATATCAAGGAACCCCGGTTTGGTGGAAGCGCCGGAATTGCAAATCGATAAAACAACCAACTTACGGCCACTATTGTTACCAATTTTACTCTTATCCGTCTTTGTATTTTATAACAACAAACTACAAACTTTGGTAACTAGATCGAGGGGGGTTTGTAAAATACAACTCTCTACGGAAACACTAACAACGTTTTGTGTAAATACATCACGTGTCTAACTTTGATAATGTGTTCATTTTCATAGAATAATAAACTTGGTAGATGTTTACAACAATAGTTACTATATACAGGGTTAACAAAAGGTATAGAACAGATCCGGAACAGATATTCAGAACATTGGGTCTGTCAGTGGCCGTAAATAATAATTTTGATACAAAGAGATTCTTTTAGGAAAGCAGATAGTTTGTTTGCTTCTATATATGTTTAACGTCGTTCTAAATTTTTCCTGCTATGGCGGCTTAACATCGACGTCGAGGAATATACCTACCTCCCCTTATGTCTCCCCCTCCTAAAGTTAATCTAAAAAGAAACACAAACATCAATGAAAAAAGGGGTAGTACCTGTTCTGCGGCCGGATTTGAACCACCAGTGTTTCTGGTCGCAGATAAGAGTGTCTAGTCTCTGCCTCTGCATTTTACTCCAAATATAATATGCGCGATAACATACTTTCTGGGCCGGCGGCGGCGTTTGGTTGCTAAATTAAAGTTTAATTTTATCTAAGTCTAAAAGTTTTTACATAATTTTTAAAATCAGAATATAATAGTCGCTGTGTGTAAGGGAATCATGTTAACCCCCAGGTCGAGGTTGAAGATAAAGGGTTGAGGTTTCCCCATACAGATTCCTGACACCTCTTTGCACTTAGACCAACCATGACCCCTTGTACCCTTAACTAAGTATTTTAGACAGAAGAATTCCAATTTCTTCAGGTATGTGTGTTGTACCATAAATAAAAATGTCAGATGTAGAGAATTCCTAATTAAATTAATGAGCAAATAATAATTTGCATATTAAATTATGATAAAGATTTATGTGTTATTATTATTATTTTAATTCTGAATTTAATTGTTATGCCACATCTAAAATAAATTGAGAGATTATTGTAATTTTACAGACATTTAGTGAACTCTCGTTAATCCACCTTGATGTAATAAAATGGAAATTCCTATTTCTACATAAGGGTATGGAAAAAATATACAGGGTATACAGAAGATAAATGCGACACTATCTGCACTGCACTGTACTGCATTATGAAAAGTCTTTTAGCATCCCCCACTGCAAGGTACCTCCTAGATGGATCTTTTGTTACAATTAACATTCAAGTTTCCGTACGTTTCTTAGTCACACAGTATTCAAATAAACCTACACTTGTGTATGCAAAAGGTTGTTATATAATCAAACATCTTTCAGACAATCAGCATCCCCACACTCCACAGTGGGTTTGGTTGTTTTACATCTGCATCAGTTTTAGAATAATTGCCTACCCCGACAACTTGTGTTTATGTTGAATATCTACCTAGCAAGACAACCCCCTTAAGACAGTTACTATCCGTAATAGTCTGAACATAGGCTTTGGTGAGAGGCATATGCGTTGAATATCCATGCACTATACTAGTCCGACTGTAATTACATGGGAGCTGTTGTAAAATTGTAAAGGTAACCTTCGAATACAATTATTATACTACTGGCTGTATATTACCCCTCAAAATTATGCAGTTTTGTGAAAGGACAATAGCAATTTATATTTATAGGTGTACATAATTAATTATTTTGCTATTAAAAAGCAATTTATGTACATTCTTTATGCCAGAAAATGGTTATTGCATTCTTCAAAATTATGTAAATGTCACTAGTAAGTACCAGTAGTAATGACTAATTAATGACCATGACTCAAAACCACCCAAACCAGAGAGACATTACTAACCAAATAATTAAACAATCAATAAAATAATTCTTAAATTATACAAGCTTTAATTAATTCTTAATACATAAAAATTTACCACGTACCTTATTCTTCCCCATTGATCTATAGGTCGATCCAACTTCCCATCATGTCCCATCAGCATACTTCTGTAGTTGTTCACCTTGTTTTTAACTGCTTCATCAGAAAATCTGTAAAAAATATAATCATTAATAATAATTCAACTTTAAATCCTTAAGTATTTACCCTTGATCCTCAAGAATTTCTGCAAATTCTGCACATTTAAGTTCGATTTTCCTCTTGCGCTCATGATCAAGTATCTCCTTATTCGGTTGCCGATTAGTGTTAGCATCTAACTTTGACAATTCTTCTTCTGTTCGATAAGTTTTATCTTTCTCCTTGGGTCTTACTAATGCCCAATTTCTTTGCACATGGCCATTTGTACCTGAACCTCGAGGAGTTGTAAGTCCAATTCCATTATACATATTTAATCTGGAAAAAAATTATAGATTAAGAAAATGTCTTCGTTTAGTCGTAAAGATAGAGATAAAATGGAAGTGCTCAACTTGAAAATTTGCATAGATTTATAATTTCAACAAGAGGGGCACTTCCCAAATGTATTGATTAATGATAAAAAGAGCAGTAGGTCAGTAACTTACCGTTACTATTTAACGATTTTAACGTAAAATATATTGTAGATATTGTAGTAGAAGATTGTAACCACCAAGGAAGGAACAGAATTCGTTGACTATAAATAATTATCACACACAATACGACTGTTAACGTAGAAGCGCAATTTACGCCATTATGCGTAGAACTGTCAACATTTTGTACCTCTAGACCAATTCTCATTGTTCCGAACTGCTTTTTTAGAAATTCCCATTGGATAAACACAAAGACTGCATCTTGGCCTTTCTTGTTTTGAACCACTCCTCCAAGTTACCGCTGTGACAATTGTTGTAGGACCTAATATCAATAGAACCAAACCCCGTTAGTTATATCACTGAAAACAACTGAAAGGTTGACTGAAAGGTACCTAATGAAACCAAGGATCTTTTATTCGTTCAGTTTAACAAAACATTATGAAATAAATACGTTCTCCTAATACGTATAACTTAAACGTAACACATCTCTAGTTATAAAAGAGATAAAAACATCTTTTAATTTAATTCTTGCTTAAATTGTTTTTGATGAATTTTCTGTTGTAAATTATTTGATCAGAAAATTTTTAATGACTAGTTAATGTTTATAAAGCTATAAACAAGGTTTGTAAGTCTTTAACACCAGTAATAATTAATATATTATAACTTAAAATAAATTCCCAGACTAATTTCCTTCATTTAGATCATCAGGGATGTCTGTAAAAGAAATAAAAATAATTTATAGAACGATTTTATTTATCAATACAAATTGTGGATGCAAACAGTAGTAACTAATACTAAACATGTAGCATAGCCACTAAAATTAACCCACATTGAAACCATTACATCCACAAATATTTAGAAAAAGAACTTAAAAACTGTAGAGCTCTTGTGAATGCCTTTTAATTTTATTATAAACTCATTCATATATTATCTACATCAGAGAACAATATTTAAACTTTTACTTAGTAATCACAGGAAAAAACTAAAATAAAAGGCACTACAAAAGGAAAGCCAAATGTGTGTGGATAAGGTCTGAAAAATTAAATTAAACACATTTAGACATTCCACTTAAGCAGCATCGTAATACTGTATATGATTATGATTTATTTTATCACGTACAATGTCTCGATACTGTAATAAGCAACTGGGCAGGAAACAGAATGTAAACTCAAGCGATGTTTACTTCCAACTATACAAAATGCACAAGACCATATTTGAAATTAATATTTTTTTATATAATTTTTATATTTATAAAATAATAAACTAAAACGTTTTACAATTTCAAACATGGTTTTACCACAGCCCAAATATCCCACACACTCACTCATCATGCAAACAGAAACACCACATAATGTTGGTATATTTACACAACAGTAACCAATAATTAATATTTACATAACAAGTTTCCCAAAAATACTTCTACAGCAATTATTAATTATTGGAGACCGGTAGAAGTTCTCTTGACTTCTAAAAAATTAAAATATCTATTTTAATCTAGTGAGGGATGTATGACAATTTTAGCATCTTCGTATGTTCTAGGCTTAAAATTGGACATAATCTTGTATTTTACAAACCTGAGACATTATATTTTTTTTAAATAAGTATCTTGCATGTATGTATGATTTATTACATTAATTTGCGTGCATTTTTTTATTTAACACACAAACATGTATATTACCACATTTCGAAATGTGTACAGTCAACTCTCTACAAATCTTTCTCTGGCAGTAACAGTTACTATATTTATTTAAATACAACAAAGCGCCTCCCTTTTAAGTCTTAATAATTTAAGTCAAGTCAAAGATAAACAATAATACTTCTCTCTCTCTGCAGAAGAGCAAATATAGTTCTCAGAACACCCTGATTTTTTCTCCTACAGGGGGGGATTACAGAGTTATGATGTACATCAAACAATGAGTAACTTTTAAATTTATTCAGGGACTAAAAAAAATAAACACGTTTCAAAACTGAAATAAAAGGTGGGTTGGAAATACAGAGAGATCGCATTTTATTTTTACCTTAACAATGAACAAATAGAACTTTTTTTGGCAAATAAATGGAGAGGATTGACTGTAGTCATAAAAAGTAATTAAAAGATTTTAACTACGAAATTATAAATATATTTAAAGTAGACATGCAGAAAATTTTGGCCATTCTAACATCTACCATGTTTTAAAAATTTACAACAAAGGCACTTTTCCAAGTCACTACTTTTTAATCGAATCAAACGATTTGACATTTTTTCTAAGGTGATGAAAAATGGGACTAGTCTACTTTTTTTTTACAAGATAACAATTCTTGAACAATAAACACAAGACACAAGTGTAAAATTTCCCATTTAAAAAATCACCGGGGGGTTGTTTCGAAAAAAACGATAATCTTTTTTACACTTGTCTCGATGGTTCTTTTAAATTCTCGAATAAGTGCCCATAAAGGGTAAATGATAGCGATCTAGTGACAATCACAAAAATGGAAAGTCGTAACTACTACGATATAGTGTGTCACGAATGACAAAAACAGACTTATATTACCACAAAAACACATAGAAATGTCAGCACAAAGTACAGTAAACAATCACTTCACAAGAGGCGCCACAAACCATTTAACAGATGCAGCACCAATTGAGGGTGGTGATGTGCTAGCACAATATACCACGATCCACAGTAATAGGCGTTTTAGACACAGGAGTATGCGGCAGATGCCTGCAGGTGGTCCCACATTGAGGGCAAAGGCAGTTTGCAGATACATTGTACGTACGAGTTGGTGAATCGGTATAGGTACCATTCAAAGAGTCCGAGCTATAGGTTTTCCGTTGTGATTTTGGTGTGTCTGATGTTACGCACGGCATTGTCTTTCGCTGACTTAAGGGTGTTGACTTGGGGGTTACTGCAAGAATTTCTGGGGTCTTTTTGGTAATTGGGGGTAATATAAGTGCCTTATGTGAAATCCAAGGATGATCTAATAGTTGTTGTACTGTCGGTCGTTTTCTGTAATAAAATTAATGATTTAACATTAAATTTTTAATTCCTCGACTTATTTGGTAAAAACAAAGGGTTTCTTCTCCCTTTCCATCACATATGGTATTACTAGTAACATTATAATGGCCCTGAACTAAAACTATACAAACAAGAGGGGTCCAGAGTAATCAATCGACTTTCGTCGAAGACGAAAATAAGCTGGCACCGACTACATCTCCTGGCATCCGGCGAATAAGGTAGCCAGGTCAGGACACGGCGTTTTTTGGATTTTTTTTTTGGATCGAAAAAAGGCGGTGTTCGGCCGTTCCGAAACTGATCGGAACGCAGTTCTCTGGGGGAAAGTCCCCGACCAATTGCCGTATCTTTAGCCGGCGAGTGGATTTCGGTCGCGAACCGTAGGCCATGCCAAGAGTTAAAATAAAAATAAGGGCAGATTATGAAGGAGTGAAGGGGCCGCGGTAAAGGGTTCGCGGTGTAGTGGCCGCGATATGAACTGGCCACGGTGACTGTCCGTCGGCCAAGTGCCGCCAGTCCAAGCTGTCGCCGGTACATGTGGCCGCGGAGCGGCAGATGGCATTTTCTACCCGCAGAATTAAAGCGAATTGTAGTGTAGTATGCAATGGATATTACAAAGCAAATAATTAAATGACTTGATTATAATTTTAAAATAAATTTTCATTATGAAAAAAACTCAAAAGGAGTGACGTAAAGAATTTCTTACCTAGGGTCTACGACCAAAGACGATGTGATAAAATCAATTGCAGAGCTTGTTATATCTTCAAATAATTCTGAATCGAATGATAAGGCACATTTGGATATGTTAAGGTACGTTTGCTGTTTATCTGAAGCACCGAATGGTGAATATCCTGTGAGTAATACATAGGCTAGAACTCCCACCGACCATACATCCGTGGCAAGACTTATGGGTTCATAACTTAGTACTTCTGGTGCTACGTAATCGGGTGTACCTTAAAAAAAACAAAAAAAATAGTTGTAGACTTAGTAATCATTTAACTATAATAAAGCAATGATTATATATTTTATTGTTATATATTTAATGACTCACTAATTAGACTTTAACATTGAAATATAATTATAAGTAATTAATTTTATTATGAAACAAGAAACAAGCTCAAACATGCATACCTATTAATTCTCTGACTTCTACTCCAGGGTCTAATACTCTCGAAATTCCAAAATCGCATAATTTGATGTCCTCGCAGCTATTTTCAGTGGTGAGCAATAAATTCTGTGGTTTCAAGTCCAAATGAGCAATATTACGTTCGTGTAAATAGGCCAGACCTTCCAGAATTTGCTTCATAGCCCTTTTAGCTTCTAATTCGCCAAGACATTCATCTCCTTCAAGAATGCGTTGAAGCTCACCGCCAGCAGCGAGTTCCAAAATCAAGACCATATCGCAAGAAGTTTCATAAACTTCATGCAAACGTACCACTCTACCACTGGATGAACATTGCAAAAGGACAGCTATTTCGTGAAAAATTTCTTTCGTTTGATCGGCGGCTCTACGTCTCTTCTTTATAAATTTCGCAGCATATGATATACCGGTCGCTCTGTGACTTGCACGTCGAACAGTTGCAAATTTTCCTCTGAAACAAAAAAAAACAATTAGATTTATATATTAATCTTAAAAACATAAACATTCCAGTTTTAGTTTGGATTTAGTGTTAAATTGTAGGTCCCCCAAGTTAAACCTTCGCGCTAAAAGGCAGTACGTGAGAAAAAATTAGGTCTATATTATATTTAAAAAAAAAGATCTGTATAATGATATGGTTATGAATGACCAAAGAGGGGGAAAGTATAAAATTCATTCTCTTCAGAATTATTACCGCACCATGGAAATGTTCAATTTGGTATTTAAATTTAATGCGTTAACATGTAATTTAAAATAATTAAAAAATAATTACATCAGCGTTGTTTTACCGGAACCATAAAACATGGAAGTGTAAGTTCTGTGTTGTGTGAACACTTTCCAAAAAAAGGTTGAAAAAATTCATCTCCAATAATCACTTTTACTCAATAATACTTGATAAGGTTAACAGGAAACGTTTACGCAACCATAATTGTATATCAAAGAGTTACCAAATTAATTAATTATTACTTCCAAACTTTTTTTAAAGTAATAACCATAAATTTTTTCGTCGAACCTTAATATAATTTCCTTAATTTATTTACTAATTGCTCCAAAATATTTGCATACCACTAAAAGTTAATTATTATGTCGTACCATGTTATTCTAAATAAATATTGTACCTGCTATAAATTAAAATTGAAACATGTGGGTGGGCGTGTAGTATTATCGTATAAGAAAGGTTTCCAATAAATTTCTCGTACCGAACATATAATCAAAATATTATAATTAAACAATTGGTAAACAAAAATAGCATGTACAAGGGCAATGTTAAAATTAGAATCTTACTATTTTAAACTTAATGTTCGTTCGAGACGGTTAAATTTACGATTTCGCAATGTGGGTACTCCTCCCTTTAGTAATTAACTCATTTAAGTTAGGAACAAAAGGAAAACGACTTCCACAAATACAATTCCGAACAGGAAATACATGTCTTCTGTTTTTTTCTATTATTATTTCTAAATGCAATCATGTAACATTGAGCAGTTCGATTTATTTTGGGTTAGAGACAGAAAGTAGTAAAAAGCAAAGTCAAAGTAATATCCCAATTCTGTTTAGCTCCTTTCTGTATCAAAGGATTACTACAATACGATAAGATAAATAGTTTTTTTGTAATTGCAAACGTTTGTTTTGAAAAATTAAGATGTTGAGGTCTGATATCCGAAAATAAAAAAATTTAAAAATAAAAAACCAAAATTGTACGAAGAAGCTAAATCCAGATTTGCCCCCCTCTCAGGGACTAACCCAGAGTTCCTAAAAACTACCCAAAGTTTTTCCAGGGACTACACAGATTTTCCAGGGACTAACCCAGACTCGCTACGGACTAGCCAGACTTCCCCAAGTATTTCCAGGAACTACCCAGATCTCCCCGGGACTAACCCAGACTTCCCAAAGTCTTTCCAGGGACTACCCAGATTTTTCAGAGACAGATATCCTGGGGACTAACCCTTCTTCCTACGGACTAGCCAGATTTCCCAAGCCTTTCCAGGGATTACCCAGATTTCCCCGGGACTAACTCAGACTCCCTACGGATTAGCTAGACTTCCCAAAGTATTTCCAGGGACTACCCAGATCTCCCCAGGACTAACCCAGACTTCCTATGGACTAGCTAGACTTCCCAAAGTCTTTCTAGAAACTACCCAGATTTTTCAGAGACTAAACAGATTTTCCACGGACTAACCCAGACTTCCTACGGACTAGCCAGACTTCCCAAGCCTTTCCAGGGACTACCGAGATTTCCCCGGGACTAACTCAGACTCCCTACGGATTAGCTAGACTTCCCAAAGTATTTCCAGGGACTACCCAGATCTCCCCAGGACTAACCCAGACTTCCTATGGACTTGCTAGACTTCCCAAAGTCTTTCTAGGAACTACCCAGATTTTTCAGAGACTAAACAGATTTTCCACGAACTAACCCAGACTTCCTACGGACTAGCCAGACTTCCCAAGCCTTTCCAGGGACTACCCAGATTTCCCCGGGACTAACTCAGACTCCCTACGGATTAGCTAGACGTCCCAAAGTATTTCCAGGGACTACCCAGATCTCCCCAAGACTAACCCAGACTTCCTATAGACTAGCTAGACTTCCCAAAGTCTTTCCAGGAACTACCCAGATTTTTCACAGACTAAACAGATTTTCCACGGACTAACCCAGACTTCCTACGGACTACCAAGGCTTCCCAAAGTCTTTCCAGGGACTACCCAGATTTTTCAGGGACTAAATAGATTTTCCAGGGACTAACCCAGACTAACCCTTCTTCCTACGGACTACCCAGATTTCCCAAGCCTTTCCAGAGACTACCCAGATTTTGCAGTATCCAGATTTCCAAGGAACTTACCCAAACTTCCGATTCAGATTTACTGCATTAATATAGAAATCTTGAGGGGGATAGAGGAGAATAAGAATGAAGTGTAAAAATATAGAACAGTTACAGTAAATTTTATTACGGATTAGTATAACAAATTAAAACATTCAATTGAATAGCACGAGTGCAAGAAGCAGAAAATCAGCTTATTATTGAAACATCCACCGGTTTTCTTCCGCATGTGACCACCGTTGCCATTTCTCAATATAAAATATCCGGATAATTTCTTGTTCCAATAAAATTGCATAACCGGTGAGATAACACAACACGATTTGCATATACGTAACAGTGTTATTCTACGATATTTACACCGGTGCAGAATGAGATATTTCCGGGTACTACAAAAAATATGATCCGAAAGCCTGGAGGGCAAGAGGCGTAATCGGAGAATGGGTACGGCGAAAATTTCTACCCTGATACCATTAAACATTTTTAATGCGAATTTAATTTTTATTCTCGATTCTTAATCTTAACTAACTGTAAATTGCAAAATATTATTACTATACATTTCAAATAGTTAATGATATGTAATTATGAATAATCGAGAGTGAGCGAACGCGCTCACCTTGAAATTGCCCAGTATTTATTTTATAATGGTTGTTAGATAGCGATTTTTAAATGCAAATTCAGATATTTTATTTATCCGGTTAAACAGTTATTGCAACAGACAAGAATTTTAAAAAGAACCCAAAGGAAAAGAGGACATAACCAAACTACGAGCTACTTTTTCTCAAACTGTTACCAAGTTATATAAGAAACATTTTTGAAAGGAAGTTATCGAACGCATGCAAACTCCTGTAATTATAACTATTACAGGTAAGAGAATTTTAAATTTGAAAGGAGCACAAGAGAAGATATGGATCCACATTTTCAAAACTAGGTGTCCACGTGAAAAGAAAGGCACCAGGAACTAAAAGTATAACCGAAGCTCTAGTTACTGACATTTATTTCAATCGTTATGGTTTACTTTTAATCAAATCTATCAAGTTACTTAATAAAAATTATTATGTAGGTACCTACATTCTAGAACGTATTAGACATGCGTGGGATTATTTTTAATTGATGAACTTGAACTTAAAATAATAAAAATCGCTCAGCATGAAGCAACATTCGAATATAACTTTTTGCAAAAAGATTTACAAACATACAAAGATATATATTTTTATATGGCATTATAAAGAAGACACACCTTATATAAAATCATATAAAAAACTAGTTAAAATATCTAAAAATATACCAATTAAGGATTTTATTTCACGCCTCATCAAACTTGTTAAGCTTCCTTTGCGAAATTTTCCCACCTTAATCAAACAGTTTTATTTTGTAAATTTATAGTTTTATTTAGAAAATAAAAAAAAATGCATATTAAAACTAATTTTAGATGATGATCTTTACAAATATTCCTTGGGTGTGAACGTGTTCTCAGAATATTTGACAAATGATGATCATAAGTTCAGAGACAAAAAAAAATAAAATAAAAAACCTCGTAATTCTAGTAATAAGATAAATGAGTTATAAATCGAATAATTTTCAAGAAATATTTCAGCATAATTTTCAGTTTATACGAGCAGGAAATGGAGGATAAAAAAAGTTACGAACGTTTCCCACCGGGGAAGGTAAAAAAGAGAGTAGAACGAATAGAATAAGTAGCCTGCAATAAATATTATAGTACCATCTTAAAGGTTAAGAGAGTAGGCCATGAAATTCTATGCCAGGTTTGGACTCCACAGCAAAGGCGACTTGATTTATATAGTTAAAAACTTTAAGGGTATCCCCCTACTGATTTTTAAATAATTCAGGCTTTCCTGATAAATGTAATAAAATAATTAGCGGATACCATTAAATTACGCGGACATTTCCCAAGGAAATAGTGAACGGACGTACCTCTCTAACTTACTTAATTGATAGCCATTTCAGGAAAATTAAATACAATTATACAAAATTTAAGAAAGCAATGCGGAAATAAATATCAAATTCTAAATAAAAATAGCAAACACAATAGGGGTCGGTCATGTGACGCCAACACGTTAGATATTGAGAGGTAGACCACGTGATCAACCCATTAGCGTGTAGTTGCTTACCCACCGGGGTAGACCACGTGAAGACCGAACCCTATTGCAAGATTTTTAAAAGTAAATAAATAATTGGAAGATACATTGGGGGTAAGCCGAGACACGATCCGAACCCTACATGTTTTACTAGCATTTTAGTTTAGAACTCCTCAGTGAAGCAGTTTGCACCCCTATATCGGGTCCTCCTAGCGAGTTCCTTACACATGACATGGTTTGGGAGAAACCTGTTATAAATCCCCACCCTTAAATGTACAATTTTTAAATATGTAAACAAAGGAGTCACGTAAACGTCGAAGCAATTAGCGAAGCGGTAACCGTTAGCAGCAGCAACTCCCACTAAAGCTTAAGAAATGCAAGAAGCGTACAGCGAGTTCAGCATGAATATGGAAACTTGAAACCCGTTCATGTCATCAACTGTCCGCAATTTGCGGACATCAAGCTACGACTATGTCCATGTGGCAAATGATAATAAACAAGATTCGCAATAGAGAGAGAAAAGGAAGGCGAAGGACGATGTGAAATGCCAGCCAGTTCTATTCTGCAAGAAGAACGGTTGCAGATCACTTATAGCCGTGGTTGACCTTGACTACTTATAATGTTCGTTCTTCGGTAATCGGTAACGTTACCCGGTAGTTAACCAAGCACTGCATGTTTTTGTTGTTGGAGTCTCTTAACCCCGGAAACTTCGAGGAACTAAACTAAGCACATAATAATAACGACATGCACGTCACTATTTTGTCTTTGCCATTATTCCTAATTATGTTTTAATTTACTGATCGGTAACGGTGTTACTGTAATATAATTGGTTTAAGAATTGTCCCATGGTTCCCTGTTTTCCTTATTTATAACTGAACCTGAAGAACATTATTATTTGAACAATCATCAATAATCTCTGAACAACGACAAATATTTGCAGCACAAAAAGTTGTAATTAACGGCAGGAGATTTATGTTTTGAAGAACATTAATTTATATTAATAAAGTTTGACTATACATTGTTACGTTCGGCTTTTAGGTCGACGACATACCTGCGACGGTCAGCCCCTGCGACAACCCTACCGCGCCGCATATTCCTTCAGCCACCTCTGTGTAGACGCCGCAGTATCAAAAATATCAGTTAAATGGAATCATTTGATTTTGTTCAGAAGCCACGAACAATTCAGGGTCCTCCAGTAACACGGAACTACCTTTTAATATTTCTTGGCTCACTTGTTATACAGTGTCCCAAAAAGAAACGGCCTCCAGTTAAGGGCATGTTCCTTTCATGAAAATAAGAGGAAAAGTTTCTATTAACATGGGTCCGCAAATGCTTCGTTATCGAGATACAGGGTGATGAAATTTTTTTTCATATATTCCGAAATTATTATTATTATTATTTTACAAATAATGTTCAAAATGACCGCCATTAGCTTCAAGACAAGCTTCTATTCTTCGAACAAAATTTTGAGGCTAAAGGCGGTCATTATTCAAAAAACGGATTTGCAGAGTTATTTTTTTATTCGCATTTTTCATCTTTGAAGTGTGATTTACACGAAAACGGTTAATGGTAGGAAAAAATCTCAAGAGACTGTTTCAACCGTAAATTAGTTGAGAGATTTGAAAATTGTGTCAAAAACAAAAAAAACAGTGGCGTACCATTTTTTCCTCCAGAAATATCCACATACCCACCCGTAGTTACGCCACTGGAGAAGGAAAAAACTGACTAATATGGTCTACTTATAGCAAACGTACATACGTACGTATTGCTTACTTTTTAAAATTTAATTCCTAGTCATTTCCGAATCAATGAAAAAAGGATCGATATTTTTTACAACTTTCAACACCCTGTATATATTACAGCAAATATGTTTATGCAAATAATGCACGCAAATCCTGCTCCTGTTAATTATTCAATACGTTTGTCTTTGTTATTGTGTATGTTCAAAGATCAATATTTCAGGGTTTTCAGATACCCAGTCAACAATAAACTTTTGGAAATTCTTTTTAACAAGATAATACCCATGACACATAAAACACTTTCTTTCCGTGATCACGTACAGTAGTTAAGGATGTGATATATTGCGAAACATATTACGTGAAAAAATCAATCATAAGTGGTAAAATGCTCCGTAACACGCACAACATTTATAAGACGGAAAAATAATCATTTTATAGAGGAAACGGTACTTTCACTAATGAAATTAACAAAACTGCAAAAGGATGCATTATGTTGTAAGTAATAAATGGTTGAAGGAAGAATGACTAGGAAATAATATACTGAAGAGGTGCTTGTAAAGAAAAAGTGGGTTAACTTTGCGGATCTTTTGGCAACAACAATAAATAATTGTTTAATTGTTATATACGAAATAATTTTATGTACAAGATCTAATGTTTATTTTTACTGTTAAGTGGTTAGAGTAAGTGCATACAAAAAAAAATTCCTCACCGTTTCATAACGCAATAAAAAAACTGAAATTCGCCATAGCGAGGCGAGGCGTTTACCTTTAACAACAAAAAATTCAATTTATTATGACGACATTAAATACTACTAAATTAAAAAAAATGTATCAGGAAAATCTTTCGAGGGTAACCTATCAAATCGAACCATAAAAGAATTTTCAAGGATATTTATTCTTAACAATGCGGGCAATTAAAATAGAGCAATGTCTGTATCTATCACGTTTCGAGTAATAATTACACATAAATACAATCAATAACGCAATCGTTTTATGCAATAAAATAAACGCGGATAAAATTGCAATTCCAATGCAAAATGTTTGCGTCAAGACGACGACATTAACCTGGCTATAGAACAAAACAATCGCGTAACTTTTTTTATGAACAGTTTATTAAAAGTAACTCGAATTTTTCCCAACAATAATAAAAACACATTGATCTAAGAAAGCGGACGTTTCATGCCCCCCTCCCCAATTATTATTTATTCATAATTCGATTTATCCATCCGACCTGAAACGTTTTCAGGCACTTAACTAATATTTCTTTTATTCCATCGTGAGCTCTTAAACATAAACAAACAGAAGATGGTAGTTTAAAAAAAAGACAATGGACATGCTTAGCAATTCTTGGTGATTTTATATCGCAGTATACACATTAATTAACATTTTGATAATCTTTCAATGTCGAGAGACGACGACAAGGATGACATTAAACGGTCTAGGCCAAAGGCCCGTAATGACAACTGAAATGGATCGTTGAATCGAAACGGTAATAAATACCCGGTAGTAAATGGTAAAGCACCTGCTAGTTTATCTTTTATGGATCTTTGTATATAAAACTTGCAGACGTAATGAAAATGTAATTGGCGTATTGAGTTAATACCGGCTCTCTGGAACTGTCTATTGTCTGAATACCACAAAAGAATAAAAAGTATACACGAATTTCGTTATACGATGCTTGTTCACTTACATTGTTAACTTTTATACGCCCACAGTTAATTAGCCAAAAGTAAAAGCATTTTATAACGGCTAAAAATTAATAACGGCTCGACTATTTAACAACAGGACATTATTTAAATTCTAGAACCGTTTTTATCACATCGCAAGATTTAAATAAATTGTAAGACTTATCGGAACCAGCTAGGAAAGTTTTCGGGAGTGCTACCTCTTCCAGAACAAATGATATTCAATAATCCACCTCTAAGAAGTGACAAAATAATTATTTACAAAACCAAATGCGAGAAGACGAATGTCCTGCATGAGCGAACTTGCGAGGTTTGTACAACATTTTTTGTGCTGGACAAAAATACGATTTACTAATTTCAAGCGGTACGCTCTTTCCATAAAAGAGGAGCTGTGTATGTTCGAAGATGTGTCATTTACCTTACAAGATTTTTCTTTAGGAATGACTGGAATTATCTAAAAACAACAACAAACAACATCCTCCGCGAACACCATTCTTTAAAGTTAAACTCGTAAACTTTTACAATTTTTTGCTATATTTATTATGAAATTTTCTTCTTCCGTATAATTACAAATTTCTATCTTCAAAGAAAGAAAAAAAAAGCTTGAGCTTTGTACTTTGATAAATGACCAATTTCCTTATTTTCTTGTTTGTGGCATGTACAAGAATTTTTGTAATACCTCTGTCAACAACGTTTCAAATGTGCGGGGACAAAGACAGCAATTAAGTCCGTAAACTGTAAGGATAATGAGGATCAATTAGACAAGCACGCAAACAGAAGCGTAAAGCGTTCTACTTTAAACTCCTGATTTTTATTCCTGAACGAAGTCGCACACATACAGGAATGTGTTTAAATCCCAAAGCTTTGGCTTTATTTTGTCTGGTTATTGCCGGTAATGGCGTCTGCGGTCGTTTAACCATTTGAAATACTCATCCTGTTGAAAACGATTTCGTAAATCGCTCGGTTGGAGGTAGGTAGCACAACGATCCTTGCAGACCATTTGCATTCTTGAGCTACACGAGTTATTACAAACATTTGCTGTACTTCTTGTGTTTCTAATTTTGATGACTGTAATAATCAAGTTACTAGCTTATTGTTCAACGCGTACTGCCATAAATACCTACTTTTCTACGTGCATAACTAAGTAATAATGAGACGTTTATTTATAGTTTCTAGATCGGTTATACATAACTGTTCTATAGTTGAAATTTTATGTTGCGTACTATTGTTGAATGGAAAATCGTGGGTTGTGACTAGTCCATATAGTTCGACTTGATAGTTGTCGAGTTGTCGACATAATCTGTTCAGTATTAGGGCCCAGCCGTTATTTTAATGCCATAATCAAGAACGCTCACGCTCACGTTGTCAAATAACGCACACACACGTAGGTTAACGGGAAGTTCTTGACCATTTTCCATTTTCGAAAAGGAAGTGCCTCCTGGATTTATACACAACTTTCTTTTGTATCATACTTGCGTCATGTTATTGCAAAAAGGATTACCGTCGCTGTATAGTGACGTTATTCATTTCTAAACGAAGGACTTTTGGATTTACTTCTATCGGATTAAGCAATTATTACAGGTCTTGCTTTTTAATACACTCACGTAGATATTAGAAGTTACAGAATTTGAGTTGGAAAGGTGGGTGGGTAGGTACATAGAGACGAGCAAGAATCGATTTTCGTGGACTTTCTAAAAAAGTATTCTGGAGAAGTTGTTTGAAAAGCATCATTCTGAGTACACACCTCCTTTCTTAGAATTCGCTGATTCTAAACAAATTTTTCAAATTCTTTTTATAACAATCGGTGATAAAACGGTTTTGAGGCGACTCAATTCTTCTTTGTCGTCTTTGTTCCTCCACGCTTAAATCAAACCACTTTTTTACCATCAAAAATCAAACACGAAATATTGAATAGGGTTGGGTCTAACATTACGTGTTCTAACCCGGTGGGTAAACAACTACAGGTTCATGGGTTGTTATAGAGACCGCTCATCACGTGGTCTACCTCGGTGGGTAAGCGAGGTAGCCGCGTTGCTAACATAATTACGTTACATGACCGACCCCCATAGGTTAGATATAGAAACATCAACCAACAATGATCTAAAGACAAACAGACCAATACAGCAGTTTTGAAGTCAGGAATTCGGACTCCTGACAAAATAAAACTAATATACCTACAGTGTGTCCACGGATTGAGTGCATATAAGGTGTAAATGACAATTTTTTTTAGAGCGGGATCTTCATCTTCTGAGGATCGCTCCTGCTTAGTCTCAAACTAAGATATTGAAAAAATGAGCCAAATCAATTAATATACAGGGTGTTTTTTGGCCGAAATCTAAAAATTAGTCAAGAGTAAACTGTCTTTATTTTAGCAGATATAACAAAAATGTATTAGAAAAAGTTGTTTAGAATTAAGAGTTATTGAAGATTTTCAATTTTTATACAAATCAGCCTACTTTGATTTTTTTCATCTACATGAGATTTTTTATTTGTGGTTTTAGTGACCCATGCATGAAGAGTAATTAAACAAGGTACATACTTGAAAAACAAATAATTATTAATTAAAAAAATACTAAACCTTATTTCTTACAAACATGAGTTCAAAAGTATTGGATTTTGATGAAAAAAATCAAAGTAGGCTGATTTGTATAAAAATTGAAAATCTTCAATAACTTTTAATTCTAAACAACTTTTTCTAATACATTTTTGTTATATCTGCTAAAATAAAGACAATTTACTCTTGACTAATTTTTAGATTTCGGCCAAAAAAACACCCTGTATATTAATTGATTTGGCTCATTTTTTCAATATCTTAGTTTGAGACTAAGCAGGAGCGATCCTCAGAACATGAAGATCCAACTCTAAAAAAAGTAGTCATATACACCTTATGTGCACTCAATCCGTGGACACACTGTAGATAACCATTTAATAAATTAGAAAGTTTTCATACTCAATTGTTTATCATACCATCTTTATTGTCAATCAAAAATATAAGTATTGATGCATTAATTTTTTTTTTCTTCAAGCGTATCATAATATCCGTATTGTTATACAGAACTGGCTATGTAGAAGGAAGTCATTTTGTTAATAGTCAAATAATGAAAATAATGTTACTAGTACAATAATGTGTTGACGTATCCATGGCAACGGCACTATTTTGCCCATAGCTCCGCCCCCAAGGTTGGTAGAGGGGAGAGCGTTGTCCTGTCGAAATGGCTTTTTAGGAAATATTTATTTACAGCAAAAGAATATTTTTACACTTGAAGAAAAAATAGTATATATTATTCGGAGTAGAACGTCTTATTTGTGTTTCGCTCACTTGCACAGCCTCGGCGCGTGCGCCTCGGCCGCAATATGACCTCAACACAAAAAGAACTCTTTCTACTCCTAATAATATAATATACTATTTGTTACTTAAAGAAAATAGACAGAATAAATCACGAAAGGGATTTATTGGACTCGGCGACGGCCACAAAGTAGCACTTTCGTGACTTATGACACAGTAACTATCAAATGTTGATAGGTAGTTGCTGGTATGGCTACTGTGCGATTGAGAGATTGTTTGTCTAATATAACCTACAACAATGAATCGACAAAAAAACTGTAATCAGAGAAGAAATCGTTTCTCTTCCTGTCAAATATAGAAGGATATAAGAGTTCATCTAATATTGGAAAATAATTATGAAAATGTATTTGTATTGCAGTTAACCACTACCTACCAATTAGTAGTTGCCTTTATGACCTCAATTAATGGCCAATTGTCCTAAATACTACGTAATTGCAATTTACTTTACGTATATATGCACGAATAAATAAAAACTTGCTTCTTATTTTTATTTACTCTACTATTTTGTAATACCACACATGACATTACAAAATATTCGATAACTAAACTATTACTACCAATAATCAAGGTTATCCAATTCATTTAATTAATTTAATCTTTTTTTTTTCTGATGAAACAAATAATTTATTAAACAAAATTAAAATTTTATCGACATAAAATTCTTATAATTTTTTTGCATACTACCACAATGTTTCTCTTCAAGTTTGTATGCAAACTACCGCGAGTTCAAGGGTTAAGGATAATGAATGCGAATTATCTTCAAACATAAACCGCATTTTACGAGCGAACTTTGCTTCGAAAGTTATCACAATAGCAAATCGCAGTTTTATATAATCTTGCGATTTTTTTAAATTAAGCCATTTGCATATAAAAAAAGGTTTTGATAAGTTTCTCTAACCACATGCAATGTTATACTTCAAACGAGGTCAGGAAATCAAAGAAGTTTCTTCTTTAAACCTAAAAATTAGATCTGTCAAAGATCAAGAAGATTAAAGAAACGTATATGCAAATAACTTTCTGTTATCAAAAGAGAAAAATTGTTAGACTCGGTCAGAACTTTCATGTCACATTCTTAAACTTGCTGAATATCGCTTTAACCTAGTAGGGTATTGAATGAGTAAAAAAAAATGTTAGTAGCAAAGAAATTATATTAAACCACCAATTTTGGCGGCTTTCATACTTTCAAATTTTGTATGTCACAGAGGTAACAATGACACCAAACAAGTAAATATTTATGTAGGGAAACGAAAGTATGTAACAGAAACAGCATCTACTAACTATTTGAAGATGGCGTCATCTGAATTCGCTCAGAGAAAGTGTAGCTGTTATTAATCAGCTGACCCGCACGTTTCTATAGGGTTGACCTCTGACCGCTGCCCAATGGTTTTAATAATCTATGCTGCGTGTTGTTGCCTAAACTATCGACTTTATTAAATGCTTTAATACATTTGCTTAATTCGAATATTGATGGTTACTTTCTTCTTTGACGAAAGTATGAAGGCTTGTTTCGTAATTTTTGAAGAGTCTTCAGGTGGACAACAAAAGAATGGGGTTTAAAATTGTTACAGCATCAATCGGAACTAATGTTATACAATTGGTTACATAAACGTTTAAAATTTTTAGTAAAAGTTTCTTTGAATTCACAAAGAACGTATTCATGGGTCATCTACATGAAAGGTGCTCTTTATGACATTCTTTTCATTTAAAACCTTGGAACATATTTATGAATAAAAAATCAAAGAGGTAGTACAGTAAAATAAGCCTTCCCCTATTAAAAACCACGGCAAGCTATTTATAAACACTGAAGGAATTTTAAATGAAGAAATAGTAACACTCGTGTCTATTTTAATCTAAAATAAAGAAAAAAAGGTACAAACAAATAAACGTTTCTTTCAACGAATGAAAACAAGTATCACTCGTCTTTACAGCCTACAAATTAAAATTAATTCGTTTTATGTTTACATCGTTTAGCAACCAGTTGTCGTATCCTGAAGGAATCTAAGCTTAAGTAACTCTTGTTTTATTACCGTTTTCCCGGATAATTTTGGAACCAATCCTAGATAACTTCTGAGCTCATTACCTCTCTCAATTACATGTATAGTGCGGTATGTAGTTTATGTGTTTGGTATTTTAAGAGCGCTCAGCATACCTGATCCAAAGCCAAAATACCTTAACGTTTCTTCTTTAAAGTTAGGGCAGGATTCAAGTGAAATATTTTATGGCCCACGAATGTTTAAATGACACTAAAACTAACCAGTGCGTGTGTAATGATATAAAATATTTTTAGAATATTAAAGTCGAGTTTAACTGACAGAAACGAAGTGGAAAATGCAGAGATGCGTTTGCAAACATGCGTAACCAAATTTTATTGCTAGCGCATGTTTTATTACATATTTTTGTGGACCACTTTATGGAAGGGAGTGGTTTCTTCAGATCCTGAAATATTTTTTTTCCACTGTTACCAACATGAAATAGGTTGGACCTAATTTTATTCAAACATTGTTTTTGATTTTGTCTTGGAAATTTCTAAATGCAAGTATTTTCACAGAATCACATTCGATGCGGATATTTTTTGTCCTAAAATCCGTGCGAGTAGTACAACTGAACAAACAATGAGACAGTTCTTTGGACATAAAATAATTTCCTGGTACACCCAAATTGCCAATATTCTGCACAAAGTTCAGCCTCGGTTAAACATGTCAGTTTTTAGGTGCGATAAAATCGCGACCTTACATAAAAATAGGTCGCATCTCGTCACATTACCGGCCGGTATTACTTATTGCTTCCGGTTTAATTTACGCATACAATAAGTCACTTGTGTAGTGTGTAAAGCTGATTATGTTTCGCATCCGCATGTATGACTACTTAACAAATAAATTGATCGTAAAAAGTAAATTCATGAAAACGTTTATGAACTGGTCTAGAAAAAATTTAAAAACCAAACACTGTTTGACAATAAAACAAATAAATGTGGAGATCTGTAACATATTTTGATTCTGAATTCGAAAGTCGCCGCCACACATAAACAAAAAATTTTCTTTTTGAACCAGTTCCACTTTTATTTTTCAGGAGCAATTTTAATTAATAGTATATTATATTATTAGGAGTAGAAAGAGTTCTTTTTGTGTTGAGCTTATATTGCGGCCGAGGCGCACGCGCCGAGGCTGTGCAAGTGAGCGAAACACAAATAAGACGTTCTACTCCGAATAATATATCCTATTTTTTCTTCAAGTGTAAAAATATTTTGTTGCTGTAAATAAATATTTCCTAAAAAGTCATTTCAACAGGACAACGCTCTCCCTCTACCAACCTTGGGGGCGGAGCTATGGGCAAAATACTGCCGTTGCCATGGGATATGTAAACACATTATTGTACTAGTAACATTATTTTCATTTTTTGACTATTAGTAGCAAAATGACTTCCTTCTACATAGCCAGTTCTGTACAACAATACGGATATTATGATACGCTTGAAGAAAAAAAACATTAGCACTTAAAATAACAATGGCACGAGAACAAAGATTTTCGTATTTTCTTAGACAGTATGGACTTCATGCAACGTCGCCAATGAAAAATAACAGTCTTGTCTATTTTTATCAAAACAACAACTAGTTTCGACACAAAACATAACAGAAATTATATTCAACAGCAGTATAATAAAATTAATTTCAGTGCAACATTATTTTTCAATCAAACTTGTCCGTGGAAATAAAAAAGATCCGCCTGGATTTACTAGTGCTGCTAATATTTTTTTCTTCAAGCGTATCATAATATCCGTATTGTTGTACAGAACTGGCTATGTAGAAGGAAGTCATTTTGTTAATAGTCAAAAAATGAAAATAATGTTACTAGTACAATAATGTGTTTACGTATCCATGGCAACGGCAGTATTTTGCCCATAGCTCCGCCCCCAAGGTTGGTAGAGGGGAGAGCGTTGTCCTGTGGAAATGACTTTTTAGGAAATATTTATTTACAGCAACAGAATATTTTTACACTTGAAGAAAAAATAGTATATATTATTCGGAGTAGAACGTCTTATTTCAAAAAGAACTCTTTCTACTCCTAATAATATAATATACTATTTTCAACCAAAGATAAGAAACTTCGATACATAAATATCTACTACCTTCGGGAAAGCGATTTTTATTGGCGGTTGAGTTGGGAAGAAGATTGGGAGAAGAGCAGAGTTTGTAGAAGAGGGGTTGGGGTGCAGAGAAAGGAATGGAGGAATCGTAGAAAAAAAAGAGAAAATTGTGGTACAAAGGGGGGCTTGGAAAAATGGAAATGAGAAGAGAGATAAGGAAGGAGGAGTTGGGGGAGGTAGTTCAGTGGGGAGAGATTAAGGGTAGGAATGTTATGTGTTCCACCGGCGTTCTTTCTTCTTATCATACCACGTCCCCCTCCCAAATAAAACCTTAAGTCTCCTACGCACCCTTTGGGATTGCACCGGCCACCGATAACTTATAACTTCATTATTTTATGATCAAAACGTTCCAATTTCTCATTCCATTCCGTATTTAAAGTTAAATAAACCGGTTTGATTACTTTACGAAGACGCCAATATTTACTTATAGACTTGGGTGAAAGATATCTAAATCACGCCAATAAAATGTAACGATCTCTTTGGTTGGGTGTTGAAAGATTGAAGACATCTTGTTTAGCATGCATGAAACTGACAGGTAGCAAGTAGTATGTACTAACATCTCAAACTACATCTAGAGATGGATTTACAGGTTTAGTAATAACAAAAAACATGAAGTGTGGGCGTGCGGCGCCGACGGACAACTGAATGGGCGCATCTGCGTCTAGACGGAGACGCCGCCGTCGGCGTCGTCGCCACGAGCGTACGAGCTGCATTCACGAGACCGGCGTGTTTTACACATTCTTGGCTGACGTCTCGACGTCGGAATGTGCCAGCTGAGTTTTTGGACGATTACCAAAACGAATGCATACAATTTGACGGTTTAACGAAAAGGTATTGCAAATATTCATTTGTTTAGGTTAGTGACATCGAGAGTGATGTGTCGTTATGTCTTTTACGGTCGTGGAATTTTAAACGCGACCATCCAAAAATGTGGAAAAACCGTATGCGTGTTGATGTTTTGTAAACTTTGTATGTATGCAAGCTTTTTACAGTAACGCTAGCCGCAAGTTAAATTGCTTCCATATTTGGTAGATATTTTGCGCCACGAGTCAATGCTAAGGTCATAGAGTCATTGCCACCGTCATCATTTCTAGACAAAGCAGACCCAACGCGATCTCACAATACCAAAGCCGTTATTAAAGCATTAAGACAAAGAGAAACCAACACTTTATAAAGACAATTATCCTATCATTATTACGTTATGTTTGTCAGCGTTCCCATCAAGCAGTTGGCATTTTCATTAGTCCGATTTAAAAATTGCGATAGGTTGCTGCAACCAACAACCGCCGACCGAGTTCTTGTTGTATTTCTCGCCCTGTTCCGCATTGATAAAGAAAACGGGAAACCATTAAGATTTATCGTACAACTTGGTCACAACAGTAATATTAAGATAATGGGCTAAGGTAACAAAAGCTAAAGGTAATAATAACGCGCAATGCGGAAGCGGCAAGTATTGTCACAAAGATTATTGTTCCGGTCGACCAGAAGGGGTGGGAGGGGTCAATGTTGGGGTCAATAAGGTTAAAGTCGTGACTCACGACCTTAACGGTCACCCTTACATCAACTCGAAGGTGTTCGCTATAACTATTGATTTGTTGTAATTGTGAAGTGGGTTAATTACTGCCAAGTTAATGAAGAAAGTAAAACTTGGTAACAAATACGGCACGATATGATGAAAAATTGCGTTGTTGAAACGGATACATTTTCGAGAGAAAGCGTGTTTTCAGTGTTGTTCTATGATAAAATTATTCACATTTGTAAAATAAAAATGAGGGTTACGATTTTCTCTCAATAATTGGTGAGTCTAATTCTCATCGATGGGCATCTGCAGAAGAAGAACAGTTCCATAGAAAAAAGTAGCACAGACAGATTTCTTAATTTGTAGTGTTTTATTAAATTATTTTTTATGGGATGTTTAATTAAACTACAGCATCACTATTCAGAATAGCAGTTAACAAGTCGTCGAAATGATTGCTGACTTTAGATAGCGGACAATACGATGATACATTCTTGTGAGCGGGTATTTCAAACTGTGCCTAACCCTTAAATTAGTAAAAATTATAAACTTCTAAGGGTCTAGAAAAATGTCTTACTTTTCTCTATGTAGGATGTGACTCGTCATATAAATAATAAAAAATAGAAGTTCCTAAAACTGAGATGCTATGCGTCTGCAGAATGGAGAGTTAAACTGTCTCTCCATCTCTTATGGAACGTTCTTAGTAATTTTCATAAAATTCAACCCCAGGAGGTAAAACAAACGGGGTTGTATGGATTCCCGTCAAAAACACAAAAATCCATAGCCTTATGGGAATCCCAACTAAAACCTAAACTTCATTCCCTGAGACCGCGACTGGCATGTAAACAAAACCACGTGACACATGGCCGTAGTAGGGTCTGTGATTGGTTGGTTACAGACAACGTCCGTAACCAACCAATCACAGATCCTACTACAGTCATGTGTCACGTGGTTTTGTTTACATGCTAGTCGCGGTCTCAGGGAATGAATTTTAGCCTCGTGCCCATCTACTACTTCTAAAACTGGGTTATTTTTATTTATAAAGAGCATGACAGAAGAATAAAAGAAACAAAGTAGTTAAAAAAACTGTTTCATAAATTAGTGTTCGCCGCTGTGCGGCTCACGTTCTGTAATCCTCCCAAAAATATCTAATTTTTATTGAGACGTTTCCAGCTGATAAAAGTTAATAAAAAAATATTTAAATATATTTTATGAATAATTAATTAAACAAAATAAGGAAGTTATTTCTTCACCAATAACATATGAATCATTCAAATATTAACGTTGTCTAGAAATCTGTGTGCGTGTATGTGTCACTTAAAAATTTGTACCATTTTAAAATTTGACATGCGAAATAATTATGTATTTTTCTATTATCTCTTTACTTTTAATGTTACATTGGCCTACTAACCTGTCAATTCGTAAACATCTATAATGATCATTTCACCCACGAGAGAAATAAAACATCGTCTCCAATCTACATAAAAGAGTTGTTTAGGCGTTATCTAGTACGGAATTTAAAATTAGTTATTTTAATCCTTGTCTAAACTAGCGGGAAAAAAAGATTGAATACAATCCGAGGTAAGCAAGCAGTAATAAACTTGTAATTCAATAAATGTTTTTGCAAGTAAAAACAAGAATTGAAATACAATGGAATTTTGATGAAACAATAACCAACCATATGTTTGCTAAACGTGTCTGTTGTAAATACCAAACATATGCGTTTCTAATTTGGATTCTTGTACCGTTTTCCAGATATCAGGCAACATGACAAGTTTAACGGTGAATGTGTTATCTGATTTACTCTATTGTTCGTAGTATCCTTTGTGTCACGATTAACAATAGCAAAATATTACTAGAAAAGAGACAGACACACGCACGCACACTTACGTGGTTGTGTTATTATTATACTTACATCACAATCAAGTATGTCACTTAATTTTCGTAACTTTTAGATATGGGTAAAACCATAAATTATGATATATTTTTACCTCAAATAAACCAATAAACAAGATGATTAATTGAATATCTTTTGTTATTGTAGATACCAGAAAATTAGAAAATTAAGTTCTAACAGGACAATGCACCTACTCACTCAAACAGAAATACATTATAAAAGTATTTGCAACAAAATTAAATTGTTCTAAGGATTTTTGTTTTAATTTACCCAGGAACGTATTGCAACTAAATTTAAGGAATTATTTTGCTGATAAAAAAAGATCTGAAAGAAAAATTTAAAACTGTTCTTCCAATATCATGTTAGTCTTAAAAGACAAGGTTGAAATGTGAAGGCCTTCGGTGTTTGGAAATAATTGAAAATATTACACCAACTATTATGATATACAGAAAGTCTTCCGTAGTGAGACAACCTTGAAAATAACATCACGATTCAGGATTCGGCGTTAAATACAAAGCAAGGTTATAGAAAACAATTATCGTGTTATATGAAATACCACAAATATTGACATATTTATGGTAGTAATAAAAATGAAGTTAACCTTTCCTCTTATTTCACTTTCATCGCGATTATAATCGTCTACTTCAATAAGATAAAGTGTTTTCTTTGGAATAGACTTATTACAACGTCAATATTACATCTAAAAGCATATCTCTTCTAACAACAAAAACAGCGACCTGTAAATTAATTTATGCCTTGCAGCTAAATTGCATTGTAGTATTAATATTGTACAAGAGAGACAAGAAAACTAAGCGAATAAAATTACTAATTTATGTTTTGTATAATAGTCCATTACATACGTAAGTAGGGCGCATGATGCAACGCATTTACAACAGTCGCTCTAGTAGAGCTTTTAAAACGTTAATTCTTAGCAATTAATATTATACCAGTTTGCAAGTCCTTTTAGCCAATATACTACTATACCGACCAGGGAGTGAAATTGTGAAAAGTGCATGCACAGCACGATCTGAAATTACGACCATGAAAGTGAAATAAACACCGTTAGTTAAATACCACTCGATTCAGTACATGATATGTCAATAATTTAATTAAACTAGGTATAGGTTTGGTTACTGGTTTTACACAGGGTGTATTAAATTTTTAGGCCGTAAAGTACTGCAATTCTAAACTAAATAGGGCTGGGCTGCAAGATGGTATTTTTTATAAGCAACCATTGAATATTTGTTTATTCTAATAAATAAAAATTCTGTGCATGTTAGAAGGGGGTATGCCCCCCCTAAGGGTACGTTAAAAAATGTTTCCTATAGTACAAGGTACGGGCACGGCACGGAATAATGCCCCTAAGACCGAGTTGTACCGAGAGATCAATAAAAAAACCAACTAGGGTGGCTGTGAAATTGAATTATTTTAAATTGGTACTGTATAATAGCCACATCCACAGAATGACATTTCTGACATGAAAATTTAAAACTGAATGAATACCATTTTCTCAAACTTGAAATTTTTTCACCAAATCAAATAAAAAACTTAAAAACTTAGACAAGAGCGTTCAGTTTTAAATTTTCATGCCAGAAATGTCATTCTGTGGATGTGGCTACAGTACCAATTTAAAATAATTCAATTTCACAGCCTGCCCTAATTGTTTTTTTTATTAATCTCTCGTTATAAAAGAATTGACTCCCCAGTTCAACTGATGGATTGCCATGGATACGATTGTTTTTAAGAATCGTATCCATGACAATTATTGATCGTGGTTCAGCTGAAGTAGGAGTCAAATCTTTTATACAACTCGGTCTTAGAGGGCCGTTTTATTAGTAACCAACGCCAACGGTTAACTGCCATGGATACGAATTGTTACAAAATCGTATCCTTAACAAGAAGTTAAGAAAACAAAAACGGTAAGTAACTGAAAAAATAATAAAACATTATGATTTAATCCATACATTTTAGTATGCTAGAACATTAAAAACAGGAAGAGTCAATTAAAGGAGCCACAGAAAAAAAATTGAAAGCCTGATTTCATTAAACACTGAATAACACATTTCACTTTTATAACCCGACAAACAATTAAGATCTGACCCGATGACGTTATTCAGAGAAAAATAACAAAAGAGACCGAAAGGCGAAAACGGATACGTAAACCATCAACGGCACACACCCTAATTATACACAAACAAGCCGCACCGGATATAAACCCAATAGATTTGCATTTCTAGTTCTAATCCGATAAACGTCCAAAAAAGGCAATTTCACTATTTTAACTTTTATTAATTAAAATTGGAATTTAATCAAGAAATTTTATTGCTAAACTGGTCGAATTTTTGAGGTGTCAAGGCTCACATTTTATGTCATGGGGAAATACATAATAAGGAAGAAAAACGATTAATCACAAGTCAACACTTTTTGAATTCCGTAAAAAAACAAATATACCTACTACACGGATAATAAATACAAATTTCCTTTTCAATTTAAAAGTAAACGTTTTTAAAAGTGTAAGTCAATTTAAAATTACACAGTTATTATTTATAACCGCGCGGTTGTTGTTGTTACAAAAAGATCAAATACCATACCGAGGTTATAAAATACATTGCTGTAATAGTCTATTAAATATAATTTTTCGCACTGAAGCGTTGCGGATATCCCCAGGATATCCCGGATAAATCGTGGCGGGGCGTCTTTCTTAATAAGCGGGTGGCAGAGGCTGTTGCGAATGACCCCATCCTGACCTACCCACGAGGCAAGAATGCGCCAACATTCTCGCCGTGAGAATATCATCTTCTCCCTTTTTTAATCGAAGAAAACGCGATTTTCTGTCATACTCATTCTATGTTAATAACAAAGATAGCCTTCTTCTTCATTACACCACATCTAAACGAACGCGAGTCGTACACTTAAAATGAAGTACTCTCCTAGACGTTAAGTAAATGTTTGTACTTTGCTATTTATAATACCAAAGACCATATTTTACAAATATTGCGTATGTAGCTATTGGTAAAATATGTGCTTGTGAATGACAGATTTGTTCAAGAATGCGGTTTTAAATGTGCAATTAATTACGTGCTCTTGAAGATTATTGCATCAAGGATGTTAACACTGTCGTACAAGCTTTACTTCATGCAAATATGGGAGGGAGATGTAGATTTAATGTTATTTTACCTTTTGTCTGGAAATTCTAGGATTAGACCATGATTTGTTGAGCTACATACCTGCAACAAAAGCAAAAAATTATAAACAAAAGTTTAAGACTTAAAGAGAGTAAAATAAGATACTAAATAATACTTCTAAGTCCTATCAACTGGCTTAAGACTTCAGGTATTAAATCACAGTTCTCGAGCTAACAAAGAGATATACTATGAGACAAACGAAAAAATAACAATATGCATCTCAACACTTGCAAAATGTATGTCTTAATAAGTTGACATGATCTATCGCTACCCTCTTTTCAATTCGGATTTATTTCCCAGTTAAGCTAACTAACGGTCAGTTAAGACTCATAGACACCAAGATTTGTTCGCATGACAGTTGACCGTGGGTTAGCTAAACCTGAATTAAAAGACGGGTCCTTAGGATACCCATGTCCAAAAGTAACTACTTTTTTAATTGTTTACAATAACAAAAGCTTCTAGTATACCGTTCTGTTTGATTTGCAACAAAGAAAATGTTATACACGTACTACAAATGTTTCCAAGTTAGGAAAAACAAAGTAAACGCCCTTACTAGGAATAATAAGACGTCAAAAACAGTTAAATGCAGCTGCTAATACATGTCACTCATTAAGAAGTTGATGAAGCGTTCGTTGTTGGAGGAACTCTTTGCGTGGTGTTCCAGCAACAGCGGAAATGACCGCGCGGCGACCACGAACAGTTCGCGGTTCTGAATCGTCGAGTTGCATTCTGAGGGCACTCACCTAAGCGCCGCACTTGCACGACAATATCTGACAAGTAGATCTGATTACGTTCTTCAGTATAACACATTACTCAATAATCTAATAACAACGCTGGGATTACAACAGTATAATTCAAGATACGTTGGCAACTTCTTTGGTATCACAAGAAAAATACTTTAACAGTAACAGAGAACACTTGACAATCAACAGGATTTATTTAAAATAATTAATTGGAGAACATGGAATAAACTATCTGGAATGTACTATAGATTTAATTTATTTCTTATTTGGAATCTACTTCTTCTTAAGCCACTAAAGTATAAATCATCGATTACTTGATTAAATCAACTGATGGAATAGAGGAAGATGGTGCAAGGTCCGGAGACCTTGTCGGATACTCAATTAATCCCCTGGAATAATTGTGTATTTTATTCCTCTTGAAATGAGCTTTCAAACGATCTGTCACTTGCTATACCCTTTGAAAAAAATAGGAGTTTGTGATGGTTGCACCCCTCACCCAGGGGTGACCCAGGGGTGAATACAAACGTACAAATATGTTAACCAGTAACAAAACTAAAATTAACGTGTTTTAAATTTTTTTTTCAGAAACTCGTAATCAATTCAAGTTACAGAATTTATTGCAGTTTGTGTAGAGGTTATAATAAGGTTATAATAATTCCCTAATAGCTCTTAAACTGAATCACACCATTCATTATGAAAGCAATGCAAATATGTATAAGTACTGTTTAGTTTTTTTGTTAAAACATTACTACAGGTGAGAGCACGTAGGTACGTCACATTCTTATATAATAGAAAATTATTTTATTCAATTTTCCGCTGAAAATTAAAGAAGAAGAGTCGCATAATATAAAGAAGCATTGTCAGACACAGTGGCCGAAAATAGTTTAGGAAAAGTCCTGGAAAAAATGCGTTACGGAATCATGTTTGCAGGAAAAAAAATCAGAAAAACACTGGAAAGGATAACTAACCTCTTGGAGGAGGAAGAACTTCAAATGACTTCAGGACAAAGACTATACTTACAAGGAATATTTACAGAGACTGTTTTCCAAAGGCAGGACAAGGAGAATTTTTCTAAGACTGTTTTTTACGTCTTATACAATGCAGAGCTTTTTCGAATACCTACCTACCTACGTCTCTAACTAAACACGTTAGGTCAGGATTTTGAAATAGACATTACATTTTTCAGGAAATTTTCTTACACAATTTAGAATCCTAATTCTTCCACCACAATAGACAGCATTTTTTAATGGGTTAGCTACTATTTTAAAATAGTTCAAGGAAGTAAGGAACTTCTTTAAAAAATGCTTTTTCCAGAAAATTTATTGTCCAAAAGAATTTTTCTAAAGCTTTTCCCATGGAAATTGAGTTTTGTATTTTTTTTAAATTCATATCGTCCTTTCTCTATTCTAAATAAATCTGAATTCTTAGGAACCAATATATCAACAACTCTTGCGCAACCTTTTCCTTTCTGAGATATTTTTCCTAATTTTCATACCCCAGCCCTTTCCTTATCAGAATTGTTTAGGAATCACTGCCTTTGTTAAAATTGAGAAATAAGAAGAGGATTATTAAAGAATCGCTCGGAACATTTTTTCCAAGAGCTTTCTCATTCGCGAACTTTTTTTGGATTCCTGCAGTCAATACCTTTTCCACGTCAAAATTGTTCAGGAAACCCAATAATTTTTCGGAATAAATTATAAACGAATTATTGTTTCGTGGATTAGGTACCATATAGTTCACCCCCTTTTTATAGTAACAGATTTTTTAGGAACTACAATTTTTTTGTAAACAAGTTAAAATATTCGTTAAGAGATTTTTCAGTTTTTTTTCAGAGCCTCTTATTCAGGTTCCCGTTTATAAAATCTTGAAACTTCATAGTTCATTTATTTTACCTCCCAGAATTGAAGCATTTTCCCAAACAGCTGCTCTCTTTTTGTGCCAGGCTGGTGCCAGGTTTATCCTTGATTCCAATAGTTCAGCCCCCGTCCTCCCCTATCCATCCCAAATTCTGGGACTTTGTTAAAACAACTTAGATGAGGATTTTTCTTTCATACCCCCTTTCCAAGAGATTTTCTAAAGAATACTTGAGCTTTTATAAATAATTTCCCCTTTTAAGAGCTTTTTTCTAGATAAACAGCTTAAAAGCTGTCTTTTCCGCCATATCTATGTATCTACGTACCTACTGTATCAAACTTTGCAAAAAAAAAGCTTTTTCCATAAGTTTATCAAACAAAGGAATAATGTGACAAGGCTAAAAATCGTTTCTCGATCTAGGAATAAAATCACAATAACGTTGAAATGTTTCATAATAAATTGTTATGTGGTCAGTCGTAATTATTTATCTATGCGTTGTTTTTTTGTCATTTTATCCTTTTCCCTTTTTACTTTTAACCTCAACATTAGATTTTCCCACCACTAGGGTTTCCGTGCGGGTAGCGGTCGGACAAAGGTTGCTTGAAAACATAAAGAATATGACATACAATCTTGAATTAAATATCGTAGACAAGCTATTAGACACGCCGCATGATGCCAGTAAGAAACCATATTCCTATCAAGCAAACAAGCAATTACTGTACGTTTCAAGTAAAATTGTTGCCGAGACTAACAGCAATCTTAAACATAATAGTGCATTTTATTCAAGGAAAGTAACGATTATCTACAAACTCTTCTTCGCCGCTAATAACACGTTAACACTTGCAAGGTTGCGAGGACGACCAAATAAGGGAAATACAACATTAAAAGCTAAATGTTTTATACCTCGTGCAAACTTATTGTTTTTATATTTCTAATGTTAATGCAAAAAAAAGCAGTAGGTACAGAATTAGGCAAGACTGCGTCAGAACTCAAAGGTCTCTACTTTTAATTCGATTTACTTTACAAATTATGGAAGTGTTAAAGACCTTGCCAGCCCAAATCTAGCTTCGAATGATTTATTCGAGATCGCGATTGATCAATGCTGTAATTATGTTAATCGAAACTTGAGGACTTTGAAAAAAAAAGGTTTGAAAAGAGATAAGAACTCTTGGCTAGATGAAAATCGGTAGCCGCCAGTTCGTAGGTGCAAGACAAAGGTGAACGCAGTAATAAAACCGAAGGAATATATAACTATTTTCGTTAATTAACTACAAATAAGCGAGCATACTAGGCATTTCTTGAATAATTTTTAAAATTAGAGGTGATCACGACGATTTGGTAGAAATGGTTAATTTTTACAGGTCATTAACGAACGATTCGTATCAAGGTCTACTGGAATGTAACAGTATTTCTAAAGAGGACTTTTAGTTCTACTGTAAAAACAAAAACAATAGCAACTGCATTGCATTCAAGTGGTCGCAAAAACAGCAAGGTTCAACGTATGAACAATTAAAGCATCCTTGATGTATTCAAGACTGACAGACATATGTTAATTGTTTTTGTTTGGGAAAAGTGTTGACAGAAACACTTGACGAGGGCTGGATAAAAAATTATATTTAGTAGCCTTACTACGTCACAAAAATTTATTAGACCTCACTTGCTTTTTTACATCTTAATAATTAAATTGAAAAAAAATACGCGTAGTACAAGTTATACATTAGGATCGCTACATCGGTGAGAGGTAGAAGATCCTCAAATTAAGAAAAAATATTTTTTGTGCCTCCGGTCGGCATCACTGAGTTTCTGCATCGCGAAATCTGCCAGAAACAGAGGTTTCTCGGCCTAGGCCGGCAAAATGTAGGAATTGAAGGTTATTGGTTGGCAGCATCGGCTCAATCTGTCAAAGTCAAATTTGTGCATCGCGGTCGGAGACGATCAAACAAATAAATTAGCAAAATTTTACAAATACGATTACCTATTTGAGCCACTGTGGTGATTTGAATATAATCTTTAATATACGCGCCGGTGTATCCATTATTAAATCAAAGATAATGAAATTTATAAATAAACGTCAATGGAAATTGTAAGAAAATAAATGAATCAAGTTCAATGAATACCAGGAAACAAGGAATCTTGATTTTAAAATCATAAAAAAAAATTCCTAATACTAAATTTTAAATGTAAATTTAATTTATTTAAACAAACATCGGCACAAAAAATCTTGTGTATTACACGTCCAGAAACAGTTTTGCGAGTGCGCTCCTACTTGCAGGACTCGACGTTCCGCCTCGCCCTGCAACCTTACTCGCACTCGCAAATGTGTTGTTTCTGGCCTTGTGGTACAAATAACTATTACCATACCATATTTTACTTTTATTCTCTAGTGCGTAAATTAAAAACAATTATTGCAGTCTTGAGTGAAAAAAATCACTAGTTTGGATCAAAAAGCAAGTTTTCGGAAGGTAAGGTTCATAGTTGACACTCATTTCCTGTGGTGAACCATACACACAACCGTATGTGTCTCGGAGACTGCGTTAAGCTGTAGGTCACGAATTTGTCAATCGTAAAAACCCATTTAGTGTTTTGACGAGTTGGTTTACCTCCTTGTCCGGTAGAGGGCTTATAAAATTACTAATGACACGGTATTTACATTTTACATCAAGCAAAAAAAACGAAGACCAATCGGAAATCTGAATAAATAATCGCCAGTTACATAACTGAAGTAATATTTTTTTAAAGTATCAACAACGATTCAATATGAATTAACGCATTAAACTATGAATCGTATAAACTACGTACTATATGCGATTAAAGCAATTTTTAATGTACTTTCGTCATTACTGAGTACCTAGCGTGTGTGCATCATTAATTTTCAACGACTTCTTAATGCAGATTTTACGCAAATAAATCTTAAACAATTAGAAACTTCTCTATGACGTTATTTTGTCAGCTATTATTAATCACTATTTATAGCGTAGGTAAAATAAAGATCTTTATGACTCAGAAAATGATGTCAAAATTGCGCAGAATATTTAAAAGCTTCTCTGATGAACTTTGATTTTTTTTTATGATATTAAAAATAATTAGGATAATAAAGAATCTCGAGATGTAAAATGCGTAGGGGCAAAATAAATCAATTGAAAAGTTCACTAGTGTTAAATTTCTGAAGACTTCCCGTTTTTTTCTTACCACAGGTGTTAACCAATTATTGGCTTTTAATTTGCAATAAATATTAATATTCATAAAAATATGGCGTGCACTGAATTGGAAAATCTAAACAGACAGCATTAATCGAAATCGTATACGTGTGTTAGGTGTCATCATGTCATTTACCTTTTGGACTAACCATCACATAGCGGTTAAGAAAAATCCTAGTACGGTCCTTGTTAATATAATAAATAAAACAATAATCTTGAATATAATTCGAATCGACATCGATTAGATAATTAAAAACTAACTTGACATTCTTCCCATTTATAAATGCAAATGCGACATTCTCATAGGAGACAAGAGAACAACGCCTCTTAAAAGTATGTACTACTTACATGCACATACCGTTCATTTCGAAATCGCAAGAAATCAGTGCAAAATTAGTTAATAAATCTTTCAGTATGACCTTTTATAGGAGACCGTGTAACCGCGGGAATGGCATTTAGGGCAAAACCGTTTTGTTCTATGAATGCACAACTTTGTGTGGTCTTTCTGTTCAAAGAGTGTAATCTAGCGCAGGATATACGGTGAAATATACGGATGCTACAGCAAAAACATCAAATCTAAATAAATGCCGCTTCTTTGTATGGACTGTGGAAACGGTTCGCACGCCTCATAAAATCCTATAATTACAGTAAGTACAAGCGAAAGTAGAAGATCTCAAGAGGTGTAACCCGCTTAACATAAAGCTACATACAGCTGCTACATTAGAATTCCAGTTACATGAACTGCAGGCAGTTAATATCAAGTTTAATGTTTAATATCTTTGCATCACTGTGGTGTTGTAACATAAAAAAACATTAAAAATGTTCATTGTATAAAAGTATATAAAAGTTCCGTTTGGTGACCTGCAGGAAAATGATACGAATATAAAACTCTTGATACTATCCGCAGAAATTCAACATAAAAGACAAGAACGGGATCTCCTATGTCACCGATGTGTTCATCAAATGGAAATCCGCTCTCCTAGAAGCCATAAGTTGATTATTCATAATCGAATCCCGGAATTACCCATACCCTTTTATTTTAAAGTCCAAGCACACGACTAGTTGTTCACAAGAAGAAACGCCTACGCATAGGTTTGGAATCACAAAATTTGTAAAGATAATAAAGAACCATACACCCATTGTGGCTTAAAGAATTTCGGGCAGACAGTGCAGACAAAATTAAAAAAAAAATCCGACTCACATATCTATGACCTTTTTCCTGCTAATGTAAGTGTAGGACCGAATACCAAGTAATTTCACCCAAAAAGGAACCCAAATTTAGTTTAAAGCAAGTTTATTGTTGTTTACGAGATGTACACTTTTTATTTCGGCATTGTTGTGTTTCCAAAATTGGAAAAAGTCAGCTTGCTTGTTGGTCATTTGCCCCATGTCAAAATTACGAACCGGTCAGTTACCCAACGGTCAATTGCCCGTAAAACTAATCTCTATTGATTAATTCTGTCTGGAAAAGCACCCACCGAATGTTTGTTCAACCACCGATGCTTAATAATATAAGTGGATTTTATTTTGCAATAATCTGAAGATAAGATTAAGATAACATCGGAAAGTAAAATCTTCTCAGAACAATCTTTTATTTTTTAAATTCACTGATGACTGAATAATACAAAATTTCGAGTCCTAAACTTAAGACAAAACCTTGAAGATGATCCTGTTTCCTTTTGAATTCGATTTCTAATTATAAATATCTCACGTAAATGTTGTTGTAAACAATTGATGAGCGTCAAACACTGTTTCTGGCGGGCATTTGACCTTACAAACAATTCGCCGCTGGGCATTTGGTGTTGATCAAATAACCAGACACAGTGGGATGGCACATTTTTGGCTATCTGAATGGTAATTTTTTATCGATTTAATTCAAAAAAAAGTTAAAAAAAACAATTTCATAGTCAGAAATTTTAATAAAAAATATTTGATTGGCAAGTTCGCATAATGTGTAGGAGACTCTTTAATTCTTCTTGGGTGGTAAATTTTTAATTTCACACATTTTCAATAAAACCAAATGATTTTCATTCGAGCTGTATAAACGGAATTAAACTTGAGCAAACATTTTACACTTTCGTTTACATTTTCCATATTTTATCTAATGGTATAAAGATTGTCCTCTATATTTTTTGTTGTCTTGTGTATGCACTTGCCTAGTGGGTGGGTGGCGCCATTGACATAAAATAACCTGACAATAACTGTCACGTATAAGGTTACATGCTGTCTAGGTGGTATTCAGTTACACGTTACACCGTTCACTTAATTACGCATAAAACACAGGAGGTGTAATCGATTTGTAAAACTCGTTACAGGGTCAACAAAAGGCATTTTATTTCGTCTAATAATTCTCACTCCAGAGTAGAACATTAAAAAATAAGTCAGGTGCCTAACCCATTCGTATAGATTTATGTAATTACCTTGCATTAGTTGAAGTTTAAAAATGAATTATTACAAAGTGAAATTAATTCCGTTATAACTAAACCAAGCATAATTTTTGCATTGCGAAAAAGTGAGAAGAAACGATTTATAGCATAGACTAGAGGCCGACTTTTCATAGGAGTTAAAAAGTTTGTGTTTAGTAAATGGATACCTGGTTATAAATTACTGATGATTCCGTTTTTAACATTTTTAAATTTGTTACTTCAAGATTTTATTGCAAAAAGTGGAGAATGTAAGCTTAATATATTACATCGCTGCCCCTAAGGCGTTAACGATTTTGTAACCTGCCAAAAAGTTTGAATTTTGTAACTCTTCAAAAAAAAATTAATTTCAAGATCTTTTCATGAAATAATTTCTTAGGGTCTTTTACACTTCCTCTTTTAAAAACTGTAAGTAATAAAAACCTACAACATGTAACTGTTTCTTCAAGTCACACGTTGCACAATGATTAGGTATTGATGTCTTCAGCTTACGTGTTGGTGGTGTGAATGGAGAAACTTATCGAACTAGTGATAATTTAGGTTTCTTGTACTTAAAGCAAACAAGTTTGTTTTAGAGTTAGTTTATGTATCAACTCGAAGCACGTAATCTTTCTTACGATACCTGTATTTAAGTAAGAAAGGATTTTCTCAAGATACATACGCTAAACATCACTAAAATGGTCGTAAATTCCAAGACTATGAAATAAATTAAAGGCGATTGGATTCTTGCGAGCACTTTTTCAGAAATTTGTTATCTCTTTATTTTTCAGTATTTTAGATTTAAAAGAAAGTGTGAAAATTAATTTGAAATGATTTGTTCTCATCGTCCTTGTCAACTATTTTGAGAGGTCTATAGCTATCTCGTACCGATTAGAACCTTAAGCCTTTTTACATCATCGAGTTTATTTTTATACACTTTATCTTAACCACCTTTGAAAAATGGCAAATTCATAGACAATAATATGATCAACAAAATTTTCGATAAACATTGGGGATGGAATATAAATTTTTTGTGCCTCCGGTCGGCATCACTGAGTTTCTGCATCGCGAAATCTGCCAGAAACCGGGGTTTCTCCGGCCTAGGCCGGCAAAATGTAGGAATTGAAGGTTATTGGTTGGCAGTATCGGCTCAATCTGTCAAAGTCAAATTTGTGCATCGCGGTCGGAGACGATCAAACAAATAAATTAGCAAAATTTTACAAATACGATTACCTATTTGAGCCACTGTGGTGATTTGAATATAATCTTTAATATGCGCCGGTGTATCCATTATTAAATCAAAGATAATGAAATTTATAAATAAACGTCAATGGAAATTGTAAGAAAATAAATGAATTAAGTTTAATGAATACCAGGAAACAAGGAATCTTGATTTTAAAATCATAAAAAAGATTCCTAATACTAAATTTTAAATGTAAATTTAATTTATTTAAACAAACATCGGCACAAAAAATTTTGTGTATTACACGTCCAGAAACAGTTTTGCGAGTGTTCCTACTTGCAGGACTCGGTGTTCCGTCTCGCCCTGCAATACTCTCACTCGCAAATGTACTGTTTCTGGCCTTGTGATACAAATAACTATTGTGCGTCTTTACTTAAGCGTACGATTGATTTATTCCTGACAACTATCAAAGTCAGTTTTAGTAGAAACAAGTAGACACACACACACTAATTATATTTCATAGCCAACCAACCCTTATTTCCTTGATCAGTGGAGAACCATTTTGTTAGTAATTGACTGTTGCGTGTATCACCTTAAAAGACTTGTATCTACATGCGTGTAACCCTTTCCAAGTGACTTTATTGAAGTTTCAGACTGTTGCGTTTTACAGGACGTTTTAAATTGCCAACTGGTATGATGTGTTTTTATTATAGATTGTTCCGCTTTGCTCCAATCAATAAAAACAATCCGACATAATAACAAAAAGATTATTTCAGGCAATTTCGTCATAATTATTTATAGTGACCAATTTAATGTCTACTCCCGATCTATATCTCAAAATAGACTTTTATCCATTCTAATTATTTGAAAACAATTGATATTAGTATCTGAGAGGCTTAAAATCGACTCGTCACTTATTAATCGCCCATAATTCTGCATTAAAGTCGATATTACTGATATTTTATTAACATCTAATAAAAAGAGTATATTGATCTCTGGAACAACAATACAAGAAATTGTCCTTGCGTTTAGTAAAGGTACCTCTAGACTGCACCACTCTACTTTCTTTCAATTTCCTTTTACGATTACTTACACCACAATTTTCCAAACGCTATTAATAATAAGTACTATACAGTGTGTCCACAGATTCATTCTCAACATGGGGATCTCTCGTATCAAAAAATATATAGATTTGGTTAAATGGTATGAAACACTCCTTAGTTAAAGTTCTGCCAAACCCCAAAAATAAACTTTCGATATTTAAATTCGGCTTCCTCTTAAAATAAATGATTTATAGACGAAAATGAAAAAGTCAAAAATCCACGTTTTTTGCCACAGTTCCAATAGTATATTAAGTATTAAGAACGGTAAGGACATTTTACCGATCGAAGACAATAGTTTGGAGGAGGAGCGCAGCGACGACTCCAATTATTGTCTGAGATCGGTAGTCCTTAACGTTCGTGATGCTTATGACGTTTTTTGCGCTACTGAATCGTGTAAAAAGAATTTTTAATAAATTAATAGTTAATACAGATTCAAATGCGATAATTGTCAGTCTCCGCATCACGTTGCCGTATTGTCGATTGATATATTGCGTTTCTATAGCAATCTGTAAACAGTTACCGCCATTGCAGTTTTTTGTGAAAATTATTTGGAGTTCCGTGCTAAAAATTAATGAAAATGATTCCGAAAACGAAATAGAAGAAGCTTGGAATGTGGGGTGTTCGGTTCTCATTCCTGATAAGTCTAGAGAGACGCTACGAAGGTACCTAGTACAATCATTTTAAAAATTGGTGTACCAAGAAAAGTACAAATATTGATGAAAAATCTTTGCTGGCGTACTTTGTTACAAGAAATGAGAAATTAAAAGCTCCAGGATTTGTTTTAACTAACATTGGAAATTGCATTCATTTTATTTAACTAAACTGACATTTGCGACTGACATTAATTTATCAAATTACATGGCACATTCGTTTTGAGTAAATTTACTTACCGTTCTAGAACCCCAAAGTATTTTACCGACGACTTTATCCTTAGCAACTAGTAAACATAACTTACTGTCTTGGAAACAGCCGCGGTAAACAATGAAATAGAGCACAGTGGCGCAAAAAAGTACCTTAAATATTCAAAGTTTATTTATTGGGTTTGGTGTACCTAACTTTAACCAAGAAATATTTTGTTCCATTTAACCAAATCTGTATCTCTCATAATAAGCGAGATCCCCATATTGAGAATGAGTCTGTGGACACACTGTATACATAATATTCTATTTACTGTTTGGAATTTCTCAGGTAACTCTCAGGTAACAATTTTATTCTTTTATTCATATTCTATACGATTTGACCAGATAAGGGCCGTCGAAGTGTTGTTCGCGTCTCAGTCAAGGACGATCTCCATATTATGTTGTACAAGAACTCAACTATAGACTTAATAACATGTATGCAAATGATGTCTGAATTTAATAGTGTCGCCCACGTTTTGTGCGTTTTATCGAGACACTTCAGGTGCACGTGTCTTTAATGGGGAGCTTGCTGGGATTATGAGACATTTATTTGGGCGTATATTACACGTTACAGGCGTATTTCTCAATTAATACTTCACGAAGTGAAGTTTACAAGGGTACAATTACTTATTAATTAATTATAGTACTTGTTAAGACCATTTACAATTTTCAGGATAATTTATAGGAATTTCCTAATTAATCACCCTGCTTGCTTTATCCGGAAAATTAACCAACAATTTGTTTCTCGGCAGTCTTTGATGTTAGAAAACTTCAAATTAAGAAAATTGTATCTCATCAAAATGAGATCAATTTAGCTTTCCGTAATAAATTCCAAAGAAAAAAAAGGATAATACTTTTGCTTAAGAGACCACACCGCATGGAAGCACACAAGCAATTTTAAGGGGCAATAAACATATTAATATGAATAATGACGGAGTAGAGGTGATATAAATCAAACGAAATAATGATTTAGATTAACTCAGACGACTAAACTTTCGCGTTCGATCAATTTTAGTTCGGTTGAGATATTTTGACTACCCACTCTACACTCTCGATTATACACTCTATGGAATTTAAATCGTCTACCTTGGGTGCATTTTAAATTACTCTAAGAGGTAATTAACCGATTTATATCTTAATTATGTATAGAGAAATAAGCAACACCTATTCTTTGTTTATTATTATTGCAGTTATAATTAATAGACTATGTTAAGGTTATTTTTTATAACACAAGTAATTTAATCAAGGGTTGTAATTCCGAAACCCATGACTGGTTATTGATGTTTGTTATTAAAAATATGGTAAAGAGGTTAAAGCCACGAACTATGTTGTCCTGAAAAATTAACAAGTAACCCCCAGGCTAAAAAAAAAAAGTTTATTTCCGATTAAAATCAACGAACCTCCATCAATATGACCCACAAAACTACTTTATCAAACAGCTGTTACCTAAATTAAAAGAAAAAAAATCTTTCACTTCGCATCTCATAATTTAGCATTAAAGTATCGTGTCAAGTCTACAATTTCCGGCATAAATTGGTGGTGTTGTGTACATTTAATAAAATACTTCGTAATAAAAACTGGATTATATAATTTGTAATTTTAATTTAAGATCGACATTATAACTGGCTTTAAAAAGACCCTAATTTTGTGTTAATTTTAATGAATGCGACAACAATCTTTAATTACTGTAATTAATTAAAGTCGGCCTCTAAAATATATGGTTTCAAGTGTAACATATTCGCATTTATTTTTTAGTAACCTGAATGGAATAACCACCAAACCTGCCTCGAATCACAGAAACTTTTATTACAAAATTTGCATTTTTAAACCTACGATGTGTTTTGTATAAAATATAGTTTACATGCTAACCGAATACAGGTATAATAATTATTTTATTACTATGATTATACAAGGTTATAACTATTGTTTGCTACCATTTTCGGCAGGATAAGCTATAGCTACTCCTAGCAGGTTTTATATTAAAGATTTCTATCTAAATCGAAATTCCAACGCAATAAGCCGTAAACAAAATTCTGAAAGGATTGCTGAAAACAGAAGAAAGCTCAAACCTGTTCCAAAATCTTTTGAATATCCGACCCAACGACCGTCCGTCTAGCTCGCCAGACCCTAGCCGATTTAATTTTTTTAATATTGGCTATTACCTAAAAAACGCTTCAAGTCATAACTTCGTTATTTTAAATTTTGGACCCCACAAATTACACTGACTACTTTGTTCACCCTGAACCCAAATATGTAAAAATATACAGGGTGTTCCATTTAAAATAGAAAGGGTTACGTCAATGTAATTTGTGGGATCCAAAATTTAAAATAAAGAAGTTATGAAGAGGTTTTTTTAGCTAACCTGCCTGTGTATGCGATCCCCTGTATACAGATCAACCATAATTTTAAATTTCCAAAAATAAAAACGAACTGCAAGCATCAGCAAATTTCCTTTACCATATGGGTTGTGCTTATTTTTAGTCAAGGATAACGATGATATGTGGTGCATTATCTAAAGTTATGTTTTCTGGTTTCTGTCTGCATAATTTATCATGCATTTAGCTGGAGAAAGTCGCACTTTACCCTCTTAAATGTATTTGGCACTTGAAAGGCATCATTAGATGTGTTCGCTCACTCATCATGGATTAAAATAGACCCAGTGCTTACCGACTAACAACACTATGAAGCTAATCATCACTTGTTGTAAAGTAATAGATAGGTGTATCTATTAATTAGTTAGAAATCTCTCTCTTGTTACATTCACGTGCTTACTTGTTAGTGTTACCTGGTTGAAATTTAATACCGTTTTATGTGTGCTAATAAACAAACAGATTTAGAAGGTAGGTAGTAATGGGTTTAAAAGCACTACAGACAATTATTTAAACGTGGTTTCTAAATTACATACTGCTACGAAACGATAGGTAACACTTGCCTCGGGCAAAGAAAATGCACATACGCCTTACAATAAGCCCATTTCATCTTATACTGTCTTTTTCAATTAAAAGTTTATTGATCCTCATGGTCTAACTTTCCTGGTATTACAGCGTTGTTTTAAACTTACAGTCCAAGTATTAAAGTTAGAAGTAAATGCATTTTAGAAATTTCTAGGGTAAATAGAGGAGACCAAAATAAAAACGTTTCTAGCCCCAGCCCATTATGCAGGAAAAATAAGAGACCATCTCTCTACTGTTTTTAACATCAGTGGGGGCATCAGTTGGCTGGCCTCCTCGGTCACCCGATCTTAGACCCTTTTTTATAGGGTAGCATAAATGACTTGGTTTATTTGACATCTACAGTGTGTCCACGGATTGAGTGCATATAAGGTGTAAATGACAATTTTTTTTAGAGTTGCATCTTCATGTTCTGAAGATCGCTCCTGCTTGGTCTCAAACTAAGATATTGAAAAAATGAGCCAAATCAATTAATATACAGGGTGTTTTTTGGCCGAAATCTAAAAATTAGTCAAGAGTAAACTGTCTTTATTTTAGCAGATATAACAAAAATGTATTAGAAAAAGTTGTTTAGAATTAAAAGTTATTGAAGATTTTCAACTTTTATACAAATCAGCCTACTTTGATTTTTTTCATCAACATGAGATTTTTTATGGTTTTTATGGTTTTAATGACTCATGCATGAAGAGTGATTGAGAAAAGAGTGAAAAAATACTAAACCTTATTTGTTACAACCAATGAGTTCAAAAGTAAAGGATTTTGATGAAAAAAATCAAAGTAGGCTGATTTGTATAAAAGTTGAAAATCTTCAATAGCTTTTAATTCTAAACAACTTTTTCTAATACATTTTTGTTATATCTGCTAAAATAAAGACAGTTTACTCTTGACTAATTTTTAGATTTCGGCCAAAAAAACACCCTGTATATTAATTGATTTGGCTCATTTTTTCAATATCTTAGTTTGAGACCAAGCAGGAGCGATCCTCAGAACATGAAGATCCAACTCTAAAAAAAATTGTCATTTACACCTTATATGCACTCAATCCGTGGACACACTGTATACAAAATAGCGCTGATTGGGTTAGGTTGTATAGTTCGCCCCTCGATATTCTGATACCCCCAGGCTGTAGCGCAAGATTTGTAATGGATACCGTAAACCTTCTAGGATTTAACCAGCGATTGGTAGATAGAACTTTGAAAACAAAAAATATCGGTATGCCAGTTCTGTGCCTTCCACCCGTCTAAACGAACTTGAATAAATATGATCCGATCGTTAGAATGTAATCCCCCTTAAGAAAATTTCAGAATATCGATGGACGACCTATACCCTTGTAATACAGTTCAACAGAAATTGGATGGCTCGGCAAACGAGCAAGAGAGAAAGGCAGCTGTGTTTTCTCTCTCTCTTCTATACCACTATCCATCCACGAGCCAGAAGCCTTCCAATTTCTGTTGAACTGTATTTTTTTATTTCTTTCGTTTATCTCAAATTTTCTGATTTCCCACCGCTATTAGTTACTGAAAACGACGCACGTTTGATTTTTATTTCTACTAGAAAATCCTCAACATGTATTTGTCTTGTCTAGAATGAGCCAACTCTATTACGTTACAACATTGTAGTAAACAATTACCATTACAGTTACCGTAATTACTAAGCAATCACATTGTTAATAATATATATTTATTTAACATATTCCGTCATGTCTTGTGGCCTGCTAGTAAATTTTAAACACGCAATGATGTAAAATAAATATAATTATCACCATTAGATTCGAAATGTAGCTAAAGCCGTTACGGCAAGTCTTGTAATTTATAAATAATGAGCATTATGTTGTAATCTCCCATAAACTTCGATTTCGTACTGAAAATATTAAGCAAAAACACACCCAAAAAAAGCACGACACGGTATCTAACGGTTCCATAGAACTTACATAAATAATTACATTCCGGTGTCTGAATAATTAAACGCCATCAATTCTTCATAATATTCTAAAGCTACTATTTAATTTTTTTTTATTTTTTAATATGGGCGGTTCTTATTTTTGATAATTACCGTCTCATTCATTTTTTTCGCTTTTAATCAACGCTTCTTCTTGTTTATTTACAAAATAAACTTTCTAACCTTAGCCTTTGATTTTTTTTTATTAAACTTTCAACTCCCATGCTTTTCTGAGAAGACTCAATATTAAGTAGTCTTATATTAAAGTTAAATACATGAAGGATACTTTCATTAATTTGATGTCAAGTACATTTTCAGTTACTGCAAAGGCGTTGTTAAGGCAATTTTAGCACTTCACAATTTATTAAATATTGTTTACACGACGATAATAAAACCAAGAGGTGACACAAACCCACGTTTAACTGGTGACCTGACTTTACAGACCAAACAGTACGCAATGTTTAAATAAATAAAAATAGTGGGCAGTCTGTAATGTTATGTAAGTACAATTCAAATTTATGAGAGAAAACAAAAATGGTGACAAGTTGAACGCGTTCAGTGTTCATGCGGTACTTAATTCTCGCTCCTGCCTTACATAAATGTTAACGAGAGGACTATTTATATCTGCATTTATTAAATTCTATTATGGCTGTCGTTCGTTGGTAGCGCGAGTTTTAAAAAAAAATTGCTTCTTTAACTGATTTTCAAGATCATGATAATAAATTGCCTGCGGTTACTGGTCGCATCAAAGTAGACCTCTGAAAACAATTTGTTCTCATTAATGTTAACAGACATATCACATGTTGATACCATATTTCACATGTTCGCTGCACTTCTACCAAATTTTATTTTTAACTCGCATGCATCTACTTCACAAATCCTCCTACTTACTTCCCGCTCGAGAATTCTGAACTCGAAAGAATGCGCTTCTTTAAAAATAGCACATTCTAATATTAAGTACCGAAAAAATTCACTTTAACCATTTTACAATTAAAATTCCTACAGCTAATTTAATTTTTACCTACTATCTCATTTCTAAGCTACTAAAAATAAATTTGCGAGAAATCAGATAATGGATCAATATTTTAAAAAGGCATTTATAGCAATACGTAGGTTGCAACATAAAAAGACAATTTAATGGAACATTTTCGTGTAAAAATTGGATTCTCCGAGGGATTCTCCATTTTACGTAATGTTACAAAAAGTAACAGCTCTGAATTACGCCCAAACCAACCCCACAAACGAAACACAAATCTCTTAATCAACACACTATAATCATTCTTAAACTGTATTCAACACATCCTAAATATAATTGAACCTTAACAGCTGCAAATATACTTAACATTACGCTACTATAAATTAAGGGACAACTCTTTAAATTACGTCTACCATTATAATATTATCCATTAATGCAATAATATATAATTTTAAGCGACATTATCAAGTTTTATTAGTCTAGGGAATGAGTTACGAACATCGTTCCCGTTATACAGGGTGGTGACTTGAGCAACGCAACATAGGGATTTCAATGGTAAATCCTTAATGTTTAATTATTGGCTCCCCTAATTATTTTAGAGCAAAAGTGTGTTTAGATTTTTTGTAGAGAAATAAATTCTGCATGTTTTCATACTATTATTTACAATTTTCCATTTTCCGGAAGCGTAGAAATAGAAGAAATTAAAAATGGTCTTTTTAAACAAATCAGTTATGCCTTGGAATTATCTAAACAATCAACATTCGCATTTACATCTGTCATTACGGTTTGAAGTTTATAACCGATTATTAAATTTTATTATTTTTAAAATGTATTCAACGAAAGAAAAAGTAGAAATGCTAAAGTGCCTTGTTTAGCGTAAAATATGTTCCTATTACCTACTCGTTTTATTGCTTTAAAAAGAAAAAAAATGTAATGGGACAGAAATGTCAGTGCGTTTGTTTGATTTTATACTTCCATGGCATCAGTGATTTTTTTTAAAAAGACTATTTTTAATTTCTTCTATTTCTACGCTTCCGGAAAATGGAAAATTGTAAATAATAGTATGAAAACATGCAGAATTTATTTCTCTACAGAAAACCTAAACACACTTTTGCTCTAAAATAATTAGGGGAGCCAATAATTGAACATTAAGAATTTTATTTTCCATTGAAATTCCTATGTTGCGTCGCTCAAGTCACCACCCGGTATGTATAGTCCTCAACAGTAGGTATACTTTATTAGTTCATGTATGTGTGGGAAAGGAAACACGAAAGGGTTGATGCCACTTCTGACGCCCTCGTAAGTCTGCCGCTGCCTACTACAAACTTAGCCTGGTAACATTAAGAAATTAAGATAGAAGGCTATGGTGGTAGGATTTACGACCAAACATAATATGTGTGCATATGGGCTTAATTAGATTTAACCAAAGGGGGGAATTTTATTATCAATGTTTACTTTCCTTAGCTTTAGGGGTACGATTACACTGAAGGTTTTTATGTTTGTATTTCAGGAAGCCCATGAAAGAAATATGATCACATCTAGTTGACGTACGTACTTTTCTATTTCGGAATAATACTATAATAAGAGGACATTCCAAACGTGGTACGGTAAACTAAATTCCGTGTTAATCCCTTTCGAAGGTTTTAGGTGACGTTAGAAATTGTGTTAATCCCACCACAACTAGCATTGCTTTTATAATTGGATTGCGTTTCAATACACGGATGTTTTCATTTCCTTCTATAATTGTTTACCGCCTAACGGAATATAGAATAAATTTACGAAAGGTATGACAATAACATTACACAATACGAATAACGCACAGAAATACGTATATCCAAACCAAAATAGGTACACTCATGTGAAGTAATAAATAAAAATAATTGCATATTATCTTTCCCAATTTTCAATTACAATTGTTTGTTTATCCAAAATTTTATCTTATTATTATGGATTTTCGAAATTATATTTACGATTTTGATAAGAGAACCAATTAGGGTTAATTGAAGAGAATGGACAAACCAATGTTCAGAAATTTCCCCAGCAAGCCTGAAAAATTCCCACCCTAAGTGTTAAGTTTCAGTTTCCTTAATCATTTCAATGGAAATATTTTCAGGATGACATAAAGGAATGTTATCATTTAAGATCAGAAATTTCGGAGTCCCACCCGACCTCGCATTTTATTTTCAGCGAAGAGAGAAGTTCATTACTGAAGACTGATTCATCAAATACCACGTCAACCAAAACACAATCATCCTAACAAACAAACAACCTTATCTATAATTATCCTAGCAAACTGGCATCGGGTCGTCATTCCCGCTCTAAACTTAACCGGATAATTACGCTTTACATAACCTAAACCTGAATCCACACGTCCAGGTTTAGCGCCCCGCATACCGGAGCCACATACCGACGTTATGAGAAAAAACTTAACAACGCCTAAAGATAGACAAGAACGAGATAACGGATTCTATAACGCACGGCGAGGAAGGAGGATGGCCGAAGACGAGTGCCAGACTAATTGCAGAGGAATTCACCGCAAATAGCCGCAAAAAACTGCCTACACCGTATTTATAGACTGGGGATGGTTTCTAAAGAGGTTGCAGCACGCACTTCACCAACAAATTATTCTTATTCGAGCACGAGCGAGATAACGGAACGTGCACTCAAAGAGACACCAACTGATCGCACCCAAAAATCGACAAGTTTGGAATAGTATCTGAGTCACTTCATCTCACACCCTGATTGCTATTCTAAGTAGCGTGGAACTGTTTTATTCTCATCTTATTGCATTATTTCTTCGTGCTTACCTATTTACATTCCAAAATAAACTCTTTTTAGGAGATACAATAACATTACAGCATTATTAAAGTTTAGAAGAGTCTATTATTACCAAATGTTTGAGGAATAGTGGTCCTAATACCCAACCCCGTGGGACGTCTCCGGTACTTTTCATAAAACTACAGCGACTTGGTTTATTTTACAAAATTAATTTAGGACATCGTGTAGGGTGAACAAGGAAGTACTATAGACTTTGAGGAATAGTGGTCCTAATATCCAACCCTGTGGGACGTCTCCTGTACTTTTCATAAAACTACAGCGACCTGGTTTATTTTACAAAATTAATTTAGGACATCGTGTAGGGTGAACAAGGAAGTACTATAGACTTTGAGGAATAGTGGTCCTAATACCCAACCCTGTGGGACGTCTCCTGTACTTTTCATAAAACTACAGCGTCTTGGTTTATTTTACAAAATTAATTTAGGGCACCGTGTAAGGTGAACAAGGAAGTACTATATACTTTGAGGAATAGTGGTCCTAATACCCAACCCTGTGGGACGTCTCCTGTACTTTTCATAAAACTACAGAGACTTGGTTTATTTTACAAAATTAATTTAGGACATCGTGTAGGGTGAACAAGGAAGTACTATAGACTTTGAGGAATAGTGGTCCTAATACCCAACCCTGTGGGACGTCTCCTGTACTTTTCATAAAACTACAGCGACTTGGTTTATTTTACAAAATTAATTTAGGACATCGTGTAGGGTGAACAAGGAAGTACTATAGACTTTGAGGAATAGTGGCCCTAATACTCAACCCTGTGGGACGTCTCCTGTACTTTTCATAAAACTACAGTGTCTTGGTTTATTTTACAAAATTAATTTAGGACATCGTGTAGGGTGAACAAGGAAGTACTATAGACTTTGAGGAATAGTGGTCCTAATACCCAACCCTGTGGGACGTCTCCTGTACTTTTCATAAAACTACAGCGACTTGGTTTATTTTACAAAATTAATTTAGGACATCGTGTAGGGTGAACAAGGAAGTACTATAGACTTTGAGGAATAGTGGTCCTAATACCCAACCCCGTGGGACGTCTCCTGTACTTTTCATAAAACTACAGCGACTTGGTTTATTTTACAAAATTAATTTAGGACATCGTGTAGGGTGAACAAGAAAGTACTATAGACTTTGAGGAATAGTGGCCCTAATACTCAACCCTGTGGGACGTCTCCTGTACTTTTCATAAAACTACAGTGTCTTGGTTTATTTTACAAAATTAATTTAGGACATCGTGTAGGGTGAACAAGGAAGTACTATAGACTTTGAGGAATAGTGGTCCTAATACCCAACCCTGTGGGACGTCTCCTGTACTTTTCATAAAACTACAGCGACTTGGTTTATTTTACAAAATTAATTTAGGACATCGTGTAGGGTGAACAAGGAAGTACTATAGACTTTGAGGAATAGTGGTCCTAATACCCAACCCCGTGGGACGTCTCCTGTACTTTTCATAAAACTACAGCGACCTGGTTTATTTTACAAAATTAATTTAGGACATCGTGTAGGGTGAACAAGGAAGTACTATAGACTTTGAGGAATAGTGGTCCTAATACCCAACCCTGTGGGACGTCTCCTGTACTTTTCATAAAACTACAGCGACTTGGTTTATTTTACAAAATTAATTTAGGACATCGTGTAGGGTGAACAAGGAAGTACTATAGACTTTGAGGAATAGTGGTCCTAATACCCAACCCTGTGGGACGTCTCCTGTACTTTTCATAAAACTACAGCGACCTGGTTTATTTTACAAAATTAATTTAGGACATCGTGTAGGGTGAACAAGGAAGTACTATAGACTTTGAGGAATAGTGGTCCTAATATCCAACCCTGTGGGACGTCTCCTGTACTTTTCATAAAACTACAGCGACCTGGTTTATTTTACAAAATTAATTTAGGACATCGTGTAGGGTGAACAAGGAAGTACTATAGACTTTGAGGAATAGTGGTCCTAATACCCAACCCTGTGGGACGTCTCCTGTACTTTTCATAAAACTACAGCGACTTGGTTTATTTTACAAAATTAATTTAGGACATCGTGTAGGGTGAACAAGGAAGTACTATAGACTTTGAGGAATAGTGGTCCTAATATCCAACCCTGTGGGACGTCTCCTGTACTTTTCATAAAACTACAGCGACCTGGTTTATTTTACAAAATTAATTTAGGACATCGTGTAGGGTGAACAAGGAAGTACTATAGACTTTGAGGAATAGTGGTCCTAATACCCAACCCTGTGGGACGTCTCCTGTACTTTTCATAAAACTACAGCGACTTGGTTTATTTTACAAAATTAATTTAGGACATCGTGTAGGGTGAACAAGGAAGTACTATAGACTTTGAGGAATAGTGGTCCTAATACCCAACCCTGTGGGACGTCTCCTGTACTTTTCATAAAACTACAGCGACTTGGTTTATTTTACAAAATTAATTTAGGACATCGTGTAGGGTGAACAAGGAAGTACTATATACTTTGAGGAATAGTGGTCCTAATACCCAACCCTGTGGGACGTCTCCTGTACTTTTCATAAAACTGCGGCGTCTTGGTTTATTTTACGAAATTAATTTAGGACATCGTGCAGGGTGAACAAGGAAGTACTATAGACTTTGAGGAATAGTGGTCCTAATACCCAACCCTGTGGGACTTTGGCTATAGTTTTTATAAAACTGCGGCGTCTTGGCTTATGTTACAAAATGGTTTAGGACATCGTGTATTGTAAACAAGGAAGTATGTGGATTTGCTGCAAGTGCTTGAACCTACTAACTGTATATCCAACTATACCAGAAGAACATTTTCTATGGTCCCCCATATTGCTACACAAATTGTAATTCTGAAATTTGTTGCGATTCGATTAACGTTATCAAAATTCTAAAACTATTTTAGTACGTCATTGTTTCTTACCACATGCTTCCGATATTTTTGCAATAAAACAACCATTTTACTCGCATTTGCGATTCTTTACAGCTGTTACACGACAGTTACACGCTACATTTGAGAATATTTTCCTGTGATTATCACGGACACATTCTTGACAGTGGAATTTTAAAAGGTTAATTGAACGTTTTGTGCCAACTATTTTCTTTGCTTCGTTTTCACACACTTTACCGTTGTTGATGTAACGTTAATAACCGTGGTCATGAAAAAAAAAAGAATTTAAAAATTAAAAGCTATTATAAAATGGAGAAGTACAGAAAGTGAAACTGATATAACAATTTTTTTTAAAAAGAATTTGTTATTCTTGGCGTAAGTTATATTTTTAGTTAGTAATAGTTTTTTGTACATTTATCTGATGGATGAATGCCAGTTAAATATGTAACAGTTAATGTGATAATTTGTAATGGTTTACTTTTAGGTGTTTATTTATTTTTTGTACAGGGTCATTACAGAAAAACACGACACGTTTTAAATTAACACCTACTATGTATTACTAGTTCCGGGGCGCGTGTATGGTGCAGAATTTGGTTAGGAAAAAATTCCCGTTCCTAAATACATTGAAAGGATAATGGTCCTGCCCACCCTACTCCCCAGATTTAGACCCCGTAATTGATTTTCATGGGGGATAACAAAGAGAGGTGACATTAAATAAATTAAATTGTCTTTTAGGCCGACAATTTCTGGTTTAGGACAAGCTTGCTCTTTTACCGCCAACTGTTCTTAACATCAAAATTTGGAAAACTTCCGATTAATTTAATTACGGCAAATTTAGAAAGAAAATTACAAACCAACACCAGTATAACAATTAATTGAAACTGGGCTGGTCTGATATACTGAAACGGATTACGGGCTGCACTTGTCGCAGCTCTATTTTAATATAAAATCTACATCCTAGAGGATTTTAGATTACCGAAGGCGCATTAAAGATTTATTTTTGATGGTTCTGCGATTCAGAAATACAAAATTAGCAATAAATTTAATCCTAAATTCAGGAAGCATTTAAATTAAACCTTCCAACTGCAATAAATTACACAAACAACTAAATTTTGACTCGATACATCGGTGTGGAGTTTTGCGTTAGCTAAACTAAATAAAGCTATTACAGTACTACCACAGCTGCAATAAGAACCATTGTAATATACCAGATCAGGGTTATCATCGGATTGAATAGGGAACAACAAACTCATAAACCTTGAATTTGCAGTATACTTCATATTGATAACCACTACTACTGTATTACACTACATGTAAGTGCTTGTACGCCTCTGTGTACGTATACCTGCATATTACTGCAATATACCTGGAGGATTATCCATGCCAAGACATTCGAGTGAAATATTTATGCGCACGAGCGCATTAGGTTTGCAAGATTTACATTTATTGCAACCCTGTTGATTAAGAGCATTCCTCTCATGATTTAAGAAGACTTAAGCATTAAAAATATAGCGTAGAGCCATCAGTTTTAGTCCCGACTATTCTGAAATAGCTGGTTTTAAATCACACTTTAATGGCGGTATTAAATAGTGATGATGGACGAACACTTAAAAGAAACGCATTCTAAAAAAACTGACCATCTCAACTTGTTCTTTATTAAACTAACAACATTAAAAAAGAGTAAATCCAGAACATTTGCTGAAGATATTTTATAAATTTGTCAAGTTTAAGAGACGCTCAAAGAAATTTATATTCCATAATTTTCCCATTCGTTATGAACAATAAATTTTCGTAGAACAAATTTCCATTAACTTTACGAGAGATATTAAATTCGTTGTCAACATTTCTGGTGGATAATAAATATTTAAACGCATATCGAATAGTTTCATGCGTTAATAAAATTGATGGTCAAGATCTTGAAAGTTCAGAATTTTCTTCCCTCGGGCAACTATTCGTTTAGTCACACTGTATGAATAAATATATGAATAGCCGGTTTTTAGATGATGCCTCATACTATTAAGAATGTAGAGCTCACCTGTGCAGCCTTTAATAGCGCGATGCGAATTCTTAGCTAAAATTATTACCAAGGAATGCAACTACTAGTGCTTGTAGCCCTATTAAAATTTTTGTTGGTTTGTTTTCGTTTTCTAGTACGGCTTAATAAAGATCATTCTCAAGAGCTATAAATTGGAGCATTTTTTTTCAAATTTATTTCAAATTAAATCCTGGGAAGAGAATTACTTCAAGCTTATGGGTTTCCGTCTGCATACATTTAATATGACGCATGGGAAAAAATTTCTATTACTTACAGAATTTTACTTGAGTAACCATTACAAAAAATTCACACCGACTCATTTATTAACAATTAAAGCTTACTCATGTGTAAATATTAATTATCTAATAATAATACACCTGATTTTTAAAGTACTCTTGTTATTAATTAGCGAGCTTATAAATATTTAATATAATATACTGAGCGACTCGTGAATATTTTTTTTATTACCACTGACCCCACAATTTGTAAGGAGTTCAAATACAGGGTGGAATGCGAAATTGGAAACACCTTTTTTCTCGGAAGTTATTATAGATACCGAAAAATTGTTTAAATAAAGATTTTAGTACTTTGAAGAAGCTAACTAAATCTGTATAAATTTGGTAAAAAAAAGTTCTAATTTTCGTAGATATTGCCATATTTGTACTTTTTTTAAATGGAATACCCTGTATATTATGACACTAATTAAGAGAAAATAATTTTTGCTTTAAAAAAGTTTAAGGGTTCTTACCTTCTAAACTTGATAGTTTTTGAGATATCTATGAAAATATTTAAATGTTTCTTCTCAAAATAAAGTGTGCGTTGAAAACAAAATTACTATTAAAAACAATGTACAAAATAAACAATTATTTTATTATCATAGTAGCTCATAGATAAATACAAAATAAATGTTATCTAACTACAAAAACTATTCAAATTTTTTCGGGTTAATATTGAAATATGCCAATACACCAACTTCTAAATTTTCATTTATCTCACGTGTTTCGTAATTCCTTAATACTGATCCAGTCCTACGCAGCTTTCTTTCTAATTTGAATAAATACGAATGGTTTGGATGAAATACAATACAAAATAACTCAACTGTCAACAAATTTTGTTTTCAACGTACACTTTATTTTGAGAAGAAACATTTAAATATTTTCATTAATATCTCAAAAACTATCAAGTTTAGAAGGTAAGAACCCTTAAACTTTTTTAAAGCAAAAATTATTTTCTCTTAATTAGTGTCATAATATACAGGGTATTCCATTAAAAAAAGTACAAATATGGCAATATCTACTATCTAGCTCCTTCAAAGTACTAAAAACTTTATTTAAACAATTTGTCGGTATCTATAATAACTTCCGAGAAAAAAGGTGTTTCCAATTTCGCATTCCACCCTGTATATCACCATAAAGTAAGAAAATTTATATTCCATGGCCAACCCTTACCGAAATTGTTTTGATCATACTGTGTCATGGAAAGAGCGATTATTATACACAAGAGTAGGTAGTTCGCATAATTAATGAATCCAATTAAAGAAAATCTAGCCTTAATTATTAAATAACACCTAAGGTATGCTAAATATGAAGGAACGTGTTAAGCAAGAATATAATAAATTGTTGCTTCACAAACAAAACCCCGATAGATTTAAAATATAACCGAATAAAAGCGACATTTAGTAGCTAGACCGCCCAAGAATAAAATTAACGTCAATTTGTGGATTTTTATGTAAAACCTAGTCATAAACGCACTATCGTAACTTCTAGTAAAGTCAACGTCAATGTCATCTGAGCTTATGAAATATGTTATAAAATTCTTGAACCGTGTAGGTACAATTTAACGACAATCTATTGCAACGCGTTGCAACATTAAACTTGGTCGGTGCTCATCTTTGTAAAATATATAGGTATCGGTACTCACGCATTTTTATTTGAAGGAAAGAAAGTTATAGCGCAACTGCAAATTTTCTTGTAATTACCTGAAACAGAAACATATTGTTAGTAAGTCACAAAAATATAAAAAACCCTAAGTATAATTTTAAAATTTTTCCTGTCGGTTGACCTTGATATGTTAACACTTTTTGTTTGCAAAAACATTACACTCTCCAAACTAAGATTATAGATAGATATCTACCTGTCATGTTGAAATATATCTAGTTACATGACAGTAGTATAGATCTGTATAAAAACTTGCGTGGAGGAACACCTAAAGGCGCGTCCACATTAGTAAAAATATGCGTTGTATGTTTCATTCGCCACAAATTTGTGCGTGAGTTACAAATTTACGCAAATGTAGACGTGTTCGCCGCATCCGAACGCACGCAAAACTTTTCGCCAAATTCAACACACGCGATCCATTCCTTGTCGGTTTTTGTCAATACATCAAAGAGATTTGCGCTGCAACGTCGTTCTAGTGTGGACGTATTTTTCGTGAACCCAGTGATTGTGGCGTATTTTGTCAGTGGGAGTTAATTTAAATCATACTTTGTTAACCCAAGTAGGTAGATAACGGCTAAAACATGTCTGATACATTAATAATAAAACAATAAAAGGAAATGTGCTGCTTTCATTGTTATGCATCATCTTATTATGAAGAAAAAAGAAATTTAAAAAAGAACAGACGCTATTGGATTAAACATCTGTATCAAAATAAAAAACAGAATGGTTGCAGCAGATTATTGAATGTACTATCCTTGGATGAAAGTACGGATCATTTCAAAAATTAATAATAACACACCATCACACACGTGTTGAGCGCGAACGCACGGCGCACGGCGTAAATATTTATGCAGCGATTGCAGCGCCTTTGCGGCGCAAATATTTGTGCCGAATTCTACATTCAACACACAACGTATATTTTTACTAGTGTGGACGCGCCTTAAGGTTCTTCAGAGAAGTAGCAATGTCCTAAAGAGAATTACAGGCCACGTACAAAGGTGCAAAAAGTAATAAAAATGAGCACAGGCCGCTTAGTTCCTCGGGATCAAAGGATTATCCAAGTTCAAAAGGATTAGAGGCTACCTAGGTTCAGAAGCTTTATTTAGGTAATAAATCGGATTAGAGGAAGATTAGGGGAGTAATAATAAGGAGATCAGGAGAGGGGAGACATTTACAGGGACTCTGGGTTCAGAGACTTATTCAGTCATAAATGAGTTACCGACCAGTTTAGTCACTTCGGTTCACGTCATAAAGAGGATTACAGGCCACTTTAGTGAGAGGAGTAGCTACGTCATAAAGAGGAATACAGGCCACTGATGTCATATATAAGGATTACAGGCCACTTTAGTCACTTGGTGGTCCATGGCCAACCAGAACGAAAAATTAACTATAAAGTAAATATTATTAAACAACTGAATTAAATTAAATTTTGCAACAATTACTATTACGTAAAGAATCCTGCTGTTCTAATTGTGTAAAATTCCTGGTAGCCAACTGAAACTGAAAGAAATATATTTGCAATGTCAAGTGCATAAAGACATCTAAAAGTATCTCTTCTAAAATAGGGTTTCATCCGGCAGATGCGTTCAAGCTGTTTACAATTCCTAGTAGACAGACAATGACGTCCGGAAATTACTTTAAAAATGTTTAATTAAACCGTTTTGCGACTAGTTATTTTTAACCCTAAAGTATTCAATGATTTATTCCTATTACAAAATTCTAGAATTAAATGAACGACAATAAAAAATAAACACTTTCAATAAATATTGAATAAACTAACATTTAATATTAACTGATTATTGTCACCTTGTCAATAACTGTAAAAGAATGTCGACTAATAAAAAGCAAACGTTAACAACAATACAGTACTAATACACTTTCACTTTTCTCAACGTCAAAGGACAGACATTCTTGGACAATACATTTTATAATCAGTCATGCTTTTTGAAAACCTCTTACATAAAACGTGCAGCATGCAATACAGATGATAATCATCCGACCTGTTATTTCGAAAGGTCAAAAAAAATACTTATGCATATCGTTTTCTTTAAAATTTAGTAGACTGTAAGGAGCCTAACATGATTCATCCCTCCTACATTTTACTTCCTATAAATAATCAAGCTATTAGTGGTAACGACACCTACAAACAATTAATAAATCGTCAAGACCATTTATAGCAAGCTACCTTTCAATACGATATCTAAATCAAACATTTTGAGAACTGCCCATGTCATGTTACTTCTTAATTTATTTCCGTATTATCTCTACGCAATATCGAGGATCACTTCTTGTAGAATTAATTTTTCTGTTCAAGAACAAAACGAACTTTCTGTACGCCTTATTACAATAATAAAGTATTTTTTATGCATTCGTCCATCAGCAAGGTCATGAAATATTTCTATCTACACTTGAAGGAAGGCGAGAGAGACAAGGTGTGGTAAAAAGTCAAGCTACTACAACAGGATCTAAATAACATTAACAAACCAACTAGAACTTAATATCATCTAAAAGAAAATAAAAACGTTTTCTTCTGGCGTTCTGTAATCTGGTAAAAACTTCCTTCGCAGTTATACTCAATGACGTATGAACATGTCACGTGCCTTGAATACCGTGCAAGAAAAACGTAATCTTGCGAAACAAACGCACAAACGTAGGCTGAATTACAAAAATCGATTAATTGCAGTACAAGGCTTGAGCCTATTATTATTTTGCTCGAGTAATTTAAATAACACGCGCTTCCGCAACTTTCTATAAGTATAAGTTATGTATCAAAAATGTTTTAAAAGTGAAAATACCACTTCATAAATCGAGCTTGATTAAGTAATTAAGTAGGTAGCAAGGAAATTATTTATCTGATGTGTAAATATAAGTGAAAAAATGTGGGTAGCAGAAAAATTTCTCTAATAACGTAATCGTTGGGGTAATTTGTTTAAATTAAATTAAAATTTTAAAAAGCCTTTTTACAATAGTAAAGATTCAAGTTTACTGTCACAAAAAAAATATTAATCTTAGAAAAACTCTCTAATATTTATTTATAGATATTTAAAAAAAATTCTGAAAGATACACTTCTAATAGAAAGTTTATATTTTAATCAAATCCAGTAAGTGTGCTTTAACCAAAATTGTATGCTGCTAAATTGTATTCGAGATTGTTATGTTAGTAGTAATGCACTTCTTTCGCCACGGGTTCAGAAGTTCAGATTGTTATCAGATGCAGTCACACTAATCAGTCGCTTTACTTTCAAAATTACTCATAGAGAAAGCTTAAAGTAGTCAAAATTTTGTGAATTCTTTGTACAAACCCAACAAGGGAAGTAGAGGAAATAAGACCAAGAAAGGGAAGAGGGGGAAAGTGGAAGAAACAAAGAGGAATAAATTATGAATACAAAATCAATTGAATGAAAAAAGCTAAAAGAGAGGTGTGAGGGTGGGAGGTGGATAAAGGAGAGGTATAGAAGATAAAGCGAGAGGAAAAAAAATCGAAAAGTGATAAAATAAAATCCAGTTGAAGAAGGTGGACAAGGGATTGGCAAAGAAGAAGAGGAGGAAGTTGGGAAGATGGAGAACGGCGGAAGAAACGAGAGTGGAGGGGGAAGTAGCGAGAAATGTTATGGGGTTGAAAAGGTAAAATGAAAGTTTATCTTCCAACACCTTATTGTGGCATAAAATTCCAGTTGAGGTTGTGGTAGGTAACCAAGGGAGATCGCAGGTTCGAATCCCGGTCTTCGTCATGGATGTTTGTCTATTTTAAAAAAACAACTCAAATTATTGATCTTGGAGCAAAAAAGTGATTTTGTTCCAATTTCAATAAATGAAAAATAAACCCTAAGCCTAAATAGCAATTTAGTAACTTCTCAACTTCCAACAAAAAAAATCCTTTTCAAAGAAAGTACTACAAGTAACGCAACAGTAGTACGTTAAAATAAAACAACAATACAACCGGAACAAAGAGCAACGTGCGTCCTTGCGTGAGTCAGAAGACCTTGCCACGCCACATCATCTTCACACCTGTGCACAGCACATATAGCGCTCCTTTTCTAACATGTTCGTGAAGTACAGTAACCGGCTTAGTCCAAAAAAGGTGTAGCCGCATCTTCAACGACATTGCTTGAGGTCGAGAACCACGGCGCACCGAACCGAAGAGAAGTCATCCGCGTGTGAAGACTAAAAAAATCTGAAAAACATAACCGCCACGGAACAAGAAGCTAAGAGGTCTATAACTCGTTGGATGAACTATAGAAAGTGTTTGCGGTATGTCCCAGGTGTCCTTTACACACTCGAAGCGAACATCCCCAACATGGCGCCATCGCATGGATTTGCGTCATCTGTAGATTGAATTCATTAAATTTTTAGGCACGCACCAAAGTCTATCGGGCAAGGTTACTTTCCAAAATCAGAGAACGGTGTCGAGATCTAACGCAATGCGAAAGGACACGCGTTTCAATGCCATAAATGATGAATGTGATGATTTAGCGCCCAATTTTGGTTAATAAATTGGAATTAACATCTTCCTCCCATTTTGTTGTCACTTATGTTACGTAAGGAAAAACCGCTTTATGGTTTCAAGATATTGTACAAAGTGTCGACAGCTTTTAAATACGAAGACTTTCCTATATAAAGGAGATGATGAGTCAGTCATAAAAAAATATGGCAATCAATGTGAATTTATATTTTTACATTTCATAAAGGGGATACAACGAAGAAGTTCAAAAAATATTATAAACGGATCAAGGATAAAAGATTGCGTTTTCAAAATTATTGGAGAATCTTGTTGCTTAAGAAAATTTTACCAAATCATTATTTAATTAAGAAAAATTTACATTTCAAACCTTCACCCATTAGAGGACAACACTTTCGCTAATTATCGATTGGTTAAAGAAAACATGGTCCTGTGGTAGATGAAGGCTCTTGGAAGAGCGACATTTTAATACATCGACTATGTCAATGTGATTAATCTCACGTTTCTTAACCAATCACTAATTAAATATTTTAATTTTTTGAAAATTAGGACGAATTCACTAATTTCCATCGAAATTGAAAAGGATAGAACATTACGAAAGTATGAAGGTCTTCAAAATTAAAATTAAGATTTTGTCATCAAATAGGGAAATTTAGGAAAGTTTCTGAAATAAGTCGAGACAGAATGTATCTAGCTATAAAAACAATTTAGGTACGGAAAAAGGAACAACTTCATGGAGAAAAATGTCTTTTAGGGAAAGTTCTACAGAAAAGCCTCTTGAGAAAAAATCCAAAAAAACCGCTGGAAAGGCAACTCTGATGGAAAAACGCCTTCAAAAATGCAAAATTGAAACCTTACCGGAAAAGAAGAATTATTCCTTGAATATTAGCCTAACCTAACCCAATCAGTTAGTTTCCCTCTGCCCTATATTTTTGACAATACCCACCGGGAAACTTTTGTACCTAAAGTCCAGTCCCAGAAGTTTTTTTCCGGAAATTTCCAGAAACGTTTTCTTTCAGCTGAAGCCAAGAGAAATAATAAAAGGGTCGAAAAGAATAAAGGAACACTCGAAGAAGTTCGGGAAAACTAACAAAGAGTAAAGGTAAAAGGGGGCGAAGAACAGGGCAAGAATGGTGAAGGAAAATTTATAATTGGTAAGGGAGGATGATCATAGTGAGTACAGGACAAAATGGCAACTGGATTAAGGGCCGGTTTATCAATCCGTAGATACAGTTAAGTTCTTGTTAAGCTAACCAACGATTAGGTAACAATTCGTATCCATGACAATTAACCGTTGGTTAACTTAAGAGGGAATTAATAAACCGCCCCTACTGGATTAGGTGTTTATGTTCGGATTTAATTTTTATGGAAATTTTTGAGAAATTGTTGATCTTTTTTGGAATTTCTGGTAATCATGAAAATTGTTTTAGGAAATTTGAAATTGTTTGCCGAAATATAAAAAAATTTAGAATAATGGGGGATTTATTTGGGAATTTGAAATTTTAATGTAGCTAAGCCATTTCGGCTTGGGTTTACCTCCCTCGCATATTATATCTTACACAAATAATTTTCTTCTTATTTTCAGAATTGGGTTTGGTACCCCAACTTCCACTTTTAGAACTTGAAAATAGGCGCACGGATGCAATTTTTTCTGAATGGGATAGGACTTTTTAAAATCTAATTGTAGATTGCAATAATTATGGTATGAGCAATCAAAAAAAAATTGCAAGATCAGATAAGAAATTTTACGACTTCAGTTCATGTTTCCTCGTTAAACCCGTTTTGCTGCTAATGCAAGAATTTCCCACAAATTTATAGCGTTTTACTTAAGCACCCAATCACGTTAAGATATTCATCTATAACTGCACAAACGAACACTAAAAACAATTAACAAACTAAAACAAATACCTAAAGAAAGTTTCCACACCGTTGCACAATCAACCCAAAAGTCTAATTATCTAATAAATTAAAATCAAAATACCGTAACATAAACTATAAGAAGCTTTTAATTAATGTAAATCTTTCATATTCTAAGAAGTGCAAGCCAATTAAAATGGCTTTGCCAACTTCCGTCATACTATCACACACATTTATACGCAAAAACACATAAAATAAATCAGCAGAAATTAAACTGAAACGAAAATGTCAGGTAGGAATGTACAAAGAAGCAGAACGCGAAGTGTCATCAAAAACAGCGAGTGCAATAGAGCCTTCAAGTTGTAACGCAACAATGAACAATCAAGTGATCAATTTCCCACCCCTTGGGCTTGGGTTCAACCAGCAAAGTTTTTTTAAGTTGAAAAATCACACGTTAGTGTGTCAATTAGGAAAATAAAGAAGCATTAAGAAGAACGCACTGCTTCTTCGTTCCATTTGGCTTTGGACAAACACTAACGACTTAAGTGGGCGAATACGAGCAAGAAAAAGGGTTGATGGCGCCGCGATGGGTAACGCAACAATGGTCAAGACAACACGACAACCTCCCGAGGTATCAAGAGACAACAATAAAAATAACAATAAATCTGGTCTTGAGGCCGGTGCTGGTGGAGGACGGACGAGTCACGAGAGTGAGCTTTACCGGAATGTAGCACTCTATAAATAGATTGCAACATTCCTGGACTTTTTACGCCACGATGCATTATTACTTGCACTACTCGTTATCCAGAATCGATTTATCGATAGTTTATAATAAAGTGACTGCCCTTACTTTGTTTTTATCACGAGGCAATGAACTTGAGTCTACGACGTAAATTATTAGCGTACAAATGTACACTTTGATTTATTTTCTAATTTTTAGAAACTTCAGTAAACAATATGCATAAATATTCTTTGTATTCATGCATAGGCACTACCTACGGCTATATTTGTTTCTTTTTAGTCAACTCGATGCATTTATGAATTGGAAATTTCCCAATAAGGATAACAATTTGTAAGGGTATTAAGAAAATGCTAGAAATGCTCCAATTTAGACATGGAAATGAAGCATTAAAAAGAATAAGATGCTGCTATGCTAAAAGATACCCGGTTAACAAAAACCTAACTGAAAAGTTATGGAAAACATCTTAGGGTTGGTTAGGTTGCACCAAAGATTCAAATTCGCAATTAGAAGCGAATTTAATTTTTTTTAAATCAAATTACATCCCCAAAAAATCTAAACTAATTTTCCAGAATTCTGCCTCGAATGATTCGTCCTAGAAACATTTCTTCTAACGGGACCTTTTCACAAGACTTTCCGGACATTTTTTTCAAAATACCATGAGGGTGTTGATTATTTCAAAATTCTGAAATTCGAGAAACTTTCAGTCGAAATTCCGAACAGCCGTTTTTCCATTAGCGGAAGAATTAAAGCGATTTAAATATTTACTCGCAACAGACATAAAACTTTTCAAATCTCCCATAATTAAATTCCCCGACTTTTGCATGTTTTTCAGGAAATCGACACCCTGAAATAAATATTACCGCAAATTAAGAGGAGGAAGCTGAAGTTAAATGTTCAGGAAATACTAAAACCACATTGCTAACAATAAGAATGAAGAAAGTAGAACATATACATTATCATACATTACAACACAATGAATTAGACGTTGAAAAATACTGAAAAGAGATTGTGAACGTCTAAGGTTCAAGGAAGAGAAGGTTAGTCTTGGAATTCGATAATAAACTAAGGAAGACCTAATACAGATCAGGAAATACAAACACAAACCTAACAAATAGCTTCCAAGAAACGTCTTTCAAAATCATTCAGGAAGCACATCTGAAAAGTTCCGAAAGTAGAACGTAATTCAGATATTTCGAAAATAGGTACAAAGAAAATAATTACGTAGAGAACACTAAAAAAAAATTGGCAAAAATTAATCATCAATTTATGTTAATCCAATGCAGTTGAGCTCTCGTATACATCAAGTCTTCTAACAAGGCATTTAAAGTGAATTTACTATAGAAAGGATTTTTTGAGGACAACGAATTCGTGGGAACCACTAAATCACTTAAAACACTTTTACTGAAGATCATCAACTTTGTGAGGTCAAATTTTCTGCAGCAGTTTAAAAACATATTAAAAGCATTCTTTTAGAACGAAATAATTTTCTCCCTTCTTCGTCACGTTTGCGAAGAAAATCCGCGAAAATATCCTTGAACGAATAATCACGAGAAAAGTGAGAGTTCAATGTTTAAATAAAAAAATTCAAAAAATATCCCCCCAATTAAAAAGATTGGTTAGAAGAAATTGTTTTAACGAGTGCGTGCAGATTTCTATTGTCGAGAAAATTATAATTCCCAAGCACACAAAAGATTTAAATCTCACTAAGATAAAACGAAAATAGTACGTAATATCTCAAACTCAAGGTTTATTAAACTTATACAATAGACTAATATTTTTCTTATATTTTGTAACATCCGATTAATTAATAATAGCGAAATTGTTTACGTATCACATAAAGTAAATGTCAGCCAATTAAGGGCATGTTATGGCGATTCCTGCGACGCAGGTGGGCAGACACTTGATAGTCGTAGGTGGATGAAGAAATACTTAGGGGATAACGAACACCGACCTAGTTGTTCATAATCCATGATAGACAAGCTATAAAGTTACATAATTTTAAACCTTCCACATAAACCACAGTAAACGAATGAAAATCTCGGATTATTGGATTAACGAATAATTAATGTACCTACAGGAAGGATGTACAAATTATGATTACTAGTAAAAGGAAGGGCGGATGTTGAAGACTTACTAAAGAGAGGATATCCTAAGTCATATATAATTTCTGCGAAACTAATATCCCAAAGAAGGAACTGTTTAGTTTTTCTATTTAAAGTCACGTTTCAAATCAAAAAAATTCTTTCAGATACCAATGCTTTTATAATTACCGGTCTTAATTAATTACACACACATAGTTGTAACCTACACAAGACCAACCGCAGTGCAAATTTAAACGTATCATTAAACACATCTATATAGTATGATGACTAAAATCAGAGACATAATAGGTAAAAAAAAAGTTCTTAATTAGTACCCGGAAATGAAAATCACCGTTTCTTAAGTAAAAAACTTTGTTATACCGAACTTATCTTGGTTACATAACGCCTTTCGCTAAATATTAATATTTAAACGCAAGATAAAAAAACTATGTACTACGCAATATCTACAATCTACAAGAATGCGTGACTTCCAGATGCCGGATTTCTAATTAATTTTCATTAAGAGTTATTGCAAGTTCAAGAGATCAAATATTTTTTGATTTCAAAACCATTTATCATTATGTCACCGAGTTGAAAAACAGCCAAAGGAATGGAATGTAAGAGAGAAAAACTACTTAACAGCATGTTTGAAATTTTCATTCTCTCGGATTTCATGAACTGTCAAAACATTTAAGTATTCCATTTTTTTTCCTCTCCAGTTAATTCTGTTGTGATTTTAATGAATTGCGCAGCAGTAAGTCAATGCTTGCTTTTTGCAACTTGCCACTAAAATACTCGTCGAAAATTTTAAACCATAGAAGAAAATAAACAAGATTAACATTCCATGAGAAGAAAAATGTTATGAAATGCAAAAGGATCAAGATAAAAATTAAGCAATGAATATAAAAAAATTAAAACATTAAAAGGAAAAAGCGGGAAATTTTCAAAATTCAAAGCAACAAAGAGACACCACCAAACCCGGAGAAAATTAATATTCAGAAAGGTGTTTAAGCAAATAAATAAAAATCAGTTTTAGGAAACCAAAAGAAAATATTTTCAGCACAAACATTCCCCTGAGAGACAACTAAATCGTGAAAATTCAAAATAGCTCTAGAAAAAAGTCTCATTAAGAAAGTTACTCCAAAAAAATGGTTTAGAAAAATCTGCCTTAATCCAGACCTGAAAAACTCTTATCTAATCTATTTACTGTGTCTTCCTTAACTGAAAGGTTAGGTACGATTCCCTAAGTTTATTTATAACAGTCTCATTTGGAAACGCTATGCTAAAAATAGCATGAATAAATTCTTTTACGGAGGGACAATAGTGGATTGTGCAACAAACGGACGAAGGTGGCTTTTAAAAATGGATTCACGTTTTACTTTTTTTATGATCACATAGAATTATATCCATAATCGTTTAACGCAAACGCTACGAATCACAGGAATAAAAAGGGATGCGCAGGAGATACATTCGGAAACGTCAAACGCAAGTGTTTTGCAGCTCTTACGGCTGGCTATAGTGCGTAAAATAAACTCCATAAGAAATGTATACAGATTTTACGAACTACCTTCACGTACGAAAGCAGAAAAAAAGTTTTTTTCTGGTGACAAAATTACTCATACATTAGTTACTAAGCAACACCCGAAACGTCAGCCAATAGGATTCAATTTTTCGCAATAAATCAGCATTGTGCGATAAAAATGTCCAAAACAAAATACCCGTTGCTATAGTGTTGTTTACTTGTTGGTAGGGCGTTGTTTACTAACAATTTCACTGTTTATTATTTTTTGACAATCAAGCACAATACAAAACCGAAAAAACACTCGTGCTAACGCACTCGTTTTTTTAAATGTATTATGCTCTCGTGCTTTATCTAGCAACAATGTTTTGGGAACTACTACTGAAATTTTCCGATAAAAATACAAGGTCTTGTTATATTGTCTATGACTAAATGTTACTTCTCTATAAAAACATTACTTGACTGATACGAACTTTCCAAGTACTGTTTAAATAAATTGTTTTCTGGGAATATTTAAATGCAATAAATACATGAGTCACTTGATTCTGAAAACAATTTTCAATTCGAAATTTTGATCATATCTTTGAACAATAATAATTTTGAGGTGGTATTGAACAAAGGTGGAATGAACACCAATTCACTGGAAGTCCTTGTAGTGAATGCTATTATTGCTTTATGTAAATAATAAATAAAGCAATTTCTTCTTACTGAACCACCCTGCGAAATGAAACGTAAGTAAATAAATTAACCACACATTCAATTTCGATTTTATCCCGATTATTTCCGGTTGGGCGTAGAAACATACATACATATACTGTTCCAAACAACTAAAGCTGCTTTGTCCTTTCAAATCGATCCAAATATGGAACTGAATGAATTAAGTACAAAGTTTTTTTCCTCTTAAATTGTTCGCAAGGTCAAAAATCGTCTTTAATAAACAGGAAATGTATAACAAGAGTTGGTGTTCCTTGTTCGATTATTTGAAAGGATCCGGAACAATAAATCTTTAAAAAGGAGAAATCCAAGTTCATGTGCAAAATATGAACGATTACACATTATATTACTCAACCACCTTCGCAATGCAGGATGTGTGACAAGCTGGCTTGTGGCGCCTGGCGTTTATTTAATTGAGGATCGTTGTATTTGATTTACACATCCACGTCCTTATTATAATCGTCTATACAAATTAATATTTATATAAATTAATGCGGTCATATTAATTTAAACGTATAAATATTAACACATACACACATCCTCTTCTATACGTGGTTTATTAATTCAATAAATAATAAATATGCATGTAATCAGTTACTTCCACCATCTTTAATATTGACTTCATTAACGTCTTTATTTTGTAATTTTGTTTACTTCCTGAAATTCCTAAACCGGTAATAAAATTAATGGTTAAAGAAAGAATCCGACTATTATAAGTGATAAGCGCTTTACAGTACTTACAAATTGGAACCAATTAGACAGTCACTAACTATCTCATTTTATGGTTTATGGAACCCTGAAGGTCGATGCATGTATTAATTTGCGCACGACACTTGGCTAGCAATTCTAAAACGAAAGGAATTCAAAAGTGACAACGCAAAATTATGTTAGGAAACCCGACGCTGCTGTGTTAAGATTTTACTAATTATTCGTCGCACACAAGTTGAATATCAAATTTCTAGTAATATATTACTTTTGAGATAATTAGGAAAGTTACTAGAAAGATGACAGATTTTAAAGAGAGTTTCGCGAAAAATGTGCAAATTGAAAACTGAAAAAGAAATAGGAACAGGAGAGCATACTGGTGGGGGAGACGAGAGAAGGAGGAGTGGGAGAAAGAGGGAATGTTGAGAACGAGGGGTATGAAAAGGAAAATTAATGCCCGGTGAATCATTAAAAAGGGGGTAGAAGGAAAAAGAGAGCAAAGATGTGAGAGCAACGAGTGAAGCGGATGGGGGGGGCAAGAGAACGAAGATTATAGCAAAGAGTATGACGAGGAGATTACGAGAAGAACGAGGAGTAAAAGAGATCTACGTTAGCTCGTATATACAGGGTGATTGGTTGAATTTTTACGAACAAAATTAGTGATTCTTCGTTCCATTTTTGTCGGCTGGTATCTACACTCCGGCAACCAACCATTTTAAGACCATGGGTCATTTAAACTTTCTTCCTTATTTTAACGAGAGTTGTCTGTGTACTTTTGAATCACCCTGTATATATGGATGTCCTGATCCTTAAAAAGTTTTACAATAAATTCACTCGAACTTGCACAATAAAATCCGCATGCACGCATTCCTGTCAGTTGATCAAAGTCTCATGCGAGAAATGGCGTTTATGGCACTCTGTATAAAACCCTTTACCGTCTATGTTCTCCTTGGGTTTGGTAAACAACGATGGAGCAGAACACAAAGAATACATTGTAGTACTTATATTTATTAAATAGTCCAAGCTGGTCATATAAGTAAGCCTTGAAAACTAATTGTAAAAGATGTCGGCGACAAAGTATCCACCGAGACGTTCGCGTGTAAGACTGTGGCTAACCACATGGTTTATATATTTCCTCCGGCACATCCAATCAGAATCGGAAGTGGATAGATAAATCCAACGACAAGACACATGATAAAAGAGTTGATAGGAAATCATAGGCGCAGACGTTTAAAATTTTGGCGCTTACTAACACCAGGGGCCAAGGGGGTTCTTGGGAGAGGGGTCAAGACAATTTTTCAATTTGGGTCATAATTTTGTTGAACAACCCCTTATTTAAGGCAGTTCGTGGGTGCCGGTATTAATTCGCCCAGTTCCTTATAAATCATAACGCATATCTCGGAGGATATTTGTCCACATTGACGGACACTTGTGCATTTGCATGGAATCTTCTAACGACCCGTCTGCAATTGCAGACATGAGATCACGCACAACCTATCAATCAAACCTACTAATTTATTCGTCCTGGGGCAGTCCACAGGGACTAACATGCAAAGTCAACTTTTGTGGACCGAAAATGCTCTGCTATTGCAGATTAGATTTGTCCTTACAAGGACAAAGACAAAAACGTCCTCCTGGGGGTTTGAAATTCTGCCGTCGACCTTCTGAGACCTAGAAAACGCATGGGCCACCAAGTTCCGTATGAAGTTTATCAAATTACAAATCGTCACCTTCTTCAACATCAACCCACCATTCAATTTTTAATTGTTATTCTCTTTACATTTACAATTTTTTGTAATAACTCTTCTACTATTTTACACACCTCGACATGATTTAGGAATTCCATGATGTAAGCGTATTTTGATATTTACATTAATTTATGGGTTCACAACATTTTTGTGGTTTCTCATCTTGTAGTAATAAGTATTACCTATAAACTTTTTTTGCAAGAACCTTAACTGTTTGCAAATATGTACTACCATTGTTGTGGTGGATGTCACTTTCATTATTGAGCCTTTTCTTATGAACAAGCTTAACACAATGTGCAAATTTTTTAAATTGCAATTAATTAACCAGGCGAAAAACTCGAAAATTCTAATGTAACTCAGTATCCGTGGAATAATTTTACGGTGAAAGAACCACACATCGCAGTTTGTTGTGCAGAACGCGACGTTTCCTCCCGTTAAACCTAAAAATACCACTCGCGTATCCTGTTTCAAATGATACCTACTGCAGGCGATAAATATGCAAAAACTGGACAGCCTTCTGAGGAATGCATTTCAGCGTTATAATGCAAGATTTCCGTGACCTTCCTTCGGTCAGAACAGAACATTCTTACCGGTAAAAAGATTATATTATTAACAATTACCATTCGAATGGTCAATTTCGTGCTAAAACTAACACATTATTTTGTGTTCGGCCCGTTAAGTTGTGCTTTTTAATATTTACTTAACTGTTTTTCTGGGATTAATGTGAAGGCCGCGAATCACGACTTTGTAATTTTCACAGCAATAAAAGTATTATTATAGACAAAATCAAACGATAGACATATGCCGTAACAAAGTCCAATCTGTTACGGTAATATTCTACTCATAAACTGATCGTAAACGTTTATCTATTTCAATTAAACAAAGAAATGATGAGCACATGCTTATAAAACAAGTGCCACATAAATAACACATGCTACAAGGAAATTTTATTTTGTTAATAGAAGATATTTTATTCTTTACTCTCTTCTATCTGCATGCACCACCTGTTGGAATCACGAATATTACAAAATTGCATTTTTTTTCAAGCGTATCATAATATCCGTATTGTTGTACAGAACTGGCTATGTAGAAGGAAGTCATTTTGTTAGTAGTCAAAAAATGAAAATCATGTTACTAGTACAATAATGTGTTTACGTATCGATGGCAACGGCAGTATGTTGCCCATAGCTCCGCCCCCAAAGTTGGTAGAAGGGAGAGCGTTGTCCTGTGGAAATGACTTTTCAGGAAATATTTATTTACAGCAACAGAATATTTTTACACTTGAAGAAAAAATAGTATATATTATTCGGAGTAGAACGTCTTATTTGTGTTTCGCTCACTTGCACAGCCTCGGCACGTGCGCCTCGGCCGCAATATGAGCTGAACACAAAAAGAACTCTTTCTACTCCTAATAATATAATATACTATTTTCCCCAATCAGGAATCGAATTCGTTGCTGCAGCATCACACGCTGGTCATTTCAGATAAACTTTTCTCGATAAGAAACTTTGCAGTCCCGAAATAAACGGAAATGATTTTCCTTGTGTCGGTATGGGAATAACAGGACTTATCACAATGTCATGAGTGTGCGAATAAAAATTATCATAGAGAGATACTAATTAATCCAATTCAAAGTTTACAATTGTACAACAAAAAGCAGCCAACCAACAATGTTTGTTGTCCGTTATTAAACAAACCCATTCACGTCATATACATATTTTTTTCTCGCATTATTAATGATTTAATGTCTTGGATCACCCACTAGAGGCAATTTCTTGCCACACCTACACCTATAAGTAGCAACAGCGGATGGAGAATGCACTAGTATTTGTTTATTCCCAACCTTCGACAAATTTCTCTCGTCTATGGAGATTCAACTGAAATGCATAGAGCTTCATAAATAATATTCAATTTAAGAATAGTGAAAACAAATTTTTTAGAATGCTGAAAAAGTCCTAGTTACGATAGATCGAAACTGTATTTTCCCATTTTCAGGTGGGTTTTAATTTTAAAATGATTTTCTGGCAGCATAAACTAAAAAACGAAGATATGCACCTCCCCTGGACTTTCCCATATTATGGAAAAATAGAGAAAACCATTCGTCCTTAAGTATAATATTTCAGGAATAAAATATTTGAGACATTAATAACTTCAATTAGACAACTTGAAGGTAACAAACATTTCATGTTAGTAAATCAGTTTATTTCCACCCAGTACTCTTAATAAATGTTAGCTTATGCAAATTTTCTTATAAAAGTAAAATCAGTGAAGTATAATCGTTCAATTAGTTGCATTTATAAAATAAATTGACAAGTCAATACATAAAATAAGAATAAATCAATTTACAGTTATTTATGAACTTTAAATGTATCAACAATCATTCTAATATAGCTTAGTTGCAATAAACAACGTCATTTACATAAAAGCAAACTTTTAATCTTCCATGGAATATTACTAACAGTTTCAAGAGAAATTATGTGTTATAAATCGATTAAGTTTGATTAGAGCGGCGGCGTCTTTAATATGGTAGCGTAAAAATAATTTTCAATTTATTACCATCAGGTCCTCCGGCGAAAGAATCAGAAAGCCAAAGCACTAACCCGTATCTATAAAAATGCCTCCTCTTGACATTGCAAATCATCTTTCAAGATATCACACTCTTCATTGTGAATATTAAAAGCGCCGCTAAACGTCATACAAGTGCCGGTTTTGAATTAGCGATAGCTTGGTGGAGTTGTCAGATGTCTTAACAATCTGACGTTTACAATCAACAACAATTATCATTTTTATTAAAGTTACCCAAGCGCAATGTAAACTCTGTATTAAAAACAACAATAGATATTATAAATCCTACAAACTCAAAATACATCCTACTCGTCCGAATCCTACATGGCTATGGCACCAACCAGTATTCTATTCTTATCTCTCCAATCAAAGTAGTAATACAACGCAAATTCTTCACGGGTGTCTTATAAATAAATAAAATTCAGTCTTAAAAAAAAAGAGTGCTGTGCAAGAAATTCACGAGGATTACAATATTAAAAGCGATTTGGAAGCGTATTTTGCGGACGTAAATCCATTAATAGGTTTTTTTTTTTGGTTTGCGTTTACATACGAACCAACGGCCTTGGTGTTAAATTAAATGAATTAAACATAGCCCATGTCACAATGGAATTAATCTCGGGTGTCGACCACAGAGCTACACACAACAACACAGAATGAAATGCTGGTTTGCAGGGGACGGTGATGGGTTTAATTGCTTCAAAGCCGCTTTAATTATTTCACATAAGTGCATGTACTGGAACAAACTACAAAGGGCATCGTAGTATGAAGCCTTATAGTTTGAGGCTAGATTACAAACACATAACGAACGTTGTGTGAATCAACAACCTAACCAGGATTCTTTTCTTTTCTATAAAAGTATGCGGATATTAAATTTATTGGCATTGATAAATAAGAATCCGAATAATAATTATTAACATTCAATATTATGGGAAGGTTTTGAAATACAAATAAATTATAACAGATCCTTATTAAATATACAGTGTGTCCACGGATTGAGTGCACATAAGGTGTAAATGACAATTTTTTTTAGAGTTGGATCTTCATGTTCTGAGGATCGCTCCTGCTTAATCTCAAACTAAGATATTGAAAAAATGAGCCAAATCAATTAATATACAGGGTGTTTTCTTGGCCGAAATCTAAAAATTAGTCAAGAGTAAACTGTCTTTATTTTAGCAGATATAACAAAAATGTATTAGAAAAAGTTGTTTAGAATTAAAAGTTATTGGAGATTTTCAATTTTTATACAAATCAGCCTACTTTGATTTTTTTCATCAAAATCCAATACTTTTGAACTCATGTTTGTAACAAATAAGGTTTAGTATTTTTTAATAAATAATTATTTGTTTTTCAAGTACCTTGTTTAATTACTCTTCATGCATGGGTCATTAAAACCATAAAAAATCTCATGTTGATGAAAAATATCAAAGTAGGCTGATTTGTATAAAAATTGAAAATCTTCAATAACTTTTAATTCTAAACAACTTTTTCTAATACATTTTTGTTATATCTGCTAAAATAAAGACAGTTTACTCTTGACTAATTTTTAGATTTCGGCCAAGAAAACACCCTGTATATAATTGATTTGGCTCATTGTTTCAATATCTTAGTTTGAGACTAAGCAGGAGCGATCCTCAGAACATGAAGATCCAACTCTAAAAAAAATTGTCATTTACACCTTATGTGCACTCAATCCGTGGACACACGGTAGAACTAAACTACAATTCTTTTTTATTCTGCGGGTACAAAATGTTGTTTTTGTTTCCTAGGCAACCGCTGCGAATTTCATAAACGTCAGAGGTTTGTGCTCACTCTAACCTATTAAATTAGAAAGAAAGAACTAAAACTAGTAATGCACACAGTGGTTGGGACGAACCTCAAAATTATACTGCACTTGAGTGTATCCTGCTAAGAGATCTGCACGGTTCCTTCCTAATCTGAGGGAGTTTAAATAATCTCACAATATTAACGCACCGACACCATCCACAGAATATGAAAACGGTTCGATTTCCAACATTTTCCTCTCCTCAAAAGTATTATAATAATTTTACCATAAATTCTGTAATAAACAAAGCGATCTAATGGAAATTAAACGTAAATCAACATTGAATTTATAATCAGGTTGGCTTTAAATGGTATAATAAAAATAGAAATAGATTTTCCCAAGTTCTAAAACTACTAGATGTATTGAAGTGTGTAGGAGTGTCCATGAGAACGGTTACGCCTTGAATTAATTATAAATGTGTGTATTGCATCGATGTGTAACGCATCAAAATTTCAAGGTTGTCAGAGCTAATTTTAATGAAATTTTGATAAGATAACAGCAAAGTAAATTTTTCTGCCTTTTACTATTTTTTCCTCCATATGGAACAAATTAGAAGGAATGTAGAAAAGGGCGTCAAGACAATAGATTTATTTTTCAAAGTTTACATATTTTTGTTAGTCAACAGTAGGTACAGAAATAGACCAAAAATAGATTGGAAAATTGGTAAAACATGCGATGTCGTAATAATTTCCAAGGATAAAATTGCTTTTGTAATTTATTATAAATATTTGTCATATAAGAGGTACCAACAACATTTTATAAAATAATAGTAGGATTATTAAGAGCAATATACTGGGTGTTTGTAGGACATTCATTGTGTGCGAGACTGAGCGAGCGCAGCGAGAGCCTAACAAATCCATTTTCATACGAATTGCTTACAAAATATTTTGTTCGAACCAAATCGTAAAAAAAATGTTACGTGAGTTTTAAACTACTTATACCTGTCTATAAAGATGATATTATCTTAACAACCCCTTCTAGAAATTAAATCTTTATGGCTTATAAGAATGTTCAGGCCCAGTAAAGCGTTAATTTCCTTTCCACGTGTACTTTCCATACACGACCTTAATCTTGTATGTCTGAAATGCACCAAACTAATAGCAACATATTTTTGACTCATAAAAACGTTTGGGACGATCAGGTGTACATTCAAGGTGGTTAATAGGCGTAAAAATGGGTCAAATAACCATGAACTATGATTTGAAACAAAGTGCAACCAAGGTTGCAAATATCTACTAATTTATAATACAAGAACTTTACAATTTCTATTAAAATAAAACTTAATAAGTATTTTAAAAAATCAGCGATCCTTTTTCGGAATATGTTTTAAAAATCAAATCAAGGCTTGCTTGAATTACATTTCTTTGTCGAGTTCTTTGTATTTTCCACTTCTACGAAATAGAAAGGCTAAGCGGAACACGGTAGCTAAAATAGGTTGCGGAGCTTGCGAAACTCTTAGGGTACTTAATAAAAGTGCTCCAAATATAGACAAAGATTAATACCCAGCATAAACGATAATTTACCATACAAGTTTACGACTATCCCACTTAAATGGAATTTTTGAAGTAGGTTAAAGTAATTCCATAGCTATTTAGATATGATGTTTTTTTAAATGGTTAAATATTAAAAATTTGATAAGAATTTTTTTACAAAAAAAAAACGCGCTGTATTAATTAACGTGAAAATAAAGGCGCCTATTATTTAGGTCAAGTATAAAAAAAAATTTGGTATTGAAACAAGAGACAAAAGGAAAAGAAGTCAAAAGGAAGTTCTAATTAAACACACAAAATTATTCTGACAAGTCAATTTCTTCTTCAAACAGTAAAACAAGGCCGTAGTTTAAATATTAATCTCTTTTAAGTACACCTTAGGGTATAATAACATTATTAATTGGGGCTAATGGAGAAATACTGTGGCGAAAGTGTATCAGCCAAACGAGACAATTTCTACAGCTTGTAATTGTCGCTTTTCACCGGATTGCGGCCAAGCAAGGCCGTCGCCATAAATTTCGATCACATTCATGAAACTGACAAGTAATTATACGTTCAATGTGCAATACTTAAAATTATACAGGAAATAATAACAGCTTTCTTCATGATAAAATAATACAAAACAATAAATGTTATTATTATTCATAACAAACTGTAAATTTAATGATAGTCGCGGTTTGAAAACAATTGGAACTTGGTTTGAAGTGACAATAAGGCTGTTCGTATGTAAAAATTTCTGTACTACATTCCATCTTTCTATCAACAAGGAAACAATGAAATAGGACTCGATCAATCAAAGTCAGAAGGTACGAAACATGCACTACGGGTAGAAAGCAACAGATAGTTGAACTGATTACTTATATCACGATGCAATTTGCATTTTCTTCGACGCCTATGGGGAAGGTTTATATTTTTAATTTAATATACAAACTCTATAGAATATATTAACTGAATAAAAAAGGCAGGTAACCCCAATTAAGGCAATATAATACGTTTTCCAAACATGGATAATAAATAACGAATAGCCTTTCCCTCAGTCCTAAATTTGTCTTCGCCTACCCCTATTCAAATACAGAGGGTGTATATAAACAACAAACTTCAGGAGGTGACTTCTTAGATCATCTTAAAAAAAGTTCCCATGAGTAGGTGCCCTAAAATGCTTCTGACGGGAGGGGGAGATATTAATTAAAATTGAAATTTTATTCACCCCGGGGGCTGTAGCTCCCCTCAGAAGCATTTTAGGATACCTGTTCATGGGAACTTTTTTTCTTAATAATCACCTCCCGAAGTTTGTCGGTGTTGTTTATTATACTACACCCTGTATAGGCCTACTCGACTACCCCTCGGCTCTTCCTTGGAGTTGTTAATATCACAAAAGTTTTAGCTAACCTCAGTTTGGACAAAATCAATACTTCCAGCAATCATGTGGTGTTATAAAAAGTTTAGTGCTGCATGGGAGGACTTACTATAAACTGCAACACTTAATATATTGCACAACTTGGGTGTTTTTCTATTAAGTGTCAAAAATAAACAACAGATATGAACTTGAACTATAAGAAAATGAGTAATAGTTACAATGCTCTGATTTCTTAATTTCCACTAGTACAACCATGAAAAAGAAGTGCGTCTCGTCCTACTCTATAGCAAGTCGAATGAGTCACCTGAGGCCCCACGCGCGGCCCTCACGAGGCCTTTACGGGAAATTTACAGAAAAAAGGACATCTTTCACTGTCAACTAAATTCAGAAACAATAACGCATTAATTCAATCAAATTATATTTCTTTATTAGGACGTAATGATATATTTTCGATAAACCTTGTACAAAAAAAAATAAAAGGGGTAGTTTGTTAATTTCCGAAATCCAATTTAATCCATTCTTTATTTTCGTCGATAATATTCCTCTCTGTGCTCGTATGTTTTAACCCATAAACAGCCGCATGATTTTCACACAACATTCCAAAGCACATCAAGCATTGTTTAAGGTTTATGATTCGTAACTGCAAAAATACCCTCCCCCCACATTATAACATTGAACATAACAATAAACATTTATTGGTCAATCATAAACTTTTAAATTTAATTTCCACTTATACTTTTTAAGTTCGATTTGTTCAACTTTGTTAATGGGAATGTAAACGAAACATTAATACGCAATTAAGTTTGCTTTAATCGGTTATCTAATTAATTTGTAAAATTCTAACGGTAGTTGTGATTAATTTATCAAGTTTTCCTAAAAGCCGAAATGTTTTAACTTTTAACATATCGGAATAACTAATTAGCGCGGGGCCGAAACTAAAGTTTTTCTCCTGTCCCTATTAGGCGTTCCAACGGTAAATCCGCATATAATAATAATAGCAGTACATTTCCAGAAAACGCTTAAAATGTCAAACACCGTCTCGTCTGTACAAATATAGGCAGCATAAAAAACAATTTGCGAAATGTGTTGTCCGTTGGCCGGCCTCGGACTTTGCGATTCACGCGATGAGCCTGATTAATTTACAATGCATTTTTATTCGGTTTGTTTCGTACCTCATGGCCTTAACCATTGTAAGGTGTAAACAAATAAACACTTATATTTATCACTGCACCCACGTTTAATAAAATACAAAACCTATTAAAACGGTCAGAAAATCAAACTCCTATTCTCTTACAGGTAACTTATAACAATCCTCTTATTTTGGGAGCAATAGAATTTCATAATTAAATAATTTCATAAATTAGATGAAAGAAACCGCGAACGGTATAGGAAATTTATACACAAAGTTAACATTTTAAAAAAGTTTTAATTTGAGGTGTAACAAAGGTTTTTGTGCCATTTAAGATTTTCAGGGGGGGGGCTGGTAGGGGGTGGCGGGCCGAGTATTAGCGCTATGGGTCTATCGATGCCCCTTATCCTCTATCGAAGCGTGGTTCACAAGTTATTTAGGGATCGTTCACAAATAATCATCCTGTATCAGTTGTAGGGTCAAAAATAAAATAACTGCTAGAACTAGCAGCGTTTTTTAAGACACGCCCTGTATATTCGTTTGATGGATTATTAAATCAATATTTCGATAATCATGAATTACCAGTGATAATATCATAAGAACTCAAGTGCGGTGCTCGTTCGCTTCTCTCTTTCTAGCTTCGTAGGTTAGAGCGAGCGCAAAACTCTGAAGTTTATTAAATTCACGGCGGTTGCCTAAGAAACGAAAACAGATGGGATTTTCTACCCGCAGAATTAAAGGGAATTATAGTGTATATTCGGATATACCAGATTTTTATTCCAAATTGATGTTGCCATAGAAATATCCCGAGAGCTTGCGCGAGGGGTATATCCTATTTCATTCAATTCATACCACGTACTATGCTAGGAAGCACAATCATCCTTGTATTAGACATTCTCCAATAGTATTCAAAGTAAATTTTGTGTACACTTAGATAAAAGCTAAGATAACAAACAAATTTATTTGCATGAAAAATATCTTCCAACAATATTATAGCGTAGTAAATAAAATTTGATCTCTAATATTTTTTTATTTGGATAAATTTTAAGATGAAGGTGAAAGTTGAAGCTTTATGCCGAGTAGTTATAATAAATTATCGATACTTACTAGAGTCAATTAATGTCCAGAAATATTTCCCCATTTATTTCACTTTAATGATATCCATTTGTCAGTAGGTACCTAACGTCGATTTGCTTCGTTAAAACTCATATTCTACCAAAGGCAAGTCAATAACGTTAGGAATTTTTCGAGTTAATAATTTTCATTTTACAAATTAATATGGCTACAGGTAGCTACATTTAATTGGTCATTTAAATTCATGGAAATTATTTCATTACTACTCCTTAAAGCCTTAGAATATAACTTCCAACTCCTTAACGAGTCATTAGTGTAATAAATGTGAGTAACTAATAAATATTCTTGCTCACAAAGGCATAAAATCCTCTTCGTCCGTATAATTAGAAGGCAATTAAGAAGGTTTTAGAATTAAGCCGCCGAATTTTTTTATGTAATCACAGAGGAGGTTACCCTACGGAACAATGATTGCTCTCAGAGGAACTGTAAATTGGTTCTAATCGATTTCTTTACTTTCTTGTCGGAGATAAACAGGAACTACAGAGTAGGTATAATGATGAAATAACTACCAGTAATAAAATGTCAAAGTACTCTTGCAGTTACTTAATTTATGGTTATTGAATTGCCTGCAAGTAGATAATACAATCGTGCTGTTGTGCGATGCAATGTGTTCGTAAGTTTGCCATTTTTGCATATTTTAAAATAAAATGTAGATGAAAGGTTTCCGCTCGAGTGAAACTTGCTTTGTTTCTTGCCGCATAATTTCACAGCCAAATGAAAACTATAATTATTATTATTATTATTATTACTACTAGCGATCTCCACATTCAGACCTTCACATTCTTTGTTGTGGTATTCCTCCCCCACAACACTAAAGAAAATTTTGAACCACATTGATAAAATGAGATGAGACGATATTTCCATGATTCCATGATTTGAAAGAGCTAGGAAATTCAAGATTACCAGCTTTGAACGAAACATTAAAAAACTCGAAACAAAGAAAATCAACTGTCTCATGGTCACCAGGGAAGATATAAGTTTGTGGGCAATTTAAAATATTTGGGGGATACTGAAAGGGGGGCAAATCCGCAAACGCCATCTTTCGGAAAAACCATAAAACTGTGTACCATGTATTTATTTTAAATCCTAAAAAGTCTTTTCGTTGATTATCTAGATGGCACCACATCAAGGACCTGCCAAGGCCAACTGTATCTAATGGACGAAGTCGCATATATACAGTTGGCCTTGGAGCTGCCAAAATCCGAACTAAGACGACCTAAGAGTTGGGGGATGAAGTTGGCTATGATCTGGTATGTTGTACGATGCCATTGCACGTTAAAAAACCCTATCCTGCAGAAACAGAGATTTTTTGAAATTTCCAGGGTAGTTTTATTTCCTAGTGTCGGTCGGTGTTAAGCCATAGTTGTAGAAATCGGCCGATGTTAAATAAAGATCTTTTCCTAATACGATGGTTAGAGATACCTATATTGAACTAAAAATAACTCGTTTAGCGTAAATATGATGCATGTTAAGAGTATGCGTGCACTTCGCACTTAACATTCTTGCAGCATTCCTTGGTAAAAACGGAAATGCTGTTAGAATAATATAAGATCCTAGAAAACTAATAACGATCTTGCTTTCTCACGCAGCTGTATTTAACAACCCGTTCTAGTTATTAATTAACAAGTTACGGGTATAATGAGCGCTCTGTGAATCCAGCATAACTTAAAAGTTTATCCCGTCTCGGGATCTTTGGCTGCAGGCTAAGTACGTATGTGGAAATATTTCTTTAGAATACCTGCATTCCTCGACTTTATTTGTACGGCGTACTTCTTATGCTTCCTTGATCGACTTGCAATTTCACGAAGTGGAAAATTGTTGAACAAAGGAAAACAGAGACTATATATTTTGCGAATAATTGCTTTTCCTTGTTAAGAAACAACACACCTTAATATAATAACAGACAATTATAGAAACGCGAGCATTATCTATGAATATTTATAATAAACAGTAAAATCTATTATGTGAATCAAAAAAAAAAAAGTTATTACCTACATAACATTTGCAAATAAAAAAATAAAATAACAGAACAGCTAATCATTCTTGGCACTTGTCACGGATTGTCGCGAAACAACAATGTCTACTCTTTTTATATCCCCACGTCGACAAAGATTTGCATAAAAATTCAACTAAACAATAGAAGCGAACAAAGAACGTGGTGAAAGAAAAATTTAAACCAGAGACGAAGAATAGACAATTTCCCTGTAAGGCCGCGATCTCAGGAAGGACGACTACTTTGTTATTATAGATTCGCAGTAGGTAAGCAATTATTTCTGCTGAACAGTTATACCAAGAGCCGAGACGTCTTGTTTAAGACCAACCATTCATTAATTTTATTACAATAAAATTTACAACTGTAATGACTATATGGTTGGTAGAACTATACAGGGAAGTAGTTTTCTTTGAGTTGTGCATCTTATTGTTTTCGTAACACCACTTCCTTGTCTCTTCTAACGGGATTAATATTTCTACCCAGTTTTAGGGTTCGTAGCTTGATCTCGCATTGAAGTTTCTGGGACAATTTTGTTTATTTACCCCAAAACTTGCAATGTTGGTTGTAGATTAGGTACAAATTTATTCGTTTTATAGCAAAAACTTGTTTAGAAGATCAAGGTTGTCAAGCTAAAAATACTTTCACCCAATGATTATTTTCTTTTAAATTTTCGATTTTCCTTAAAATATAAGTGAAAGCCATGAGGAGAATTCTGGCAGGTATTAATTTAACCACAATTATTATTATTACTGCAAAAATTATTATCAATGATAAGTTTGTTGACGAATTTTTATGACTTTAGCAATTAAAAACATAACGGATGATTAGAAACCCGCGGTGCTTGGTTTTTAACTTTCTAACAATAAACTTCTTTGTATAACTTGTAGAACGGTGTAAGATGACATTAATTGTGGAGTTGACATTCATGGACGCATCAGCACAATGCAATTACACCTGTAATTTCATACTTGATCTAATGATAAAATCTTGGTTATATAGGCTACTAGCGGGTAATTTTCCTCCAACTGTATTAGCAGGGTACTGTTATGATAAATCCACGTGGGACAACATACTTATGTACGAAGGAATTAAATCCCCCCCCCCCCCTTCAATTCATTTTCCAAGTAGCGATTTTTTTTATAAACAATCAACGGACGCGTCTGATACCTTCACCCTGATTTATCAAAATTTTCATAATCATCCACTTCAACAATTTAACAATAAATATATAAACAACTAAATACACCTGCGATAATACGTTAAAAAAGTGGAGGTGCAAACCTCCCCTGGACTTTCCCATACAAAATAAACATTTCGTTTTTGGTCTTCAACAGTAGTTCGCGAGGCAAAATTGGAAATCATTTGAATGCGTAGCTAGAAAAACGAAACTATGCGGGTTCGAAATGTACAGAAGAAGACACGTCTGTATCTGTTGTAATCACAGCTGGCGAAGCCGGACGATCGCTACCGACCGACGCGCAGTCAGAGTGAATATTCAAAATTCACGAATTTCACATCAACCGTACATTTTAGCCATATGAACACCTTATACTATGTGATAGACAATTAAATTTTGCGTTCAATTATATAATAATATACAGGGTGTTTCATTTAAAATAACAAAGTTGCGTATTGTACTGTGGAAACCAAACGCCCTGTATACGTGATATACATTTAGAAAAATCCAGAATTATATACTGAACAACTTTTGTCTTTAAACTTCTTTCATATTTTGACTACTAAAGGCGCTATAGGAGCAAAATTTTTGGAAGAGCGCCGTTGCGACCGTTTTTGGATTTAGTAAATAATTTTTTTTCTTGGTGTAGTACAGCCAAAGGGCTTTCAAACAAGTTGTTGCGGAACCTGATCGGATAACTGGTTTTTGAGTTACGGGGCGTTAAAGTCGAAATTTTGAAAAATTCATAGCGACCGCCATTTTGAAGTTAGAGAGTCCGGTAAAAAACTGTTTCCTTTGAATTATGCCCTTATTTCATATCCCCTACTCAGATTTTCAAAATTCCGCTTCTGAAAAAAATGATACCAAAAAAACATGTCTAACTTCCGCTTCCGGTTTCGGATTTTTTTGAAAAGCTTATTTTGTCGATGAATATTCGATATACCCCTTCATTTAAAATTTCATCAAAATCGGTTCACTAGTTTTTGCGTTAGAGGCGTTACATACCCACCCACGCACCCACGCACCCACCCACAGACAGACATTTTTTCTAGACCACTTTTTTGGGATCCTGGAGGTCCAAAAGACGTATTTTCGTGAAAATCTCGATTTCGAAAATTTTCATGATATCAATACTTCCCTATACCAGTAGTGGTATGGGAAAGTAAAAAAACACGCAGACACCGAAAAATATATACCACCTGTCAAAAAACCGACATAAAACGCTTACTTTGTCCTATATCATCGTAACAGTCGAGATAAAGGAGAAAAATTAATGGGGCCTCTTTAAACGTTATCCAACTTACGGTCGAGACCAAAAAGGAAAATCGAAATTAGTCTTACAAATTTGGGAAGACAAGTGGAACACGTTGTACAAGATAAAACGCATTATTAATATACCATCAGGTAAATCTAGTAGATGTTTATATTTGACTGCTGAATAAGTACAGGTTTCCGGTTACAACTAATTAAATGCTGATTAGGTATTGTTGGTTGAACACGTGAATATTCTTGTTCAACAATGGTTGGGTAGAAATAAAGGTTTTACTTGGATTGCTATTGATTACTACAAGGATTACTACCTACTACGCAAAATTATAGCGTCCAAATTACTTCGAAACGCTCGATTACTCACGGTAGTACTCTTCGTATCTTCGGTTACCGTTGAACGCATGTTTTCTAAGATTGACATGTCTCCCTTTGAATGATTGATTGCTCTTGATTTTTTTTTGCAAAAATTAGTACCTACAGATTACTTCACAATTCTATGATACCCAAAAATTTCTCAAACTGTACAATTTTGTAAATATTACCCACCCCTTTGTAAATAAATGTAATACATTTTCAAACACAATCATATTTCGAATCTAGGAAAAAAAATCCGCGGAAAAAAAATCCTGGAAAAAAAATCCTCGGAAAAAAAACCGATGGAAAAAAAATCCTCGGAAAAAGTCCTCGCAAAAAATCCTTGGAAAAAAACCCGCTGTGTTAAAAGACCAGCGGTTGCCCAAATCGAGCAAATTATTGGTATACAGTGTGTCCCAAATAGATTAGTATTGCATGGCTATCTTTCTTATTAATAAAGATACAGATTCGGTTAAATGGGCAATGTTGTGCAGTTTTTCATGCTGGTTTAGATGCTGCTTAGAAAGATCAAACATTCCGAACCCTTCAAAAGATATCCGCAAAAAACCACAAAATCCAGTTTTCGAAAAAGTCGATTATTTCGCTTATTATAAAAGTTACAGAAAATTGTTTTATACAAAAGTTACTTGATTCATTAAGATAAACAAAAGTATGTTTAAAAAAAAATATCGCACAGGCGGTTTTCGAGATATTGATAGCAACATTCTTATTTTAAATGGGCGCCATCTTGGATTTTCAAATGAAAAAATTGCATTTTTTTTTCTGCATTCAGCGATGTATATCAATCTATGTTAAAAATAAAAAATAACGGCATACTTAATAGTTTTTGTATTAAATAAAGTAAGCCATGAAAACAAGTGAGTTTTTCCACTTACTCATGTGTACGTAATACAAATTTAGAATAAACTGCAAGGTTAAAAAAATTCAAAGAAATTTCGATACTACTCTAAATTACCCTTAACTGATTATTTTCTTACCTTACCACACCTTACCAGTATTTATAGAACTTGATAATATATCAAATAACATAATTTCAAACAAGGTATTCAATTACTTCCTTGAAAGGTGTGGATTACTGTATTCTAGACCTAACAATAATTTAGTATTATTTTGTTAACAAAAACGAAAACAAAGAATGATTTCAAGTACAAACTACAGAAAGTGTGACGCAGGGTACGTACGTGTCGATATCAGTCATTTCCAACAATTTCTTTATTTTCTGCAAGAACAGAAGCTCGACATGGCGCCTAACGCGACATCAAGTGCATAATTCCGGCTAGACTCGCGGAATCTTATCTGCACAAGCATTCTTTCGCAAAAATTAACAATGCGCACTCGATTTCTACTGGCAATAATGTTGGGAGACAATGTAATTCTTAGCAAACCCTGTTATTTAGATGTTCGGATTATTTCAGACAGTTTAGTGAAGTGAAGCAACAAACATAACACAAATTGTGATGGTTAAAAGAGATATTATTACACAATGAATGGTTTCGAAATGTTTACTCATTAAATTTTATGCCTTTTTTTAAAACTTTATTAACAATACCTTTGGTAACGTCAATAGAAAAATCAGGACAACTCAATTTGCTGGGTTTTAAGTGGTTTTAGGCAATAATTTTTATTTTCATGTAATTTTACGAGTATGTCAAGGATTGGATAAAAGTTCACTCACCAATTCAAGAAGCGATGCAAAGCGGGGTAAACAGGAAGAAAAAGATATGGATCCTTACCTAGAACAAAAAACACATAAACGTTAGATGACCTTTTGTAAATTAAAATACAGGGTGTCCCGAAAATGGCGCAAAATATTTATGGGGTGTTGTAGGTGACTGACAAGGGAGTAAGGGAAAAATACAAAAAAAATTCTACCTGCCGTGTTTTTGTAGTTATTAACCGAAAAAGATGTGCACGATCTGGCACATCCACATTTTATAACTTGTTAGGAGGCTATTTATTTTGATTGTTACCTACTCATTATTACTAGTCCGTACGCTAGGTCGGTTTTGCTAGCAAATCAATGTCGACACAGTTTCTCTTCAGAAACTGTTAGGGGACATCCTAGAGAGTACCCCGATGTAAGGTGGACATCCGGAAAATTGAGCAATCAGCCGCCATATTGGAAAATGTGAAAATGTGAAAAAAGTGTTTATCTCACGAACGAGTGGTCCGATTTTCACAAACTTTTTTTTGTTTTGTAGCTTATTTAATTGTTATTAATTTATATGCTGAGCGCAAATTAAATTCTGGACGTAAATAATTGAAAAAGGGCTCTAACTGAACCCCTGAAACGTACACAATTTTAAAACGCTTCCACTTTATTGAAACACACGGATTTCCTAAAAGTTATATGTATCATTGTAACCGCCATCATTAGTAGATCAAAATGTTTTTTTAAAGTGCTTGAATAATGTACTAGATGCCGAGATATTAATTATTTTATAATATTACGGCACGTGCGATGTCCAGAGTATGGGCAGTCGCGGCTGCTTGCGGGGGTAAGGGACGAAGGTCCCCACCAGGGTACGCGCATAGTACAAGAGCTGCACTTGCAATCTATCTCTAAATAGGTGCAATTTGTTGTATTAGGTTTCTAATACTTAAATTATTTGTTAATTTTCCAATAACAATGAGTGCACCTATTACTTTGACAAATAACTGTGAATTTTTTGATGATCATAAATGTATATTTAGTCAAAAATATACAATGAGCGACTTTCAAGTACCGAACATGGCAAAAGAAGAATGAGAGATAGTGCTGCAATAAAAGGAAAAAATAATGTAATCAATAAACATTTGAAACTATTAGACGCCAATAATTCCCCTTTTGTATATCGCTCGGGAAATCTATGCTATAAAACGTTTACTTACTGAAAAAATATACCTACATAAAATAATGATCACAAAAATCAACAATCGAACAATCCGAGTACCAGTACCAGTACTACATGTGTCTATTAGTTAAACACTAATTTGTTTATGAATACGGCTGTAAAAAACCAAATTGTATAATAGGTAATAACATAAAAATGAAGGGAAATGTCAGATTTGCGAAAAACTCACTTACTTTTTAATTTAGAGGCTACAAGTTACTTTGAAGATTCTGTTTTTTCGTGTTCACTTTTATTAAAGTCTGTAGAAGATGTATTTGGACAAGACATTTATGTTCGTAAAGATTGTTTATGCAAATATATAATCAAATACGAACGCGCGGTTGCAAATGATAACAAAATCAAAATTGAATCTGTTTGCCAAGATGTGATAGATTTGATTACTAACCATATTTTCCCATTATTGAGGTGAAAGGGTTATGCTTTAACAAATATTCGAGAAGATATAAATAAAGCACTACCTGCCGAGAAACATTTAATCACTTGGCAGGTAAAGTCAATCTTACACTAAATTTCATTTTGATTTCGCAATCAATTGCAACTGCGTGTTCATATTTGATTATATATTTGCGCAAACAATCTTTATGAACATAAATGTCTTGTCCAAATACATCTTCTACAGACTTTAATAAAAGTGTACGCGAAAAAACAGAATCTTCAAAGTAACTTGTAGCCTCTAAGCCTTGTTCGATTGTTGATTTTTGTGTTAATTATTTTATGTACCTAGGTATATTTTTTCAGTAAGTAAACGTTTACACCATAGATTTCTCGAGCGATATACAAAAGGGGAATTATTGGCGTCTAATAGTTTCAAATGTTTATTGATTACATTATGTTTTCCTTTTATTGCATTCCTTCGCTACTTGAAAGTCGCTCATTGTATATTTTTGACTAAAATATACATTTATGATCATCAAAAATTCACAGTTATTTGTCAAAGTAATAGGTGCACTCATTGTTATTGGAAAATTAACAAATAATTTAAGTATTAGAAACCTAATACAACAAATTGCACCTATTTAGAGATAGATTGCAAGTGCAGCTCTTGTACTATGCGCGTAACCTGGTGGGGACGTTCGTCCCTTACCCCCGCAAGCAGCCGCGACTGCCCATACTCTGGACATCGCACGTGCCGTAATATTATAAAATAATTAATATCTCGGCATCTAGTACATTATTCAAGCACTTTAAAAAAACATTTTGATCTACTAATGATGGCGGTTACAATGATACATATAACTTTTAGGAAATCCGTGTGTTTCAATAAAGTGGAAGCGTTTTAAAATTGTGTACGTTTCAGGGGTTCAGTTAGAGCCCTTTTTCAATTATTTACGTCCAGAATTTAATTTGCGCTCAGCATATAAATTAATAACAATTAAATAAGCTACAAAACAAAAAAAAGTTTGTGAAAATCGGACCACTCGTTCGTGAGATAAACACTTTTTTCACATTTTCACATTTTCCAATATGGCGGCTGATTGCTCAATTTTCCGGATGTCCACCTTACATCGGGGTACTCTCTAGGATGTCCCCTAACAGTTTCTGAAGAGAAACTGTGTCGACATCGATTTGCTAGCAAAACCGACCTAGCGTAAGGACTATACCTAGGAAACCATACGACTGGTTTTTGAACAGAGCACAATGTTGCCAGAATCATTTTCGCGCTATCTCGATGTAAAAATGTCTTCAGTAATAATTTAATAATTTGTAATTACGTGCTTTTTTGCAATTTTTAAAATTTGGAAACAATAAAAGACATTATTTTCTACAAATAGAGTACCCTTAGTCAGTTTCATTTCCAATTTTTAAAAAGTTACAAGTGTTAACTTTACATCTTCATATCTTACAAATTTGAGCGAAAAGATTTTTTTAACATTTTTCTCACACTTGTTTAGTGGTACTGAACAGCGTACCATATATATTTTGCGCCATTTTAGGGACACCCTGTATAACAGCATCGATGCAATCAATACTCTTAATTGAATTGTTATATAAAACAACCCACACAAATAAACTAAAAGAATGCGTCCGATATGCTAGGACAATTAAAATAAGTTCGATCAAGGAGAACTTTTATGCTTAAATGCGGCTATAAAATAAAATGAACGGATTTTAGTGTAAAACCGAAATATTTCGATCATCAAGGTCGGCACGAAGATGAAATTCTGTTAAAAAAAACTTTTAACTAGCGTTTAATGCTTTAAAAAGCTACGGTGCAATGGCATCACGGAATAGGTTGTTGGACTTGCGTTCGTCGACATATTTAAAAAAATTACCGTTACCAAAAACATTGAAAAATTGTACAAACTCTTATCGGCTTTCGCTTTTAGCAAGATTTATATCTACGCCTTCAATATTAACGCTCTATCGATAGAAAATAATTAATGGTGTTTATATCAGAAATCTAATCGTGTACCACGATACAAATAAATTATTCCTTGCGAGTTTCGTAATTGCTCCAGTTGCGATGAGTTAACAAAAGTAAACTCACTACAACACTTCCCACTTTCTAAGGTCTTACGTTGAATTCTTAATTTTAGGTACACGTAACATTGATAATAATTTAAAATATCTACTACGACTTTTATGTGGGTAACCCAAGCACCCTGAACTGAATCGCTAATTTAACGGGGAAAGTGCATTCAGCATTAGATCATAAAAAAATTGATTTTGCAATCATTTGAAATAATTGCGGCATATCGTGTCGTCGTCGTTCTGAATTGCAAATCGAACAATGACTTTTAGCACGTCGTTGACTTCAAACTGATAGCGGCGGCGTATAGATGCGTTGAATACTTAATAGGGGGCAAGGGAAAAAAACCACAGGACGGTGAACGTATTTTTGGGAGAACGCGACATGAATTTTTTAAGATTTGATCGTTCAAACACAATAGAATTTTTTTGGTAGGGATTTTCACTACTTTCTCAGAACTTGGTGTTCTTAGAAAACTGTATTATCAAATGATGGCTGAATTCGAAATGAGCGGCGACAAAGTTGCGTTTTCTGAAAAACTGCCATTAATAAAATTTAATTAAAAGGGTAATCCCTAAAAGTGAGTTCCGATTATTGTTAACTAATCGTACCAGCCTTGTCTTATCTTTTAACAACATGTAATCTTGTTATAGGTTTTATCTGAGAAACAAAGTAAAAAGCACTGCATTACGATATTTCAAAAGTTCCCAGCGAACTTCCTTTCTATCGCCTTACCTGCAAGACCTTAAGAAAACCAGCCTGCTGTCTGTAAATCATATTGCAACACAAACCTCCATTGTTTGTAATTTTTACTCGCTCTTAGTACTGGTATGGACTTTGAATATAGCAAGGCAATTGGTACTAGTTCAGACATATTCATTGCACAAGATAATTGATTTATAAGCGCAGGTGTTAACAATGCTACTTCTCATTATGATTATTAGTCTAGTTGGCGCTTATATCAGAAGAAACAATTATAATGAGTCGTGTTGCAAAATTTTCTAAACATTTTTCAATGTTTTCTTCGAAATTACATCAGGTAATAATTATTACATAACCAACGATGTGTATGTTATGGGAATTCTGATTTAATGTTAAATTCCGTTCTTTTGTTTTTCTCTTCTTGTATAAAATCAGGTTGTTGTGAATAAAATGGTTGGTTTAGAATTCCGTAACGGTCTGAAATGCCCCTAGTATTAGTCATCTCTCTTGGCATACCTGAATGCGCAATGATTATACGAGAAGTGTTGATCCTAACCCAACAATGATTCACCTTTTGGCTTTTGCAAGCAAATAATACCAAATTCTTTCAGATTTACAAAAGATTCGAAGTATTGGATGAATGAATTGGTTAGCTATACAGATATCGCCGAATTTAAACTTTGCAGACCAAATTCGGACAGCCCACAAGCGAAATTTGGATCTCAGAAAAATGCTTAAATCCTCGTTAAAAAAATTATTTACATAATTTTTAGGAAATTTAAAAATAGTATTGGAGTACAAAATTTTGCCCAAACCCAGGATTGATTTTTGGACTGTCCTTTTTTAGGGTTAAGTTTTATTTTTTATTTATATTTCCCGAACTTCAACACAAAACAGCTTTAATGGAGGAATACATGGAAACGATGATGGGGGGGGCAGGGGGTGGATATTAATTTAAAGATTGAGGAAGAATGTGACAATTCTGCCAGAGAGACACAAATTGGAAGCAGTGCAGGATGTTCCAAGCTACATCGGTAAAGACCCTTACAGAAAAATCCTTCGGGATTCATGAAAACAGCTACCTATGGTCTGGAAAGTTTTAGATAGCACCCCAATAAGACCACCATCTTGCTGAAACTCGGGATTATGGGAGTAAAAATATAACAAAATGGTGTAGGCAAACCAAGGAGTAAAGCACGTGGAAGTCTGGGTAGTCTCTGGAAAGTCGCTGGGTGCTCTCTGGGAAGTATGGGTAGTCCCTGGGAAGTATGGGAAGTTTGGGTAGTCTATCGAAAGTTTGGGTAGTCCCTGAGAAGTCAGGGTAGTCTATGGGAAGTCTGGGTAGTCTATGGGAAGCCTGGGTAGTCTCTGGAAAGTCCCTGGGTGCTCTCTGGGAAGTATGGGTAGTCCCTGGGAAGTCTGGGTAGTCTCTGGAAAGTCGCTGGGTGCTCTCTGGGAAGTATGGGTAGTCCCTGGGAAGTATGGGAAGTTTGGGTAGTCTATCGAAAGTTTGGGTAGTCCCTGAGAAGTCACGGTAGTCTATGGGAAGTCTGGGTAGTCTATGGGAAGCCTGGGTAGTCTCTGGAAAGTCCCTGGGTGCTCTCTGGGAAGTATGGGTAGTCCCTGGGAAGTATGGGAAGTCTGGGTAGTCTCTGGAAAGTCGCTGGGTGCTCTCTGGGAAGTATGGGTAGTCCCTGGGAAGTATGGGAAGTTTGGGTAGTCTATCGAAAGTTTGGGTAGTCCCTGAGAAGTCATCAGGGTGGTCTATGGGAAGTCTGGGTAGTCTATGGGAAGCCTGGCTAGTCTCTGGAAAGTCCCTGGGTGCTCTCTGGGAAGTATGGGTAGTCCCTGGGAAGTATGGGAAGTCTGGGTAGTCTCTGGAAAGTCGCTGGGTGCTCTCTGGGAAGTATGGGTAGTCCCTGGGAAGTTTGGGTAGTCTATCGAAAGTTTGGGTAGTCCCTGAGAAGTCAGGGTAGTCTATGGGAAGTCTGGGTAGTTTATGGGAAGCCTGGGTAGTCTCTGGAAAGTCCCTGGGTGCTCTCTAGGAAGTATGGGTAGTCCCTAGGTGCTCTCTGGGAAGTATGGGTAGTCCCTGGGAAGTATGGGAAGTCTATGGAAAGTCTGGGTAGTCCATGAGCAGTTTGGGTGGGTAGTCTCTGAAAAGGCCCTGTGTGCTCCCTGGGAAGTATGGGTGGTCCCTGGGAAGACTCTCAGATTGGGTAGTTTAGTGTACACATTTTTTACCGTGGTTTAGCTTTTGAGGCAAACGGTGAGGTTACATAATTTTCCTTTTGAACTGAATTAGCAACAGAATAAACGAAATCAACAGAAAACAAACAAAATGGGAAGATAAAAAATTATCACTAAGATTAAATAAATCCGGAAAGACGATAAATTTATTTTAGATTAAATTTCACAACCTGTCAAGGAACTTAACCAATTCCTTGGTTTTTCCAAAATTTGTCAGCTTTACATACAGTACGAATTAAAATATTTCCAGCATTTCGTTTTAAACCACAAGATTTCCTACGTTTTATAGAATTATGTAAATTAAAACCGAAGGAAGTCTTTAGAGACACTTACATACAACAACTCCTAGCCATAATTAAAGACGTCCTTCTGAATAAAAAACAAATTAAACCAGTCTAGAGAGTATACCAAATACAAAATTTGTTATGAAATACTTGTTCTGTACTGTTTATGCACTTGCTCATGGCGTTATGCCATTTTACTTCGTCCTTGTCAGTAACGCGTTCCGCCTTTCGTAGGATAAAATATGTACTCCTGCACATACTTAAGAATGCATATTTGCATAGCATGTTCTTCTAAAGACAATCTATCATAGTTTTCATTTCAACGACTTGCTATTGTGTCTTCGAGCGAAAACCTTAACCTATACGTAGAGGAAACGCAGAATAAAATAAATATAAGTCTTTTAATTTTTCTTGTTACTATTCATGCAAATAGTTTCACCTTATTGGCTTCGCAGACTACATAAAAAAACTAGTCGAATCAACCAAGGTTGTCGAGAAAAAGAAAAACAAACATAACAAAGCATAGTTACACAAACTAGGAAATACGATTAATATTTAGTTTTATTCTGGACACAATACCTAAAATGTAAGCTTCTGAAATAATTAATTTGTAATTCAAATTACCTCTTTTGTAAAAACAAATATGTACATTGGTCAAGTATTAGCTAACAATTAAAGAAGTGTATCCAAAAAAAAAGATAGAAACAGGTCAAGAATCATCTGAAATTTTACACCAACTCTCGAAAAAGATAATAAGTATGTAAATACTAGAAATGACAAGTTAATGTTTAAATAATAAGACTCAAGTTTAGCTACAATTAGCATCAACCAAAACTTTCTACATTTAACGAGTGAGAAAATTTTTTAAAGGTGTGGATTTTTTTTTGAGTAAAGTACAAAAATTTCTCCCTGACTTTTCTTGTTTTAATATCTCAAGAGGAAATAAATTATAAAAATAGATTCAAGTTTACGAAATTCTTGATAATAATTTAAAATGAGTTCATACATCCTTAAACTAATGACACAGTTTGATTATTATTACCACAAAAAAACAGTACATAATGTTGCAATTATTAACGAGGTTTACGGTTGCGTTATTTTATTTTAAAACTTTTCTCAAGATAATAAAAGTCTTATGTCTGAATTAATGTTATGTTTCCAAAATGGTGAAGGTGCATGGATCCTACTAAAATAATGATGGGAAGGGATGAAACAAACAAACGAACGATTCGCACAATTTTAAGACGAAAGATCAGTGACCACCCAAATCGTGGGTTATTTTTTATTTCCATATTTAAAATTACGCGCCTACTCGTACATTAGATAAATTAAGGTCGATATAAACTCACTGTCTGACTTAAAGTTAGTTAAGAGTCTGTATATGCATAAATCCAACAAACTTGTAAATTACTACGATTACACAGAAACAACATACGCAACAGGAAGTAACATATATTTACAACAAAATAACGAAGTACTGAGAGTCTTTATTACAAAGCGGAACAGAAGGGGAGGTGGTTTTACAACAGAAGTACCACACAGTTCTCAACCAATTAAGCTGTAAAACCATAATTCTTACAACGTCCTTGTCTCAGGATTGCAGCAGACTCTCTCGGTAAATTTATTTGGTAAGTTAAGTACCGCTCTATTTGGCATTACACAATATAACAGGTAATTTGTTTACTTTTTGTGTACTTTGTATTAATTAAAGCTACACGCGACACAATCGCGTGACGGAATTTATAAAAAAAACAATCCGTGTTGCTGCGTAGCAATTTAATTAAAATCAAGTTATTACTTGTAAAAATCAAACAAAGTAGGTAATAGTAATAATATTAATAATAATAATTCTGTGAAAAAACAAATACGTATGCTGAGGCTGACTGACAATAATTATTAAAGTTCGTGATTTATAAACTTCCTCTACGAAATCTAATAAGTCATCGCTAAAAAGTAAACCACGGTAAAAAAAATGTGCACACTAAACTATCCACTGTGAAAGACTACCTAGACTTCTCAAAGACTACCCAGGGATCTAGCCGAGACTTCCCGGACTTCTCAGAGACTACGCCAATAATTCCCTGGGACAAGCCAGACTTCTCAAAAACTACCCAGATTTCCCAGGGACTACCCAGACTTCTAAAAGACTACCCAGGCTTCTTAAAGACTACCCAGACTTCCCAGGGACTACCCACTCCAAGTGTACACTAAACTTCCCACGTGGTTTACCCCCCGCTTCTCAAAGACTACGCAGACTTTCCAGGAACTTCGTCCAGACGTCGCAGACTTCTCTAAAACTACCCAGACTTCTCAGAGACTACCCAGACTTTCGAGGGACTTCGCCAAGACGTCCCAGAGACTGTCCAGACTTCGGAGAACTACCGTACTTCTCAAAGGCTACCCGGACTTCCCAGTGCCTCCCCAGACTATGTACACCGCACTTCCCATGTGATTTGCCCCTTGGTATTCCCACACACAAATTTAAGAAAATGCGACAGCGAGTACAAGAAAACAATTTAAACGTTCTTTCGCACACGCTTTATATTAAAAAATATATATTTTAATTTATCCCAATAACAGCTTTTTTTTTAAAAATCACCATGTTCTTGAAAATAGGTACCTAAAATAATAGTTTTTACCTTCACAGGTGTTGCAAGATTCGAACTAAGGTATTTTTAATTAACAACAATTCACAAACATAATTGACTTTATTAAAAGTATACGTGCAGCACGTTTCAGCCTTTAGCTTCACGATATTTATCAATTACAACACCTTTTGGTGCTAATCCTTCAGGTATTTAGAGGATGGTGCCCCAGGTTCAATTTTTTTCCCACAAATTCCTTAATTATGCTATAATTTCCTTAACCTTAAATTTCTTCAGATTAAAAGCGTGATTAGTTTGTATGATGTGGTATTATAATTGAAATTCTAAAAATCTTCGTTAGGGTTCAAGACATGGGAAATTGACGCTTCCGCTCCATGGCCGGAAACGCCAGCAGCGAGAACCACCAGAACGTAGGTGAGGATGATTTCGATTTTAATACTTATTCACTTGACCTGGTTTGTTTTGAAGCTATTGGGTATTTTGTTAACGACTTTCTATGCGTATCTTCTCATCGATCGTATGTTAGTTAAGTAACCAACAAAGGATTCCTTTTTTAGTTCAGATAATTAACAACAGGTACATGTTCAAGGTTAAAAAAAATTGTATTAGGTATATACCCACATCGATCGTGCAATCTCAATCAGTAGAAAAATAAAGAAACATATATCCATAATCGATTAAGCAAGTATTAGCGATCAACTTATGAAATATAAGATAAGGTGGTAAATAATGAGTAATTTCCACAGAAGATATAAAATTATCTGGAGTAATAATGTATTACATTACAAACGTTATTAAATATCCTTGTAGTTGTACGTACAAAATTAAATACGCACTAAATAAATAATAATTCTTTGTAGACAATAAACAAATCAACTTTTTAAAGGCGAACGATATATAAAAAAAAATTAAATTTATTCGCATTTTAATTAATTATTATTTTAAGATATCATTCCCAGGTTAATTATAACTGAAAACCCATTGAACTAGAATGCTAATAGTAAGCAGTTGAACCCTTCAAACATACTCCTTCATGGAAGGAGCATATCCCCCCCTATGCTGCACTGTACAACCGATGGTTCAAAGACGATTGACAGAAACGACAATACAATTGTTAGAAAGTGAAACAAGGATCAACAGATAACAGGAACTAATGTAGAGTGCGCAGGTGCAAAATAAACAACTGTGGGCGTGGCGCTATGGACATTATCATTCTCAGCCAATTACCGCGCGCATGCGTAGAAAATACTAGTTCCTATTATACAGGGTGTCTCTAAAATATGGTGCCATAGCTTAACCACAGATTCCGGGGATCAAAATAAGACGATTTAACGCAACTTACCTCTATCCGAAATTGCTTCGTTAAAGCGCTATCGAACGCCAAAGATCTTCAAAAAATTTCTATTTTTTTAAATAACAAAAGATTGTTTTTAGCGATTAGGATGAAATTTGGGATGTGATTCTTTACTGGAAAAAGGTGTTTTTTGACATCATTTTTTTGTTCAGGAGGGTCGCGTAAGTGGTCAAAGGTTGATCATCCACAGTCAAAGAAGCTCATATCTTTTTAACAGTTCGGCCAATAGCTTTCAAACTTTTTTTACAGAGACACATTTATATTTCAAATATTTTTTGTCTCTTGTTCGATTTCGGTATCTGCCATATTTTACGCTAAAAAAACATATTTTGATTGGCTGCAGTGCATTTCTTAAAACGATGTAGTAATCTATTTGTCCCGTATGCTGAGAAATAAATGACGAAGAGACAATTTTTTGCGTAGAATCAACTTTTGCATCCGGGAAAATGGTCGCAACATTGAGCATTTGCTGTAAATCTATTAATTTACCGGTGGTACAAAATAAGCTGAACCATTGATTCAGAAATGGTTCAGATTATTTTGCGCCACCCTTTACATACTTGCTGGTAATAAACTTTATATCAAATTGTCTCTTCTTGATTTATTTCTCAACATACGGGACAACTAGATTACTACATCTGTTTTAAGAAATGCACTGCGGCCAATCAAAATAATTTTTTCAGCCTAAACTATGGCAGATACCGAAATCAAACAAGAGACAAAAAATATTTGAAAGAAGAATGTCTCTCTGCAAAAAAAATTTGAAAACTATTGGCCCAACTGTTAAAAAGATATGAGCTTCTTTGACTGTGGATGATCAACCTTTGACCACTTACGTGATCCTCCTGAACAAAAAAATTATGTCAAAAAACACCTTTTTCCCGTAAGGAATCACAGCCCAAATGTCATCCTAATCGCTAAGAACAATCTTTTATTATTTAAAAAAATAGAAATTTTTTGAAGATCTTTGGGGTTGGATAGCGCTTTAACGAAGCAATTTCGGATAGAGGTAAGTTTCGTTAAATCGTCTTATTTTGATCCCCGGAATCTGTGGTTAAGCTATGGCACCATATTTTAGAGACACCCTGTATGTACGTCGATCTTCTTTGAATCAATTGTAAATCAGTATTACCCTTTCCACGAGGGCGTAGTGTATGTTCGAAGATTGAACCTAACATTTATACAGAATCCTCTGTGCTAGTGTTACCCCGCCTTATTAAACTTATTATGAACACAAAGAAACAATAATGATTAGTCAATAGTCAATAATAACTGATAACATTCGAATTGTACTTTCATGGCCTTATTTTTTCTCAAGTTTGCTAATAATTTTAATATTTTCCCACTCATGTATTTAAATTAACGACAACATTAAAGAAAGTAGAATGGTTGAACAGAAAATCGTTTCCGTTTGAAAACATTTTTACAAAGCACGCTATCCTTGACGTGAATTACCTCATAAAAAAGAATGTCATAGGATTGTCAAGTACATAACAGTTATAGCAATTCAACATAGTAACTAAAGCATAATAATATTTGGGAAATTTATGATGTAGTCGGTTAAATAACCTTGAACTCCTGCATTCTGTGGGAAAATATGAAATGCAGACAACAGAGCGACGAGGTTTGTGTGATGCATCAATGGTGATAAGCATAATTTCGGAAGCATGACCGTATCCACTGCAATTGTAACATTTTCAAAATATTCTGTTTTAGTCACAATCTCATTTTCTGCACTAGAATATAATTAGCATTTACCCAATCGATTATTAGTCAAGCGACACTCATAATTACTTTCTGCAGAAAATAGGTAACTTATAATTTTCTTAATACAATATTATCAAGCAGAAAATCCTTGAAACTTGAAATAATTTCAAGCAATAATTTAAAACTGTCCCTAATTATATAAAACTAACCTTTTATCTAGAATTCCGTAATATTTTCCCGCAGTTGTAAATTAAATTCAAATCTACACCCACAGAGATTAAGAATTTGCTACCGTGTAAATCATTTAAAAAAAAAAACTTGGGAGTTTAAAGACCGCAGGAGTCCAACATCCTTAACAACTCAATGATATACGAAGATGAATTAAATTATATATGAAGCACGAATACGCTGCTGCAAACATTAGCCAAGACAACTATGTCTAATCAAATTATGCAAAGCCATTAACCTAAAAATGCGCCGTCTTTTTTTCTGTCTTAATTTCTCGAAACTGGAAGTAAGTAGGTAGTAAGTTCAGAACTCTGCAGGATGATAGTTCTTGGCAATTAATCACGATTTCTGCAGAAGCACGACAATAGAATTCCAAGACAGTTGAGAATTTTAATCACAGAAGACGACCTCGTTGTGGAAATCTACGCGGTTTCGTATCAAACGTAAATTAGTGCTTATCTCTACGGATCAATAATAATTGCATTTGTAATTAAAATAAAAGAAAATTTGCAGTGTATTGCAACTGAGATTACGATCTACCACATTGCAAGCATCCTGTCTCAAGCCAATTAAATGCATCTTAACAAAGATTTTTGTAAAACAGAAACATAGACAACGTAACAAACTAATGGTTACAAGAAAAATTATTACTTACAAAAGCAATTTAATAAAGTATGATGTTTATACACAGGTGCAGCATGAAATTAACCTTCTGATTACTATGAACGAAGAAATGCCGCTTAGTGGTTACTTCAATTTTAATTTTAACCTTCTAGAAAATTTCAAAGCTAATATGTAAAAATTCTAACCGTTGGTTAGCAGAAATTATCCCCTAATAGAAATCAGAATAAATTTTCCACAGGATATAAATAAAAGACTAAATAATATGTTCATGTTTTCTATTATTTTGAACAGAACAGAACACCCTGTACATCTTTGTATTTGCCCGAGATTATATACGTATTCACATTTATCCAAAAAAAAATCTTCCGAAAATTTGCATCTCAGTCTAAAAAATAAATGTGAGAAAAAAAATTAGTCAAGTTAGCCATGCTTTTATTTAAGGAGCGTCCTCTATGTTTTGTAGAGGGAAACTGTAAGTGCGACCGGAATTTACAAAGTATGGAAACAAAAACCCTATACTGGAAATTGTCTCCTCCTTTCGGTTAACACGATCAACATGGCCATGGTTTGGTTATGTTTAGTCCGAAGAGGAGCCGAGTTCCGGAGGAACATTCGCCCGAACAACTCATTTTGGAATCTTTTTATAAGCACATGACACTTACACTTTCTGTCTCTCTCTATCAAGCATTCCATATTCCGTTCCAGGTTCCATAATTTTAAAAATAGGTAGAACCATCTTCTTTTTGCACTTAATATAATTACAACATGTTTTTATAATCAATCCAGGGATAAAAACTTAAAAATCTCTACCTGTAAACAATTCTGCATTTGTGCTGTTATACCTAACAATACCGAAGTGTCATAACGAATTATTGAAGAGTACCGAAAATGACGGGACCACCCACAACAAAGACACGTCGAATTTTAACGAAGCATTCCACAGGTCACAAGCATGCAGTTAAAATATTAAATAATTCTTTACTCTATTGTCTTTAAGGGCATATTACAATAAATAATTTAAAAGTAAGGAGGTTGAAGAACCCTTCACCAATAAACAATTCGATATGGTTTTATAATTTTCAAAGATAATTCCAATTGCGAAACTTTTATTGCACAAAAATTACAGCATTCAATTTTTGAATAGCTTCACGAATCTGGATTGGCTGAAGGACTTGCACTTTCTACTACTTGTTGGTAACGGAGCTTAAAGTGGAGCTCACGAGGCTACTATTTGGACACTAATTTCAGACTAGTGCGTTATAAAATTAGCTCAATCGCTTAGAATTAACATAAAAACGACGCACTTAAAAAATTTAGCTATATGATGGTAATGGGAACGAATATATAACGAAAGTAGTCCATTAAAACTGGTAAAACCTTCTACCTGACACTAGATAAGCTTGTATAATAATAATAAAGAACTCCGAACTCGTCGTATATATGCGAGCCATGAAAACCGATTTCACGGAAAAATAATTTCTTATCCTATTTTACTGTAAATTTTAACGCGAAAAGTCAAAAAATGATTTCTGCTAACTACTAAAAGCAATTTAAATTGAAGAAGATGAACTTTTCTATGATAACAAGATATTGGTATTGACCAATCAGGAGAAATCGATACCTATGGTATTGTTTGACCTAGCAAGAATTTACGATTGCCATAAACGCCTTTCTCTATCCCAGCAGCGCAAGATAGATTTTCTAGATTTTTTTGTAAGAATAAAACGTTCTATTTTAGCATTTGGTGGTTTAATTTTTATCTATCCACGTCTACGCTTTGATCAATGAAAAATGACAAATATTTGACCCAGAATATCAAAATCGAGTTACTCAATAGAACTTCTAACATTCACTTTAGATCTTGGAAATTAATTCACTGAAATTCATTTGCGGTTTTTGAACTCATATTAAGCAACCTACGATCTGAATATTTATGTCACAAACCTTTGGAAAAATTAATTTAAATTTCCTAAATTCTGCCTAATACAGTTGTGGGGTTTAAACCACCTCCTCTTCGACCCTACGCATGGAATGGGGCCATTTTAAAGAAATTCCAATCTATATTTTCTAAGTTAGCAGACAATCCTTTAATCCAGTTTATAAAGCCGTTGTAGCGTGTACAATAACTGTTGGTGTCTTACTTGTAGGTCCCTCGTGCTCAACCTTAGAGCTAAGAGCAAGCACGTGGCAAAGAAGACTATTATAATCTACAAATGCGTCTAATTACTTAAAATTCAGGGACACAATTAAATAATAACCATCAAATATACAAAATCAAGATTTAAAACAACTTTTAGAGCAGCAAAAATTCCATACAATTTCTGGAATTTTGGGTATTTCCCGAAGAATTTTATATGCTTTCCTGCTCTGCTGATATATCACATTTTTTAAATTTGCAATCACTTTCCCATTCTTTGATTTTTCTTTTAATTAGTCTTGAGCGACGCAACATAGGGATTTCAATGGTAAATTCTTAATGTTCAAATATTGGCTCCCCTAATTATTTTAGAGCAAAAGTGTGTTTAGGTTTTTTGTAGAGAAATAAATTCTGCATCTTTTCATACTATTATTTACAAGTTTCCATTTTCCGGAAGCGTAGAAATAGTAGAAATTAAAAATCGTCTTTTTAAAAAAAAATCACTGATGCCATGGAATTATAAAATCAAACAAACGCACTGACATTTCTGTCTCATTACATTTTTTTTCTTTTTAAAGCAATAAAACGAGTAGGTAATAGGAACATATTTTACGCTAAACAAGGCACTTTATCATTTCTACTTTTTCTTTCGTTGAATACATTTTAAAAATAATAGATTTTAATAATCGGTTATAAACTTCAAACCGTAATGACAGATGTAAATGCGAATGTTGATTGTTTAGATAATTCCAAGGCATCACTGATTTGTTTAAAAAGACCATTTTTAATTTCTTCTATTTCTACGCTTCCGGAAAATGGAAAATTATAAATAATAGTATGAACAGATGCAGAATTGTTTTCTCTCCAAAAAAGCACAACACACTTTTGCTCTAAAATAATTAGGGGAGCCAATAATTAAACATTAAGAATTTACCATTGAAATCCCTATGTTGCGTTGCTCAAGTCACCACCCTGTATAAGAGATGTACAATGGATTAGTTTATTTGGACTAATATTGAGGTCTAAACTAAGAAGATTGTAGGGATTACCTACATTTTCAGTTTGTGTATAGACATAAATTCCAAAAAAAAATTACATAATAAAAGTAAAAAAAAACAAAGGGTGTAAAAATAAATAATAGTCTAGTAACAACTTCCAACAATGGCTTGTTAAATTTCCTTTGAAATATACAACAAAACAAACACTTTTCAGCATTCACATTAACAAAGGAAAATATTTAAAAGTAATAATGCCATTCACTGCATGTGTATATAAATGTATCCCATAAAATTCAACGTTGTAGAAAATTTCACGGTCAGTCTATTTCAAACGATTCCAAACGAACTTACACCATTATACGGTCGTTAGTAAGTTGGTTGAATGGTATTTTCAAAGCTTCCTGTGAATATTACCAAACTACTGTTTACACAAATTTACGATCCACAAACGTCTGGGACAATTAAAATGCGTTCTTGAATGAGCAACGGACGTATCGTATGGTACAATGCCACTGCAACCAACTATTCTTGGAGCACCATAAAACCAAATCTTGAATGAATGTTATGTCGTCTCGCTATGTTATGTGCGCGTACACAGACGCCCATGAAACGGGTATATATTGCTAACGAGAAAACGGCTCATCTTGGATGTTTGTCTCGGAGTCATTAAGGCACCGCCGCCACAAATTGCAAACAAAGGGAAATGCGCTTGACTTGTATGGAGCCTAGATATGATACGAAGGCTATCGCAATACCGAGTTTGTTAGCTTTGAAAGTTCTAAATAAGCGCCTTCCGGTCTCCTTTTAAGCCGCAAGCTAAACGTTATTCTGATTAAACTTTTAATTTGTGTCACAAATGAATAGCCCCAGCCTAGCCTTAGAAGAATTATAAACAATTTTAAAATATACGTAACCGTCTAAGCATGTGAGGTAATATTAAATTCCTAAAGAACATGTTTTTATTGCAAATATTTCTGTATGTAATAAAGAAGGCGCATACCAACGTCTAATCTCTTGGGAGTTACATTTCAAGGTAATTATACAAAAATTAGAAAAAAGTTCCTTGACAGTGCTTCAGGGGCATATACACAACCGTACAGGTGTAACAAATTAAGAAAAATGTGTTTACTATTGAAACCTTATCGCATTTGTTGCATAAAAAATTGTTTGACACAATGCAATGACATTATATTACAAATAAAATGTATCTACCCACTTAGCGACAAAACGCAAGCTATAAACAACTAAATAAATTATTACGATCAATAAACGAATCAACAGTTTACGCGTTATATCGCGTTTGATCAATTGTGCGAGGTCTCCTGTAAACTTCAGGTTCCTGAAAACTAGAGATTTATTTATAAAAGTTCTCTCACTACACGAATAAACTATTTCGGGGTCCTTAACAATAATTTATTGCTAGAATAAAAACGTTCTCTAATATAATTCCTAAAAGCAAGATACAATAGGCCTACAAAATCAAGGTAACTCAATATTTACCTTTAGAAAAACGAAAAAAAAATCAAGATTATGAAAATCCAAAGGAAGTTTATTTTCGACCTTGAAACAAGCACCGAAGGTCTCATTCTGGAAAACAGTAGTCATTTTAATTTGTCTTTAACAATACACCTTCGGATAATCATTAAAGAATTGTAGTAAACAAAATTTTATTGGCACAATAAATTTGCAAACGAACACACATGTAGTAGATTCAGCCTATAATAATTCAATCGTGGCTGGAAATGTGAAAAAAAAAGGATTGAGGATTGAGGAGAAAAGGCGGAATGCAGCAGGAAAAGAAGGGGAAAATGGTAATAGTCCAGGAGCTAGCGGTATATTTTAAGACTAATTTCTATGAAATTTTTTTTATGAGCTGGTATGGTTATGTCTGCCAAATGTAGGTGGTCGGCAAAATAGGACCGCGGGACATAGAGCGCTAAGAAAAAAAATTGGCCAACTAACCAATCCAGGACGTCAGAGAGTGATTCTGTCCCGCTCAAATTGTCGGACAAGGTGATTTTTGTGTTTGTTAAATTAGTATATAGTTATTAAAAAAAAATCAGGTTGATGGTAATAAGTCAAATGTCTTAAAAACAATACGAACCCCAAACGGCAGACACTGATTCAGTTCCGACTCTTATGTCGGACAGTTAATTTTTTGTTGTCGGAATGTCATAAATAACGAGCAAAATAGGAATTAGCTTGATTGAAGTTTGTAAATTTCATCAAAAAATAATTAAAAACAAAAAAATTCTGGGCGCTTTATGTCCCGCGGTCCTATTTTGCCGACCACCTACATTTGGCAGACATAACCATACCAGCTCATACAAAAAATTTCAGCTTGATAGAAATTAGTCTTAAAATATACCGTTAGCTCCTGGACTATAAGGGCATGGCAAAGTGGAAGGGACAAGAAGTTAGGAAACGCAAATAGAAGGGGTAGCAGAAAGAAAAGGGAGAACGGGTACGAAGCAGAGGCCATAAGCGACAGCGAATATCTTTACATAAATGTACGTTTTTATTAGGAAAGGTAATGTTTTTTTTTTCAGTAAACACCGTTGATTATTTTCAGTTAAAAATTACTGAACGAGGACGAATACGAAGGAAATATAAAACGGGAAGTGTAATAGAGAAATGGAAGGGCAGACACAGGAGATAAATTAGATGAGAAAGGGGATGGGTAAAAGCAAGAGAAACGGTCCAGGAGAGGAGAAAAAGTTTTGAAAAAAGTTATAGATTAACAAGGAAAGGGGCTTGAGTTAGAGAATATGTACAAAAATTTGTAATTGTGAAAGACGTGAGAAGAAATCAAAGGAGAACTAAAAGGAAAATTAAACGAGGGAAGCAGAATAAAAAAAGATGGGGTAGGCGATAGTGGGAGGAATAGCAGACACTTTAAAAATGTTTTTGTGTCCAAAAAATTCAAATTCAGTGAAAATTACGTTCTGTGTATTATGGAAAATTAAAAACCCAGACAAATTAGCTTCATGACACATGCACCTTGCGCAACACTTTTCAGTATCACCATTATTTCCCGGAAAATTAACGCAAAAAATTCGTTATCTTCCTTATCGAACTTTGATAACAATGAAGTTTTACGTGAATGTATATTATAGAGTAACCTTTAGAACGATAATAAATTAAAAAAAAAACGAGTACTTATACACCGATTTTGGTACTTAACTACCTACCTACGCGAACGTAGATGTGCTTCCAACCTAAAACCCTGACCTAATTACTAGATATTACTTCTTTTCAAATACAAAGCAATCATCATTTAGCATCCTTTTCATAACAACAAATCAAAACCCCGTGGTTTTATAGCGAAATCAAGCTCGTTAACTAATCTCCCAATTAAGAAGGTTTCGCCAAACTTTCACTTCGAGAAATTTAATAAATTAGGGGATTATGGAAATAATACCTCCGGGGATCTAATCTTGAAAGATTTTAGAAAAGGGGCAAAGTAGAGGTTGTAGGGCGGGTATATGGGGCAAACGAAATTCCCATGGCTGTTCAATCGAAGCCATAGAGTTAGAGCCGCAGGGTTTGACCGTCTGACCGAGCTGTGGTGGTCATCACGTATAACTGTACCGACTTCTCCCAATCAGACTCTGTTGCGAATGTTTGCCGACACCAAGAAGAAAATTTAATCAGGTAAGATTAAACAAGGTTAACAGGAAAAGCGCTATGAATAATTAGTATTAATAATGGATTAGCTTATAAAAAATTGATGAGGAAAAAACTGTTTACAGTTTATAAAACTGAAGAGTTTTGAAGAATTTAATTTTTTCAGGTAAATGTAAAAAAAATTCTCATGGACTTGGTTAATATTATTTCATTACAAGTCCTAAACGTTTTCTATACACCTTCTTCTCTTCAAAGCCGATTATTTATAGCTATATGCAGAAAATAAGGAAACATCTAACTTTCATATCCGATTCAAAGGACCTACATTTTCAGTATTTCCATAACCGTATAGTATGTTTATTTTTTATGATATGCACATTCAGTTTAAATATTTGGTTCATAAAATTTCCAAAAAGATTGCCGACTATGTAACAGAGAATAAATCTACCTTTATTTACACCTGGTCACATGAACAACAGCAGCTGCATCCGTCTGTGGCCTACTTCACACAAAGCCGCGATATTGATATGGAAGGATACGGAATTGCGGACGAAGAATGGTGAAGAGGTTCATTCATTCCCCTCGGCCACACGTCTATACAGTTACGAGAAAAACAAATACGTTGGGCGGATTTCAGTTCACGATTTACACATGAAACAGTTTTTTGAAAACGATACTTTTGACGTCAGTTTTTCGTTTATTTACTTGAAACTTTTTAATTACTTTTTGGATACCTAAATACTTTTATTAACCGTAAAATTAGTTGAGCATTTTGAAAATTTTATCAAAAATTAAAAAAGAACAGTGGCGTACCATTTTTTTCTTTCAGAAATCTCCACATAAAATTTAATTCTCAATAATTTTGAAATAAATGAAAAAATCAACAATTTTCAACACCCTGTATATCGATAACGTATTTGTAGACCACGTTAATAGGAATTTTTCCTCTTATTTTCATGAGAGTACGTCCTTAAAAGGATGCCGTTTAGTTTTGAAACACCTTGTATTTTCTTTGTGCTTAATATTAAAATATCTAAGTGTTTGACCTATATACACTAAATTACAATGTGAACAATTGAATTTATAAAGACCTGATTTTAACAAATCGTTAGTTTTGTCTTTAGCATTGAAAAGGGCGTATAGAATATTTTTAGCTCGATTTTTAGTCATTTAAAAAATGACTATAGCTATTACCGATCATCATCATTGTCATATTTATTTTCGTAAATAATCATCTGACTCATCCATTTTTGCTCACCATCAATGTACCTATAAACTTAACCAGTTTTTTTATATTTCTTGTATTCGGAATTTACTTTTTACAGCTTTTCTTACTGGCTTTGTTCATCGAAAAATCTTTTATAAGGCACAGAAAATGTAATTTTTTGTGGTGAACCAAATAAGGGCTTTCGCTACATTCAAGAAAGCAATTAAGTGTTCATAAATCATCGATAAATCATAATAGTGGTATGTATTCTGCGAAGGAATAGTCGATCACCTATTACTGTCATAGTTGCAGTTGATAAGACTTATAAGAGTGACTGGTGAATCTTAAGCAGAGAAAAAACACGACCAAGACGTGTTTCTCCATAAAAAAATTTTGAATAGAAAAAAAATTCAAAGCGCCCCTAATCGATCATACTCGTATTTATTTTCATTTCACAACGAAATCATACTCTGTCTGATACATTTGCTTTTCATTTCCAGTAATGTTTACAATTTTTACTGTGAATAATTTCTTATGATTAGATATAACAGAACTCATCCGGAAATTCCTTTCAAGTGCATAACTGCACAATCGAGTTCGGTCATCACGTGGTCTACCCCGGTGGGTAAACAACTACAAACTTATGGGTTGCCATAGGGGGCGTTCATCACGCTGTCTACCTCGATGGGTAATCGCAATATCTATGGTAACTGCGGGACCGATTCCTTGATAACCCATAAATGTGTAGTTGTTTACCCACCGAGGTAGCCGCGTTGCTAACGTGCTGACATTACATGATCAACCGTCTATTATGTTTCTTTTGTTTGTAATTATTTTCTCCTAATGTGCTCGGTGGTAGTCATCTAGTATACCAGATTTTTACAAATAATAAATGGTGCATATGGTGCCTAGGTTGGTTATCCACACAATCGATCTTGATCGATTACAATAATTTATTGTGATTGACCACAAGCCTTAACTAATAATTTCTTATTTTTTGTTTGGAGTTGTGTTTGTTTAAGAGTCTTCAGGGCAATTTTTTACCCAATTTATTACGAATCGTGTTACTACATTGATGCTTGTTCAAATTTATCTACAGGGTCAAGTTTTTGATTGATGAAATATTGTACTCATCACTTAAATCATTCGTCTTCAATAATCTGGTTACCGTGAGAACAGGTGGTATCAAAATTATTTAATGAATGAACTGGAAAATATAACAGACGTTTGTAAACCGGTAATAAGAGAATGAAACCTAGACTTAGCTTAAAGGCAATGTTCCGCTATGCCAGTCCAATTTTGCAATACCTTTGTTTAAATGAGCCAGATGAAGATATTAAAACGATATCGATATCACCATCTGTCATATAAAAATAATGAGAAGTGATTATTCACTATAGTGACAATTAAATAGTGAACTTAAATTTTGTATTCTTACAGGTTTCCGACTACACCGTTAAAATCTATTAAAAAAATAGCTTGGCAGTTAACTGATTGATTTATTTCATAATAAAAACGGTTGCATAAAAAAATTCACTCAAAATACAAGATTTGCCATTGAAAAAGGCTCAGTACAAAAACCTTTACTAATCTTCAATCTTGATCCAACGTCAATTAAAAATTGAAAAAGAAATCCAATTAAAGTTTTTTTTAAATCAGGATCTCGTACCAGGGAAAAAGTACAAAAAAGAATTTAAAAGATTTTCGTGGAAGTTCAATTGAGTTGTTATAAAAGGCAAGACCCGACGACACAACGAGTCTTCCCAAAAATTGATTCCATCGACCTTTGGTTAATCGAGCATGTTAGAAATATCCAACCAGTATGCCTACACACAATGAAACTCTTGAAAGTTTCATAACGAATATAATAATAAACTTATGAAATATTTCAAACATTATATTACTTGTTTACAAACAATTTATAATGTAGACTTTTAGTACACTAACTAACTGTTTGGTGTATTAATATTTTAGTACATAAATATAATATTCAAGATCGTAAAGATAAACTTTGTTTATTATGTAACCGTGGTTACACCTACCCGTTAACATAATTATTGCCAGTTGATTATTTCTGTAGATTAGCTTCTAAAATAATAGCAAGAAACTTTAATTACAAAATCAAAACAGTATGCATTTTATTTTTAAACTAAGGGGTGGGGTGCGTTAGTGGATAAAGCGATGAGTCATATAATATGCAGAACAGGACTCGTGCTGCGTTAAACCGGACAAAGTACCATGGTTGCGTTCAATGCGCAACATACAAAAATATTTAACACTTTCCTTGCCTTTAGTGCCTATTTTAAATTTTTAGAGTGCTTGTTATAAAAAAAAAACAAGTCCTAAAAATCGGAAAAAATTTATAATATTCTCTATGGTAGGGTGTTTTGTAAAAACTGATAAATCATTCTTTTTAACCCACGCGCGGTTACATTCAACAAATTTTCATGGCCAACCCGGACTTAAAAAAATCAAATGTTTTCCCTGCGTGCATGCAATATAGTGCAGAGTGGAATTCAATGAATCATAATCTGATAATTGGCTGCAAGTGCGGGTCATCGAGAAGTCGGCCACGTGTGACCATCGTGAATTGGATACACACCGACAGTAAAGCAATTGTAAACTCACGAGAGGAAACCGTATTTGTGACAAAAAGGATCATCATTCGAGCACCTCCGTTATCGAGGACACGCAGCGCAGTGCAAAGTCTTCGGAGAAGAGAATATACACACGCGATAAATTTCTCGAAACGTCATCCGAAGCTTTGTCACACAGTCTGAGCGTTTTAAATCAAAGCTGTTAATTTAATTAAACACCCCACAAAGTATCTGGATGAAATTTGAATTTGTCACATGACGAACGAAAAAAGTTCTGACCTCATAATTGAACCGAAACTAATGTTTCATGAAATTGTGACGAAATTAATGACTCTGATCACCTTCGTGTTCTTCCTTTAAAATTTACATCCATGACAATATTATGCGTTTACTGCACCCTGGCTAGCCCAGAAATCCATATATGCATATAAAATATCCATTAAAGCGTATTAATTGGAAACTACAAAAAGAGATCGTTTTCAGATATTCCTGATTATCTTCAGATATTTAATTGGGAAGACTGCAAGGTGAGTTAGAGTTAATTTGTAATTTTTTGCTCCTCTGCCTTGATATTTTCAAACATGATCTATTTTTCCTTGAAGAATTCGCGACATTTTAGTTAATTTATTATAATTTAATGATGTTTTAAATTTTTATTCCCACATATTCGAATTCATCGTTTGGATACTGTCTAGTGTATGTGGAGGGAGTGCATTGGATAGCTGCGGAGTAGGGAGGTAAGATGTGTCTTGCTTTCCTAGGTTAGCGTTTGGGCCAATAAAGCAATAGGTACCTACAAGATTTTTGGGTGTTTTAAATACAGGGTGTCTCTAAACCTAGTACCATAAATTTACCAGCCGCTTCCTGACGCAAAAATAAGTCGAAAATGTCTATAAAAATTTTGTCCTAAACCGCAGCATCAGGAAGCTACACGTCTTTGAAAATGGTGTTGAAAAAACGGAAAACAATTGCCTTTTAAAAACGGTTTGAGATAAAAAATCGAAATTTTGCAGGCAGCCTAACCTATTAAACGTATAAACTTTCTACTATTTTTTTTGTGTAAATTAACCAGGGGCGGCGCGAATGGGGGTTATGACGTTTTTCTTGTAACCCGTTTTTCTTAACCTTTTGTTTTTTTCCATTTTAGTTTAGAGATTTGTATTCCCTGTTGCCTAATTAACAAGAAAGGTACTCTTGTTTCAACTCGCTTGGACTAACCGTTTCCTATAAAATGCAGGTTTTCTGTTTAGCCAAAATCAATTTAGAATGCTGAATTTGTATGTAAATTAATTTATTGAAAAATAAATTAAAATAAAAGTAGTTACAGTAAGTGTTCGTACTGTATACCTTCAATAGGTTAGGCTACCTGCAAAATCTCGATTGTTTTTTATCTCAAACAGTTTTTAAAATGCAATTGTTTTCCGTTTTTCAACACCATTCTCAAAGACGTGTAGCTTCCTTATGCTGCGGTTTAGGACAAAATTTTTATAGACATTTTCGACTTATTTTTGCATCAGGAAGCGGCTGGTAAATTTATGGTACTAGGTTTAGAGACACCCTGTATATTACAGATACTGAAGCAATTAAGTTTTAGGGACATAAATTCAGACTATGCAGTCTATTAATTATGAAGTAACCAGTAATTTCAACAAAACAAAAACCGCTAATTACAAAACTCTCAGTTACCAATCGTTTGGGCAAGGATTTATTCCCCAAACTGATGCAATTATAAACTGCAGTGCAATTTACTTGCATAAGAGATCTAAACAGTACGCTACAACAAATTAACGAGAAAGTATAGATTAAACCGCAAAAAATAAACACTTTTTTTTTTCTAGAAAGTAACTACTTAATTTGTGGGATAAAAATCGCATTTGACTGTTAGATAGTAAGAAATATTTACTAACAACGTTTAGGATACGAAATAAATATTTAAACAGTCAGAGGATGGTATAAGAAAAATTACGAGCGAAATTTAATTTCGATGAAGTACAAAAAAACCCAAATATTTAAGGAAATAAAATTTAGACAAGGATTTTTATCAATTTATTTCATTTTAATAAAATTAATTAATTATCTTTTTTATCTGTTGTTTTCCTTTCTGCATTCTACGATAATTTCAAAAAATTCCTGAAAAACTGATAAAATTTCCGATTTGATAGCTATATCTTTTAACTGCAGAATAATAAAACGTTATAAAACCTAGCGTCACAGAGACAATAATGACAGCCACAAACTGTACCTATGGAATGTGCAATCTTACAAAAAAATAATGTAAATATGTGCATGTATATTACCTTGTTGAATTAAGAGAGTAAAAACTGGAACTTTCAAGAATTTCAACCTCATAATGCAAATATTATCAATAACAGAAGATAACATAAAAGAAAATGCCAGAGCGAACACATAAGCACAAAGAATAATATTATTTAGTATCTCTTTAATACCTACGTTATCGTTCCAATTCTTCGGAAATGAAAATATACTTTGATATTGTAAAATGACTAATTTTAAAAAACCAACGTCATAATCATTCCGAGATACTTGTCTACGTTTAATTATGAATCGTCGCTTTGCTATCATGATGATAGCCTAATAAAACAATACACAAAGGTCGAGGTAGAATATAATAAGTGTTGGCTAGGAATGGTCAAAATTATATCGAGATGTTGGAGGTAGGAGCGTGTTTGAAGCAGAGAAGAAGAAGATGGAGTTAAGACATATTGTAAGGGCTTGATTCTCTTAGTAATAATGGATACGGGGGCTGGGGGGGAGGGTGATTAATAGACAAGGGTGAAACGACAAGGTAGTAGAGAGAAGAATGGACAGTGCCTGGTAGATAGAAATGTGAGGGAGAAGTTACTGGGAAGTCTCGACTAGTTCCGGGGAAGTCCGGGTAGTCCCTGGGAAGTCGGAGTAGTCCTTGGGAAGTCCCCGGCCGGAAGTCCCTGGTAAGTCTGGGTAGTCTTTGTAAAATCTGAGGAAGTTCCTGGAAAGTATTGACCAGTTCCGGGAAAGCTCCTGGGAAGCTTGTCTCTGGAAGTTCCTTGGAAAGTCGTAGTAGTCCCTGGGAAGTCCCAAGTACGTCTGAGTAGTCTTTGGGAAGCCTGAGGAAGTTCCTGAGAAGTCTTGACTAGTTCCGGGCAAGTCCCTAGAAAGTCCGGGTAGTCCCTAGAAAGTCTGGGTAGTCTTTGGAAAGTCTTGACTAGTTCCGGGGAAGTTCCTGGGAAATCTGGGTAGTCTTGGCTAGTTCCAGGAAAGCTCATGGGAAGTTAGAAAGGCCCTAGGAAATCTGTCTCTGGAAGTTTCTTCCGGGTAGTCTCTGGGAAGTCCCAAGTAAGTCTGAGCAGTCTTTGGGAAGTCCGAGGAAATTCCTGAGAAGTCTTGACTAGTTCCGGGCAAGTCGCTGGGAAATCTGGGTAGTCTTTGGGAAGTCTCGACTAGTTCCAGGAAAGCTCCTGGGAAGTTTGAAAGGCCCTAGGAAATCTGTCTCTGGAAGTTCCTTCCGGGTAGTCTCTGGGAAGTCCCAAGTAAGTCTGAGCAGTCTTTGGGAAGTCCGAGGAAATTCCTGAGAAGTCTTGACTAGTTCCGGGCAAGTCCCTGGGGAGTCCCTAGTAAGTCTGAGTAGTTTTTGGGAAGTGTTGGTTAGTTGCGGGTAAGTCTCTGGGAAGTCTGGGTAGTCTTTGGGAAGTCTGAACAAGTCCTGGGAAGTCTTGACTAGTTCCGGGGAAGCTCCTGGGAAGTCTCAGAGAAAGGCAATAGGGGAAGTACGAGGAGGGTGAAAAGGTAAACCTACCCCCTTTTCATCTCCAACACTCCCAACAAAATTTGGTAGAAACGAGCTCCACTTCCAGCTAATACATAACTCCTTTAGCAATAAATCATGTAAAAATAACAAAAAATTTAATAAAACCCCAGATTTAAATCGCATTTTTATACAGTGCGATCGCAAATAATTCAATTGCGTCCGGTAACTATTAAACGTATAACTGACGTACGAAATCAATAACAAAGAAAGTTTTATGGAAAGATTTATGATATACGCATGATATAGTCACGTATATGTAAACCTATTTTTGTTAATAATGAGCGTAAAACGTAGTAATCTCACTTTTAACCTTTCAATTGTCTTTGATGACAATACGTTATGATTCAAATTGATAATGAAGATATATTAGTATTCACCTATTGTGATTAACAATATCACAAAAATGATGTTTAGAAACTTGCCTCCTTTACACTATACCTGTTTAAAATTTCTTTACAACAAATTTGTTACCGCATTTAAATATACGGGGGCCACCTACGCAATTATTGTATCTTTTCGCGGAAGTAGAACAACTTATTACCTAACTATACCATGAATTACAAACTTTTACGGGGAATTCTCTGGGCAGACTTGCTTTTATTTTTATATAAATCTCGGATAAACCTATAAATTTGAAATTACAACACAAGTTTTCTCACCAAACTTTCATATTTTGTTTATGCGATGATCTTGCTTACGTTTAGTATTTAAATACAAACCACCAAGAGCGTAGGTGTGAGCAAAACCACAACTTTACTGATAATTAAGCAAAAGTATAGAAGTGAGTATGCAAATATAATTTTTAGCAAAGAGAAATCTTGGTGTTAGCAAACAAATTTCTCTCTATTACGTATTTACTGTTAAAAATTTTAAAAATAGATCATTTCAAAAGATTTTTTCATAAATTATAGAAACAAAGCAACGAGTATGCGTAATCATGAGACCACAGCAACCTGAGGAAGCAGGAAATCCATCCAGGTTATGGAATTTTTTCACAGAAAAACGCTACATGCTAGTTAATCAAATCACTTCATTCATATTATGACGAAGACAATAATTGCATCAAACATTCTCGGAAAATTAAGTGATGTATTGTCAGTCTCAGCAATTAACGCCTACGATTTATCTCGTTTAAAGTTTCTTATAAAAATCTTGTATGGATAACAAAATTAAAGCCATTTTCACGTTCATTTTAGCACTAATTTTAAATTTATTATTGAGTGGCAATTTAATTAAAACAACCCCCACGATTATAATTATTTGATTATTTAACATCAATATTTTTAATTCAATAGCTCGAGAGAAGCAAACATGCCGAAAGATGAGTTCGTAAATTATTTACCAAGCAATTTGCAATTTGTGCGCGGGTGCATTAACCTGCAGAACTAGATTATTTTCATATATCACAAAAATGAAGGTCGTGCCATTAAAGAATGTGATTTCGTTTGAAGATTTCGAAAGTGTAGAAAATGCAGTCAGTAGTTGTGGAAAAGATCATTTTGTATGTTCAAGTAGACAAGAATATTCTTCATTCAATAATTAAAGAAAACAATATAGTATAGTAGGATTTACTTTACGATAGTAAAATATAAAGTAAAGCAAGCACTGGACCACAATACAAATCCAAAAACCACTCGTGCTAACGCACTCCTGTTTTTAAACAATGTATTGGGGTCTAGTGCTTTTACTAGCAGCAATGCTTCGGGAACTACTTCCGTGTACGCAATTGATGTTGCCATTAGGAAATATCCCTCTTACAAGCGCTCGGGATTATTTCCATGGCAACACCAATTTCGAATAGAAATCGGGAAAGAGCGCTCTTATGATATTACTAGGGAATATTAAATATTTTCATAACTTTTTCTATATTTCTTCAAACAAAAGTAGGTTAGGCTGATTCAGTTTGCACCAAAATGACATTCGTTTGAAGTTTGTTTATTTGACGTTATCGGAAATTTATTTGTAATACAATCTATAACGACACTAGTATCGTAATAAGGTCTCTTACGAAACCGTTTTTTGTTTTGTAATGTAGACTGTTACTGTATGAAATTAAATAAAAAAATAAATGCCTAATAGTGCCAAAATGTATTATTTTTAGTGCTGCCACTTTCGGTCGTTAATAGAAACATTTTGAGGTGAAATTTTAGAGCCGTATTTAAAAGAGTGTAGTGGCGGGTTACGACTAGTATTTCCGTGGTATAAAAATAGTAAAGCCTAACAAGATATAAAAATTAATTAAAAAATTGAAATAAACCAAACCAAGGACTTTAATGTGTTTGGAAGGAACAGAGAATATTTATGGACGTTCTAAAAACGAGGAGATAAAAAGTTCAATCTTATGTTGTATACCCTGAAAGGTCGCGAAATACTAGAAGAGAAAGTAGGCTATGGAATCGTTTCTGATGCACGATATGTAATGATACAGGAGATCCTGTATAATGAGTTGATTATTTTTCTGAACAGGAAGTGATTTTAAAAAACTTAACAACCAGCTGCAGCATCAAGGTCGTACGCTATACCATCGTTGTCAAGAAGCACACCTTATGAAATCCAAAACAAAAAACATCAAAAAGGCGTGCTTGGATCAGGAAAAGAATTGCGCGGAAAAAATATTCCTTGGAATAAACGGTAGCTCCCTTACCTTCTATGTAAATGTTCCCCTAAAGGTGAATCTAATTTGAATTTGAACACAGACGAGAGCAACACTCTAAATACAGTTAACTTTTTATTGCCTTAATTATTGTTTAAAGCACGAGTAAACACTTCCTAACACACACAATTTCATGCCTGACCCTCTAAAATGACAAGGTCGTTTTATTCTGGCTTTTACCTGTCTATCAACTCCTATTATAAGGCCAAAGATGCCCTGTCAAGGTGTCATCAGTCTTTTACCATGATAATGCATCTTCATCTAAATAAGAAAAATAACGTTACGTTCCTGAATTGGGATTTTCAATTTTTTTTTTAACACAAGTAGGGCAAAGCGTTTAGCATTAATTATGCTATTTTTTGTTTTGTTTATAGCCACTAATGGCTTTCTAAAATATTTAACTTCCTATTAAAAGAAAATTTACGAGTTAAAAAATTTCTTTTAATTTAAGCCAAACTGTGGTAATTTTTTTTAATCACAGGCACCATATATTTTTCGATCTTAGACCACACACAGAGTTGTAATTTGCAGAGGTAACCAAATAAAAAATTAATTATTTCCACATTCGTAACACAGTATTATGATACAAATTTTTGGAATTTTCCAAAACTGGTATGTTTTACAATAGCCTTCAAATAACATGTCTTGCCAAAAACTCACGGGTGGTCTGATCCAGTGCCATTGATAAACATCACGCTTTTAAGTTAATTTTGTCAACTTTTATTCTCTTTATATTTCAAATTAAAACTAATCCAAATTTTTCCTACGACTAATAAATAATCTGTCAATTATTTGCGCCCTTGGGTCAAGGATAACGATAATCATAATACACGGCCGTGACTAATCATTATTCACTTAGTTGAATAAAATTCTTTGTTACATATTCGTGGACAAACTATTCTAGTATCATGTAATGACTATTATTCACTAGTGAATAATAAATCATTACAAGCTCATAAACCCAAAAATTTTACAATCATAAAAAATGTAACTTCGTAATATTCGTGCACAAACTATTCTACTACCGTGTAATGACCATTATTCACTAGTGAATAATAAATCATTACAAGCTCATAAACCCAAAAATTGTACAATCATAAAAAAAATGTAAATAATACAAAAAAAAATCGGCTACTCAAACAAACTTTTTCTGAACGATTTCGATGTTTTTATTAAAAATTTATTAATGTGGAAAATTCCGCGTATAATATTTAGCATTTCCGGCTTTTCTGCTAGGAAACAAAAGCGTATGTACAATTCAAGGCTGTTGTTGTCAGGCGTATTAAGCCGGCCACAGACGAGCGTATATGTCTTAATACATCAAAGCGCATTCATCAACGTGCACACAGTAACGTACGTCTGTGGGCATAATAACGTTACGTACATGCATGCGCATTCCAGAAGTGCGCCGCACTTAGCAACCTGGTTTTCCTGAAAACATGTCTCTACGTTGAAGAATGCACCTTGTTGTTCGAACGTGTGTGTCCTTCACAAACATTTCTGTAGCGGAGTTCTTCAGTGAGGTAGGGAGTTATTTTATTTTGTGGTATTTTAATTTGAACTATTACAATATACAATATTAAATCGTATTAGTATTATTTATGTTCCGCTCTTAACTCTTCCAGTAGGTTCACATGAGAGAATTTCCCGTTTTAAAAGCCAATCCTTACACCATTTACTACGGCGACTTTTATTTTTTTTGTGTTTTTGTTTGACAATAATCGCGCACGCCACTGCCATCAAACACAACTCTTCGGACATCGTTCTGCGACAGCGAAAAAGGCTTATGCGAACGTGTATGTTGATAACTGCGTAATGATGTCTTAAGACATCTATCTACGTGTGTGGCTGAACAGCGTTTCACGTTGATGTGCGATACTGATGAATGCGCTTTGAGGTATTAAGACATATACGCTCGTCTGTGGCCGGCTTAACTCTGCATTCTTATCACCCACCGCATTTTTATGAAGGCCTTATCTGTACCATATCCCGACCGGACTTAATTGTAACATGACAGATAAAGTACTCCTTGCACATATGCCTAGCATTCCGATTCAGTTAGATTGCATAAACAACCAGCAATAAGCATCGATTACTGCTATTCAATCACGTGTACCACATTGGGCGTAATTTTATTTATCCCCGGGCATGATTTCAACCTTTACATGTAATAATAATAATAATAATAGGAACAAATTTAATTAATATAGCCTACTAGATTAAAATCACATAAAATAACTACAACTTCACAGCTTGCCATGAATAGTAATGCTAACAAGCAACAAGTAAAGTTAAAAGGAGATATTTGCTAATATTTAAGATTTGGTGACAGTCACGTTAGATAAAATAAAAGTTCTATGGTACAGGTGATATTTAACAGCAAATCGAATAGTATTTCGTGGGCTGTGATAAACCCACGGTTATAAAATTAGAGATGGAAAAGTAAAATATTATAATATGATACATCAATTTCACCAAAATTTTAAGGATTAACGAACTCTGATTGCTTGTTTTTTTATAGAAGAGATAGTATTTCACAAAATAAAAATCGATGTGCTAAAAATAGCAGAGTTATAAAATTAAAATTAGGAAATAGCATGGAAATGTCATTACTACACGTAATGGTCAATTTTTATTATACAGGGTGAGTCGTCAATAAGAGAACGATTGCTCGATATTTTAGTTGTTCCATAAAACACAGAAAAATGTTTTAAATAAAAGTTGCCAAGGATCAAGAGGACCACGTTTTTGAATCAGTTTTAATTGTACAGGGGGGGGGGTTCAATGTGGAACACAGTGTATAATATTTATTATTTATTTGACTTTTTAATTGGTTTTGTGAAATCACTAGGGTATATACAGGGTGTTTGCTGGAAGCGTAAAAAATATTCAAACTTATTATGCAAATGACTCATTTCATCCTGAATATTTTCATACAGGGGTTTTCAACGAAAAGTAGCCACCCCCAGTATTTATTTGCTTGAAAATCGCTAAGATATGTTAACAAAGACAGCAAGGAGGACATCTTTTTACCTAAAATCCAAACGTTTGTCATCAACCCCCTTTAAAATTTCAAATGGCACCATACCATGTGTGGCACATTATTGGAAAAATAATTTCAGAATGAATTCATTCTATTATTCGCATAAATTAAATTAAAAACTAGATTTTGTTTATTTCAAGGGGTTGCTTTGGCTTGGTCTTCAATCTCTTGGCAGCCAATGATGACAAGACGTCCGGAGTTTAGGTAAAAAATGTCCCCTTTGCTGAAATTTTCTTGGCATTTTTTAAGCAAACAATAGAAAGATATCGAGATCGAGGGTGACTATTTTTAGTTGAAACCCCCTATATAATTCTACAAAACTCTTTGAGCTCTAGAAATTATATTTAACCTGCGGTTATATCTGGCTTAGGAGAAAATTAAAATTCTTATTTACAATTTCTCGAAATCCACACCCGAGTAGATAGTTAAAAAAAATAAAAACCATCAATCTAGCTTTAATAAGCAAACAGTGCTAGAATCAAAGGGTAAACAATAAATAAAACTATACAAGGCCAGCATGAAGCACTTTCTATTAAATATAACTAAATGATTTAAACTAACGTCGCGTTAAACAGATGTTAAAATTTAAAATTTCTCTTTGCAGAAACGTGGGTGTATTAGATGTTAATTGACAAACTGGGGTGAGGCATACAAATCCTATTTCTTATACATTCTTTTTAAGATAACGCATCCGTTATCTTACTTTAACAACAAAAAAAGGCATGAAAAATGTACGTTACTAAAGTAGATCTATTACACGGTGTGTTTACACAAATAATAATTTGTGTGCCATATATTCACAACAACTACTATCTATCGAATGTAGAACGCTGTGACATACAATGTAATTACATAAAAGCATATAATTTGAGTTCCTTTGTATGTTATTAAGAAGTAGCTCTCGGTAATTGAAGTCGTTATCGTTACACATTCTGTTCCGGTTTTTTTTACACCAACAATAGAAGAACCGTTCAGAAATTAAAAATACCAGAAGGAAAGTCACTTTGAATTATTTTTATCGTGACATGCATCGTCAAAATTTTTTCTTTGTGACTCCAAACAATTATCTCGTAAAACAGGAAGCTTTCCACAAGTACCTACATATTAAATTAAAAAAAAAATACTCATCATTCGAATCAGCGAGATAAAAAATTCGTAAAGAAGGAAAAGTCCGGTAATGGCCACATTACAATTCTGATTTATCCTGTGTCCATGAAACAACGTACAAAAAGATTTAAACTATTTACGCTCATGGGAGTCAATACATAGAATATTTAAATACGGATTAGCCCTTACAAAGAGAAAGGGTAACTTAAAGTCATTCTCTTGTTAAGTACTTTTTCTTGTAAATAATATTCTTAAGAGATTTCCCTGACCCTGCAACCTTTCATAATGTACGGTCAATAGCATCAAGAGATTTAGCAAAAGGAATGTCTTTCACAATTTTTAAGTAGCATTTAAATACTAAGCATTAATTTATTAAGGAAAGTGGTTGAATATTTTTTGACGTCAAATCCGAGATTATGTATTTTTCCCTAGAGTGCCTTGATAATGTCTGCACTATATTTTTCCCTAGCCAAATATTTACTTAGCCAACTAATTAAATTTGCATTGACGTGGAAATCAGGTAAACCCCCTATAGGGAATAGGCATAAGAACTAAAACCCATTAGAAAATTCTTCAGTGGGTCAATTATCTATGAATTTCTTTTAGATCTAAATTATTAAATATCGGTGGGGTACTCTAATCCTAATATGTAACAGCTGAATGTTAATCGCAAAGATAACATTAAATTGCCGAGCACACAAAAAACAGTTATATGATAAGACCCGTAAGTACAATAACGATAAGATAAAAAGTGAAAAAACTAACCTGGCAAAAGGTGTTTCCTCGACATCATAGGCTTCTGAAATCGGGTCCTTGCGTACCAGATTTTGCAACAAACTGGAGGAAATGCTCAAAAGTCCCTCGCGGGAGCTCTTAATTTCGGCTAACATATTTAATAATCACTTTTTATTAATCACTTTTATCGTGTAACGAAACGTCAGTCAAGTTGAACAACTCACGACACAACAATTGGTATAAATTTTTACTAAGGCGATTTGATTTAATATTAAGGTCCTAGAGAATCACACAAACTGAAATTCAGGGGGTTGAGGAACCTCGAGGTTCACAGACAACACCTGCCTTCCGTTACGTTCCTCACACAAGAAAGGTTAGATTCAAAATTCGAATGTAACTGTCCAAAATTTCAAATTCTACACCACAGATTTTTGTAATTTCTACACATTTGATAACAATCATTTACATTTTTATCATAAAATTATGCACGAACCGATTAATGTAGTTTATAAAGAGATAATCAACAAAACATGGGTTGCAACAAAATCAAGCCAATTCACATACAACCAACGGCTTGCTATGCCTTGACGCAACTGTTGGTTCGTTATTTGCCCAACCATTCCATGTAAAACTTGTATGAAGTTAGGACATGTTCAATCAAGGATATTGTACCCCACCTCTTGTATTTTATCTACGTTAGCAAAGCTAGCTCAAGCTTCAAAAATTACAGGAAACTGTTAAGATTCACAAATTACATGAAACTGTTTAAGAAAATGGTCTTTTTCAGTTATGCAGAAGTACCTCACCCTAAAAAACTGCCCCCACAATGATTTAGGCCCATCATATTTCGGAGTTACAGAAAATTGGGTACATTAATTAAAAAAATATACTAGATCCCAATCAAGGTGTGAACCACAGTAATAAATTGTGTACAGGGACTACCCAGACTACCCCAAATTATTTCTTATGACCTACCTTGCACGACTTTAGGTTTCTAACTCCCACCACGATTGGAAAAATTCTCTTCAGACACCTGGGGAGACGCAGCATATGACAATCAATATTACAAGTCTCCTGGGAAAAAAACTGTAATGCCCGCAAAACAGTGACCGAACTTATAAGTATCGCGTTTCTAACGTTCCGACCTGTAATTAAAAAAATATCACCTTATATTTTTAGTGCAGGTAAGTGTATTAAAATAAAATGGTGCAGCAAAACTACAACTAAACCTTTATTTTTTTTTACCTAAATTTTAAAATATATACCTGTATATTCAACTAACAATTTACAAACATGAATATCACTTGACTGCCTTCCCGGCCGTCATTCCCAAACCGACTACAAACGCCATAATAGTAAAACCTTGTGCGACAACACGAGCTCGCATCATGTACTGTGACATTTTTCTTCTACCTTGTCGAAAAGTCCATAAACCGTAGGACAAAGCAGCAAAAGTTGCGAGACACCCTAAAAAGTCGGCATTTAATTCCTACTATTATATAAAATTAAAATAAATTTACCAATAGGTACAAAAGGGTTTTCTATGGTTTTTCTTTTCATCTTCTCGAGCATTCCTTCTGTCTTGTGCATTGCTTCAAATTCATGGTGAAGTTGAAGCCAGTCTAATTCTGGAGGAGGATTATCTTCTTCTGTTGCCATAATTCGAAATTAAAAGTAAAATTACTTTTAGACTTAAAATTTGACGTTTAAAGTACGCCGTAAAGGTCAATATTCTTAGGTTAGGATAAAATTAAAATAATTATTTTTTTGTATAATTCCCATTACTTAAATCCCATTGGAAAAACATTCTTATGTTAAAATTTAAAAAAGAAAGGGGAAGTACCAAATTTCACGTAATTAGACTCGACAAAAGGCATTGATTTTAAACTATAGCAAATGTAACTACATTATTCAATAATAAATCAGGGAAATGGTTAATTTTGAAGTATTACAAAAATAAAAGGGAAAACAACTAATGTAGGTAGGTATCGGGAATCACTGTCAGCCTTCTAAGAATATATTGCTCAACATTTGAGGACATTCTAATTGAATATCTTATGTCCTTAATTCAAGATTTACTTTAAAAAACATAAAATTACTATAACAAAGGTTTCTTGTAACAAACAAAAATAGATCTACTCTCACCTCTTTTAATCTTGCAAATTATGTAGGTATGCGTTAGGAGTTGTTTGATGATTCATGGCAATAGATATTTTGCAATAAGGTTTGTTCTTTGTCTGCTTCGAAATAGAAAACCATGGCTACATAAGGCGATGGTGCATTAAAAAAGATAGCATGTTGTTTGTTTCCTTTTCGAAGCAGTTTAGAGAAGGCAAAGGAACAAACCTAGTATGTAAATTATTTTATGTACATAACAGGAAGAAAGAAATTGACAAAAAAAAACGAAATTGAATTTATTACAAGTCAGTACCTCATCGTCATCATACTTGATACTATTTTATACAAACCAGAAATGTAGGTAAAAGATAAGTTTGCAAAAAACAAGGAGACGAGATCCTTTGGAAGAATCCAGTAGACAAAAGGGGAGGGCAAAGATCATACTGGAGAGGTCTTGATGCAGACTATGAACTAAAGGCTGATCCTTGGATTTTGTTTCTCGACAAACAGCTCTGGTCAAGAATAGCCTCTATATAAAGGGGGCTGTGGTATTGTTCCTACAGTTCTATTATCTGAAATGTTCCTGATCTATGGCTAAGTAGATGATTTAAATAAAGAAGACCTGTCTGAAAATTGGGAGGTGGATAAAATAAGAAGAATATTCGGTAACAAACGTTTATATCTCTGGAATGTTACATGCAGCTGAATCTCTTATAATCAATACACACATAATCAATAAATTATACAAAACAAAATACAATATTGGCAAAAGGTGAAATAAGTTGCTTGATATACTAAAAAATATATTAAATCACGATTATTATTATAAATTAAAATGAACTTGTGTTTGATAAAAGTTAATAATCTAACAAGTGACTAGAATTCGGTCGATCACAAAGTGCTAGCCTAATTTTAAACAATATCAAATAAGACGAAATCTGTACACAGTAATCAAGTAATAATAAGTAATACTCCAATCATTGGTAACTTAAAAATATTTTCTTTAAAAGAAACCAATTTGAAAAAAAAACTTAATTTGTTGAAGTATCCAAAATGAATTGTTTTTCTAAGCGGATAAACACTAATTCTATAGAAGTTTGACTACATTTACAAGCAACCAAAAGTGAATTTCTACTTTAGTATACTCTTCAATTATATACAAAGTATAAAACATTAGTTGCAATTACTAATTGGACAATTTCACTGTTACTACAGCTGCATTTAGTCACAACACGTTCTTCATCAACTCTAAAAATTGAGTTTTCCTTTAGCTTTCCCAATTTTTAAAAAATATGTAAACTGTGTCCATTACAAAACCACAATAATTATTTATATTACTAGAACTACAGGACACCATATTAGAAAAATCACGTTTACTCATTTTAAAACGCCCCTGCTGACCAATTTACAAAATGTAAAAACCAAAGCAGGATATAAGGTCCAATTCTCAAAAGGAATTGGACAAACAAAGATGGATGTTAATAAGTACATATCTGTTACCTGAAAGCACACTAGTAACCTCCGCATAGAGACGAGTATTCCAAAGTACTTCCTTGATAGTTGTCACAATTCATTCGATACCAAACGTGTTTGTTTCTTCAACAGCTAGTAATAATTTTTCGTATAACACTTCTATTGTTGGATAAGGAGGTAAGTCAAGCCTGTTGAAACAAGTATGAGCTCTAGGAAGACTATTGGGTTTCCCCCATTTCTCTATACAGAATTTTCGGGGACCTATTGAACCGCGTAATGCGGCAAAACCTTCATAAGGTATACTCGAAGTGCCCGTTACAAATTGTAACAAGCGCAGTCTTTGTTCATTTGTAAATCTGTAAGAAGAATAAATGTTAAGGGGTTTCCAGTAAATAAATTTTTGGAAAGTGCAGTACCTTTCAATGGCTTGCCAAAACCAAACCACGACAGGATGTTGATCATGGTAACCACCTCGATATTCGGTGTTTTGTCTCCAGTCTACTAAATCTATTTCTGCAGTACCAGCCATAACTAATTCGAGTTCTCTGGCATCAAATACGCTTACTAGCCTTGGATCCACAACTTCATAAAAACCTCTTACTAAACATTCTGTTTGTTCCGATACACCTCTTTCAAGACGCCATCTTACTACTCTTTCTAAATATTCCTACAAAAATAATGTCACTTTTATTATTGGGAATTATTAAACAAGATAAGGTAAAGCAAAATTGGGGGGGGGGGAGCTACAGGGAAAGTATGGGGAAACAGGCGAGGGCGGGGAAGTTTCCAAGGGGCGGCAGTAGATTAAAAGAAGCACAGAGGCGGGGATCGATAAAGAAAAGGAATGGAAACTTAGAAGAGTTGAGGGATATGGGGAAGACGCAAGGGCGGCAATAATTGATGAGGGAGACGTAAGGGAGGGTAGGAAATCGGAAAGCGACGGTGAAGGAGGCTGGAAACGAGGGGACCTAGACATTTCATCAACGGTTCTTTTTGGACTCAACGTCAACCGCAAAGTTTGGACACTTCGTCGACCGTGGACACAAAGCCGACCGCGGAGTGGACACTTCGTCGATCGTGGACCCAACGTCAACTCCTATAAAAGGACGCTATATAATTATATCGCGGCGACAACATGATTCCCGACCATATCCATGGCCTCCCTGCGCAAACCGCATCTTGATAGCTCAAATAACCTTCCCGCTATGTATTTCCGAAGTTCTTCAGCGCAGACGAAGATTTGGCTATTTTTATTTTTACAAATTTAAGATTTTCGACGTGGATAGAATATTTTAGCAGAGGCCACGATTAGATGAACATGATGTAAGTTTTACGACCATAGTCACTAAAGGGGAAGGGGGTCATTCGTAAAGTTCGACGCTACAGTCACGGTCTGTGTTTGCGTTACATAGTGGTTTTTGTTTTTCACTGCCTCTCGCTTGTTTTTAGATATTTGGAATAATATCCGTAATGGTTTTTTGGGGCTTGTGGATGTAAGCGCTTTTTCTGTTGTTACATCCAGTGTCAGGAAAAAAGCAGATACTATCAAGGGCGCCAAAGGAATGGATTTAACATTAAATGAAGTTAATCATGGAATTGGGAGTAATAATTTATTATAAGAATACTACTAACCTTTTTATTTTTTTCAGTAACAGGTACATTTCTCCCTCCAGGTTTAAGTTCCCGTTCAAGAACTTGCCCGAAAACTTCTTCAGTAACAGAAAAAGTAAGTTCAAGCTCTCCTTGCATAGAAACGTCATTTTCTCGAATCCATTGCAAAGACTGATGGAATTCAAAATCTAAACTTTCTAAATCCGAAAGTGCTACAGGTAAACGAAGCAAAGCTTTATAGAAAGGTCTTGTAAAAAAGGCATCCAACAAGTATTGGTGTACCAAAGCTAAACCTAATACTCTTCCGCTAAATCTAAACCTGTAATTAAAATGTGTTTAAGTAATAATTCAGAAATGATCATGAAAACGTTTTTACCATTCGTGATAATTATCTACAAAAGCAGACATGGGTGAAACTTGTACTGTGTATGTATCATTAGCAGAATATTCGAAAAGTCCATAATAAGGATTAAAAAGTTCGCGAGATAAAAGAAAAAAGAATTCTCGAGAAGGTCCTCCATAATCTAAACCTTCTTCATTATCCCAAACTACACACAGCTTTCCTTTTTGCAATTCTTTTTTATTCGCCGACATGATACGCCTAAAGGCATCTTCCAGTAAATGATCTCTTCTAATATGTAATCTATACAAAAGAAAACAATTTTATTTTTAGAAGTCGCAAAGTTTCATAACTCGACTCACTTAAATTTCCCTGGACCTTGGCCATAACCTTTGCTTTCAAGTTTTCTATAGAAGTTCCTAAGTTTAGCTTCGAAGTCTCTTCTATGGGGGGCAGGTGTCCGATGCCTACTCAAACCTGGAGAAGCTACAGGCGAGGGTTGTGGTGACCCTCTTGGACTTCGACCTCCAGTCGAACCAGGAGTTGTTGTGGCTACTGCGGGTACATACGACATAATTTCCTGCTCGAACAGGCTGAAAAAAAAATTGAAACATATTCAATCATAATAGAATTTTTTAATCGTCTTAACTAATATTTATACAAGGGGGGGGGGTTACATAATATAATGTATGCGCTTCCCACAGTCATAATGATTAAATGTGCCGCTCTTTAAAAAAGTGTATGTGCCGCTCTTTAAAAAAGTGTATGTGCCGCTCATTCGTTTCTAATGAATATTTTATTCATGAGGCGTGGACGAGTGCTTGGGGCACTTGGTTGCGACCATAAAGATTTTAAATTGGACCCCGTAACTGGAAGCCTACACAGTCCTAAAAATTAGATATCGAGCTGGCTAGGGATGAGCGAAAATAAGCAGCTGCCAAAGAGCGATATACCTACAATAGGGGTCGGTCATGTGACGTCAGAATGTTAGCAACGCGGTTACATCGGTGGATAAACAACTACACGCTTATAGGTTGTCGCTTACCCACCGAGGTAGACCACGTGATGACCGAAGTCTATGCTTATGATGGGTTTCCATACCCTACACCACGAGTACGATTCTGCAAGGTATCAACCAATCACAGAACGATATGGAAACGCACCATTAGGCGAAGAATGAAGGCCCCAATCCTCCTCACTGGCTACATTTTTCTGAGATATGGTGGTACGACTTTCTGCACAGGTAATCCAGAGGAGTGTTTATAATCGAATACAACTTTAACATGAACGGTTGTGAACTGCCAAGTCCATTGTCAGTTTCAAGGTGATATGAATTTTGACCAAACTTACCTACACAGACAAGCTTTTCTCTAGTAACCTTCACTCATTCTGAATCTCTTTGAATTGTCAACTATTTATTTATGTTACATAATTATTTTTTTTATTATCCATTGATTATCTTAATAACTATATTTGTAAAAAAAAAACATTTTCAAGGTTGTTGTTGATGTATTATGCAGAATATAAAATACAAACTTTTAAGAAAAATGCTGTACATCGAGCATAGTTTTCCATACACCTTCAGTATCACTTTTATTATTGGCAAGAGAGGCCTTTACAAAGCACCCTACAGCATCTTTCTATAGCCTTCAAGATCACCAGACTTTACTCTAGGAATAAACAGATGTCGAAGAAACGTATTTATAAAATATCCTGAATTTATTTTGGTCAAACCCCCTTCTTAAAAATTCTAAAGTAAAGTTTGCATTTCAATTTTATTTGGCATCAAAAAAAAATCCCAAACAGTTATAAAAAGAATTACGACCACCACACGTACATTATTTGAGTATAAATTTGTACAAAGCAAAAAAATCACATAAATGTTAAAATTAAATTATGCATATGCCCATCCAAGTGTGTGGTAAGTAATTCCTGTATTTTCTAGTTTTTATCACAAAAAATTACAAACCGGTGTATAATTTAAAATAAATGTAAGTACACAAAAGCTACAATAATATTATGTAATTAAATTCAATAAATAATCTCAACGCGGGAGGTTACTTAAAATGTTTCATCATGGTGTGTCCGAGTGATGATGATGCCCTTTTAATAATAACCACGATAAATGTGATTTCCAGTTTAAATATGTTTCGCATTTTATGTAAAAATCATGTGAATATGAGTACATAGTAGATCAAGAACATGAATCATTTATTATGAGATATTTTTAGAAACGCAAAACAATAATTAGAATTACTATCTACTTTTATAAAGTTTGCATTTAGTTTAAATTAGTTTACGCACATGGATAATGACTCTAATAACGGTTGTGATTGCTGTAATTACACAACCTCACCTACTCTAAGGAATTAAACACGTGATGGAAGAATAATAGTTAAAATATTTAAAACTTGTTCTTAATAATTATTATTTTTATGTATAGTAATTATTTTGCGATCTAACCCATGAACACAAACACGTTTTCTCTCATATATTTCAATATTAGGAGTTACATTTCTACCTGATATGATAATATTATACAGAGTGATGATAAAGTATCGCACAAAAATCATATTCTGGTTATTTAATGTTTTTGCGGAAAATCCTGAGACCCGTCGATTTTTGTTTTTAAATCTCCATTTAGACATATAATTTTCAACCCCCCACCCCTCAACCCCTAAGTGCTAGCAACCCCAACTTTAAAATTTTAAATAGAAAGATACCCTTTGTGATACCTCTTTTGATAGGTCTTTTTATTCTTAATATAAGCAAAAAAAGTTTTTCAAAATCGGTTGATAAATAACGGAGATATTTAACAAAATGTAATCAAATGGAAATGTCAATATTCGACAAGAAACGGCTCAAACACGCCGTAAATGGTAACATTGAAAAGGGCACTTCCTGACCTAAAAGTGTGGTTTTGATCGCCCATTATTTCTACGCTGTGACGTCATAATTTTTTTAAATGTCAACCCCATTATTTACATTGATTACATTTTGTTAAATATCTCTGTTATTTTTCAACCGATTTTGAAAAACTTTTTTTTGTTATATTAAGAATAAAAAGACCTATCAAAAGAGGTATCACAAAGGGTATCTTTCTATTAAAATTTTTAAAGTTGGGGTTGCTATCACTTAGGGGCTGAGGGGTGGGGGGATTAAAATTACCTGCCTAAATGCCAATTTAAAAACAAAAATTGACGGGTCTCAGGATTTGTGCCATTATTTCTACGCTGTGACGTCATAATTTTTTGTTGAATGTCAACCCCATTTTTTACATTGATTACATTTTGTTAAATATCTCCGTTATTTATCAATCGATTTTGAAAAACTTTTTTTAGTTATATTAAGAATAAAAATACCTATACAAAGAGGTATCACAAAGGGTATCTTTCTATTTAAATTTTTAAAGTTGGGGTTGCTAGCACTTAGGGGTTGAGGCATGGGGGGTTGAAAATTATATGTCTGAATGGCAATTTAAAAACAAAAATCGACGGGTCTCAGGATTTTCCGCTAAACCATTAAATAACCAGAATATGATTTTTGTGCGATACTTTATCATCAGTCATCACTCTGTATATAAGCAGGACAAGAGTGGGAGTGTATGTGATGGGTTCCATCAAAGCAACAGGGGGCTAAAGACAGGGGATACACACCATCGCAAACGTTTTAAGGGATGGAAAGTAAAAAAGAGGTGTGCCAATGATGAAATAATAAATGAAATATTCCCTTAACTATCGGTATCAATGCACTTGATCACAACGCATATAAAAAAATACTCGCGCCAAAGCGCTCGTGTTTTTAATACAATCTGCTCTCGTGCATTACCAGGTAACAATGTTTCGGGAACTACTAAAATTTTCTGATAAAGATTGCAAGGTCTTGTACAATTTTTTTGTTTACAATGAAAATTCTGCTCCTAGTCTATCTAAGCTAGAATTAATGCTGAATTCGAAAAACGAAGTAAATTTCAGGATGACCCCGTTTTTTCCAATACAAGTACATATTGTAATTTTTATTTATTTATTATTATACATGACGGTTTAAACAAGATACTTTTTTGTAGTTGAAAAGTGTCATCGAGTTCAAATACTCCAGTATTGGAAAGGGGAGCTAAAATTTTCCATGTCCGAAACCCAACCCTGTAATTTTCGATTGCGTTCTGTATCTATTGTCTAAGTTTATAAAAGGTTCTCTTGTGTAAAAATAAACTTTTTTTTCTCAAGAGGATTCCCTATAGAATAATCCAGTGGATTATAATCCGGAGAGTTAAGTGGCCACTTGCCAAAATTAACAGCAAAGTCTCTAACAGTAAAAACCTGCTAGCGGATCGTTGTCAGGAAAGAACTGAAACTTGAGAGAACTATTTTAGACCGTTTTTCGACAGTTTTTTCTAATATCCCAATTTACACAGAAAATATACTTCAAACGAGGAGGGAACCGCAAGCCGAAATGCAGTACACTAAAATGGTAAAAAAAAATCCCAAATAACTCCCAACAATTCTCACATTTCCCAAAACAATTTTCAAAATTCCAGAATAATTCCTTCGTGATTTACCCGGATTTTCCCTTTGCCCTGAAAGTACGACGTACTTTTATGAACCATCCGGTATAACATTATACGGGTGTCCCGAAAATGGCGCATAATATATATGGTACGCTATTCAGTACCGCTAAACAAATGTGAGAAAAATGTTGAAAAAAATCTTTTCGCTGAAATTTGTAAGATATGAAGATGTAAAGTTAACACTTGTAACTTTTTAAAAATTGGAAATGAAACTGACGAGGGTACTCTATTTGTAGAAAATAATTTCTTTTATTGTTTCCAAATTTTAAAAATTGCAAAAAAGCACGTAATTCCAAATTATTAAATAATTACTGAAGACATTTTTACATCGAGATAGCGCGAAAATGATTCTGGCAACATTGTGCTCTGTTCAAAAATCAGTCGTATGGTTTCCCAGGTAATAATGAGTAGGTAACAATCAAAATAAATAGCTTCCTAACAAGTTATAAAATGTGGATGTGCCAGATTGTGCACATCTTTTTCGGTTAATAACTACAAAAACACGACAGTTAGAATTTTTTTTGTATTTTTCCCTTACTCCCTTGTCAGTCACCTACAACGCCCCATAAATATTATGCGCCATTTTCGGGACACCCTGTAGACTGTAGGTACTATACTGTGAACATTTTTAATCTCGATCTAGTGAAGAGTGGCGATTATCTACTTTGTTTGCACAACTTGGCTGCCAAGGTTTTCTGCGATTGTTCCCACAATTTTCTTATGTAAGGAGTATGTGTAGACAACCCTGTAATTTCCTGTAAAGTACCTCGTCCTGGCTAATCGTAATCAATGACAAGGTTTTATTGCTATATCGTAAAATGTTTAAATTGTGCCAGCGATAACGTTGCATTAATCATATCTACGGACAATTACGAAGCGAAAATGTTAACTTTAGCTGGAAAAACACGTGAAGATATTAAAAAGTTGGAAGTCAATGGAAGAAACGTTGCCATACTTAAAAAAAATATTATACAGTGAAAGCCAAAACCTGAAGAGTATTTGGGATCTCTTCGAGTTTATGTCACAACGGCCACCTAGTATTTTGGTCGTTATGGTAATGGTCACAACGGCCCCAGGAATTATTAGTTCACATAACCGAGAGTCAGCTGCTGTAATTCGATTGAGTCTGAGGTAACGATATACAGAAAGTCAAACCAAAGGAAAGCAAAACATGATCAACCAGGGACGAAAAAAAATCATGAATGATGATTCGTATACGCCCCTTACCGAAATCAGTTTCCTAAATTACTCAACAAGGGACATGGGTGTTTCCTATTGTTAATTATTAGAGCAATATGAATACAAACATCCGCACCGCTGTGAAATCCAGATATGAAATAAGATAACATTTTATCAGTTAAAATAATTAGGCAAGACGCCCTTGTGTAGGTATTGCCACAAAATAAATCTTTATTTACTGATAATTGACATTTACAAATTACTTTTAACATGAACGTATCAAAAAGCAAATAAGATTATTTTTACAACGAGTCTTTGAAAGTTTTCAGGTTAATGCCGATATATCACGATTGAGTAATTATCAAGGCCCAGACTTTTGGGTTACAAAAGCAGAAAAAATTAATTTCATCCGCATGTGAATTTGAAAGCGCGATCTTTTCATGAATTTCAGCACTTTTGGCTGATTTTAGCAGATTTCCTGCAGTTTTGAAAGCATTCTGCTGCATCCATATCAAGTTTAAAAGTTCCTTTTGGACTTCGGTAATTCCAGTATTCCCAGTCGCATTTCATGAAAAAAATTCTACAACCGGAACTTATAGTTCAGAATACAGTCAATTTCAGTAAGAGTTGCAAACATGGCCAAAGAAACACGATCCGCATCGATCAAACTAAAATTTCATTTTTTATAAACTCCACCCTTGAACCCATTTCTCGACTTGCCAAACACTACCCTTTAGTTTACGTTAACAAATAGTAAATATTTCTACAATGGCAATGATAATAAAGAAAACAGGATGGTATAGTACGTGAAATATACCAACAGCATTCAAAATTTCTATTTTTAACCATTTCAATAGCAAAGTAGGTAATTAAAACTTCCGCTTTTAAAAATACACAAACTGTACCAAAATAAAACATTCACCCGGTTATAATTCAAACAATGTATGTTAGAATATTATTAATTTATGTTTCTACTCCCACAAAATGATAGCAAACTATTCGCTCTGCAAAATGTACCAGAATGTATTACAAAAAACCAAAACTTGACAGGATTAATGTCTGATTATACGGTCGGCTTCCTCTTCTCGAATATCCGGTACCATTTTTTACGAAACGATCAATTTTACTGAATTAAAAAAAATATTTATAATTCGACATGTCCTCAATTATCCTTTTTTGGAACTTATTAATTAATTCCATAATAATAATCAATAAGAATCCGAAAAAAGATGAAAAACCTGCCCTAGATATTTTTGACGACTAAAAAAATTATTTCAAAAGTATTGCGTTTTTGGGGGTATTATTAATAAAAACCTTAACACGCATTTAAAAATATTTACTAGTTGTGAAAAAGTGAAAGAAAGATTGTGTGACAAAACCCATTATTTATTATGTGGTGGGTACCAAATCACTGCAGTGTCGGGCTAAAAATTACTGAAGCGTACCTCGTGGTGTTTTACTTTTGTTGCAAAGCAGTCACACGTTTAATTTTAGAACAAATTTATATTTAGTCCTAAATTATAGTTTTCTTCTTTGAAATGGCACCGAACGTATTAAGAATGCGAGAACAATGATTTCCTAACGACGACCATAAAACTGAAACTTGTAAATAAAAAAAACACCTTAGGGAAAATATTACGTGGAAGGAAGTTATAATCACTGTAGTACTACTTAAATGTGATAATTCGCAAAAAAAATGTATAATAAACCAAACCTATTGGTGTTCACTGGAAAACGCTGAAAATTAATAATAAATACAACATGGGTAGGGGGTACAGCCAGAATTGACTCATAACACCCGCACTGTAGATAATGAAGACCTATGGCCCTATTAAAAAAAAGAGCCAACCAATTTCATATTTACAACCACCAGGGGTCAATCAATCTTTCAGTTGACGGAAACGTTGGATTAAATTTCTTTCTTAAGCATAAAATTCTGCAAAAGTGTGGAATTTAAAACCTATCCTCTATCTTTTATAATAAGAGAGATGTCCATAGTTAGCTTCGAATTTGAAAGACCCTCTATACTGATCGGGAGTTTGTAAAAAGTTTGGGAAACGCTGTAATGTACAGTGAAATATTGATAGGGAATATCAACAACCTTTTACTGGCAGGAAGTAAATATAAAACAAAATTGTAGTCAATGCGTCTCGCCGGTATATCGCAAGTGGCTTTACGGCTAGACACCAACAAACACGAGCATAATATTGATTGAAATAATTTATAAGAAGGGTAATTTTAATTAAACACCAGTTAGCAGTTAGTATTAAATAAGATTTAGAATTTGTACCTTGTACCTTGTGTAACATGTACTTATTTGGGACATGGTTATTCAGTGTCATTACCTTTACTGAGTATGACTCAAGTCAAGTCTAATTAGTATTATTATGATACTTCTGATGTAAATACACCAAAAAAATTAGATCTATCTCGGAGTTAACCCTCAAACAAAACTGTCGGGTACGTTGAACGTCCGAGTCTTCAGTCACTGCCCCAAAAATCAATGTACTGTACCTAACAAGCAACAATTAACGTCCAATAACCTACACACCTTGTTTTACATGGAAAAACGTCACGTTTTTAGTAACAATGACTTCTAGGGTAGATAATCATTGTCAATTATTGCGTTTGTATAAATACCCAACAGAAATAAACTTCACAATTTTTTTAATTTAAAAAAATAAAATAAACAAAACTCTTAAGGATCGAAATAAACTTTCAAAAATATTTTCTTTCAATTTAGAAAAATTCGGAAAAAATTAAATAATTAAAAAAAAAACTTTTTATTGACTACCTATGGGTTCCAGTTTATGTCATATCTCGAAAACGAAACAAAACACAATCGTGAAAATATTTTTTTCTAAAAACACGTAAGAATATCTAAAGGTTATCTCTCTTGTACTTTTTTTCTATCTGCGATCGTTACGAAAATATTTTGGATTGAAATATTTAAGCATTTTTCAGTTTTTTCAGATTTTTTCAGAAAGCTGTCAACATTAATCAAAAACGAGAACGGTGTTAGATTTGCCTTGTAATTCTGCCCAATTTTGCTAATTCAACCAATCCTGTAAGTCTTACAATAAGAAAGTTACCTATACAAGGTGGATAGATTATTTTCAACCCTGTATAGAAAAATCGTAAAAACGGACCAAAAACATCCAATGTCAACATTTTATGTATCATTAAAGTGTAATATTTTTGTTGGGCAATTTTCTTAATTATAAAAAAAACATCTCAAGGATAGTGAACGTATAATAAACACTGAAAAGTACGCACTTTTCAAAATATAAACAAACACAAAGATGCACTTGCACAAAAGATAAATCGGTTCACTTGATTCCCACTTTATAAATAAAACAAGAGATAAACAAATAAATAACAGTAAAACAAAAACAAATAATACTTACAGGCTAAAAATAATTCCTAAGGTTTTAGTAACTATTCCCATTTTGGCATTAAAAATATCCACAAATACGTCACAGTTTAAAAAAAATAGTTCTCTTGTTTTTAGCACCTTTGATTAAACAGAAAAAAAATCTGCAGAACATTAAGGAAGCGCTAGAAAATTTAACTAAATATTTGGCCACTCGCTTTTAATATTTACGGTAGTGTCAACAAACTTTAAAATAAAATTATACACACACTGCGAAGATAGAAATTCACAAATGAAAACAGTCACATTTTTATTTCTGTTTAAATAAAAATTTACATTTTTTTGCCAGAGTATTAAATTAATTAAACACAACACAGCATAAATTTCATATCCTTTTTAATGCGGCACGATGGTAACTTTAAAATTTAATTATTTAAAAAAAAATAAATAAAAGAAGAGGCGCACGCACGAAACGCATCCCAAGACCACATTTCTTATAGACCTATCCGAACCAACCTAAAATGTGAACTACAAAATAATAATAGTACGAAGGTGGACATAACTAACTATACTCGTGTACGGGAGGGGACTCGACCTATTCTAGCTAAATACACACAATGCTACGGTCAGCAGAGCGAGAAAAACACCCACCAACACGCAGGAAAAAGGGACAAGTAGATGGAAAAGCGACAAGACAGTGAGGTTTTTATTCGCGCCTTTCGACGCAAATTAACGGAAAATTTAGTTGAGTTTCCCGGTTCGTTAGAAATCAATGACCGGGAATAACCATCAGTTTTGGTACCAACCAACATACACATTGCCCTTTTCATTTCCAGCCAAAATAGATAATTTTTTTTATTACTGACGTGATGAAAAATTAAATACAGAAATTTGGAAAAAAATTAATTTTCCCCATCACATGAGAGGATGTGATTAATGAACTGATAAGAAATGTAATCAAAGATATTTTTAAATATTTTTTTTATTTAAGGTCGACCCGTGGATAAGCGAACGCGAAACGTGCAATAATATGGGGACCTACCCTTTAGATAACACTTTTATAGATAATCTAAAATGTAGTTGCCAAAAACCTTGGACCTCCAATAAATTACAATGGGCATAAATTTTAAAAATTGCATAAGAGTTCGATTGAGGTTGACTGTGGCCTCTGATATATAAGAGCTCGATGCCTCTATGGAACTGTAGTCACGTATTTTTTGAACACCCTACATTTTATCTACTGACAATACGAGAAAACATACTTGCCAAGTCAATATAAAAATATTCAACTATAAATACTGATTTATTTTATATTCAAAGACAACTTATTTCTGCTACTATGACTTATTACCATCACCAGGGAATAAAGTCCTATGCGTTTTCTCCGGAAATAAAAAAAACATTTTTAAATTTTATTTCAATGAAATATTTTCCTATAAGCTTGAAAGTTTTTCGTCTCAAACACTTCCCCATTATCTTTCAATTTAAATTTTACTGATAATGATACAATCAATGAAATCTTATTTACCCGGAAAAACATAAGATTCTATTTTGATTTCTGAAAATTTCTAAACATAAATATTTTTCCTTGTACGTAATAGATTTTTCTGTTTAAACAATAACAAACAATAAAATTGTTAACGGATTGAATTTTAAAAATATTTGTTTTAAAAAACTGGAACAAAATTAAAGATTATCAGTTTAATCAGCAAGTTCATTCACATTACGTGATTGCAGTGGCGCCTCTTGAATGTTTAGTACAGATCTGTTTAGAGCTGTAGGTTCTTTTTTGAATTCAAAATGTTCAGTTTGCTTGTGCGCTTAGTGATAAGTCAAAGGTGAGGTGGTAATAAAGGAAAAATTCCAGAACTACTCGATTTGTTTTATTAAGGACATATAAGGACAAAATTTCTTGGACATAACATCTGAAAAATTCCCACCCCCTTCTCTTCTTCTATTTCTCTCCGACATTTGGTAACCCTAGCTTGCTTTACAAAATTCAACATTGCGTTGGACTAAAGTCATGTCTCTTATCATGGCGCAAAGTCCCGAACACTCTACACAACTAGCTCGATCTACTGGAAGAACGGGTAAAAATATATTGCATCAGAAGATTATGTTCTAACTGATTGACCGACTGATTTTAATGGGTCGAAGTCTCGGTATGCCGATCTCTGGCATCTCAAACTGAAAATTTTGCTTACCTGGAAGTATACAAACTCCCAGGAGCAAACTTTATCGTACCAAATATCGTACACTATTTTCTCTGGGATATCTTATGCGGTGTTTGTTGTTCCATGGATATCATGTACCCTTTGTTTTGTTGGAATCAGAAACAAGGCATGGGAATAATCCATAACCGAAACAGCAAACAGCATAACATATCCGGATGATAATTAAACTTTATACAGGGAAGGAAGTAGTGGGTATGTATTTTCTGTCCTTTACTTTCCACGTGGGCAGGGTGTAAAATATTCTAATTTAATTTTTGCCCTAAAATATTGTAGCTCACGCGATCTGAATTACCAATTCTTGGGGTACAAAAAAATGACTACAAACCTTTCGAGTTTGCTAGAAGGGGTTCAGCCTTTTTCTATAGGAAACAATAATAGAAGCTTTTTTATCTAAAAAAATCTAAAAGTGTCTATAAAAAAAAGGGTTTTCGGTTAGTCACATTGGATCCTTTCGCTTTCACTCTTTTAACGTTGTCCATGCTATTCCGAGTTATTTTCACTTTTATTACTTAAACTATCATAAATTTAAGTTCAAGAAACATTCCAATTTTAAGAAATTCTATAATTTGTACAAAATAAACCTTAATTTGTTTTGATTCTCAAAACAATGCCAAGAAGTTAAATAAATAAAGTCGTAATCTTAAATTATTTCTTTCAACATAAAGCAAGCATTAAAAATTGCGAGAAAACAATTATATACATTTGCAATTTCCATAAGCTTTTTTTTTTCAGGTCGACTTAAGTGCACTTAATATAGGTAAGTACAATTCAATTCTGTTTTGATAGTTTATATTAATTGTGGTCGCAACAAAAGAACGGGTATACAATTAAAATATCAAGGACTAAAAATTATGTTATTGACCCTTACAAAGTGTTAACCCCTAAATATCCCACCTGCCCCTACTTAAAAATTAATTATTCTTTAATTCAGATTAAAGAGTTCGATGGTATATTCATATTTTGTCCTTCAATGTACAGTCCACCTGTTTAAGTTTAAATATTAGGACTAAATATAGTAATACTTTATTAACAAACAGTAATGACTGCTGAGTGTTATGACTGATAACTGACATAATTTAAATTTTTAGATAAGAGATTTTATTGCAAACACTTCATAATCAATTATTAATATCAAGTCTAGAAAGCTATGAAATTAGTCACCTTTTTATGATTAAAAAAATGCACATCATAAAGATATGGGGGATTAAGGTAGTTTTTATTCCCTTTTTTATATAATTCAGGACCGGGCTTAAGAGAGATTTGAATAAATTAATTCGTATAGGTATACACATAAATTTTTTATTTGATTATACAATTATTGCATTAATATGTTTAACTTTCCTGCAGATCACTTGAATGAAAACAAATTTTAAGTCAGTAACAAAATTGCCAATCTCCAAATTAAAATAACTGTCTCGGATATTACGTGTTCTAAATCCAACTGGTCGTTAACTACGGTCGAATGTATAAATAAATAAGACATACGTATACATCATATTTTAAACTGCATTTATATTGCAGGAAAAGCTGCAGCCAGATGGTTTAAGATTTCTGAAAATAGCGACTGAAAAGCGACAACGGCGGTGAAACCCTATTTTCAAATATAACGCGCTAGTTGCTTTACAAGAAAAATAATATTTTGGTGTAAAAAGGTCACTTTCGGCACAATTCAAAAACAATCAAGTCAAAGACCGAAATCACGTAGGCCACTTTGTATTTTTATTTTAGTTTTTTTTTTGTAAACACAAAAGCAAATTTATAAATCCGTGATGGGTGCAATCCAAAGTAGAGGTCCCAAAAATAGTTTTTCAGGAGTAAACAACAAGTTCTGTTTCTGCCCTCTTTTACTTTTGATTTTAAGATCAGGAATATTGGACCTAATCTTTTGCAGGGGTGTAATAAACCAAACGTCGGTCCTACATTTACTTGTCAAATTACTGAAAGTACAAGGGGAACGGCGGCGTCATAAATAATGGTAAATTTTAGTCAAGGTCTTAATTTTATGGTTATGGTGGGTTATTAGAAACGGTACAAGTCACTTTCAAAATTATGCTTGCCCAGTAAGCTTCTAGAAATAAAATAGCTTAGAAAATATTTTTTTAAATTAATTTTTGTAACGTATTGGTAAACTGCCAACCCGGTAAAAACAACTAAGAAACCGTCACTGCCCTTTCATCCGGTTTATTATTAGGAACAGACTAAACTTCTAACAATTACAACTCAAAACAATGAGTTCATCTAAAACTAAAAGAAAATATAAATAAATACTGTTCTAAAGTGAATGTTTTTTTTAAAAAAGCTTCAATATTTAAAAAAAAAGTGTAATGTTTTATAAATGTTAAGGAAATTTTAAAAAGAAAAAAAATGCAGGAGGCTGTGATTTGGTAACAATAATAAATTGCAAATAGTCCTTCCCAGAAAAAGTTTTAGAAACCTGAATACATTTCCAGAACGAAGTTTTGATCTTCAAGTATTAGGAGCAAAAATTACAACAATAGTAAACCTAATTTGGAAATTAAAATATTATCTTTGAATTTATAAAACAAAAAAAAAATTAATTTCAAAATTACTTATAAAAAAATTAGCAAAAAAAAGGAGAAAAACTAACTCCCGCCTAGGTCTGCTTACGTCCTGTTCGTTGATCTGGAAACAGTTCTGGACATCCAATAGGGTTTTAGGATCAAAATCATTTTTGATCAAGAAATCCCGCAAGTATGACATGATGTGTAGAACGAGACACTTGGAAATGACGGGCACATCAAAAGAAATCAAAACCTTGTTATGGTTTAATTTTTTGCCTAACTTCCAATGAATTTTGTACCAAGAAATTGTTTTTGGGAAAATTCCTGTCTTCATTTCATAATTATTTAGACCATAAGAGGGAATAAGTCAGCGAGTTACTCAAGCCAATAAAGCTAATACAAAACCTAAACCAGTTTACGAAATTCATTGCTCCCACTGTAATCAGAAACATATTGGGCAAACTAGACGCGGGATTGAAGCCAAATTCAAAGAGCACATAATAATTTTTGCATAGCATTAAAACAGATGATGATAAAAAATCCTAAAGCCATTTGCTTCAAGCAATTCCAAATTCAGAATTACTTTCTTTATTGTAAGAGAAAAATTTAAACCGACAAACAGCAACGCAAGCCAACAGACCCCATTTCAGAGTTACGATATATTGAATATTCTAGTAATTTTTAGTTTCAGTCCTACGGAAGATAAGAATTTGGTTCTTGAAACAAGCTTCCTATTGAGGAGGGTTAACTCATTAGAAAATAATAGAAAGTTCAGTGGAATGCTAAATTCTGGTGCAGCTTAGGCCATTAAGTGCCAATAGGCTCATTACCGCAAAGAAACGAACGCGTGTATAGAACAGAACGTTCTGTGAAAGACAAAATTCAAGGATTTTTTTAGTAAACCCATGCGGATGAGTATGTAGTCCATAATAATTATAGTGTGCTCTTTTTCCTAGGATGGCTCTTTTTTTTAATTTCTATGTTGAAAAATATAAAATTTTGCATTCCAAACTGTATACTAGTAATATACTTCTTAGAACGTTTCGAGCTTTGGATTGGACGGACCGGGACCGTCTTTCGTGTGTGTGGCAAGTTACGTTTGTCATCCCCTATATTTATTTTTAATGTTGACCTAACAATTGCTGGTTCATCTCGTCAAAATTTAAAAAAGAATATTAATACTGATTGGGAATTTGTGGAAAATAAATCTATTTTATTCAGAATCTGAATCACTTTCTACTGCGGTTGGAAATGAGGGCCATATTATAAACAAAATTAGCCGCAAATACGAGTATGACATGATAATTTAACGAAAATATAAAAATCGTACGTAACTGAACTTATATGTACCAAAGTTACCAATAAAATATAATAATTTCACAATCCTTTTATATGTCCAAGAAAACTGCTTGCACTGCATAATGGTATCTAATATTTTTAATAAAAAAAAAGGAACCACAAATAATATAACTATACAGGGTGTAACACAACTAATGCGAAAAAATTTAGCCATACATGCACTTTTAAATAAGAAATCGATTTGTTAAAAAAAATTTTAATAAAAGTTCAACAGAAAACGAGATAAAAATTGTTAAAGTTACAAATTAATGAAAATGTTAAAATAACATTTTCTACAATTTTTATCTCGTTTTGTGTTGGACTTTTATTAAAAATTTTTTTAACAAATCGATTTCTTATTTAAAAGTGCATGTATATGGTTAAATTTTTTCGGATAAGTTGTGTTTTTTTTTTCATTAATTTGTAACTTTAACAATTTTTATCTCGTTTTCTGTTGAACTTTTATTAAACTTTTTTTTAACAAATCGATTTCTTATTTAAAAGTGAATATATGATTAATTTTTTTCGGATAAGTTGTGTTACACCCTGTATAGCTACTACGAAGTTTATAAAAAATTCTATGTAATCGCAGTGTATACACCGTATTACAACTGATAATGAGTAATAAATGTTAAATTGATATCATAAAACGCCACAAAGAAATACGGAAATATGTGGCTTTAATAAAATTATCAATAGCCCATTTATTGGGCGACGTTTGCAATGTTGATGACTTATCCCATACAAAAAAATTTTTAATAAATCAAATCCATACAAAAGCTGTACCTTTCGCATCGCTTATTAAGAACTAACCCAAGTTTTATTTACGAGTACATCTAGACTCACGTGAGTACGAACTACTAAACAGAAAATTCTGAAAAAGTGCCAAATTTAATCCTACCCTCTTATAATAAACTAGATCCCCATGGTTCGAATTTAAAACACCCTGTATAGTACAAACACAACACCCATAAACAAGACGGATTTAAGTTATTCTGAAAAATTTCCGCTACTATTATTTTTTGTCCTTACTTCCGAGCCAAAGACTCAACCCATTCGACCATTGCATCGACCAAAACTAAATTAAAACAGTTAAAAATAATTTAATTTAAGCAACATTCAACCTATCAGTAAACAAACGTAAAATTTATTTTATTTTTTAAGTCCCTTGCTCTGCCTATAATTTGATATCAACCGAAGCTATTTGAATTTAAAAAAAAACCCTCTAGACTGACCATCAATTCTGTTTACACCCTATATAAACTGAAGTTTCTGATCCATATAAAATTCGAAATTACTCATGTGTCAACGTTGAGTAGTGAAGAGAAAATTTCTTTTTAAAAATAGGACACAATTACATATCAACGGAGAAAATCAATAATCCGTTTCCAGCAGTGCTCCACCTTTTACCTCTTTCGTTTTCAATAACACAATCCATCATCTAGAAGCATCTGCTCTTTAGAATTCCAAGAAATTACAGGTTTGAGTACAATTTCTGTACCTTAATTCGCAGGTAGCAGGATCTTTTATAAACTGAACAAATTCTCACATCCTGCCACTCTCTCCCTGGATATACCGTTAGCTATTTAAAACAAATTTTTTCGTTTAAAATAACATCGTTACAAATAAAACCATCTGTTTACCTACTTTTAGAAACGCCGCACAACGGGAAATACCAACTAAACTGTTTTTTCAGGAATTTTACAGGTAGTTTAATAGCGAAAGGATAGGGTTACGTGTAATTAAAATAATTTTTTAAACTCTTCCCCAACCCTTGAGAAGCTTCTAAAAATCTAAACCATTGGATTTTGAACGCTTTCTAAGACACGAGCGGTATTTCCGCATTTCTTCCAAGGTCATTATTCAAAAAAATTAAGGTGGGCACCAACACGATGAAGTGAAAATATTTCCAACAACCGGTCAATTAAGGTAATCAATTCAATGATTAAGAAAAAATTCATATAGTAAATGATTCGATCAATAAAGCGACTTGTACAGATCGTGTCTGTTACAGTACCATATTTTGCACCTATATTAAAAAAAATTAAATCAGATTAAAGAAGAAACGAAACAAGGCGTTTGACTGACGGTTCCATTAATTTCGACCTATACGTTGTACATACCTACACATCTTTCCAGTCTATAATTTTCATAACTACAAAAATTTGGATCATAAATTATAATTTGGGTCTAGTACAGTTGCACGTATTCTCTTCGGGCGTTTAGTGCGACCCTTTTAGAAATGAAGCGGAAGATCACGGTTTGGAATTGCTGAAATGGATACCTACTTCGTTTTTATAGACAGTGGATAGCCCTTTTAGTTTTATCTAGTCTCGTAATCAAATTAACAAATTCTTAGACCTTGAAAATTCATTTACTGAAAAATTTTACGTATATAAAACACGTCTGCCTACTCTGGGCGATTATTGGTTATAAACTTGTATCCTAATGAAAATTTGTATCTTTTCCAACCATTTTGCTATGGCACGAATTACGAAATTAGTACATACCCCTGAAATTTTCTGAAAAGTACTGACTGATCGATGACGATGGTTATTGTTTCTATAAACATTTAAAATGCCAGTTTTCTCATGGCTACACTGATTGACCATGACAAAACGTAACAAATTCAACATTTCTCCATTTAATGAACAAATCGATTTAATGAACAAACGCGTCTACTTTACTGCAAAATTTTTAAAATAATAATAAACATAAGATTGTTATTTTCTTCAAATAGAACAGATATACAGTGCTTCCCGAAAGTAACGGATAAATTCAATCAAATCGTTGAGAAAAATATTTCAAATAAATGCTGGGACACGTCGATTTTTATTTTTAAATTGTCATTGAGAGATGTAATTTTCAACCCCCACCCCCCAACCCCTAAGCGCTGCCAACTCCAACTTTAAAAATTCAAATAGCAAAGAACCCTTTTTGATACCTCATCGGATAGCTTTTTTTATGCTGAATACAATAAAAAAAAGTTTTTCAAAATCGGTTGATAAATAACGGAGATATTTACTAAAATGTATTCAAATGAAAGTGCCAATATTCGAGCAGGCGTTGGTACTGCTCTAGCATGGGTGGTAAAAAACAATTGCAACTTGTTTGTAATTGAATGTAAACAAAATGTATTGACATTACTTAGTGCAGTGTGTGTTATTTATTATTAACGATTGAAAAATAAGATAACAAAAATGAGATTTACTGAAGCCGAAAGAATCGAAGTTTTAATGATGATTGGGGTTGGAGATAGATAGATACATTTTGATTACATTCAATTACAAACAAGTTGCAATTGTTTCGTACCACCCATTGTAGAGCCGTACCAACGCCTGCTCGAATATTGGCACTTTCATTTGAATACATTTTGGTAAATATCTCCGTTATTTATCAACCGAATTTGAAAAACTTTTTTTTATTGTATTGAGCATAGAAAAAGCTATCAAATGAGGTATCAGAAAGGGTTCTTTGGTATTTGAATTTTTAAAGTTGGAGTTGGCAGCGCTTAGGGGTTGCGGGTGGGGGGTTAAAAATTACATCTCTAAATGATAATTTAAAAATAAAAATCGACGTGTCTGAGCATTTATTTGAAATATTTTTCTCAACGATTTTATTGAATTTATCCGTTACTTTCGGGAAGCACTGTATAACAAAAATGTAGTATACCTATTACACATGCGGTACCTCCATGCGTAGCAAAATTTTGATGAAAATAGCAAATGGGTGGCAGCTCTAAATATAACACATATGGCACTCAGGGTGCGAATAATTATAAATAATAAAGCACGGAAACCTCATTGCGTGCTAAAAAGTTTGCATCTTCAATTAACATATGTACACCTAACCAACAGACCTATTAATATTATCATAAAAAAATATCTAGCGAACAAAGCCATAATTAAAATTATAATTTACATGATTATTCATAAAAGCACACAATGCAAACGTAGCATAAAACGTCGGTCAGACAATGCAGTCGTGTTTAGAGAAAAAATTAAGAAAAAAAGTTTGATTATTATTACTCAACTGGGTATGTGTATTTGTGTCTGTTTCCTTTGACTTTTAACTTATCCCGACTTGTTCCACTTAACATGTTTTTCGTTTTTGCATGTTACATTTCGAAACAAATCGCAATTTCGCTATTTATAAAACCGCGATTGACCCGTTAATGTCATCATATGTAAAAACATGAATTGCATTTAAATTAGAACTTTCCACGGTTAACAAGTTAATAATGCAGTGCAAAAATTTATGATAAAAATAGAAAAAATTTGAGTTCAGCGACTTTAGGTTATTGGCATGTTATTCTACAGGAATTTAAAAACTGAAAATAACACACGCTGAAAGGAATTTCGCGCTTCCTTTTTCATATTATTAGACAGACAGGGAGACGCAGAACTTGGGAGTTCCTTGACTAAGTCATGTTGTAAATAGTAAACAAAACCGGTAAAATATTTAATTAATGTGAATTCAAGCGGCAGGTAAAATCAAAGTACTCCTCCTCTATTGTCATTCTAACAGTACGAACATGATTGACAATTTCCGTTTGGAAAACAATAAACAAACCACTTTGCTAATGAAATAAATTACTACAAGTTTTTCCACTTTAACATTATGAAACGACATGTTTTTTTGTTAACATCTGAAACGGTTTGTTGCAGATCAATAACTTTACGGAATGTTTTAATTGTGGTTTAAAAAAATCAGAAACAGGGCGAAAATTTTCCATTTTACTGAATAAAAAAAAATTAATAATTTGTATAAATACAGCAAGAATCGAGTTTAAATGGAAAATTCTGTGAAATTTTTTTTTATATAGGAAATTATTATTGGAAATGTTTGTAAAGCAAGTTCCATAAGAACTACACTACAATTAGTTTTAATTTTGCGGATACAAAATGCCATTTGTTTTCGTTTCCTAGGAAACCGCTGAAAATTTCAGAAACGTCAGAGTTTTGTACTTGCTCTAACCTATGAAGCTAGAAAGAAAGAAGTATAACGGTAAACGCGCGTCGTGGTTCGGACGAACCGCAGAATTACACCGCACCTGAGTGTATGGTGGATGGATGGGCTTAGAATTTTCTTAACAACCATGGCCCTTTTTGTATTCGATAAACAGTACTACTTTATAATTTGCTTCAAAACAAAACTTTATAGTAGTACTTGCAGGACATTTTTGTTTAAAGTTTCCAAGGATTATGTACAATTCCGTTTGAAAAAGTTTTTAAAGTGAAGCTAATAAAGAATACTGGGTGTAAAATTGGCTTTCAGTGGTAAATTATTTATTTTTATTTGCATCTCTAATTTATTCTAAAAATAAAGTGTGAATAGATTTGTCACCTACAGCTCGTTTCGTCAACTTAACCCTGGCGGATAATAGCCATCATTACATGCTTGTTGAATAATAGATAAAAATGTTGTAATTTTAATTTAAAATGATAAAATTAAATAGTTCCAACATTTTTTGTCTACAAAAACGCTAATAATCAAGGAAGGAACAAAAATTATTAAACACTACACATTCCTGAAAATCCTGAAATTCCTGAAAATTTGTAAAACTAGGTATGGAAGTTTCTTTAGAATAACCAATATTGAATATTAATTAAATTTATCTGCTTTCCTCGACTTTTCCAGATATGAAAAATTATTGCCTTTTTTCAGGATTTTTCAAAAAGTGCCCATTCTGCTGAAAAGTCGGAGGATAAAAATTCCACGAAGTGCCACTGCAAGCTCTTTAATTAACAAAAAAAATTAAGCCATCAATATTCATAATTTCGGTTGAGAGTGAAAAAAGTATGATAAGATAAATAAATATATTGATGTAATTGCTCATGAAATAATGTAAAACTAGAATAACTTCAGATTTATGTATGACGGTTGTAAGTTCCATTATAGCTAACAATTTTATTCTTCATAATTAGTAGAATTTTTCTATTGGTGTCTTTCTGGTTTGAAGTGTCTGGGTGATACCGAGGTACAAAATGAAGAAACCGATTATTTTGTTATAGTACCTAAATTTATTGCATTGCAAGTCCCTTGAACTAAACCGTCAATTCACGCACTAATTCACATTCTAACGCTTTTAACAATGACGAGTAATAATACAACATGCGGGCAACGGGGTAGGGCAAATTAAACTTAGTTGATTGAATCACGTATAAGAAATTGCAACACATATCTTTTTGGGACACTTTTTGCTAATTTAAACTCCCATTACTTTATTATCTCTATAATATTACTTTTGCCCATATATTTATAGCGACCTCGTAATTATTTCTTACTTTTTTTAACCTACTACACAACCGAAGACTCTTTTATTATTAAAACGGCCTTATTTATGAAAGTTCCAAATAAATTAGTAATAGTTTAATGCAATTTATAAATATTTATTAATCAAATTACAAAATGGAAAAGAAACTGATTGCAAAAAGGATATGTAACAAAAAGGAAACTATGTAAGTTTTCAAAACCGTTAATTATTACAAATTATTGTTACACTATAAATATTGTTTCTCAGAGATGACTCATCTTAAACATTTTTTTATAGTAGTAATATTTAATAAATTATTTAATTATAATACTTTTATTTTAACCTTTTCTAGATTCCTATATCACTTTCAGAAACCAAATAAAAATGTTACTTTTACCTGAAAATTAGGTCGCAAGTAATGTAGGTACTATTTATTATTTTTTAACGATACCATTACGTGATAGTACGTTAATGGAAATATGTATCTACATTATTTGCGGTTTAAATTGCAATTTCATTTCCTGCAACACGTGCAAAATTTAACTCCTAGTGTATATTGGCGCGAAAAGACCGGAAGGCTATTTCCTTGCAAACCGTCATAAGTAAACGAACTGTGCAGGTGATATCTGATATTAAGACAACACCTGCCCTAATGGAAACTTACAAACAGTAGAAAATTAAAGGGACGGAATTTTTTTACAGATTTGACACGAACCTTGCAACAAGCATTGAAGGGGGCACCTGCCTGCTCCTTCCCTGTAGAGTCTAACCCAAAACTTTGAAATGCAATTTGATAATAACTAATCAATAAAGCACTTTATTAAATTTTCTTCCATATTCAGATCTCTACCAACCCCCCCCCCCTCCATTTCAAAGTGTATTCTTTACTGGCGCCAGTACCCTCATGCTCTCTTCGCTAAAAAAATTTATACATAATATATCATTCCTGCGAACTTTGTATATGTTTTATTGGTATGCAACAAAAAGTTAAATTACAAGAAAGTATGTTAAGATAATAGATAAACGGGGTATGAAAACTTTCTAATTAAATTAAATAATAGTTCGTTTTTACGTAGTTACTGGTTTAAAAAAAAATCATTAGCATTATTCAAATTTAACCCTCGGTCGAAAGAGCATACTCGGTTCAACAGCGTCATCTAATGCGTCACAGCTCATAATCAGTTAATACCGTGCTGTAAAAAGCGGTAGGAAAGTAGCACTTTCAGGCCGCTCGAAGGAAAAATAAATTGCTAGATACCAAATTCTTTTTGGATTAAATCACACAGGAATAACACCAAAATAATGTCTTTGAAATATATAAACAAATTAATAATTTCACAATTTTATATACAAATGTTTTCTACTGTTTAGAATATCAGCGGTTGATTAAAGAATCAAGAGCCTTTATCAAAACTTCCTCTATTGAAGTAGCAAGTTTTTTACGGACTTAAGATAGGAGTTCATACACCCCTTATTTTGCAGATAATCTGCGCCTCTGTTTCCTAAAAGTACTCTAATAAACAGGATATACTATGAGGTTTAGATTTGTTTAGAGTGAAAAATATAAATCTGAAGTAGTTGTAATAATTTTTAAACAGTATTTGTTTTTCTATTCATACCATACTCGATATTGTCGTCTGCGTTGATCTGTCAATAGATCAACAATACAGCGACGACGTTCGGTATAATATGGATCTACCGGTACTTGTACTAAAGCGCCTGCAAGTTAGACAACCCCCCATGACTGTCTATACCGCAGAATAATATACCCTGTAGGCGTTTTCCTCTCATTTTAAACGTTTCAAAAAAAGAACTCGGACACATTCGGTATAATGCATGTATAATGCGGATATTCTGAAAGGTTTAGATTTATTTTGGAAGATATGGATCTTTTAGTACTTCTACATGAGCGCCTGCAAGTTAGACAACCCCCCATGACTGTCTATACCGCAGAATAATATACCCTGTAGGCGTTTTCCTCTCATTTTAAACGTTTCAAAAAAAGAACGGAGACATTCGGTATAATGCGGATATTCTGCAAGGTTTAGATTTATTTTGGAAGATATGGATCTTTTAGTACTTCTACATGAGCGCCTGCAAGTTAGACAACCCCCCATGACTGTCTATACCGCAGAATAATATACCCTGTAGGCGTTTTCCTCTCATTTTAAACGTTTCAAAAAAAGAACGGAGACATTCGGTATAATGCGGATATTCTGCAAGGTTTAGATTTATTTTGGAAGATATGGATCTTTTAGTACTTCTACATGAGCGCCTGCAAGTTAGACAACCCCCCATGACTGTCTACACTGCAGAATAATCTATTTTGTAGGCGTTTTCCTCTCATTATTTTCATTTTCCAATCAGAGCACAAAAAATACAATCGGATAATTAAAAAAAACACTTACCTAAGAAGAATAGTAAGATGAATATCATGGCTAAGCCTGTCAAGAGCTGCTGTGCCATCAACACGAACTGCATTGATTTTATCTCTCAAAGAAGTAGATGTACCAACAGGTGGATGTCTTTCCCGTAAAATATCAAAGATATTGGGTTGACGCAGAAAAGCAACCACCTTATCATTGTATGCTACAGGTATTTCTAAGCCTGTATTACTAGGAACAAATGTACTTGTTGTGCTTGGTCTAGGTGGAGGTACTGGGGCCTGGAAAAGAAAACATTCTTTTTAGATTTAAATTTATTTTCTAATTAAAAAAGAGGAATTATACGGTAAGTTAGTTTTAGCATGAGGATTAGTATTACTTACACCCTGGTTATCTTCACCAAACCTTCTATTGGAATAAACTGCTGGTTCAGTTGGTAGACGAGGATCCATATAGGATGTTCGGCGGTTATTATGATCTACGAAGAATTGCTACCAAAAGCAAAGTTAGGAATTAAAGCAAAGAAGCAGACAGTAGGATATGTTAGTAATATACAGAGTAACTAAAAATTGGGAAAGATTTTTTTTCTACTACAAAAATTTCCTATCCTATATTTTCTATCTTTCTCCATTTGGTTGTCATATCTAAATTTAAAAACCTTTTTTCTAAGTTGAAAATTAATTATCCCCATATATTTTACACACTCTGTATAAATTTATGTTAAAACAAAACATTTCAAGCATTTTTTTTTAATTCACACCATACCTTTGAATTTCTATCTTTCTTAGCATCCCATCCATTCGGTAAGTCTTGTGTTGTATCAGCAAACATATTGACTAAGGCAACCAAATCCTTATTGTGTTGATATTTTTCAAAGGTCCCTGGATCCCTTCGTATTCTTACAATGATGTGTTTAAGGGTTCCATTGCGATTATACAAAGATAAAGCATCCTGAAAATAAATTCCAATTAAATAAAAAAATGATTCTTGTAAATTTTTTAATTATTATACCTGATGCATATGAAGAATGGTAAAAAAATCAGGACGGGTTAAAAGCCGACAACCTGGAGGGACAGCAGTGTAATCCGCTTCCTCCACTTGATGTGAACTTATAGTACGGCGAATGCTTTGGTATCGACGATCTAATTGGCGGCGTTGTTGTTCAGCACCACCGCCAATTGGAACAATTGCTGTTCCTCCTCCTGGTCTTTGCCAAGATGTAGTACGTGTAGAATGATCAATGTAAAATACACGACCATGGCTGTCCATTCGAGCTTCCCATGCTGCAATAAAATCAAAAGATAAACATTAAAGAGATTTATAATAACAAATTCCTCCTTAAAATTATGGAAAAGTGTGCCGTATGTACTTTAGTGCTAGTTGGGTTGCATAGTCATTTCTTATTTTATGTAATCTTGGGAATAGTGAAGTGTACAGTTGGCGATAAAAATAATATCCCTCTCAGTCTTACGTTTATACAACCCACTTTGGCGAGCTGCAGTTAGCTAACATCCGCGTCTTTTTCCTAACTGCCGCTGTAGAAGGACAGAGGGGTAGGTAACAAGTAGACGCGCGACGCAGTTTAATGTAACTTGTCAAAGGGGTTGTATAAGCGTAAGGCTGTGAGAGAGATTACTTCTGTCCCTGACTGTACAGTTAGAAAGGCCAGAAGAGATTATTTTACAGTTTTCAGCAAATTATGGCGACAGTAAGGTAGGCAAACGACGTTGTGGTTGTGTCTCTACTGCATTATTTTTGGACATTGAGCTATATTTCGGGCACTAAGGGTTGAGTCTTGCGTTCCGCGCTGTGGACTTTTAAATGAAGTGTCCTAGACCCTAAGAACCCATTACCCTTAGATGTTAAAGGAAACAAAAGGGTCTTTTTTCGTTACAATAAAAAATATACAAGTAGATGGGATAGAGGCCCTGCTTCCCATGGAATATGCGATATTTCCCGTAGATTATGAAAGTAATTTACTAAAAAGGGTCAAAGGGCAGAAGTTGTGAATTTGAAAGAAAACAAGTTAGAAGAATAAATTGAAATACTTACAAGGTGGTAAAGGCTCCTCTTGTTCTCCTGGGATTTCCGCAACAGCCAACACTCGCGGTGTCCTTTCTGGAATTGAAGGCAACCTAGTAGTCGTGAGATGCCTTAAAGGTAATGGAATTCCACCACTAGCTTCACCCCCTCTATTATTACTCGGTCTAGCTATATCTTTACTTCGAATTTCAGGTGATCTGCTATCAAAATTATGTAATTCCGTTAAAGCTCGCAAACTTAATCTCGGATTTTCCTTATACTGCAACACCACTTCAGGTTTTCGTAGCACAGGATGTCCATTTCTATTTTCAATTACTTTTGAACTTTCAGCAAGCACAACTTCATCATCTGTTGTTAAAGATGAAGCAGCACCGTTACATTCCGCCCAACCATTTAAGGTATCTAAACTGCAAATATCTGCTAGTCTTATTTCTGGAGATGGAATAACTTCCTGTCCTTCAACAGGAAGCTCTAAATTACGTTCCGTATTTTTTAAAGTAGGTGGACGTAACCCATCAGAATTTTTCAACCTTCTTGCATGATGTGTTGGAGTTGGTGGACAGACTAGTACATGGTTCGTTGCAGAAACCACCCTGGAAAGGGCCTTCAATTGAGGTTTAGGTAACGAATTCGGGAAGACTTGTTTGTCTACCATTTCTAACGATCTTCTTTCAGTTGATGGTGTATGCAAAGGAGTAGTTAATGAACTGATCTTGGCGCTTGCTTCGTCAGAGGTAGAACCTTCGGAAGTACCAGATAACTTTTCATGTAATTCTAGACAAAGAGGTTCGCACTCGTTAGTCGGTGTTATGGCAATGTTTGAATTCGAGGTTTGTCTAGTTAAAGGCTTATGTGGTTTTAGTAATAAATCGGATTTGGTGTCATTATCTGTACTTTCCAAGGAACTAGTGCTATAAGTAGATACAGAACTTTGGCTTTCTTTAGCTTCTAAACTTACATGAGCAGTAACATTTGATTGTTCTTTATAGGGACTAGACGTTACAGTATTATCTAAATCTAAATTTTTCATTAAGACTGTCGTAATATAATTATCGCTTCCAATAAGCGTCTTACTATTCTCTAATAAAGCGGTTTTCAACTTATGGCTCGAAGCACATGTATTGTTCAATTCCACAGCCCCTGTATTTGAGCTAGTTGTCGGCTCACAACTTTTATTGTGCCTTCTTAAAATCTCATCCGTATCGATTAATTCAAATCCAAACGTGTCTTCAGGTTTTTGAATCTTTTTTGGTTTATGCGATCTAAGAACTGCAGGTGGAGTAAAAAGTCCATTCACAGCATTAGACCTTTCTAATGGCCTATGCAAAGTCCTAGGAGGTAAGGGAGGGGCTGCCTCATCATCTAATAATGAGTTTGTACTGGAAGGGTCTGAGTTTCTTTTATCATCTGTTGAACTGGACGAGGTTGCTGCCCAAATTTGATAATATTCTTTGCTAGGAGATTTTGGAGTAACATTTTGTCGTATTTTTTTCTTTACTCCACTCATATTTGTGCTTTCAGATCTTCTAAGGCCCGCCGACGATTTTTTCTTCACCCCCGATTGTATTTGGTCTTCAGTTGCATTTAGCCTTAAATCTTCTAATGAGCTGGAAGTTTTTAGAGGTAGTACTACAGATTCATCTTGAAATGCATCGTTTTCTATACCATTGCACTTTGCCTTCTGTCTTATCTTTATAAACTTTCTGAATTTATCTGTTGGTTCTTTTATTATTAGAGGCTCCGTTTGTGCTAAGCAATCTAACGTTGATCCTCCATAATAACGAAAACACAAGAGTTTACCGCAGTCTGTAATACAAATTAAAATAATTTAGTCAAAAAAAATAATTAATTAAAAAATTACAGGTGCAACACTCAACAAGTATAAAACTACTAGTATGTGGAATGTTTTATCACACAAAAGTTTCCTGATGATGACACATTTATGCTTGTGACTCACTACATGAGGGTGAACAGGTTCAATTTAAATCCGAGGAAATATTTAGTTTTAATGGAGTCTAAAAATGCAGTTCACTGTAAACACCAAATCAATCGTTGCACAGAACGATAAGAACCAAATTTAAATTAAATTCTTTGCAATTTTTATTTTTTGAGGAAATACGTCTTTTGGACCTCCAGGAACCCAAAAAAGTGGTCTAGAAAAAATGTCTGTCTATGGGTGGGTGGCTGTTTGGGTGGGTGTATATGTATGTATGTATGTGACGCTTCTAACGCAAAAACGAGTGAACCGATTTTGATGAAATTTGAAATGAAGGGGTAGATCGAAAATTCATCGTCAATAAGCTTTTCAAAAAAATCCGAAACCAGAAGCGAAAGTTAAACATATTTTTTTGGTAGCATTTTTTTCAGAAGCAGAATTTTGAAAATCTGAGTAGCGGATATGAAAGAAGATCATAATTCAAGGGAAACAATTTAACACCCCACAACTCAAAAACTATAGTTATCTGATCAGGTTCAGCAACAACTTGTTTGAAAACCCTTTGGCGGTACTATATCATGAAGAAAAATTTATTTAGTAAATCCAAAAACGGTCGCAATGGCGCTCTTCCAAAAATGTAGCTTGCTTATCGTTGTTACCACATTATATTATCGTAACTTATAAAAATTTGTCCGGGTTTGAAGGCTTTCAAGTTTACATTTATCTTTCAAAACAATGTTTTGGCTTTAGTTAAATTTTCAAAATTTTTCTGTGTTATTAATCTAAATATTTAGAAATGGTCAACTAGTGCGAAGAAACTTCATAAATAGGTAGGTTCCACATCTGGGATAAGAGAACTTCACAGGATTGGTAGTGTGCCGTTGATTCTTTTACTTTTTTCTTTCTTTTAAAACCTGCAGGCCTCAAGCTCGTTACGCTCTGCATGTAGGTATATATACTAACGTGTAAGTGAAGTGAATTAAGTATTTGAGCAAGTGTTTAAGTGATAGCAAGGTAGGTAGATATAAAACTACAAAGTAAGTATAAAACGGCCATTTTCCTGTATGTTATTAATGTAAACATTTAGAAATGGTCAACTAGTGTAGAGAGCACGTCATAAATAGGTAGGTTCCACATCGTGGGATAAGAGAACTTCACAGGATGGGTAGTGTGCCGTTGATTCTTTTACTTTTTTCTTTCTTTTAAAACCTGCAGGCCTCAAGCTCATTACGCTTTGCATATACTAACGTGTAAGTGAAGTGAAGTGAATTAAGTGTTTGGTTGAGTGTGATAGCAAGGTAAGTAGATAAAAAATTCATTAGTTTTATACTAATTTGATTATTATATTTTTAATTAAAATTTGCTAGGAATTTGCGAGAAAACCGATAAAGTGCACAGGATAAGTTAAAATATCATTTTAATTTTTTTTAGGACCTAGAAATCATTCATTTAAAAAATATTTTGATATTAGTACAATGCTTAATTTTCAGTTTTTTTTAGTTATAAAGATGTAATTTTTCAATCCAGACAATTGGAAAAGACAATTATTTTTAAAGTAGTATTCATATTAATATTCCAAAGAAAATAAAGAAAAGGAGAAGACAATGGAAAACTCTTTCAAGCCAAAACACGAACAGGTAAAATTAACGAATTTCACAAGGTCAGTCAAAACTACTGCAATTTATGGGAGCTGCACTTTTTTGCAGCTCTATGGTGTAATGTAAATGTGTGTCCTCGGTTTAAATTGATGGCCATCAATTTTGGGGGTTTTCATTTATAATATTATTCTGTTTCTTTTCTTTGCTGTTTTTGTTCTTATACAGGATGCCAGCGAGGAGGAAAAAATGGAGAGCAGATTTATTTTGTTTTTAAAATTTTTACAGCTATTTTTTTTTATTTCATGTAAAGTAAGTACTACTTCAAACTTCAAAGGGGCTGCCCAGTGTATGTTTTCGTCAACAGACCCCGTCGTCCATGCTGTTTACCGAATTACAACTCCTGTATAATCGAACCACCCTTCTGGCTAAAATTTCTGCAATTATTGAATACCAAAGAGCTAACTTTTTATTTTTTTAATTCTTTTATTTCTTTATCTTTTTATTACAATTTTCCCAAACTTATTTTTTTTACAAAATGCGTTAAATTCTATAATTTTGATTTGTTTCAGGTATCAGTTCGTTTAGTATAACTTAGAAATATACAATTTTTTTTTGTTAAATTATTACAATGTAAAGTTGTTATGTGCAAGGGGTACCCCATATATTACGAAGGTTTCACAGTTACAAAATTTTTATTAATTACAACTGTATCTGCAGGTACATGTTGTAATTACAAACGTTTCTTTGCAACCTTTTTTTTTATATCGCAAAAATGTAATGGACATAAGATTTAAATACTATACGCTTGTAATGTGTTTTAATAGCAATAAATTATTTCTCTTTATTATATTGTTATTATTTATAAACAAAAAAGGAACAGATTTTAAAAACCGGTCAGTGTTTCCTTCTCCAGTGGCGTAACTACAGGTGTGTAGGATTATACAATTATATACTACATACAATATCTATACCTTCCCAAAAAATAAATAACAATCGGGTCCCCAACAATACCAAACCAGTATTAATTTAAAAAAATATTCTGAAAACATGGCCAGCAGGGTCACCTGACCCGAAGGAGTATGTAATCAAACACATTACGTACATCTTTGATAGAGACTATAACATCTCCCAATTATAATTCCTTTTTGATTTTTCTCGAATTAATAACGGCTGTTCAAAAAAAAAGGTTGGCGGCCCTGTTGTCTGTTTATGGACAGGTCAAGATTAGTATTATTTTATTGAAGAAATAATTAGTCAAATTGTTTATTTATAATGTCCTTCAATAATTTTGGACAGCATATAATAGAAAAGTGTGTATAGAAATAGAACAGTTTTCCTACTCTCACGTGATGGACTTTTCAGGAATTGTTCTAATAACATAATTTCTATTGTATTATAGCCTTTTATTCTTCAACAATTAATAATTAGCGCCTTAAAAAATGATATCGTAATCAATCAAACATGCCTTCAAGCGCATGGATTGCCAAGCTCGCATTTTTGATCCCCCTTTTTTGAACACTCGTTACGTTACGCTCTTAAATAAAAATGATACAAAAACTTACATACCATTGTGGGCATGAGGTAGATCCAACAACCACATAGTGCTTTGTTTTCTACCATAAACGTTTTGCCTACCCAAGCACTCTTCAGCACTGGAGCTATCTGCAAAAAAAAATAACAAAAAATAACCATTGTTTTGAATATGAAACAACCAATGTTTACACATAAAATAAAAAGGTATACAATGAATACTAATTAATATAGAGATCTTTAAAGAAAACATCTCACCTAAGAGCTTTGAATAAAGTACCAATAAAATAAGCACAAATTGATTTTATAGCTACCATAAAATAAAATAATGATGGCGATATTAGATTACAGATAAACACACTACACAGAGGACTGATGGTTGCCTACTATAGACTGAGTGAATTAAGTTTTCCCGATAATAGTTCGTTGAAGCTGAAGGGACCAGGCTTCGTAAAATATCAACAACCCTTTCAATCAATTTCTAACACGCGCAATATAAAAATAGACTGAATTGTGATTTGCCGAAATTTAAAAACATTGACTAGAAGAGATCTAAATTTAGAACTCGGAAGCACAGCAAAATCAAAGTTTGTTGATAAGGAGCAGATATTGGACTGAAAAAGTCTTATTACCTAGAATAAGTTAGCTTTGGGGCTTTGGGCATCATGCCCAAAACAGTCGAAATGTATTAGTCACAAAACAATGCTGAATACAAAAGTCTTGGCAAAATAAGTTGGAAAACTACACGGAATAGCAAATAATGTAAAAATACCAAAGAATTTGGTCCTTGGAGGACTACGCTCAAAGGTTCAGAATAGGGGCTAGTCGATTTTATTTAAATACCTAACTATTGAGTTTGTATAAAATAGATTGGCAACTTGAGCCTCCAAAGGGTATTGTTTACGTCACATAAACTTTAATTTAAATGTGTCGACGTATTTAAGGCACCCCGAAGGCACCATTCATAAATTATTCGATATTAATTTGAAAATAAAATTTTATTAAAAAAAATAGCAACCGTCCAAAATTAGCATTTCCTGTCAACCAAAACAAAAATTATACAAAGAGGCCCCAGACAAAAAAATTTCGCAGGTGACCTACAACAGTTTAAACTAAACGAAATTTGACTTTATAAAAAATTCCAATTTCAGGGTCAATTTCAAAAAATCAGCATACAAAAACCAACACCGAATTGTACAAAAACTCGTTTAAATTTTCAAGGTGAACTTGAAAATTTCAGTCCCGCGATTTTTATTCATAAAACATGGCAAGCAGTTTAAGAATGCAATAAAGTGCATGTGGTAGATACTAAAGAGCGTTGTTTTTAAAATATCACGAACCGACAAAATGAATGAGCTACCGAATTCCATGTTGGGGTTTGCCAACCGGAAAAAGTCATCTGTACTTTTCGGTTTTAACTGCATTCCCGGACCTAACTGTTCTTCCGGCCTCTTTGTACATAACACCGGATATAGGATGTCCGATGCGGCTTTGACAACCAGTAGGTAACAAACAATACCAGTTCCGTTTCCCCTCGTGTCCTTCCTCAACATCTGGCTTTTGCGACTCAACATTAGGGTTGTTAAGGCTCTTAAGTCAACTATTTATAACTATATTGTGGGGAAATCTTGAAAAGAATACGAATTCAGGTAAAAGGTACCGAACACACGCTGTTATTTTATATTACATTTTTTTTTTTGATATTATGGGTATTTATATAACTTTTTATTACGGGCGAAATAATTACAAAGACGTAGCCTTTCAAAAAAAAAAAGATTTAGCCAAGCAAGTAATAAACATTACGCCGTGGTGCGCCTACGTAGGTACTCGATACGATAATATAAGTTGTGGTAAAAATAGTATATTATATTATTAGGAGTAGAAAGAGTTCTTTTTGTGTTGAGCTCATATTGCGGCCGAGGCGCACGCGCCGAGGCTGTGCAAGTGAGCGAAACACAAATAAGACATTCTACTCCAAATAATATATACTATTTTTTCTTCAAGTGTAAAAATATTCTGTTGCTGTAAATAAATATTTCCTAAAAAGTCATTTACACAGGACAACGCTCTCCCCTCTACCAACCTTGGGGGCGGAGCTATGGGCAAAATACTGCCGTTGCCATGGATACGTAAACACATTATTGTACTAGTAACATTATTTTCATTTTTGACTATTAACAAAATGACTTCCTTCTACATAGCCAGTTCTGTACAACAATACGGATATTATGATACGCTTGAAGAAAAACATTATTTTCGAGGTTGTTTCGCCATTCTTAACCCCTAAATACAATGCAACGTAATGCTCCAGAATTAATTGTTAGTAGATAATCATTTTCTCAAACAATAGAGAAAATATTGTAAGTTTGAATTTTTTCTTTCAGCTGCGATAATACTAAAATAAATAAGAAAAGGTTTGTAAGCATTTTCCATCTGTGATAATGAAATATGGGCTTACAACTTGCTTATTTTGGCTTTTACTGCAATATCTGTTGCTGTTTTCCCGGATTTTCTCCTAAAAGCCAAAAATTTGGAGAAATTTTCATTGTAGACAACAAAGATTTAAAATAAATACAGCTTTCCTGTTTATTTATCGTCTACGAGTCTACCAGGAGCGAAAGTTCTTAAAAAGAGCAATTTTTCAGACACCACAGCTCGTTGCCTGCTAAAAGCTTCCAAAATGACGGTTCATTTGGTGAAAATTGCCGGACATTAATATTAATAAACTGTGCACAGATTTTTCAGGAAATATGTATTTGCTTCTCTGGAATGAAAATATACATAGGTACATAACCGACAGTAAAATTTTGCGCCTGTACAGATTATTTTTTATCTTTTACCTCAAACTGTTTATGTCATACACGTTCTCTCCCCTAGTCTCCACAAACACCCATGGACAAATCATAATGTTTTCAGAAAATGCATATCCAGCATGAAGCCTAAAACCCACATCGTTTTATAGTTCCTACTCTACCTCCGACCACAAACTATGACTTTTGAAGAATACAAAAATCAAAAGAAAACCTTCCGCGGGATATGTTAGCAGCATCCAAACTTCTCGATTAGAATCATGTCATCTGCACATGAGATTGTAATACCATTCTAGCTGACCCCGGGACGAAATTGCAGACCCTAATTCAAAAGTGAAAGAAACAATTCAGGAATATGGTAGTAAGAGGAAGATAAACGAGAACAATTCCAAAAGATGACTCAACCCTTTACATTGCCTTTGCAACCCAACTGCGATATATTCAATTTTATTATTGTTACACATTCTTCAGGATGCTTCCAGGGGTCAGCTAAAGTAGACGAAAACTGCATTCTATCGTGTTTCAAATTCCACTATAACCAAATTTCTGAAGATGCCCTATAGAACTAAACTGAACCCTGAACTGTTGTGGGTTACAATTTTTTTTATAATAATAAAGACTTTTATGTTCATGGTATGAAATATGGTTTAAAATATAATTCTGAATCTTAATTCAAAATATATAACCGCCACTGTACTAAGCCTGGTTTACGACACACAAAATTGTTAAGATTTTTTTTATTTTATAAATACTGCTTCCGTTAGAAATTAATAAATACTAAGCAAAATGTTTTCAAATTCATAAATCATTCCCGAAGTTAAAAATAAAATACAAATATATTATGCATTAAATGTTTTTTTTTATGTAAGATAGAAAACCGACAGAAATAACTTCGCTTGTATGTTAAAAGTTTGAACTAGCTCGACAACAAGTACAACGCATTAATTTTATGATTACATAATTCAATTTCCGCTATCTTTCATGCCATATGGTTCACACAAGTGTTATTAGGATGTCGGAATAATTTTCGTTTTAAAATAATTCCATGTACACCAAGCAAACTAATAAGGTTTAAGTTAATTGAATGTTGGCGTCTAGCACATTGCATTAACAGATATGATGGATTAATTCATCCATTAACCATTAGCTTGAATGGATTTTGATCAGGGCCACCCGTATTAAGCACACAAGTGACATCAGACAAAGCTGACCCAGCTGACACAATGACTTGTTTATGCGCTTCCGGTAAGAACGGAAACTACTATACAAGGCTCTAATGAAATTATTATTATTGCTACTCAAAGGTTTTTCTTTCGCACTTTCGTCGTATTATCCTTCGTTTACGCTTGCCAAAACACGACAAATTTAATTGAGTAACTAGAAATATTCTCTGAAGTTTTTCATTAAATAGAAAAGTTGGGAAGTATCTTAAATAAAATCTCCTGAGCTTTTTCTCTGAAATTCTATATCTTCATTACCTGTCCAACACGAAAAGTTTAAATATCCAAGATGTTCTTGGAAAGAAAAACGAAGAAGACCGAAAATCAATATTGAATAATGGGCTTCACTTCGGTTCAATGTATTCCCGAGACATATTAGAAATTGCTATCGAGTTTTGCTTTCACGTACAGGATTACCTATACATTATTTATATTTTATGTTGAAGACTAGAATTTCTATTCAATTAAGCGATTTTCATGAATGTAGACTAAATTCATACCTAAACTATATCTGGTTAGTATTCAGTTAGAGAAAGATTGTAGTGTTAAGGGCTTCCCCTGGCTCTTTCCCCACCCCTCCAACAGTAGTAAAAATATTGCATGGAAACTCGTGCAAAAGATGTTGCTGCACTTGACGTATTGTCCTGCAACTCGGCCTGCGGCTTCAAACATTTAATTTCTAAAGCTTGAATTTTTAATTAAAAATTGTTACAAATTAATATTTCAAAGAAACTTCGAATAATACCAGAGTAATACTCTAATTTAACTCTTTCCTTTCAGTAAAAAAAAAAACCAATTTGTACAGACATCCCTCTGGTCTGTTAATTAACCTATCCCACGCCAACAAATGTTTTTCAGGCGTCTCTTTAATTATCACAACCAAAATTGCTTTTTAGAACATCCTACCTCGATGATAATAATTAATACATCGGAGAATGACAATAGCTGCCGGATGAATTTAATTATTGAACGTGTTAAATTAAACAACCGCGATTTTATCACCTTTGAATATTTTCAGGACAAATAAAGCTTATTGTGGTACGCTTTTTTAATCCATGTGAAATGAAATTTTTAACTATAAAGCTTGAATTCGGAGTTTTCGATTTGTATATTCGAACGAAAAATTATTATACAGTATTTAAAACATTTTCATTCTTGGCAGAATATGTTTGATGTTTTAGAGAAAAGTATAAAAAAAGGGGTTAAAGTTTGGCATAAAATCCTTTAATTTAAAATGAACACGACAGGCACTCTTGTGGCAGGTCGATCATTATTGTTGCCTTCGGTAAAAGACAAAATCCTGTCGGTATCTACTTTGTTTGGGGTCAAAGTCAGTGGATTAATTTAGGGGGTGTTTAATTGCATTACAAGCAAGCGTTGAATGTAACGAGGACGGTTTGTCGCACCATGCAAATTTTATTACAAATTTTGGGGAAAATCTGTTTTTTTTTTACTTTTGATATACAGTGTAGTGTGTCCACGGATTGAGTGCATATAAGGTGTAAATGATAATTTTTCTTAGAGTTGAATCTTCATGTTCTGAGGATCGCTCCTGCTTAGTCTCAAACTAAGATATTGAAAAAATGAGCCAACTTAAATTAATATACAGGGTGTTGTTTTGGCCGAAGTCTAAAAATTAGTCAAGAGTAAACTGTCTTTATTTTAGCAGATATAACAAAAATGTATTAGAAAAAGTTGTTTAGAATTAAAAGTTATTGAAGATTTTCAATTTTTATACAAATCAGCCTACTTTGATATTTTTCATCAACATGAGATTTTTTATGGTTTTTATGGTTTTAATGACCCATGCATGAAGAGTGATTAAACAAAGTATTTGAAAAACAAATAATTATTTATTAAAAAAATAGTAAACCTTATTTGTTACAAACACGAGTTCAAAAGTATTGGATTTTGATGAAAAAAATCAAAGTAGGCTGATTTGTATAAAAGTTGAAAATCTTCAATAACTTTTAATTCTAAACAACTTTTTCTAATACATTTTTGTTATATCTGCTATAATAAAGGCAGTTTACTCTTGACGAATTTTAAGACTTCGGTCAAGAAAACACCCTGTATATTAATTGATTTGGCTCATTTTTTCAATATCTTAGTTTGAGACTAAGCAGGAGCGATCCTGCGAACATGAAGATCCAACTCTAAAAAAAATTGTCATTTACACCTTATATGCACTCAATCCGTGGACACACTGTATAAACATGAGTAAAGAGTGAATGACACAAAAACCACTGTTGTTTGTATTATAGTTAAGAAAAAAAACGAATTGCTTTTGAAATCAAAAACAATAACAGGAAATGCTCACTTATCGATTATCAAATAATATTTACCGAAGTCTTGAGAAATCATCAATTTCCTTTCTTTCCAAAATTCCAAAGTACTAATATATTCATTAAAGCTATCAATCGTTAGCTTACAGCGGAAATATTATCCACATGCCACCGGAACCGGATGTGCTGCTACACTTAAGCCATTAGAAAATAAACACAAGAATATTTAACTTCAATTACTAAGTAAGCAGTAATGAAAGATTTCATTTAGATACACAGTAAGTACCTAGTACACATATAAGAGGTATTTATTACTGCTGGTTGCAAAGTATGAATTATAATATTATGCACTTGTTAGTAATTTTAACTTCCTTATTATGCACCGCGTTCTCGATGATGAATAATACCACATTTCTAAAACGTCTAGAAAAATGAACACAATGTTTCATTGTGGGAAAAGTTTAATTAGTGCATTGAATGAATCATTTAGTCGAAGCGATGAACTCTTTAGTTTACTAATTCTGCTAATAAAATAAGCGGTTTTTCCTTCAGCCTTTGTTTATTCTATAATCGACCTATTTTCCGAAAAAAAGTTGCTGCTTCGCTACTGTGTACGTTATCTTCCACTAAAACAATAAAACAAATTGCTCGGAACGCTGATAATATTGGAAATCCTATTATTATCAAAATTTTATCGTACAAAAGTATCAGAACTTTTACATTTTTAATGTTTTCAACCTACAAACGCAAAACTCTAGGGACAAAAAGAAGGAAAAATGTAATAAATTTATGAAATCTTTATGTTCAATCGGACTAATGGAAGATGAATAATACAATTATTTTAATATTAAGTAAATTGCTATACAGGGTGTCCGGAAAGTAATCTATGCGGTAATTTGATTTAAACGTATTTCGACAGCAGTATGTCATTCTCAAAAGCGTACAAAATTGAATAACGATTTATGTAGCGGTCACTTGATTCCATTATTATTTAAAGGTATACTATTTTTTTTGTGTTTTGCTTGACCTATACAGGGTGACCCACATTGTGCGGGTAACTTTCTTATCTTAAAGTAAAACTTAGGGCCGGTTTTATAAAGTCTGGTTGACCGACGGTTGACTCAACCTCGATCAATTGTCATGGATACAAATCTTAAAAACAATCGTATCCATGACGATTGATCGCGGTTGAACCAACCGTCTCGTCGGCCAACTAGACTTTTTATAAAACCGGCCTTTACAGAGTTGGTTAAATTAGCAAAGTTGGGCAAAATTACAAGGCAAATCTAACGCCGTTCTCGTTTTTGATCAATGTTGGCAAATTTCTAAAATAATCTGAAAAAACTGAAAAACGGTTTAATTTTCAGTTTTTTCAGATTAATTTGAAAAGAGAAGGAAAAGTATAGAATACTTTTAGTTGTTTTAAAATTGACTTTATATTTCATTATTTCGTATGTTACAAAATCTTTTTCAGGATTTTCAGTAAAATTTTCCATTTTTAATCCACATGTGCTAGCAATTTAGTACAAAAAAAAATGTTCAGAAACGTAATATTATTAAAGTTCCGCTCATAACTTAAGGAGGATTATTCCCCTTAAAGACGTACAGAAAGATAATTTTAAGTATTTTTAACATTAAAGGAAGTAGCGAGGAGATAAATAAAGAACCACTTTAAGTGTAGATGCATATCCTGCCTTCTGTGCGGTGGCGTGGCTAATTTTATCTGCGTCAACCGCAAAATTATAAGAACCGTGCTTCCCACTTCCGCCAAAATATTAGTGGTACACATCCTGCGTCGCGGCGCCGACCCCCAACTCACCGCCATGTGGGCCAAGATGAAAGGAAAAGAAATGCATATTTAATACGTTAAGTGTTCCTTTTCGAATCAAGAGTACCTTCAACTGTTTTGTTAACATTTCCGATATATTTAGTTTCAAGGTATCTTCGCAAAGCGTTTAACGTATAATCGAAGACTTCGACTGCTGCGGCTCAGCAACACCGTCATTTATTAGTTTTTCACGCTTTTGATGCTTTGCGGAGATAATTTGGCCGCTGTCCAAAAACTTGTGACGTACCACTAAACCAAATGCTCTAAATAGAAAATCGAAGAGAGCAAGCACACTAGCGCCCGCCGCAATATGTGTTAACAAATGTGGTGAAATTTTGCTTGTTTTTTTTTTCAGTCGTTCATTCAAAAAGTTTGGAAAAGCGATAGAAATAACCACACGTGGAAAGTTTGGAGAAATAAATGGCAAGTTTGCTGTAAATAATGAATGTCTATTTCGTTAAATTTAAACGTCAGCTGATTGATCGATTATGTTTTTTGGGATAAATCTAAAGAATCAAATGATTAATGAAGAATGCCTGAAATATACGCGAACACGGATTAATAATAAAAAGCTTGGGATACGAAAGTTTGTAGAAATAGTCAACAACATGAATTTTTTTCAAAAGCATTTCATAATATTTAAGGTCGTCGTTACGATAAGGGTCAGTAGCGGCTCGTCCATAAGTGCTGCAGACCTGCAGAACCACCATAAATAAATTAATTGCAAAATCAATCAAAAAATTCTGCAGTTTTGGACGAGGTGTTTTGATAGGCGTGTCGAAGACACACACACGCATTAGAGCTGCCAAAAGTGCAGCGGTCATGTTTCAGTATTTCAGACCAGTTCACAATTCGTTCTGATTTATGATTCTTTAAACATTTCTAAAATTTTATTTAAATTAAATTTAAATTTTTATACCTTAGTTTCAAGAACACTTGGCGGTAAAACAGTAAGGTCGTCCTAATCCAGAGTTAAATATTCAAATTTCCAGTTCCCTGTTATTATACCGGGTGGTGACTTGAGCGACGCAACATAGGGATTTCAATGGAAAATTCTTAATGTTCAATTATTGGCTCCCCTAATTATTTTAGAGCAAAAGTGTGTTGAGGTTTTTTGTAGAGAAATAAATCCTGCATCTTTTCATACTATTATTTATAATTTTCCATTGTCCGGAAGCGTAGAAATAGAAGAAATTAAAAATGGTCTTTTTAAACAAATCAGTGATGCCTTGGAATTATCTAAACAATCAACATTCGCATTTACATCTGTCATTACGGTTTGAAGTTTATAACCGATTATTAAATTCTATTATTTTTAAAATGTATTCAACGAAAGAAAAAGTAGAAATGATAAAGTGCCTTGTTTAGCGTAAAAATGTTCCTATTACCTACTCGTTTTATTGCTTTAAAAAGAAAAAAAATGTAATGAGACAGAAATGTCAGTGCGTTTGTTTGATTTTATAATTCCATGGCATCCGTGATTTTTTTAAAAAGACCATTTTTAATTTCTTCTATTTCTACGCTTCCGGACAATGGAAAATTATAAATAATAGTATGAACAGATGCAGAATTGTTTTCTCTACAAAAAACCTCAACACACTTTTGCTCTAAAATAATTAGGGTAGCCAATAATTAAACATTAAGAATTTACCTTTGAAATCCCTATGTTGCGTTGATCAAGTCACCACCCTGTATAAAATCAATTTCATCGCAAACATACAAAAGTAAACTTTCAAAAACGAACTGTTTGAGCCGCTATAGGTAAATATCAAAGCACGTGTGATTATATTACGATATCTAGTACGTAGGCAGGCATTAAAGAGTACTTGAACGGAAAGCCTTCTTTGATCAGTTTCATTATGTGTTACTTTATTACATAAATATATTATGATATGGTTTATAACATATGGCCCACTTGTTAGTCCCCAATGAACCTACGAATAGTTATTAAATATGTGTCTCAATTTACTGAAAAGTAACATCGGGGGTTTTATAATTAGAAAACGTTTGCGTAGGTTGGTCCCGGTATTCAGAAGCACTTAATTAGGCTTTTACTAATAAAAAATATAAATATTAACTGCAAACTGACGTGTCAGGGTTATTAATTTCATACTTGTTGATAGGATTAGATGAAATTAAATATCCTGGGGATACAAAATTCCAAAGAAATATGTAAATTATTAATAAATTATTTCCCCCTACAAACTTGATAAAACTAATTGTGTTCTACTTTTTTGTTAGATTGAACAAGAAATTAAAAGATTAAACAAATTAATAAAAAAATGTTTAAAACAAATTGATGTCTTTATTTGTTTAACATAATTGTTAAGTTATTTTAACCTCGACACTTGAAATGAAAAGCCAAATTCATATTAATTTGTACTCGCGAAGGACCATCTGCGTAACTCGTCATAATCATCACGTGCTCCCTCCATACAACATATTGCGTTTATTAGGTCATCTTTTCCATCTCCCACCTTTTAGGGATGTAAAGAGGATTAAAAAGCGGAAGTGACCACATGTGCAACATCCGACCATCGGAAATGGCAGGCATTTATTATGCCTGGCACAATTAACTCAATGTTTATTGAGGAAGGTCGAGATGGTCATAATGTACAGGTGTCCTTTTCTCTTTGTTCTAACTATTATTATGATCATCATCTACAAGCATTCATTAGGAACGTGTTATATACAGGAATAATAATTCACAGTACAGAGAATCATACACTTTACATTTAAATAAATCGTAAGCTTTAATTAAATATAAGTACCTACAAAAAATTAAAATAAACTTGAGTTTATAGGAATAGAATTTTTTAAACTAAGGTTAGAGGTGTGTTGCAGTAACTTAGAATATAGGTTAGTTAACAGTTTTACTGAGTTGTCTAATAATAATTTGTAAGCATTATTAACGAATATACTTAGAGCTATTTTCAATTAGTTTGTAATTATTGTATACAGTGTGTCCACGGATTGAGTGCATAGAAGGTGTAAATGACAAATTTTTTTTAGAGTTGGATCTTCATGTTCTGAGGATCGCTCCTGCTTAGTCTCAAACTAAGATATTGAAAAAAAGGGCCAAATCAATTAATATACAGGGTGTTTTCTTGACCGAAACCTAAAAATTAGTCAAGGGTAAACTGTCTTTATTTTAGCAGATATAGCAAAAATGTATTAGAAAAAGTTGTTTAGAATTAAAAGTTATTGAAGATTTTCAACTTTTATACAAATCAGCCTACTTTGATTTTTTTCGTCAAAATCCAATACTTGTGAACTAATGTTTGTAACAAATAAGGTTTAGTATTTTTTTAATAAATAATTATTTGTTTTTCAAGTACTTTGTTGAATTACTCTTCATGCATGGGTCATTAAAACCACAAATAAAAAATCTCATGTTGATGAAAAAAATCAAAGTAGGCTGATTTGTATAAAAATTGAAAATCTTCAATAACTTTTAATTCTAAACAACTTTTTCTAATACATATTTGTTATATCTGCTAAAATAAAGACAGTTTACTCTTGACTAATTTTTAGATTTCGGCCAAAAAAACACCCTGTATATTAATTGATTTGGCTCATTTTTTCAATATCTTAGTTTGAGACTAAGCAGGAGCGATCCTCAGAACATGAAGATCCAACTCTAAAAAAAATTGTCATTTACACCTTATATGCACTCAATCCGTGGACACACTGTAGGTACATCTCCCTCAAATACGCCATTCCTACATTTTACCGGCGTATAGTCCCTCAAAAGACGTCTTTCAAGACAATTTAGTAATGGGGGAAATCAGGAACGGCAACCAGAGGCACGAACACCAATTAAAAGTAAAATTGGCAATATGGAGGGACAAAGCCTTCAATCATCGCATTAACTGAAATAATCCACTTTAACTATACCACTTAAACCAACTGGCACGAAGTATTTCTTTCACATTGTATAGCATGCGAGGCTTAATTATATGAAATTTGTTTACTCCGTCATTTCCTTTATCAACATAAATAATTAGGATTTTTATTTCCTTTAATTGGAAGAAAGTTATGATAACCACTTTAACGACACATGAAACTATTTTAAATTTCTACTACTACAATTTAATTAACGGGGGTTTAAAAAAAACTTGCTCGAGTAGGCTGTGCTTGGCTATTGCCAATAATAATTATCCTAAAAAAACATGTAGAAAGAAAAACTTTGAGGCCAATTCGAATTATTTATTAGAAATGTAGGCAATTGCAGTTTTTCACGCCTACAAAAGATATTCAAGAACCAGGTCTTATATTTTTGTTTAAACAGCTTTAGAAATTCTAAGAAAACCTGCTGTTGTTGGCAGTACATTTATTTCTGCTAAGTTAATTTAAAGTTTTCTAGAAAAATTGCTTAACGTAATAAGTGTTGACAGAAGAGGAAATTAATGTTCAACATTAGACACTTTCATTATTTGCTTATTTTACGTAAAACAAAGAGGTTTTTTTTAAATATTAAAATATAAATTTACAAAACGTCGCCATTTATCATAAGATAAATCTGCAATTTTTTCGGGTATACACAATTTTTTAAATATAAATTGTAGTCATGCTGATGTAATTCTGAGAGAGCATTTAAAATTATCATTTCGCAAATCGTTATTTTTTCGACATCATAAAACAGGTAACCGTGTGATAATATTTCAGTAACGCGCGGCACCGCCATTCATTATTTGTGCAACTGAACTGAAATCCACGTAGTAAGTGATATCCGGGTGAACAAGTTCACCTGTGTATAAAGAACATTATTTTAAAGTCACGACGCTTTTTGCATTCAATTCACATTATGTCATTCTTCGTGTCTATTCGCATTACTTTCTAAACACAAAAGGCGTGTGTACTCATTTCTTAAATGGTAACGATTTTCTTCGATACCGTTAAAAGGATTTTCTCACGGAAAAGTACAGCAAACAACCTTCGTCTTCCCGGTTTTAAATAAACAGTTGATATTTTTAACGAATACGGATCTGTTTTGTGTCCGCCGCTGCAACGAATGGACAGGATATGAGTGGGAGGACTCGTAAAAATTAAGTCCTAAAATTTACCACGTGTGGTGTTTATTTCTCTGAAGCACATGTTGGTTTATATTTTTCTTCATGCTACATTTTCATGAGAAATGTAATAAATAACGTTGCATAAGTGACGATTTATGGTTACAATAAGCTCCTTACTTATATTTAAACACACCTAACTATTCAAAATTTACGAGTAAGTTATGGGAGTTTTTCTGGGATAGTTGGAAACATTTTTACCAAGATGGAAAACTCATCTGTGGGTTGCCCGAATTATTTAAATTCAACAGACATCAAGTGAGTTTCAGAAGGAGTTCATGGCTGTGTTTTCAAGTGGGAGTTTGAATTCCAACGTAAAAAAATTTAATAATCTAATGATAGGTTGGTACTTTTTCCTCTGATTACGCAAAGGGACGCCAACATAAAACAGTTTACAGAATTATAACCGACAAGGGGATTGTTTTTATGTCCTTGCTAATATAATCTGTTAGGAATATAAAAACATTTATTCGTACTGATCTGAAGAACAATATACAGGGTAGGGTGTCTCTAAACCTAGTACCATAAATTTACTAACCGCTTCCTGACGCAAAAATAAGTCGAAAATGTCTATACAAGTTTTGTCCTAAACCGCAGCATAAGGAAGCTACACGTCTTTGAAAATGGTGTTGAAAAAACGCAAAACAATTGCGTTTTAAAAACGGTTTGAGATAAAAAATCGAAATTTTCCAGCCAGCCTAACCTATTAAAGGTATAAACTTTCTATTTTTTTTTGTAAATTAACCAGGGGCGCGCGAATGGGGGTTATCACCTTTTTCTTGTAACCCGTTTTTCTTAACCTTTTGTTTTTTTCCATTTTACTTTAGGATTTTGTATTCCCTGTTGCCTAATTAACAAAAAAGGTACTCTTGTTTCAACTCGCTTGGACTAACCCTTTCCTATAAAATGCAGGTTTTCTGTTTAGCCAAAATCAATTTAGAATGCTGGATTTGTATGTAAATTAATTTATTGAAAAATAAATTAAAATAAAATTAGTTACAGTAAGTGTTCGTACTATTTATACCTTCAATAGGTTAGACTGAATGTAAAATGTCGATTTTTTTATCTCAAACCGTCTTTAAAATGCAATTGTTTTCCGTTTTTCAACACAATTTTCAGAGACGTGAAAGCTTCCTTATGCTGCGGTTTAGGACAAAACTTTTATAGACATTTTCGACTTATTTTTACGCCAGGAAGCGGCTGGTAAATTTATGGTACTAGGTTTGGAGACACCCTGTATAAGTATCTTTTTTTCCTGAAAAATAATGTGTTTTGTTGTTTTGGAATTCAATTACACCTGACCAACGTTTTCAAATAACATTAGATAAGTATACGAGGGTGGTTTGCAAAGGACGTAACTTAAACCAACGATGGCATTAATTTTCAGGACGATCCTTTATTCGCTTCAGTAACAATATGGAAAGACCTGTCATATCTTTCTTTTCTCCTGCAAGCGGCACGAAAGTGCTACTTTTACGACGTGGAAGGTTTAGGTGTTACATGAAGCTATCATGCAAACGAGATAGTATTCTACAAGACTGTCATTTCTCAAAATTAATATTTATTTTAAGGGAATTTTTTTCCAAACCTAGTTATTAAGAACATCAGTTAAAGAGCAAGGTCATTCAAAATCAAAATAGTTTATGATATTTAAGCTTTATTATAATAAAGAAATTCACTTAAACCGTCCCTGTGTATTGATAGTGACCTACGCAAGTTGAGTTCATGAGATCTCAGATATGTCGTGTCACAGTAATTTTGTCTCTTCTGTGGGAGGCCCTTCACCAACGGTTTATTAACGCAATCTACACTACTTACAGGGTTCATTTACACTCGATTTACACAGACAATTCATATTTTGACGAGTTTAAAAAAACCTTGATTTCGATATCTGATCAACATTGACGTAAAAAGCGATTTCCCTTATCATCCTTGAATGAAAATCTATCAATAAAAACTACCACAATCTCTTTATCTAGATATTGGTCAAGGTAAGAGCTCGATTATGAATGAACCCTTTAATGAATGAAATCAAGACATCTGTGAATAGTCTTTAATGACGACATGAATAGAAATTTATGATAATCTTCCCTCTAAGTAAATGAGTCAAATGGGAGATATAAATTTAATTATGCATGCAAGTTCCTTTAGCTAACCTAGATATGATTACTAATAATAGTAGATCATATTTTATGACCCATGTTATTATTAAACTTTTACAAACATAAAATATTTACAGATAATATTAATATTTTCCTACGTCATAAACATCCTGTGCCCATCCGTCCGAATTACAATCAGTTTATTATAAGAACTATAAATAAAAGCTTGTGTGGGCATTAATAACTATAATAAAAATGAACACCTGAATAGTGGGCGACCGATTTTGTAAGGTCCATAAAATCCCAAAATTCTATAAAAGATTTTTTTATAAACGTGGGACGGCGTAAACGTCATGAAAAAAATTTATTGCTGATTGTTTCCTTTAAAAAATCTAAATTATTTCTTCTTTTAATTAACTTTTATGGAAAATAGTTATTCCTAATGAGATACATTTTTTGATCGGGAACAATCTCATCAGATTTCGAGAACAATTTTGCTCCTGGTTTTAATAAAAGGTAGACGTTCATAAAATCTCATGGGCTTACAATTGCTAGGATTTCCAACAGGTGCAAAGTTCAAAACATGCATTTAGATGAAAAATAAATTGCATATAGAGTAAGCTCTAATAATAATCCCACAAACATATTTGACAAGGGCGCATTGTGACATTAGTAAAGTTTATAAAGGTAATAAAGCTTACAAAAGTGCGTGGTAAAATAAATCAGTTACAAACATCCTACGAATAAAAATTAAAGACTGAAACTGGTTTAAGGTTTGCAAATGCTCTGCTCTTTTCGAAATCCCACGGATGCCTGCAATTACAGTAACAAGCAACAAGTGGGAAAATTAGCGCAGATACGTAACGTAAGGATCAGATGATTTTTTTTGCTGAAGGTACTAACTAGCGTGAATTTCTCTTCCTCGTGGTATTTGCAAATTGCAAATGCTGTTTATGTGGGCAGTTAGGTCTTTCACCGCAAAAAGAATAGAGCAGGTTGAATGTCGTGTACACATATTCACACCTCTCACACGCTCTCATTACCATATCTTATACCCACGATGCATGCATGTGGTGCAATTAAAACTAATAGGTAGAAGGCGAAATTAGACCGATACATTAATAAATAAATAAAAAAATAGGGTAAGTTGAAAAAGATTTAATGATGAAGAAAATCCGATAGATATAATCTCACGCTAATACTAATAACCAAATTAGAACTTCATTAATTTTATCGTTTTCTAGGGAAATCTGATTTTAATTGGGTTTGAAAAGGGGAAATTTGCATCAAAAACAGTTAAAAGAAATTCGTTATATCCGGTTAGATATCAAATTAGTCAAATAAACCGCAAAAAGACGGTGGACTACAAATTACCATCGCTGTGTAAATTTTGCATAACCACTGACGCGATAATTTATTGTGGAAATCAGAGGAAAAGCTTGCGTAAACCTGGGGTGGGGGTAGTCACAAAACGGAATATAATCAAAAATTAATAATAATAAAATAATTAATGAACAAAGTAAACTAACAACAAAATCCAACGCTTTAATTTTCAGTTTTTTTCAGAATTCAGAAAGTTGGCAAAATTTATCAAAAACGAAAACGGGGTTAGATTTTCCTTGTATTTATCGATTGTTAATGGAGGCAGACCAATCAAACCATCCATTGGAAAGAGAGAGAAAGCGTACCTACTTCACTATTCACAAGTGAATAATGATAAATCATAGTGCAATGTATTATGGATAGCATTATCCTGGACAAAACACAAATAATTGATGGCCAAACAAAATTATTCGTTACAAAGTTGCGTACGGGTGTTTCCGTTATCTTGTAACTACAGTGTGTCCACGGATTGAGTGCATATATAAGGTGTAAATGACAATTTTTTTTAGAGTTGGATCTTCATGTTCTGAGGATCGCTCCTGCTTAGTTTCAAACTAAGATATTGAAAAAATGAGCCAAATCAATTAATATACAGGGTGTTTTTTTGGCCGAAATCTAAAAATTAGTCAAGAGTAAACTGTCTTTATTTTAACAGATATAACAAAAATGTATTAGAAAAAGTTGTTTAGAATTAAAAGTTATTGAAGATTTTCAATTTTCATACAAATCGGCCTACTTTGATTTTTTTCATCAACATGAGATTTTTTATTTGTGGTTTTAGTAATCCATGCATGAAGAGTAATTAAACAAAGTACTTGAAAAACAAATAATTATTTATTAAAAAAATCCTAAACCTTATTTCTTACAAACATGAGTTCAAAAGTATTGGATTTTGATGAAAAAATCAAAGTAGGTTGATTTGTATAAAAGTTGAAAATCTTCAGTAACTTTTAATTCTAAACAACTTTTTCTAATACATTTTTGTTATATCTGCTAAAATAAAGACAGTTTACTCTTGACTAATTTTTAGATTTCGGCCAAAAAACACCCTGTATATTAATTGATTGGGCTCATTTTTTCAATATCTTAGTTTGAGACTAAGCAGGAGCGATCCTCAGAACATGAAGATCCAACTCTAAAAACATTTGTCATTTACACCTTATATGCACTCAATCCGTGGACACACTGTATGTATAGCACCTAATTTTTTCAAATTAATAAAAAAAAAATTAATTTAGTTACTTATTATTAATCTAAAGTGTCTACCGGCTTTTATGATAAAGTGATTTCTTATCTCACTTCCATTGTCTGAGTACTCAAACGTATTTTTGAGTATTATCAAACTAAATTACATCAATTTACTACTTTTACGTAAAACAATTAGATTGGTGTCTAATCATTAATGATTAATCTATTATCGTACCTTACACAAAAAATAAACCCTTTTTAAAAATAAACTCAAGGTTTAACTGCAAGATTATCAGTAAGTGTAGCTAATAGTATTTCTCTACGATCACATACGAAAATATATCAAAACGTCACTTCCGTTTAAACTGAGAGAATATTCCATAACGATAATTTTCATCTCTAGTGACGAAAGTAAATACCCCGCATCAAGTTGCCGGGGGTCGCTTTTTTGTTTGGTAGTTCGACGGTTGATATTTAATTCTAACTTGTCAGTGATTTATTCCTTAAATTTTCAAATCCTAGACTGTATAAAATATATTTTTTTCCGCATTCTGCAACCTTTCTACAGTGTTGTATTTTAAATTTTGGAGCATATATTTCTTAATTTCCTGTATAGGTTAAAACCGTTTCTCAATTTTCCCACACAACTAGGTTTCTACTTCTGTTAACATTTGTTTGTATTTTAAGGTTCCTATACGAATTATTTGAATGGGTGTCAAAACGTAACAAAACAATTATAAAAAATTAAACAATTAAATAATTAATACAGGACTTTCATAAACAATTCATTTACCTGCAGCTACAATTTGTTACAGGATATGGACAAGTTTTAGGATTTAGACAACTTTCACTTAAGAATGCGTGGTGGATTCAGTTTGTGTTCTAAAAAAGAATGGTCCTTCGTACCGTTCACTATTACTTTTTATTTATCGATACAATACAAGGAAATATTTTTATAGACATTAAATTTTTCCCAAGGGCTTGCAGAAACTAAATCACCCCACCCCCTTTCTTTCTCATAGTTCCAAAAGAAAAAATGGAGCTTCTCTTAAATTATTTAATTAAAATGAATTAAATAATCACACTTTATTATTTAGAAAAATTCCAGACGAGTCGTTTAATTTCCTTAAAATTAACAGATTTATCTTTAATTTACTCAAATTGTGGCCATCAAGTCTACTAGTAATAGTTGACCATACCAAACTGGTAAGTACAACTTTCATAGAAAATTTAAATTCAAACGAATATATCCTGCTGTTTATCCTGAACCGTTCATCATTATAAATTGTCATTAAAATTTTTATTAAACTTTAGAACTTGTTCATTGCACGTAACGTACATAATTATTATCTGATACAATGACACCTTTCATGTACAATAAAAATTATCACCTACATCCGTTTTATATACTTTCAAGGTTTTACTTGAATATAAAACTATTTTCAACGAGTTTTTTTTTTAAATTATGTTGAAGAAAGTTGCTTGAACTGCAAGTTGACGTAATAAGAAAGTGACAAATAAATTGAACGGTCCGAAAATTAATCAAGTGGGTAATAAATAATAACAGGAAAATTGTATAAAATATTAAAATACCTTCCTACACATCATGCTAAGTAATTTTTCGTAACGGTAAGAGATTTATTCACCTACTCAAAAGTATAATAAGTAGTATGCACAAATACAGTTGCGCCTTAAAAGTAATAGCACTTAAAGTACTTGTTCACTTGTTAATGATAAGATTAATTTAATAGGTAGGACGCTTGGTACGCCTTAAAAAGCATTTAAAATTATTGTGAGTGGGATTTGTATTTATTAGCAATTTCGGAATGATCCAAGTTCATATTCCACATTAACCTTGCTAAAAGAGACATTAATACTGTGTAGTAGGTACCATCCACGACAAAAGTTATCGTCACAACCGGCTTCACAGCTTATAAAGGTATATTACAGTTTCTTTTCAATCTTTAAACGATTTTGAGAAAATAAGAAAAAATACTGTAGGTACTACACCTTGGCTATAACGGATTCGATAATCGATCATCGGTTATAACGAACAAGAGGCAAGGTTCCAATTATAACTGACCCCTCCAAGACGTAACATAAGAAGAAGATAACCAAAAGTGTACAATATACATCGGGAACATTATTTTTGACCCACACCATACATTTACATTAATTTCCCAAAGTTCCTAGATATTTTAGAAATATCTTTAAACCAAAATGCGACCTTAATATTCCAAAAAAATGGAGCAGAAGGCTTAGAAAATAATTTTTCCAACACAATTTTTGACGTACACGGTATATACATAAGTCTACATTTTTTCCTCACCCAACTGTGTTTTAAATCTCTGGATGACTGGGAATTTTTTGGCAAAAATAATTTTTCTAACGACCATAATTTATGACACGAACCGTATACATCTTCTACATTTTTTGCCAAACAATTCAAGAAGTGTGTAGATCGCTGAGAAATTTCTTTTGGACATTATTTTTATTGCAAACGGATCTTTTCTAATTTTCCCAAGCTTCCACTTATTGTAACGTAAAAATAGAATCCTAGTAGGCCGTAAGTAATTGAAGTAATTCTCAAACGATTAACAAAAAAAATACGCCCAGGTTCATTCCTCATATAACTTTCATTCATAGCTTTCACTGATCCTATAATAAAAACTTACATAAATTTCAAGCTCCCATAAAATCACAATCACAAAACCATGCCACTGAATATTCTCCAAACGAAAGTTTTCCGACGAGAACTTGACAAAAAAAAAACGTGTAAAGATATAACGAAAAACCTCTAAACACTGCACTTCCGAATTTACAACTGAGCACACACCTTCCATTCTATGGTAGGGAGCATGAACGAGAATATCTACTAGAGGGGATAGGAGGCGATGGCAAGGGGAAAGAAGGTGTTTCATTCATAATCGGTCGACCTTAAGGAAGAGAAAGGGGGGAAGATCCGGTCTCTACTAACCCGTGGACACGCTGACGATCAAATTCCATACAACTTGTACAGTCAACCGCACAAATATTGGTGAGGTATCGTTTGGATGACAAACAGGTTTAGAAATATAGATTAGATGAATGACTATAATATAATAATCAGGTGCAAAATAAATCATTATGCAGCTACAATTTTCAAGGAAGTTAAGAATCAAACTGCGATGTTTATAAAAAAAAGATTGATGCGGCATTTGTTTTAACACGTGCCGTGGTAGTACAGAGTACAATATTGTTCGAACTTCTAGGAATGTATGATTGAATATACGTGGGCGTTATTTATCGGCGTTTAATTAATGAGGTAACAAAAGGTTTCTGATTTTCTGGTCGGAAGTTGCCTGCTGAGAAAACAATTTCCGTTCGACATGCAAATAAGCAGATATAATTATTTTTTTTTCTTTAGGAAAAGTGTGCCAACGTAAACACTATTCCGATTCTGGTTGTTTCCAGACAAAATAACAAGACAGATATTTTTTTTACGATAATTGAAAGTATTTTTTTCAAAAATTGTATTGTAGTCGGTATAGTAAAAAAATCTGGTCAAGTTGGCTGTGGGATCAATCACAACCAACTTGATCAGGTTTCTTTTAACACGGAATTATTTTTGGAAAGATTTTGAGACTTTTCGAAAAGTGTTAAAAGCATTATCCTCTCTCACTCACAATCACACGCGAGTTTCACAAAAAACAGTTCACTCCAAATATTCTTTCTTTCTCTCTCTCGATCTCGTTTACGAGATTTGTCACCAAGAACGTTTACCTTACATATTCTCTCTTTCTGTGTTACGAGAATTACATCATTTTGGTATAACACTTATAACAGTATAGTTCTCGATTTCGAGGCAGTCTCTGGAAATCACTTGAATGCGTAACGCGACAAACGTACAGAAGAGAGTAGAGGTGGGCGATATTATTAAAAAAATATCGATATTGTCGATATATCGATATATCGAAAAAAAATCCCAGCCCTAGAAGAGAGACGCGCATCCGTATAGTAATACCAAATCTTCAAAATTTACAAAACGCAGCGGAAGTTCGCGATTTTCTCATCAACCGTAAATTTTAGCTATATGACTACCTTATACTACGTGATAGACAATTCAATTTTGCATTCAATTATACAATAATATACAGGGTATTACCCCCCCCCGTAGAACCGCGCTTGATTTGCTCACACAACCAACCTGACTTAGTTTATTTTTGATCACCCTGCTTTTGTATTCAATTTATCATTAAAAAGATTTCTCTGATTAATTGATTTGTTATTGGTCGAGGTCTCGGTATGCGGATCCCTGCAACCTAATTTCACGTAACCTAACTGAAAATTTTGCCTATCTGTCTAATATAAGTGTAGGTATTTTGCCACAAAAAATTGATAGTATTAATGACATTTTAATTTTTTTTAGGGTGCACGTGACTTAAATATGTAGCAACCGCATAATTATCTAATCGAAGTAATAAAAGAGATAACCAAAATTATAGTTTGTAAACATTCATCGGAACTTGATTACCGAATCAGAATAATTATTACACAAACAATTCCGATTAGAATATAAAATAATGTTTACATAATGTTTACAAAAAGAAAAGAAGAAGACAAACTGAAGAGTTAATTGAACCAGCGTAGGATAATTCCAATAAATTCAAGAATGGATAAAACATGCATAAACAAGTGTTAGTAGAAGTCACATGAATCCAATTAATTCGAAGGTGATTTACACGATATTCAGTACGTTATACTCTCTAGAAAGGGCAACAGGATACATTCACATGCAGTTCAAAGAATATGATAACATATGCATAAAATAATCAACAAACAACTACGTAAATGGGATTTCTTTAATAGTTATCAAAATTAAAAACATGCAAAAAGTAGAAAAACATTCGCTATTCTTAGAAATAAAACGTCACACAGGAAGTTCTAGAACGCAACAAAAATTGAATTGGTTAGATCAATAATTGTTTATTTTCAAACCAAAAAATTATACGCTGGGGGCTTGACCTAGGTTAAAGCAATCAACCCTTTTTAATCTTTAAAATATGAAATTAACCCCAAAATAATTTAGGTTTGCCATTATTTACACCTCAACAGCTTTGGGTCTGTTATTTATTGTCCTTAGAAACTAGTTAAGGAAGCCAAATTCAATTTACTTAATAAATACTTGGGGGTTGCTGAAGACCCTGATGTATCTAGAAAAACCGTTGATAGGCTTCGGCCTTCGGTAATTTGATTCTGATTTCCACAATTTATCCTAGAAATATCAGCAGTCATTTTTTCTTCAAAAATGAAAAATAAACAAAAACCCTTATTTTTTGTAGTGTTAGAACGAAACGAAATGCGATAATCCACAACCATCTTCGTCTCAGATGTTTTCATATTTCGTCTTAAAATCTCTAATCGTTTTGAGGTATTTCCGGATATTCGGAAAATACAGTTTAATGGCGAGCTGGGTTGCCCGAGCGGGTTGAGTATTTACCTTGAAGGTTATGGAGCCCGTTTTTGTGCAACGATAAAACTACGTCGTCCATAAACATATAAAACTGAGCTTACAGTGCATATTTATTTATAAATAGTATATTATATTATTAGGAGTAGAAAGAGTTCTTTTTGTGTTGAGCTCATATTGCGGCCGAGGCGCACGCGCCGAGGCTGTGCAAGTGAGCGAAACACAAATAAGACGTTCTACTCCGAATAATATATACTATTTTTTCTTCAAGTGTAAAAATATTCTGTTGCTGTAAATAAATATTTCCTAAAAAGTCATTTCCACAGGACAACGCTCTCCCCTCTACCAACCTTGGGGGCGGAGCTATGGGCAAAATACTGCCGTTGCCATGGATACGTAAACACATTATTGTACTAGTAACATTATTTTCATTTTTTGACTACTAACAAAATGACTTCCTTCTACATAGCCAGTTCTGTACAACCATACGGATATTATGATACGCTTGAAGAAAAAATAATTTATAGGGTCGGTCATGTGACGTAATTGTAACAACTAACAATTGCAAAAGAAGAACAGGACGTAAGCTGAGTTACTTAAGATTTATTTCTTATTCTACATTTTTATCAACCTGAAATAAATTTTAAAAGTTTCACACGCAGACGTCACTATCAGTGCATGATCCGGAAAAGTAAAATTGGACATACATTTCCGGTTTCGTCACATCCAACGGTAACCAAATGTCCACACGCTGTAGCCCAAAGTTTATTAAAAATAATGCATTTATTAGTACATTATACAGATCCTACACATCCTATGTACTTTGTAGTTATTGATCTAGAAAGCTAAAGGAGAGTTCAGTCCAGATTATTCACTTCAAAGCTTCTGGTGCATTCACCCCCACTTTACCAGTAGCATAATTATGTAAAGACTTTACGTCGTTCACGATTCATCTGTATTGTCCATCAAGCTTTATCAGATTCAGGCACAGAATTAACCTAACAGCATTCGTGTAAGTGTAAAGTTTAAACGAATCATTTAACTTTTCAAACAATTTAATGGATATGGGTTAATCCAGACTCATCAGGGTAGAAACATAATTTCCATACGGTTTACATTTCCTGAATTCGGTAATAACGTGACTTTTTATTTCACAGCTCGCAGAGGATCAGTTAAGGTTCATGAAAAAACGAAGCTTGGATTCGTATTCTACCATTTTTAGCCCCCAACGTTGTTTATTCGATATCTTTGTTTTGATCACGAAGTAAACGTTTGTATAATAATTAATTAGAAAATCCATATACACTTTTTACGTATACATAAAATAAAACTCGTTTTTCGTTTTGAAAAAAAAAAGCGAATGTTTTTCTAGAAGTCGGCGTATCTTTCCCTGAATAATTAATAAAACAAGTTTCTTTTGCATAAAACAAAGTAAGAGTATACACGGCTTATTTGAACAAGGAGCTTGGTTGTTTAAAAGATTAAATTGCATGTTGTCCTTGAATAACGGAAACGGTAATTTATTTATAATATGAATTACATATCTGTTTATTTTTTGAAAAGAAAAAAGGATAGTATAAACCGCAATTAAAATTCACAAACATTCGCGGATCCACGTGTGAAAGTACACGAATGGCCGTTGAAATACCGGGAACCTATCCTAATTTAACGGAACCAAGGATGCGAGAGTACGCATCATCCTGCTTATAGTAATGTTTTCACAGGCCGTAGGTACTTAATAATATTGAGGTGTACGCTATACGCGATGCGAAACTTGATCGGGCGTTTGTCGGAATGTTTAAGGTTTGTACCTTGCAGATATTTTATGGTCGGCCTTCTAGCCTACCACTTTAAATCCGGATGGATCGTTTCCCTGGAAAACGAAACACAAAAATCCTGTAGGGAAACCAGTGGCGTACTGATCCCACAGAACGGTATTCGTACTATATTCGAACTCGATGGTTTCTGTGAATTTTCAACATTTCCGTTTGCCGAATGTATTTCGAATTACAATTGGAACAACTGATTTCGTAAACTCCAACATTACTGGCTTTCAGGGGGCATGAATGAATACGTTATGGGACACCCTGTATATCAAAACTCAAATGTTTGCCATAAATATCTGGGGTCGGTGCTAATCCATAGCAACACAAATGACTTTAATGAGACTCGGTTCTTAAGGCAGAATTGAGTTTCAGTCCTACTGAAGATGAGCTCTTTGTTATCGAAACGCTTTTAGAATTTTAGTTAAAAGCAATCTTTTGTTATTTAATTACGTACTTGTTGAATATTTTGACATTTAAGCAACAAAGTGACTTTTATTAAAGCGAAATGTAGAATAAAATAAAATTAGTAACTTCCGAACTTCCATTTAGTACTAAAAACGATTTAATAATTAGGGAGAGTTTTAGGTTCACCCTACGAACCAACACGCTTCTGAAATTGCGAGTTTGTTGAAAATTCAGGGAAAGTTCTATAAATTGATATATTAGTGGGAATATTTGCGCCCATAAATAATTTTAAATTAAAATGAGTAGATCGGAACTCCGGGAATGTGAAGAATGTGGAAATATTTGTCGGCGTGAAACATTTACTCTTTTATGAAAAAATGCAGGATGATCCTACAGACAAATTATTCGAAATACCTCAGACATGATGATGAGACGCGATAATCTAGGAAATCTATTTAGATTAGGATGTGACTCATTGTGAAGTTGGTTTAATACGTTTAGGTTCTACGAAAAAAATAATTTTAGTAAAATTTTGACATTGACTTTTAAAACGAAATCCAAGAATACAGAAAGAAATTTTTTTTGCGGTTAAATTACGACATTTGTTAATTTATTTCCTAAGATTAATCATTTGATTGGAAATCATTATTTATTAAGGTCAGAATAATAATCTAATCAATAAGTAATAGGTAATAGAAAAACACATAATTCTTTGAAATATTTTTCAGCGTTTTCTTGGCTATGTCAAATACGTTCTATAATACTACAGGATGTCCCGTGGTAATATCTGAAAAATAAAGTAAACAAAAGTTATGGGCACTTGACGTGACGAGCGATGCAGTTGCTTGGCGACCACGAGCTCGCCTGATTTTAACCCTCTTGACTAATAATAATAATCATTTCGGAATATAAGAAAACAAATTTTAACACCCTGTATCTCGATAACGAAGCATTTGCGGACCCATGTTAATAGGAACTTTTCCTCTTATTTTCATGTGAGGAACATGCCTTTAACTGGATGCCGTTTCTTTTTGGGACACCCTGTACAATAAATTATAATCCATAAAAAATTAACATTGTGGTAATTTAGAACGCAATACATTTTCGTCTTATAATTGCCTCCCCAATAGTCAATACGGATATCAAGCTATAATGCAGGTCACCCCCTGAATAAATTTTGATTTTTAAAGAAATAGGGTTAGATCGACGGCGTAGATCAACCTTTAGCGAGTAGGAAAAAAATAGCAAAAACGCCTTGATTCAAGACAATTTTCACTTTTCCAGTGCAGAAAACTTACAAATTGATTACGAAAGCCGCCATCAGTATCGATTTGGTGTAAATATAAGGGCGGGATAATGTGGATTCGCTTGATTAGACCTATTTTTATATCAGAGATCGCATCGCTGGAGTTTCTTTTTTAATTTCCTTTCCTGCAAAATGCTTTTCAAGATCTGATTCAGGATGTTCTATACTGGCGCGGCAGCTCTTAAAAGCGAAGCAAGTTGCACGTAAATGTCTGCGAATTTGTAAAAAATCGTAAAAAAAATTCACATTCGCTGCAATTCAATTGCAACGTTGCCAAATTTCTCTTGTGTATTTTTAGATATCTTGAGGAATTAACCTTCTTTTTCTATTTTTTTTACATACAATTAATGTCTCATGTCAATCGACGACGCTGTGTAAACCTGATAACCCGGAAGGTAATTATAAAACGAATTTTATTGAATATGTTTTTATCTCAAGATTAAATAATGGAAGGAAAATCAATGTCTCCAAACTTTTCCTGCCAGTGCATTTCAAAATAATTAAATCATTCAATCATAGTACTTTCCATATAAACAGGATATACTACAGCACTTCCTGTTTACTGGATATTAATACGCAATACTTAAAGGAACTTTGATCAATTAAAGATGTCTAGGATAAAAAGCACTTAAATTTTTCATTTATGATCTTGTAGTACAGAGTTTCCTTTGATTAAACTCTCTATAAAATAAAATAAAAAGAAAGTAGTAGTAATTTAAATTAAAAGGAATCGTAAAAATGTACAAATTAAAATTACCATTCGAGGCAATTTACAACGGTGGATAATCAAAGAAAATCAAGAGGAAATTGGTAACATTTAAAGGAAGCAAATTATTACCCGGATATGTCATTAAACTAAATATCATTAATTAGCTATACTTGTCGCTATTAATCCAAATGCAGGTAATCAACAGTAATGGAAGTAATTTATATATTGTATATTAGATGGATAATGTGAACATGAATCATTAACCTAATGCATATAAAGCGATGATGTTGGAGGAAGCAGTATTGATAAATTGTGACTAGAATCCAGTTGCGAACCTCCCCTGAACTTTCCCATACTAAAAATAAACATTTGGTTTTTGGTATTCAACAGTAGTTCGCGAGGCAGCATTGGAAATCACTTGAATGCGTAGCGAGAAACACCAGACTATACGGGTTCGATACGTACAGAAGAGAGACAGGCATCTAATTTACTAACGCAGCGGAAGTTCGCGATTTTCTCATCAACCGTACATTTTAGCTATATGACTACTTTATACTATGTGATAGACAATTCAATTTTGCATTCGATTATATAATAATATACAGGGTGTTTCATATAAAATAACAAAGTTGCTTATTGTACTGTGAAAACCAAACACCCTGTATACGTGATATAAATTTAGGAGAATGCAGAGCTATATACTGAACAAGTTTTATATTTAAACTTTTTTCATATTTTGACTAATAAAGGAGCTATAGGAGCATCAATTTCCGATTTTCAAAACCTCGTAGAGGGCGCCACAGTGGAATTTTGGCGTTCATCAAAAAACAAAAATGTAGCTAATACCAAGCTGCATAGGTATAGAAAATTTAAACAAAATCCAAAAGTTGCTTATTGTACTGTGAAAAGCAAACACCCTGTATACGTCATATAAATTTAGGAGAATGCAGAACTATATACTGAACAAGTTTTGTATTTAAACTTTTTTCATGTTTTGACTAATAAAGGAGGTCATCAATTTGATGTGGATTATCGTCGAGTGATTTGTGTGTAGGAGCATTTCCGTTTTAAACCAAAGACTTTTCGGTTTCAATTAAAATTCGTGAGTAGTATTTTCAAATTTACTGTTTAATCTAAGTTTTCAGCTGTTCCCTAACTTTTCTTTCGTATCTTAACACAATAAGGCGTTGTTTTACTGATACCCACTAATACACTGTTGCTAATCTATTAAACGTAAATATTGTAAGCAATTAAAATTGTGGTTATCGTACGTTACGTACTCGTCAGATAATACACACAATTTCAAGGAAGTCATTGATAATAATTGACGTATAAATATTTTTTTAAGAATCATGGAGTTGCGAAAGACAACATCCACACCCCCCCTGCTACGAAAATAAAAAGATTAAGGTAATTTTTTTCTTTTTATTCCATGTCCTACTTGAAAAATGTTTTACGTTTCACTCTATCTACGTAAGTGAGATTGATAATGGAAAATATGTGTCGTCCGCTTTAGAAAAAAAATATAGATAATAATTGTGTAATTTAAAATTAAACCCTAATTGTATTGAAATTATTTTCTCGATTGTTAAAGAATCATTCTGCAAACTTTGAACTACTAATCAAATGATAAGAGATTTATATGCGTACTCTTTTGCTTATCAATTCTGTGTGATGTGATCGCATACACATAGGAGTAATATTATGACCACCAAGGTTATCAGATCTAAAGCTAAACCTATAATCTCTTCCGTACGGAGTCAAAACACAAATTAAATATTTTTTTATAAAACCAAAACCTTCATATTAAGGGAAATGAGAAGAAAAATGTCCAAAGTGGAAAAGAAAGCGCCTTCTCTCTCTTTCTTTTCTTTCGAGTCTTTCAACCCTTATTTGTTCATCTTTTGACAAAGGCCTTTTTCCAGTTTGCTTGATCAGAAAGAGGGTTTTGGCGGATTTTTCAAAGATGTAGGTAGGTCCTGTAAATATAATTTGATAGACGAGAGCGTGCTACTTTCAAACTAAAGCTTCTAGACGAACCTTGCATGGTTCTGCTTTCAAACTAAAAGGTTTGCTTGTTAATAAAAGTATCGGCAATAGAAAAGAAAACCTTATCTATTTGCAGCGATCGAAAAATTATTACCCAATACATTCTCCACAAACCCAATCTCATCTTTTACAATACCTACACTTCTAATTTTTTTAGCCTTTTATTTATTGACAAGAACACGTAAATAAATTTTATGTTAGCATAATTTCAAATTTTCTATTAAACAATTTCTCTATAATTCTGAGTTCATGCGATTAGTGAAATTCTGAACAATTTGCATGTCTAAAAGTCCAGAACTTTAACGACCAATTTGCAACTATGGATGTGACATGGGGTTCATCACGTCGACCCGAGTCAAAACAACAATCTAAACAATGGAAATACGTTCTCATTTACCGCCCCCAATTCTATCGATCGACTAGATAATACTATAGTGTCTGTGCCCTAAAGTTTCAAGGGGGTAACAATGATAAATTAATTCCGAAAAGACAAAACTAAACTTCCACTAAATTGGCACCTTATGGTGTATTTTAATAGAAATTTTTTAGTCAGAACGCGATCAGTTTAATGGGAAAAGAGTTGCTATAGGTACTGTTAAAGAAAAACCATTTGGTGTCGAAAAATATTTCAGACCCCCTCGTATATTACGAAACGTATCCTTTTCAACACGCAACCCTCTAATGATTCTGTTTGAAAAATTGTATTTTAATTATCATCTCCACCACAAATCAAATCAAATAATTCATTACTGGTGATATAAATTTACATTTTGGCTTCTTTTCGTTTCAGTTTTCCAATTAGAATGTACTGTATGAATAATATATTCAACGCAGTTTCACAATTTTATCGGTGGTACGTTTTTGTCATGAAAATCGACAGACTTTTCTGTTGGCCTTCAAATAAAACTATTTTAGGTCTTCGTTTGAGACAAACAGTCGTTATCGAAATTTTACGACATCTTGTGAAGGTTTCTAAATGAACAATTCCATATTTGGGATGTAATCCAGATGGTTTCGCTTAATAAAACAGCAATCATGGAAATAGGTTGGGTTTTACTAAATTTTACTTATAATTGCAGTACATGATCATACATTACACTTTCCTTTCTATTTTCTTTGTTTTCCTTACATAGCAAAAAAAAAAAACGGTCGACATTAAGTTTCCACCACACGATTGAGTGGGACTTTATTTGGGGATCGATAGTCAAAAACCTCTTTTGCATTGTCTTATAATATCATCAGTGTCTCATCACATCACGTAATTACCAATTTGGACACCTAGGTGCAATGCATTTGAAGCCTCGAATGGGGTGAATGTTTTAATAAAAATGTAGGTGCAATGCTCTTTTGTCCACGACTAGTAAAAATAATCTATCAATAATTATTTGTGTTCGGATAAGGGTAATGGCATGAATAATCATTATTCACTAGTGAATATATAAATACAGGGTGGCCATAAGGAGAAAATGCATGGGGAACTTGTAAAAGGTAGGAAACAGAGATCGTATTGAGGACTACTTATCATTCTTAAAAAATTCTATGAATTTTGTGCAATTTTTAGTACAACACACTAAAAAAACTTAAATTTTCAGAAGTTATCTACAGTGTGTCCACGGATTGAGTGCATGTAAGGTGTAAATGACAAATTTTTTTAGAGTTGGATCCATGTTCTGAGGATGGCTCCTGCTTAGTCTCAAACTAAGATATTGAAAAAATGAGCCAAATCAATTAATATACAAGGTGTTTTTTTGGCCGAAATCTAAAAATTAGTCAAGAGTAAACTGTCTTTATTTTAGCATATATAACAAAAATGTATTAGAAAAAGTTGTTTATAATTAAAAGTTATTGAAGATTTTCAACTTTTATACAAATCAGCGTACTTTGTTTTTTTCATCTAATCCAATACTTTTGAACTCTTGTTTGTAACAAATAAGGTTTAGTATTTTTTTAACAAATAATTATTTGTTTTTCAAGTACTTTGTTTAATTACTTTTTATGCATGGGTCATTAAATCCACAAATAAAAAATTTCATGTTGATGAAAAAAATCAAAGTAGGCTGATTTGTATAAAAATTGAAAATCTTCAATAACTTTTAATTCTAAACAACTTTTTCTAATACATTTTTGTTATATCTGCTAAAATAAAGACAGTTTACTCTTGACTAATTTTTAGATTTCGGCCAAAAAAACACCCTGTATATTAATTGATTTGGCTCATTTTTTCAATATCTTAGTTTGAGACTAAGCAGGAGCGATCCTCAGAACATGAAGATCCAACTCTAAAAAAATTTGTCATTTACACCTTATATGCACTCAATCCGTGGACACACTGTATGTACATTGCAGGTTTATCCTGTTTCAGCGAGGCAGTCAAGCGTGCTTGATAGTAGTTACGTTTACTGAATAAAATTGCACCATATACGAGAGAGATCTTCCTCAATCCTCATACGTACAATAATCTATTGACGGATATTTACTTCCTTTGTAAGGAACTTTTATGACACCGCAATAGGTAGCTATAATACTCAATTTACTTAATGTACACTCGCGACCAAAACAAAGCACCGAAACGAAACCAATACCGTTGAGCAAGACCTATCAATATTTAATATCTTGCTATAGGTTTTCAATTTCCATGGAGGAGCTGATCCAATAAAGTGAAGTTGTTACAACTTAGAATTACAGAAACAAAATTCATTATTTTTTATTCGCCCTGTACATGATTACAAAAAAGAGAAAGGTTGTTTCATAAATATATTACATTTAAAATTGGGACAATAGTCTAAGATGTTTGTCGGCACACAAATAAAATGCATCAAGTTCTCGTTATAATCAACAAACAATACCGAAACGGATATGGAAATGTTTCAACTGTGGTACTCTGGAAGGATAAAATATTCTCATGGTATCTTTGACTTGGCGCTTGAGCGACGACCTGGTCGTTGTCTCGTAAAGTCAAAGACCACCAGCAACATGGCTTGGTGAACTATGAATCTACAAGCCGATCACTCTAACACCTGCCTTAGCAGCCACATCCGCCAGTTTTCATTACAATACATTAAAGCCGAATTACATATTCTAATGAGGCCCGTTCCTGGACAATGACACTTCGTGTGAAGTAATGTTATAAATACTGACATCGGCAAATGTATGCGGGTATTGATTGCACTTATGCATTTTGAAGACATTGTGTTATACTAATATTCAGCTCAGAACAATGGGGTGTGGGGTCTGGGATTTAAACCATCCGCTGCACGCATAATCAATTGATTTTCTTTCGAACCGTGGTGGTTAAAGGATCTCATTTGTAAATTTGAGGTACTATTCGGACGAAACCGTTTTTCAAAAATCTGTCGTCATTTATTATACCTGTTGTTGTTCGCATAAAAATTAAGGACCTTCGACTATTGAACGGGTCATTAATAAAAAAATAATGTACCTAGCTGAACATGCAACTTTTCACGTCTGCGGTATAAATATTAATATGTTACCAAACATTCGTCCATTGTCCCTACAAAACGCTTTCTATAATGTGGACTTGCATTCAGATCCAAGCAATACAAGGATAGACTAATGATCAAGGATATTTTAATTAAAATTAGAACACTTCAAAATAATCATAAGAATATGTACCAATTAATAACAATTTAGAATTTGCCAGCACACCGTCCTGCACAAACAAAAATAACCATCGAAAGTAGTTCAAATAAAATTTAGTTCTAGTAGTATTTCCCAAAGGGGTAGTATTTTGTTAAATACTCGATTAAGTGACTATTATAATATTTGAACAGTCTTAATCTCGATACAGTGACCTCTGAACTGATTACTTGGTTTGTATCATGGTCATCGCATTTCCCAGATCAAAGTTTTCATTCGGGGACTTTCCCTTATATGAGGAACATGGAAATTCCCTGGAAAGTACCTTATTCCTTGCCTTACTGTGCTCAATTTTCAAAAGCAATTCAGTAAAACATTCAACTACATATTGTAATTTTTTTGTATAAATTGAACCAACCTATAACTAATTTACAAATTGTTCCAAAGAAGTATTTGCGGAAAATCCTTGATTATTTTAACGCAGGTAACTCAATATGTCCTTGAAAAAGGCAAGGTCATGCGTTGTCCAGAACCTTTTCTATAATTTTATGTAACACACGCATTCGATTTAAAAATAAGGCGCTTTATCGTCCAGCTGCCCCTGCAAACAATTTTGAAGAACCCGCAAATAACCACAAGAAAAATAAAATATTAAAATAGGACCCTCAATTATAAATAACGCCGACCATACGTCCTTGATATATTATTGGGGTAGGTACATAGAAATTCGCGGCTAATTACTTCGAAATTTGTTTAAATGTTAGATAAAACTGGAGTGAAGGCATTTTCTGATGGTATACTGAAAGCAGTGTTGCAATCGAACCCGAGAACTTCGAGAAATTAATTCATTCCTTAACTGACTGGTACGAAATTTTTTCCATAAAGTGCGCGTTTTGAAAATAAATTTTCTGTTGTTCGAAACACTGAAGCTTGCAGAGTTTCAAGTGGAGGTACTGTAAGCGTACGTGCTTGTCAATGCGATAAATAGAACGCGCGCATGTGTTTAGTGTGACAGTTCCCAGGCCCAAACTATTAACGTTAGACAAAAACTTTCCCGGAGTTTCTTGTAGGAAATTTTATTTTCTACAACTTTGTCTTATATTATTTTAACCTATCTGGTATGGTTGTCGCTAGGGTTTCATTTAAAGCTGACATTTTACGTGTCTTGCATGGTTGATGCATCGGGCCAAAAATTTGCAAGGTATATGATCCCTATTATTTTTATGAAAAATGTTTACATGCAGAATAATTTTTCAGCTGTATAAAAAATTCGCTTAAATCCATATCTCTGATTGATGAACTGAACTGAAAGGAGGTGAAAATGTAAATATTATCAATCGTAAAAAACTCATCCTTTATTTCGATTTGTGGCAGATTAATTAAAACGAGATTTTTTTTGGTAATTAGCGGACTGTCTATTAAAAAAGGGTGTATTTCGGAACATACCAGGGGTGACTAAAATGTTTTTGGTCAAATAAGACATTCTGTATGTACCGATTCTAATTAAAATTCAAATTCTATACCTAAAGGCAACTGTGCCTAAAGTAACGGGAATTGCTTATTTTTCACATATACAGAGTGCGTCAATAAATTCATTCTAGAGTAAAGGAAATTTTATCTGAATCTTCCAAGTCAACACAAACTTTTTAAAGATGACAAAGCCCTTTAATAAAATTAAAAAATGAAATTCAATTTTTATTTTCTCAGGCCATGGGCTAGTACTCGAAACAGCGTTAAAAAAATGTTAAATTGTTTTACAACAAAGCATTTGATACCCAATAATGTTATCTCGCAAACCATACAGAATACACAAAATAGAATGGACGTATTTACAAAAAATTCCCACCAATCATGCTTGAATAACTAAAAACAAAAATTTCACAATTCTTTCTGTGAATGGAGAATTTTTCCCAAGAGCGAAATAACAACATCCAACACACACAACCCTAATCAGACTTTCATTGTTTCCTCGAAAACGTATTACTTATCTGTATTTGCGTAAATTATGAAAATTAGCTACGTTAACAAATGTTTGGGAATTTTATTAACGATTCAGATTACATTACTGTATATTAAAGAGATAGAAATTTAAAGGAAGAGAATCTGGCACGCAATTACATTTTCCTTTATCTAAAGGCATAAAAAGAATAAGATATACCTACGTAATAAAATATGACATGCCAATTAAAAAGGAAAACTATATAAAAGTTGTCTACCACATAGAGGAAACATAAAAAGCGTTTGCATAACAAACAGAGGAAATGCGAACATATATGTTGGCAGTAATAAATAATTTAAATGTTTGACAATTTTATACAACACATGACTGTATTAAGGATATTACGTGTAATAAGAAATCATTTATAAAATAGTACCTATATTATATTATTAGGAGTAGAAAGAGTTCTTTTTGTGTTGAGCTCATATTGCGGCCGAGGCGCACGCGCCGAGGCTGTGCAAGTGAGCGAAACACAAATAAGACGTTCTACTCCGAATAATATATATCTACTATTTTTTCTTCAAGTGTAAAAATATTCTGTTGCTGTAAATAAATATTTCCTAAAAAGTCATTTCGACAGGACAACGCTCTCCCCTCTACCAACCTTGGGGGCGGAGCTATGGCCAAAATACTGCCGTTGCCATGGATACGTAAACACATTATTGTACTAGTAACATTATTTTCATTTTTTGACTAGTAATAAAGCGACTTCCTTCTACATAGCCAGTTCTGTACAACAATACGGATATTATGATACGCTTGAAGAAAAAAATTACTTGTAAGTAGGTACTGTGGACATTATTATTTCTAGAAGTTGACTGACGTAGCCCCTAACGAGTCCTGTAACGACACTTTCTTGATGTGTTCCATTTAGTACTATTTACGGTTCAGCTGTTCTAATTGACAAAAAAAAATTATGAATAGTCATAACTTCGACGGACACCGAAGAAAGTATGATTAAATAAATAAATAAATTGAGTATGAAAATTTGTTGTAATGTGAACGAACAGTCGCGGTTTTATTCTGTTGACACTATTCGCTTGTCTACTGTGTATAGCCTGAGTAATGCAAGATTTTTCACAACAGTGTACTTTTTTTCTTTCCGGAAATGAAGATAATCTGAAGATTAACTTTTTTATTTCTTTTTAGTAAACAGGATCAAACAACTGGAAATCCGGTAAAAGCAAAATGTTTGTGTAGCTTAGGGATTATCTTGTAATAACAAACTTTTATATTAAAAAATCTATTTATAAAATCCACATAAAAGAACGATTTTGAAATGAGATAAGAAAAACCGCACAGAGAGGAAAATATTTTCGAATACACACATCCACAAAAGAAAATATTTTAACAACAAAACAATACAAATTCATTGAATTATTGTACGACTAAAGGTCATGGTGTTCGCTACTTGACATTTTCAATTGTCCCGGACCTTTAATATGATCAGCAGAGACTAGAAATGCAGTAACGACGACAATTTGCAAACATTGCGTAACTCGACAGATTAATAACTTGAAAGAATAAGCGTTCAACTTCCTGAAGAACAAAGCCGCGTTTCTCTTAACGAGTTTTCAAAACAAAGGCGGAATAAAATTTGAATGCGTGCAACCCCTCAACTGGAAATCTCTTTTCTCTAAACTCTAATTTGCTTTCCCTTGGGGGTTCCCAACCAACATTGTTTTCCCTAACACGACAGGCAACAACGAAAATACTAGTTATACCCTCCATCACATCACATTTCATTCTTATATTTAAAACGGCAGATTATTTTTAGAAGGAAGGCCAATGAATAAAACGGTGATCAAGAATGAGTTATGAATGAAAGATCATAGAATATGGGCTCATGAATGGAAAACGCGTTTACGAAATCGGATATTGCGCAACTTGCTCTAAACTAAACCAAACGAATGGGGACACACGACACTTTAGAAATGAAATATACCACTCATATGTGAGGTTACTATTACTACATCAATGTTCGTTGTCGCTATAAATATCTACATGAGCCCTTAAACGCGTTTACTACTTCAACACGTTCCAAACGGGGACACATTTAGACATTAATTAGACACATTTACAGTCAACACCTTCTAGGGTGTCTCCAACCTTCTTAGCGTCTAAAATTATTACGACTTATGTCTTCCGACACCGTGGTAATATCATAAGTATACGAGAAATATTGTTCTGGAAAATACCAGATAGTGAAGGAAAAAAGTCAGGGTGTAAACCTCCCCTGGACTTTCCCATAATACTAAAAATAAATATTTCGTTTTTGGTATTCATAATAGTAGTTCGCGAGGCAGCATTGGAAGTCACTTGAATGCGTAGGGAGAAACACCAAACTATACGGGTTCGATACGTACAGAAGAGAGACGGGCATCTAATTTACTAACGCAGCGGAAGTTCGCGATTTTCTCATCAACCGTACATTTTAGCTACATGACTACCTTATACTATGTGATAGACAATTCAATTTTGCATTCAATTATATAATAATATACAGGGTGTTTCATTTAAAATAACAAAGTTGCTTATTGTACTGTGGAATCCAAACACCCTGTATACGTGATATAAATTTAGGTGAATTGAGAATTATATACTGAAGAACTTTCATATTTAAACTTCTTTCATATTTTGACTAATAAAGGCGCTATAGGAGCATCAATTTTCGATTTTCAAAACCTCGTAGAGGGCGCCACAATGAAATTCTGGCATTCATCAAAAAACAAAAATGTAGCTAGTACGAAGCTGCATAAGTATAGAAAATTTAAACAAAATCGTGTGGCTAGTTTTTTTTGTTAATAATTTTTCAAAAATTTCAAAATTTTTGGAAGAGCGCCGCGCGCCGTTGCGACCGTTTTTGGATTTACGAAATAAATTGTTTTTCATGGTATAAATCGTCAAAGGGCTTTCAAACAAGTTGTTGCGGAACCTGATCAGACAACTGGTTTTTGAGTTGTGGGGCGTTCAAGACAAAATTTTGAAAAATTCATAGCGACAGCCATTTTGAAGTTAGAGAGTCCGGGAGTCTCCCTTGAATTATGGTCTTCTTTCAGATCCCCTACTCAGATTTTCAAAATTGCGCTTTTGAAAAAAATGTTACCAAAAAAACATGTCTAACTTCCGCTTCCGGTTTCGGATTTTTTTTATGCCAGTGCAGTGGTGGTATTAAAAGTAAAAACATAAACCAGTCCAGTTAAAATAATTGAATTGCAGCTTACGCATATTAAACGGAGATTCAGCCACCCCATAAAATATGAAAACAATTGTTATCCTATTATTTAGTTGAAAACATCAGATTGTATAAGACTTTAAGCGCCGCACCCTCTTCCTCATCATCATTATCCTGGATTATCCCAAGTTCCTAGCATCCTAAAAAGCTAGTCTGTCTGAAATTACCCTTAATAACATAAATCCTAAGGTGAACTAACTATTGAATTATTTAAGACTTTTTCCCAATTGGTAATGGGTCGAGGTCTTTGTATGAGGGTCCCTGGCACCTTATTTGCAGTTGAATTTACGAGTGCATATACTTTCGGCAACGCCTTGTACTGAATTCACCCTTTAAATAATAAAAAAAAATAATAAATAATCCCCAGTTTTGTTCCAACATTTAGTAGAACTCATGTCTTACATCTCTTTTTAAGGCAGATTTACATACTACTCCTGTATTCCAATTAATATTCAAATTTATTTCATGAAAATTTGTTCTCGCGTAATCCGATCGTTCCTTGAATTCTTAAACTTGATCATCCTCATCCATCAAATATTGCAGATTCATTTAAAATTCACAGAAAAAATATTGCGAACGTTCAAGAAAAATAATTGCTGCGAATGAATTGTCTCTTTTGAATGATCGATGAAGAGCCATTGTAAGAAGACAAATTTTTCAGGAAAATCCTCGTCGGAAAAATATTATCACACAGAATTTTTTTAGAGATAAAGTAGATATACGTGAGGAAGATGTTCTATAAAAAAATGATATTCTGGGCTTAAACTAGGAATTTTAAATTTAAAAGAAGTCTTCAAAAAAGTTTAACTTGAGTGGAATCAATTTTCTTTTATTGGTGTAAACATTCCTTTTAATCCTGAATTTTTTAAGATCTGGTACATCGCGCACGAAAGGAGGAAAGCCCAAATGTAATACAAAACCTATACATTATTTACAACATAGCTCACAACTTCGTACAGTTTGATTGGACTAATTCTTCTTACATTGAATTTTTTCAGAAGAGTATAAAAAATGTTCTACTGGCGGAAAGTTGGAGGTTGCTTTTAAAAGGTAAAGGGAAGTCCGACATAGATAAATGTTTCGTATTCGTATCCGCACTTTACACATGGGCTCGAGGGATGAAGTAGAGGATGATGTATGCGCAATGTCTTGGGAAAGCCTGAAAATCTGAGAAACGGCACTACTATTATTTACTACAAACATTTACCCTTTTAGTAAACTTGTAACAGTCATGTTTGAACACTTCTTGAAATATTAATGGCAGGGCACTTGCAATGTATAATATGTGTTCGCCACGCTACTGGATAGTCCGGGATAGTCCCACCGCGCGGCACCACATATCAAGCTAGAACTACGATGTTAGACAGTGATTTAATAGGACACCCTGTAGCTTCATAACACCCGCAGGTTTAAACCCCGAACGGGGCGGAACTTTTTCTAAGTAAAATAAATCATCAGTGAATAGTGAATACTGTGGAAGATACTTTTACCCAAGCTTTTTTATAAAAAAATTATATGCGAGATCTCAATGATGTACCTACTTCTATCTAATATACAGGGTGTAACACAACTTAGCCGAAAAAATTTAACCATAGATGCACTTTTAAATAAGAAATCGATGTGTTAAATTTTTTTTAAATAAAAGTCCAAGGTCCAACACAAAACGAGATAAAAATTGTTAAAGTTACAAATTAATGAAAAAAAAAACATTTTCATTAATTTGTAACTTTAACAATGTTTATCTCGTTTTGTGTTGACTTTTATTAAATTTTTTTTTAACTAATCGATTTCTTATTTAAAAGTGCATCTATGGTTAAATTTTTCCGGCTAAGTTGTGTTTTGTTTTTTTCATTAATTTGTAACTTTTAACAATTTTTATCTCGTTTTCTGTTGGTCTTTTATTAAAATTTTTTTTAACAAATCGATTTCTTATTAAAAGTGCATATATGGTTAAATTTTTTCGGCTAAGTTGTGTTACACCCTGTATACCGGTAAAAAGTGGAAGAAATCTAAAATAAAATCGGTAGCAATGTAAATTTAAAACAAACTTCCCGCCGTTTGTTGATGCTCACATAAAACCGTTGAGCAACATAATAAAGGATAAAACCCATAAATGTGTGTGAAGAAAAACGTCTGGTGTAAATACAGGTGCCAAGGTCGCTTAAACATTTTGGATCCTGTTAAATATTTACAGAGCACCGCTTTAAACACAGACACATCGATTTTTGAAAATCCGTTACCGAATAATTTAATGTTGGTTCGGAATTTAACAAAAAAAATTTTTAAAATAAAAATAACGACATTTTAAAACCTCCAGATACATTAAAATATAATTTAAATATACAGGGTGTTTACTATAACTATCCAAAATTTTCTATTTTTATAATTTAATAGACCACCCTGTATATTTTGCGTTATTAGAAAGTTTCCTCAAATTAATGGTGGAATTTTTAAAATAGGTACCAAACTAGAAATATTTGAGAATAAAATTAAAAATTTTTAGATGATGAATAATTTAAAAATTTTGGTTCAGTTATTTTAAATTATGACCAACCAAAAAAAATATTTGTGTTCAAATCGCCCAGACTGTCTGTGTTTGTCTCATGGCCAAAATAATCTCGCCACATTTCAGGTGTGAAGATTCAGAGAATCAAATTTAAAAATCCACCCACCCACAACAGTTCCAGGTAACGATTCAAAACAAAACAATCACAATTCTAGGTATTTAGACGTTTGGAATCCCCGGTTAAGTAAACCTGTGGTTTTTTCAGGTGGCCTGTTTGAATTACTTCCTTTAACTTAAATTGTGCTTAAATGGCAGAATCCAAACACCGGGCTTAAATAAGGGGCATTTCCTGTTACATTCAGTTAACATGAGAAAGGTGGACACCAAATGAAGGTAAAATACTGTACAGGAAGTGGTACCACCCAAATTTTTACAAATACAAGTACAGTAACCCAAATTAAATTTAACAAGAAAATATAAAAAAAAAACTATTACGTGCACATTTTATGCATCAAGCTCGTAAGAATTACGGAAAAGGAGGCGACAACTCGACCCACACAATAATCAGAAAAACGGCAGTAGGCATAATATTATTACTTTCTCCAACATCTACAGGATGGTCCAATACTGCAAGTTTTTTTATATCTTTTCAAATTACCGCATCTTAGTAAATTATTCTTTGCTTCACAGGGTGACCCAAGAATAAATAATATACAGAGTGTCCCATTTAAACCAATTCCAATCTTAAGATCTCATTTTGCAATTAAAAAAAATTTAATGGGGCAGTATTAAAGGAATCACCCTGTACAACAACAAAAAATATTTATCGAATATTTATTAAAGAATTTTGCAATGTTGAAACATCCTGTATACGAGACCCACATTTCCCGTTTTATCATTCTGAAGATACACATACGAGATATAAATTGCTATGACTCTTACATATCTATGTTCTAACAACCGGAAACACAAATAATAAGTGTGAGTGATTCCATATTCGATAAGAGCTAAGATAAGAGCAATAAGTACGTCTCTTGGACAATCCTGTGTTGCAGGTAATACAGAAAATTACAAAATCTTTAATTCTTTACCACAGAACACGATTTTAAAAGTATTTTTCCGACCGGACGTGCTTCTCAGCTTATTACCTTGACGTCCGGTTTGTCCTTCGATAATAGGATAAGTATAAATTTACACCCATTTGTCCTTAGGGAATACACCTGCATAATCCACCTTGCATATACCTAAACACGTTTCGGTTCACAATGGAAAATTATTGTTTACTTGTAAAATAACTGAAGGCGTGAAAAAAAATCATAAAAACTTTACACAATAGGTTTTGTTTGAATTGAATTACAATAATCAGTAATTAATTCTTTAAAACCAATTATTTCATGATTGTAATTACTTTTATGAACTAAATAGTTGGGGAAGGAGGTAATCTTGAATTGTTTTCCGGTTTGGAGTATAAAAAATGGAAAAAACTTTGACAGTAGTGTAGAGTGCACTATAATTATTATTGTACTTAGGTTACGTCAGTAATACCACAATTAATCATCAAATTATGTAGTAATTCTTATTTCTTAAAGGTTAATTGGTAAATCTTTGTCATTTATAATAATCAATGATCAATCAACATTAAAAGTTAAGTATCGCCTATAAATAGACAGAGAATACTTCGTTAGATTGCCCAAACTTCCCAGAGACTACCCAGACTGCCCAGGGACTTCCTAAGATTTCCCAAAAATTACCCAGGGACTTACTCCCGACTTCCCAAAGATTACCTAAACTTCCCAGAAACTACCGAGACTTCCGAGAGAGTACACAAACTTCCCGGGGACTTCCTCAGACTATGCAGACTGCCCAGGGACTTCCTAAGATTTCCCCAAAACTACCCAGGGACTTCCCTCGACTGCCCAAAGATTACCTAAACTTCCCAGAGACTATCCAGACCTCAGAACTTCCTGGAGACTACGCAAACTTCCCCAGGACTTCCTCAGACTACAAAGACTTCTCAGGACTTCCAAGAGACTATCCAGACTGCCCAGGAACTTCCTCAGACGGACTACCCGGACCTCCCAGAGACTACCCGGACATCCCACAGACTACCCAGGGACTACCGATTAGTCAAAATACGACGTTCTAGTAGGGGATGTAATTAATTTTGTGGTAGGTATCTATTTTTCAGCGAACGACTGCAGATATAAAATGTCATAAAACGGTAACTGCAAAATATAAGCTCACTACAACTACGAATAAACTTGAAAACGAAATAGCTGAAATTGCTAAAGAGGAATTTTCGGGTGATCCGAGGGGTGACCTATATTCCGTACTCATAATTATTATCAGTTATTAGTTAAATAAAAACTTTGTTTTACACTGGTCATGCTAAAATTTTAAATTGATTTTAAATCTAATTTCTATCGTAAAAGTTTTGAATTTTGTTTCCTTTTTTTCGTTTTTTTTTTCGAAATGTTTTCGTGTGAAAAACACACAAGTTTCGAGTAAAACTTTTCTATCTACACGGTTTTTTGTCAAAGTTTTCAATCTCATTTACAAAGTTGCGTTATTCTTTCAGTAAATAGTACAGCGATCATTCCTCGGATCATTCTTTATTTGGCGGTAAACTTGAAGACTTGAATAGGAAAGAACTGCTATAGACTCTTTCTTTTTATTATCCTTTTAACGCATACGACTATTTTATGGCCCTACATCAGAAAAATCTAAGAACTAGAGTAAATTGAAGACTTTTAGTATCTAGAACTATTTCATCGTTCTAGTTGTGGATCTGCAATGACTACTCAGGGTCCAGGGATGTAAATTATAGGAAAGTAAATTTTTAGAACTGTGCAGGCTGTTACAAAATCAAAGGCCTCGTTCTTTACCTTCTTTAACAATGGCATCCATGACAACTGACCGTTAGTTACCTTAACTGGGAGTTAAATCCGAATTAAAACACCGGCCCTTAAAAACAATCGTATCCATGACAATTGATCGCGGTGCAGTCAACCGTCGGCCAACCAGACTTTATAGGAGGATTAAGGGCAGGGGTTAAAGACAACCCCTGTGTTTATTTAAATATAAAAATTGATGTGAGATTATCTTTAAAAAAACATTAAATATTTAGTGAATTTTATTAATCCAACCTTTATGATTAAGGATTATTTGTACCCACCTCTACCTGTAATATTATTTATTTGGCCGATTCATTTTGCAGATTATATATTTCTAGACAATTCTAGTTGTAAATGAATTAAAGAATTGTTTTTTTTGTAAGTAGGTATTAGCAATAACCCAATAACTTTATACGTTATACAGGCAATTTAATTTTTTAATGCTGAAAATACATGAAATTCTGAAAAAAGCGTTTGGTGGCTAAAGGTTTGAGTGCTTTTAAACAATTTTTAAAGACCTGGTTAAAATAAGAACGGGTTTTACATAAATAAAAAGAAAATTCACTAGTACTAATAATAATTTAAAAAATGGTAAACTTACCAAGCCAACAAAGTGCAATGAAGTCATCATCTTGCTGATTATCAATTTGCCACCTCAATATCCAAGTTCCATCATCATTTTGCTTAGCAAAAATGTTTTGAGCACTGTCACATGTATTAATAATTAAATTGTCCAAGTTTTCCTTATCATCATTAGGCACTGTGTCAGTTTGACTAGAACGAGTTCCTTCTCCACTATCTCCGTTATCACTGAGGATCGCGTTTGCATTCGTTGTCCTCTTTAACGTGCTATGTTTATTTACATCACACCCTGCGTTTAAAGTGGCACTAGAAATTGAAGGTTCGTGGGAAGATTCCGTTTCTTTGGACTTGCACTTTAAAAACTGGCAGGAATCCTCTTCACTTGGACTGGCATTGTTATCACAATCGTTTTCATTATCGTCAATATTCGCTAAATTTTGAGCTGGTACATCCATAACGCAAAACGTAAAAAAATAAGTTTCTTTTTTATCTGCCTATCTATTATCTATGCCCGCAATTTATCTAGTGCGGAATCCCAGATGCGGAAGAGTTGCCATGGTGACAGACAATCTGGCGACTTGATTCCTGCACGTAAAAACGCTTGTGGTTTACTCATGAATTGATGGAATTTTCTTAAGAATTTTAATTGCCGCGAGCTATTATTTTCGTATGAAGTCAAAACTGAATAAACAAGTTATCAAAATACTCAATGAGACAACACAAACATCAATATTAACCTTAATTTACAAAACTATTTTAATTTATTTTTTAATGTAAAATTTTTTTGATACCTTTTCAAAACTTGGAAGAAACGAAACTTTTACAGCCCTATATTTACTAAAAGGGTTTGTTTTTAGTGTTACTAATTTACAATTTTCTAATTCATTGATGAGAAACCATTCACTTCCACTGACAACTCGCATCTGATACTTATTTTCATACAGGACATTTCTTATACACGAAACACGCTTGCGGCAAATATTTTTTATACTGAATAATTGTGCTACAAAATATTACCTGTGTAACTCAAAAGTGATAATCAAAAAAGAATAAAATCTTCTCTTCATCATCATTTCCCATTCAAGTAAGTAAAAGCAAATTGTATATTAGTCACCACTAATTATTTTATGTTCTTAACATCTTTGAGTATATGACAAATATTTATTACAATATATGAATAGGTACACCTAAAAAAATTGCGACCATAAAAGGTTTGCTCCTTCATTAAACCCATAGTGTCGTAGAAGTTCTGCTAGTGCAACACAAATAGCTTCGGTTTTTAAAGAACTACTTGGTTTAGATAAATCATCTAAAATAGAAATCTTAAATAAAGATCAAATTATTTCAAAAAAAATACTTACTCTCGCTAAGATCTAACTGATGAACCACCCCAGGTTGGATCTTGCAAACTTGCCGCAACTCATTGTGCAAGGATTCTACTAAAGCCATACCCTGAGTATCCAACTGTTTTAATTAACAAATAATTAATAAAGTTAAAATTTAAATTCAGTTAAAAATTTACCTGTTTGTTATTCGCACATAATGCAAGGATCTGATGTAATTGGATGACGGTTTTATTTAACAAAGCTTGCTCTAAGTTTGTTAATAATTGAAAAAGATTAGTTTGTGTATCCTCAGAAGCTTCCGGTCTTGGTGGGGTTAACGAGATGTCTTCTACTCTTTGCGCTGTAGAGTTGATTGACGGAATTGTATTTACAGTGGGTGCTATGCCTAGTAATCCGGGTTTTAGTTTCCCAGCTGCTGTAGCCAAAGCATATGATAATACAGCTGTATCATATGCCTCCATCTTCAAAATCTTTGAAGAACTAGGAAATTAACACTCGTTTAGTTATATCGATTCCAAATAGATCAACTAAAAATTTATTTAAAGAAAAAAATGTAAGGAAATAATAAATGTTTAATATTTAAGGGCTGGTTTACAAGTTTTTTTTTTAATAAATGAAACAGGGGGGTTTTATATAAAAGTAATAGGTGTTCAATAAAATGTAACACCCCTTGTTGAATATTTTAAAATAAGGAAGAAGAGGTTACAAACAGGGTAAAAATTCTGAATACAGGGTGTTTATTTTGTGTGAATTTTATTATCAGCAAAACTGTTTTAAGAAATATATTTGGGCAACTTGAAATGTGTATCAGAATATTAATTGGGGAATGTAGAGGGTGTGGAGGTTCAGTGGGGTGATAATACTTGTATAGTACATTCCTATTGCATTTTAGAAAAGTTTAGGTGTAGGCTCAATCGGCAAAAATTAAAAACTATTAAAATCTAATATCTTTCATTTAAATTAATTATTGTCACCCTATACTACAATGTAAGTTCTAAGGGTGGTGTGAGATTATTAGAGTAAAATTATTTAGAAGAGAATATTTTATAGCTTGTAAGTCAGCCCTGTAGTATACAGGATGTCCCGAAAAAAGTGTGCAATACCTTACCAGCGTTGTCTGACAAAAAATAAGAAAAAAGTTCCTATAAATATGGCCTCTGAGAATGGTTTTTATTGAATATCTTCAAAACCATTCAAGTATGTATTGTGGAGCACGTAACAAAATTTCCCAATCGATTTTGCTCAAAAACCGTACATCCTGTCCATGTTCAACAAGTGCACCTTTTTTATGTAGAAACCACTGAAATTTCATATTTTACTGTCAAAAACGGAAAAAAATTACACCCAAAAAAGTTGTGGTTATTTTTACCCCACGATTACTCAGTTTGGGACACCCATGAATAAATTTTTAAATTATTTTTACTTCATTTTCTTATGCATAAAAGGAGTATTGCCTGTGGTAAACTTCATTATTTTTCCTTGAACGATTTTGAAGATGTTCAATAAAAAATTCTCAGAGGCTACCTTTAAGGGGACTGTAGCTCCCTTAGGAAGCATCTTTCGACATATGTTTGTAGGAACTTTTTTTTTATTTTTGGTTGTTGAAAGCGCTGGTAAAGGGTTGTCCATTTTTTTTGGGACACCCTGTATGACAAAATTAAAAATAAACAAAAACAAATAAAAACAGAATTTAATCCCATTTATTCATAACTGAAACTAAATTAAAACTATGTACAAACTTATACAAATAAACATTTTTATCTATATTTGTAATAGTTGACCAAAGTTAACCACAATAGCTAATATATACAATTTAAGAACAGTAGTGGTTCTTAAGGGATTTCTTTTGGTATGTTGGAAATAAATTAATGTATATATTTTCAGATTATTTTTACAATTATTATTTAAGATAAGATAATCAGTATATACCAAATATTTGTGTATATAAACAAACGATTCCTCCGAATAAAAATAATAGGCACGGTACAATAGATAGTTTGCTACCTATTTAATGAACATCCAGTATAATATATAAACACCATTCTTAAATGTTTCCCAAAAAGTCCATATTTAATAATTTGTTCAAAATCATGTAACTTCAGTTTTCGATAATTCTGCATCAATAACAAAATAACTGTAAAAAGTAAAAACAACAGCAATTTTAGAGTTCATATCACAAGGCTGTTGTAAGATGAAATTTAAAACTTATTTTAACATGATTACAGCTGCAGAAATACAAAACTAAATAACGTGGTGATGCATTTACTAAACAATTCTACCACTAAAAAGAAATTATAATTTACAATTAAAATATAGTACAATTACATGCTTAAATACAATTTACTACACAAATAGGATGTCACACATGCAAGTAATTAGAAATAGAAATTACATAAAATATTATTCTATACTAAAAACTGATTTTCATATTTCTTACGCGTTCTCTAATTCCAACAACTCATTACTACTACAGTACTTAATTTTCATCATTGTGAAACGCAAAATGCTCCTATTACTGCACATATACAACACTTAAAAACTTAGAGTTAATCTGAGTTGTTAGCAGACACTGTAAAGACCACCAAAAAACATTATTTATATAAAATACCTTTTTTTATTTATTACAATTTATTACATCAATCATTTTACACTTCCAAAATACATAAGTGAATTGGAAATATAACATCTAAGCACCTTCGTGAATTCTCTCTTTAAATATCATACCAAAGCACACATTAGTAGGTATCAGATTTTTTTTTAATTCTCATAAAAAATGTTTGAGATCTCTAAGCAGCATCTCAAAAATCAGGATGCCACAAAAAATTCAGTCCCGATGCCATTGATTTTGGGCATGTTATGAAACAAAAAAAAATTCGAATATCACAACATAGCTTTTGTTTTATCACACATCAAAACTTGGCAATTTGATTTTACTTCATATGCAAGACTACACGATGCAAAACTAACAACTCAGAATCTCCAAGTTGACAGAACACTCACCCGCCTACTTCAGAGCCTTCTTCAGGTTTCAGACCAAATGGTTTTCCATCTTTTGATATTAAAGGTGGTTTTCCCGGTGGAAGGTTTTGCATGGCTTCTTGTTGTTCTCGCAACTGTCTTCTACGCTTCTTACTCCAGAGCTCGTGGCAATCTTGCCAGGTTGGAAGTTCAGGAGCAGACATTCTATAAGGTGAGGAGTTGCAATGATGGATGCTTTTTTTTATGAAGCACACACACACAAACGCAAATGATAATGCAAAAATGGTGTCTAAAGTGCATTTAGTTATTAGTAGGTTTATGTTGTGTCGGAATCTTGATCAACACTCAGGTAAAATTTTTTTTTAAAACAAAAAAAACAAACAAAACTTAAAATTAACAAAACAAAATATAAAATGGATCACTTTAGTTGATTTTGAACAATCGTGTTATTGGGAAAAGACCTTTTGGATGCAAACAAAAAATTTACTCAACCCCCCCTCCTATTTTCTTTAAATTTATTATTAAATACAACATAAAAAAAATTTATTTCCTCTTGATTTCATTGGAAATTATCCCAAATTTCTCATTTTAGATGGAACGCCCTGTATGTAATCCATCAAAAATTTCAAAATATATACAGGGTATTCCAGAAGAAAACAAGAAATTTCAGGACTGATGAAATAGGGAGGGAAAAAATCTTCAAATTATAGCAAAGAATTCTGTTGTTAAGACAAATCCCCGTAAATCCCCCCCCCCCTACTCATTTTGTCCCCTGTTATGTGACACTTTAATAATGTTTAAAAAAATAAGATAAGTAAAGTATAGTAATAATATACCAACCAAAGTAAAGGATGAATGTTATTTATGTTAGTTCCATCACCGTTTTCTTTAAACTTAAAATCCACTCTCAGTTATCCGAGGTGTCTGTGAAACTTAGGTAACCCACCCCCATTCCTTTTTCTCGTTAAACTGAACAAATTTGGTGTAATTAATAAATAACATGTTTGATTGGACATGCCTTATGTGGTATTGTGCAAAAAATTTCAATATCAAATATACAGAGTGTTACATTCAAAATTACATACACAACTCCAGCTGGTATTTTTATTGATTTCTGGTTTCCATAAGGTTCATAATGCATAAAGACCACGTTATTGATTTTTTTAATCCCCATAAAATTATCAAAAAAATTATTAATTACTCCAAAATTAATTTCTTTTACCAAGCAGAAAAAAAAAGACGGACCAGTAATAATGTTTTGTACAATTACCTTGATTATATGGAATGAAAAAAAAGCCTTGTAAAAGCTTAACTGAGGCAAATCATGCAATAATTTTCTTAATTTAATGTCCAAATTATTACACCATAAATTAGAAAGTTTCTCAAGAAAAATATTTCAGATTATGTCGAGGCTTTGCGTGCAAGCGCTGCATTTCCAAGCTTAGAAATTGTTAGAGAAAACTTTAAATTTATTTTTAATTGTATGGCATTATTATTATTAGCCATTTATTTAATCAGTTTCAATTAAAAATAAACTTTCTTGATTTGCAAAAAAATAACTTCTTTGAGGAATCATTTTCAAAAAATTGTTTTAGCTTCAAAAATTTGGATTTTTTATATTCAAAAGAAAAACAAACAAAAATAGCCTGGAAAACAAGCAATGTAAAAAATACATACTGCTCGGGGTTAATATTCTTCAGCCAGGTAGATTTAAGAGCATCCTCTGCAGTGATACGTTTATCAGGATCCAACTCCAACATTTTATCTAATAAATCAAGAGCTGAGTTTGGCATAAAGATGAATTCTTCACGTATACGTCTTCGATGCAGCTTCTTTGGCTTCAAGGTGTGAAACAATGGCAATTTTATTACTGATGGCCAAACAGCAGGAGTAGGAGTTCCACATAATCTTGAGATCATTTCTAATTGCATCATTTCTGCATTTGCCTGAAAAAAACCATGTGTGATTATCAACTTTAGATTTTTTTTTATACGGGGTGACCAAAAATTTAAGTAATTTTGAAATGGGGAATTATGTTTACGACTCTTACTTGAAACAGTGGTCTTTTCAAAAACAATTCTCCAAGAATACAACCACAGCTCCAAACATCAATTGCAGGTCCATAACGTTCTTCTCCCAATAATAATTCAGGTGGTCTATACCATAAGGTAATTACTTTATTGGTATATGGTCGTTGTCTATCCTCAGCATTGTATAAACGGGCCAAACCAAAATCACCAAGTTTAACTTCACCCCTACAACATATTCATGCTAAAAATAAACAAGGTAACAGACTTAACTATAAATTTTAAAAACAATTTAATTAAAAACGGATTCACATAAATTTATTATGACTTACTTATTATTCATTAAAATGTTACTGCATTTAATATCCCTATGTAAGAAGTTTTTCTTATGGCAATAATTTAAACCATCCAAAAGTTGGCGCATTATGCAGGCATTGTTTAGTTCATTGAAGTCTACCATTCCAGATTCCAATAATCCCATTAAATCATGGTCCATATATTCAAATACAAGGTAAAACGAACCCTTATCCTGTAGAATAATTTTCTAAATAGATTTCAAAAAAAATATTAAATACAGTTCAACTGGCAGGTGTATCCAAAAACCTGTTCAATAAATTGGAAAAGTTTTTATTGAAACAAACTGATATTTACATACAGGGTGTAACACAACTTATCCGAAAAAATTTAACCATACATGCACTTTTAAATAAGAAATCGATTTGTTAAAAATTTTTTTAAAAAAAGTCCAACAGAAAACGAGATAAAAATTGTTAAAGTTACAAATTAATGAAAAAAAAAACACAACTTATCCGAAAAGATTTAACCATACATGCACTTTTAAATAAGAAATCGATTTGTTAAAAAATTTTTTAATAAAAGTCCAACACAAAACGAGATAAAAATTGTAGAAAATGTTATTTTAACATTTTCATTAATTTGTAACTTTAACAATTTTTATCTCGTTTTTGTTGGACTTTTATTAAAATGTTTTTTAACAAATAGATTTCTTATTTAAAAGTACATATATGGTTAAATTTTTTCGGAAAAGTTGTGTTTTTTTTTTCATTAATTTGTAACTAACAATTTTTATCTCGTTTTCTGTTGAACTTTTATTAAAAAAATTTTAACAAATCGATTTCTTATTTAAAAGTGCATATATGGTTAAATTTTTTCGGATAAGTTGTGTTACCTGTATATGTGTTTCAGTAAAATTTAAATGTTTCCAAGTTAGTATTATTCAACAAATATTTAGATCCATTAAGGTCTGGTTGTACAAACGTGGTTTAATTTCCTGAGTTTGCACAACCAAGCCAAAGTTACATGCAATTCTGACATATTTTTGTTATTATCTGCCAGTTTAAATTAAAATTATTGCTAAACTAAACATACCTTTCTAAAATCTACAGCATCTTGTTTATCAGTCACTATCTCTCTCAAGTTTACTATATTCTTATGGTTTAACTGTCTCAGAATTTTAATTTCTCTAACAGCAGTAATCGGAAAACCTTCTTTTTCATTCTCTAATCTCACTTTCTTCAAAGCCACCAATTCTCCAGCCTGCACATCTCTTGCTTTATAAACTTGTCCGTAAGTACCTAAAATACTTCATTAATAATAATTTCAGAATTTAATTAAATCCACCAACCTTCGCCGATCTGAGCAATAACTTCAAATACGTCAACACAACGTTCACCCCAATCTCTACCGGTATTAATATTACGTGACCCTTTACGTCTTAATATTTTTGGCCTTTTCACTTTTGGTTTTGGCAAAGCACGGATTTTGTCCGTACCCTTATTCAGGGATTGTCTAGGAGGTGTACCGATAATATCTTCATCCCCACTCAATTCTTCTGTTCCTGGTATAACTACACCATAAGCAATTTAGAACCGGTTAAATAAAATATTAAACATTCCTTACCTGGAGGCATGGGTAAGTTCATAATACTTTTTCTAGGGGGAGTTTTAGATTTGGGAGGTGGCGGAGGAGTAGGTGATCTACTTGGAGGTGACTCAATCACTTCTAAATCGGTTTGATTTATCCCAGGAGGCATAGGGAGTTTGGTAATACTTTTAGATTTATTCATTTTACTTAGTTCTGCGCCTAAAGTTTTTCTAAAAGATGAGTTAGCATATGACGATTTCATGTCCAATTTGCTAGGCAAAGGTGGTAGAGCACCATCAGGGGATCTACTATTAGGAACTGCATTAGGTAAAGGTGGTGGGTTAGGGGAAGAACTCAGAGAGCTTTCTGGTTTCTTTTCAGTTGATGTCTCGTTATTTGGTAAAGTGATATCGTCCAGTTTTATTGGAGTGCGTTCTCCTAGTTTATTGTCTGATGGAATTGGTATATCGTCTATCGACAGGGGCATTAGCAGTGAGGAATTTACGTCTGCAACATCATTTCCTGATTTGTTATCAACTTCATCTGGGGATTTGCTACTAGTTTCCGTTTCACATTTATTGTCACCTTTTTTTTCTAATAAGTTTTCTAATTTCTTTAATTCCATCTCTCTCTTCTGCCTATCTTTAACAAGCTCAGCAAATAAGCTGGTATCTGTTATCTTGTTTTTAAGTTGTGAAGATTTTATGGAATGTGGAGATGGACTTCTGATTCTTTCACGCCTACAATAAAGACCAAAACGGATTCATTGATACGTAAATAAATTACAAACTTATGTAATTATAATTAATCAACACAAACCACTATTCAAATAAAGAAAAGTGTAAAAACCGTTTGGGTTTTCTAAACCTTTTGTGGTAAGGGGTTTTTCTAATTAACTTCATTACCAAAACCAGTCTCTGAAAATTTTTATATCCTATTCACATAATTGGAATAGCTGGACCAGTAACTAATCCACGTGTACGAGTATGATTGGGTCCACAGACATTTTTTTAAATCCCGTCCTATGTTAAAGGGCCGGACGGGGGGAAGCGCGTATTCGAAAAGTACGTCGCCTTCTAGGTCCCCAATTTCTAACGCGATCAATATTAGGCATTGACGGGATTCCTTTCTTGGTGGTTTTAACAAGGTCCCAATTGAAAAGTAATATCGAAAAATACGCGGTTCGAACCTAGTACCGCGACATTGATTTTCAGGAAAATAACTAAACGGCGCCTTATATTTGGTAAAAGTAAACAGGAGACCCCCTGAAAAAAACTTGAGGAAATCTACAGTGTGTCCACGGATTGAGTGCATATAAGGTGTAAATGACAAATTTTTTTAGAGTTGGATATTCATGTTCTGAGGATCGCTCCTTCTTAGTCTCAAACTAAGATATTGAAAAAATGAGCCAAATCAATTAATATACAGGGTGTTTTTTTTTGGTCGAAATCTAAAAATTAGTCAAGAGTAAACTGTCTTTATTTTAGCAGATATAACAAAAATGTATTAGAAAAAGTTGTTTAGAATTAAAAGTTATTGAAGATTTTCAATTTTTATACAAATCGGTCTACTTTGATATTTTTCATCAACATGAGATTTTTTATTTGCGGTTTTAATGACCCATGCATGAAGAGTAATTAAACAAAGTACTTGAAAAACAAATAATTATTTATTAAAAAAATACTAAACCTTATTTGTTACAAACATGAGTTCAAAAGTATTGGATTTTGATGAAAAAAATCAAAGTAGGCTGATTTGTATAAAAGTTGAAAACCTTCAATAACTTTTAATTCTAAACAACTTTTTCTAATACATTTTTGTTATATCTGCTAAAATAAAGACAGTTTACTCTTGACTAATTTTTAGATTTCGGCCAAAAAAACACCCTGTATATTAATTGATTTGGCTCATTTTTTCAAAATCTTAGTTTGAGACTAAGCAGGAGCGATCCTCAGAACATGAAGATCCAACTCTAAAAAAATTTGTCATTTACACCTTATATGCACTCAATCCCTGGACACACTACACTGTATGTGCGTGCTATGAATTTCCTGCTGTTAGTGCTCATGCTAGCAGAAGCGTTCAAACATTTATTTTGGGACCCACAACTCCAAAATTCGGCGGTTTAGCGAGTTTGGGTCTTTGCCGAGGACTGTACAGATGTATAGGCGCGATCTGACTTATATATCCTTGATATCTTTAGATAAACCTTTGAAACTGAATGATCAGGGAATTATGAAAAACTCCTGCATAAAAAGAGCAAACAAAATTTTCTTCTGGCAGGTTTTGTGGGGGTAAAGTAACCAAAAAATTAAATTAAAATTCAATTTAAAACAAAAGTTGTTAAGAATTTATTCCCTTTCACTGAACTATTTTTTAAAACTTTCATTAATTAAGAATGTAATTATTCTTCTTTTTTTAATTAAATGTGTTCATACTTCCATTACGGTAACATGAAAACCTGCTAAATTTTTTTAATATAAACCTACTTCAGTAAATCAAAATTGAGCGTTTCAAAAAAAAGGGGGGGGGAACGTCAAGTTGGCTATAGTTCCAATTAAATCACAGCCAACTTAATCCCTAACCATAATAAAAAATTTACTGACCTTGTTGGAGGTGGTGGTGATCTTGAATATCGATCTCTCTCTCGAGTAGGCCTAGGACTTCTAGACCTATACCTTTTAGTAGCCTTTGTCCTACTAGGAGATCGGTTATAGTACTTTCTGCCCCAACTTGGAGATCTTGAAATTTTTCTTCGAACTGGACTTCTACTTCTCGACAATCTTCTTCTCTCACGTAACATCTCCTTTTCTTTTCTATGCCTTCCATGGTTACTTTCTCTGTCCACCTTCCTGCGCTTTCGTGTCGGAGACATGTTAGATTGATTAACCACCTGGTGATGATGGTAGTTGCTGAACTCAGGACTGGGATTTCTAAACGGAGATGATTTTATTGGAGACAGACTATGTTTAGAACTGGCACGGTCCATTGAAACTTCATCTACTTCAATCGGAGAAGCCTGCAAGTTGGGGTGAACATCAACAGGATCATTTAAAATATGATTTGAAGTTGATGATTTCACGGGCACTAAAGGAGGAGTATGGGGTGATTCACGTGGAGTTATGCTGTCTTTTAAATTTCTTCTTAAAGGAGGAGTAATAGGTTTGGGACTCGGGGATTTTAATTTTTCTTCAGGTTCAGGTGATGCTATATGGCTATCGTTTGATACAGGCGAGCATTCGTTTGTGTCTATATTGTCTACAAGAATAGGAGAATCATCTGTTCGTTCTTGTGCAGGTTGTTCCCAGTCTGATAAAGGTTCACGTTCTGTAGGTGAAAATCTTTTGTTAGTCTTATGAGGAGGTGTACCAGCCGATGTTGAATCAACAGTTTCTAAACTGGAACTTCTTGATCGATGCTTTCTTTTTCTCTTCTTCTTTCGTTTATCTTTTTTCCGTTTCCTTTCTCTTTTCTTTTTTTTCCGCCTTTCAAGCGAATCATATTCAGTATTATAAGTTGGAGACGCAACAATTTGTCGAAATTCTTGAGGAGTAGGAGAAACCTCTTCTAATTTCCTTCGATGCCTAATATCACTCGACCGGGAAGATCTTGAAGAAACTGATTGTTTTCGTTCTCTTCTTTCAACCGCTGGGGAAGGTGATCGTGGGATGATTGAAGGATCGTATCTGTGTACACGCCGTGTTGGTGAATAATGCTGCGGCTGTCGGCTGAGATAGTAATCATCTTCTACAAGACGAGTACTACTATGCGAATGCCTATTGGCGTTATTATAATAACTGCTTCTATGCATTGAATGGCCACTTACATCACAATCATCACTAAAACTAAAAACACTTTCGCCGCTTTGTATTTCACCAGCTTCTGGACCCGATAAATCTTCCGAACTTACATCAGAATATTCAACTAAAGGTTTTGTGGTTGCTTTGAGTACTATATTTACGTTATCGGAGTCTTCGACTTCCCTAGATTTACGTTTCTTTGGTGGTCGTTTAGATTTCTCTCTACTATGTTTACCATGCCGACTCTTTTCCATTTTACGTACAACCAGAACACGTCCAGCACATAGTAATTAGTGCTGGCGTACTACCATCCCCTGGTAGTATCCTAAAAAAACACCACATATTTAATTAAAAAACATTGCCTTATAGGAAATTAATTTGTGGTTATGTTTAGGGTGACACATAGGAAGATCACAAATGCCAGTCATCTTTTGGAAATTAAATAGAATTTATAATTTACACAAGTAGAGAAATAATGCACTGAATAAAATAGTGGCACATGACGTAGAAAACAAATTTCGGAATTTTATACTCGCTTGACGTACGTGACCTTGAATGACGACGATAGTTTTTGGGTGGGTCATTATCAGTTAAAAAGTGCACGAAAAAGGGCTTACGTTAGGGAAAACGAATTAAAATTAGGGTAAATACTTAGTAAACTTACCCAATATACGAAATATCCTTAATCCAAACGTGAAATTCACTCACACACTTCACAATACACTTTTAATGTTGAACTTTTTACAGGTCATTTATGGTAGCTTTCTTTTTGAGCTTTGTGTGGATAATTCGGTTGCTTTTTTAAAAATAGTACTTCAGCAAGTGTTCTTAAATTTATTAGATTGCTTTAGTTAGTTTCATTAGATTTGATGCAACATAGATCATGGATAAAAAGTCAGAATAATAAATTTATTGTAGCCGTTCCTGACTCAGCCGCCATTTGCGTTGCTGTTTCTATTTTTTCCCCTAGCAGCCTATGACGTCACTACTAACAACGTCAAGTTAGCGTTAAAAATTATTTTTTCAATAAATCTTTAGACTACAATCAAATGCTTGCCAAAAGAAAATCCGAAAAATCTAAATATTATTAAAATAAAAATTGAAAAGCCCTGAAAATATAAAAGTTTACCATAATTTGTTTATTTTCATTTGAGTACCGATAATTTTTAGATTAGTCGATAGGTGGCGCTAGTCTGAAATAGGCTACTTTTCCGGTTGTTTATTATGGGAAAATTCAAAATATAAACAAACAAACTCTGGTTTTTATAGCAACTATAATTAACAAGAATGAGATCCTGTTATAATAATAATAGTTTCTTTAATTACTAAATACAGATGGGCTCATAATTATACCCCAAGGACACTTTTATTAGTGAACATAGAGAAAGGCATGCTCTTTCTCTAAAAGTGATCCCTGGGAAGTCTGCGTAGTTCCTAGGAAGTCTGGGTTAGTCTCTGGGAAATCTGGGTTAATCCCTGGGGAGTCTGGGTTAGTCCCTGCCAAATCTAGGTAGTTTATTATGCATGGTATTGTTCTAGAGATCATGTACAGGATAATTTGGAAGTTGTGTATTAAGATCAGTTGGTTCCACCAATTTTTGAGTTAACGTTATTTTACACTTACTTGTTTAGATTCCTTTAGCTTCTTCTTTCACCACACAAACTTTCTTTCAAATTTCCATATTTTTAAGGTCTTGCTTTGTGTCGCAGCATTATGACCATTACTTCTAAAAATATCCAACCATGTAAATCGTAATCAGAGTTAATCTACATAGGAAAACATAATATGAACAAGTTATGAAACAATGGGTTAGAGTGGAAACATATTTATTATGAAAAATAACAGCTTTTTATATACAAAACAGCAACTATATAAAAATGCAAGTTCTCTTATTACTCCTAAAACAAATAAAAAAAGAAATATTTCAAAGATAATTTGGCTTTAAGAATTATTTCTTTGACATTTAACATCACATAGTCCTTAAGAGGGAATGATATAAATATTGACAAATCGGTTTTATAAAAGATTCATTCATGCATTTGATTGTCGAGCACAATAACTTTTTTTATTAGATAATAGTACGGGGCCTTTTATCGTCATCACAATTTTTTTAAACAGTTCAATTATGTATTTTTTTTAAATTAAAATTTGTAGTCAAAATCTGTGCTACTATACATCAATAAAATTCAGATTAATTCAGTTGCCAACCTAGAATTGTCATTCTTAAAAGCGTTCGTTCCTTATGGAATAATTTTATCATGCATGCATGGTACAGGGTATCCCCCTTGCATAGGATTCTTTTATATCTTGATTATTCTACAAAATTATAAAAAACTTAGGAAGAAAATTTGTTTAGTAATTTATACTGCATTACATAAAATTATTTACCACTGTGTACAGGGTGTTGTCCCACTAAAGCAAAGTGTTGAATAATTTTACTTTATGCAAAACAAATTCTGTGATAAAATTTCTTATTACTAGTTTTTTTCTTTTAAATAATAAATTACATATAAAAGAATCTTATACTAAACGGTCATGGTATATTTTGAAATCTTTAAAGAGAGGAAAGTTATTTTTTTTAAATCTTAATATTGACAAATATATTAATTTTATGTCCTATAATAGCACTTACATGTATTTAATAAATGTCATTTTATTAATACAAACTAATATGTACAGCCATTAGAAGAAATGAGACAAAAGTGCACAAAAGTTTTTACCGTTTACTTGACAGTAATAATTTTTTGGAATTATAATCGTTATGCAATTTAAATCTCATTTCATTTGTGTCTATCTACATAGCATAATTGACTTTACACTGAATTTATAGTAACTTCTTAATCTAAAGGCGAGGAAAAAAATATAAAAAAAACAACACAAAGAGGAAACATAAAATAATAAATTATAAACAGAAAATGTGTTTAAAAAAGCATGTCAAGATCAACATTTATATTCTTTTTCTTAAAAATATGTTGAATAAAATTTCTATCAAATGAAAAAAAAATAGTGAGTGGTTTACCTAAAATATAAATGTAGTCATAATTAAAATTCCATTTCTTCCATGGTTTTAGAGAGTCTATTGTTGTCAATACGTCGACGCTGACTTCTTCTAACAGCATCAGCTCTTCTGTATGGTTCACTTTTTAAACCCAACAAGATATCTTCTAAAGCCCCATTATAAACTTCATCTTGTTGAAGAAGCTTCTTTTCTTGTACCATTTTTGTTTTGTGCTTTAATTCGTTTATTACAGCTTCCTACACAAAAAATAAGAAGAGGTTTAGTTTTAAAATTTTTACTAAATACAGATGGGCTCATAATTATATAATAACACCAGGGTGGAATAAGTAAAAAGGATCAATTTAAATTTTTCTGCCAAGTCACATACCTGTTGTTTTTTCTGATTAATTTTATTTCTCTTTGCAACATCTTCATTTACTTTGTTTGAATTCTGTGCTGCCAACTCTAACCTCCGCCTCTGCTCATTCTCTTGATCTGCAACCTGAAAACAAAAACAAAATTTTTGCATTTGTTTCAATCAATAAAATTATTATCAAACCTTAAATGCTTTTGCAAATCGAACGAGCAGGGAGAAGAAAGTATTTGCATCTGTAGTACGGGATGATTCAGCAAAATATTCCACACATTCTCTGAAAGACTCTTGTGCAGTTTTGGTATCATTTCTAAGTCTCCTTAATTTTTCTTCAGAATTACCCAAGAAGTCTCTCAAAACCATGCTTTGTGCACCTTTACCTCGAGTATCTGCTTCTTTACGCACTATTTCCATCCCTTTTTCTAATTCATGCACGTCTGTTACAATATTTTCCAGAGATACTGTAATAATTAAAAAAAAAATTAATTAAAATAATTTTATTAGAATTTTTTAACTTACCAATGGCAGCTTTTTCAATGTATAAGAGTTCAGATTCAAAATTCACCAATTCCGGGAATTTTTGTCTGATTGTTGCAACAATATAATGAAGAAGGCACATTCTTTTATCCGTTGATTTAATGTCTAATAAGGTTTCGAGTGATTGAAGTTTAAATCCGTATGCTGGTCCTCTTCTACTACTATTCAAATAATTTCCAAATGCTAAAATTATTTCTAAAACAGATCTAAGTTTTCTTGAATTTTTCACTGAATTTGAGCCTGAGATTACAGCATGAGTTTGCTAGAAAAAATAAATAAATAAAATGAGTATACTAGGGGAAAAAAATAAAATTAGTGTACTAGGAAAAAAATAAATAAAAGGAGTAGGTATACTAGGGAAAAAAATAAAATGTTTACTAGGAAAAAAAATAAATAAAAGGAGTATACTAGCAAATAAATAAATAAATAAAATAAGTATACTAGGGAAAAAAATAAAATTAGTTTACTAGGAAAAAAAATAAATAAAAGGAGTATACTAGCAAATAAATAAATAAATAAAATGAGTATACTAGGAAAAAAAATAAAATTAGTTAACTAGGAAAAAAATAAATAAAAGAAGTAGGTATACTAGGGAAAAAATAAAATGTTTACTAGGAAAAAACATAAATAAAAGGAGTATACTAGCAAATAAATAAATAAATAAAATGAGTATACTAGGAAAAAAAATAAAATTAGTTTACTAGGAAAAAAATAAATAAATGGAGAATACTAGCAAGTAAATAAATAAAATGAGTATACTAGGGAAAAAAATAAAATTGTTTACTAGGAAAAAAAAAATTAAAGGAGTATACTAGCAAGTAAATAAATAAAATGAGTATACTAGGGAAAAAAATAAAATGAGTTTACTAGGAAAAAAATAAAATAAAATAACTTACAGGTGCTATTAAATGTATATTATCATAAAAGTTTCCTATGTAACTCATAATGGATAATTTTGCTGATATTCTTTCCACTCTAGTGAGATGCATGAGGAATTTATCTTCTTCTGTTAAAATATTTACATTCTTCTTTTCAATTACATATTCACGATAAGCTTTACATTCTTGTTCTGTAGGAACCATTCTTTGCAACAACTCAACATTTTCTAATGATAATTGTTTTAAATCTAACAAATTTATTGCATTTATTACTTTATCTACAGGCATGTCCAATTTTCTTCTTGATATTGCTACAACACAAAAAAAATAAATAATCCACAATAAAAAACACAACTCAAAAAAACTTATACCTATATTTCTCAATCGGGTATGTTCAAGTAAAGTAACATTCTCAGGCTTCTTAAATCGTTTACTTGGGAATGTAGATAAGCCATCCACATCATTTGTTTGGCTATTCAAAGGACCAATACTACCAATCTTAAATCTTTCTTCAAAGTCAACAAAATCTATCGTATTATGTAATTTATCATCATCAAGTTCGTTAAATATTGTTCCTCGAACTTGATTGGGTTTAAGTGGAATCCAATTAACTGTAGGAAGTTTATATTTTGTCTGTACTTTCCTTTTGATTGTCATTGCCCCATCTGGAGCTTGCATAAAACCAGCAGGTGGAGGAGGAACCGGAACTGAAGATATTCTTTGAGGTGGCGGGGGAGGACATGGTGGAGGAGGTGGAGGTGCAGGAGTAGGTATAACTGGTGCTATCACAGGCGTGTTTGGTTCGGTTGAATCTGCTGAAGAACTTGGTGGTGATAATTGGAGAATTTCAGCTAATCCAGCAACTGTATAAGAAATTTTATTAAAATCTATAAATTGTAAGATTATTTTGTTACGTACTTGAAGCTCCTTTAGGAAGACTTTTAGTAAGAGTTTCTAGCTGCATAATTTTTGATTCAAGTAAAGATTGGCGATTTTTAGATTCTTGTTCATGATGTTTTACAGCTCGCCGGAGTGTAGTAACCTCTTCATCAACTTGTCTTCGATTTTCCAAGAGATCATCCCTTTCTTGTCTAATTTTAGCTAATTCAGTCTCTAATTCTGCAAACTTTGCCAGAGATTCACTTTCTAGTTCTTGGAGTCGATCATGAGCCTAAAAAAAATACTAAATTTAAGTCCATTTTTAATAATTTTGGCCTAATTTCAAATTATAATTAGACATTTTTAAAACTTTCCAATTAATTCAACAATGAACAGAAAAAAATATAACAATGATGAATGTTTAAAAAGAATATTTCATAAATGGGGGAATACCCTAATGGTGCATTTTTCAAACCCTAAGGTACAACTGCGACTGCGCGGGGTATCCACGAATCAACATTCGCGATTTTAAATTTTTGAATATGCCGTTCTGTGATTGGTTGATACCGCGTGTAGTCCTGCTGTAGGGTATGGAAAATTGGAAACCCATCATAGGTTGAAAAAGGGTCAGTCAAAACATTATTTATTAATTTGAGAGAGAAATACGCTAAATTAAATAGAAATTGCCAAAAAAAATAAATTATTTGCTTGGGTTTCATCAATTTTTGTGTTTGTTTATTGTTAATATAAAAACATTTCGGGTAAAAGAAAATCATTTACTACCAACAAACTTACCCACTTCATTTTTCAATCACAATATAAAAATGAAACTAATAGCAATTGATCGAAATAATTGAATCAAAAAAGTTTCGCTATAAAATCTCCCTTTTTTTTTACTTTGACCAACTCTTTATTATATGACAAAAATAACACAACTAAACTAATTTTTAGATAGAAATTTTGTAACTTGTAATAAATATCTACTTCCTTATTCAATAGAGATTATGGAAAACCCTACAAAAACAAGTACTTGAGATAGGGAGTATTAACTGGAATAGTTTCTATCCTGATATTATCAAACAAAAACTAATATTAAATCACTCAAAATAAACATCAAAATTCCTAGTAATCTGATTCTTATTTTTGTAATAAAAAAACCCATGGAGGGTTTCATTATTCGCTGAGACTACTCACCTGACCCAAATCATCTTCAAGATCTGCAACCTTTTCAAGTGTAGCAGTTTTTGTTTCACTATCCTCCATTAAAGCAGCAACATCAAAGACATTATCCAGATATGCTGAGATCTGTACTTGTAATTCCTCACTCTCTGTTAGACGCAACCTTTCAAGATATTCATCTAAACCCAAGGCGGTGAATTCATATTGCAAATGTACCCGAAAATTCATGTCTTCTACTGAATGCACTACAATATTTACAAATTGCATACAAGCTACCTGAAAAATTTAAGAACAAGGTTTAGTTTATAAAAATAAAATCCGATTTAATTAACTTACCATAAATTCGATATGGAAGACTTCATAATTAATAAAATAATCCATTAAGGTTTGAAATCGATGGAATTCTTGACAAACTTCTTTAAAGTTATCAAAAGCTGAGAGAATTATTTCATGACCGCCTTTTACAAGACATATTGCAGCTAATAATTCCAATACTAAAGCTTTAGTACGCAAACTTTTATGAATTAAACTGAGTGATATACAGTTAATTGCTTCTCTATGTTGTATTACCATGTTAAATCCATACTGAAAGATTTTTTTTCATATTTTTAATACATAATTATTTGTGTATATTATGGTAAATGTTTATGCGAGGAGTTAGCCGAGTCAAACAGTTATTGGTAATTCTGTTTAGTTTTATTTCCGTTTTAAAGTTTGTTTATACCCAATTGTAGGAGCGTTCGATAAATACTGTATCGCACATGTGCGGTAACGACATTAACATCAATTTTTTTGGCAGTGACAAAAAAATATTTTATTTTTGAAAATCCTTACCTTATTATTCATAATAGCTCGCATACACATAATACAAACATGAATGTCATCTTTAGATTCCCCCATATTAAGTTTAGCTACATGTTTGGATCTTCTTTTAATACTTGGACTATCATTCATTTCTAAAGGAGGTCTTGCATGTCCATTTTGTTTTTCTATTATCGTATTATTATGAACGCTAGTTTGAAGGGGTGGATTAAGTCTTTCTTCAGATGTAGTTCGAGATTCTGTTATGCGCTGTTCGTGCCTCATCATTCCTAATCTAAAGCTTAGATAGTCTATGAGGACATCCAAGCCTAAATTTTCTTCATTTAAAAATTCTCTTACCCATCTACAAGTATTTTTATGTTAGATTCAATTTAGTTATGAATTATTTGATTATTACTTACTCTATGTGATTGGTTCGCAATGATATTTCTAAATCTCTAAGCACTTGTGTTGATGTGGAATCTCCCACCATTTTTCTTTTCTGTAAAAAAAAATTGTTTAAATAGGAATCGAACCGGAGGGCTTTCGATTGTTAAAAGAGTTAATAATTAACGAAATGAATTGTTTACAGTTGATTTTACCCCCCAGAAACATCTCGTAAATAATTAATCAGTGCTTGTAGACTTTGTCGTATTTTATTTTGCTTTTCCTTCCCCCAAAACTGAATAGTATTGACTTAAAAAACATATCTCATTTATTTATATAGATATACAGATGGGGTCATAATTATACCGGGTGTTCTCGGGAAGACGGAACAAAGGTGCTAGAAAGGAAAAACCCCCCATTCAACTGGGGTGGAATTCACGTGGCGGACGTGCTCAGCTTGTACTAGCTGAAACCTGCGCAAAATTTAGAGAATTTGAACGGTAATCGTAGTAGTCCTCAATGGTAGGCGGAAAAAAATCATAGGAAAAAAAATCCTCGGAAAAAAAACCTGGAAAAAATCCCAGGAAAAAAAACCTGTGGAAAAAAATCCTGTAGAAATAAAAACCTCGAAAAAAAATCCTGTGGAAAAAAATCCTCGGAAAAAAAATCCTGTGGAAAAAAAATCCATTTTCCATTTCCATAAAATTAATCATTTTATATTATGGATAATGAACCATATCTGACATTGTTTAACTTTATGTGTTAGCAGAACAATATTATTTCAAATATTAAAACATTACACAAACATTAAGATACCTATCTATGAAAGAGGGAACAAAATTCCAAACTTTCTTTTCCCAAATATGTTTATCAAAATTGGATAAATTTGTAGTCTCCTAACACAGCGGGGGTTTTTTCAAGGATTTTTTGCGAGGACTTTTTTCCGAGGATTTTTTTTCCTAGATTCGTCCTCAATACGCTGAACGCTTCTTCTCATTTAACCGAATCTCTATTTCTCTTCGTTTACGAGATTCCCATGCATACGCGCCTTTATCTTGGACACCCTGTGTAATTATGGCCGCATCTGTAAATATTTCTAGATAAAATAGCTCTGATAAACTCACCCTATGACTTCTGGAAGCTTTTGGATCTAAATATGTTCGTAATTTATGAAGGTAATAAGATGGAGGGTCCTTGGCTTGAACCATCTCCTGAAAAACAAAAATAAATGTTCTTTAAATCAATAATAAGGACACATAATATAACATTATAACAAATAATAATAAAATATAGCGATTTTCAGGATATTTCAGAACTTGGATTTTGTATTTTACGAGGAAGACATAAAATGGTGAAATTTTTTCTCTGAATTTGCATCTTTTCTGGTTTCCGAGATCGGTTTCTCATCTGAGTATGTCAATCCTCAATTGAAATCAAAATCGAATTCCTTCAAATCTGAAAAATTCAGATGTTCTAAAGTGGCCTCGATTCGAACTATTTAACAACAGCAAAAAAATTCAGGCTTTATTTTATTGTGGCTACCTTCATCAAAATATTACATAATCTGAAACTGCAAACAAATTTGTATTGAATCTCACAATTTTGAACTTTAATTTAGCGAAGTCAAGGTTTCTACAATTATCGAATAAGTAATCAAAGACTCGTTTATAAACTGTAATCAGCATCTGCAATGTACATATTGCCTGAATATTATAAAAAGTCGTCATCATAGGTCATTTCAACTGCCCGTCGTCATAATTATAAAGTTTTACATAATGAATCACTATTATAGCATGACTCATAAGCACAAATCTAAAGGACGTAGATAACGTATATCATAGATAATGTTTTTAAAATGTTATAGGAGTTTCTTTACAGAAATAAAACACCAAAACGCAAATTTAATTCTAAATAGAAAATTACGAAAGGTATATGAAAGTAAAAGTATTCCCTACACGGTAAGAATTTTTTTTTGCTTCAATTGAGAAGGTAATTAAATTTGACATTCTCACGTTCATGTAAAAAGGCAATTTTCTTGTAATATAATTTACATGTGAATGCCGATTTTTACACGTAAACTGCTTTTTTATTGTAATTAGATTAGATCCTGAATTTTCTAAAACATTTTTATAGCAACCACTGAACCACAGGCCATGTTTTTATTGAACATCGTTTTACATGTGTTAAGATTTATAATTTTTAGAAAAATGTAATAATTTAAATCTAAATTAGTTTTATTTGTAACATGATATGTTCTTTGAACATCGCCGAAGATGGGTCAATGAAGGGTCATGGGTGTGCATGTGCGAAAGGATTTAATATTCTTGATTCATAATTTTTGCGGCAACCCGTACTCATAAAAGACGATCGCAGGGGTTGTTGCAAAGAACTACAAAAATCGAAACAATCTTTGTTACTCCAACTGAATTAGATAAGAGAAAAAATTTAAGACTTTATTATTACATTCCATGGCCTACTTTATACGCCCTCTAAAGTTTTTACAGCCGCTTTATATCATAAAATGTGTATTATCATAAAAAATCTAAAATTTTCATCAATCTTATCAATAATATTGAAATATTATGAAGACAAAGCGTTTTAATCGCCCCGTAAATTAAATAATAAAGTTGTGTTTGCACTTTAAAGAGTTTAAAAAACATAATATTAATTAATTTTTCGTTGAATATCCTCGTAAAAAGGGGATAATATTGATAAAAAATTAAACAATGAGTCGGATTAACCTCATAAAAGCATGAAACAATAACTGAAAAACGAGATAATAACCCGAAAAGGTTAGGTACTAGGTAATAATAGTTAGAAACACACAGCACAGGGTTAAGAGATAAAAAGGATGTGATAATGTATTTCATTATCCTGGAATAGCTAATAATAGATTTATTTTGCCTTCTAGGATGTTAGTCTTCTTAGTCTCTGTACGGTGCAGATCTTAAAGGGCCATTTTCCCCAATTATCGGTTACTTTAAAATTACAAAACGAAGAAGTTCTTTGTTATTGCCCAATTTATTGAAAAAAAATGCTGAAACCAAAGGTTTATCGAATGTAAATTTTTTTACATTTTAAAAATAATTTATTGTTTTTAGGTTCAACAGAGGTCCTTCAATGCTGGAGGATAACGAAAAGTTCGAATTCGGACCGAGGACGAAAATGAGCTGCAAACGATTTCAGAAGAAAACTATCTTCCTCATCAGAAGAAACAGGCTTCCGGTTTAAATTTTCAAGGTAAGTCGTCTTATTTTCAATTCCAATAAACTGTGCAAGGTTATCTTAAAAAATAATTATCATGGCGAGATAGAAATATACAGTGTGTCCACGGATTAAGTGCATATAATTGTGTAAATGACAATTTTTTTTAGAGTTGGATCTTCATGTTCGCAGGATCGCTCCTGCTTAGTCTCAAACTAAGATATTGAAAAAATGAGCCAAATCAATTAATATACAGGGTGTTGTTTTGGCCGAAATCTAAAAATTAGTCGAGAGTAAACTATCTTTATTTTAGCAGATTTAACAAAAATGTATTAGAAAAAGTTGTTTAGAATTAAAAGCTATTGAAGATTTTCAATTTTTATACAAATCAGCCTACTTTGATTTTTTTTCATCAACATGAGATTTTTTATTTGTGGTTTTAAACACCCATGCATGAAGAGTAATTAAACAAAGTACTTGAAAAACAAATAATTATTTATTAAAAAAATACTAAAGCTTATTTGTTACAAACATGAGTTCAAAAGTATTGGATTTTGATGAAAAAAATCAAAGTAGGCTGATTTGTATAAAAGTTGAAAATCTTCAACAACTTTTAATTCTAAACAACTTTTTCTAATACATTTTTGTTATATCTGCTAAAATAAAGACAGTTTACTCTTGACTAATTTTTAGATTTCGGCCAAGAAAACACCCTGTATATTAATTGATTGGGCTCATTTTTTCAATATCTTAGTTTGAGACTAAGCAGGAGCGATCCACAGAACATGAAGATCCAACTCTAAAAAAATGTGTCATTTACTGCACCTTATATGCACTCAATGCGTGGACACACTGTATAACAGGAAGGATCCGAGATAACTCCATTGATTAATATATTGGGGGAATTAAACTTTTTTTTAACACAATAATTTAGATACGACTGATTTTTTTAACTATCTGGTGAACTAAATTATGACGATATAAGCCGGAAAACTCAGTGATAACTTGGTTGGTATATTTTGAGGAATTACTTATTTTTTCGTCAAAAATGTGTGTCACCCGAGGTGTCACCGATTATTTTATTTAGTTAAAGGAACATAATTGTGGTGGTGGTAAAAGAGATAATCACCGGAAGAATATGTGATAATAGGTTTGATTAGAATCGTAGGGAAATGGGAATTTTTAGTACACATCGATTTTAAAAAATAAAGAAGCAGTCGATTAAGAAGAGGAGTGTCTGCAATTTTTTTCCGGGTACTATTTACTTATGTTTTATTATCATTCTTAAACCAATACGGTATTTTTCCTTTGTTGATATCTGACTTACTACTTTACATAATTTTGTAATACTTATACAAATAATTCTTTATTTACATTTTTTGCATTTGCAGTTACTTAAAAAATGTGCACACTGAAGTCTACGTTAGGGTAGTTTTCTGAATACGAGGATCTTTCGGAAAGGTTGATATTGGGTTTACTGAACGCGCTTTTTCCTTCTCTATCCAAATCTGTAAAAATATACAGGGTGTTTCATTTAAAATAACAAAGTTGCTGCCATTTCCGGTTTAACCGGAAGTGATATAGGGTCGGCGCATAGATCAAAAAATGCCAATTTAAAAATTTAAATCGACGTGTCAGTGCGTTTTTGATAAAAAAAATAATAGTTACGATTTTATCGAATTTTCATCATGAACGCATTGTATACAGGATGTCCCATTTAAAATAAAAAAGAATTCCAATAAAGCAAAACCTAAGGCAAACCCATAGATTTTATGGTAAAACAAAAAATCAAATGACCATACGTTTCGCACTCTTTGCAGTTTCTCTCAAGGGGCGGGAACAGACAAGGGGAACAGAGCCCATTTTTGTATTCCTTGCATTTTATAATATTTAGATAGAACAACAAATGTGTTGGTGGTGGTCGTCCATATGTTTCGCGTATATTTTATAAAATTCTATTTAAAGTTATCCACAGCCCATTATTTTTGCCAAACATACCGAGTAGTGAGTACCTACTAGAGACGGCTGACGTTAGGGCGTTTTACCCTACTCAAAGTAACAGACAATTTTTGCGAGTGCTGGAATGGAAATAATTCGGGTACAATATTTAAATGGAATTACCCTAAAATAATAATATCCTTCCCCAAACGAAATAATTAAAAAAAAAGTTTCATTTGATTACCTACCATTAACCACTTGCGAGGAAGTGGCTACCTTACGCAATAATAAATCTCATTTATGGAAAGTTCCCTTTAATTAAAATGTGTGTTATTATGATACAGAGACCATAATAATGTCCACAGTCTTGTATTACAATGCTCGAACTCACTGAACATTTTAATTTTGTTCTTTTTTACCTCTACATTAGAAAGTATAAAATTAGTAAATTGTTTACGCTTTAACTCATTCATGCTTGCGGTTTTACTTAAAAAAAAACGTGAAATTAACATTTAACACGAAATAGGCCAACTTAAAATTATAAAATAATTATAATTACAAAAGGCAATAAATGATGACATCATGAGTATTTACGATTAGTAACGATATGACAAAGTTAACGATGATGATGGCATCACGTATTTGTAACATGTAGACATTAGGAGTGTTGAACTACCGTCCTATCATTCATATATTAAAATAAAATTACAAGAGCCACTTAAAGTGAGCAATGAATGTGACATCAAGTGGTACAATAAAATATAAAAGGAGCGCTTTTTTCCTATATAATAATTGCGGCACGTCCTGTCCCGGAAGCCCAAACCCTAAAGTATCTATTATTAGAAAAACTTTATATGCAGCACTTCGAAATGTTAATAACTTATTTACAAAATAGGATGCTGTTTTATTAACCAACAAACTTTTTTCTAACTTTGTCTGTAAAATAAAAAAAACCCATAGTAGGTAATATTTATAATTTGAAAACGAAATAATAAATATAGAAGTCAACAACCCGCAGTAGTAATTTTATGCAATTAAAAGAAACTTTGTTTTTAAAGTTTATTATAAACAAACAAACAATAAGTCATCTAAATTAAGGCCACAGAAAGTTAAAGACCCTAATAAATAAAATGTTATGGGAATAGGAATGAATACAAACCCAGATTCTCTAAAAATTAAAACAATCTTGGACGTGTCTTGTCCATTTAAAATATTACCAGTACGCGGGAAAAAAAAATAACGTAGGGGTAGGTACCTACTCCAAGCAACCGTTGAACGTAACCATGGTACTTTGTGCCGTTTAAAACAGCATGATGATGGTTTGATGACAGACAATCTTTCGCATTATCGTCAAAGCGTCTGGAAAATGTCTTCAAGGGGAACACAAGAAATTTTACATTCTGTCCCCCCTTTTTCTGTAATTATTTAAGCGTGGCACGAATCAATTTTTTACTTTAAACAACCCTGTCGGTCTAAATCCTGCGACTATAAATTTCAGGGGGGTATCGAGAAAATCTTAAATAAGGGGAAATATCTTCCCCTGCGAGAAATATATTTTGAGCAAGATTGTTTTCCTAAACATTTCAGGATTTTCTAATAAAATATGTTATTACATGACGTCCTGATCCCTTCCTAAACGAAAATGTGGGACATGAACGGGATTTGTAGTGCAAGGGGGCGTTGGATGGTGTAACACAAACACATGTTGGCGGTAGTTACATTAATGACATAAAAACATTGCTTTTTGACTAATTTGAGAACGGAAGTGTAACATTTAACATGGCGGAATTTTGAATAACAATAAACATAGTAGGAAAGGTTCGTTCAACTCTCTCACCAAACTTCCGAATCCGAAACGAGGGAATTTTAAATTTCTAGCTCGACTATAAACAATTGTGCCCACTACTTGTATAAATATTTAATAATACAGTCCCAAATTATAACTCACAATAATTATAAAACTTCCCAGAATTCTTAAAAGACGTTTTTTCAAAAGGAATTTTCCGACCCTAATTTAGATAAGTAATGTAAGGCATAAAAGTCAAGTGCTAACAAGAAATGCACGATTCATGCATAAGAACTGCATTCAAAAATTCGTTACTCATAGCAACATTGTATGAAAACCGAGTAGATGGAATTGTAATTACCGTCCTTTTTACGAGCTGCTGAATACTTTCAAGAAAACAGAGTTTCAGGAGGGGTTTATGAGATGAATCCACGGGGATTTCAGTCTGCCCAGATACAAGTCTATGTTTTGGTCTTTTGAAATGATTCGCAGATACCACCGTATGCAAGAATTAAATTACATTTAAAAGAAGGAATTTAACACAGTTGCTAAAAATTTATTAAAGAATTATGAGGAAAATCCAGAGGGCGAGGATTCTTAGGGTATGAAAGAAAAGTTATCAGATAATAATATGAGCAATGTTGTATGCTTTTAATTTATTGTTTGTCCAATGTTAGGGTAGGAATTAGAGATACCATGAGGTCCTAGTTGCGTTGGTGAAGGTCCGCTAGACAGATATCTGTGTTCTCGGGCATAAATAATCCGCGTTTCTTTTATATTTCTTATTATCTGCAATACTTCTGCACGCAAATAAAGTCACTTTGGTAGTCAACTATTTTATCATCTTCCCTATTCGTCTAATAATTATACGCAAACTAATCAAAGGAAAATGTGTTAAGACTCTGGAATAGTGGTTTCCAAATTAAAAATTCAATAAAAACATTCTTTAATGATTTCTTTATCCATCAATACTTCCGTGTATTGTCCACATTTCATGGTCTTCTGCATTTCTAGATTCCCTATTATTAATACATAAGTGCCTATAAATTGTAACAGACAACCTTATAAATCACGTTACTGCAAAACATACAAAAAGAAAGTCTTAGAATTTCCTACATAACTAGGTTTTGCACTAGGGACGAATGGCACCTGACCTAACTCTTCGTATATGGACGTCATTATATAAAATTTATACATACTTCTTTGTTTCTCTTAGTGTTAGACATCTATATCTGTTTTAAAATCCATTAGATTACTTCTTGGACAGTATATGTTTAACTATAACAGACTCGAGGGAATGAGGGAAATGTAAATTGAGAATAGAAGACAAAATTGTGTAGAGCAATGCAGAAATGCTTCCAGAAACTTTCGCAATAGAAGGGTTGGGTTTTTCGGAAGATGTCCCATTTTTAAAGTTATTGTGTGGAACGAGGTGGAGGTGCAAGAAAATTTCAAGTACCTTCTTTCGCTTGAGGAGAAAGGAAAAAGAAAAAAAGGGTAGGGCTCTTGTTTTCAATATTTCACTTTTTATTAATTTGGTCACATTTACCAAATTTTGTTGTCGTCTTCCTATAGTCCTTCAAATATTATGGTTCCTGCTTGAAACATCCCTTCTGCTCTCCTTTGAAGATGATCCGTTCCAGTGAAACGCTTTTTGAAATGCAAGATCAATCTACCAAGGGTCGCAGGCATTACCAAGAGACCTAAACTTTCTAAATTACCCAACTCGACTCTATACAGGGTGTCTCTAAACCTAGTACCATAAATTTACTAGCCGCTTCCTGACGCAAAAATAAGTTGAAAATGTGTATAAAATTTTTGTCGTAAACCGCAGCATAAGGAAGCTACACGTCTTTGAAAATGGTGTTGAAAAAACGGAAAATAATTGCATTTTAAAAACGGTTTGAGATAAAAAATGGAAATTTTGTATGCAGCCTAACCTATTGAAGGTATAAACAGTACGAACACTTACTGTAACTATTTTTATTTTAATTTATTTTTCAATAAATTAATTCACACACAAATCCAGCATTCTAAATTGATTTTGGCTAAACAGAAAACCTGCATTTTATAGGAAACGGTTACTCCAAGCGAGTTGAAACAAGAGTACCTTTTCTGTTAATTAGGCAACAGGGAATACAAATCTCTAAACTAAAATGGAAAAAAAACAAAAGGTTAAGAAAAACGGATTACAAGAAAAAGGTGATAACCCCCATTCGCGCCGCCCCTGGTTAATTAACAAAGAAAAATAGTAGAAAGTTTATACCTTTAATAGGTTAGGCTGCCTGCAAAATTTTGATTTTTTATCTCAAACCGTTTTTAAAAGGCAATTGTTTTCCGTTTTTTCAACACAATTTTCAAAGACGTGTAGCTTCCTTATCCTGCGGTTTAGGACAAAATTTTTGTAGACATTTTCGACTTATTTTTGCGTCAGGAAGTGGCTGGTAAATTTATGGTACTAGGTTTAGAGACACCCTGTATATTGGTAGAGGCTAGGAGCGCAGCATGGAGTGTAGCGAAATAGAGAATTAGAACGACGAGTTGGGGCCACACTAAAGACGCAACGACTCTAAAGGAAAACATCATCTAACCTTGCAATATTCCAGTATCTTGATCTAGTAATCTATATATGTATACCCCCACCGTCGGGTATAAATCTCCCTCTTGGTAATTACTGACCGTTCTATGGTATATTGCTCATCGTTTAATGCCTTCCGTTCCTTTTGAGGTCCTTGCTCAACTCATTTTATTTACTTATTATAATAAATAAATAAAAATATTTTGGAAACGAGACTACATTCCCCATAAAACGACGTCCATGCTCCAAGTTATCATACTATGTCGGTTTATAAAATATAACACTTAGGAGTTTCTACTTTGAATCGACTTTGAACCTACCAGAAATTCTGCACGAATTTCTCTGGTTTTACTTACCGCAGCTTGACTATGTCATCCTGACGTAAAGCCATTTCGCAAGTTGAAGAGATTCTAGAATCGTTCAAGAACATGAGCTCATTTAATAAATTCTGGCTGGTCTCGTGAATGAATCATAGAATCTCTTACAGCATTTAAAGTAGGATTTACGTATAGAAAAGACCGGTTTTGTAAAACAAATCTAGGTACGTAATATTATTTACTTTTTATGTTAAAGGTCGATTCTGTATTAGATCAATATATTTGAAGAGCGAAAAGTTATCTATTAGAGATATTTAAGAACGATCAGGGACATTTTTCTAGACAATGGCCTTCTCAAGGTAATGAATGAATCAGCTTTGAAGTATTCGACGCATTTTTGAAATATGAATAAAAACGACGTTCTTTTAAGCCGGCCACAGACGAGCGTATATGTCTTAATACCTCAAAGCACATTCATCAGTATCGCACATCAACGTGAAACGCTGTTCAGCCACACACGTAGATAGATGTCTTAAGACATCATTACGCAGTTATCAACATACACGTTCGCATAAGCCTTTTTCGCTGTCGCAGAACGATGTCCGAAGAGTTGTGTTTGATGGCAGTGGCGTGCTCGATTATTGTCAAACAAAAACACAAAAAAAATAAAAGTCGCCGTAGTAAATGGTGTAAGGATTGGCTTTTAAAACGGGAAATTCTCTCATGTGAACCTACTGGAAGAGTTAAGAGCGGAACATAAATAATACTAATACGATTTAATATTGTATATTGTAATAGTTCAAATTAAAATACAACAAAATAAAATAACTCCCTAACTCACTGAAGAACTCCGCGACAGAAATGTTTGTGAAGGACACACACGTTCGAACAACAAGGTGCATTCTTCAACGTAGAGACATGTTTTCAGGAAAACCAGGTTGCTAAGTGCGACGCACTTCTGGAATGCGCATGCATGTACGTAACGTTATTATGCCCACAGACGTACGTTACTGTGTGCACGTTGATGAATGCGCTTTGATGTATTAAGACATATACGCTCGTCTGTGGCCGGCTTTATACACAAATTGCAAATTGTTTTCGAAATATTCGCAAACTTTATACCACAACCTTCTCTTTATGCAATATTGAGTACAAATCCGTGACTTCTGTTAAAATATATCATTGTAACATTGTTTAATTGTCTTTGTTTGAAACAATACAACTACGAATCTATGTATCAGATTATTAATAAGTCTTTTATAAGATGTGTATGATTCATGGGTCACAGGTGACCTCATGCTCTACCCAGCCTACTTGTAGTAGTAAAGGTTCTCGTCCAACCGTCTCGATTGTCTTCTAGTGAAAGTAAACATGTGTAGAAAGAAAATGATCTGAATTATAAAACTGCTTAGTAATATGTAATTATGATTTATAACGAAACAGAAATTTTAGTGTCGTGCTGCTGTAAGTGAAAGTGAACATCTGTAGAAAATGATTCTTCTGGTACTGTTTAGAGTTATTCGGAAGGGGGAAACTGTGTACACAAAACTACCCAAAGTGGAAGATTACCCAGAATCCCCAATAGACTACCCAGACTTCCCAGAGACTACCAAGACTACCTAGGGACTACATAGACTTTCCTTAGACTTCCCACAGACTTTCCAACGACTACCCGGCGTCCCAAGGATTGCCTAGGGACTACCCAGACTTCCCAGGGAGGGACTATCTATGAAAATATTCAGAATGCAGAATTTTTGATGTAAACAGCAGGGGTAGATCGTAGCAGTTACTAAATCCACAATAGAATAGATATTAATGTTTGATAACTATGTATGGTAACTCAACAGGTGCACAATAATTGTAGGGCAGTAAATTATTGGCTATTGCAAAGAAATATTTGAATGGGAATGCCTTTAGATCAGAATAACGAAATGCGAACGTAATAAATGGTAGAGCTAAATATGTATAACAATGTTGGCAATGTTGTCAAAGTCCTCCAAGTCGTGTAATATAACTAAATGATTATAGACTATTCTCCAGAAGGATGCACACATCTGCAGCACATTTGTGCTCTTATGGCTCTAAATAAACACTAAAATGCAGTGTACGCTATAAATAGACCTTTGTTCTTCGATGCTCTTAAATTTTATTTTACATGTTTGACAAACCTAAAAATTTTTGCTTGGTTAAGTGAAGTTCAATAATTTAAAGACTGACCCACTCTATTTTGCAAGACCAGTTATGATCAGACATCTGTATCTTCATTTTTATTATAAAAAGAATAAAACAAGTTTTTTGGATTTACATATTTGGAGCATCGTAGGAAGAAAGCAAATTTTCCGGTTTATGTATTAACAAAAGGTTACCTACCAATATACAGTTAAGGGTGAACGAACAACTTCGTAAAACCATTTGCTTTTGTCAACCTAAATGTCCTAAATAATATTTCTAAAAACGTGAAAGTTATAATTTGTTGATGTTTATGTGTTTTGTAACTTCTACATAATAAAGTTACTTAAGTAAACATAAAATTTTATTACATTACCGGAGGTAGTAATATAAAAATTAAAATTTAAAATATTATTTTAATCGAAAATCATTGAACATTTACATATTTATGAAAAAAATTGCATATTTATGATAAAAAATGAAAACAAGTTAAAAAAGGATTGAAGACAATTTTCCAAGCAAATCGCAACGTAACAAAAAGTCATATTACCATGACGTTGTAATAAAAAAAGAACAATTAGCAAAATGATTTGTTCGTCACATACCATAATTTTAGCCTAAATTATATAAATATGAAATATTTAAAAAATACAGAACTAGAAACTTTATTTTTCGCAGTTCTTCCCAATGACTTCCAAAGACTATCCGGACTTCCCAGGGACTACACAGGTCTTCCCAATGACTTCCAAAGACTACCCGGACTTCCCAGGACTACACAGGTCTTCCCAGGACTACACAGTTCTTCCCAATGACTCCCAACGACTACCCGAACTTCTCAGGGACTACACAATTCTTCCCAATGACTCCCAACGACTACCCGAACTTCTCAGGGACTACACAGTTCTTCCCAATGACTTCCAACGACTACCCGGATTTCCCAGGGACTACACAGTTCTTCCCAATGACTTCCAACGACTACCGGGACTTCCCAGGGACTACACAGTTCTTCCCAATGACTTACAACGACTACCGGGACTTCCCAGGGACTACACAGTTCTTCCCAATGACTTCCAAAGACTACCGGGACTTCCCAGGGACCACACAGTTCTTCCCAATGACTTCCAACGACTACACAGTTCTTCCCAATGACTTCCAAAGACTACCCAACCTTCCCAGGGACTACACAGTTCTTCCCAATGACTTCCAACGACTACACAGTTCTTCCCAATGACTTCCAAAGACTACTCGGACTTGCCAGGCACTACACAGTTCTTCCTAATGACTTCCAAAAACTACCCAAACTTCCCAGAGACTAACCGGACTTCTCAGGGAATATCCAGACCTTCCAGGGACTGCTACCTAGATTCCCCAGACTACCCGCACTATGTACACCAAACTCCCTACGTGGTCCCCCTTGGATTTAAAGGAAGGGGGGTCCTCAGACCATTTGAATGAATGATCTAGAGAACGTCAAAACTGATTGCAAACTCGCACGACAGATAAAGAGGAAAGAGAATAATCTACATCCAATATGGATGTATGGCAGATTAATCAATCAATGCAGAAAAGTTTGGGACAATATTTATCCATATCTGAACTATCAGTACACGGACATTGTTAATCACCACCACACCACCTACCTACTAACACGATCTCAAAAACAGTAACAGATAAGAGTTACAAGGTCGGTTAAAATGAGATACAAGTTGGGAGTACTATTCAATTAATCAAGTTTTTGTGGCACCGCTATTACCATTTTTTTAAACTCTTAGTTCCGCAAAAATGTTTTAGGAAATCATAAACGATTTTGATCTTTGTTATTAATAGGCCAAGCGTTATCTAGTTTAAAGTACCAGCTCTCATTGTTTCAGATATAGAACTACAAGCAATAAAGAAATAAAATGAAAATCGATTAAAAAGTAAAACAGTTATTTTAGTGTAAAGGAAATTAAAATTACGCGAAAGTTGTTACACTGGACATAAAAAATAAAATAAATTTGTTAGGGGAAATTCCTCTCTAGACATTAAACCAAGTACGAACCGTAATAAAAATCAGACCTGAACAATTCGTAGAGGAAAAATTTTTTTTGATCTAAGAAAAGTAGCTACTATTACATACTTTCTTCTTTTGTTATTAAGTAAGTAAACCGCAATCTTAAAATTATACAATTCGACAATTTCACAGAAGGGTTTACGAAATCCAAAAGCGTGACTGACAAAAGAGACATTGATTATTTATATTATTTAGTTATGTATAACAATTAACAGAATCATAATTTAATATTTAACAAAATGCTAAAAATAAATTATAAATTAGTCATTGAGCATTATCAGTATCATTTATCTTTATTTACTTGAAATAAAACAAATAATATCCCAATACACAGAGAAAATTAACTTTATAATTTTATTATATTCGTATGAACAAAGATAATGTTAACATAAAAATCACTGAACCCTGTCGGCAACAATGATTAATTACTTCCAGCTACTACCATAAATTAAATTGTTATTATTATTATTATATTATTTAACAATGGGTTTTTTTTTACTTTAGTCTAACCTACTTTACCAAATGCATTATACCAAAGTTACTACTAACCTGATCACAGATAATGTCCCACTTCTTTTCGTAGTCGTAATTTTTTAGTAATTTCGCTTTGTCGGGTGGTAAGTCCATGGATGCCTGTAAAGAAAAAAGATTTATTATTATAATTTTTCCACGACATCATCACGCAACACGAACAAGACTGACGTAGTCATGATAAATTGCACATTTATTTAATTAAAGTTTTCATACCCAATTAATTTATGTATCTTATGTTTTTCTAATTTTCAGTCGAAATTATGAATATTCATGATATAATTTTTCTTTTTAATTAAAGTGCTTGTAAAAAATTGTATACAGAAGATATCACGAAAGTGTCGTTTTACAGGACTCTGTGGCTGTTTTAGAACACAATTTTTTTTATTGTAATTTTGTGTTATTTCATCAATTTTATGGAAATTAAACTTAAAAATAGCTTGTGTTAAACCACAAATTTTGCAATTAATTCATTAAATACACTTTAAGCAGGATTACTAAATCTGACTAGAAAATTTCTATTAATCTCTCTTAATTCGCAATAAAATTATTGCTTTAATTTACACAACTTTCGTTTAGTTGTTTTTTATTCAATTCCCTTATGCCATGATTGCAAATGATTTTTTAATTTAGGAAGTGTCTCCATTTATTTTAATCTCGTAAACAAACACTGACGAAAATGAGAAATATAAATTTTATAATCCCGGTGTGGTGTATTTTCCATTGAGGAACAAAATAGGGAAAGGTTATATTTTTAATTTTGATAATGCAGTAAACATGATTAACTCACCTCTGTGATATCAACCTCAATTCCGGTATGACAATCGTCATATCCGGTAAAAATTGCTTAGTACCCATATGCTTGCTTGCATAAAACGTAATTAATAATTCCCCCCGTAGATAGTATAAGACGGGTAAAAATTTTAATCAGTTTTATTTTCTTAAAACATTTTAACAAAAATGAAGTAGTCCCACCCCCTCTCTCATTGAATCCGTAAAAACGTATCATACAATTATTTTGTAATAATCTATCTGTCTTATTTTTTTCGGTCATTATTGTAAATAATTTCACTTTAAATGCCCATTTGTTGGTCAAGTTTTTCTTATACCCTGGGTATTATCAGTTAACGGACTTGTTTGTAAATTAAATTTAAACACAAGAAGGCACTTTACTTTCCATTAAATTTTTTTTAATCAAAGCACTTCCTTAATTTATTAAATTTATCTGTTGGTGCAAATAAGTGTTTTCAATTGCCATTTCCTTTTAAATTACTCTTGGAAAATTTCATGAAACAATTACAGTTTCTGTAATTTCAGCAAGAAATTGGAACTTCCCAGAGTTTGATAAATTATGAGTGTTGTTAGGTTTTAAACAGCAATTTCTCTCGGAACGAGTTTATTAATCACCATTTATAACGAATTCGTTGAGTAATCTATCAACTTAGTACAGAAGCATTTTTTTTATGGTTTGATGGTTCTGATTCTGATTCTCATCATTCCTAAACATTTAAAAGTGGGTATGTTTTTCCAAGACATCGACCCCAGCTAGAACTTTTTTTTTTATTGTCAATAAGAAGTTTCTTAGTTATTAAAACTTTTAGAAGTTCTATAATGTTATAAACTTGGTAAATTTAACTTCAGAAACACAAATACAAATATCCTGTTATTTTAAAGCTTCAGAAATTTTTTATGAATAAATGGGCCCATAAAAACTTTTGCCACATCTTAAAAAAAATTCATGTCTGTTGGTTTTTTAATTTAAGGCCAAAACAAGAGTTCCTTACGTAACAAGTCCGGTAAAGACACTTTCATGATGTGTTCCCTATATCATCCTTTCTGCAAGCGCTTTAAATTTTTAATAAACAAAAAAAAAAAAATTATCTATTTCCATAATTCTGACTGTGACTGAGAAGAGCTTATGATAATAAATAAATTGAGTATGGAAACTTAAAAAAACATTTAACATTTAACGTACATTTTTCGATTTACATCCAATAAAAAATTTACTTTTAGCAAGATACACCTTCTCTTCATGGCACGTGTCTGAAATCTGAATGTGTTTTCCTCTTTACAAATTTAATTTGAAAACAAGTCAAGACCAGAAAGACATCTCGCATGTGTAGCTTGTGCATAATGTATGCAGTTTATGCATTAACTGTTGAAACAACATTATTTATAGTAAACCGTAACAACAAAAATAAAAACCTTGAAGAATACATTTAATACCTGTAAGGCCTCTTAACACCATAGCGTGTAAATAACAAAGAAATTCATTAACAACTCTACCGTGACGAATGCAAAAATAAATTAAGCACGCGTTGGTTCAAATTTTATTATATTTGTGTAATTAGGAACAATTAATAATAAATAACATACAGTGTGTGTGTCCACGGATTGAGTGCATATAAGGTGTAAATGACAATTTTTTTTAGAGTTGGATCTTCATGTTCTGAGGATCGCTCCTGCTTAGTCTCAAACTAAGATATTGAAAAAATGAGCCAAATCAATGAATATACAGGGTGTTTTTTTGGCCGAAATCTAAAAATTAGTCAAGACTAAACTCTCTTTATTTTAGCAGATATAACAAAAATGTATTAGAAAAAGTTGTTTAGAATTAAAAGTTATTGAAGATTTTCAATTTTTATACAAATCAGTCTACTTTGATTTTTTTCATCAACATGAGATTTTTTATTTGTGGTTTTAATGACCCATGCATGAAGAGTAATTAAACAAAGTACTTGAAAAACAAATAATTATTTATTAAAAAAATACTAAACCTTATTTGGTACAAACATGAGTTCAAAAGTATTGGATTAGATGAAAAAACAAAGTAGGCTGATTTGTATAAAAGTTGAAAATCAATAACTTTTAATACTAAACAACTTTTTCTAATACATTTTTGTTATATCTGCTAAAATAAAGACAGTTTACAGTAGTGTTAGGGCACCACTAATGGGATTAAGTTGTAATCCCTTGTTGTTGACCTTGTAATTTTTTTAAGTAACTGTCACCCCTTGTCACATGTAAATCTCTTATCAAGATTGTTATTGTTTTTCCTGCCAATCAAAAATATTATTCGAAAAAAAAACAATGTCTTTTATGGGAAGAATCCTAAAAGCACAGATTACGTTTCAAAAACAAAAATAAAATAAAATATTTTAACTGTTTTGTATTCACGGTTTAATTGAGGAGCACGCCCACCTTTTGAGTAATTCGGTGTTAATTTTGCACTTTGATTCGTGTTTTGATTGATTGATCTAATTAATTTCTGCAGTTTGTGACTTTGATTGGCTGCAGTTTAAAAAACATGACGTCATCTTCGAACCTTCAATGAGTAAGAGTGGGTTAACAGACATTTAAAAAGGAATTTATGCTGAATAAAATAAAGATAATAAAATATGTTTTATCACAAACTTAAAATGTTATTTAAAGAAAAACTTGATACAGCTATAGTCAGTCTTATTTTATACATCTAAGTGTTCAGTATGGAGTTTCAATTTTACCACCCGTTTTCGGCCATTGTAGCTGGGCCTTCTGGGTGTGGTAAATCTTATTTTGCGGTGAATTTTTTAAAAAATATGAACAAGTCATGTGATGTGGATTTTCACAAAGTTATTTGGTTCTACGGTCAATGGCAGACTTTATATACAAGTTTACAACACTCTGTAGAATTCCAGCAAGGTTTACCGAATTTAGAACAATTTAACGGTCTTAATTCAAGTTTAATTATTATCGACGATTTAATGAGAGAAGCAAATAGCGAAGTAGTGGATATATTCACCAAGGGTTGTCATCATCGAAATTTAAGTGTACTTTTTCTAACACAAAACATTTTTCATCAAGGAAAAGGGCAAAGAGATATTTCACTCAACGCCCATTACATTATCTGTTTCAAAAATCCTAGAGATGGTGGACAGATACGTCATTTGGCTCGTCAAATTAATCCGTCAAATTCGATCTTTGTGCGTGAGGCTTACGAAGACGCTACATCCAAACCGCATGGATATTTATTACTCGATTTAAAACAGGCTACCCCAGATTATTTAAGATACAGAACTTCAATTTTTCAAGAAGATGGCGCTTGTTACGTTTATATACTTAAAAAAGACTATAAAAGTAAATTCGCGGACAGGTTCAGCCTCATTAAAGCATAATGCATCCCACACTCATCAAGAATTCGGAGTTGATACGTGCACTAACTAATCTGGGAAATAAAGAACGCGTAGCTCTTTTAAAAACTGTAGGAGATAAAGAGATACACTGTCTTTGTGAATGTGTTTACAATACGTTAAAAGGAAAAGTACCTTTAACGCAGCTTCAGAAAAAACGGCTGTCCCGGCATAAGACAACTCTTAGATGTATAGTAAAACCTAAAGAAACGATACATAAAAAACGAAAGTTGCTTGTACAAAAAGGCGGCTCATTACTGCCACTTATTCTCTCACCGATCATCACAGGATTACTAGGAAATTTGTTTAACTAACTAAACATGGAGCATGCCAAAAAGATGATGCTTGTACCACCTGAACTTGTACAAAGGTTAACAGCTAGTGAAAGTACAGGTCCGAAAATTATATCACAACTGGATCATGACATGCACAAGGTGTTGAACTCAAAAATAAAAGATAATGATAAATGGTTGGAATATAATCAGTTGTTACACAGATACCTTCATTTTATTGATAAAAACCGTCAACCAATCAACATCCCCTTACATGACATATCATCACCATCGCCTTCAACAAACACGCTTACAGAAGAAGAAAAGGATTTGAAATCTGAAGTAAAACACGAACAACTTGCAGAAGACGAAATTCTATCAACTGTACCTCAAAAATTCAGGAAAAAAGCCGAGAATTTTATTCGGCGCTTGAATAAATCAGATGACATTGCATGGGATACCAAAGGCGTTGTTAGTATAAAGGGTGAAATTATTCCGCAAACTAACATAGTGGATCTTTTAAACGATGCATTAAGAGAGCGAAAATCAACTAACCCTCACGGATGGAAGCAATTTGCCGCAGCGCTAAAGGAGATCAACGTACCTCACGAATTAATAGGTAATCCAAACCGGCGGAATATATCACACACCAATCAACATACGAGCCCCACACCGCTGTTAAAAAGACTTTCGGAGTATGACTATGATGCTGATACCGAGGCATATTCGAGTAAAGTGCCGCGTGCCGACGACAGTTTTAAACAGACTTTGACGGCTTCTGGTAGTGCTAAAAACACCAAGTGGGAACGTTTTAAATTGTAATAAATAATAAAATTGTAATAAATAATTAAATAAAATAAAAATGGATTTAGCCGGTGTTTATTATGATCCAGCAAACCCTTCAGGGTTCGCCGGTGCACAGTCACTCGTGAGATCAGTTAAAACATATCACACTGGTGACGCTGTAAAAGAATGGTTGCAGAAACAAGATGCTTATACTATTCATAAACCAGTTACAAAACATTTTACTAGAAATCGATATATCGTAAGCAACATTTTTGAATTATGGCAAGCCGATCTATGTGATATGAGAAATCTTAGCCAATATAATGACGGGGTTAATTATATCCTAACAGTTATTGATGTGTTTAGTAAAGTTGCATGGGCCAAAACTCTAAAACTCAAAACCGGTGCTTCAGTTATAAATGCATTTAAAGAAATATTCGCGGCGTGCGGTACAACCCCTGAAAATATTCAAACTGATAAAGGAAAGGAGTTTATAGCGGGCCCCGTTAAAAGATTTTTTAAAGATCATAAAATTAATTTCTTTGTAACTAATAACCCAGATATAAAGGCCTCTATAATCGAACGATTTAATCGAACATTAAAAACGAGGATGTGGCGTTATTTCACGTACGCTAATTCTTACCGTTATGTGGATGTGTTAAACGACTTACTCGAGTCGTACAATAACCGCTATCATTCAAGTATTAAAATGGCGCCTAAAAATGTCAATGAACAAAACATACTTCAAGTGTGGAATAACTTGTACAGGAAAGGGGTGGGGCCGAGAAAAACCCCTAAATTAAAAATTCATCAACATGTCAGAATTAGTAGAACTAAACACGTGTTCGAGAAAGGATATGAGAATAATTGGAGTCGAGAGGTGTTTAAGATATTTAAAGTAATTAACCGTAGACCACCAGTCTACAGAATTGTGGATTTGAATGGGGAAGAAATAGAAGGAACGTTTTACGAGCAAGAATTACAACCCGTCACCTTAGAAGCCAGCACCGTGTTCAAAATTGAAAAAATATTGGATAAGAAAGGCCGCGGCACGAACAAGAAATTTTTAGTAAAGTGGTTAGGTTACAGCGACAAGTTTAACTCGTGGGTGTCTGAGTCGGATCTTAAGCAAATATGAAAAACGTAGATGAGTTTTATTTAACCCTACTTAGCAACAGTTCAATGGGTTATTATCCTAACAATACAACAACAAAATTCACTACACAACTCCCCAGGCGATTTACGTTAATAGGTGATTGGAACGTCGGTGTCGCTGAAATACAATACCCTTGTTCGTTTTTAGCAGTGACTGAAACAGATAACCTTATCTTTTTTCACACACCCACACCAAAATCAGCTGGTGACGATCAGAATATAGAAACATTGTTAAAATCGGCTCGTGATTATTTTAAAGATCCAATCCAAGAACTTTATTATAGTAAAAATGGCTGGCATGTTGTTCGTATTTCGGCAGGCAATTACGAAGGAATAGAAGATATTGTTTCGGCAATCAATCACCATGACAGACTGAAAAAAATATTAAAATTTGAATATAATAAAATGACTAAGCGTGTGTCGCTCTCAATTAACGGACAGTTAAAAGCACTGGGATTTTCCCAAAGACTCGCTCTTCAATTGGGGTATAAACCCGACGTGAATTTAGTAAAACATCCAAGACCGTCACACCCTGCAAATATATGGGTAGGTTTACCATCGCAAATGTTTGTTTATTGTGATCTCGTAGAACCTCAACCTGTGGGCGATGTTTTATCGTCACTCATGCGCATTATAAACATTACGTCTGATAGTTATAATTACGGATCTCATAAAGACGTTATATTTTCACCCCCGCACTATATACCCGTTATGCGTCGAGAGTTTGAAAATCTTGAAATAGATATAAGAACTGATACCGGAGAACTTATGCCATTTGAGTTTGGAACGTTGAGTTTAAAACTACACTTTAAGAAAATTCATGCATAATGGATTGTCCGTATCAACAATACTACGCTAATCAAGCAGGCAGCGGTATAGGCGCAATTTACAGAGGGGCGCCCTATCAACGCGGGCATGGTATAGGAAGTTTTCTCGGAGGAATATTTCGTAGCATACTCCCGCTTTTTAAAACAGGTGCCCGAGCCGTTGGGAAGGAGGCTCTAAGAACAGGGTCCAATTTTTTGGGTGATTTGATGGAAAACAGACCGGCAAAAGAGGCCTTCCGTGATAGATTACAACAAGCAGGGGTAAATCTTAAACGAAAAGCCGATGGAAAAATTGATTCGTTAATGGAGGGGTCAGGGTATAAAAGGAGCCGACAAGCAAATGAAGCTCACTCCACATCAAGACCTGTTAAAAAGGCGTCTAGAAAGGAAAGACCGTCCTCAAAGGTTAAACATAGTGATATATTTAGTTAAATATTTTTTAAAATGGCCTTTCTACATGCTAATTCGTGTGAGTGTATTAAATCCGAGTTAGACCTGTTTGCATTACCATCAACACAAACCAGCATAGAAAACGGACAGTGGGTATTCTATAAACCTTTATCATCAATTAGTGATGACGCACCGATTGAATTCCTTGTGCCGGGTAACGGTGCCGATTACTTGGATTTAAGTCAAACCATGCTGTACATAACCGCGAAAATAGTGAAGCACGATGACTCACCAATTGCGGAAACTGATGTTGTGGCCCCCGTGAATAACTGGATGCATTCCCTTTTTAATCAGGTTGAAATATATTTAAATCAAAAACTGGTATCACCACCCAACAACACTTATGCTTACCGCGCGTATATCGAAACTCTACTAAATTATGGTTCTGAAGCAAAACAATCACATTTAACATCCACATTGTGGTACAACGATACACCAGGCAAGATGGAGGATTTAGAAACACTGAATACAGGACTCGTCAAAAGAAGAAATCTTACGGAAAAAAGCAAACAAGTTGAAATGATTGGTCATGTGCACGCTGATCTATTTAATCAAGAAAAATTTTTGATTAATGGTGTCGAAATGCGCGTAAAGTTTATCCGTTCGCGTGACTCGTTCAGTTTAATGAGTGCTGCTAATCAAGGATTTAAAGTAAAAATTTCTGACGCTAGTTTACTTGTAAGAAGAATGCGAATAAACCCTAGTATTTTACTCGCTCACACTAAAACCTTGGAAACAACGTCTGCAAAATACCCCCTCACCAGGACTGATGTAAAAGTTTTAACAATTCCTGCAGGCGTGCAACGAAAATGTTTAGATAACGTGTTCTTAGGCCAGTTACCAAAACGCTGTATTATTGGTTTTGTTTCAAATAGCGGATTTAATGGCGATTACGCAAGTAACCCGTTCAATTTCGATCATCATAAAATAAACTATTTCTCGTTATTCATCGACGGCCAACAAATACCCTCTAAACCGCTACAGCCCGATTTTACACAAACTGGAATGTATGTTCTATCGTATAATACTCTTTTCTCGGGGACTGGTATTCATTTTCTCAACGAAGGCAACGTTATTTCTAGATCAGATTACCCGAATGGGTATTGTCTAATGGCTTTTGATCTAACACCTGATTTATCAGCTAACATGAGCACGCATTGGAATTTGGTTAAAAATGGTTCTTTGCGCATAGAAGTTGCATTTGAGGAGTCATTAAAGTCTACAGTCAATTGTTTAGTTTATGCTGAATTTGACAACGTAATCGAAATTGACAAACATCGAAACGTGGTAGTGGATTTCAGCAGTTAAAGTCACGTCGAGACCTGTTTACCCCCCAAAACACAAAGAATCTAAATATACATTAGGGGAACAAATTTTTAAACAAGTCCAGACTTGCAAAAAGGTTGACAAATCCCGCAACGTGGTGGTGTTGGTGCGGACTTCAGCAGTTACAAATCTTTAGTTGCGCTTTGATCTTCGTGCAAGTATGGCCGTAATTGTTGACCTACAAGGGTTTCGTGCAGTGAACGACAGTTTCATTCCTAAAGAAGTTGGGGTAATATCGACGAATGGTTATAAAGTTGGTCACTTTCTTTTTAAGTCGCCAGACGCACAGCCCCCTAAACCCCGTGACAGATTCTTCCTTGAAAACCATTACCACGGCCTTTTATGGGACAGTGGATATATAAATTATGAAGACTTTGAGCCGTTGTTAATAAATGTTTTAAAAAACTTTGAAACAGTTTACGTTAAAGGCGAAGAAAAAAGGAAAACGCTATTGTTCCTCGGGAAAAACATCGTAAACCTGGATAAAATTGACTGCCCGGCCCTGCTTTCTTTAAGGAGAAGAACATTAGCCGTTCAGTGCTTACATCACAGTATCAAGTCACCTGTTTGTGCGCTTGAGAACGTCTTAATATTATCGGATTGGCTTCGCGAAAATGAACACCCTGGAAATACAGAAAGCGTTGCAGACAATTCAGAGCCCCTGGAGTGTGCGTCGTCATGTATTTGCCTCTAATCAATTACCGAAGTTTATATCCAGACCTTGTGCGATTGTAGCAAACACAGAGCCGTCTAATAAATCTGGACAACATTGGTGTGCGTTCTACATTGATAAAGAAGGTTACGGTGAATTCTTTGATTCATTTGGCAGGCCGCCTGAAGGTTTACATTTAAATTTTATTCGAAAAAATTCTAAGTCTTGGAGTTACAATTCTAAAATAGTGCAAGATTTTAACTCTAGTGTGTGTGGTAATTACTGTTTAGTGTATTTATGTTTGAAAATGAATAATGTGCAAACCATAGATTTCTTAAACATGTTTGATTCCAATTTAATTAATAATGATAGTTGTGTTGAATTACTATACGATTGTTATTTTGAAAAAATAGACTTATCAACTTTAGCATTTGATTTATGTAATATTGTAGGAACATATAGTTAAGCAGAATATTATAGTATTATAATAAATAATCAATAATCGTGACCGTATACTATACATGAATAAAATATTTAAATTAACAAATTGAGAGTTTTAATAAACATAAAGGTAACAGTTACATTATCCAGCATAAATTCCTTTAAGATATTTTAAGCTATACAATTCGCTAACGGCCTTTCCATGTAATCTTTAAGATCAGCTTCAAAATTTCTATTTTAATTACTCTTTCCTTCTCTGTTTAAGTGTCTGTTAACCCACTCTAACTCATTGAAGGTTCGAAGATGACGTCATGTTTTTTAAACTGCAGTCAATCAAAATCACAAACTGCACAAATTAATTAGATCAATCAATCAAAACACGAATCAAAGTGCGAAATTAACACCGAATTACTCAAAAGGTGGGCGTGCTCCTCAATTAAACCGTGAATACAAAACAGTTAAAATATTTTATTTTATTTTTGTTTTTGAACACGTAATCATACTCAAAAGGTGGGCGTGCTCCTCAATTAAACCGTGAATACAAAACAGTTAAAATATTTTATTTTATTTTTGTTTTTGAAACGTAATCTGTGCTTTTAGGATTCTTCCCATAAAAGACATTGTTTTTTTCTTGAATAATATTTTTGATTGGCAGGAAAAACAATAACAATCTTGATAAGAGATTTACATGTGACAAGGGGTGACAGGTACTTAAAAAATTACAAGGTCAACAACAAGGGATTACAACTTAATCCCATTAGTGGTGCCCTAACACTACTGTTTACTCTTGACTAATTTTTAGATTTCGGCCAAAAAACACCCTGTATATTAATTGATTTGGCTCATTTTTTCAATATCTTAGTTTGAGACTAAGCAGGAGCGATCCTCAGAACATGAAGATCCAACTCTAAAAAAAATTGTCATTTACACCTTATATGCACTCAATCCGTGGACACACTGTATATTTGGATTTGAAACCTTTGATGGGTATTTTTTGGTAAAGACGGGATTGATATTAAAATTAAATGTAGTCCAGTTACAATATACCCCATAGCAAACGATGGTGTCTTTCGGTGTCTTTGCTTTTGGGTAGGCGGTGGATACTTCCGTGCTCTACATCATTTTACTATGGCGACGATTTCGATTGGAATCCTTTTAAAAAGCCAATTAGCAATGACGATAGTTATACAATAATTACAAATAGTTGGGTTCGAATAGTAACATTATGCGAAAATTTGTTTTAAAGTTCAAAAACAATTATGGGCTTGGTTAATGCAGAATTATTTAACACCAATTTCGTTTACTGTTGGTTTGAAAGTGAATTATTTAAGTTAAGGCTATTTAGTGCTTCCATTGAGTGTCTACCCGCACATATTTATTTGATATTTTTAAGTATTACAGGGTTTCCCTACCAGTATATTTTTTTATATACACGACAACTCCAACCTTGGCCTAAAAAATTCTATGGGTGCGTAATCACTGATAACTTAACCTTATGCAATATAAATGATGTTAGTTAGTATATTTTATTCTGGTTTATTTTTACGAAAACTAATGAGTTAAAATTTTTGAAACAGTTCAATAAACAAATTATTAAACCCATTTACATGGCAGTGTTTCCAATAATCAGAGTTAATGAAAGCAAATATTTTTATGTGCATATTCAAAGGGATCGTTAAACGGTCTCTTGTTTGGTTGAATTTAACCCCCGTTCGCGGTTCGTTTACCGTCTGCCAATCTGTCTGGCTTTATAAAACAGAAGGGGTTGACCCTGCAACAAAGATACCATCGCTATTGTTTTCAGATTATATCTTTATTACACCTTGGCTTGCATGTTTCATCGGGGAGGAAAATGCATGTTTTGGAATCTTAACACCTAGTTAACGTGTTTAACAATTTTTTTCATTCATTCAACAAAGAAAACAAGGTTAATAATATAAACCAGACTTTAAAACTGTGTCTTCAGGAATCTTGAACAAAGCTCTATTTGGTTTCATCAAGATGGTGCTCCAGCACATTATACTGCATTGGCTGCAACGATCTTCTTACTTAACCCTATTCGATTTTTATTCATGGGGTTGGAATTTTAAAATGGGCAATGTTGTGCTTGGGGAGTTAAATGGGGAGCGGGTTGAAAATACCGCGGCATACTCGAAATTTTCGTTAAAAAATTGTGTAGGTAATCCGAGTTTTATTCTAAATTTTTTGACATAACCTGTAGGTATGTACCTAATCAAAACTGTATGGAAAATTTTAAAGTTATGAAGAAGAAATTTCGTATAATCGGTCGAAATGATAAAATTCTTAATGAGTTTCCAGACGACTTAACAAAGTTAAGATTACACAAGCTGAGTATTTTCCCAAGATTTTCCAATTTAAAGGAAATGTTTGTCTATTGCCAATTTGGTAGGTAACGGACAGTTTGCTAGGTCAACGGCTTTGCCGCTAGTTTAATAAGGCGAGACCCTTTAAATCTTCGTGGAAGCCTCACAGAAAAGGGAAAAAAATCTTTATTTCACGGTGTTCAAGTTTTCAGGAAAAGAAAAATAAAAGTTTTCATTAATAAAATAATCGGAGAAAACTAGGGCGGTGGCGATGGTCAAAATCTGTTATAGTCCGATCTGTAAGTTCCCCCAGTAACTTGTTGGTGAAGGTTTCTCATCTTATCTTACGATTTAATGAATATGGTCTTGAAGGCCTCGAAAGAAACCCCTTCCTCCAAAGAAAGTATTTTTTTGAGGAAGGGAAATCCATAATTATTGTAAATAAAGCAAGTGATTTAATATTGGATTGTGTCGAGGGTTGTGTTATAAAAAAAGTTCTACATTTGTTGTCCAATGTACACCTCCTTCGGGGGAACTTACCTGTGTCGATAATAAATTCCCTACTGACGTACCCGAAGGCTTAAAAAATGATCCTCGGGGGGAACTTATGGGCGCTGAGAAAAAGTTTAGACTTTTGTAGTAAATTTAGAGATGCCAAAAAATGACCCTCGTAAGCTTCCTAAAGCTGCGGAACATTAAAAACTCTTTCTAAATTATCCCCAAATATATTTAAAAAAATTCGAAAACTGTCGTTTGGGAACAAGAAACCGCAATTTAATTGCAGAGAAATGAGTAATCAGTCTATAACATTTTTTTATAGTTTAATCGAGAGTTTAATTGAAAGTATGACGTCCTTAAAATTTTACCTTTCATTAAACAAATGCAGGAAATCGTGATTTTTTTATCGATGTCTCACGGATTAGCACCGTTCACTTCCAGGACACCTTGAAGTAACTAATGTAGGAAATCTAGCTTTCTGAAGAAAAACAATAATTTTTCATTTCAATTTTCAGGTCATAACTGCCACTTACTTACACAGGATATTAAAATTTTGTTAAAGGAGGCTCTTTTTCTCGCAGAGCATGGTGTAAGGAGCAAGGACTAAACCTCGTACAACACGGCGGTATTTTAAACCTTTGATGCAAGAACTCTACTACTATATTTATTTTTAATTTTTTTAAACATTACTTCAAAAAGTGCTTCTCAAATTGGGAATACTTCCTCGCCCCCCCCCCCATTCCCTAGAAGCCCCAAATCCTAGTTAGGGTCTTGCGTCTTGACCAAAACTCATAATTTATTATTTCGGGGTTAACTCCCCTGGTTTTTCCGGTTTTCCCCAATTACATTGAGAAAAATTGCGAAAAACGTTTCTTATCTAATTTGGAAGGAAGGGCTATACTCGAGAAGCACGAAGCATTCTTCTAAGGAATTTGCGAAGAGTTTCGTTTCGTCTTGTCTTATATCACATTTTGACATCTTACATTGCTCGTTTATTTACTCATTCATGCATAACGCAATCTTGTTATAACGTATTTACTTCCATCTAAAAAAAAAAAAGACTATAGGAAACAACGGCAAAAACTTATACGAGCAAATCTAATCACATAGGGGTAATTTTTTTTATTGTCGTTATCCAATCTCCAATTTCCTGTTTTCTTTTTTCCTGGTACATAACAACTATACAATACTTTAGAGATACCCTGCGAGTTGTAATAGTCGACAGTTGTATACAAATTAATGCAGAAGCAGTACCATCATCATCATCAGTACTGGTTTATTTTGCAGACACAGACACTTTTATCTTCTGTCAGATAAAACGTAATGTGGTACCGGTTGATCGGTCTGCCTACACGAAGGTATTTCAAAAGCCTATCCGCCTACAAAACGACTTGGAGTTTTACTAAAGACCAAAGAAACAAGATTAAAGGAATAATTTCAAATATACTGAAACGCCTTTTCTTTGTTTTGCTTGAATGGTAATCGAGTTCCCTAACAGCAGGAAGCACAGCTGTACTGACCGCTTGTTCGTTGTAATTGTAATGTAACAAGACTGGAAGTAAATAAATGATTGCCTGCATTTAATCAAGTAGGTGCTTGAATAAAATCAAAGTGCACTCTAGTAGGCTAGGTTCATTGACAAAATGGGTACAATTACGTAAGTGGTGGTGGGTATCACATACGACCACAATAAATACAATGGTATTGTCAATCAATCCACAAAGTTATCTTATCTCGATATTATATACACCACTGATAAAATTCTGGAGAACTATAATATGTAGCTGGAGTATTGGATAAATTTAAAATTATAGGATCTAAGTATAGGGTAAAGAACTTAAATCTCGATACAGTGAACAACCTGCTTTGGTTAGTTCCCCTAATTTTAGACTTCAAGGATAACCAGGCATTTTCCCTTTTGAACGGAACCATTCAATTTCCTGTAAAGTACCCCCCCCCCCCTCATGCTTATTAAGGACATTAGACACTTTGTTTATTAAACGAGAATTATTTAACTGTACTCAACATAAAAATTAAGTTCATGCTAAAACTTTAAATCCGGAGATATACGATACAAACCAATCTCAACATGACCTTCTTTCATTTTTGACGATAAATAAAAGTAAACGATTATTTATCGTTAAATAAACGAAGGGCTGAATGTCATTGATTGGCTTAAACTCCTGATATAGAATACTAGACTAGGATTCTTAGAATATTAAATAAAAATAAATTCTATATCCTTTATCTCTCGTTTACTTTTACGCGACCTTCTGGATGAGTATATTACTAATTGGGGATGACGAAACCAAGCATGCATACATATTTTAGAGGGTTGGGATCTGAAGTTAAAAAATCTACCCTCATTCAATCAGGTGACACAAAGGGCGCTTAAGCTTCAAGCTGCCAGCATGATGTGGGTGAATTCTAATCAGATTCCTTTCGTTTTGACATTTATATACACTCCTCGCATTTGTTCCTTACAAAATATTATCGACATCTAAATATCGCAAATTCCATGATGTAAGTAACCTTCAACTGACAATGTTTTAGCATTATTATATTATCTTTATTGCAGAGATAATCTAGAAAACAATAACAGATACAGAAAAAAAAACTAGTTTTGAACGCAATTTAAAAAAATTTAAACCGAAGTTTTTATTACTTTTTGGATATCCCAAACAAGATATTTTTCTTGTTAGCAATTTAATGTAAATTATTGCCACGGTTTAAAAGGTATTATAAGGTAAAGTGACTAAGAGCACAAAGACGATATTCATGAACTAACAATTACCATTGTGGACAGAATATGATGACCCTCAGATAATTATTGTCGGACAAACAAACAAATCGAAAGACAGTAGAGAAGATGAAAAACGAGTGCCTTCTTCTGATACAAGATTGTTAAGACATCAAATATAAACAAATAAAATTTATAGAATTTAACTGGCAATAAATAGTTACTTACGTAACAAGTGGCGAAAGTGTTACTTTATTGGGCAAGGGGTTTGTTGACTAGGCGTTATACTTTAAAAGTCTCCCAAGAACATCCAATTTTCGAATCTGTATTAGAAATCGTTTTAGGAGGGAAGAGTGTTGGTTTCCCTTCTCTAATATACAGGGTGTCCCCTTGAAAGGGCCGTAGCTCCCTTAGAAAGCATTTCCGTATTCATATAGAAACTTTTCTTCATGTTTTTACTTTCCCATACCACTACTGGTATAGGGAAGTATTGATATCATGAAAATTTTCGAAGTCGAGATTTTCGCGGAAATACGTGTTTTGGGTCCCCAGGAACCCAAAAAAGTGGTTTAGAAAAAATGTCTGTCTGTGTGTGTGTATGTAACGCCTCTAACGCAAAAACTAGTGAACCGATTTTGATGAAATTTTAAATGAAGGGGTATATCGAAAATTCATCGACAAAATAAGCTTTTCAAAAAAATTCGAAACCGGAAGCGGAAGTTAGACATGTTTTTTTGGTATCATTTTTTTTAGAAGCGGAATTTTGAAAATCTGAGTAGGGTATATGAAAGAAGGGCATAATTCAAGGAAAACAGTTTTTTACCGGACTCTATAACTTCAAAATGGCGGTCGCTATGAATTTTTCCAAATTTCGACTTTAACGCCCCGTAACCCAAAACCAATTATCTGCTCAGGTTCCGCAACTTATTTGGAAGCCCTTTGGCTGTACTACACCAAGAAAAAAAATTATTCACCAAATCCAAAAACGGTCGCAACGGCGCTCTTCCAAAAATTTTGAAATTTTTGAAAAATTATTACAAAAAAACTGGTCTAAGGAATTTGTTTAAATTTTCTATACGTATGCAGCTTGGTATTAGCTACATTTTTGTTTTTTGATGAATGCCAGAATTCCACTGTGGCGCCCTCTACGAGATTTTGAAAATAGGAAATTGATGCTCCTATAGCGCCTTTATTAGTCCAAATATGAAAGAAGTTTAAATATAAAAGTTATTTAGTATATAATTCTGCATTTTCTTACATGTATATCACGTATACAGGGCGTTTGCTTTCCACAGTACAATAAGCAACTTTGTTATTTTAAATGAAACACCCTGTATATTATTATATAATTGAATGCATAATTTAATTGTCTATCATATAGTATAATGTATTCATATGGCTAAAATGTACGGTTGATGAGAAATTCGTGAATATTGAACTTTAAAACAGTGTAGGGTGAAATTTGGAAGTGCCGATATGTTCAAGTGACCATGCGCGGGACGGGAATTCCTTGTCGCCGGCTAATCCTAGCAGCCTATGAATATAAATAATCACACATGCGCAGATGAACACAATCGGCACTTGTGTTAATTTTCAAGTTTAGTTTATCGGTTGTGGCGAACTATACTGTTGAATACCAAAAACGAATGTTTATTTTTAGTATGGGAAAGTCCAGGGGAGGTTTGCACCTCCACTTTTTTAATGTAGAATCATCTCTCGAAGTAATGGAACTTTGTTTCCAGTTCCGGACACCCTGTAGATATCCTGCATACAGTCCTCAATCACTGTAGTTATGAATGAAATGGTAAATAAAAAAATCAAACTGTTAATACATCGGAAAAGTGTCTGATAAGTAATGCAAAAAGTAATTGAGTTAAATTAACCATCATTGTGTTTTATTGTCAACATGACTGGGTCGTCGTTCCTTAAAGTGACAGAACAATAACCAGTCACCCAATAACACACAATCACATTCATCCCTTGACAATACACATTTTCATTCATCTTTGTCCAGTGAATTAAGTAATTAAGTACTAAGTTTAGATCCGCTTTATTCATTCCCCACCGTTATTTTCCGTACATCAAATTGCTTCTCTTTCCATATACTATAATTTATTATTTACTAAACTAACTTGAGTTTAAAGCGGGTTTAAAGTCTGGAACCAACAATTATGTTTTTATTTTACTTTACAAAACATTTAATAGAAAATTCCTTTAAAATTATTCCACAGAAGGTTGTTCATGAAAGGAACCGTGGTTCACTGAAAATTTAGTTTTCCGGTCTGGGCGACTATGAAGTCATCTACAAAACAGTTTTTGAAACAACAGAAATTCGCGTCCACTGCAACCTTTTACCCAGATTAACAATCACGTCTATATGAGTAATAGTACACCATGTTTACGACTGATGTTGCTTATGGGTAGCCATTGAATACGTTTTTGGTAATATTCTTTACCTAGTCTGTATAAAAAAAATAAAATGTCGAGGAAAAAAAATTATCGCATTTCCAACAGTTTACAAGTAATACGAATACATAACCCATTGCTTCTTTTATAAATAAATTTTGATATATTACACTGAAAAATAAAAGATTTTTTTCTCTTAAAGAATGTTTATAAATGTTTTTCCTATCGGACATTCCCCCTTGTCTCTCGAACTGGTGATCAATGAATGTTGTGGTTATCAACAATATAGCTTGTTGGAATAAATTACAAGAACAACAAATGGAAGCACATAAATCAAAATTTAAAACAGTTGATAGTTTGATACCTAGGTTTGATTAGACGGAAATACTTTCTCGTTTGGACTTACCAAAAATTTATATTCAAACTGTAGTGAATCAATGAAAGAAAAGACTAAATTTTCCAAAATTTTGCGAGAATGCAGGCAGAAAATAAAGACGAAACACATATTGTTAGATACGGTACAACAGAGAAAGAGAGAGAGAGAAGGAGAGAGGTGGAGAAGAATGAATGGCAATACACTGAAACCTCCAAGGGGTAAACCACGTGGGAAGTTTGGTGTACATAGCCCGGATAGTCTCTGGGAAGTCTCAGAAGTCCCAGTGAAATCTGGGTAGTCCGTGGATAGTCTCTGGGAAGTCCGGGTATCCTCTGAGAAGTCTCGGTAGTCTGAGTATATCCCTGGGAAGTCTGGGTAGTCTTTGGAAAGTTCTTGGGAAGTCTAGGAAGTGTGGGTAGTCTTTGGGAAGTCTAAGGAAGTTCCTGGAAAGTCTGGATAGTCTCTGGGAAGTGTGGGTAGTCTTTGGGAAGTCTGAGGAAGTTCCTGGAAAGTCTGGATAGTCTCTGGGAAGTCTGAGGAAGTTCCTGGTTAGTCTCTGGGAAGTGTGGGTAGTCTTTGGGAAGTCTAAGGAAGTTCCTGGGAAGTCTGGATAGTCTCTGGGAAGCGTGGGTAGTCTTTGGGAAGTTCCTGGGAAGTGGGAGTAGTCTTTGGGAAGTCTAAGGAAGTTCCTGGAAAGTCTGGATAGTCTCTGGGAAGTCTGGGTAGTCCTTGGGAAGTCTGAGGAAGTTCCTGGTTAGTCTCTGGGAAGCGTGGGTAGTCTTTGGGAAGTTCCTGGGAAGTGTCTGGGAAGTGTGGGTAGTCTTTGGGAAGTTCCTGGGAAGTGTGGGTAGTCTTTGGGAAGTCTAAGAAAGTTCCTGGGGAGTCTGGGTAGTCTCTAGGAAGCGTGGGTAGTCTTTGGGATGTCTCTGGGAAGTCTGTGTAGTCTTTCGAATGTCTGGGTAGTCTTTGGGAAGTATGAGTAGTACCTGGGAAGTCTCAAGAAGTCCCTGGGTGTCTTTGGAAAGGCTGGGTAGTCTTTAGGAAGTACGGGTAGTCCTTGGGTTGGGTAGTCTTTGGGAAGTCTAAGAATATCCCTGGGAAGTCTGGGTAGTCTCTGGGAAATGTGTAGTTTCTGACAAGTGTGGGTAATTTGAGGAAGTTCCTGGAAAATCTGGGTAGCCCAAACAAATTTTTGTTTGGCTATTAAATTATAAAATGTATATGGATAGGGCAAAATCATGACAAAAATGCAGGGGTCGGTCCTCCTTTTCGAACTAAATTAGTCCTGCTCTTTGAAAACACCTCTGGAGTTCCGCTAGGGATGTTGCGTAACACACATTTTCTTATCAGATCGGAAAAGTATTTTCGAATATACTATGATACTGAAAATAAAAACTAACGTGTCCTTTTTCTACAAAAATGTTTCAAAATAATAAATGTCTAAATGATTTTTATTCAAAACATTCAAGACAGTCTGAATTTCAAAAATACCGATGAGTCGTTCGATATACTTTACTCTCAAGTTTTGGGAAAATAACAAACAGAAGGCAACGAACGCACCTATCCACCCACCTATTTGTTTACTCAGTCACTCACCCAATCACGCACCCACCCATCCACAAACAAGCAACACTTTCCATTAAATTTTTGTGGCCCCAAAGTCTTGTTCTGTCGACCTTTTAAGGTTTTTTTTTATGAAATTATTACTACTTTCCCAGAAATCACCATGAAGTAAAATTAATGCAAAAAACCCTGATTATCTTCATATCTCGATATAAAATATCCGTATTTTAAATTTAAATTCTTTAGTTAAATCTTAACTCCAAAATAAAACAAACACTACAAGGAGTTTGGGTCTGTGCCAACGTTACTAATCCTTACAGTTAAAAAGTTTTTATTTATCGCTCTTGTATACGTCAGTGCTCAACCACAAGCAATATTTTAACTTCATTTGCTTACTGTAACTAATTAAACACCCAATTAAGTTTTTCCATGATTTATTAGATTTATTTTTTTATTAATTGCCATAACAAGAGGTAAAATTTGAATGTGTTTAATAAAAAATCCTAAAGCAGGCGTGATACAAACATGGATTTACATTCCAGAGAAAATCCTCAAAGAATTGCCGACAAATATTGTGCTGCATCCGTTGGAAATCGGTAATTCTAGAGATTAACATTCCAACTTGCAGAATGTATTATCATCTTAACTCTCGATGCTACTATAAAAATACCAGACGATGGTAAGTTATGAACAGGAAGTAATTCATGAAGGCATGCTCAAGATAATCTTGATGTTATCTACATTAAATGTGCTTTGATTGTGTTTTTCTCTTTAGTACTTTCTAAGTGCTTGAATCCATCATCGAGAAATTATTAAGACAAATTTTTCACCTCCTTGCACTTAACGGGATTTTATAAACAGAGAACGTAGAATTTATTTTTTAAAGTTCCATAAAGGGATAGTCTTCCTATTTGGAATTTTTTAACGCTGAGGCGGTTAGGTTAATGATTTAATGACGCACGTAGAAATGTGAAAAAAATGTCTGATTGCGGAGTTACAGCACTTTGAAACTTTGTCTTTCCCGGAACACCCTGTATGTTTTTAGATGTTTGGATGTATCCAATTGTTCTCTACCGAAAAGTGTTAAGCAACCCTTTCAAAATATTTACGAATATCCGAGTTATGGCACACCTGGTGGTTTGCTCCGCTGTCCGGTACCTAAAAATTTTTCAGGTCTTCATTCCCTTTGAAAATTTGAAGCCTGTAACTTTTTTATTTGTAAAGATACGAATACGATTAAATAAGGAAAATTGTAGTATTTTTTATTTCTGATTCAATGACGCACATAGAAATGTAACAAAATGACCGGTTACGGAGTTACAGCACTTTGAAACTTTGTATTTTTGTCCGATTTTTGTATTTTCCCGTATTTCTCGGAACACCCTGTATGTTTTTAGAGATTTGAATGTATCCAATTGTTCTTTATCTAAAAGTGTTAAGCGGCCCTTTCGAAATATTTACAAATAACAGAGTTACAGGACATTATTTGGTGGTTTGGTCCGCTCTCCAGAGTCTTCATGTAATTTCACGTTTCATTCGTCTTGAAAATTTACAGCCTGTAACTTTTTAATTTGTAAAGATACGAATACGATTAAAGAAGCAAACTTGTAGTATTTTTTATTTCCGAATAAGTGACGCACACAGAAATTTGCAAAATCGTCTGGTTACGGAGGTACAGCAATTTGAAACCTTATCTTTCCCGCAACACCCTGTATATCTTTTGATATTTGGATGTATCTAATTCTGCTCTATCTAAAAGTTTTTAACGACCCTTTGAAAATAATTACAAATAACCGAGTTAAAGGGACATTTTGGGCCAGATCCGCTCTTTTCAGATTTTACGTTTTAACTTGCATTGAAAAATTAATGAAAATTTACAGGCTCCAACTTTTTTGTTTGTAAAGATACGAATACGATTAAATAAGCAAAATTGTAGTATTTTTAATTTCTGATTCATTGACGCGTATAGAAATTTGAAAAAATTACTGGTTGCAGAGTTACAGCCCTTTGGCCCTTTGTTTTTTTATTTTTTCGTAACGCCCTGTATATATTTTTGATGATTGGATGTATCCAAGTGTTCTCTATCTAAAAGTCTTATGTGACCCTTTCAAAATAATTACAAATAACCGAGTTAAAGGGACATTTTGGGCCAGATCCGCTCTTTTCAGATTTTACGTTTTAACTTGCATTGAAAAATTAATGAAAATTTACAGGCTGCAACTTTTTTGTTTGTAAAGATACGAATACGATTAAATAAGCAAAATTGTAGTATTTTTAATTTCTGATTCATTGACGCGTATAGAAATTTGAAAAAATTACTGGTTGAGGAGTTACAGCCCTTTGGCCCTTTGTTTTTTTATTTGTTCGTAACGCCCTGTATATATTTTTGATGATTGGATGCATCCAATTGTTCTTTATCTAAAAGTGTTAAGCGACCTTTTCGAAATATTTACAAATAACAGAGTTACAGGACATTTGGTGGTTTGGTCCACTCTCCAGAGTCTTCACGTAATTTCACGTTTTCATTCGCCTTGAAAATTTACAGCCTGTAACTTTTTTGTTTGTAAAGATACAAATATGAGTAAATAAGCAAAATTGTAGTATTTTTTATTTCTGATTTAATGACGCACATAGAAATTTGAAAAAATGTCTGGTTGCGGAGTTACAGCCCTTTGAAACTTTGTCTTTCCCAGGGAAAACCCTGTATGTTTTTGGATGTGGTGAAGGGGTTGAAAATAACCCCCACAGGTGTGTATTTTATACTTCTTCTATTTTTATATGCATTTCATTTTACACAGGAAATTTATAACCGCCTAGATATGAGTAATTCTTTTTTGATCACTTGGCGTGATGGATTTTTCGATATTTTTCATTTATATAAATGCCAATGCAGCTTAATTTTTAAACTAAAATATCCCTTTACAAAATCCATTAATAACGATTCTTCCTTACAGTTCAGTTTTAACCCACAGAATTCAATTTCAATGTTGATCTTTATCAAAATGACAAAGCATTCTTGTCTGCAGGCCCAACAAAGAATTATTATCTGTTATTTTGGATTATTCTTTACCTACCACATAACCCTGGCATCCATATCTAAAGTGCTTGAACAAAATAGAAGAAAACTATATTTCTAGTTTAGTGAAGGAAGTTGTTTTAAGACATTCCCATTTCTAATTATAAAACTAAACGCCCCCAAACGTAAATTAACCGTGATCCAAGGTTTCCAGTAAATTTGTATTTTACAGAATTTTATAAATAGGAATTTAGGAACACACATAAATCTTCACTCATCCCTTTATTCCCATTTTTCAATTTAAATTTCCAAACCATAAATCTAAATCATGCAACAACGTATAATCTAAGAAATACGCATCTAATGACCAAGTTAATGATCAAATGACCTCCCTAAGATTCAAGAGGTTCGTTGATTTATTAAATCACGAGGAGTTTCGTGTGTGTGTAGACCAAGGATTCCTTGGAAAAAGATAACAATTTTTGCTGATGGAAGACTTATATCAATATCAAATATAAATGAAAGGATTTCTGTTAATGGAAAGAGGTGTGGTGTAGAGTAAATTTGTTCCAAGTTTATCGTACTCTGAACCGCAAGCATAGACGACTAAATTTAATTTCGAACTAAATTTAACACTAGGCGAAGTCAAAGGTTATTTCTTATAAAACTCATTGCTAATAATCTATTGTTATGAACATCCAATTGAAAGAGATGCCTTGTTTGAAATGGAAAACAAAATCGGTTATAAAATAAAAGAGTAAGCAATTACATAATTATAGTAATGTTACTTTCGTACTTGTTCAGTCGCCACCTCGGTCGCCACTGAATAAGAAAGAGATAAGAATCTTTGAAAAACAGTTAATGATTAGAATTATTAAAAAAAAACTGATTGGTTCGGAGACGGTCGAGAAAGTTCGGTATATGAGTAGCGCGAAAGCGGTCACTGCCATAACTTCCAGTTTATTTTCTTTTCTACTAATTTCGGCGGTACGTATCGTGGTTGGCATTGCACAATCGCTTTTATGGTTTCCCAACCCATTGTTCATAAGTTTAAAAGCGTTCTTGGATGTTTTTCGTTTGCAAAACGGTAAGACTTGTAATTTTCTGACGTCTAACAATGATGGTATGTAATAATCCAATAGTTACCGATACTATACGTAATTAGTAGGTAGCAGTTATTCTCATACGAACGAAATTGCATTGAAAGCCTTCATTACAAAAGTCAAATAATAAACTCTTCAGAAATATTTCCCAACCATGTACTACTTACAAGTACAAAAGGCTTCAAGCAGACATGTCTTCAAACAGCTAGGGGAAGAAAACATTTGAGGGTAAGTGATGGGTAACACCTTCACCCATTAATATTAATGAAAGCTTACATGGGGGAAGTTTAAGTACAAACTCCTGCTCGTCGTCACACTGACTTAATATCTATTTATATTTTTTATGTTTGCGTACCTTTATAAAGGGTGGAACGGAAGTGGAAGTAACTGTGTATAAATGCATTATTATAGAAGCACGTGCAATTAAATGCGAAATATATTATGCAAATATCAAAAACAGGAAGTAAATACTTTCGTGGTTGTTAACATTGCGAGACCCAGTCGAAATTAACACAAAAAAAATGAAGATAGTAAAAATATACAGGATGTTTAAAAATTATACCAACACTTTTCAGCTCAAAATAATATTTCCCGAAAAACATTTTTTTTGTTCTTTAAAAAATGCCCCAGTCCTCCCTTCTTGAGACGTCCCTGGTTTGAATATTTTTTTTTAGGAAATGACGTCAGATATAAACTAGTAATTATTTTTGTAAAACTCTCTTGAGATGAGTAATTATGGGTAATTATTAATTAATATTATATTGGGTAGGGGAGGGGGTTCCCCTAATTCAAAAGATGATCTCACAAAATCTGGTCCAAGTTGGCTATCACTTACCATAATTATATGGAACGTATATAAATAACAAACTTTGTTAATTTTTTATTCATTGAACATCCTGTATAATATGTAAGTATCATTAAAAATATTAATCAAATACGGTCCTGAAAAGTGAGGACCAACAAACAAGTTGAACATCCCACAAAGAATCTTACCATAAAGTTGTACCTAAAGGAAACTTTATGAGAACTTACCAAAACTTCGGTAAACCTTCTTTCAAGTTCGTGAGGGTCTGGCATGGGCCGTTTGGACTTTGCACGTATGCTGGGTTGCCTGCCATGCCCATGATGTTTTGAAGAAATAATGCTTTCTGGTCTATCCGGTATGGTCTGCGGAGGCGCAGGCTCTTCCTTTGATGTTAATAATCCCATAGTATAAAATAATATAACACGGAATTAACTACACAGACTACACATTTTAAATGAAATATTGCTTTAAAAGTTATACACTCAGTTTTAGTGTCGTCTTATTTTCATATTTTGCGGTGTATTAAAGCAACAGGTATCGTAACACGCGTGAAAACACAAAACACAACCATACCAACACGACTAACAATCACGAACTGCGGGAGCAAACCAAAACTTTGTTCAAAACAAGTTTATTGCGCATGATTGGGGTAGCGAATCAGTACAGAACCGTATCCAGTAGTATTATTTTTGGTTGTTGTGCTGAGATTAATGTCTTAGCCTTACAGCACTTAGGCCACTTTTCCGGGTCCATTGTACGTACTACCCTAATCCTAATTCATAAAAACTACCTTATAACTAATTCGTATGTTCAAGAGGCCTCAGGGGGAATTCGTACCCCGGGGCTTCCCACAATTCACCCTCCGAGGAAAATTCGTTAACCGACCTTTTCAAAATATTTACAAATAACCGAGTTAAAGCACATTTTGGGCCAGCTACGCCCTCAGGTAGCTCTTTTCAGATTTTACGTTTCAACTCGCATTGAAAATGTTATGAAAATTTAGAGTCTGCAACTTTTTTGTTTGTAAAGATACGAATACGATTAAATAAGCAAAATTGTAGTATTTTTTATTTCTGATTCAATGGCCCACACGACAAATTACTGGTTGCGGAGTTACACCCCTTTGACCCTTTGTTTTTTTATTTTTTCGTAACGCCCTGTATATATTTTTGATAATTGGATGCATCCAAGTGTTCTCTATCTAAAAGTCTTATGTGACCCTTTCAAAATAATTACAAATAACCGAGTTAAAGGGACATTTTGGGCCAGATCCGCTCTTTTCAGATTTTACGTTTTAACTTGCATTGAAAAATTAATGAAAATTTACAGGCTCCAACTTTTTTGTTTGTAAAGATACGAATACGATTAAATAAGCAAAATTGTAGTATTTTTAATTTCTGATTCATTGACGCGTATAGAAATTTGAAAAAATTACTGGTTGCGGAGTTACAGCCCTTTGACCCTTTGTTTTTTATTTTTTCGTAACGCCCTGTATATATTTTTGATAATTGGATGCATCCAAGTGTTCTCTATCTAAAAGTCTTATGTGACCCTTTCAAAATAATTACAAATAACCGAGTTAAAGGGACATTTTGGGCCAGATCCGCTCTTTTCAGATTTTACGTTTTAACTTGCATTGAAAAATTAATGAAAATTTACAGGCTCCAACTTTTTTGTTTGTAAAGATACGAATACGATTAAATAAGCAAAATTGTAGTATTTTTAATTTCTGATTCATTGACGCGTATAGAAATTTGAAAAAATTACTGGTTGCGGAGTTACAGCCCTTTGACCCTTTGTTTTTTTATTTTTTCGTAACGCCCTGTATATATTTTTGATAATTGGATGCATCCAAGTGATCTCTATCTAAAAGTCTTATGTGACCCTTTCAAAATAATTACAAATAACCGAGTTAAAGGGACATTTTGGGCCAGATCCGCTCTTTTCAGATTTTACGTTTTAACTTGCATTGAAAAATTAATGAAAATTTACAGGCTCCAACTTTTTTGTTTGTAAAGATACGAATACGATTAAATAAGCAAAATTGTAGTATTTTTAATTTCTGATTCATTGACGCGTATAGAAATTTGAAAAAATTACTGGTTGCGGAGTTACAGCCCTTTGACCCTTTGTTTTTTTATTTTTTCGTAACGCCCTGTATATATTTTTGATAATTGGATGCATCCAAGTGTTCTCTATCTAAAAGTCTTATGTGACCCTTTCAAAATAATTACAAATAACCGAGTTAAAGGGACATTTTGGGCCAGATCCGCTCTTTTCAGATTTTACGTTTTAACTTGCATTGAAAAATTAATGAAAATTTACAGGCTCCAACTTTTTTGTTTGTAAAGATACGAATACGATTAAATAAGCAAAATTGTAGTATTTTTAATTTCTGATTCATTGACGCGTATAGAAATTTGAAAAAATTACTGGTTGCGGAGTTACAGCCCTTTGACCCTTTGTTTTTTATTTTTTCGTAACGCCCTGTATATATTTTTGATAATTGGATGCATCCAAGTGTTCTCTATCTAAAAGTCTTATGTGACCCTTTCAAAATAATTACAAATAACCGAGTTAAAGGGACATTTTGGGCCAGATCCGCTCTTTTCAGATTTTACGTTTTAACTTGCATTGAAAAATTAATGAAAATTTACAGGCTCCAACTTTTTTGTTTGTAAAGATACGAATACGATTAAATAAGCAAAATTGTAGTATTTTTAATTTCTGATTCATTGACGCGTATAGAAATTTGAAAAAATTACTGGTTGCGGAGTTACAGCCCTTTGACCCTTTGTTTTTTTATTTTTTCGTAACGCCCTGTATATATTTTTGATAATTGGATGCATCCAAGTGATCTCTATCTAAAAGTCTTATGTGACCCTTTCAAAATAATTACAAATAACCGAGTTAAAGGGACATTTTGGGCCAGATCCGCTCTTTTCAGATTTTACGTTTTAACTTGCATTGAAAAATTAATGAAAATTTACAGGCTCCAACTTTTTTGTTTGTAAAGATACGAATACGATTAAATAAGCAAAATTGTAGTATTTTTAATTTCTGATTCATTGACGCGTATAGAAATTTGAAAAAATTACTGGTTGCGGAGTTACAGCCCTTTGACCCTTTGTTTTTTTATTTTTTCGTAACGCCCTGTATATATTTTTGATAATTGGATGCATCCAAGTGTTCTCTATCTAAAAGTCTTATGTGACCCTTTCAAAATAATTACAAATAACCGAGTTAAAGGGACATTTTGGGCCAGATCCGCTCTTTTCAGATTTTACGTTTTAACTTGCATTGAAAAATTAATGAAAATTTACAGGCTCCAACTTTTTTGTTTGTAAAGATACGAATACGATTAAATAAGCAAAATTGTAGTATTTTTAATTTCTGATTCATTGACGCGTATAGAAATTTGAAAAAATTACTGGTTGCGGAGTTACAGCCCTTTGACCCTGTGTTTTTTTATTTTTTCGTAACGCCCTGTATATATTTTTGATAATTGGATGCATCCAAGTGTTCTCTATCTAAAAGTTTTATGTGACCCTTTCAAAATAATTACAAATGACCGAGTTAAAGGGACATTTTGGGCCAGATCCGCTCTTTTCAGATTTTACGTTTTAACTTGCATTGAAAAATTAATGAAAATTTACAGGCTCCAACTTTTTTGTTTGTAAAGATACGAATACGATTAAATAAGCAAAATTGTAGTATTTTTAATTTCTGATTCATTGACGCGTATAGAAATTTGAAAAAATAACTGGTTGCGGAGTTACAGCCCTTTGACCCTTTGTTTTTTTATTTTTTCGTAACGCCCTGTATATATTTTTGATAATTGGATGCATCCAAGTGTTCTCTATCTAAAAGTCTTATGTGACCCTTTCCAAATAATTACAAATAACCGAGTTAAAGGGACATTTTGGGCCAGATCCGCTCTTTTCAGATTTTACGTTTTAACTTGCATTGAAAAATTAATGAAAATTTACAGGCTCCAACTTTTTTATTTGTAAAGATACGAATACGATTAAATAAGCAAAATTGTAGTATTTTTAATTTCTGATTCATTGACGCGTATAGAAATTTGAAAAAATTACTGGTTGCGGAGTTACAGCCCTTTGACCCTATGTTTTTTTATTTTTTCGTAACGCCCTGTATATATTTTTGATAATTGGATGCATCCAAGTGTTCTCTATCTAAAAGTCTTATGTGACCCTTTCAAAATAATTACAAATAACCGAGTTAAAGGGACATTTTGGGCCAGATCCGCTCTTTTCAGATTTTACGTTTTAACTTGCATTGAAAAATTAATGAAAATTTACAGGCTCCAACTTTTTTGTTTGTAAAGATACGAATACGATTAAATAAGCAAAATTGTAGTATTTTTAATTTCTGATTCATTGACGCGTATAGAAATTTGAAAAAATTACTGGTTGCGGAGTTACAGCCCTTTGACCCTTTGTTTTTTTATTTTTTCGTAACGCCCTGTATATATTTTTGATAATTGGATGCATCCAAGTGTTCTCTATCTAAAAGTCTTATGTGACCCTTTCAAAATAATTACAAATAACCGAGTTAAAGGGACATTTTGGGCCAGATCCGCTCTCAGGTGGCTCTTTTCAGATTTTACGTTTTAACTTGCATTGAAAAATTAATGAAAATTTACAGGCTCCAACTTTTTTGTTTGTAAAGATACGAATACGATAAAATAAGCAAAATTGTAGTATTTTTAATTTCTGATTCAATGGCGCACACGACAATCTGAACAAATTACTGGTTGCGGAGTTACAGCCCTTTGACCCTTTGTTTTTTTATTTTTTCGTAACGCCCTGTATATATTTTTGATAATTGGATGCATCCAAGTGTTCTCTATCTAAAAGTTTTATGTGACCCTTTCAAAATAATTACAAATGACCGAGTTAAAGGGACATTTTGGGCCAGATCCGCTCTTTTCAGATTTTACGTTTTAACTTGCATTGAAAAATTAATGAAAATTTACAGGCTCCAACTTTTTTGTTTGTAAAGATACGAATACGATTAAATAAGCAAAATTGTAGTATTTTTAATTTCTGATTCATTGACGCGTATAGAAATTTGAAAAAATTACTGGTTGCGGAGTTACAGCCCTTTGACCCTTTGTTTTTTATTTTTTCGTAACGCCCTGTATATATTTTTGATAATTGGATGCATCCAAGTGTTCTCTATCTAAAAGTCTTATGTGACCCTTTCAAAATAATTACAAATAACCGAGTTAAAGGGACATTTTGGGCCAGATCCGCTCTTTTCAGATTTTACGTTTTAACTTGCATTGAAGAATTAATGAAAATTTACAGGCTCCAACTTTTTTGTTTGTAAAGATACGAATACGATTAAATAAGCAAAATTGTAGTATTTTTAATTTCTGATTCATTGACGCGTATAGAAATTTGAAAAAATTACTGGTTGCGGAGTTACAGCCCTTTGACCCTTTGTTTTTTTATTTTTTCGTAACGCCCTGTATATATTTTTGATAATTGGATGCATCCAAGTGTTCTCTATCTAAAAGTCTTATGTGACTCTTTCAAAATAATTACAAATAACCGAGTTAAAGGGACATTTTGGGCCAGATCCGCTCTTTTCAGATTTTACGTTTTAACTTGCATTGAAAAATTAATGAAAATTTACAGGCTCCAACTTTTTTGTTTGTAAAGATTCGAATACGATTAAATAAGCAAAATTGTAGTATTTTTAATTTCTGATTCATTGACGCGTATAGAAATTTGAAAAAATTACTGGTTGCGGAGTTACAGCCCTTTGACCCTTTGTTTTTTTATTTTTTCGTAACGCCCTGTATATATTTTTGATAATTGGATGCATCCAAGTGTTCTCTATCTAAAAGTCTTATGTGACCCTTTCAAAATAATTACAAATAACCGAGTTAAAGGGACATTTTGGGCCAGATCCGCTCTTTTCAGATTTTACGTTTTAACTTGCATTGAAAAATTAATGAAAATTTACAGGCTCCAACTTTTTTGTTTGTAAAGATACGAATACGATTAAATAAGCAAAATTGTAGTATTTTTAATTTCTGATTCATTGACGCGTATAGAAATTTGAAAAAATTACTGGTTGCGGAGTTACAGCCCTTTGACCCTTTGTTTTTTTATTTTTTCGTAACGCCCTGTATATATTTTTGATAATTGGATGCATCCAAGTGTTCTCTATCTAAAAGTCTTATGTGACCCTTTCAAAATAATTACAAATAACCGAGTTAAAGGGACATTTTGGGCCAGATCCGCTCTTTTCAGATTTTACGTTTTAACTTGCATTGAAGAATTAATGAAAATTTACAGGCTCCAACTTTTTTGTTTGTAAAGATACGAATACGATTAAATAAGCAAAATTGTAGTATTTTTAATTTCTGATTCATTGACGCGTATAGAAATTTGAAAAAATTACTGGTTGCGGAGTTACAGCCCTTTGACCCTTTGTTTTTTTATTTTTTCGTAACGCCCTGTATATATTTTTGATAATTGGATGCATCCAAGTGTTCTCTATCTAAAAGTCTTATGTGACTCTTTCAAAATAATTACAAATAACCGAGTTAAAGGGACATTTTGGGCCAGATCCGCTCTTTTCAGATTTTACGTTTTAACTTGCATTGAAAAATTAATGAAAATTTACAGGCTCCAACTTTTTTGTTTGTAAAGATTCGAATACGATTAAATAAGCAAAATTGTAGTATTTTTAATTTCTGATTCATTGACGCGTATAGAAATTTGAAAAAATTACTGGTTGCGGAGTTACAGCCCTTTGACCCTTTGTTTTTTTATTTTTTCGTAACGCCCTGTATATATTTTTGATAATTGGATGCATCCAAGTGTTCTCTATCTAAAAGTCTTATGTGACCCTTTCAAAATAATTACAAATAACCGAGTTAAAGGGACATTTTGGGCCAGATCCGCTCTTTTCAGATTTTACGTTTTAACTTGCATTGAAAAATTAATGAAAATTTACAGGCTCCAACTTTTTTGTTTGTAAAGATACGAATACGATTAAATAAGCAAAATTGTAGTATTTTTAATTTCTGATTCATTGACGCGTATAGAAATTTGAAAAAATTACTGGTTGCGGAGTTACAGCCCTTTGACCCTTTGTTTTTTTATTTTTTCGTAACGCCCTGTATATATTTTTGATAATTGGATGCATCCAAGTGTTCTCTATCTAAAAGTCTTATGTGACTCTTTCAAAATAATTACAAATAACCGAGTTAAAGGGACATTTTGGGCCAGATCCGCTCTTTTCAGATTTTACGTTTTAACTTGCATTGAAAAATTAATGAAAATTTACAGGCTCCAACTTTTTTGTTTGTAAAGATTCGAATACGATTAAATAAGCAAAATTGTAGTATTTTTAATTTCTGATTCATTGACGCGTATAGAAATTTGAAAAAATTACTGGTTGCGGAGTTACAGCCCTTTGACCCTTTGTTTTTTTATTTTTTCGTAACGCCCTGTATATATTTTTGATAATTGGATGCATCCAAGTGTTCTCTATCTAAAAGTCTTATGTGACCCTTTCAAAATAATTACAAATAACCGAGTTAAAGGGACATTTTGGGCCAGATCCGCTCTTTTCAGATTTTACGTTTTAACTTGCATTGAAAAATTAATGAAAATTTACAGGCTCCAACTTTTTTGTTTGTAAAGATACGAATACGATTAAATAAGCAAAATTGTAGTATTTTTAATTTCTGATTCATTGACGCGTATAGAAATTTGAAAAAATTACTGGTTGCGGAGTTACAGCCCTTTGACCCTTTGTTTTTTTATTTTTTCGTAACGCCCTGTATATATTTTTGATAATTGGATGCATCCAAGTGTTCTCTATCTAAAAGTCTTATGTGACCCTTTCAAAATAATTACAAATAACCGAGTTAAAGGGACATTTTGGGCCAGATCCGCTCTTTTCAGATTTTACGTTTTAACTTGCATTGAAAAATTAATGAAAATTTACAGGCTCCAACTTTTTTGTTTGTAAAGATACGAATACGATTAAATAAGCAAAATTGTAGTATTTTTAATTTCTGATTCATTGACGCGTATAGAAATTTGAAAAAATTACTGGTTGCGGAGTTACAGCCCTTTGACCCTTTGTTTTTTTATTTTTTCGTAACGCCCTGTATATATTTTTGATAATTGGATGCATCCAAGTGTTCTCTATCTAAAAGTCTTATGTGACCCTTTCAAAATAATTACAAATAACCGAGTTAAAGGGACATTTTGGGCCAGATCCGCTCTTTTCAGATTTTACGTTTTAACTTGCATTGAAAAATTAATGAAAATTTACAGGCTCCAACTTTTTTGTTTGTAAAGATACGAATACGATTAAATAAGCAAAATTGTAGTATTTTTAATTTCTGATTCATTGACGCGTATAGAAATTTGAAAAAATTACTGGTTGCGGAGTTACAGCCCTTTGACCCTTTGTTTTTTTATTTTTTCGTAACGCCCTGTATATATTTTTGATAATTGGATGCATCCAAGTGTTCTCTATCTAAAAGTCTTATGTGACCCTTTCAAAATAATTACAAATAACCGAGTTAAAGGGACATTTTGGGCCAGATCCGCTCTTTTCAGATTTTACGTTTTAACTTGCATTGAAAAATTAATGAAAATTTACAGGCTCCAACTTTTTTGTTTGTAAAGATACGAATACGATTAAATAAGCAAAATTGTAGTATTTTTAATTTCTGATTCATTGACGCGTATAGAAATTTGAAAAAATTACTGGTTGCGGAGTTACAGCCCTTTGACCCTTTGTTTTTTAATTTTTTCGTAACGCCCTGTATATATTTTTGATGATTGGATGTATCCAAGTGTTCTCTATCTAAAAGTCTTATGTGACCCTTTCAAAATAATTACAAATGACCGAGTTAAAGGGACATTTTGGGCCAGATCCGCTCTTTTCAGATTTTACGTTTTAACTTGCTTGAAAAATTAATGAAAATTTACAGGCTGCAACTTTTTTGTTTGTAAAGATACGAATACGATTAAATAAGCAAAATTGTAGTACTTTTTATTTCTGAATTAACGACGCAGATAGAAATCAAAAAAAATGATTGGTTACGGAGTTACAGCACTTTGAAACTTTGTTTTCCCGGAACACCCTGTATGTTTTTTGATTTTTGGATGTATGCAATTCTCTCTCCATTACATATGGTGTAGTTGCTTGGTAAATCTTATATTTAAACGGAATAACATAATAATGTCGATAACGTTAAACGTTCAAGGTTCAAGGATTCTAACAGGAAATTTTAATTCGAGGAAAAGAAAAGGAAAGGAGTTGTTTGTGGTAAACAACAATTGCGATCTACTTTTTCTCGTTATATAGTTACGTCAAATTATTACACCCACGAAAGTTTTATAAGTAGATTGCATTTTAGATATTACTACCTAGTATTTTGAAATGGAAATAACTATGACACTAACAAAAATTATTATTATTATTGTCCTAGAGATGTACTACGGATTGTGTATAAAATATGCGAAGTGGTTAGGAAAACTCCTGGCTTGGTGATTCCCGATATAATGCATTGCTTATAAAATATTACATAATTATATCTCACAAGGCTAACAAGATTGTCAAGATTTCCTGATGATAAATGTTCAGAATTACCATTTCTCTGATCAGTTAAAATTTTAAGCATCAAGAAAGAAGTTGTATCTTGCGTGGTTTTAAGAAAATTGCAATTCCTTAAACAATCTGTTCGAAATAATGGCTAAATTTATTTTTGTTTATGTTTTGTTGTATTTTGTTAAAGGATGTAAGTAATATATGCTGTTGTTAAAAACAATTTTTTGGTTTAAAACATTGTATAAAGAATATCGCTGTTTCCGGTTTTCCCTCTGTTTCTGGTTATCCTCGGAAAATTCTAGCAATGCTGCAGTGCCAATAAATTCTTTACGAATGCTTTTGTAACAATTTTTTAATCAACTTCAAACTTCTTTTACTCATTAAACGAAAATCAGGGATAAAAACAAACACTAAATCAAAAATACAATAGGAAAACCGAAATCTTTATTGTTTACAGATAATTTCGAAAGTCTTCTCCCAGACACAAAAGAATGTGGAAGAGGAACAGAAAATAAAATAGTAGGTGGTAGATTAGTGGACCTGGATGAATTCCCTTGGCTGGCCCTTTTGCTAAGTAGGTAAAATATTTTCGATATTCTCGCTCAACATCCTAACTTCATAAAAATTTTAGCGGAAGATTCGAGTTTTGTTTGCGGAGGAAGTCTAATTAATAATAGATATGTGTTGACAGCAGCTCATTGCTTTGGAAGAACCAAAATGTAAGTAGTACTTGTAAGTAATTTGTTACCTATAATATAGGTACTTGTCGATAAAATAAAGTGATCAACTTTAGGATCCTGTGCCTCCGTAACCAAGCGTTTTTGGAAATTAATTCACGTCTTTAATTTTCTTCTAGAGACAAGGTTCGTTTAGGTGAATACAATTTAGAGACATCCCCGGATTGTGTTCAAACTTCTCCTAAAATAAAGGCGATTTGTGCAGAGGAGCATCTTGACATAAAAATAGAAGAAATAATTCCGCATGACGATTTTAACAGAAGAGTCATGACCAACACGAATGATATTGCTTTAATTCGACTTGCGGAGAAAGTTAACTTTACTAGTAATCAACTTAATTTTATTATAAATCCGGGTTTAAATTTACTTAAATTTTTAGGATTCATTAAACCCATTTGCGTACCAAATATGAGACTAGAAGGGACTAACGTTGGAGATACAGCAACAGTAGCTGGTTGGGGTAAAACAGAAACTAGAGATTACGGTAACATCAAACTAAAAGTTGAAGTACGTAAAAAAAACCTATTAAAGCATTAGATTACAAATCAATATTATCTTAGTTACAAGACTCGCTTGCATGAGCTCCTTATGTTGTATACCCTGTATATAACTATTGCATTTCAGTTGCCAGTAACATCAAATGAAAAGTGTTCGTTGCCATCGGATGCACATCAGTTGTGTGCTGGAGGAGAAAAGGGCAAAGATTCTTGTTCAGGTGATAGCGGAGGTCCATTAATGGTTTATATAAATGATAATACAGAATCTAACTGGTACATTACTGGTATTGTACAAGGAGGTTTTCAGAATTGTGGAGAAGGACTAGAAGGCATTTATACCAAAGTTGTAGATTACTATCAATGGATTGTTGATAATATTAAACCATAAAGTGAAATTTGACACCTCATCATTAAACATTCAATGTATGATTATCTCATTCGTAATGTATTATAATCGATTTAGGAAAGTGATTACATAATTGTTTTTTATTGTCAATTTTAGGAAAAATACGCCGCACCTTGTATAATAATAAATTTTTGAATTTTTCACACGCCATCTATTGGAATTATCGTGAATTGCTTGTTCCAATTGTGTTATTTCGTGAAATTCTTAATGCACAGTAGGTAAAGAATGTCTCTTCCTTATCGACTTATAGCTGTGTCTAAATTCATGCCTGCCTTAATATAATAAAATAAAAATAAAAATCTGCTTTTACTGGTTTTCTCAAGTAAAAGTAAATATTTATAATTAGAATAAAATATAAAATTGCGAAAATCTGATTTGGAAACGATAAACGTCTTGATATTGGAGATATTGTTTTGTTATACTCACGGCGGTGTGTACTAAGCCACATCCAACTTTGACGTTTGTGTCATCTGTCATTTTAAAATTTTTTATTTTATTATTCATATTGTGTGGAATTTTGATTAATTTCAGGATTTATAAAGCAAGCAAGACGTTGATAGATCAAAAACACATCATATGGGTTGTCTGAATTGTTTTTCTAGTAAGGTAAGTTGTTAAAATGTGAATCTCCTGGAGGTACCTATCTGTTAAAACTTTTTCCTGTTGGTGTTTCAGGGGTTCGGAATATGTAAAACACGCTTTTATATACAAAAAGTACTGTACGAAGAGTCGTATATTTTTTGCTGCGGAATTGTAGTGAGTTTGGTTGGTTTAAGTTATTAGAGCCGGGCGTCCAAATAAATTTGGAATATCCTTTTTATGTAACACATTTGTAGGATTGGGATATAATTTTGAACCCTTTACGTAAACTAATAGCTGGGGTTCACAACTATATCATAATTTAGATCTTGTAAAGGTAGTTACCAAACTTTATTAAATGTTTACGTCGTATTAAATCGGGTTTAAAGAAAAAAAAACAATAACAAGAAGGTAGTTGTGAAATTCTATTTTTGAACGCGAAAGGTAAAACAGATCGTTCGGTTTGGCTTGAGGAATTTTGATTATTTTACTGTTTTATTTCATTGTGTTTCGGTCTTTGAAATATTTTCACAACTCGTTTCTGTTTTATTATGACCTACAACTATTTCTGAATGTGTTTGAATGCAATTAGTTCCATTACGATGAGATGTGTGTGTCTGTCCGAATAAGAATTACGAAGGCTTTTCCCCAGCTACGATTTAGACATTTACTTAAAAAAAGTTCCTATCAAGAACCTCCCTTTTACTTTGTATATTTATAATATATAATAGTAGCCTCTAGATTGACAGGACAGTTACTACCCTCCCCTAGCTTCACCCCCTTCCCTTATAATGAATGTTTTTTGTACTTTCTCGGTCTTTGAAATATTTTCACAACTCGTTTCTGTTTTATTATGACCTACAACTATTTCTGAATGTGTTTGAATGCAATTAGTTCCATTACGATGAGATGTGTGTGTCTGTCCGAATAAGAATTACGAAGGCTTTTCCCCAGCTACGATTTAGACATTTACTTAAAAAAAGTTCCTATCAAGAACCTCCCTTTTACTTTGTATATTTATAATATATAATAGTAGCCTCTAGATTGACAGGACAATTACTACCCTCCCCTAGCTTCACCCCCTTCCCTTATAATGCATGTTTTTTTTGCTTTCTCGGTCTTTGAAGTATTTTCACAACTCGTTTCTGTTTTATTATGACCTACAACTGTTCCTGAATGTGTTTGGATGCAATTAGTTCCATTACGATGAGATGTGTCTGTCCGAATAAGAATTACGAAGGCTTTTCCCCAGCTTCGATTTAGACATTTCAGTTTAAAATAACCTGTGCTTCTCTTTGGAAAATCTTTGTCTCATACTATTATTAGTCCTATAGAAAACTGATTTTACGTTTGCAGCCCTGAAAAGGACCGTTTTCCCCTCAGGGTGATCTCCGGGTCGTGGATAGTTCAGATACAGGTGCGCTGGACGACTTCTCTAGCGTGGCATCCAAGGAGGAAGTGGGTAAACTGAATACTACTCCACGAAATGCTTGAACTTTTTCATTTGAGAAAGTAGGGCGACTATAAAGGGGTGCAAATGGACAGGGAAAACCCACCCCCGGGAGTGAGTTTTAGATGTAAGAGTTGAAAATGCAGGGATAGACTTGCACCTGCCTTTTACTTTATATATTGTGTCTGTATTATTGTAATAATCATTTGTTACTATCTGTAACGTTAATTAGATTATTTTTTGTACTACTAAAATAATTGTAATTTTTCCCTGTTGTAAATAATAAGTGTGTATAAAAGTAATAAATAAAATCGGAATCGTTTTAATTTATTGTTTCTTTTCTGCTGCTGACGAAAAGTTTTCAAAGAGGTGGGTCAAACTTTATTTTAAGCATTTCCAAAGAGGTGGGTCAAACATTATTTTAAGGGTTTCCAAAGAGGTGGGTCAAACTTTATTTTAAGCATTTCCAACGAGATGGTCAAACACTTTTTTAAGGGTATCCAAAGAGGTAGGTCAAACTTTATTTTAAGCATTTCCAAAGAGGTGGGTCAAACTTTATTTTAAGGGTTTCCAAAGAGGTGGGTCAAACTTTATTTTAAGGGTTTCCAAAGAGGTGGGTCAAACTTTGTTTTAAGCATTTCCAACGAGATGGGTCAAACACTTTTTTAAGGGTATCCAAAGAGGTGGATCAAACTTTATTTTAAGTGGTTCCAAAGAGGTGGGTCAAACTTTATTTTAAGGGTTTCCAAAGAGGTGGGTCAAACTTTGTTTTAAGCATTTCCAACGAGATGGGTCAAACACTTTTTTAAGGGTATCCAAAGAGGTGGATCAAACTTTATTTTAAGTGGTTCCAAAGAGGTGGGTCAAACTTTATTTTAAGCGGTTCCAAAGAGGTGGGTCAAACTTTATTTTAAGCATTTCCAACGAGATGGGTCAAACACTTTTTTAAGGGTATCCAAAGAGGTGGGTCAAACTTTATTTTAAGCGGTTCCAAAGAGGTGGGTCAAACTTTATTTTAAGCATTTCCAAAGAGGTGGGTCAAACTTTATTTTAAGGGTTTCCAAAGAGGTGGGTCAAACTTTATTTTAAGCATTTCCAACGAGATGGGTCAAACACTTTTTTAAGGGTATCCAAAGAGGTGGGTCAAACTTTATTTTAAGTGGTTCCAAAGAGGTGGGTCAAACTTTATTTTAAGCGTTTCCAAAGAGGTGGGTCAAACTTTGTTTTAAGCATTTCCAACGAGATGGGTCAAACACTTTTTTAAGGGTATCCAAAGAGGTGGGTCAAACTTTATTTTAAGCGGTTCCAAAGAGGTGGGTCAAACTTTATTTTAAGCATTTCCAACGAGATGGGTCAAACACTTTTTTAAGGGTATCCAAAGAGGTGGGTCAAACTTTATTTTAAACATTTCCAACGAGATGGGTCAAACACTTTTTTAAGGGTATCCAAAGAGGTGGGTCAAACTTTATTTTAAACATTTCCAACGAGATGGGTCAAACACTTTTTTAAGGGTATCCAAAGAGGTGGGTCAAACTTTATTTTAAACATTTCCAACGAGATGGGGCAAACACTTTTTTAAGGGTATCCAAAGAGGTGGGTCAAACTTTATTTTAAACATTTCCAACGAGATGGGTCAAACACTTTTTTAAGGGTATCCAAAGAGGTGGGTCAAACTTTATTTTAAACATTTCCAACGAGATGGGTCAAACACTTTTTTAAGGGTATCCAAAGAGGTGGGTCAAACTTTATTTTAAGCATTTCCAACGAGATGGGTCAAACACTTTTTTAAGGGTATCCAAAGAGGTGGGTCAAACTTTATTTTAAACATTTCCAACGAGATGGGTCAAACACTTTTTTAAGGGTATCCAAAGAGGTGGGTCAAACTTTATTTTAAGTATTTCCAACGAGATGGGTCAAACGTCTGCTTTTAAATAAAGTTTGACTCACCTCTTTCGGAATCCCCCATTTAAAACAAAATTTAACCCACCATTGTGGAGAAACCCTGTTTCAATTAAACAGAAAAATTAATCCTTTTTAATAAAATCCGCACCCATGTTGTTAGAAGCGCGTGTAGCAGAGAGCAGTTCTATATAAAGTATTTATTAAACAATAAGTTAGTACAATACTTCAACATTAAATAGCAGCATATAAAATATATAATAAAATTAATATTATAAGAGGAATTACATAATTACAATATAATAATTATTAGGTAGTTCTAAAACATGTTCACAAACTTTCTTCCTGCTAGTACATCTACCTCATCCTGACCCTGTTAATGGAGATTATTTCGGGATACTTCCTGCGAAAAATATTAAACAATATAAGTACAATTTTATTATAAGACCATAGGCATACACTGGGAAGCAGTGGGAGGGGTGAGGGAAGTTTGTGCCTTAATTTCCTAGTATACCCTCCAAATAACATTCTGGGAAAATCGGGGCGAGATCTGAAGGGGTGAAATTTTTTTCCAAAAAATGAGGAAAGACTATAGTCTTTCCTTTTTTTTTCGAAGATTTTTTGACCCTCTCCGATTTCCTTAGGAAAATTTCAGAATGTAATATGAACCCTAAACACTTGAAAAATATGTGCCAAACATCCCCCATCCCCTCCGATCTGGTCCAAAAAAATTCCGAAAGTTTTCTGGAACAACCCAATTCTGAACGTTTCCTAGCCAGGTGTGGAGCAGTGGGAAGGGGCGAGGGAAGTTTGCCCCATAATTTCCAAGTGTATACCCTCCAAATAACATTCTGGGAAAATCGGGGCGAGATCTGAAGGGGTGAAATTTTTTTCCAAAAAATGAGGAAAGACTATAGTCTTTCCTTTTTTTTTCGAAGATTTTTTGACCCTCTCCGATTTCCTTAGGAAAATTTCAGAATGTAATATGAACCCTAAACACTTGAAAAATATGTGCCAAACATCCCCCATCCCCTCCGATCTGGTCCAAAAAAATTCCGAAAGTTTTCTGGAACAACCCAATTCTGAACGTTTCCTAGCCAGGTGTGGAGCAGTGGGAAGGGGCGAGGGAAGTTTGCCCCATAATTTCCAAGTGTATACCCTCCAAATAACATTCTGGGAAAATCGGGGCGAGATCTGAAGGGGTGAAATTTTTTTCCAAAAAATGAGGAAAGACTATAGTCTTTCCTTTTTTTTTCGAAGATTTTTTGACCCTCTCCGATTTCCTTAGGAAAATTTCAGAATGTAATATGAACCTTAAACACTTGAAAAATATGTGCCAAACATCCCCCATCCCCTCCGATCTGGTCCAAAAAAATTCCGAAAGTTTTCTGGAACAACCCAATTCTGAACGTTTCCTAGCCAGGTGTGGAGCAGTGGGAAGGGACGAGGGAAGTTTGCCCCATAATTTCCAAGTGTATACCCTCCAAATAACATTCTGGGAAAATCGGGGCGAGATCTGAAGGGGTGAAATTTTTTTTTAAAAAATGAGGAAAGACTATAGTCTTTCCTTTTTTTTTCGAAGATTTTTTGACCCTCTCCGATTTCCTTAGGAAAATTTCAGAATGTAATATGAACCCTAAACACTTGAAAAATATGTGCCAAACATCCCCCATCCCCTCCGATCTGGTCCAAAAAAATTCCGAGAGTTTTCTGGAACAACCCAATTCTGAACGTTTCCTAGCCAGGTGTGGAGCAGTGGGAAGGGGCGAGGGAAGTTTGCCCCATAATTTCCAAGTGTATACCCTCCAAATAACATTCTGGGAAAATCGAGGCGAGATCTGAAGGGGTGAAATTTTTTTCCAAAAAATGAGGAAAGACTATAGTCTTTCCTTTTTTTTTCGAAGATTTTTTTACCCTCTCCGATTTCCTTAGGAAAATTTCAGAATGTAATATGAAGGGTAAAGACTTGAAAAATATGTGCCAAACATCCCCCATCCCCTCCGATCTGGTCCAAAAAAATTCCGAAAGTTTTCTGGAACAACCCAATTCTGAACGTTTCCTAGCCAGGTGTGGAGCAGTGGGAAGGGGCGAGGGAAGTTTGCCCCATAATTTCCAAGTGTATACCCTCCAAATAACATTCTGGGAAAATCGGGGCGAGATCTGAAGGGGTGAAATTTTTTTCCAAAAAATGAGGAAAGACTATAGTCTTTCCTTTTTTTTTCGAAGATTTTTTGACCCTCTCCGATTTCCTTAGGAAAATTTCAGAATGTAATATGAAGGGTAAAGACTTGAAAAATATGTGCCAAACATCCCCCATCCCCTCCGATCTGGTCCAAAAAAATTCCGAAAGTTTTCTGGAACAACCCAATTCTGAACGTTTCCTAGCCAGGTGTGGAGCAGTGGGAAGGGGCGAGGGAAGTTTGCCCCATAATTTCCAAGTGTATACCCTCCAAATAACATTCTGGGAAAATCGGGGCGAGATCTGAAGGGGTGAAATTTTTTTCCAAAAAATGAGGAAAGACTATAGTCTTTCCTTTTTTTTTCGAAGATTTTTTTACCCTCTCCGATTTCCTTAGGAAAATTTCAGAATGTAATATGAAGGGTAAAGACTTGAAAAATATGTGCCAAACATCCCCCATCCCCTCCGATCTGGTCCAAAAAAATTCCGAAAGTTTTCTGGAACAACCCAATTCTGAACGTTTCCTAGCCAGGTGTGGAGCAGTGGGAAGGGACGAGGGAAGTTTGCCCCATAATTTCCAAGTGTATACCCTCCAAATAACATTCTGGGAAAATCGGGGCGAGATCTGAAGGGGTGAAATTTTTTTCCAAAAAATGAGGAAAGACTATAGTCTTTCCTTTTTTTTTTCGAAGATTTTTTGACCCTCTCCGATTTCCTTAGGAAAATTTCAGAATGTAATATGAACCCTAAACACTTGAAAAATATGTGCCAAACATCCCCCATCCCCTCCGATCTGGTCCAAAAAAATTCCGAAAGTTTTCTGGAACAACCCAATTCTGAACGTTTCCTAGCCAGGTGTGGAGCAGTGGGAAGGGGCGAGGGAAGTTTGCCCCATAATTTCCAAGTGTATACCCTCCAAATAACATTCTGGGAAAATCGGGGCGAGATCTGAAGGGGTGAAATTTTTTTTCAAAAAATGAGGAAAGACTATAGTCTTTCCTTTTTTTTTCGAAGATTTTTTGACCCTCTCCGATTTCCTTAGGAAAATTTCAGAATGTAATATGAAGGGTAAAGACTTGAAAAATATGTGCCAAACATCCCCCATCCCCTCCGATCTGGTCCAAAAAAATTCCGAAAGTTTTCTGGAACAACCCAATTCTGAACGTTTCCTAGCCAGGTGTGGAGCAGTGGGAAGGGGCGAGGGAAGTTTGCCCCATAATTTCCAAGTGTATACCCTCCAAATAACATTCTGGGAAAATCGGGGCGAGATCTGAAGGGGTGAAATTTTTTTCCAAAAAATGAGGAAAGACTATTATAGTCTTTCCTTTTTTTTTCGAAGATTTTTTGACCCTCTCCGATTTCCTTAGGAAAATTTCAGAATGTAATATGAAGGGTAAAGACTTGAAAAATATGTGCCAAACATCCCCCATCCCCTCCGATCTGGTCCAAAAAAATTCCGAAAGTTTTCTGGAACAACCCAATTCTGAACGTTTCCTAGCCAGGTGTGGAGCAGTGGGAAGGGACGAGGGAAGTTTGCCCCATAATTTCCAAGTGTATACCCTCCAAATAACATTCTGGGAAAATCGGGGCGAGATCTGAAGGGGTGAAATTTTTTTCCAAAAAATGAGGAAAGACTATAGTCTTTCCTTTTTTTTTCGAAGATTTTTTGACCCTCTCCGATTTCCTTAGGAAAATTTCAGAATGTAATATGAACCCTAAACACTTGAAAAATATGTGCCAAACATCCCCCATCCCCTCCGATCTGGTCCAAAAAAATTCCGAGAGTTTTCTGGAACAACCCAATTCTGAACGTTTCCTAGCCAGGTGTGGAGCAGTGGGAAGGGGCGAGGGAAGTTTGCCCCATAATTTCCAAGTGTATACCCTCCAAATAACATTCTGGGAAAATCGGGGCGAGATCTGAAGGGGTGAAATTTTTTTTCAAAAAATGAGGAAAGACTATAGTCTTTCCTTTTTTTTTCGAAGATTTTTTGACCCTCTCCGATTTCCTTAGGAAAATTTCAGAATGTAATATGAAGGGTAAAGACTTGAAAAATATGTGCCAAACATCCCCCATCCCCTCCGATCTGGTCCAAAAAAATTCCGAAAGTTTTCTGGAACAACCCAATTCTGAACGTTTCCTAGCCAGGTGTGGAGCAGTGGGAAGGGGCGAGGGAAGTTTGCCCCATAATTTCCAAGTGTATACCCTCCAAATAACATTCTGGGAAAATCGGGGCGAGATCTGAAGGGGTGAAATTTTTTTCCAAAAAATGAGGAAAGACTATAGTCTTTCCTTTTTTTTTCGAAGATTTTTTGACCCTCTCCGATTTCCTTAGGAAAATTTCAGAATGTAATATGAAGGGTAAAGACTTGAAAAATATGTGCCAAACATCCCCCATCCCCTCCGATCTGGTCCAAAAAAATTCCGAAAGTTTTCTGGAACAACCCAATTCTGAACGTTTCCTAGCCAGGTGTGGAGCAGTGGGAAGGGGCGAGGGAAGTTTGCCCCATAATTTCCAAGTGTATACCCTCCAAATAACATTCTGGGAAAATCGGGGCGAGATCTGAAGGGGTGAAATTTTTTTCCAAAAAATGAGGAAAGACTATAGTCTTTCCTTTTTTTTTCGAAGATTTTTTTACCCTCTCCGATTTCCTTAGGAAAATTTCAGAATGTAATATGAAGGGTAAAGACTTGAAAAATATGTGCCAAACATCCCCCATCCCCTCCGATCTGGTCCAAAAAAATTCCGAAAGTTTTCTGGAACAACCCAATTCTGAACGTTTCCTAGCCAGGTGTGGAGCAGTGGGAAGGGACGAGGGAAGTTTGCCCCATAATTTCCAAGTGTATACCCTCCAAATAACATTCTGGGAAAATCGGGGCGAGATCTGAAGGGGTGAAATTTTTTTCCAAAAAATGAGGAAAGACTATAGTCTTTCCTTTTTTTTTTCGAAGATTTTTTGACCCTCTCCGATTTCCTTAGGAAAATTTCAGAATGTAATATGAAGGGTAAAGACTTGAAAAATATGTGCCAAACATCCCCCATCCCCTCCGATCTGGTCCAAAAAAATTCCGAAAGTTTTCTGGAACAACCCAATTCTGAACGTTTCCTAGCCAGGTGTGGAGCAGTGGGAAGGGACGAGGGAAGTTTGCCCCATAATTTCCAAGTGTATACCCTCCAAATAACATTCTGGGAAAATCGGGGCGAGATCTGAAGGGGTGAAATTTTTTTCCAAAAAATGAGGAAAGACTATAGTCTTTCCTTTTTTTTCGAAGATTTTTTGACCCTCTCCGATTTCCTTAGAAAAATTTCAGAATGTATTATGAACCCTAAACACTTGAAAAATATGTGCCAAACATCCCCCATCCCCTCCGATCTGGTCCAAAAAAATTCCGAAAGTTTTCTGGAACAACCCAATTCTGAACGTTTCCTAGCCAGGTGTGGAGCAGTGGGAAGGGGCGAGGGAAGTTTGCCCCATAATTTCCAAGTGTATACCCTCCAAATAACATTCTGGGAAAATCGGGGCGAGATCTGAAGGGGTGAAATTTTTTTTCAAAAAATGAGGAAAGACTATAGTCTTTCCTTTTTTTTTCGAAGATTTTTTGACCCTCTCCGATTTCCTTAGGAAAATTTCAGAATGTAATATGAAGGGTAAAGACTTGAAAAATATGTGCCAAACATCCCCCATCCCCTCCGATCTGGTCCAAAAAAATTCCGAAAGTTTTCTGGAACAACCCAATTCTGAACGTTTCCTAGCCAGGTGTGGAGCAGTGGGAAGGGGCGAGGGAAGTTTGCCCCATAATTTCCAAGTGTATACCCTCCAAATAACATTCTGGGAAAATCGGGGCGAGATCTGAAGGGGTGAAATTTTTTTCCAAAAAATGAGGAAAGACTATAATAGTCTTTCCTTTTTTTTTCGAAGATTTTTTTACCCTCTCCGATTTCCTTAGGAAAATTTCAGAATGTAATATGAACCCTAAACACTTGAAAAATATGTGCCAAACATCCCCCATCCCCTCCGATCTGGTCCAAAAAACTTCCGAGAGTTTTCTGGAACAACCCAATTCTGAACGTTTCCTAGCCAGGTGTGGAGCAGTGGGAAGGGGCGAGGGAAGTTTGCCCCATAATTTCCAAGTGTATACCCTCCAAATAACATTCTGGGAAAATCGGGGCGAGATCTGAAGGGGTGAAATTTTTTTTCAAAAAATGAGGAAAGACTATTATAGTCTTTCCTTTTTTTTTCGAAGATTTTTTGACCCTCTCCGATTTCCTTAGGAAAATTTCAGAATGTAATATGAAGGGTAAAGACTTGAAAAATATGTGCCAAACATCCCCCATCCCCTCCGATCTGGTCCAAAAAAATTCCGAAAGTTTTCTGGAACAACCCAATTCTGAACGTTTCCTAGCCAGGTGTGGAGCAGTGGGAAGGGGCGAGGGAAGTTTGCCCCATAATTTCCAAGTGTATACCCTCCAAATAACATTCTGGGAAAATCGGGGCGAGATCTGAAGGGGTGAAATTTTTTTCCAAAAAATGAGGAAAGACTATTATAGTCTTTCCTTTTTTTTTCGAAGATTTTTTGACCCTCTCCGATTTCCTTAGGAAAATTTCAGAATGTAATATGAACCCTAAACACTTGAAAAATATGTGCCAAACATCCCCCATCCCCTCCGATCTGGTCCAAAAAAATTCCGAAAGTTTTCTGGAACAACCCAATTCTGAACGTTTCCTAGCCAGGTGTGGAGCAGTGGGAAGGGGCGAGGGAAGTTTGCCCCATAATTTCCAAGTGTATACCCTCCAAATAACATTCTGGGAAAATCGGGGCGAGATCTGAAGGGGTGAAATTTTTTTCCAAAAAATGAGGAAAGACTATAGTCTTTCCTTTTTTTTTCGAAGATTTTTTGACCCTCTCCGATTTCCTTAGGAAAATTTCAGAATGTAATATGAACCCTAAACACTTGAAAAATATGTGCCAAACATCCCCCCTCCCCTCCGATCTGGTCCAAAAAAATTCCGAAAGTTTTCTGGAACAACCCAATTCTGAACGTTTCCTAGCCAGGTGTGGAGCAGTGGGAAGGGACGAGGGAAGTTTGCCCCATAATTTCCAAGTGTATACCCTCCAAATAACATTCTGGGAAAATTGGGGCGAGATCTGAAGGGGTGAAATTTTTTTCCAAAAAATGAGGAAAGACTATAGTCTTTCCTTTTTTTTTTCGAAGATTTTTTGACCCTCTCCGATTTCCTTAGGAAAATTTCAGAATGTAATATGAACCCTAAACACTTGAAAAATATGTGCCAAACATCCCCCATCCCCTCCGATCTGGTCCAAAAAAATTCCGAGAGTTTTCTGGAACAACCCAATTCTGAACGTTTCCTAGCCAGGTGTGGAGCAGTGGGAAGGGGCGAGGGAAGTTTGCCCCATAATTTCCAAGTGTATACCCTCCAAATAACATTCTGGGAAAATCGGGGCGAGATCTGAAGGGGTGAAATTTTTTTCCAAAAAATGAGGAAAGACTATAGTCTTTCCTTTTTTTTTCGAAGATTTTTTGACCCTCTCCGATTTCCTTAGGAAAATTTCAGAATGTAATATGAACCCTAAACACTTGAAAAATATGTGCCAAACATCCCCCATCCCCTCCGATCTGGTCCAAAAAAATTCCGAAAGTTTTCTGGAACAACCCAATTCTGAACGTTTCCTAGCCAGGTGTGGAGCAGTGGGAAGGGGCGAGGGAAGTTTGCCCCATAATTTCCAAGTGTATACCCTCCAAATAACATTCTGGGAAAATCGGGGCGAGATCTGAGGGGGTGAAATTTTTTTCCAAAAAATGAGGAAAGACTATAGTCTTTCCTTTTTTTTTCGAAGATTTTTTGACCCTCTCCGATTTCCTTAGGAAAATTTCAGAATGTAATATGAACCTTAAACACTTGAAAAATATGTGCCAAACATCCCCCATCCCCTCCGATCTGGTCCAAAAAAATTCCGAAAGTTTTCTGGAACAACCCAATTCTGAACGTTTCCTAGCCAGGTGTGGAGCAGTGGGAAGGGGCGAGGGAAGTTTGCCCCATAATTTCCAAGTGTATACCCTCCAAATAACATTCTGGGAAAATCGAGGCGAGATCTGAAGGGGTGAAATTTTTTTCCAAAAAATGAGGAAAGACTATAGTCTTTCCTTTTTTTTTCGAAGATTTTTTTACCCTCTCCGATTTCCTTAGGAAAATTTCAGAATGTAATATGAAGGGTAAAGACTTGAAAAATATGTGCCAAACATCCCCCATCCCCTCCGATCTGGTCCAAAAAAATTCCGAAAGTTTTCTGGAACAACCCAATTCTGAACGTTTCCTAGCCAGGTGTGGAGCAGTGGGAAGGGGCGAGGGAAGTTTGCCCCATAATTTCCAAGTGTATACCCTCCAAATAACATTCTGGGAAAATCGGGGCGAGATCTGAAGGGGTGAAATTTTTTTCCAAAAAATGAGGAAAGACTATAGTCTTTCCTTTTTTTTTCGAAGATTTTTTGACCCTCTCCGATTTCCTTAGGAAAATTTCAGAATGTAATATGAACCCTAAACACTTGAAAAATATGTGCCAAACATCCCCCATCCCCTCCGATCTGGTCCAAAAAAATTCCGAGAGTTTTCTGGAACAACCCAATTCTGAACGTTTCCTAGCCAGGTGTGGAGCAGTGGGAAGGGACGAGGGAAGTTTGCCCCATAATTTCCAAGTGTATACCCTCCAAATAACATTCTGGGAAAATCGGGGCGAGATCTGAAGGGGTGAAATTTTTTTCCAAAAAATGAGGAAAGACTATAGTCTTTCCTTTTTTTTTCGAAGATTTTTTGACCCTCTCCGATTTCCTTAGGAAAATTTCAGAATGTAATATGAACCCTAAACACTTGAAAAATATGTGCCAAACATCCCCCATCCCCTCCGATCTGGTCCAAAAAACTTCCGAGAGTTTTCTGGAACAACCCAATTCTGAACGTTTCCTAGCCAGGTGTGGAGCAGTGGGAAGGGGCCAGGGAAGTTTGCCCCATAATTTCCAAGTGTATACCCTCCAAATAACATTCTGGGAAAATCGGGGCGAGATCTGAAGGGGTGAAATTTTTTTCCAAAAAATGAGGAAAGACTATTATAGTCTTTCCTTTTTTTTTCGAAGATTTTTTGACCCTCTCCGATTTCCTTAGGAAAATTTCAGAACGTAATATGAAGGGTAAAGACTTGAAAAATATGTGCCAAACATCCCCCATCCCCTCCGATCTGGTCCAAAAAAATTCCGAAAGTTTTCTGGAACAACCCAATTCTGAACGTTTCCTAGCCAGGTGTGGAGCAGTGGGAAGGGGCGAGGGAAGTTTGCCCCATAATTTCCAAGTGTATACCCTCCAAATAACATTCTGGGAAAATCGGGGCGAGATCTGAAGGGGTGAAATTTTTTTCCAAAAAATGAGGAAAGACTATAGTCTTTCCTTTTTTTTTCGAAGATTTTTTGACCCTCTCCGATTTCCTTAGGAAAATTTCAGAATGTAATATGAAGGGTAAAGACTTGAAAAATATGTGCCAAACATCCCCCATCCCCTCCGATCTGGTCCAAAAAAATTCCGAAAGTTTTCTGGAACAACCCAATTCTGAACGTTTCCTAGCCAGGTGTGGAGCAGTGGGAAGGGGCGAGGGAAGTTTGCCCCATAATTTCCAAGTGTATACCCTCCAAATAACATTCTGGGAAAATCGGGGCGAGATCTGAAGGGGTGAAATTTTTTTCCAAAAAATGAGGAAAGAGTCTTTCCTTTTTTTTTCGAAGATTTTTTTACCCTCTCCGATTTCCTTAGGAAAATTTCAGAATGTAATATGAACCCTAAACACTTGAAAAATATGTGCCAAACATCCCCCATCCCCTCCGATCTGGTCCAAAAAAATTCCGAAAGTTTTCTGGAACAACCCAATTCTGAACGTTTCCTAGCCAGGTGTGGAGCAGTGGGAAGGGACGAGGGAAGTTTGCCCCATAATTTCCAAGTGTATACCCTCCAAATAACATTCTGGGAAAATCGGGGCGAGATCTGAAGGGGTGAAATTTTTTTCCAAAAAATGAGGAAAGACTATAGTCTTTCCTTTTTTTTTCGAAGATTTTTTGACCCTCTCCGATTTCCTTAGGAAAATTTCAGAATGTAATATGAACCCTAAACACTTGAAAAATATGTGCCAAACATCCCCCATCCCCTCCGATCTGGTCCAAAAAAATTCCGAAAGTTTTCTGGAACAACCCAATTCTGAACGTTTCCTAGCCAGGTGTGGAGCAGTGGGAAGGGGCGAGGGAAGTTTGCCCCATAATTTCCAAGTGTATACCCTCCAAATAACATTCTGGGAAAATCGGGGCGAGATCTGAAGGGGTGAAATTTTTTTTCAAAAAATGAGGAAAGACTATAGTCTTTCCTTTTTTTTTCGAAGATTTTTTGACCCTCTCCGATTTCCTTAGGAAAATTTCAGAATGTAATATGAACCCTAAACACTTGAAAAATATGTGCCAAACATCCCCCATCCCCTCCGATCTGGTCCAAAAAACTTCCGAGAGTTTTCTGGAACAACCCAATTCTGAACGTTTCCTAGCCAGGTGTGGAGCAGTGGGAAGGGACGAGGGAAGTTTGCCCCAAAATTTCCAAGTGTATACCCTCCAAATAACATTCTGGGAAAATCGGGGCGAGATCTGAAGGGGTGAAATTTTTTTCCAAAAAATGAGGAAAGACTATAGTCTTTCCTTTTTTTTCGAAGATTTTTTGACCCTCTCCGATTTCCTTAGGAAAATTTCAGAATGTAATATGAAGGGTAAAGACTTGAAAAATATCTGCCATACATCCCCCATCCCCTCCGATCTGGTCCAAAAAAATTCCGAAAGTTTTCTGGAACAACCCAATTCTGAACGTTTCCTAGCCAGGTGTGGAGCAGTGGGAAGGGGCGAGGGAAGTTTGCCCCATAATTTCCAAGTGTATACCCTCCAAATAACATTCTGGGAAAATCGGGGCGAGATCTGAAGGGGTGAAATTTTTTTCCAAAAAATGAGGAAAGACTATAGTCTTTCCTTTTTTTTTCGAAGATTTTTTGACCCTCTCCGATTTCCTTAGGAAAATTTCAGAATGTAATATGAACCCTAAACACTTGAAAAATATGTGCCAAACATCCCCCATCCCCTCCGATCTGGTCCATAAAAATTCCGAAAGTTTTCTGGAACAACCCAATTCTGAACGTTTCCTAGCCAGGTGTGGAGCAGTGGGAAGGGGTGAGGGAAGTTTGCCCCATAATTTCCAAGTGTATACCCTCCAAATAACATTCTGGGAAAATCGGGGCGAGATCTGAAGGGGTGAAATTTTTTTCCAAAAAATGAGGAAAGACTATAGTCTTTCCTTTTTTTTTCGAAGATTTTTTTACCCTCTCCGATTTCCTTAGGAAAATTTCAGAATGTAATATGAAGGGTAAAGACTTGAAAAATATGTGCCAAACATCCCCCATCCCCTCCGATCTGGTCCAAAAAAATTCCGAAAGTTTTCTGGAACAACCCAATTCTGAACGTTTCCTAGCCAGGTGTGGAGCAGTGGGAAGGGACGAGGGAAGTTTGCCCCAAAATTTCCAAGTGTATACCCTCCAAATAACATTCTGGGAAAATCGGGGCGAGATCTGAAGGGGTGAAATTTTTTTCCAAAAAATGAGGAAAGACTATAGTCTTTCCTTTTTTTTTCGAAGATTTTTTGACCCTCTCCGATTTCCTTAGGAAAATTTCAGAATGTAATATGAACCCTAAACACTTGAAAAATATGTGCCTAACATCCCCCATCCCCTCCGATCTGGCCCAAAAAAATTCCGAAAGTTTTCTGGAACAACCCAATTCTGAACGTTTCCTAGCCAGGTGTGGAGCAGTGGGAAGGGACGAGGGAAGTTTGCCCCAAAATTTCCAAGTGTATACCCTCCAAATAACATTCTGGGAAAATCGGGGCGAGATCTGAAGGGGTGAAATTTTTTTCCAAAAAATGAGGAAAGACTATAGTCTTTCCTTTTTTTTTCGAAGATTTTTTGACCCTCTCCGATTTCCTTAGGAAAACTTCAGAATGTAATATGAAGGGTAAAGACTTGAAAAATATGTGCCAAACATCCCCCATCCCCTCCGATCTGGTCCAAAAAAATTCCGAATGTTTTCTGGAACAACCCAATTCTGAACGTTTCCTAGCCAGGTGTGGAGCAGTGGGAAGGGACGAGGGAAGTTTGCCCCAAAATTTCCAAGTGTATACCCTCCAAATAACATTCTGGGAAAATCGGGGCGAGATCTGAAGGGGTGAAATTTTTTTCCAAAAAATGAGGAAAGACTATAGTCTTTCCTTTTTTTTTCGAAGATTTTTTGACCCTCTCCGATTTCCTTAGGAAAATTTCAGAATGTAATATGAAGGGTAAAGACTTGAAAAATATGTGCCAAACATCCCCCATCCCCTCCGATCTGGTCCAAAAAAATTCCGAAAGTTTTCTGGAACAACCCAATTCTGAACGTTTCCTAGCCAGGTGTGGAGCAGTGGGAAGGGGTGAGGGAAGTTTGCCCCATAATTTCCAAGTGTATACCCTCCAAATAACATTCTGGGAAAATCGGGGCGAGATCTGAAGGGGTGAAATTTTTTTCCAAAAAATGAGCAAAGACTATAGTCTTTCCTTTTTTTTTCGAAAATTTTTTCACCCCCTCCGATTTCCTTAGGAAAATTTCAGAATTCGGACAGACGCACACTGTAATGGATGTACCTATAGAATAAAATTAAATTACTTACGTAATAAAATAATAAGATTGTGTATCTTCATCCCGATTGACCTAAGATGCTGGGCTTTATTTTCCATTTGGAGAATCTTCGGATGGTGGTCTATAATTACGGAGCAAAAATGATATGACGCTTCTTACAGTACTTTTTGTATATAAAAGCGTGTTCTACATATTCCGAACCCCTGAAACACCAACAGGAAAAAGTTTTAACGGAAAGGTACTTCCAGGAGATTCACATTTTAACAACTTACCTTAGCAGAAAAACAATTCAGACAAACCATATGATGTGTTTTTGTGTGTGTTTTTCTTGAAATTAATCAAAATTCCACACAATATGAATAATAAAATAAATAAAAAATTTTAAAATGCCAGATGACACAAACGTCAAATTTGGATGTGGCTTAGTACACACCGCCGTGAGTATAACAAAACAATATCTTCAATACCAAGACGTTTATCGTTTCCAAATCAGATTTTCGCCATTTTATATTTTAGTCTAATTATAAATATTTACTTTTACTTGAGAAAACCCGTAAAAGCAGTTTTTTTTTTAATTTTATTATATTAAGGCAGGCATGAATTTAGACACAGCTGTAAGTCGATAAGGAAGAGACATTCTTTACCTATTGTACATTTAGAATTTCACGAAATAACACAATTGGTACAAGCAATTCACGATAATTCCAACAGATGGCGCGTGCAAACATCCTAAAAATTTATTATACAGTGGGGAGAAATATTTTTCTTTAAAATTGAAAAAAACCTTTTATACTGTAAACGAGTTGTAGACACATTTACCATCCCATTTTATAGTAGAAAGTTGATAATAAAATTCAGAAAGTTTTCAGAAAAAAAGACAAGACCATAGTCTTCCCTTTTTTTTTCGTAACTTTTTTCAACCTTTCAGATTTCTTTAGGTAATTCTCAGAATGTAGTATGCCGTGAAGGATTTTTCGGCGGGGGGGGGGGACGTAGCCAAAAAATTATGTGGGATAAAGAATTATTACAGCGATCGGCATGGTCGAAAAATTATTTTGAGCAGATAATTTTACAAGGGCTTACGTGGCAAAATTTTATTTGGAACATTCTGGAGAATGAAGCTGGGTTAAGATATCCATGGTTCATTTTCCTCGATTTTCAAATAAAAGACGGTTAGTAATTTAAATTAATGATATATTATTTAAACTAATATTCACAAAGTAGACTTCTACGGAAATACAAAATGAGTTTAAAAAAAGACAAAACTTCAATATGATAAAAGAACAACCTACTTTGTAATTACTACTTGTAAACTAACTAAACACTAGCTGAAGAAATAAAAACCTACATGACATTTCTTGAATAACATTCTATAGCAAGAAACGAATTTTAGTAAACATTCTAATAAAAGTTCAAATTCTAAAAACATATTGACCAATTCTCAAGGAATGATGCAACAAACACAGTTAAATATAAAATGTACAACAATATTTATTTGAAAACGTACACTGAATGGAAGTAAAAGGTAAAAAATTTCCTAAAAATATTTGTACTACGCAATAAAATATTTCTAAAAATAAAAATAATCTATTTTGAAAACTCATCTTCTTGTACGAGCAGATTTTCTAATTGGTGGTACATTTTCAACAACAATTTCTTTCTTTGCTCGCTTTGTTTTTGGTTGAGGACTCACCTGTTTAACAGTAGCAGCCTTACGAGTTTTACGAATCGGAACGGATTCCTCATCAGACTCATTTGCTTCTTCCTCCTCCTCCTCCTCCTCCTCCTTACTCGTTTTTGTATGTTTTGCTGGTTTTGGTTCATTTTGTTTACGTCCCCGTTTTTTTGTTGTTGTTTCAGTTTTTTCATTTTCGTTCTCATCTTGTTCTTGATTCTTTGGTTTTCGTCCACGAGTTGCAGTTGGTTTTTTAACTTCTTCAGTCGGTTCATCAATTTTATTGTTTTTACGACCACGTTTTTGAACCGGCTCCTTAGTATCGGTACTAATTTCCTCAGGATCATCAATTGGATTATTAACACGTTTCCGACCACGCCTTGTAACTGGTTTTTGTTGTTCCTCCTCAGTTTTGTTGGGTTTACAATCATTTTCGGATTGGTCAACTTTTGATTTACCCCCCCTCTTTGCTTGTTTTTCTTCTTGAACACTGCTTTCGTTTTCAGTGACCTGGGACGGTTTTCTTCCGCGTTTCTTTATTGGAACTGTTTCTTCTTTATCTTCTTCCATTTTATTCAGATCTATTTTCTTCAGTTTTCTTCCTCTCGTCGAATGGGTTTTGATTTCTTTTTCATCCTTAACACTGCTTTCTAAATCACTTTCAGGTTTTTCAGTGACTTGGGGTTTTCTTCCACGTTTTTTTAATGGAAGTACTTCTTCTGGATCTTCATCTTGAATTTTCGGTTTTCTTCCCCTTGTAGGACGTCCTTTGGGTTCTTCCACCTTTTTTAAATCCTTTTCTTCAATTTTCTCATCTTCTACGGCTTCAACATTAATTTTTTTACCCCTTCCTCTCCTTACAGGTTTTTTATCTTCAACAGTTTCAGATTTATCTTCTTCATGTTTGGTATTTTTTCGATTTTTCTTTACAACTGATTCTTCTTCATCTTTTGCATCCGTCTCTTTTTCAACGAGATTACCCCCACGCTTACGTTTCTTTAAAACTGTTTGATCTTTTTCTAAAGTTTGTTGCTTTACCTGATTAACTTTTTTTGAAGGTGATTCTGATATAAATCCTTCTAGTTTGGCTGGTTTTCTAGGTGTTCTTTGGCTTCGTCTTGTTTCTTCCGTTTCAATTTGAAACTTGACTTTTTTAGTTTGCGCATCAGATGCACTATCAGATTGATTAGGGGTCATATTTTCTTTTGAAGTGTCACTAATATCTTTATTTTTATTACGTCTTCCTCTAGGACTAGCAGGAACAGGAATATTTTTTTTCCCCTTTAAAATACCAGTTTTATTTTTTTTTACAATTAATTCCTCTGCAACTTCGTTATTTGGTGTACTTGTAATAATTAATTTTTCTTTAAGAGTACGTACTCTCCGAGGACTATCAATAATTGTACTGGGGGTGGGGCTTCTAGAAGCTATTCTATTGGAACGTTTAAGTACTGCAACTTGAGTTTTAAGTACTTCCTTGTTTGGTGACACCAAAGTATTTGTTACAAGTTCTTGGTTAACAGCATTCACCCAATTAACCACATCTGGAGAGATTGTAGGTTCGACAAGCAAATTTTCCATGCCGTTCCCGAATTGATTGGATTTGTTCGGTGAAGTACTCTTACTACGGTATGTACGAAGCGGTTTTTTATTAAACAATGCAGTAAAAGTTTCTGAAGAAGAAGGAGTATCATCATTAAATAATTCTGCAATCCCAGAAACATTTGGAATATTTTTTAATTTCCCTTCTTCTTCTCCAAACATTCTTTTTACACCCCTGACGTCCGTATAATCACTCCTTGGAGCTTGTTTAGAAGAATTGTGCGATTTATCTCTTCTTTTAACCATTGCAGGGGTTTTCATCAATTCCTCAACCCCTTCCAAGTCATCCAAATTATTTTTTGCAGGTTTCGGTAAATCAAACATTTTTTTAAATTCCGGTACATTACGTAAATCATTCCTTGGTGATTTATAAGTTTTAGGTGTTTTTAAAATACCTCTAACCCCCCTAACATCACTAAGATCATTTTTCGGTGATTTTGACGTTTCAAAAATATGTTTGAATCCGGGTACATTCCGTAAATCATTTTTAGGTGGGTTTCCAATTTTTGGGGTCCTCATAATTTTTTTAACCCCCCTAACATCCATTAAAGAATTTAATGGGGATTTAGGAATTTCAAATAAATGTTTGATTGCAGGTAACCGACTTAAATCATTTTTAGGAGACCTCCTTGGTTTTGAAGTCTTCTTCGGATTATGTTTAGGGGTTTTTCTTACAGATTCATTTGTACCTTGAGGCAAACTTTGATCGGTATTTTCAGGATCAGACGTAACATCTCTAAATCCTGGAACTGGAATAAGGGGGGAAACATTTTTTTCTATAAAAATGGAGGAATTTTTACCAGATTTAATAGAACTTCTCGGGTTTTTAATTTGTACTGGATTTTCTTCTTCAATTTCATCTGTTAGTTGCATTGAAGTGGATGGGGAATTATAATCAACGGGAAAAGATTTGCTAAGAACATTACGGGATGGTTTGAATGTAATCTTTGGGGTTTGTTCTACAATATCTGGTTCATCTTCCTCTTCATTACCAGAATCACTGGACACATCATTATTAAATATTTTTGAAGAAACCCTACTTCTTCTTTTTTTATCTGATCTTCTGGAATTTCTTACTTGTACAGATTTTGATTGATTTTCTGTTCCACTAAGATCAGAATCAGGCTGCATTGACGTAGAAGGCTGTGGGGAATTTTCAATGAATAATGGAGATGTCATACTTTTATTAAAACTTCTCGATTGGTCTTCCACTGCTACTGTATTTTCTGCATCATCATCAGAAGAAGAATTTGAAAAGGAAATGGCAGGGAGGCTGATATTTTTCTTTTCGGATACAACAGAGTAACTTTTTCTCCCAGATTTCACAGCACTTCTGGAATTTCTTACTTGCACTTTTTGTTTAGGTGTCTTGGTACTAACATTTGATTCTACATCTTGTCCAATATTTTCATCATCGTCAGTATTTGAAGAGGAAACAGATGCCTTACCATTTTTCCTTTCTGACACAGCAGAGGAACTTTTTCTTCCAGAATTGACAAAACTCCTAGAATTTCTAACCTTAGGTGTCTGGGCAGAATTTTCAATTCCACTAACATCTGATTCTACATCTTCTGTTGATTTAGAAGTAGGGCTGGGAGAATTTAGATTAAGCGATGAAGATTTATTAATTATCTTAACACTTCTATTATTACTAGTAAGATCAATTCGGAGTGTCGTTGATTGATCCCCTAATGTATTTTTATCTTCATCATTATCTGACGACGAACCAGGAGAGGCAATGACATTTTTCTTTTCCAACACACCAGAGTAAGTTTTCCTCCCTGGTTTCACAGCACTTCTAGAATTTCTTACTTGTACTTTTTGCTTGGGTGTCTTTGAACAATTTTCATTCAACTCTACATCTTCTTCTAATTTCAGAGTAGGGAAAGGAGAATTAATATCAATCAATAATGATTTATTTATTTTCTTAATACTCCTATCCTTACTAAGATCAACTATGGGTATCTTTGTTAGTTGATCTACCAGATTTTGATCATCATCAGCATTTGAAGAGGAATCAGGAGAGTCAATAATATTTTCCTGTTCTGTCACAGTTTTTCTCCCTGATTTGACAAAACTCCTGGAATTTCTTACTTCTACCTTTTGTTTAGGTGTCTTTGCAAGATTTTCAATTCCATCTTGTTCCATAAGTTCAACTGAACAAGGTGAGCTTAAATCAATCAACGACGCATTAATTTGTTCACCCCCTTTTCCACTACTAATTCTAAATGACTTTCTTGATTTAATACTCCCAACAGTGCTGGATAAAACATTATCCTCACTATCTGAAGTGTCTTCAGGAAGTGTTTGGGAAGCCCTAAGTGAAACCCTTTTCTGTATTCCTTTTGCAGCAGAATAAGTTTTTCTCGCTGAATTCCTGGAATTTCTTCCTTGCACTGTTTGTCTAGGCGTGTTTGTTAAATTTTCCACTCCACTAATATTGGAGGGAATTTTATTTATACTATCATCACTCGTGGTCCTCAATGGTGCGTCTGCTGTTACATGTTCGAATTCAGTTTCATCAGAGAAACTATCATCTTCATCTGTTTCCATTGTTTCAGTAGGATCATCAACTTCATCCTCAGGTAAAGAATGGTTTAATGTTTTTGAAAAAGTTTCCACTGTAGTGATAGAACTACTTTTGGAATCTTTTACTTGCGCTGTTCCAAGACTCTTGGATGAATTTTCCGTCTCATTAACATCAGAATCCGACTCAACATGTTCATAAACAAAAGAAGATGAACCTGTAGTATCAAGGTATGATGCGTCTTCATCCAAAAGAGCGGATAAATTATCACGTGATCCTGTTTCCCAAGATTCATTCCCTTCACTATTAAGAGTAGAATTAAGTGTTTCTATTGTTTCATCTTTATTAACGATTGGTAAAGTAGAAGTACTGGTAAAAGAGTTCGAAGCCAAACTTTTACTTGAACTTGAAGTAACTGGTGTTAGGATTTTTTGTTCTGAATTTCCTGATTCAAGTTTTGGGGTGCTTACAGATTTGACTTGTATTAAATTAGATTTGCGTGGAGATTCCACAAATGAAGTCGATATACTTTTGGATCTGGTGGTTAAAGGAACTGGAGTTGATGTGGTCACTTTTTCATTTTTCTCTGGGTTCACTTTCGAGGATTTCTTTGACATAGGAGTTTTAAAAACTTCAGCAACATCAGTCATGTTGCAGGAAGTTACTGCAAATGATTTGTTACGTTGTAAACTTTGAGATGCTGAAACGAGGATTGGAGTGGTAAGATCAGAAACACTCTTCCTCCTTGTAACTTTCTTTAGATTATGGTTCATTAAGCTTAAAGATTTCCTAGTCCAAGGTTTATCAGTTTTATTACCCGTACTATCTGTTGAAACTGAATTTCTTGATTTTCTTATGTTTGGCGTGCTTGATCCTGCTTTGGAAATCTTTCTCCCTAATGTACTTCCCTTATCAGGTGCATTAACAACACTGCCATCCCTGAAAGTACATATATTTCAGATTTATTTATAAATTTTGTAAGAGAGACGCGCATATACTAAATCTTCAAAATTTACAAAACGCAGCTAAACTTCGCGAAATTCTCATCAACCGTACATTTTAGTTATATGAACACCTTATACTATGTGATAGACAATTAAATTTTGCATTCAATTATATAATAATATACAGGGTGTTCCATTTAAAATAACAAAGTTGCCTATTGTACTGTGGAAAGCAAACACCCTGTATATGTGACATAAATTTAGGAGAATGCAGAGCTATATACTGAACAACTTTTATATTTAAACTTTTTTCATATTCTGACTAATAGAGGAAATATGGGAGCATCAATTTCCGATTGTCAAAACCTCGTAGAGGGCGCCACAGTAAAATTCTAGCATTCATCAAAAAACAAAAATGAAGCTAATACCAAGCTGCATAAGTATAAAAAATTTAAACAAAATTGTGTGGCCGGTTTTTTTGTAATAATTTTTTACAAATAGACATTTTTTCTAAACCACTTCTTTGGGTTCCTGGAGGCCCAAGACACGAAAATTTTCATGATATCAATACTTCTCACATACCAGTGGTGGTATGAGAAAGTAAAAACACAAAGTATGATATTTAGAAGTCTTACCGTTTGGATAAAAAAATAATTAACCCTTATTACATCTCAGTTAGTGTTAAAAAAAAATAACTTACTCTACTAAAGCATCTCCACTAACATTCCTTTCACTTGGTAGTAAAGAATCTGGGATAGATTCAGCATCCCTATAAGAGAAATTAAAACATTTTTTAGTGGGTTAAAATAAAATCAATTCCTCATCACTTACCAAAGTAATTGATCAGATGAGGCAGATCCACTTGAGAATCTTCTTTGTGGAAATCTCAACCTAAAAAAAAAAATAATTAATATAAATAAAAAAATACAATGCAACCACAATAATAATATACCTCGAAACAGGAAGTCTCTTCTTTAAACTACTGGATCCAGACATATGTTTAGTGATGTTCGATAATCGTGGAGTATTAAACATCTTTGAATTAATAACAGATTTACCTTTTTGTTGAACTTCCTAAAAAATTAGTTATAATATAAAAACACATAAATGAAAAATAAAAATACTGACCTGTTCGGTTAAGGAGTCATTTTTATATAAAATTTTAACATCACCAATCATGATGAAGTCTCCATGCTTAAGTAAGACATTTTTATCTTTCCGGATTAGTTTGTTATTTAACTTTGTGGGATTAAAAGTACTTTGTGGTGTTACAGTAGCCTATAAAAAAAATAAAAAAAATTAAATTATGAAAGAATTGTGTTGATTAAAGTGAGGTGTTGAAATATGAAACCAACATTAAGTGATATAAGAATATGATCTGTATAATAATTTCTTAATTTTCTATGTAAGAAAGCGCAGGATTGTTACTATTACAGATAATGTAATCAGAGAATGTCATATTACACCTATGTTACTCATGCACACAAGTTTGTGCTCATGGAGGGTTCGGACTTTAAGAACCCAAAAAATACTCCGTGAGTTTTCCGTATGGGAAATACGAAATTGTTGGAACTTCAGTCTTGGAGAGTGTTCATGGGATGTGAACTTGTATATTCAAGTGGACGGAGGCCATTTTGAACAATTTATTATAGTTAGGGACTAATTCTTTTTTGTTTATTTTATTGAAATGTTTACCCATCATATTCTTAAAGAAGTGTAGGGGGCCACATCTATTTATTTGTGCTGCACTAAACGACAGTAACTGAACCGAAGTGATGTAATCTATGCACTACCTGCACCTTCTTTAGAGCAGGTGTAGATCGTTCACGTTTACTGCAACACAAACTAACAAACCTTATATGAACTTTTATGACTTAGGTTTCATTACTGTATACGAGCCAAGGCTCATGGCCTCCAGAGCATCAGATTAGAAACTAACGAATGTCAGGTTTGTGAATCATACTCACTGTCAAGCAATTTACATTTACATATATTCGTGTAATGCTCAAGATGAATACGTTTTACTAACAGATAACTAGAAAGACAAGTGCAAGGCACCGATAATCATTTCATACCGTATCTCAAACATTTCTTTCATTCCACACAGAAGTTTAGGATAAAAATCTTACCACTCCATTTTCATGAACATGCACAATGCAGTGTAGGTCTTGTACGTCCTTGTTTCTTAACCGAATGTTAACATTTAGTCCACTACCAATAGAACAAACTCCTGGTTTCAAAGGATGCAATGTCTTGTTGGTACCGGAATCATTAATCACTTCTAATACTCCGAATTCACCAGTCTTTACTTGTTTTGCCATATTTTCGCACTAATCTAAAGAAAATAAATTTAAATTAGTAGCGTTCTGTCTTGGAAGTTGTTTAAAAACGAAACTTTCCTAACCTAACCTTCAGTAATTAAAAACACTAGAAAGAGTGAACTACGCGTGCTGGAAATTTAGTTCTAAACCAGAAATTAATTGAAATCAATGATATAAAAGCAATAAATTACCTTCACGGGTTTAAAATCCAGTTAAGGGTTGAATTTAATAACAAGCCATGCAAACTCGACCGTTTTCTGTGTACGCTGTGAAGTTTTCATGAAAGCACTGTACAAGTTTAACCGCCAAATTCTTCATCCCCTGTTGTATAAGGAAAACGAAAATAGAACTTAGGACACGAAATAGTTTCACAGGTCTTCAATTAACGTAAGTTTTTATTGTTTGAGAAGATATCGTTCAATTTCGGCGGATACATTTAGTAACGCATAACTGTCACTTATGACGCTTCTGACTGTCACTATTTTAAATTCTAAAGCACGTTAACGACTTCCTAGTCAAATCAATATTTGAAAAAATAAATAAACAAATCAAAAAAATTAAAATTGTAACTATTTTCAAGGCGATTAGATATAAAAGTTTAATATTTCTTCAAAAATTTCTTATTATAAAGAAATATAATTTTTAATTTTCAAATATTTTCTTTGTGCGGTATTTAATTTGACTTTATAATTTCCAGGATTCTGATTGGTTGGTTTGGAATACTTCAAATTTAGTGTTACCTGATTGGTCCATTCAAACATACATGATGTACAATTTCTTGGATCCTAAATTATCTCCAAAAGTTACTTCAACGGTTCCTGCAACTGATAATTACGAAGTAACAAACTTAATCAGTGGAAATTTTGTTACAAAATCTCGTGGATTTTTAGCTTATAGTACAGTAAAACCTCCCGTAGAAATAACTTTTGAATTAATATGTCCAATTAATATCCATTATATTGTTTTATGGACTTCGCTTGGAACTCAAAAATGTACTGCAATAGATATTTTAGGAAAAAACTGCAATAGAGAATTTACTTCAATTGCTTATGCAAGATTTAATAACAACGGAATAGTTTTTTGTAATTGCAGAATTTATTCAGCAAATAATCTCCCACCAAATATTGATCAAACTTTTCATTTAAGTTTTTTCAAACGTAATTCTTTTCGTTCATTTACAACAGCTAATGTTATTAAAGTTAATATTTTACAAACAGAACGTTCGGTTCCTTGTTTAGGTAAAATTGAAATTTGGGGTAAACCTTCCAAAATGTGTTCCTCAATTACTGTAAACACAATTAATCACATAATGCAAGTACCTCTAAGTACAGGACCTACAGAAACATCAAAAGAGTCACCAATTAAACCAATGGATGATTGGGAAATACCCGACGAATTTAAAGATTCTCTTACATTTGAAGTGATGGCAATTCCAATTACTTTACCGAGTGGTAATAACGTAGATCAAAGCACTCTTGAAAAATATGTTTCAAACGAAGCTTCATATGGTAGAGCAGCTTCCGATCCTTTTACTAGTCAAAAATTTACAGAAACTCGTAAACCAATGTTTAATGCTGCTTTGAAAAGCCGAATTGATATGTTCCTTATGCAACATTCGCATAGAACTGAAACATTTGCTATAAAAAGAACTTTAGGTAAAGTAATTAAAAGTAATGATGAAACAAAAATAAAATGTACAGCAGAGGATAATATTCTTAAAGAAACTAAAAAGATGAAGTTTTCCGAGAGTCCTCGAAAGATTGTTAGTACTAGTAGCATTCCATGTAGTGATGTAGCTGAAAAATTAAACGATGCAATTCAGAAAACTATGAATAGTAATGGGTTTATCTGCTTTACAGACGAAGAACAAGCTGTTGTTCCGGAAATACATAATTGTGTACAATGTAAAAATAATGATAACTTGTATAGCATTTCTTGTAATCATTTGTATTGTAGAAATTGTTTATTAGATGTATGTAAGGAACTGAAATGTAAAAAATGTGAAAAACCATTTTGTAGAAGTGATCCAAAAAAATTCCATTTATAGCAACCGTAATAATTTATAAATAAAAGTGTAAAACTTTTCCTATTTTTAAGTTCCTTTTTGTAATTAAAAATATCTTTCATTTTTAAAAAACATGAATTTAAAATTGTATTTTTATTGCTGAGTTACTTATACAGTTGACGCTTTGAAAGAAGTCTTCATCGGTTCTCCTAAATTAATTTAGTTTATGCCTGGATAGCTGTAACAACTACTATCATCTAATTTAAAAAATTAATAGTATATCAAGGGTAAAATTTTTAAAATCTTTCTTACCATCAAAATTTTCCCTACTGGGTCCAGTATATGGACAAGTAAATTCAACCGAATTTCTTGTGTTACATTGAATTATTTCCAATATATTTTCATAAAGTTTCTGAGATTGCATTACAATATGTTCAAGAAACTTTTTTACTCCACCACTTCTAAAATTTTAAGATTTATGTAAAATAAAATAAAAGAGAAAGGAGGAAGGATAAATGTTTCTTACATTAGGATCGTAAAATCTAAAACTCGAGTTGCATGAGTTACAGATATAAAAAAAAATATGCTTAATAAATAACTAACAAAAAATGAGGTACTTTTAAATTTCAGAAAATTAAGATCTTCACTTTTGAATTCAAACCCAAATCGTTTCGATATATCGGCCAATAATTCTGGCATTTTGTTTAAAGTTTTAATGACGACTGTCTCAAATGGAAACCAAAAATTAGTTGCAGTAACTTCCATTAATAACATAGAAAGTATAAACTAAAAAATATATTGATAGGTAAGTATTAACGAGGAAGTTATTACCTACTTCTATTACACAATCGGCCCACCAAAATAATTTTTGGAAACCATTTGGTTTAAGATTTATGTTGCACAAAAGAAAAGCTATCGATATTAGAAATATAACATAGGATATGTAAGGTAAATTATCAAAACTTTGTGGTATTGAAAATATGTAAATGCCTTCAGAATTTAATACCAATGCCAAAAGTACAGGTGGAATAAATGCCATTTTGATTTAAATATGTCGGCTAATCATTTCAAATTTTTAAAGCAACATAATTTTACTTGACTGAATTAAATTCAATTATTTTCAAAGCTTACTCCATTGCACTAATACAGGAAATTACACAGCAATAAATTGATTATATTTGCCTACAAAGCAATTAAATGGGCGTGGCTAAGTCACCAGTCCATTATTGAAACGCTTTAAATTGAAATGCAGAGAAAATAGCGCTAAATAGAGTAGGTAAAATACTATATTCCTACAAGAAACTCCCTGAAAGGTTGTCTAACTTTAATAATTTGGGCCTGAGAACAGTTTGAAGTTAGGATAAATCAGCGATTTTTCTTTAAAATTGCAAAGCAACGAAAACGGCACAAGATAAGTGACAATAACATAAGAGCAAAGTTGTAGAAAATAAAATTTCCTACAAGAAACTCCCTAAAAGGGTATGTCTAACTTTAATAATTTGGGCTTGAGAACCGTTTGAAGTTAGCAATCTTTTTTAAAATTGCTACACAACGAAAATGGCGCAAGATAGGTGAAAATAACATAAGACCAAAGTTGTAGAAAATAAAATTTCCTACAAGAAATTCCCTGAAAGGGTATGTCTAACTTTAATAATTTGGGCCTGAGAACAGTTTGAAGTTAGGATAAATCAGCGACTTTTCTTTAAAATTGCAAAGCAACGAAAACGGCGCAAGATAAGTGACAATAACATAAGAGCAAAGTTGTAGAAAATAAAATTTCCTATAAGAAACTCCCTGAAAGGGTATGTCTAACTTTAATAATTTGAGCCTGAGAACCGTTTGAAGTTAGCAATCTTTTTTAAAATTGTTACACAACGAAAATGGCGCAAGATAGGTGAAAATACCATAAGACCAATGTTGTAGAAAATAAATTTTCCTAAAAGAAATTCCCTGAAAGGGTATGTCTAACTTTAATAATTTGGGCCTGAGAACAGTTTGAAGTTAGGATAAATCAGCGACTTTTCTTTAAAATTGCAAAGCAACGAAAACGGCGCAAGATAAGTGACAATAACATAAGAGCAAAGTTGTAGAAAATAAAATTTCCTATAAGAAACTCCCTGAAAGGGTATGTCTAACTTTAATAATTTGAGCCTGAGAACCGTTTGAAGTTAGCAATCTTTTTTAAAATTGCTACACAACGAAAATGGCGCAAGATAGGTGAAAATAACATAAGACCAATGTTGTAGAAAATAAATTTTCCTAAAAGAAATTCCCTGAAAGGGTATGTCTAACTTTAATAATTTGGGCCTGAGAACAGTTTGAAGTTAGGATAAATCAGCGACTTTTCTTTAAAATTGCAAAGCAACGAAAACGGCGCAAGATAAGTGACAATAACATAAGAGCAAAGTTGTAGAAAATAAAATTTCCTATAAGAAACTCCCTGAAAGGGTATGTCTAACTTTAATAATTTGAGCCTGAGAACCGTTTGAAGTTAGCAATCTTTTTTAAAATTGCTACACAACGAAAATGGCGCAAGATAGGTGAAAATAACAGAAGACCAACGTTGTAGAAAATAAAATTTCCTAGAAGAAACTCCTAGAACGCTTGTCTCTAACTTTAATAATTTGGGCCTGAGAACCGTTTCAAATTAGGATTAACCAGCGATTCTGGTTTAAAATTGCAACGCAGCGAAAACGGCGCAAGATACGTGAAAATAACATAAGGACAACGTTGTAGAAAATAAAATTTCCTATAAAAAAGTTTGGCCTTAGGAACCGTTAATGCATTGAGAAGTGCAATAGTTTGCAATCATATGATGACATATCTAGAATTTTTTCTCACCCCTTGTACCTTTCACACATTTTTGGCAAGTGGAAGACTTGGTATGCTGATTCCTGGCACTCTTGATTCTTAGGACACCCTGAAAATTTTCTCAGCCTTAACTCTTCATTTCCTCTTCTTTCTTATTTATCTCACTTCATATTTTTGTGTAGAATCATCCTCTCCTATATTACTGTTTGTATACACCCTCTTGAAGTCTTCTTCATTGGGAAGATATAACACAGCTTTCCACGGGATATGAAAACTACTCCTATTCTTATTCTGCCACCACAATCCTAACAATACAGATCATAAATTTCTGTAATAACAAGCTATAACATAATGTTTATTTTAAAAGATTTTATAAATATATACATTAAAAAATAAATATCTATAATAAAATAATTTCTTAACAAGCAAATAATTATTCTTCTAATGTAAAAATGTATAAGCCCGATTTTTTTTAAAATTCATCTATTGTTGATAAAACTAAAATTATTAAAGTACTGGGAAACTATAATTCTGATGCTGTTGTTTGGCTAACGATAATACAGTAAGAAAATAGTTTCTACTTTGCGGATTAACATAAAATGTTAAAGCAGCTTGTTCTTTTATAACCTCTGTAGATAAAGTAGGGGTTGGACAAGGAGAAACACTCATTTCTGATGGTTCTGGAGTTAAATCTTCAGGAAACTTTAACAATCCTACTGTGGTACGAACATAATCTGCAACTCTTGCCCTACAAGCCGGATCCATTTCAACAAGACATTCATCTTGAGTTTTAGGGAGTGTTAAAGGAGGAACTAATTTAAAACTAAGAAGAGTAGGATCCGTAGTACTATCCAGACTATTTAGTTCAGATAAACTAACTACACGTTGTGAAACATCTTCATCTGTATTTATAATTATTAAGGCTTCCGTTGTCAATACTAAAGCAACTCCTTCATATTGTCCTTCATTTGTTATCCAAGTTGCATCAGTTACAAAAAGTAAACTACTCTGAGTCACAGACTGCATAAACTTCCAGTTATATTTCAATACAGAATTGCAGTTTGAGTAAATATGATGCATTGTAGGCCTTATACGTGGTTCAGGTAAGGGATTCCAACCTGCCCCTTGCAATAATCCTACAAAAAATCTCCAAAACAATCAAGAAAGCCATAAGAATTATTTAAAAAAATCATACCTTGTCCAGTAAGTGCAACTAAATCAGCAGCCCCACTTAACGGTTTGGTGATAACTCCCACAAGACCTAACCCAACGCCGGCAGCTAATCCTCTTGGGGAAGCTCCATCCATCATCACCGACTGAATGGGATGATGTGCAATACCACCTACTGCACCAAGTAAACTTATACCTAAACCAGTTAAACCCTGCAAAAATCCTTGTGCTAATCCTTGGGGCCGTTGCCTTCTTTGTTCTTCAGTTCTCCTAAGATGTTCCTCATCCAAAGTTAATCTATCCAAATTTCTTGCTACACTTGAAGCTAGTTTAGTAACTGATTGTAAAGTTCCTGCTGTGATGTGCCTCATAAGAGAAGCTGAGCCATGGGTGATACCTCTTAAAAATGCCCACGGTCCTTGCACTAAACCATGGTACGGTAAACTAACAAAATCACGTAATCCACTGCCCATAGCGCGAGCTAAACCTCCAGGACTTCCTAATAATTCCAGAGATCCTACTACCCAACCTGCTCCAAATATTGCTCCCGAGAGGTAGTGCATTGTTAAAGCATGACCCAACCTAAAACGGTGTAAGGTATTGAAGTTTTTAAGCTTTACTTTGTTGAAATCTATAAAATATCAATTTCAACTCTAAATAATTGGATTTATTTGTTTTATACATATTTAGACATCAATGTGTCATTTTCAAAAGCATTTAATAATTGAACAACGGTTTATGTAGCACCAATTTGATTCCAGTTTCTATTCCAAAATTTCCAGTAAAGAAGAAATTGATATTTTATTAAATATTTATTTGTAAAGATATAAATTATTACCGATAGGAAGTTGTTAATAAACGTTTCCGTTCAAATTTTCCAAACTGTAATGGTGATTGATCCAATGCAATGTAAATTTTAATAGAAGAATGAACAGATAAAAGTAGTGATACAGGTTCAATTGTAAGGCTCTGAAGAGTTAGGGGCCGAGCTAATATCACAGACTCCCATGATATATGATCAGGAATGCCCACAAGTATGGAGTTCAAACTGTAATTAATTTTTCTTGGTTTTCTGGGCCATAATACTAATTTTGTTGGTGAAAAAAGTGCCAAGTAATCCATTAACTTTGTAACATACACATCTTCGATGTATGTTGATAACGACTGAAGGCTGATTTTTATATCTTTTATTCCTGGAACAAATAAAAATAGTAATTTAGGTAAAAATATTTTAAATAAAAGTTATTTATAATTTATAATTCTTTTAGGTCTTTAGGATTTTTCATTGTTTCAGTGTTTCCCTCTCCCTCAACAATTTGTAAAAATAAAATTTAACCATATACCTGTAACATTTCCATGCTGCACGGAATCCTTCCATGTTTCAATATTAAGATCAATTTTAATAACGGGATTTTTCTGTGCATTCGTTATCCAATGCATTATAGGTGTGTTAAGTGAACTAAGGTCTTGTTTTGGTTTAACTTCTTGACCAATTAACACGACTGGAAAATCAAACCCTCCTCTTGTATACATCTGGTTATCAAACTGCATTTCTAATATACTTAAAGTCACTTGCATAAGCTAAAATTTAAGGTTTTTATATTTTTAAAAATTATCGTAAAGTTTCTACTTACTTCAGTTTGTACAGCACTAATAACAACGTCATCACAGCTTAAATGGGCAATCTCTGTACTTTCGCAACTAACACAATTTAAATCAGAAATCAGGGTTAACGTTACACCTTTTATAAAAGCGGTAATTTTTAAAGCGGTCCAGTCTTTTCTCATTGGCATAGTGCGAATTAATAAAGAGTTAGAAATATTAACTTCGGAAAGACCACCTGTGTGAGTCTCCGAGTAACATTTTCTTAAAGTTCGAGATCCAAGTAGACTTCCAGTTGACTGTTCCATAAGTGTAGGGAGCATTCTAATACCATATGGTGGATTATTAATACTAGAATATGATGGTAATCCAATAGATGAACGATGTGGATAATTTGTTAAGATGCTACTGTCGGAGGAAGAAGCAGTAGGGCCGCCTCTGATATCTTCTGCACTAAAATATGTGCTTGCAACTGTTGTCTCACTACTACTGTTTGTCTAAAATAATATTTTAATTTGTAAATTGGGACTTTATGGTCTTGTTTTCTACTTACACCAATAGCATTAACATTAACAAACTCTTCACGGATATCAGTGGCTGCACTTTTAATATTTTCTAGACTTGTTTCATTTTCATGCATGAATAATCTTACTCTTATATCTCTTGCACTAATTTCAACCTAAAGAAAAAAATTTAATTAAAGGACGATCATAATCCTGGTGGTCGAGTTAAATTACCTGACTAGCTGAATCAATGGAAATAAAAGTTGTATGAACGGAATTAACAATTGTAACTTTAACATCTCCAAAAAAGGGAATCCGTACAAACTGATCATTGTAACTTGAAATATTAATGGGAGTTGACCATTGATAACCCCGAGGATCATCTAGAATAAAGAAAATATATTTTAAATTAAAAAGTAACGAGTAACTATTTTTAGTGCTAATGTCCAAATAAAAAATATTCATCCTAACCCCTCCTGTGGCCCCCCAATTTAAGAACTGCTGCTCTATACGCTGGAACCTTAAAATGTGTAACAATGAAATAAAAATCAATTACCTTGAGGATCAGAAGCAATAACTAATGCTTCAAGAAAATTATTTTGGGATAGATCTGGAAATTTTTCTGAATACCCATTCATAGTATAATAACCCGTGCTTCCATCATCAAGAGTATAAACCCATTTAAAGTGTTGACAATCATCAACAATCGTGTTATCTTCATTATCAGAAGATTGGGCAAAAAATAATTTAGTTCCACTCTTATTTTCAATCAGAATTTGAGGGTACAAATCATTATGTAATGAGAGAAAAGTTTGTCCTTTATGTTCTTGTGCTATTATAACTATTGGTACCTGAAATATATATTTAAATAAAATATTGGGGTTAAAATATTAAATATCAACTTCTGTCTGGTACTTAAGCTACCCCATCCTGTACGTATAATTTATACCTACATTCTGATTTTCAGATTGCACAGTAATGCTTCGTCTATTTAACCCTTTATCAACTCGAACGGGACATGACCAACCAAGCTTTGTATTTAACGAAAGACAGATATAAAGTGCAAAAGTAGAATTTAAATCAACATCATTTCCTATTAGATACCATTGTATTATGGAAATTCCAGCATTGCTATAATACAAAAAAAAACATTAAACAACTGTGACTCATATTTAAGTCTTTATTTTTATAGTTTGTCTTATACTACTAACCTTTGATCTAATCGAGGAGCAATAGCAAAAGATTGTTTTTCTATATTTTTTGGAATAATGCACTTCTGTTCCGTTTCAGCAATTGCAAAACACATTACTTGTATTTGCATGCACATATGATTAGTTAAAACATGACTAGAACTTATCTTTAATAATCTTATTTCATTAACAAGATTACTAGTGATCGACACCATACAAATCTGAAAACAAAATTATGATCGTCTTCATACTTAAAATTTTGCACAAACTTACATGTTTGTTGCATTTAACAGCAGTTTTAATATTTCCTTCTAGAGGAATTGTTCCTGTGATCTTTGGCATGTAAAATGATTGACCCCACTCGGATTTTGTTAATTGTAACGGTAAAGACATGTTCCAGGTTCCATTAATTCCTACACCAATATGAAAAGTTTCCTTAAAAAAATAAATTTGTAGTACTAAAGAAAACCTTGTGTATACTATACAATATGTTCACAGATTAAGTTATACAGAGGTAATTAGGTAACTATGATTGACATTTTTTTTTTTTTGAATAATTTGAATTTCATATTTTGCATGGGGAGATGATTTTACATTGGGAACAAGATTTCTTAATGAAGTTTTGGTGTAGCTAGTAGGCAAAAGCTACTTTACCTGAAAATATTTTTTTATCTACCACCAAGGCCTTGTTTTAAAAAAATCGCAAATATACTTCCTGAAATTTAGCATGGGGAGATAATTTTACACTGCGAACAAGTTTTCTTAACGATGTTTTGCCGTAGTTAGTACAGAAAAGCTACTTTACCTGAAAACATTTTTTTATCTACCACCATCAGAGGGTCTTGTTTTAAAAAAATCGCAAATATAGTTCCTGAAATTTTGCATGGGTGGATGATTTTTCACTGCAAACAACTTTTCTTAATGAAGTTTTGTCGTAGTTAGTACAGAAAAGCTACTTTACCTGAAAATATTTTTTTATCTACCATCAAGGCCTTGTTTTAAAAAAACCGTAAATATAGTTCCTGAAATTTTGCATGGGGGGATGATTTTTCACTGCGAACAACTTTTCTTAATGAAGTTTTGTCGTAGTTAGTACAGAAAAGCTACTTTACCTGAAAATATTTTTGTATCTACCATCAAGGCCTTGTTTTAAAAAAATCGCAAATATACTTCCTGAAATTTAGCATGGGGAGATAATTTTACACTGCGAACAACTTTTCTTAATGAAGTTTTATCGTAGTTAGTACATAAAAGCTACTTTACCTGAAAATATTTTTTTATCTACCATCAAGGCCTTGTTTTATAACAATCGCAAATATACTTCCTGAAATTTAACATGGGGAGATAATTTTACACTGCGAACAACTTTTCTCAATGAAGTTTTGACGTAGTTAATACAGAAAAGCTACTTTGCCTGAACAAAAAATTTTATCTACCCGAAGGCCTCGATTTTAAAAAAATCGAAAATATACTTTCTGAAATTTTGCATGGGGGGATGATTTTAGATTGTGAACAACTTTTCTTAATGAAGTTTTGACGTAGTTAATACAGAAAAGCTACTTTGCCTGAACAAAAAATTTTATCTACCCGAAGGCCTCGATTTTAAAAAAATCGAAAATATACTTTCTGAAATTTTGCATGGGGGGATGATTTTAGATTGTGAACAACTTTTCTTAATGAAGTTTTGACGTAGTTAATACAGAAAAGCTACTTTGCCTGAACAAAAAATTTTATCTACCCGAAGGCCTCGATTTTAAAAAAATCGAAAATATACTTTCTGAAATTTTGCATGGGGGGATGATTTTAGATTGTGAACAACTTTTATTAATGAAGTTTTGACGTAGTTAATACAGAAAAGCTACTTTGCCTGAACAAAAAATTTTATCTACCCGAAGGCCTCGATTTAAAAAAAATCGAAAATATACTTACTGAAATTTTGCGTGGCGGGATGATTTTAGATTGTGAACAACTTTTATTAATGAAGTTTTGACGTAGTTAATACAGAAAAGCTACTTTGCCTGAACAAAAAATTTTATCTACCAGAAGGCCTCGATTTAAAAAAAATCGAAAATATACTTACTGAAATTTTGCGTGGGGGGATGATTTTAGATTGTGAACAACTTTTCTTAATGAAGTTTTGACGTAGTTAATACAGAAAAGCTACTTTGCCTGAACAAAAAATTTTGAAAATATACTTTCTGAAATTTTGCATGGGGGGATGATTTTAGATTGTGAACAACTTTTATTAATGAAGTTTTGACGTAGTTAATACAGAAAAGCTACTTTGCCTGAACAAAAAATTTTATCTACCCGAAGGCCTCGATTTTAAAAAAATCGAAAATATACTTACTGAAATTTTGCATGGGGGGATGAGTTTAGATTGTGAACAACTTTTATTAATGAAGTTTTGACGTAGTTAATACAGAAAAGCTACTTTGCCTGAACAAAAAATTTTATCTCCTGAAGGCCTCAATTTTTAAAAAATCGAAAATATACTTTCTGAAATTTTGCGTGGGGGATGATTTTTCACTGCGAACAACTTTTCTTAATGAAGTTTTGTCGTAGTTAGTACAGAAAAGCTACTTTACCTGAAAATATTTTTTTATCTACCATCAAGGCTTTGTTTTAAAAAAACCGCAAATATAGTTCCTGAAATTTTGCATGGGGGGATGATTTTTCACTGCGAACAACTTTTCTTAATGAAGTTTTGTCGTAGTTAGTACAGAAAAGCTACTTTACCAGAAAACATTTTTTTATCTACCATCAAGGCCTTGTTTTAAAAAAATCGTAAATACAGTTCCTGAAATTTTGCATGGGGGGATGATTTTTCAATGCGAACAACTTTTCTTAATAATGTTTTGTCGTAGTTAGTACATAAAAGCTACTTTACCTGAAAACATTTTTTATCTACCGCCATCAAGGTCTTGTTTTAAAAAAACCGCAAATATAGTTCCTGAAATTTTGAATGGGGGGATGATTTTTCACTGTGAACACCTTTTCTTAATAAAGTTTTGCTGTAGTTAGAACAGAAAAGCTACTTTACTTGAAAAAATATCATGTATCTACCACTAAGGCCTCCTTGATTTGAAAAAATCGCAAATATACTTCCTGAAATTTTACATGGGGGGATAATTTTACATTGTGAAGAACTTTTCGTAATAAAGTGTTGCTGTAGTTTTGCCAGAAAAGCTACTTTACCTGAAAAAATATCATTTATTTGCCACTAAGGCCTCCTTGATATGAAAAATTCACAAATATATTTCCTGAAATTTTGAATGGGGGGATGATTTTACATTGTGAACAACTTTTCTTAACAAAGTTTTGCTGTAGTTAGAACAGAAAAGCTACTTTACCTGAAAAAATATCATGTATCTACCACTAAGGCCTCCTTGATTTGAAAAAATCGCAAATATACTTCCTGAAATTTTGCATGGGGGATAATTTTACCTTGTGAACAATTTTTCTTAATAAAGTTTTGCTGTAGTTAGAACAGAAAAGCTACTTTACTTGAAAAAATATCATGTATCTGTCACTAAGGCATCCTTGATTTGAAAAAATCGCATTTATAGTTCCTGAAATTTTGCATGGGAGGATCATTTTACATTGTGAACAACTTTTCTTAATAAAGTTTTACTGTAGTTAGTACAGAAAAGTTACTTTACCTGAAAAAATATCATGTATCTGCCACACCAAGGCCACCTTGATTTGAAAAATTCACAAATATACTTCCTGAAATTTTGCATAGGGGGATGATTATACATTGTGAACAACTTTTCTTAATAAAGTTTTGCCGTAGTTAGAACAGAAAAGCTACTTTACTTGAAAAAATATCATGTATCTGCCACTAAGGCCTCCTTGATTTAAAAAAATCGCATTTATACTTCCTGAAAGTTTGCATGGGGGGATAATTTTATATTGTGAACAACTTTTCTTAACAAAGTTTTGCTGTAGTTAGAACAGAAAAGCTACTTTACCTGAAAAAATATCATGTATCTACCACTAAGGCCTCCTTGATTTGAAAAAATCGCAAATATACTTCCTAAAATTTTGCGTGGGGGGATAATTTTACCTTGTGAACAATTTTTCTTAATAAAGTTTTGCTGTAGTTAGTACAGAAAAGCTACTTTACCTGAATAAAAAACATTTCTCTATCTACCACCAACCCCTCCTTGATTTGAAAAATCGAAAATATTCTTAAAATTAGTTTTAAGCTAAGCAGGACTTAATCCCCAAGTATGAAATTCAAATTCAAACATTTTTTGTCAGTCATATCTCGTTGTAACTGAATCTGTGGACACGCTGTATATAATCAACTCTGAAGGCCATTGTGGCCTGTGGATTTAAGAGAGAGTAAATTTTACCTCTAACTTTGGAGGTGTGACAATTCCATGATGGCATATACGAAATAATTCTTTTTCATTAACAATCACAGCTACTGGACATCCTAAGACGTTGATCAACAAACTCCATGGTAAAAGTTCAACTAAAAGTGCACTTGAAGAAGGACAAGCATTCTGGTATCTGACCTGTACATGAGTTAAAGGTTGATCTTCAGCAACCCATTCAATCCCTTCTAAATCTTCACCAAAATAAGGCCAAGTTGATTTATCAAAACTGTTTAAAATTTGAAGTGTTTCGCTTATACTTTCTTTTTCAGATCTCTTAAAAAATTGTTTCTGATCAACCAAACTATAATTTAATGGTGCATAAGGATTCGATGTTGGTGATCCATTCCTTAAAAAAAATTAATAATATAAAAGCCGCGTCTCAAGAGATTAAAATAAAAAGTTTTGAGCTGACCAACTGTGTAGCCTCATAGCCTCCGGCAAGAGGACTTCCCCTTGCCATCGGTGAAAACGGATGTGCTTGGAAATTAACAAATAAATTAGGACTTACTCAAGTTGAAAATAGAGTTGATGTGAATGATCAATTGTGCCTGGACAATAAAGTTGTTGATATTCACCCTTTCCCCGAACTGTCGATTCGAGATGTACATTTAATGTTGGTGTTTCAATATGGACTTTTGTGCTAACAGGTAAATTAGAACGGACCATAAACAAAGGCCATAACATTGCTAGAGTTTGACTGCCTTTAGAAAACTGTTGACTGATGATCCGGCACCAAATACTCAAAAACTGACCACGCTCTTGTAAGGGAACTAAATCAATATTCTTCATATAATTTTATCATTTTAAAATATGAAATGTTTGTACTAACCTTTAACCAACCACGGTTGTGCACATTTAGTATTTTCCATTAAAGGAATATCTCCAGACCAAGCTGATTCTAACCCAAAGAATCTCAATCGTAAATAATATTTTTTGTTGGTATCAATTAATAAAGAAGGTGGAGTAGATTTACCAGGAATTATTTGACGGGGTGCTTTTTTAAAAACCTTATCTTTATCATCGTTTACAACAGGTACGACTTTAAGTTCAAAGTGTTCCAGTAACATATTACAAATTATTAAATGTCCTGCGAAAGTGATTTGTTTCTGTGTCGCAGATAAATTTTTAATACAAACAACAAGCGATAAATTTTTCGAAGCTGAAATTTGATGTATTTCCGTGCCTTCATCGTCGATTTGAAACGGTCGTGACCAAATCCATCCATTTTCTTCTAACCCAACTCTAATCATTTGTTTTGATTTTTGTGATCTCCAACAATATAAATGGGAAAAACGGGGTGGTAATAAAATATCTTCTTCTGTAGATACTTGTCCAAATCTTAAATTAATATTTGTATCATTACAAACAACGTATCGTGTCATAATTATTAAATTCACCGAGTCTTCAGTATTAGTTTTGTTTCTCCAGCTTTGTTCCCACATTTGTAAACTCACAGCAAGTGTGTGTGCAGTTGACGGACCAAATTTAAAGTGAATGGGTTTAGAAATAAAATTTACCCCCATATTCTTGGCGAGATTAATATCGAGTTTCGCTGAAAACGGTTCCAATAAAGTTTGTTGTGTTAAAAAAGCATAATCCAACACTGAACATTTAACAGTAGTGGTAATATCAAAAGCAGCTGCATCAAAATTCCAAGTAGCTAAATACGCTCTTGTACCATCCAGGGTTAAAGAAGCGAAGCAGTGATTTTCGGGTAAAATCATATCACACGTGTATTGCTTTAAAGCTTCAGGCATCACAACAGGTTGGGATTTATTAAAATTATTATACAAGGAAATATTTATCGTGCTAAGTTCTAAAGCCAAGGTTAAATCCGGAACTAAGGCTTTGTTAAAATAAGAATCGATTCGCATGCACGCCGCAAGAGCTCTTGGAGAAATTAAAATCTTCCCATGATCAAAATCATGAGATTTATCAATATGTGTGCTTAAAACAACTCTCCAGACACATGCAACAGATTGTATGTTATTTTCCGGTAATTCCAAATGACAAACTTCACTTTCCGATAAATAAAACTGTACGTATGGTCGATAACACCCGTGACATTCAGACCAATATTCTAGGTGACATAATATTTGATAATCAGTTTGACTATAATTATCTGAAGTCACCTTGAATGGTACAGGAAAAATCCGAACTTTTGTTAAGGCTCTAGGTTGCGGGTACCTCCATGCCATAGCGGAGATTGTTTTACTCCAAAACATAACTTGATATGGAAGGGGAAGTTCATCAACGTTATGTGTGGTAGCATCAACAAATTGAAACGCCCCAGCCCGTAAGTCATCTTTATAATACTGCTCCTTATCTAATGTCGGGATTTTTAAACCGCCATCGAAAGTTTTCATTTCCGATATTGTGTCCTCGTAAGATAAACTTGTAAAAAAATCCGTTAAATCTTTTACAACTACTTCGACACAATTTATCTGTTCTGGACTAACATCTAACATTATACAGTCACTTTCAACAGAAATTTGAATTTGCGGATTACTATCTATGCTCTGCCAGGATTCCCAAAATAAACTTGTTTCTACTAATATCGACCATGGATTTACCAGTAATTTTGTTACATCATCTTTTAACATTCCTACAGTAAGACTTTCTAGACTAATAATGTTTGTTAAACGTTCAGGTCGATTTAAAACCGTTAAAGTATTCTTCAGTTTACTAATACTAAGGTTTACTTCAGGAACGTTATCGGTTTTCATCGCTAAAACTATCTGTGCTAGTTTAATGTTTAAATTTGAAATGTGACATAGTTTTCTTTTAATTTCCTTGAACTTTGTGTAGGTTTCAATTATTTTATAAGAACCATATTGTTCAGTGATTGTGTCCGATTTTTCTAAATTTGATATTCTTTGCTCGTTACTACTATTCATGCTTTCAAAAGAACCTTTACAGCTATCCATTACTTTATCTTTAATAATTATTAAATAATTCCAACGTGTTACTGAACATAAAATTCTAGTCGGTCTAGCAATGTCTATATCCACAGTAGCAGGTTTGCCAATCCCTCTTCCCCATTTCAATGTGAAAAAAGCCGGTAAAATTCCTGTATCAGGATTTGGCATTCCTGGTTTAGTTTCTAGTAAATCAATAGGAAAATCCTCTACTGTTGGTATAGCTTTTAACGGGACATACTCAGGACCACTTATTTTCACACGAACATCAAAGCAAGAAAGTTGAAGTTTACGTCCAAGATAAAAACGGGATAAAAACGCATTCGGTTGTGATATCGATACAAAAAATAAAGGTTGAAATCTGTTTATCTCAACCCCTTTATTATGTTTTTCATCAATACTCCCTTCTTCTGAAGCTTCATAACCTTTCTCGAAATCATTCTACCGAAAGGAATTTATTAAAAAATTTATTACAAATAAAATTAAATCTTACCTCTTTTAAAGTTGGTTTTTCTTTTTTATCTTTCTGTTTGAGTTTCGGTTTTCCATGAAATTTATTCAGTTGATATAAAACTAAGCTAACTTTACCCCCGGTCACTAAAAGATCTATTGGGATGTTGTGATGCCCTGGTGGTAATGGATTTGGTGGTCTAGGGAAAACTCCAAATGATTTTTCACTTTCTCCAGTTTTTGTCACATATTTATTAATGTCTGCTTGCAAAACTTCTTCTGCCGACTCCTGAAAACACATTTGCAGACATTCAAAATCAATGGAAACTTTAGAGAGGAGGCATGGAAGGGCCCCACCAAAATTTATTTCTTCATAAATGTAGAACAGAGTAGGGTTCTATATGTATGCCTAACATTTTAGATCTATTAGGCTTCCACAGTAGGAATTTTAAGAGGTTTGTAGCATATTTATTCTTGCTCTAGAGGGGCTCTAAGAGGGGCGAGACCAACAAGGGTAGTTCAGGTGGGCTAAAGGGGCCTTGGAAATTTATTTTGAAGGTGATTTGCCTATAAAATTGGAACATGGTTGAACTGTACTCTTCTTTTCTATATTTACGTCTAATTCAGTGACCAATTCACCTCTCTTGGGCTTTAAAGACAGCCCCAGTAACATTTTTAAGGGGATTTGGTTGCATAGTTATTAATACTTAGGTTTAAAGGTTTAACATTGATTCCAAAAATATTTATTCAGAAATTTAGAATAGAGTAGAGTAAGGCTTTGCGTCTTTATTTACTCTAGGTTGATTTGAAAAAATCGCATTTATAGCTCCTGAAATTTTGCATGGGGGGATGGTTTTACATTGTGAACAACTTTTCTTAATAAAGTTTTGCTGTAGTTAGAACAGAAAAGCTACTTTACCTGAAAAAATATCATTTATCTGCCACCAAGGCCTCCTTGATATGAAAAATTCACAAATATAGTTCCTGAAATTTTGGATAGGGGATAATTTTACATTGTGAACAACTTTTCTTAATGAAGTTTTGCCGTAGTTAGTACAGAAAAGCTACTTTAGCTGAATAAAAAACATTTATCTACCACCCCTCGATTTAAAAAAATTCGCAAATATACTTCCTGAAATTTTGCATGGGGGGATAATTTTACATTGTGAACAATTTTTCTTAATAAAGTTTTGCTGTAGGTAGAACAGAAAAGCTACTTTACCTGAAAAAATATCATGATCTGCCACTAAGGCCTCCTTGATTTGAAAAAATCGCATTTATAGTTCCTGAAATTTTGCATGGGGGGATGATTTTACATTATGAACAACTTTTCTTAATAAAGTTTTGCTGTAGTTAGTACAGAAAAGCTACTTTACCTGAAAAAATATCATGTATCTACCACTATAAGGCCTGCTTGATTTGAAAAAATCGCAAATATACTTCCTGAAATTTTGCATGGGGGGATAATTTTATACTGTGAACAACTTTTCTTAATTTAGTTTTGCTGTAGTTAGTACAGAAAAGCTACTTTACCTGAATAAAAAATATTTCTCTATCTACCACCAACCCCTCCTTGATTTTAAAAAATCAAAAATATTTTTAAAATTAATTTTAAGTTAAGCAGGACTTAATCCCCAAATATGAAATTCAAATTCAAACATTTTTCGTCAGTCATACCCCGTTGTAACTGAATCTGTGGACACGTAAATGTTTACTCTAGGTACCATTTTTTTACCTAACACAGGCACTAATAACTGTACTATGCAATCTATGCTTATGCGTGTTACTACATTTTCTAGTACCTTACCTTTGTTTTAGTTGAAAAAATACTCAGTAATTCTGTATCAATCCCAGAATCTCTATATCCAAAATCAACACTGTCTGTTTCTTCCTCTTCTATATCAAGAGGAGTGGGATCAAATCTCGGATAAGGAAACATAATCTTTGGACGTTTAATAACATCTTCTTCTAATATAAAAGGTCTAAAAATATTCAAGAACTCTGTAAGAAGTGCTGATGTTAATTTAATCTGACTTAATGAAAGGTTTATGTCCACATCCGATACACAATTGATTTCAATTGAATGTCCACATACTAAAGTTGTTTTATATACCATTGCTGGTGCAATAATAACCGACAAATCAAATCTAAAAAACATAATCGTTGTATTCAAAGTAGATTTTAAAAAACCTTTCCCGTACTTGCTTATAACAGGCCAAAAACTAAGATGTGGTGTTATACTTAATCTTCCTTGTTCTAAATTATTCCATTCTAAAGCCGGATTTTCACTCATGGTTCTTAAAGTCGATAAAGTTGAAGCTTGTGTATTTAAAATCGGATCTAATTCCTCCCAAGTACCCGTATTAAGAGATAATCCAGTTATATCCAACTGGTATTGTCTATCTTCTACTTCACTCCCTAAAATATAAATATTTATATTTGATACGTAATTTAAGATTTTGATTACATACCTGGGATGTGTAATATTCGAGATTGGGCAGCTAATTGATATATATCTGGTCTACATGGGGTACGGCATATAGGATTTACAGCAGATGGCATTAAATTGATGGTATCAACTTGAAACATGCAGACGTCATGTTCAACTCCAGTCCCACCCAGTTCTACAGAAGGCATTATTATGCGGATACCTTGACATTCTATATACAAAAGCGGCAAACTCTGATTGTTAACATGAAACAACCAATGGCGATGTGTAGGTTCTTGAGATTCAATCCCTGATATTTCCATTAACGGCTCAAGTACCATAAAAAAGCTTCTTAGGAGTGTTAGGGATATTACAACATCTATTGGCTGTGTTGTTACAACTATTTCTGTGATGTAACGGGCTGGAGTATGGAACTGTACAGTATTACTGGGATTTGTCTGGAATACATAGAAATTTCTGAGAATTCTTATTACAATCATCCTATGGCTCTCTTACCTTATTCTCTTTTAATTTATGTTTATGAACGGTGCCCCATAAGGCATGAGTGTGTTGACAACTAGCTCTAGTAATCGTAACAGTGGCAAATCCAACATCTTCCTGTCTTTCTCCTTCTTCTTTAGATTTCATTATTAAACCAAGAAATGGACCAGGTTCCCATGTTTTTTTAGAAACATCCCTGAAAAACAATGATTACAAAATTTCCAAAAAAATACCAAACCCTCACCTTTTAAAATGTTGAATATTAGCTGAAGCCACTTTACATTTCACTTTTAAATAAACGCTTTGAAAATCAAGTGAACTAACAATATCTTCCGCATCTATTACTAATTTTAAATTCGGTTGGTACATGTAAGAAACATCTGAAAACTCTTTTGTATCATGTGAAAGGATTTGTATCTTAAAACGAGCAATAGTCCATTGAATCCATGCGGTTAACTTTACATTATCACTTTCCATATTTCTTGCAAAAGTTGCTATGGGGGGAGTTTGTTCACTCATTGAATCTAAAGTGCTTTCCCTTAATAACGTTGGAGATACGGTGGAACTCCACCCCAAAATTTGTTGGGTTACTTCTGGAGATTTTGGAATTTCTTTCGATGTTTCAGGTAGCAAACTACTTATTACCTCTGTTAAACCATACAAAATACTTGCTATAAGGCACACCTAAATTTGAATAATTATTTAATTATCGATTGAAATGGAAAATTAAGAAAATACCTGAACTTCTGATACGGATATATCAATAGAAGACATATCTATATGGACGCATATTCCTAATGGTCCAAAATCGGTTTTCAAAGACTCATAAAAAATAGAAGATGTTGTTTCTGCCTGGATAAAAGGATCCGAATTTCTGATTTGCTTGAATGACGCCCCAGTAGAGGAGTCTTTTTCTACAGTACTGGAAGTATCCGATTTTGTGGTTCTTATATTAGAACCGTTTGATTTCGTAGATACACCAATGGTAGCATTCAAAGAAAGTGGTTTTAAAAAATTTAATTTTTTACCATTTTGTAAAGTATAACAACTCATATCGGCTACTGTAATAATCCAAGGAAAACCTGATTTATCTATAAAAAAGAAAATAAATTTCAATAAAAAAAAGAAGTGTATGGGAAGAAGTGCTTACGGCTTGTCCATACAGACTGTGGCAACTTAATAGGTATCTGTAACATATATTTTGATGATAACCCTTGTCGTTGTGCTGCACTATAAATAGTAGTTTGTGGTAAAACAACTACGAATATTTCTGGAGGGTTTGCTTTTTTTAGTGCTTCTTTTACTGCTTCTTGAATTCCTTTTTTTAACAAAAAAATTGTTAAGAAAATGTTTGTAAAAACTGAAAAAAGTATACCTTGAGAACCAACTGCAGATAAGGATCCCACAGGAAAATAAATTGTACACTGGGACATTTCTCCGTTTAACAACATGCTTTTCCATACACTGAACCATTTTTTAAGGAAATTGTATGCCTTTTCTTGGAGCTAAATAACAACAACAATTATGTTTAGACAAGTAAAGTCAGGAGAGAGTAACTAAAAATATGTAGAAGGCAGAGCAATGGGAAACATGTAATAGAAGCCGGATCTGTAGGAAATGGATACATAGATGTGAGAGATTGAAGGAAGAAACAACAGAAAAAGAAGGAATGGAGAAAACTAGAGGAGTTAGAGCCCTGAAACCATACAGTGAAGTCCACTTTATCATTGGAATATAGGCAACCCATTATACACTGCAATTTATAAGCAGGGGCAAGAATGCTAGTAGTGTATAATGGGTTGCCTATATTCCAATGATAAAGTAGGCAGAGAGGATCTGCAAAGGACGAGTGTAAAAGATTAGAGGGAAAAAAATGCAGAATTCGAAGGAACAAGGAAGACATTAAAGAAAAAACTATGGAAACCAGAAAATATAAAAAAAGTTAAAACAAACCGGATGAAGAATATGAACAAAAAATTATTAAGAAAAATATTATCATACTTCTAGTGTGTCTGATTCTTTAACAAGTCTTTGTATGGGTGGCGGAATGAAGATATGTTCTCTATCTGAACTGCTGTGAATGGACTCATGTGGTGTTCCAACTCTTCTTGGTGTTTCTAATAAACTACCACTAGCTTCAGATAGATGACGAACTTTTCGTTGCTGGGGATCTGTAATAAGATTATAAACAATTAAGAAAATTGTAAGCAATTAGAAAATTTTCTAATTTGTACTGGGAACCCGAATTAGAGGGCGTAAGGCAATAAATCGCCTAACAATGAAAAAAAAATATCTTACCAAAGAATTCTGTTTTTCTAACTGGATTTCTAGGTTTGTAAAGCATCCACCTGCACAATAAAGGATCAATGCATATCCGCATTTCCTGAATATTAAAAATAAGTATAGGAGGATGTGGTTGATTTTCTGGATTAATTGGAAACTGTATTGTTACAGTAACCAGTGGAACATCAACCCTTTAAAGAAAAAACTTATATTTAACTCCATATTTTATTTAATAAAAATATATACTGACTCCTTTTCTTTTTTTTCTTTCTCTTCTTTTAATTCCGGTCCAGATATAAAAAGAATTTGTTGAATATCTCTTGTAGAAAATAAACTTGCGTTTAATTTTTTCGAATTTCCAGAAAAACTACTAGAAGCAGATATTGTGGAATCGGTGTCTCTTACTACAGGTCCTAATTGAATGATAGGTTCATAAATAAAAGCTTTAATTGAACCTAAACTTGCATCAATTGTTGTTGTTGAATTAGTTGTTACCTTTTTAAAACGTAAACTTTCTACACATAATTCTAAATATGCCATTCCTGAAACAAAGCAAATTAAAATATTATTTAGGGTAATGTTTATAATTATTATACCAAAACTGCGAGAGGCATCACGAAGGAGTGTGTTATTTAAAAGAAAACTTAAGGAATCTTGACCGTCCATTTTAATTAATTTATCTAAAATATAAGATATAACCATAAGCTTTGCTTTGGTTCCGGTTATTGTAATACTTTCTAAAAACAACAAAATTAATATTCGTTTACATCAAAACAATTATTTTTTTAATTTACCAGACTCAAACGTTATTTCTTCTTGTGGAATGTCTGAGTGGGTCCAATACTGTGGTTTTAAAATATTTCTAGAAGTATAAGAGCAACTGCTTGGTGTAATTATTGTTGTGTGTCTATTCGGGGATACAATTAAACGACTGCACAATCCAATCACTTTCATTGTTTTCCCAATATGGCAAGCATTGAACATGTGTTGGGGTGGTTCTGGTAATTGACAAACTGTATGAACCAAACGCTTGATGTACATTGGATAATCAAATTTTGCATCAATACACTGACATTCAATTGTCACTTTTGGTAGCTCCATGCGAGGATACATTGGCACATTTGGGGAAGTCGTATTAGTAGACAGTTTCTGGAAATAAAACAATAATTTTGTAAAAATAGTAAAATAGGCCCTGAAGCCCAAAAGACCCCCAGTTCTGAGAGATCTTTCAAGTCTCCAAAAGACCTTAAATGGTAGGTCCGAGAGTGTTCCAGATTCCCCAGAAGTTCCTAAGAGCTTTCCCCAAGAGGCCTCATGAGCCCCAGAGTATTCCAGATTCTCCAGAGGGTCCTAAGAGCTCTTCCAAGACCCTTGAGACTTGAAATTTCCTCCCTAGTTTCTTTCAAATTTCCCAGAGTCCTTCAAGAGACCCCAAAAAATCTTTACCCGTAATTTTTTAATTTTTAAGTCACCCTCAGAGGGCCCTAGAGCTCTTCCAAGTCCCCAGAAACTTGAAGGAATATTCCACAGTCCCCAGAGGTACCTAAAGCTTTTCCAAGACCCTAAGACACCTCAAATATCCTCCTCAGTCTCTTTAAAATTTACTGGAGTCCTTCAAGAGACTCAAAAAAAAACCTGTCTACTTTTTGAATACAAAACATTTTCTACACCAACCTTTCTTTTCCGGTACAAATTTCTTTTTGTTGCTTCAAAGTATGGATGGTCCATTAATTGAAATTCAAGAGTAGGGGCTATTATAGTTATCTGAACACTTCTAGTAGGAATATTATCAGATAAAGCATCAAAATCCTCTGCACACGGTGGTGGTAAGTCTGACAATGCTGGATCAGGTTTTGGAACGCTGTATGGAGAGTAATCGTAACTTGAAGCTGCTACCCTTAGACTGCTAATGCGATGAAAAAATCCTGAACACATCCGAAGCCTTAATGGTCCTACTACAATTCGCAGAAGTGATCTCTCATAAAGATTGCTGTAACAAGATAAATCGTAATTATAAAAAGATTGTAAGTATTTTGTTAGTACCTGTATTCAAGATCACTTCCAATTTCTGATAATCTTTCACTGGACATGTCATCAGGAAGTTCAAGCTGGTAAAGAAAATCTGAAGCAAATGCAGGTGTACGTTCAAGTAAAGAAGCTTCAGTGACAGTCTGCATATGGAAATCCCATGATGTGTTATACATTCTATTCTGCCCTTTATTTTCAACAGCTTCCGCATCAAATAATGAATCTGCTTTATGAGCCATGGATATTAAACCTAAATTTAAAATGAAAAATAATAGAAATTAGATTATTTAGTGGAAAATCAGATGATATACCTGCTTTTAAGTATTCTGCAGGTACAAGTCCTTCAGGGATTTCGGGGTGAGCACAACTACACTGCCCTACAGGTAATAACACGGCTTGACTGATCCCAGATGAACAATGAAACCATTTTGCTCCATGCGATACAGATTCCATGAAAATACCCTGTAAACGCAATGTAAGCAACGGTAAATATTTAAGTTTTCTTTGGGAATAATATCCAGCCCTTTCACTGCTCGATTCCGAGACCTAAAAATGTAATTAAAATACAGGGTGTCTCAGGATCTTTATTTAGAATTCAATTATACCTTAAAAGTGAGTGAAGCATAATCTACAAAAAACCCAATATGTATAGTGTGTCCAGAAGAAGCCATTTGTTGTTCTTGATTCCAATCCTCATCCCAAGACGTTGGAAGTATTGAAGGAACCAATGACCAAGCCCATCCAGCCCAAGTTTCAGACGCTTCTAACATATCTAAAATTATTAAAAATAAAATACACATTTTGTAATTATTCTCCCGTTATTTACCCGAAATATCCGCTGTTGTAGGAATATATTCTGTAGCAGAATCAGTATCAGGTCTTAACTGCTTCTGTTGTAAAGCTAATAATAACATTCCCACCCTCATTAACATAGGAACTTGTTGTTCCGTCATGCTAAACTCCATACTAGAAACAAATAAGTTAACGAGATAAACCGAACAATCTTCTCCCGTTCGGAACATCATCTACATACCTGCTACAGTAAATATCTAGCCTTGTAGTGGATGCTCGTTTAGCGCTAGCAGAATGATATTGTCGTAACATATGCATAATTAAAGAGCAACGATACAGTACTGGTTCCTGATAAACATCAATTTTTCCAGCAGCATTTCGTTTATCTAAGCAAATAGTTAAATCCGAGATGGTGATTAATTTCCTTAAAACAACCTGAGTTGATGAGATATCTAAAACAAACCAGTTTTTAACGAAATATAAAACAATTTCTAAATACCTTACCTATGTAAGCAGGTTCCCATCTTTCGTTGGCAGATTCAAATGTTAACAGCTTAACGTTCATAGACACTACAATATCCTCTTCTACATATTTTAAAATTAAGTTATTACAAAATATTTTAATATTGCTAACTATTTTATTTATTAATGATTGCACGTAGCCTGGTGGGGTTTCTACTTCTTGCCTTAAAAAATAATTATTAACCGGTGGCTTTAGAAAATAATGGGTTTAGGTTACTTATTTACAAACCTTCTACTAGCTGGTCTTTTTTGTCGATCTTTAGTTTGGTTAGAATTATCCGGGCTTCCTGTGTTCTCCGAAGACCTCAGTTTTAGAATACATTCTAAAAATAAACACGAAATGTAATTTAACTCATCTTTGCGTCACATGCTATTACCTATTGTATTTATAGTGATAGTAATAGGTTCTGAAGCTAATTTGGTCCATGGGACATGTATTAACAACTCATGTATATGTCCTGATACAAAACTAAACGGGAGCTGTAATTCTTGTTCCAAAACTTCTAACCGTAAATCTAGGTTATGGAATGATGCATCACCACCCCATAATGATACCTAAGATAAGAATTCATACTTAAATGTAAATTGATTACAATATTCATGTATTTACCTGAGAATCTTCGGGGCGAAAATTTTTAATGTATTTATCCACATAGCTAAGTAATAGTGGAGTAATATAGTTTTCTAGCTTGAACATCTTGTATTAAATATTGATGAGGCTTGATAGGTACTAAAATGATTATGATTACGTATTATCTTGATTACATTCTTTAGATTTAGTTAGTTTAAGGTTAAATAAAAAAAACTTACCGATTATTGCCATGAAGCATGTTGTATGTATTATTTTATGGATAAGAAAATATTAAAATATGTTTAAATATTCCATACCTTGAATTAAAGTAACGTTTTGTATTTGTAATAATAATTAATGAAATTATTGATAGATAACATCTGATTTTCAAACACGTCTAATGCCAAATCAGAATAACCAACAAATGATAGTGAAATATGAAATTGTCAAATACGAGGGACATACCGAAAATTCTAGCTGATTTAAATAAGTGGCCAGGCTGTACGTGGTTGGATTTATAATTTTAGTCCTGCAGTCAAACTTTCTTTAAATTTGACTGTTCGACTGAAAAGGCATTACATTTGAATGCACCCCCAAAAGCTCGAGGGCAGGAAATGGTTTTCCAATTACTTTTGACATACACCCTGTAATACAAGTTGGAATGGAGAACCTGAACTGTGACATTTGACAAGGCCTAAATGAGATATTTGGCAACGCTGTTTGCAACTGTCAGTTTCATAAAATGGCGAATGTGCGTGACAGTGATACATCTTTGTGGCTACATAATAAATTGGGAACTTCGAATGACTCGTGGACTGGAGGTTCAATATGTTCACAATTAAACGCCGAAGTATTAAGGAACATCAAGGATTGTTTTCCAGATCTGCAAACACAAGTCAAATTAAAACTTTTGTTGAGTTTCTTTCATATCCCGCGCAGGAACACAGAAGAGGTATGATGTTTACCTTTTACCAAGCCTACCGTAATATATGCTTCTCTTTTTCTCTTAAATTAATTGTGTCTATCTTATTCATGCTATAATTTAGTTTATTAACAAAACTGTTTTGAAATTACAGTGGAGAGTAGAATTAGAACAAATTTTGGATGTAGCAGTAGGTGATTCTGAATTATGGGTGGCAATGTTAGGAGAAGCATTAAAAACATATCCTTCAGGAGGTTCATTAAACACTGAAATATCCGATCTCGATGAAGTACGACCTATCTTCACCGATTTACTTGCAGACCTTCGGAAACTTGTTAAGAAACAAGCCGAACATGTTATGTTACCCATGGAATGTCATTATTTAAATAAAGCAGCATTAGTATCAGTAGTAAGTACTTAAATTTACATACAGATATATTTCTGAACATATTGCTTTCTATAAAACTATTTCGCAATCGTTCACAATATTTCTTTTGTGTTTGTTCTTTTATTGATAACATTTAATTGGACTATTGTCAGCGGCGGATTTACGCAAAGGCGCAAGAGGCGCAAGCCTCGGGCCCCGCATCCAGGGGGCCCCAAAATTGGCCAAATTATCAAAAATTAAAATTTAGATTTAATATTCACGGAGTTGTCTTTATAAAAAAAACAATCAATTTTTGGCAATAATATATGGAAAATTTGGAATTACGAATGTTCGATTGGCTTTTGATATTTAGGTGGGCCCCCTAATATCCTTTGCGCCTAGGGCCCCGCAAACGCAAAATCCGCCACTGACTATTGTTATGTGAAAATAAAAATATGTTCTTCAAGGACATAAAATAATAAAACTTATTTTTTAATACCGTGAACAGATTGCTGCAATAATCTTCCAAAAATATACAGTATGTTACAAAAAATAAAGACTTCTACTTGTGTAATATTTAGGTAGGACAACAACCTGCACCAATAAAACATTTCACATTAAAAAAGAAACCAAAATCAGCACTTCTTCGTGCTGAACTATTACAAAAATCTTCTGATGCTGCCTCGAATTTAAAAAAATCATCTGCCCCTGTTATTCCTGTACGTTCTCGAGGAATGCCAAGGAAAATGACCGACACAAGTAAGAATAAGTTAATTTTTTTTTCACGTTTATAACTTCCTTATTTTAGCACCATTAAAGGGAATTCCTAGCAGAGTATTATCTTCTGGATTTAGAACAGGTTTGAATAATAATACGACTAATAGACCACAATTATCAAGAACAACTGCGGGTAGAAAAGAGGGTGGTGTTAAATTACTTGATATAGCGGATCAACCTCTCGGTTATGCTGCAGCAAAGAAGCGGAAGAAGATGCAAGGTTTGTTGAAAGTTTGTTTGAAATTTATATATTTTTTTTTAAATGTAATTCTTTTAAAGAAATTGAAGATGCTAAGAAGGCTTCAGAAAATGCTTTACAAAGTCCACCGCCTACCACAAATGCTACTCCGGATTATGCTGCTGGTCTTAATGCCACGCCTGCTTATGCTCCAGCCACACCAGCTCCTGTTATTACATCAACAAGTAAGTAATTTTTTTAAATTCAAGTCTCATATAAATTTAAAATATTTTTTTAGCTACAGCACCTGTCTCGGTGGTTTCTTCACACACTCCTGTTCAAACTACTCCAATTGTTGCCACAGCACAAGTTATTTCTTCCACTCCAACACCAGTAGTATTAGCAAATCCTGCAACTCCGCAATACGTTACTACAACAGTTAGACCGGTACCTCCTTTACTTGCTACAACAGCAAGTGGACAACGAACTGCTGTTGTAACTGAACAGCCAGCAACTGCAGTACCGGCAGGAACACCTATCGTTCTTACGACTACTCGACCTATACAACAAGTTACACAAATTAGAATACAACAGCCACCGACTACAAATTCATTACAACGAAGAGGTCTTGCACTTACGGTAAAAATGAGTTTAAAAATAAAATTTTTGATCTTACATTATTGTTTTGTTTAGAGAGAACAAATGTTAGAGGCTCAGGATATGTTCAGGACAGCAAACAAAGTAACAAGACCAGAAAAAGCTCTCATTTTAGGTTTTATGGCAGGGTCAAGGGATAATCCTTGTCCACATTTAGGTAATATAGTAACAATTAAACTCTCGGAAGATCAAGAAAATGTTTTACAACCTGATGAGACATATTTAACGATGCTTGTTGAAACTCACTTCCAAATGAATTATAATAACGGTGAATGGAAGAGAATCAAGAAATATAGACACATCGAGAACGTGCAGGGTGATCAACTTTTGCCAAATAATCAAACGGCAACCATAGTATGATAATTTAGTTATAGCTCAATACTTAGTTTATTTTTCAAGACGAGTTGTTTTATTACCTGAATATTTGTACAATTTTTATTGACAGTTAGTTACAATTTTGTTATCACTTTTTTAATTCTTCCAACCATATACATAACGTAGGTGCCAAAGTAATTTTGAAATTTTGCAATATTTTTTTCTGCTCCAATAAGCTTCATAAATATCCTGCCGTTGAGGCTAATAATGGCAGCTAGGACTTATATATAAGATTAAACATATAAACATTTAATTATTGACATTGTAAATATACAGCTGCTGTTGCTATCGCTGCATACAGTTTTACTAATCTCAAAACTTTGCATAGGTGCCTTCTTGAAGGCAAAAAAATTCAGACTAGATTTTATTTATTTTTGTTTTGCACACAAGTAATTATTTCTTTGATCGTTTTAGCTAATACAATATTAGAACACTCAGTGTTCATGTTTGCATATTTTATTATATGTTGCGAAGCAGTTTCCCATGTACTATGTTCTTGTTCTGTAGAATTAAACAGAACACCATAAATATAAATGAAAGATGTTTGTGTAAATTATTTGCTGATCCTGTTTAAATATTGCATGTAAATGTGATATTTACTATGGAAGTGTACCGGCTTGAGGAAACTGCCCTTTAAAGGTTTGTGCATATAAAGTTTTTGTAAATATCTATTGTTATACATTCAAAAATAAATTTTATATAGTAATAGTTATTGTGTTTCTTTCATAAAAAACAAAATAAATTGTGTAGAAGGGAAAGGAAACCTATGTGGGAGTGGGAAAAAAAAAGAGTATTCAACAAAAAAAACTCCGGGAAAGCCACAATGAAAACCGCGCAAGATAGGAGAAAATAACATAAGACTAAAGTTGTAGAAAATAAAATTTCCTATAAAAAAATTCTGAAAAGCATATGTCCAACTTTAATAATTTGGGTCTGAGAACCGTTTAAAGTTAGCATACACCATCGTTTCCGATTTAAAATTAAAATGCAACGAAAACCGCGCAAGATATGAGAAAATAACATAAGACTGAAGTTGTAGAAAATAAAATTTCTTATAAAAAACTCCGGGAAAGCATATGTCCAACTTTAATAATTTGGGCCTGAGAACCGTTTAAAGTTAGCATACACCATCGTTTCAGATTTAAAATTGAAACGCAACGAAAACCGCGCAAGATAGAGAAAATAACATAAGACTAAAGTTGTAGAAAATAAAATTTCCTATAAAAAACTCCGGGAAAGCATATGTCAAACTTTAATAATTTGGGCCTGAGAACTGTTTAAAGTTAGCATACACCATCGTTTCTGATTTAAAATTGAAACGCAACGAAAACCGCGCAAGATAGGAGAAAATAACATAAGCCCAAAGTTGTAAAAAATAAAATTCCCTATAAAAAACTCCGGGAAAGGTTATGTCTAACTTGAATAATTTGGGACTGAGAACCGTTTAAAAGTTAGCATACACCATCGTTTCTGATTTAAAATTGAAACACAACGAAAACCGCGCAAGATATGAGAAAATAACATAAGACTAAAGTTGTAGAAAATAAAATTTCCTATAAGAAACTCCTAGAAAGTATTTGTCTAACTTTAATAATTTGGGCCTGAGAACCGTTTAAAGTTAGCATACACCATCGGTTTTGATTTAAAATTGAAACGCAACGAAAACCGCGCAAGATAAAAAAAATAACATAAGACTAAAGTTGTAGAAAATAAAATTTTCTACAAGAAACTCCCAGAAAGTAAATGTCTAACTTTAATCATTTGGGCCTGAGAACTGTTTGAGGTTAGCATAAACCAGCGATTCTGGTTTAAAATTGAAACCGCGCAAAATAAAAGAAAATACCATAAAGCCAAAAAAAAAATCAGTGGTCAAAAACTGCCTAATATAGAACACAGCCAAATTGGTCAGGTAGTACTACAGACTGCAAATATTTTATGGTAATACTAGGAGTACAAATAAAAGAATAAATATTATTTGTATTACTTTATTAGAATATAATTTTACCATTAAATAAATAAATTGCATCACTGACTTAAGCATCCACTAACGCACAGTTTATTACAACTATTACATTAGGTTGCGTTCCTTACCACTTAATAAAAATGCTGATCGTTCAGTTTTAGCTTTAATCTATGGTTAACCAGACAGAGTTACTGTTTTTATTTAGTATAAGCCAAAAATGTTTTCAAGAGCAAAAGTTTCATTTCAATAAAGTACATAGACCTATCCTTGGTTATATTGCCACACAATACACCAATAATTACTACAGAATAACAAAACAAATTATTCCTATTGCCAGTCAAAATGATTCCTATGTGCACCAGTATCACAAATAAAAAACTTTTAAAAGTTTTGTACAAACATTGTTAGAATGCACAAGTAAATAAAAAATTATGACTTAACAAGATACCAAACTTGCTCCAGTCAAGTTAGTCCTTCATTTAGTCATTCCTTACAAGTTAAAAAAATTAAAAACAAATGCATCACAACTATAACTATTTAACTGAAATGATGATAGTTCAGAATTAAATACAATAAAAAAAAATTACAGTAATGCTATTCAACAAACTTTTTAATAATCGTACGTTAACAAAATGTTTAATAAAAAATGCAGCATAGAGGTTGTAGGTGTTAGTTAAAAGCCTATTTACTCCCCCCCTTTCCCATTCCCAACAGACCAATGAAAAATTTCTACATGAAGTAATATGCAATTTCATTGGTCTGCTGCTAACAGGTAGGTGTTGATGCTGACGCTCCTGCTGCTATGTGAAATATGCTTAAGTAAGTCTACCTATCATGTGATCAAAAAAAAAAAAAACAACCATTGATAAAGAGCATACTGCGTCAAAGAAGATTGAAAAGGAGAGACATAACTCGAACTAAGTATTTGTTGCGTATGCGCGGGGAAATTAGGGTACCAAAGTAAAAAATGCTGTTGTTAAGTAGGATGTCCATAGCGCCACGCCCACATGCTTTTGCGCATGCGCACTATGCATTAGTTCGAGCTATTAGTTTCTCCTTCTTGCACTTTTTAGAAATTGTATTGTTGTTTCTGTCAATCTTCTTTGAACCATTGATTGTGTAGGGAAATGCTTCTTCCAGCCAGGGAGTAAGGTATGTTCATGTGGAATTGGTTTTGATCACGCTGTATACAGGGTGTTTCAAATTCCAGGGCAACCATGGGGATCTCCCTTGTTATAAGGAATAGAGGGTAGGTTTAAATTCGGCACTTTTGCGGAATTTTATGCAATACAATATGCCGCGGAAAATTATGGAAAAGTGTCAAATTTAAACCTACCCTCTAACTCTTATAAGAAGTGAGATCCCCATGATTTCCCTCGAATTTGAAACACCCATTATTTGGAAAATGAAGTGTGTAGAATAACATTAAAGTACCTAGGTGGCATAAGAAACAAAAAAATAACACAAAAATATTAAATATTTAATTAAATAAAGCACAAAAAAAAATTTATACAAATATTTTAAAATATATAAATAAAAAGGGGGAGAAAAAAGAATAATTTAGCTAATGACCATAAAAGTACTGTACAAAGGCAAAATGTATATAAGAAAAAATCACTAAAAACAATTACCGTTAAGTTAAAATATAAATTCTACTAAAATTTCACTAGTGTATTAATTAACTAAAAGGTGCTACCTATTTCTAAAGATCTGGTTCCAGCAATGTCTTCTTTAAGCAGAAATATATTTAATAATAATGCCATACTCGTGCTATTTAGTACCTTTTTTTTTCTTTTAAGTGCGATTTTTTCACCCAACACCTAGAGTTTTGGCAGACAATTGCAAATCTAATCCGACTCCTATACAAATTATCAGCATAAGCGTGCACTTATTAGCAATAACAATGAAAATACAACCCAATCTTCCTTATTCTTAACCCTCCCTTATTTAATAGCGCTTCTATGAAGCAACTTTGGAAACTTAAAGCAGAAAGCGATTAGGTATAAAGACAGAACTAAGAATAAGGATAATTACAAATTTACCTACACATGTCTGCCAAATTCGAGGTCGTTCGATGTTTCAACAAATCTACAAAACTTAGCTTTTCTGTCCTAATAGTTACAAAAATGGAGTGTAGTGGCTGATTTAATATTGCTAAGCACTAAAGATGATTTCAGTCACAGTTGTATAAATTTGAGAAAAGCATATGGATCAAAAATCTCTCACAATAATTGGAAATAATTTTATTGTAAGTTAATTTTGATCCACCATGTACAGAAAGACTATAAATACAATGTGTTTGTTTTTATTAATTTTTTTTAAATTCCTGTGCTTTATTTTAGGTGTTATTTTTTTAAATTTTAGAATTATAATAAAACACATTGTATTTTCATGCTAAAACGATCATTATATACCACTACCAATAAATAATAACACAGTTTTATCTTAATGTTGTAGTAAAATACAAATAATACCACCTAATCTTATACAACCACAGAAGCTTAGTAAAAACAAACTTTTTTTTTAAGTCCACTGCAACATTTACAATAATGAGGTGGCAACAGTAGCATAAAATTTCATTTTTATTAGCAAATTGTTTACTTACAGGGGCTTAAATAAATCAAGGGAATGACAATATAAGAAAAACTACTAAAGGAAAAAATTAGGCATTTCTGCCATAACATTACCACATAATTGATGCAGTCTGTAAGGCACTTCCAATTGATTAAAAAAAATATTTTAAACAAACATTTCTTGGAATTAATGGAATAAGTAGTAACCAGCGGTTTTAAAATCGCATTTATTGCACAATTAATTGAGATCTTGCAAGTTAACAACTGCCTTACTGCACATAATTATATTTTAGTACGATTTTAATTTTATTTTTTGTTATGGTACATAAATCATACAATATTATGAAATAAGGAAGTGTAAAATTCAAGCCTTACTAAACAAATTTCTCTTCGTAATGGCTTATCTAGAGCATAAATGCCTTTCAATTCAATTCAAATTATTCTCAAGCTAATTATGAAATAAGAAAAAAATGGATTTACACCAAAATTATGTAAAATCTGTTAGAACAAAATTAAAAAAAATTATTCAATAATTTAAAATAATATTCAGGGTTGTTTCAAAATCGATTTCTACAAAAATCATGACATAGCACCTTAAATGTTGCTAGTTTTTCTTTTTTTTGGGACCAACATTATTTGAGTAGAGCATTTCCATGTGACATCATGATATTCAAAATGTCTGCTCTGTAGGCAAAATCCGATGAAGAACAATCAACTAAATATGTCTAATAATTTTTTTTAAACTTGTAATAAATGAATTTTATGTAAAATTAAACGATCTTTCGATTTAGATACATTTCAACATGCCTTTATTTGGTTTTTTTTGAGAAAATCGCGAATTTGTGTAACCGTTCCTTGATTGTGGCGCCCCCTACAGAAATTAACAGTTGAAAGTATTTTTAAACGTTTTCTCATAGGCAATTTACTCTAAAAAAACTTTTTTCCGTTAATGTAGGACAAATACTTTTCAAGTTACACACTCTTATTGAATCACCCTGTATAAAATTTTTATGTTTAATATATAGGATGTGCATTTAATACCGTGTTGTTATTGTTTATGCCTTAAAATACATGAAAAATTCGTTCAAAGCAATAAATTATTAAGATATGCCTACAAAACAGAAAAGGGGGAGTGGCTTAAGATGAGTATCTGGAAATGCTCCATTGGGTTTTCCGAGCCTAGTAAATTAGTTTGTTAATAATTTATATATCCATACAGTAATATTCAAATAATTAGTACCAAAAAATATTAATTAAGCAAGATATAAATAATTTCAGGCCACTTTTACGGTTGGATTATTATAAAACCTAATGAATGTGGTGTTTAAAAAACTGATTTTAATTACAAAAATGTTGAAAATTATTGTCAAATTACAAGGCTTTCTAATTTAAAACTGAATTAAACCAATCTTTATATTAAAAAAAAGTTTAAACAACAGGAAATGGTAGGTAATTAAATATTTAATTGAAATATACACTCAAGGACAAATTTTACAATCCTAAAATGAATAAAGGATAAACTCCTAAAGTAAACAATTTGTTTATAAAATCTTGTCAATAAGTGCACCTTATACTAGGATAAAATAAGCAAGTAAGCAAGTTATAAGTTATTTTGTAAAATTATTCAACCATTGTAGTTTTACCTGCTGTGGTTAAGTAATTTTCCATAAGTAACTTATTAATATACCGATGTATTAGTAGTAATATATTTGGTATTACTTGTCTGAAGTTTCCTTTACTACTTCTACATTAATGCACCGTTTCAGCTTTTACTGTTCATTCAGCATTCTTCTGAAAATAATAATGTATTAATAAACACATTATTACCTTTAAAACGGATTCATATAAAATGGTGTTCGATTATTCAAATAGTTAACGCAAGTGGATGTATAAAAGTAAAAGCTATAGGATTTTCACGTTTCATTACGTAATTTCAAGAAACATTTTTTTTATTAAATATAAAAAATATATACCGGGTGGTGACTTGAACAACGCAACATAGGGATTTCAATGGAAAATTCTTAATGTTCAATTATTGGCTCCCCTAATTATTTTAGAGCAAAAGTGTGTTGAGGTTTTTTGTAGAGAAATAAATTCTGCATTTTTTCATACTATTACTTACAATTTTCCATTTTCCGGAAGCGTAGAAATAGAAGAAATTAAAAATGGTCTTTTTAAAAAAATCATTGATGCCATGGAAGTATAAAATCAAACAAACGCACTGACATTTCTGTCCCATTACATTTTTTTTCTTTTTAAAGCAATAAAACGAGTAGGTAATAGGAACATATTTTACGCTAAACAAGGCACTTTATCATTTCTACTTTTTCTTTCGTTGAATACATTTTAAAAACAATAGATTTTAATAATCGGTTATAAACTTCAAACCGTAATGACAGATGTAAATGCGAATGTTGATTGGTTAGATAATTCCAAGGCATCACTGATTTGTTTAAAAAGACCATTTTTAATTTCTTTTATTTCTACGCTTCCGGAAAATAGAAAATTATAAATAATAGTATGAACAGATTTAGAATTTTTTTCTCTACAAAAAACCTCAACACACTTTTGCTCTAAAATAATTAGGGGAGCCAATAATTAAACGTTAAGAATTTACCATTGAAATTCCTATGTTGGGTTGCTCAAGTCACCACCCTGTATAATGAAGAATATTACCACGTACCTTTATTTCCTCCAACAATTATGGGCTTACGTTTCTGAGCTTCATCACTATTAATAGCCTTTGGAATGGGACGTACTGCACCACCTCCACCAATGACAGTATGGTGCTGTTGGCCTGCACGAATTGGTTTTGCTATCTGAGCAACAGGTCCACGTCTTGCTAAATTCTTCTGTCGAACTGCTTCCTTGATACGATCAACTTCATACTGATACCTATAATATACAACACAAACTCAGTACTTGGTGTTCTTTTTAAATAGAAATTTCCAAGTCGATGACTAACTGAGAATTATGAATGGTTTACCTCTTGCGATCTCGCATAGCACCTTCTTTAGCTTCTTTGAGGGCTGATTCGAGAGCTTTAACTCTTTCCATTGTAGCCCGAAGACGTTTTTCTAGTTTAGGTAACTCGCACCTTAGATCAGCATTGTCACGTACCAGCTGTTTGTGCACCTTGGTTAATTGATCCAGATTGTTTTCTAAGAAGGAGATTTTTTGTTTCTGTGCTAAAGACCCACCATCCTCTTCATTGTCATCTGACGTAATAGCTTTTTTAATACGAGCCTTAAAAAAAATATTTATTTAATTATTGTCAAATTGTTAAGATTTAGGAAATTTACCTGTAAATCCTGTACAAAAAGTTTGCGTAGATTGTGAAGGGTCTGAAGTTCTTTAGCAACTGTATCCTCAAGTCCTTTGAGATCCTTTCTCGCCTGTTCTCGACGCTCATTAGTGGAACTGCACAACACAGCCAGTTCAGCAACAAGCCACATCACGCTCACGGATATTTGGTTAGGCTTTATTTTACCAATTGCAAATGAATTTGAAACGAGGACTTTTAAAAATATAACGTAAAGGGAATGAAATTACCAAATCATTCATAAATACGTCTATTATTGCCTCTACATTAAATTTACAACAATTTATTTATTGTTCCAATGATTATGTTAAAAAGCATTTCTTTTCCTAAATATATATATAAGAGATCTTTTTTTAAATGCTTCAAACTACTTTTGATTACTTATCACAATAGTAACAATTGTTCTAAAAATAATTCATTTTAACTGCAGCAACGATATTATCTTATATAAAATTTTCATTAGCTAATAACTTCTATACACTGTACATGTTATAAAATAAACGATATATAAAAGACAAAATTATATTTACTACTTTCAAAATTGTTACGATTCATCAAACTGTATTTTTTTAATATTTTTGTTATGATAGACACCCAAGGAAAATTTTCCAAATTTTTTATAAAAGAGCAAGCAAGTTTTTATGGCCTACTAGGTCACCAGACCCAATATTAATTAATCTTCTTCTGATGGGGTTGTCTTTTTTTATTTCCTAGCTTTCGTTATTACAAAATATACTGGGTGTCCATTAAAAAAAAAATTGACTCCCTTTTTATTTAAAAATAATTGAAAACATACGGAGTGTCCTTACCTATAAGATACCCTGCAGTAAAAAAACTTTACTTTGTCTTTTTATAAAAATAATTAAAAATATACAGGGTGTTCCATATCAATACACCCTGTATTAAAAAAAGTTTACTTTTTGTTTTTATAAAAATAATTACAAATATACAGGGTGTTCCATATCCATAACATACCCTTCCATTAAAAAAAGTTTTACTTTGTCTTTTTATAAAAATAATTAAAAATATACAGGGTGTTCCATATCAATACACCTTGTATTAAAAAAAGTTTACTTTTTGTTTTGATAAAAATAATTAGAAATATACAGGATGTTCTGTATTTCTATTTATAAAAATAATTAAAAATATACAAGGTGTCCAAACCCATAAAATACACCCTACCCTATATAAAAAAAATTTGTACCTAATTTTGTCTTTCTCTTTTCTTGAAAATAATTAAAAATATACAGGGTGTTCCATATCTATAAAAAAAATGGTACCTAATTTTACTTTTTCCTTTAGGAACTATAATAATATTAATATATTAGAAATATACAGAGTGATGAATCGCTTGGTATATAAAAATGAACTTAAAAGTGCTATATTTTTTGAAAAAAATCACAGCGATTATTAAAATACCTTTAAGGAAAAAAAATGCTGAAGCGAATTTCTTGCTTTCTTATTTCTTACATTTTTTTTTTATAAATAAAACTTAACCAAACCGTGGTGTGATGTGACGTTAAAAATAAATAATATTAATATAAAAAAATATCACAGGACTGTGACGACTAGAAGGAATGGATTTTACAATGTTAATTTAATACTTACACTCAATACCGCGACAATGTGGCAACATAAATAAAGAAAAATGGTCTTTCAGTATGAAAGAATTATCAAAATAAATACAAACGAAAGAAAATAAATATAAAAGGACTATGCAAAAATCACAAACGTTTTTTTTCTGACCTTAGTCAACAATAACATACGTAGGGCACTTGTGTGTGACTAGAAGTAGCGTTAAAGAAATAAACAAATGCAAATGAAAATTATGAATATGAAAGATGGACATTGTACACTGACCGTTAATAGTTTTAGTTAACTGATTCAGTTCATCTTTGTGAATTTTTTTAATACTTTTTGGTACCGACTTTTCTTTCGTGCATTCATTTTTGTAAGGCATGAATTTGGCCCAAGTCTCTGCTTTAGGCGGCCTGATGTAGATAGGAGAAGGAACAGCAGGTTTTTGGGATTTATTGTCGGAACACGGGATTGAGCGTTTATAAGTCAAATTGTCTACTGACATGAGATCCTGTAGTTTGTTGGACTTCTCCGATTCTTCTGCCTTGACTTTCTCGTAATCTGCTTGCAGCTGCTGTTGTGCTAATGTTAACTTCTGATTAGAACTGAAAATAATAATATTCATATTAAAATCAATAACAATTGAAAAAACTAAACTCAAAACTTTTATCATATATAACATGTAACCGAGGTTTATAATAAGGGAATGAATTTTAAACCACTCTGTAGAAAAATACAGAAAGTATATAAAGGCAACTGTTTGCATACTAAAAATCCCTGGAACTAGTAGGCTTCCCCAGGTTACCCCAAGGCCTCCCTTGGACTCCCCAGATTTTTCAAGTTCATCTGGACTACCCTGAAACTTTTTTAGACTTTCTTTGGGATCATTAATCTACCCCTGGACCCTTTTTAGACTACCCTGGGACTACCTGGGGTAGCTACTCTACTCAGAGACTTCCCCTGGGCTATCTACTCTACCGAAGGACTTTCACTGGGTTACCTGGTGTACCATTGGACTTCTTCAGAGTTCCCTGGGACTACCTGGACTTCCTCAGACTTACCTGGATTACATACCCTAGCCAGGGACTTTCCCTGGACTACCTATTCTAACCTCGAACTTCTTTTGGACTACCTTCCCTACGCAGGAACTTCCCCACTGGGCTACCTAGTCTACCTGGGCTTCCCCATGGTTATCTGCCCTGCCCAGGGACTTCCTTTGGACTACCTACTCTCCCAGGGACTTCCCCTGGGTTACCTTCCCTACCCAGGTATTTCCCCACTGGGCTAGGTAGCCCAATTTTTTTTATGAAATAAAAAAAACCAGTAATAATTAAACTTACTCTTTGATGTCATTAATGAGCTGTTGCTTTTCTGCAATTTCATCACGAAGTGCAGCAACTTGTTTTTGATGAACATCACGTAATTGATCCATTTGTTGTTCGAGAGCAACCCGTAATTGAGCAGCTTCTTTCTTTTCACTTTCGCTAACACTCGAGACCTATGGACAATCACCCATTTTGAATATTTAACAAATAAACAATAAAAATATTATCACATTGCTCCCCAATACAATTAAAACAATTCTGACCTGTTCGGCAGCCTTCAACTTAGCACATTCTTCTCTTAAAGCATCCACACTTTCTTCCAAACTTCTCTTTTTATTTTCAGCCTCACGCATGGATTCTTGGAGGCTCTTCATTCTAGCCTCATGTTGTGAGATCAATAAACGGCATTCACTGAGTTCTTTTTCATATTCAGTTACTTTACGATTACTATCTTGTTGGGAACCTTCTAATTCGTGAAGGCGTTGAGTTAGATTGGTAACTTCACTCTTCATGCGAGAGATGTACAATCGAGCTACAGTGAATTCTTCTTCTAATTTTGCAGCATCATTAGAAACTTTAATGTCAGCACCATCTCCACCAATTGTAGCACCAATTTCTCCTAGTTCTTTCAAGAGATTGGTAAGCATGTCACTGATTCGTTTCTTTTGATGACTACTCATATCTTTTAATTGTTGTAACTCTGATGCTGTTGTGTTAAGGGATGTTTGTTTCTGCATTAACTCTTCAGATAATGATTCCATCTGAAATTTACAATTTATTTTTAGAAATGTGGAAGCGTGAAGGGGAGAAGATTTCAAAGTACAACCTTTGGGGGTGTATAATACAAGTTCAGGACGTTTTTGTTTTTAAAAATAACAAGTTAGATGAAACCCTTAAGTTTATTATTTAAGGTTCACAGAAATAAAGTATTTCTAAAGAAGCTTGATTTTATAAAACACTAATACTATATTTTATGGTGGGTCACAGGGTTCTGTAATAGGACCTCTACTATCCTCAAAGTTCTATGTATGTAGAAGGAATTCCTTGTTGATATCTAATGGTAAAAAAATAAAGACAAGAAGCTCTCACCTTAACACGATCCTGGTCGGCAAAAAACAAATTTATATTAAATACATTTAACATCTAATTACTGAATCAAACTAACAAAAACTACAACAAACAACTAATTCACAAGAACAAAATCCAGGCCAAGAAGAGAAAGGAGATGACATAAGTAACTAATTTTTTTAAGGTCTAATATTTATTTCTATAAAATTAAAAAAAGGGGGGGTTTAGTTCTATGGTTTTAAAGATTAATTGAAGGAATTAAAATTCAATCAACATTAACAGGGATATACAAAAATTAATGGGTTGATCAAAGCGGGACATTAAAACAAATGCAGGGTACATCAATGTAATATTATTAGGATAACATTTAGACAAAAAGCTAAGCTGATTATTTTAAAACGTAAACGATTAGGTATGAATATTAGATAGAAAAATATTTTCTTTAAAAATCCAGTAATGGGTTACCTGGCTCTCATAGTATGTAATGAAATGATAATACAGACTGTCCTAGTTGTACCCAGCTCACTGTTACGCGAAATTCTATATAATAATAAATTCATTTCCCCCTACAGCTATTTAAAAAAAAATTCTACACTGTCCTATATTATTTAGCTTCATTAGAAATACTTCTTCTTGCAAAAACCTCGAAAACTTTTTGATTTTTAGGTACAAATTAATGTCAGTAGCCTCCCTTCAAACTCTTCTTATAAAAAAAAAATCCACTTACCTCCTTATTTTTAGCATCAACTTCTTGGGATTTCTGATCATAATTAACAGCCAATTCTTCAAGGGCTTGCAAAACTTCTTTAACTTCTTCTTTTGCAGATTCATTTTCTTGTTGTATACGATTCATCTCACCTTGAAGGGTTTCATAATCTCGCCGTGTGCTTGCAATAAGTTCATCTTGTTCCAAAATTTGTTCTTTCAATTTCTCTACATATTGACTTTGTTGGTTGATTTCTTCATCTTTTTCGTCTAATTGTTGATATAATCTTTCCCTTTCTTGTTCTAATTTTTGCCTTTCTTCACTACTCATTGTTGAACCAATCATTAATGCAGGAGTTGCTGGCATTGGACCTGTATTAAAATTTTGTTAAGGGATGTATTACAATAAGGTGAGTGGTACATACCAAGACTATTAGTTTCAACAATGCTTTCTTCCATGACTGCTACTGGTGTTGTAGCATCTTCCACCAAACTAACCTGTTCTTCTATTTTAACAGTTTCTCCAGATCTCCAACGATTAAGTTCAGTTTCAAGTTTTTCAACTTTGCCTTTAAGGCGCGCCACTTTTTCTTTTTCTTTTTCATAACGTCTTTTCCATTCTTCTGCTGTAAGTTCTTCATTAACACAGACAACGTTCTTAACAGTCTTGGCTCTATAGAAGTAGATAAATTATTAATTAAAGGGTTGAATAAAAAAAGGTGTTTAGAAAAATACCGTTTTCCAAATTCTAACGTGGATTTAGTTTCGGATTCGTTAAAGCTAGCAGGTGAACAACAAATAACTATGGTAGTTCTGGCATTGCCTCCCAGAGACTCTTGTAAAATACGGGTGAGTTTGGAATCTCGATATGGTATGTGGGTTTTGTTTCCATCAGCTAACGCACTGATAACATTTCCAAGGGCTGATAACGATTTGTTAATGTTTTTAGCTTCATCCAAGACAGTGCCTGTAAATTATAAAAAAATATTTTAACAATAATTTTCATTTTCAAAAATATTATTACCTTCTGCTCCAGTTTTCGAAACTTTTTCTGAACCAGCTAAATCTACTAGGTAAAGTTTTCCTGACAATTTCTTCTGATTTTCCAAGTTTTCCTGTTTTACATTAATTAGGAACACAGAATGAGAACGTGATGAGTGTTCATTCATATCTGAAAAAAATTTATTTAAACTCCACGACTGTTTTTATTAAAAAATAATTCCATACTTGTTACTGCAATATGTCGATTCGATTTTCCTTCCTCGATAGATTCAAACACTTCTTCTGGACTCGAGACAAACCTTTCCGTTGCACCTTTTACATATGGAACTCTGTTTTTATCTTCATGGACACTTAAGTTAACTTTCGAAACTAAAATAGGAGATAGATAACCAACCAGTCATTAAAATTTTTGTTTGTACAAACCATCAAGTAGATCTCGAATTTTGTCCATATAAATTTCAAAGTAGGAAACTTTGATGTGGAATTCAAGATTTTCTTCCATAGCATAAATATGGTTGAAAATATCATTAACGATACGAGGAATGATTCCCTGTTTTGCAGGATCACCTAAAAGAAATCATCATATTTTGATCATTATGAAATATAAAAGATTACAAGATAATTACCTATGACACCTTCCATCGTATGTGTTTTTCCAGAAGAGGTCTGTCCGTATGCAAAAATGGTGCCGTTGTAACCCGCCAGCACATCTGATACAATACTTTTGGCTGCTTCATTGTAGACTTTTTCTTGTGTAGCATTTGGTTTGAAAACTTTATCAAATAAGTATACTTTCCCCTAAAAATAATAATAATAATAATAATAAACCATAAAATGTAATAAAAGTTTATAAAGACGAATTTGTCGTACCAGGTGTACGAAATATAAACGAATATCATAAGTTAACAGATTGTACATAGTTAGGGGGGGGATGAGGATCATTTAGCACTTATACTTTTGTAGGCTTGTGACGAAGTCTCATGGTCTTCTTGGGGATGTCTTCGTGGATAGCATTTGGAAAATCTGGGAAGTCTCTAGGAAATCTGGGTAGTCTTTGGGAAGTCTTGGTAGGCCATGGGCACCCTTTGGGAAATCTGGGTAGTGCCTGGGAAGTCTGGGTAGCCCATGGATAGCATTTGGGAAATCTGGGTAGTGTCTGGGAAGTCTCTAGGAAATCTGAGTAGTCTTTCGGAAGTCTTGGTAGGCCATGGGTACCCTTTGGGAAATCTGGGCAGTGCGTGGGAAGTCTGGGTAGCCCATGGATAGCATTTGGGAAATCTGGGTAGTGTCTGGGAAGTCTCTAGGAAATCTGAGTAGTCTTTGGGAAGTCTTGGTAGGCCATGGGCACCCATTGGGAAATCTGGGTAGTGCCTGGGAAGTCTGGGTAGCCCATGGAGAGCATTTGGAAAATCTGGGTAGTGTCTGGGAAGTCTGGGTAGTCTCTAGGAAATCTTGGTAGGCCATGGGCACCCTTTGGGAAATCTGGGTAGTGTCTGGGAAGTCCGGATAGCCCATGAATAGCATTTGGAAAATCTGGGTAGTGTCTAGGAAGTCCATGGGTAGTGCCTGGGAAGTCTAGGTAGTCTCTAGAAAAATCTGTATAGTCTATGGGAAGTCTTGGTAGACCATGGGTACCCTTTAGAAAATCTGAGTACTGCCTGGAAAGTCTCTAGGAAATCTGGGTAGTCTTTGGGGAGTCTTGGTAGGTCATGGGTAGCTTCTGTCCCCGGTTAGTCTATGGGAAGTCCCTGAGTAGAGTTTGGGAAGTCTGGGTAGTCTACAGGTAGCCTCTGGAACAGTCTTTGAGAAACTTGAGGAAGTCCTTGTGAAGTCTAGACAGTCTCTGGAAAGTCTGGGTATTTCCTGGGTGGTCCTTGCGAAGTCTTGGCAGTCTCTGGGAAGTCTTTGGGACGCCCGAGGAAATCCCTGGGAAGTCTAGATAGTCCCAGGGCAGTCTAGACTGTTTTAAATTCGGTAGTTCACTGTACATTATTTTTTTTACCGTGGTTTACCCCTTGGTATTTATGTTCCACAGTCCAAAGTCTCATTTTGCTAACATAATTTCAGTGGGACTGATTACAGAATCAAGTCTAACTATATTTTATAAGGCCAACTAGGTCTCCCGACTTGAATCTGGCTATTTATTACAGTCTAAGGACACTCCTACTTATTTCCTTTAATACACATAGGTCTAATGTTATAAAATTTAGTGTAGCTAGGTTTTACTCTACCAAAATTTTTTGTTTGCCTTAAAAATGTTTCCGACTGCACAGGCTAAAAGTCCAGATTTTAAATTACGGTTTTATATGAACGATTGAATATCTTAGAACATATCTTATGATGGTTGTAATAATATGAGCAATGATAACCTTTCAACATGTTTACATCATTTACAAATTACAAGAGCAAAAAAATTAAAAACTAATTTATCTCGAGAAGTTACATATTTCCAATTGAATCACGTCTGAAAACAGGACAGGAAATACGTACAAGCGTAAGTGATCTATTTTTATAAAATGGGAAAGTTTTTGTCCTAGTTTACATAGCCTAGATAATTTTTGTCATTAATTAATTACTTAAACGATTAACACCTCTTGTTGTCCAGAGTAAAATATTGCTTTTTGTATAAACAAAAACAGATTAAAAGCATTCAAACAGAACCTCGAAGGTAAGACAAAAACACCTTAGGAAAGTGAAACAAAATTAAAGAATTCGAAAGGTTCGGTTGGTTTTTAAGGTAGAAGTGTTAAGATATTAAATTTTCCTGTTGCACCATTCATAATAACAGGAAAATCAGGACGGATACGTTTTAAAAATATCCACACTGACAGGGTCACCTATGAATATGAGAAACCTTCCCTATTCTAATTTTACCCTAGTTTAATTAATTTAAGAAAACCAAGTCGGAGACACACCTAGGGGAGTACTTAAAGTAGGATTCCTGCTGATTAATATCCATTCCCATATAACGACATTACACTAGAAGCATTAACTTTAATTTTATTCCTACATGTTGCAAGTTTATATTCTGTTAGTTATAAAAACTGAAGTGTTACTTGTTCCTATTTTTATACGAAACCACCAAGCAAAATTAAAAAAAAAAAGTTTTGAAAACCGTCAAAGTTAGAAGGTTAGAACCAATGCCTCTACGGGGAAAATGTTGCAACACAGGGAGGGAAATTTATTGCATATCCCAAGAGATGTAAAGGTGGAGACTCTGCACTTTTAAATTTTGGTTGGTTTGCAAAAAAATTATATTACATATAAAGATACGAATCATTCTGATTAGGTGCTGGTTCGAACATTGCAGAAGGTTGCTTCGATATACTCTGTAACGTTGGCTTAATATTCCATAGCTTCTGACGTAGTACTTGATTTTACAGAAACTTGTCCGAAGCTGACAAAAAGTTAATTTGAAATTGGGGTTGAAACAAGGGGTAAACCACATGGGAAGTACAAAGTCCAGGGTAGTTTTTGAGAAGTCTGTGTAGTCTTTCGAATGTCTGGGTAGTCTTTGGGAAGTATGAGTAGTCCCTGGGAAGTCTCAAAATGTCCCTGGGTGTCTTTGGAAAGGCTGGGTAGTCTTTGGAAAGGCTGGGTAGTGTTTGGGAAATCTGAGTAGTCCCTGGGAAGTCGCAAAATGTCCCTGGGTGTCTTTGGAAAGGCTGGGTAGTCTTTGGGAAATCTGTGTAGTCCCTGGGAAGTCTCAAAATATCCCTGGGTGTCTTTGGAAAGGCTGGGTAGTCTTTGGGAAATCTGAGTAGTCCCTGGGAAGTCTCAAAATGTCCCTGGGTGTCTTTGGAAAGGCTGGGTAGTCTTTGGGAAAGCTGAGTAGTCCCTGGGAAGTCTCAAAATGTCCCTGGGTGTCTTTGGAAAGGCTGGGTAGTCTTTGGGAAATCTGAGTAGTCCCTGGGAAGTCTCAAAATGTCCCTGGGTGTCTTTGGAAAGGCTGGGTAGTCTTTGGGAAATTTGAGTAGTCCCTGGGAAGTCTCAAAATGTCCCTGGGTGTCTTTGGAAAGGCTGGGTAGTCTTTGGGAAATCTGAGTAGTCCCTGGGAAGTCTCAAAATGTCCTTGGGTGTCTTTGGAAAGGCTGGGTAGTCTTTGGGAAATCTGAGTAGTCCCTGGGAAGTCTCAAAATGTCCCTGGGTGTCTTTGGAAAGGCTGGGTAGTCTTTGGGAAATCTGAGTAGTCCCTGGGAAGTCTCAAAATGTCCCTGGGTGTCTTTGGAAAGGCTGGGTAGTCTTTGGGATATCTGAGTAGTCCCTGGGAAGTCTCAAAATGTCCCTGGGTGTCTTTGGAAAGGCTGAGTAGTCTTTGGAAAGGTTAGATAGTCTTTAGGAAGTCTGGGTAGTCGCTGGGAAATCTGGATAATCTCTGGGAAGTCTCAGGAAGTCTGGGTAGTCTTTGGAAAGTCTCTGGGAAATCTGCGTAGTCTCTGGGAAATCTAATTTTTTTTTAAATGTTTAGGATTTAAGAAGTGCGTGAACCTAGCTTTTCTACACGAGTTTACAGTTTGCGACATACATGCAAATAAGTCAGCTTCACGTACTTGTTACACAATGTACTATTCTTTGTCCTATTCCTCCTAAAATTAATCATATTGCAAACATTTCCTTGAACCCAAAGCACTTAAAAATTGTAACTCTTATCCTACAATGATTCATTTCACTATCACTTGTAGATTGTAAACTAAAGGTTATATTGAATGATTACTTTAGAGAAAGTTTAAGAACAATTCCGTTTTGTAACTTCCTTGCATTCTTTAAAGCTACTGGATTAGGGAGGATTTATGCAAAATAAATTTTCCAACTACAAGAGACTTTTAACCAGGAGTCGGTACTAAAATATTGGTTTTATTACGTTAGCCTTGTATATTGACTCTTTAGTACAAACAATTTTATCAAGACGTTGGTTGCTAAGATCGTCTCCAAGAGAAGATTAAATTAAATTAGGAAGATGGGTAATTATAGCTAAGGAATTTGTTTAGCTTTTTCTGTCTCTCCATACCGAAGACTATTCTTTATAATGCTATTTCTAGAACACTTTTCGATGAATAATTTTCCAATTATACGTTTCTTAAGATTTTCCAAACTTCATCCAACAAATATGTTTTAGCTTTTTTCTTACAAATCATTGACTAACCATTTTTGATTTTTATTAATTTTGGGTGCAAGAGTTTCAAAATACTGTTTACGAAAATAAATCGCTGATTCCATGCTTTTTTACTCACAGTTGATCAGGCTGGGGAAAAGCTTATAAATAATTGATACCAAGAATTATTTCGAAAATTCAGTCAAGGCTATGATATAATATTAATGGCCATTAGTATTTGATTTTGCAACCTACCAGTCACATTTTCAGAATCAAAATTGACAGGAGCTAGGCACAGCGTATGAATAAAATATTGCCCCCATCAAGAGAAACCTTAATCCATTATCTTACAATTTTCTCCTTGACAGGTGTTCTAATATTACGATTTTCTTAAATATTTCATGGAGGTTCTATTTGAAATCAAATAAATATCATGTTTCTGAGTGCAATTCTTTTAAGCTTCAGACAAAATAAGAAAACCTTTATTCTCTTGGGGTAGGTAGGTAGGTAATACATCAAGACAGGAATGATCGATGTTTTTACTAAGAAAAGAAGGCGACATGAAAGTAACCGATTAGATTGTTTAGGAAAATTTTGTTTATTCAAAAATTAGATTTGTCGTGAGTGAGAAAAACTAGGTCAATATTATGTTACAGTGACAGGGTTGAACCCAGAACGCTTTTTAGGCCTGAGGTCAAATCCCGATGGCTACAAATTTTTTTTTACATTTTTTTTTAGAAGCTATGTGAAAGCTTCATACTCAATTTATTAATTTATCATACGCACGATTTTGTGCTTTAAAATCTAACAATTTCCATGACAATCCAGATTATTAAAAATTCTGTACCCTGTCACTGTTTTAAAGTTCTGTACCTATCGCAGATAAATTTTTATCATGCTTGAGATCAAGGTATAATAAATTCTGTATTGTAATCCATTTTTTATGAGTATGTGATGATATTATTACATGTTTGTTCGTAATTATATAAGATTGTAATCTACTTCTCCATTCTATTATTAGTCATCACGGTAGATTTAAATCATTAAACAGGTTTGATAATTTTACTCTCGAATATGCGTAGTCGTGTAAGGTATTAATGGGAATACATTACGTAAATGGTGTTACACGAGAGAAATCACGTACCTAAACAATTCGACAGGATTTCTTTTTCAAAGTTTGACCTTTTGGTTGTGACTACCTATAGAAATGTAACAATTTGCACATTTTTTTTTGATAATACTAAAGGTATAGAAAATAATAATGTCCAAAAAATAAATGTGAGTTTGACCCTTGTAGCCGGCTTATTCGCCGGCCCCATACGTCTAGTCTAACTTCAGTCCCTCTCACTTTATTAACACCGACTTATAAAGTAGATATCAAAAACACCTGTAGCAATAAAGTCTGACGATCTTGATGGCCAAAAAAATTACGTTGGCATAAACAAGACACAATGAAAGAGCTGCTCGTAAACCTTGGATTTAACTGGTATAGCACCATTTTGCTGGATCCCTGATGATCCTGTTTTTTATTAATTTTCAGGACATTTTCAGAAATATTTTCTCATTTTCTTTAAAAACACACGAGCTATTAATTTTTTATGAATAGATGAAACACTTTTGCTAACTGTAATGGCCATTAGTGAATTACATTACCCCAGTTTGGTTTAACATGCCCTTTTATACATAGAAATAATACGCCTCATCACTCAAAAAAATTGTACCTCTCATTTCTTATCATTGCGAAAGCTTTCGAGAAAATTGAACTGTTTTATTTATTAGGGTTTGCCAATTTCTGAAGAATTGCAAGTTTATAGGGAACAAAATCAATTTTACGTAATATTCGTCTATTTTAAATTAAATTTAACGCTGAAGCATGGAGACGAGCTAAATCAAGGGTTAACCCACGTGAGAAGTTTGATGTAGGTCGGTAGCCACAGGGAAGAGAAGGTAGTCTCTGAGAAATCTTAGGAATTCTTAGGGTGGTCCCTGAGAAGTCTAGGTACTCGTTGGGAAGTCCCTGGGAAGTCTGTGTATTCTTTGGGAAGTCGGGGTAGTCTCTGAGAGATCTGGGAAGTCTCTTAGTAGTCTCTGGGAAATCTCAGGAAGTTTTTGGGTAATCTTTGGGAAGTCTGGGTAGTCCCTGAAAAGTCTAGGAAGTCTTTGCCAAGTCCCTTTGAAGTCTTTGGGAAGTCTGGGTAGTTCCTGAAAAGTCTAAAAAGTCTTTGGGAAGTCAGTATTGTCTCTGAGAGATCTGGGTAGTCTATGGGAAGTCCCTTTGTAGTCTCTAGGAAATCTCAGGAACTTTTTGGGTAATCTTTGGGAAGTCTGGGCAGTCCCTGAAAAGTCTAGGTAGTCTTTACCAAGTCCCTTTGAAGTCTTTGGGAAGTCTGGGTAGTTCCTGAAAAGTCTAAAAAGTCTTTGGAAAGTCAGTATTGTCTCTGAAAGATCTGGGTAGTCTATGGGAAGTCCCTTTGTAGTCTCTAGGAAGTCTCCGGAATTCTTGGGTAATCTTAGGAAAGTCTGAAAAGTCTAGGAAGTTTTTGGAAAATCTCAGGAAATTCTTGAGTAGTTTTTCGGAAGTTCGAGTATTCCCTGAGAAGCCTTAGTCGTCTTTGGGAAGTCCCTTAGTAATCTCTGGGAAATCTTAGGAAGTCCTTGGGTAATCTTTTACCAAGTCTGGGTAGTTCCTGAGAAGTATTTGGGAAGTTCCTGGGAGGTATGGGTATTCTCTGGGAAGTCTGGATAGTCTCTGAGAAGTCTGGGTAGTCCCTGAAAAGTCTAGGAAGTCCATGGCAAGTCTGGCTATTTTCTGGGAAGTCGGGGTAGTTTCTGAGGATTCGGGATGGTCTCCGAGAAGCCTGGGCAGTCTTTCACATTGGATTGTTTAGTGCACACAACTTTTTACCATGGTTTGGACTATAGAGAGTTGTAATAAAAATCAAGTGATTCAGGTCGGAGGAACGAGGAGGCCACGAAGGTAGTTCCCCAGGTCCAATACATTTAAACTGTTGATTTAGGTGTTAAGTCTGTGAACTGGAGCTTCGTCATGCATGAACCAAAAGTACCTAAAAATTCCTGCAAATCCCTCTTTTTGACAGGATAAGGATTTTTAACGTGCAATGTCATCCTACTTGTGGTTTCGCTGTGTATATAGGGAGAGACAGATTTCTGTTATGAAAGTTTTACAAATGCCTGAAGAAATTATTAATCGAATTTCCTTTTTTTAAGTTTTTTTTCCTAATGTTCTACTTGTTTAATTTAATCGGTTACACCTGAACTAATCTACAAAGTAGAATCATAACAGTATAAAAAAAAGTCAGACAACTATTAATCATACGTAATTGAATTTATAATTAATCATGTAATGGAGATTAAATAATTAGTAGTGAAAAAATTAGAAGTGCAACATCCTGTACAACGGGATATATTTCTTCGTCAAGCTGTTAAATTTATTCACGCGTTAATTAATTTACTGAGCAATTAATTTAAGAATGGGAGTCAAGGTTTTTTGAGACAACTCTCCATTCGTTTGTGTTACACACAGGCTGATTCCAAAAAAGTTTTTCTCGTTTGCTGCATCATTTTCAGCACAACTCGAATAAATAAAAAAATTAAATAATTGAAGAATCTAAAAATTGGTCATTCCAACCAACAAGTTATAAAAACCTATTAAAAAAATAAAAGGTGTAATCGTCCTCGCCAATTAAGCTCGTCGCTGTAAAATATGCACCTCTGCACCATTTCCGTTCCATATACAGAACGATTTCAACAAACAGTTTTCGCCAAAGCCCCATTTCCGGTTTAATTAGTCATATCTATTCAAACTGTGTTACTTGATCATAAAATCGGTTTCCTGAATAATTTTCCCAACTAGATTATCTCTGAAGAATCCCAAAATAGGCTATGGCAAAACTACATCAAGTAGCGCAGTGTCAAGGGCGTCGCGAGTATTGATTCTATAAAGGAATGGCGCATTCACAAAAAAATAAAAAGGGCATCAATAATCCTAGAAAAATTTTCTTAGGAAACCTTTTTGTAATTTTTCCCTTGTTTTCAAACAAAATAAGATTTTTCAGGGTATTATTTATAAGGTCTGCATTGAGGATAAGGGTTGCGTTTTAAAATTAGCCCCCGATCAATGACGACACATGAAGGTAGCTAATGAGTCATTTTCGTGTTCAAAAAAAAAACCTCAATTATTTTCGATCGGTACATATTTTTATATCCTCTATACTAGCATTATTTTTTACATTTTATGTCATTCAGATTGAAGGAACTTAATTTTTTGTCTATGAGCTTTTTAAAACGATTTCCTTTTTAATATGTACAGTAGGTTGCCATGGAAATTAAGAGGGGGGAGCAAATTATGTTCAGAAAGACATAAAATAGAATAAACAAAATTAAGTCTGTGTAATTTTTTCAAATTTGATTGTTTTGTTAACGAAGAGGGCGGGGCCGAAAAAGGAGTTAGTTACATTAAAAGGGGCGGGGCTACGAAAACTTATTAAAGAAAAAACACATGAAGCGTATTCTAATCTTCGAATATACACTGCTCCTTCATGGAAAGAGCACACTACCTTGAAAATGGTTCAAAGAAGATTGACAAGGACAGACATATAATAGGAAATAGTATTTCCTGCGCATGCGCGAGGTGATTGGCTGATGACGATGTCCATAGCGCCACGCCCACAGTTGCTTGCATTTAGTTCCTGTTATCTGTTTATCCTTGTTACACTTTCTAACTATTGTATAGTTCTTTCTGTCAATTTTCTTTGAAGCATCACTGCATCAGTTGTGCAGTGCAGGGATATACTCTTTTCAGTCAAGTAGCAGTGTATGATTCTAATACCAATTTCCGTTGTTTCAGACATTAAGTTTACGAAAAAACAATTGAAATCTGTTATTTCACAATGACAAATGAAAGGGGCGGGGCCAAAATAAATGTCGTGGGACATAAAAAAAAGAATAAACCAATGAAATTTGTTACTGGGATTTATTTTAAATGAAGAATCATCAAATTTCAGTTCATGGACAGAATAAACAAATGAAACCCGGTGTTATTTCAAATTCTATTGGTTTTGGAAATGAAGAGGGAGGGGCAACAATAAAGAGAAGTTTCCTGAAACATCAAAAACAATATAAAGCCTAAAACAAATGAAACCTGTAAACAATTTCGCGTTCAATTGTTTTGAATTCGAGTGCCTTGATAATTTGATGGACATTATCAAGGCACTCTATTTTGAATGGGAAGAGGGCGGGGCCACCACAGACTTATAAATGTAGTGGGCTGTGGATAGTCGAGTAAACAAATGAACTCTGTTGTAATTTAAATTCGATTGTTTGGAAAAAAATCTGTTACCAAATATGAAAAATTGAACCGTTAGGATTAATGTAGTAAATTTTTTCCTTTTACCACATAAATCGTGTTAACCCAATTTCATGCTCATTGTGTCATGATCTTAAATAGAGCGAGTGCATTAGTCAGAAAACAAAGAATAAAACGAGTAATAATTGCTTTGTATGACCTCAATTGCAGATCCTAGTCTTTCCGCAAAGTGCATTCGCGCAATTAGTAACAAAAGATCGAGCAGATGTTTAATTAAATTTTTGATTAGGTGTAGACCACTATCAGCCACATGGTTCGTGCGTTATTATTCTAAAGAACAAAGGTTCGGTACGAATATTAATGAATTATTTTGGTTGAAAAATAGCGTGATATGGAATGATTAGGTTTTTATTTATAATTATAGAGCTAGATAAATGGTATGGAGAAAATATCTACAAAAACTACTCGAGGTGTGTGTGTGATTTTTTTAACTAATGAAGTTAGTTTTGCAAATTGAAAGACTAAACAGAGATGAAATCAGTTTTGCGCTCGCGGTTAAGCTTAGTCATCATTCGAAGTATGAAACTGTGAAACACGCAACAGAAAATTTAAAATGCGTTTCTATTTTACTGTTACTACTCATTCTTTTATAACCTTTTTTTTTATTTAATTGCATTAATTATTAGAAATATATTTCTAAGAATTTCATGCTTCCTTGATACTTAATTGTTTAATTTTACACGCACAAAGAAAAGTCAAAAATAATCATTATAAACCCAAAAAAGGTATTAAAATAGACTTTACTCACACCTATAATAATTTACTTCATTCTAAGTTTCTTAGCACAACTGTCAAGTGTATGAAACAAACAAAACCTTTCAAAATTTATAACTTTTAAGGAAATTATTTATAGAATAAGTTTCTCTTTAGTAAATAATAAAACGAATGGAAATTTACACTGCTCGATCAGAGTGTAATTTAGCAATTTATTAAAAAAAACTAAGATCAGTGATGCGCGAAGTGCCAAGGAATTAAAAATGACGTAGACGTCAATGTAGGAGTGGGTAGGTACCATGCATAATGTAACCCAAAAAAACGAAGGAAATTCGATTGAATACGAAAATCACTGAAATGTAAATGAACTTACCGCAATTGATATACAATTTTCTTCTGCTCCTGTTGGAAATTTAACTACAAATTTAGAACCAGCCTTCTCTTCGGAATCGTTGAGTGGCCGAAACCTACACACGACTTTAATACTGTCTTCCGCAGGTATTTCACGCTCCTCGGTCATTTTGCAGCACGTAACTTACACACAACAAAATAATAAATAAATATTTAACTAATTATAACTAAAATTAATGCATTTGTATAAAAATGTTGCGATTCTTTCTTTGACTGACGTTTTCTACAACGATCGATCAGCCATGTTTGAAACTATGTGGTAATTGCTCAACTGCTGCCCTCTATCAACTATTAAACTTAAAGACTGAATCGACGGTGTTGCCATGGTTGCCATGCAACCCTCTAAGCGAGAATTCAAATAACCCTCAGCGACAGCATAGGACGCTAGGCAGCCAATCAGAAGAGGCTGCAGCGCATACGTCAGAATTCAAATAACCCTCAGCGACAGCATAGGACGCTAGGCAGCCAATCAGAAGAAGCTGCAGCGCATACGTCGGTCGGTGTATAAGGACTTTCGCAGAGAATGCGTATTCGCACCCTACATACAATGCCATACTTTACGCTATTCAGCGTTAGTTAAGATACTAGAGACGCACTAATAAGATATTCTAATGACATTGTTAGTACATTTACTAAAACATTGTGGGTTACAGATTTTTGGAACGTCCTGTATAAGTGAAAAACGTGGCAACGTTGTAAATTGGGATTTATCCTTCCAGCAACTGACAGTTCACATGACTTTTGGGAAAGTATTTTGACAGCTGTTCACGAATGTTTTGCTCGTGATGATGTAATTTGAGTGTAAAGTACTCGAAATCCTATGATAAATACGTTTTAACTAGAATATGATAAAAATAATGATAAAGTAGTATTATTAACTTGCAAAAAATGGCTGCTGGTACACCATTATTATTAAATATTAAAGTGTCATGAATTAACTTTGTTGAATTATGGTAAGTGCTTTTTTCTATTACCTTGACACCTTTTATTAACACTTTAAATCAGTCTTTAAGGCTAATGTCTGCAATAATTCCTGTAACTTCACCTACAACAAAAACTGAAGATGCGGATAAAGTGTTAAGTCAACTTTTAGAGTGTGTACAACAGTGTCAGAAAAGATACGGTGGTAAAACAGAATTGGCTACCGAATTCGATAATTGTGTTGCTGCTTTGTGTTTAAGTCTAGAAGCTGTATTTTTACATGGTATCAGAACTAAACCACAAGAACCACAACAAACAAGCACTTTTAAACACGTTTCCGATATTGTTACAAGCAGTTTGAATTTGAGTACCGATAACAGTTGTAAGTATAAAGTATTTTAAGTATTTTTATTAAAATAATAGTTATTCAAAATCAGTTTTGTGTAAATATAATTCTTCGGTAGTAATTTTTTATTTGTTGCAATCAAAATTTATTTTATTTTCTTCCAGTAGATAATTTTTATGTTGTATTAATTGGAACCAAATTAAGGAAACTCTTTGTTTAAAATTGCAATGATCACCTAAATGGATTGAAAAAAATAATCATATAGTATACTTCTGAAAGGTATGTGATCACGATCAGATTAACAATGTAGTTAGAGACCATACCCAAAATTAAATCAATATAACTTCTGTGAGTTATTTTATTCCCTGATTGAACCCTTGGTTTGTTCTTACCTATCTCTGTTACCTAAAAATCAATCCTGACATCACTGAATTCATATCCAAATAGATTAATGAATAAAATAACTCGCTTTAGGAAATATTTCAGCTTAAAGAGTGTTAATTAAATATAAAAATGAATTACTGTTTGTATATCTCGTTGAAATGTTCTATAAATCATGCCTGGTGGAGTTGATATCTAATGAAACGTAATACCGATCTAAACTGTAGATAATCGAATTGAACCATGCAAACCCAACACAATTACAGTTATTAAACCTTGGTTGACTTTAAATACGAATTAAAGCTTGGCTACAAATATTCTGTTATTTATTTTGTTAATAATTAAAGTTTTATAAAAATAACAGCAAGGTAATAACCTTCCCACCAGATTTCATCATTATGTAATAGAAAAGGTTGATTTGTTTTTATTTAATTATAATTGATGTCTGTTGTTTGTTAGCTTTCTGGCCTTTCATAAAGAAGCATTTAACAAAACACGAGCGAGAGAGATACGAGGTTTTAAAACATATCTGGACTGATACAGGAAGAGGAAGAGCTTGGATTCGATCATCTTTAAATGAACGTTCTTTGGAAAGGTATATTAAAAATATGTGATTAGGTTTTTAGATAAATTACAACCACAAATAAAATTCTTTTGTATGATTGATTTATGATTGGAGTTATAATGGAAAGTTTCCATGAACTTATTTTAAAACGTTTTTCTTCTTGTAAAGATTCAAGATTGGAATAATTGTGTCATTTGTTTTTTTAAATATTTGCCAATTGTTCTTTTTTTATGATTAATCAGCATGTGATGATAAAATTTCTCTTTGTTCCGATAATGTCTAGTAATGTATTTTTCAAAGAATGTTGATACTAAGGATTAATTAATTAAATGTTTAGATGTTTTTTAGTCACTTTTAATTCCCAAATTTGTAATCAGCCATTAGTTGTTTGTATTGTTAATCCTAAACTTTGATAATATATTCTTTTGTATGTTTTATAACTTAAATACTAAACAATACTCTTATTGTTTTAGAAATTTCCATACTGTCTTGAGTAATAGTAAATTTCTAAAAATTTATTATGATGACTGGGCACTGCTTTGTGATGATGAGAAAAATAGTATGTTGCCAAATATGGCTGCAGGTCAGTATTAAATAAATTACTTTTACTTTTTTACAGGTCAAATATTTTAATTCAAATTTGTTTACAGGTTTAGGTTCTATTTTATTTGCTATTAGTATCGATAAACCTGAATTAAACAGTGAAACCACATCTCAAAAGTCAGAGAGGCTCAGAACTCCACCAGAACCAATTATAGAAGCTCCTATAAGAGGTAATTAGTTTATTAGTGGCCCTTGTGGGGATTTTAACGCCATTAATAATTTTCAAGCAACCACTGAGCCACTACTAAAAAATATATTAAACATTTTGATTAACCTTGGAGAAATTATAAAAGTTAGACATATACTTTCCCAGGGTTTTTTGAAGGAAATTTTATTTTCTACAACTTTGGTCCTATAGTATTTTATCCTAGCTTGCGTCTTTTTGGCTGCATTTCAATTTTAAACCAGAATTGCTGGTTATGCTAACTTTAAACGGTTCTCATACCTAAATTATAAAAGTTAGAAATATACTTTCCCTGAGTTTTTTGAAGGAAATTTAATTTTCTACAACTTTGTTTCTATAGTATTTTACCCCATCTTACGTTTTTTTGGCTGCATTTCAATTTTAAACCAGAATCGCTCGTTATGCTAACTTCAAATGGTTCTCATGCCCAAATTATAAAAGTTAGACATATACTTTCCCGGAGTTTTTTGAAGGAAATTTAATTTTCTACAACTTTGTTTCCATAGTATTTTACCCTATCTTGGGTCTTTTTGGCTGTATTTCAATTTTAAACCAGAGTCGCTGGTTATGCTAACTTTAAACGGTTCTCATACCCAAATTATAAAAGTTAGAAATATACTTTCCCTGAGTTTTTTGAAGGAAATTTAATTTTCTACAACTTTGTTTCTATAGTATTTTACCCCATCTTACGTTTTTTTGGCTGCATTTCAATTTTAAACCAGAATCGCTCGTTATGCTAACTTCAAATGGTTCTCATGCCCAAATTATAAAAGTTAGACATATACTTTCCCGGAGTTTTTTGAAGGAAATTTAAGTTTCTACAACTTTGTTTCTATAGTATTTTACCCTATCTTGGGTCTTTTTGGCTGTATTTCAATTTTAAACCAGAGTCGCTGGTTATGCTAACTTTAAACGGTTCTCATACCCAAATTATAAAAGTTAGACATATACTTTCCCGAGGTTTTCTGAAGGAAATTTCATTTTCTACAACTTTGGCCCTATAGTACTTTATCTTATCTAGTGCCGTTTTCGCTGTATTTCAATTTAAAACTTTTTAAAAATACTATTTTACTCTTGCCCTGTGGCCTATGACGTCATACGCCACCGTTCTCTGAATTAAGGCACTAGATAGAGGGTCCTACTCTGAATGGGTACATTTTCCTAGCCGCTTTCGCGCGGGAAAGTTTGCAAGGCGTTTATTATTTAAAAAAAGTGCAAATAAAACCTGATCAAGTTGGTTGTGTTGACATTCAATTTAATCCACAGCCAACTTGCCCAGGTTTTTGTAACAAAACTTGACTTTGGTGGACTAACAAACATTATATTCAGATCCCAGTAGAGATCGTTCCAAACAAAAACGAAAACGAAAAGTAGCCAAACAAATCATATCATTTGATGAAGACGACACTGTTTTATCTTCAAGCATTCCCTCAAGCTCTAGCAGTATAACTTCAGACAATAATTCCTGTACAAGTGACACCTCAAAGCCTCCTACTAATAAAACTGAAACTAAAAGCATGGATAAGAAAGATGTTTCACTTGATAAACCTAAACGGAAAAATAGTGAAACTGGTAATGAAACTAAAAAAGAAAAGGAAAAACCAAAAAGAAAGTTAAGCCTTGAAAAGAGTGGTTCTTATGATAAGTTTGCTAGTAATAATGACGGGACGTTAACACCGGTTGAACAAAGTAATGTTGGGGAACTAACACCTGTGTCGGTTGAAAAAAATGAAAATTTAGAATCACCAAATACTTCTGATGATATCATTGAAATGCCAACTGATATAAGTGCAGTTTTAACTGCAGTTGAGACAAAAAATAAAGAAGAAGTTAACAGAATGCAAGAACATGTAAACCGAGTAACAAAAGAAAATGATAGTTTAAAAGAACAATTAAAAAAATATATAAGTGCTGTACAAATGCTTAGAAGAGACGATGGTAATGTACATAAAGCACTAGAAGGTTTACAATTAGATGTATCAGAAGTACCTGATTATAAAAGCGAAGCTAAAGTTTTTGAAAAAAAACTTGTACAGGTATTTACCATAAGGTTATTATTTAAAAAAAATATTAACACAATTAATATTTTAGGTAGCAGAAATGCATGCAGAGTTAATGGATTTCAATGCACATCTCCAACAATGTTTATGTCAGAAAGATACTTTATTGGACCGATTAAAAGGTGAATTAGAAGAACTAAGAGGGCCTCTTCCTTTTGAAGTATTATCAGAAGATACTCATCGTAGTGTAAATGTATGGATACCTTCTGCTTTTCTCACTGGTAAGGAATTGGTTCTATTAACCAACTTGACCTCCTTTCTTTATAAACACCAAAACGGAGTTGAATTTTTTTAATTTTATTCTAGGTACTGGATCTGATGTTCATCATGTATACCAAATATTTTTACGTGCTGGTACAGATGAATGGAATATTTATCGAAGATATGCTCAATTTCATGCTTTACACATGGATCTTAAAAAATTAGATCCAAGTGTGACTACTTTTGATTTTCCCCCCAAAAAAAGTATTGGAAGAAAAGTAAGCATCTTATGAAATAGAATTTTTAAAGTCTTAATAAATATTTTTTAGGATTCTTCACTAGTTGAAGATAGAAGAAAAAGGCTTCAAACCTATCTCAGGAGAATTTTATCTCATTGGCCGGAATTAGCTCACTGCAATAGCAGATTTTTATTAGAACAACATTTAGCATTCTTTAAGTAAGTTTTTTTATTTAACTTAATATGGTTTTCTAATAGTTACGTTTTAGGGATCAAAAAGCAAATGATAATAGAAGTAAGAAAAGTTTATTTTCGTCTAGAAGAAGTGGTGCAAGTTCCAGTGATAATCATTATACAGGGCTTTGATTTTAATTTTTGTTAGATATAATTACTGAAGTGCAATACACTTCAGTTTAAAATAAGTACAACAATAATAATTATCACAGAATAAGTTTTATCATAGTTTGTCTGTTGTTACTATAAGTATTACAACATTAAAGTTATTTATGTATATTTTTATATTATATTTTAAATATTAAAATATTAGAACCTACATAAAATGATCTAAGACATAAATGACTTGTTCTGGGACTACAAATATTTTTATTTTGTTCTAGAACTTGCCACACGTTTTTTGTTAAGTATAAGAGGCATTAAATTTATTATTAACTTGCTTTAAGAATATATTTTTAATTGTATATAATGTAATACCAGTATTTTTATTATTTAATGTTATCAAAAAATTTGATTGAAATGTTTATTATTATTATTAGCAAAGTTGGTAAAATATTCCTGTAGCTCAATTTTCATAAAATGAATGGATAATTAGGTACTTGAAAATTTTAATACTCAATGAAACTCGAAATATTGTATATTATTTAAGAATTAAAGTACATTTTAAAATAAAACGTTTTGATTTATCGAGTAAAACTAATCCAATACAGGACCAAAATAATCTATAAACACAGCCTTGGTTATTTTTCCTACAAGAATGGACAAAAAACTCCAAGGAACAGACAGAATTTGAGAGAATTGCAAAAAAAAGAATTTATAGAAAATAAAAATGGTGGTACATTATTGCTGACTTCCCCTATACATGTCATAACTGACGTTTCAAAACTAAACGTCAAAAACTGACGTTTCAAAACTAAACGTCAAAAACTTTTAACCTACAATTTTTCAAAGTGTTTTTTGAAAATTGATTTAAATTTTGTGCTGAAATGGATTGTAAGAAACAGAAAATTAAAACCGAGATAAAATTAGAGAAAAATAATATAAAGAAAGATAACGTAAGTTAAATTTTTTTGTTTTTACCTATTCGGTCAAGAGTAAAATTAATTTGTTTACAGGTTGGAAAGAAACGAACACGTTCTGAAAAAGATGTTTCTAGTGAAAATAAAAAGAAAAAAATAAAAACATCCAAATTAGACGTGAAACCTTCAAAATCAACCATTGGAACGGAGGAACTTGGATCTGATTATGAATCGGAACCCTCTTGTTCCTCAAAAACAGCTATTAAAACTGAAAATAACATTAATCAACTATGGGCTGATTACTCACTTCTTGCAGAAGCACAAAATTTAAATGAAAGAGTTGCAAGAACAATTGTTAAGTTGTTCGAAGAAGGTAACACAATTCCTTTTATTGCTCGTTATAGAAGAGATGCAACAGGTGACCTAACAGCAGAACAATTAAGGGATGTTAAAGATGAATATGATAAAATTAGTGCCTTAAAAGCAAGATCGGAAACTGTACTTAAAAATATTGAAAAAACTGGAAATTTAAATTCATTTATACAGAAATCAATTTTGAGTGCACGTACCATAGAAGAATTGGAACATATTGTAAGTACTAACGACTGTTTAATATTAAAAATAAAATATCCTATTTCCAGTATGCACCTTACAAACCGGGAACTAAAAGAAGTTTAGCAGAACGTGCAAAAGCATTAGGATTAGAAAAACCTGCTTTAAATTTATTAAACGGGTCTCTATGGGTTAATCCAGAAGATTTAGTAGATAATAGCAATAAAGATTTAGGAACCGTTGGTGATGTTGAAAAAGGTCTTATGCATATTATTGCTTCTGTTATTGCCACAGACACAGAAGTTTTATCATTTTTAAGAAAATTGTAAGTGAATTATTATTTTTATTCTTTGCAATAGTTACATGTCTTGTCGTAGGCGAACAGAAGTAAATTTTGTTATTGAAACAAAGAAATCTAATACCAAAAAAGATGCCGCATCCAAGACAAAACCTGGGAAGGCAAGTGGAACGGGGAAGAACAAAGTTGTTGATGAAATGAAATTTTCAACCTATTTTGATTGGAAAATACCTTTAAAATATATAAAACCACATCAGGTAATTATATTGAGCCATTAATTCTACAATGTTGTAAAAAAAACCCCTGTATTATTAATCAAATTTTTAATGTATAGATCTTGGCAATTAACCGAGGAGAAGCTTTAAAAATTCTTTCTGTGAAAGTAGTTGTGCCAGATTTTATTTTTAATAGATTCTCAAATTTTTGTGCCACTCAATGGATAAATAATGGAAAATTTGATCAAAACAGAAAAAGAATTTTAGAAATGTCCATCAAAGATTCCTATACAAGATTAGGTAAATATTTTTTTTCCTAAACAAAAACGTGTTTTAATACGGGTATTTTAGTTCAACCGTATATAATAAGAGAAATTCGTTCAGAATTAAAATCTAAGGCTGAAAAAGCATCATACGAGGTGTTTAGCACCAATCTAAAACAATTGCTGTTAATGCCACCACTTAAAGGAAGACCAATATTAGGGATAGACCCAGGATTTGTAAACGGTTGCAAACTGGGTGTTATTTCAGAAACGGGAAGTGTTTTATCCACTGCTGTTATTTATCCCCATAAAACTAAAGGAGATAAAGATGCTAACACAATCAAAAACATGTTAAAAAATCACAGGTAATTATAAAATAATTCCCATAATAATTCCTTTATTTTATTTTTTATGACTTACTAACAGGTGTAGCTTGATAGCTCTAGGAAATGGAACGGCTTGCAGAGAGACCGAAGCATGGCTTTCAGAATTATTACAAAATAGTACCTTTGCACCCTTGGATGTAACTTACACTATTGTCAATGAAAGTGGTGCTTCAATTTATTCATGCAGCCCCGAAGCAAAAAAAGAATTTCCATCTTTAGATCCAAATATTATAAGCGCTGGTAAAAAAAAATTATCTCTCCTGTTATAACAAACTTTAAAAAATATTTTTCAGTTTCTTTAGCAAGACGAGTACAAGAGCCTTTAGCGGAATTAGTAAAAGTTGAGCCAAAACATTTAGGGGTTGGAATGTATCAACATGATCTTCCTAAAAAGCAATTAGAAGAGGCTTTAGATGAAGTAGTTATGGAATGTGTCAGTTTTGTTGGCGTTGATCTTAATACTGCCTCACAATGTTTATTGAGGTAAGTATTTCGACGTCAGTATGTCATTTTCAAAAGCACATAATATACAGTGTGTCCACGATTGAGTGCATATAAGGTGTAAATGACAAAATTTTTTTAGAGTTGGATCTTCATGTTCTGAGGACCGCTCCTGCCTAGTCTCAAACTAAGATATTGAAAAAATGAGCCAAATCAATTAATATACAGGGTGTTTTTTGGCCGAAATCTAAAAATTAGTCAAGAGTAAACTGTCTTTATTTTAGCAGATATAACAAAAATGTATTAGAAAAAGTTGTTTAGAATTAAAAGTTATTGAAGATTTTCAACTTTTATACAAATCAGCCTACTTTGATTTTTTTCATCAACATGAGATTTTTTATTTGTGGTTTTAATGACCCATGCATGAAAAGTAATTAAACAAAGTACTTGAAAAACAAATAATTATTTATTAAAAAAATACTAAACCTTATTTGTTACAAACATGAGTTCAAAAGTATTGGATTAGATGAAAAAAACAAAGTAGGCCGATTTGTATAAAAGTTGAAAATCTTCAATAACTTTTAATTCTAAACAACGTTTTCTAATACATTTTTGTTATATCTGCTAAAATAAAGACAGTTTACTCTTGACTAATTTTTAGATTTCGGCCAAAAAAACACCCTGTATATTAATTGATTTGGCTCATTTTTTCAATATCTTAGTTTGAGACTAAGCAGGAGCGATCCTCAGAACATGAAGATCCAACTCTAAAAAAATTTGTCATTTACACCTTATATGCACTCAATCCGTGGACACACTGTATAATTGAATAATAATTTATGTAGCAACGACTTGATTCTATTGTTTTAGACGTATAGCTGGTTTAACAGACAAAAGGGCAACACAAATAATAGAATATAGAGAAAAAAAAGGTTCATTTGTATCCCGTAAAGAATTAATGGAAGTCAAAGGAATAGGTCCAAAAGTTTTTGAACAATGTGCAGGCTTTCTTCGAGTAGGTCCGGCAAATCCAAGACAAGCTAGTGAATTCTATAAAAATTCCTCTACGAACAAATTAGATTCTACTTATATACACCCTGAGTCTTATAAAATTACCCAGAAGCTAATCAAACAATTAAATTTAAATATTAAAGATATTGGACAGGAACAATTTATAAAAGCTGTAAAATTAAAAATTACAGAGTTAAACATTCCTGAATTAAGTGTATCCCTTACTAGTTCCGTAGAGACTGTTAATTTAATTTTAGACGCTTTAAGTAAACCTTTGAATTTTGATTTAAGAAGTGAATGTGTTCAAACTCCGTTGTTTAAAAAAGGTTTAACAAGTATTTATGATTTAAAAATAGGGAATGTTGTGACTGGGAGTGTAAATAATATAACACATTTTGGATGCTTCGTTGATATTGGTGTTGGACAAGATGGTTTAATTCATCAAAGTAAAATGGGTGGTTTTAATTTACAAATTGGGGATAGGGTTGAAGTTAAAGTTATAAATATTGAAATTGATAGAAAAAGAATTAGTTTGCAAATGGTTAATAAGTTATAATTTTTTTATCGCTTCTTAATGATTATTTTTATTTCAGTCGCTTTGGTATAGGAATTTCATCTGCGATTTATTTGTCACAAAATTTTGGGTTCTGTTTGGCTCAAAATTTTCGTAAAAAAATAAATAGCTAACTAAGTAACTTCTCTTTTATCTCTTGGAGATCCTACATGAGATTTTACTTACTGTATGATTTCCTACGATTTTTTCTTAATAAAATTAATATTTATTCCAATATATTTTGTTTTGTCTCTGTTCACCTGGTATATTGACTCTCCTAATTATTTTAGAGCAAAATACATTAGTTTGTATTTAACAAACACACTTTGAAATTCTTGTCAAAGTTTGGAATTTTTCGTCAAATGGAGAAGTAAACCCGAGCAAAGAATAAAAATATTACAATATTCTTACCTTATTTCAGGATTGCCAAAATGTAAGGTCCAAAACATCCCTTGGTATTAAATAGTTAGTTATCTCCGAAAGTACGAACACCTTCCCAGCAAAAAATGGATTAGATCACAGACGCCACGATGCAACCAGTAATCACAGAAAATGATGCACAATTTATTTACACAATTTTTCTTGCACACTCAATTAACAGTAAAATAACAGCACTTTTGGAAGAACTAGAAACCAAAATCTAACGCAATGAGGAAAATTGAAAGCAACCGGCATATGAACGAATTTTTATTATTTCCTCGTAATCTGGTTATGCCATTAAAAAAAAATAACTAATGCCTCAAATACGGTTTTAAATTCTCTACAAATAATTCCTGTAGTATTTTGCTTTAAAATAATTGGAAATTTAATTTAAAAAGTCGTTGGAAAATTTCAAAAATATTTATAGTTTCTTATATTGGTAGGACTGCTCTGTTTTCCCACGTTTTAAAATAATTTCCCAGTTAATTTGGTCACAGTGAATGTTATGATGGAGATGGCAAAGCAAGTGTTACGAGAGTCCCGTATCTAATTATTAGTGCCGATATTTCATTAAAAAGTGATTTACTAAAGTGTTAAAGTGATTAATAAATCCTACATAGTGACGATAGTGACTTGTGTGCACTAACGTATTTTATTTCAATTTAGCAACACCTTCCTGTTGATAAACAATCTAACAATGGACACTGTACAGCAGTTTAAAAAATTGGTTGACTCATTAAAGGATATTAACCTTTCAAAGACTACAAAACTACAGAACTACTTACAATTACGAGATCTATTAAATAACACCTCCACAAAAGAAGATGTAATGAAAACTGATGCACTAAGATGTCTCCTCGGTTGTATAAAATTAGATGTCGTTAGTGATAGTTCAGTCTTAAGACAGTCGGTTTTGATTGTATTAGAGCAGATTTGCAAATTTTCATCTAGGGGTTCCATTGTGCAAGTTTTAACAGATTTTTGTATGCAAATAATTTATGACGATTTGACAAAATGTGGAGATGATGTTCGTCCTGTAGTCTTCAAGTGTTTGCAATATGTTTTGCAGCAACTAATTTTACAAAATGACTGTGATCCTGAAGAACTTCTCGTGAAAGTTAACAAAGAAGCTAATAAAACTCAAGTAAGTAATTGTCAAATTAAGGTTAGGTCAATCCCCTTTTTGTTATTGGAAATTATCTATTTTCCTTGGTTCTCTAAAGAATTCTGACTATTACCAGAGGCTCTTTCCAATTACAAAGGCATTAATCCGATCAGATCCTGGTGCCTCGATGTTAATTCACTTCAGGGGCTATACCGAACTTAATGTTATGTGATGTGCAGTAAGTGGCTAAGTGCTAGCTACCCTTATTACCCTAGAAAAAATATCTTTAGGAGATGGGGAAGGTAAAACTATCAGTTATAACAAACTTTCGTCAATTGGAATGCACAAGTGCAGTTTGGGAGCTACTCAGAGTTCCTCCTGTATGCAATTGGAAAGTGCCTCTTATATCTCTCAACAATTCCGACTATCAGAGGCTCTTTCCAATAATGTAAAGGCACTGATCTGATCTGCTCTTGTAGTGATCTATTCAAGTGCTAGCTACCCCTGTGTGTTAAGAAAAACATCCCTTTTACTTGTAAAATAATTTTGCTAGTTATCGTATTTTATTTCAGATTGTAGAACTGTTTGAAAAAATCTGCAATGATATACCAATTCAACAAAGTCTTTCGTTTTTCTATGAAAAAGTTGTTCCTGCTATGTTTAATACGTCTTATGTTGATGTAAGAAGTTGTCTTGTGGATTTTCTCTTGGCTTCTTTACCAAAATTTGAAGCTAGTGCACTTAATCCGGATAAACTAGAAAAATTAAAATATACCACAAAAAAGATGTAAGCTTTTAAAACATCTTAAGAAATTTAAATTATTTTCGTGTGTTTGCAGCTATGTAGAGAAAACTGTACAATTATTGGAAGCAGATGATCCTAATTGGAATAAAGTTTGGATATTTTTAGTTAGATGCCATGGGAAAAGATTGCATGCTCATAGTGACATAATGAATGCTCTTTTAAAAGTTGTAGAATTCGCATTTCGTAGCAAAATTGTTAATAATAGCAGTTCGGCATATGATTGCTGGAGGGTAAACAAAATTTAATTAAAACCTGACCAAGTTGACTATGCTTACTTGTACTTTTAGGAACTGATCGATATCTATAGTCTTGATTTGGATCAAATGTGTAGTTCCAAATATATGAAGCTTTTACTTCTTCCGTTAAGAAATAATGCATTGAAGAATGCTAATATAACTAAGAAAAGGTTTGACCTATGGGTTCATTTAATAAGTATCCTCCAAGAAAAATCTTATGTATTATGTATACGTCAATTTTTGGAATTCTGTTTTGGTCCTTTAGGTGAAAACCCACTTATTACTAGGGGAGTTCCCAACATTGGAAGCCCTGCACGAATTCAACCTGAATTATGGTTATTATCTGCCCAGACACTATTAGAAATAATGGGTAAGTTATTGGAATCACAAGAAAGAACCTTTTATGTTGTTATAAATATTTCTTTCCAGGACATTCGGAACATGATAATTGCATGGATAATAAAAATAATTCATTGACAAAATTAAAAAAACCTCTTGTTACTCCCAAAAATTTTAAGGATTTGGATTACATTATAATAAATTCAATCGGAGAATGTTGTGCTCTTATGTTAAATGAAATGAATAAAGATTGCTCTAAACATTTATATATTACGGTTAGTCAGTTTAGTTTGGTTTGTGTATTATTATTTTAATTTGTAAATTTTAGGCTATTTCTTGTTTGTGGAATTCTTTGTTTGATATAATAGAACAGCTGGAAACACAAGACCAAGATAATGCAATAAGAAGGGTCACTGCATTGTTAGCCGTTTATGTTGAGGTAAGGAATCTTTCGTAATTAATTATCACATCATTCCCTGGAGTGTAGGGGGTAATTTCCAGCTCATGTTTAGATTAGAATGATTATACAGAATTTTTTCTAGTTAAGCGATGAAACTCCAAACAATTTCCAATACATTCTCAAGCCAGTACTTGAACTGTTGCTACATAAAAAGTTTTACAATATAGATATACCACGATTTAATACACAATTACTCTTTCCATTATTAAAGAGATTTTTGAAGCATAATGATGATATATTTTTAAGGTGAGAATGTTTGTCTAGTGACTAGGTCGTGAAAACTGACAAAAGGTCATGTAGGTCTGGATTTTGAGTATGTTGTATGTATTGGGACCCTGCTTAAAAATTTTAATATTAAAATTTTTTAAAAGTTTTCAGAACTGGCGCGCGCAACGACTACTTTTGTGTCAGTTTTGTTGGTTTTTATTCAATAACTCTTTACTAGTGCGTTATATGAAAAAACGTGTTCTATCCTTTTTTGTAGAGTACAAAATTTGCTACAATTAATTCTAATAACACTTTTTTTTAAACTTTATACTTACCGAAATATAGAGCTTCAAACTACAATTTTTTTCAAAAAACAAAAAAGGCACCTACAGTTGTCCCATCAGGTTTTGGTACTTGATCCCCCCCTGTTGAATGAATTAAAAAAATCTCAGTTATCCCTCAAATACTGAAGAATTCCTCCCCAAAGGGAGTTACCCTCCCATCTGGCAACACAGACAGACCACTAGGAGAGTGGGGGGTCCACAGTGGCATCCAGCAGCTGTCGCCTCCTCTACCTATTCACCCCCTTGGTTTCAGACAAACAATAGAAGGTGGTTGTTCTTCATATTCCTTCAACAAAGAACGCCCTCTGATCACCCCCCCCCCCACCATTGAAAGGTTGAGTTTTTTGCAACTTTTGAAAAAAAAAATTGTAATTTGAAGCTCTATATTTCAGTAAGTATAAGGTTTGGAAAAAAATGTTATAAAAGTAAATTGTAAAAGATTTTGTGCTTTACAAAAAAGTATAGAACAGTTTTTTTCGTATGACGCACTAGTAAAGAGTTATTGAGTAAAAACCCACAAAGGTGACATAAAAGTGGTTGTACCGACACACTCAAAATTCCGAAAACTTGGAATTTTAAAGTAGGCCCTTGGTACACACAGCATATCCAAAATCCAGAACTACAAGCTGGCCACTGGATTATGTGAAGTATCCCAGTAATTTCCCAATAAGGGAAGCTTTATTCTTTCCAAATAATTCTAATATAAATTTTTAGTGGAAAAAGCACAATATTAGAACTTGTAAGCTATAGTAAAAATACTCCGAATAAAAGCAATTGGTTAGAGGAGGCTTTTGAAATTTTTCTTAAAACGGATACCAAGAAGACTAATGTTAAAGGGTTATTAACATTTTGGATCGAGTGCGTTGATGTCCTTAATAATGTTTGTGAATTTCCAATTACACAGACGAAGAAGATTGTCCAGGCTGTTGGTTTAGGCTTTATGATGTGGCCTGTTCTTCATATGCATCAAGTCCCAGTGACGGAACAAATAATTATTAAAGTCTGTTATAACTCCCAACTACCCCTGACTTATGTAAACTTATTATCTTAAATTTGTAGGATGTTTGTGTGAGATGGAACAATACATTTACAGTTTTGCTCAAAACGTATACCAAAGAATCATTAACTATTTTAATGAATATTAGAGAAAGTATTGAGTCATCACCCTGTATTGTAGGCTGTGTTGCGCAATTATTTCCAGGATTCAAACCTTTATTAGATACGGAACCGAATCATAAATTTGGTAAGCAAATAAATTCATCAAAATCTCCATAATTAATATTTTATTTGCAGTTATAACCCTTGTACACCTTACATTAACATTACTTGGTGTACCAGAAGTTACAAAAGATGTTAAAACATTCTTACTACCAACTGTCTTATTAATCATGAATTATTTCACCGTGGAAATAGAAAAATTGAAGTATTCCGATTTTCAAAACCTATGTCAGTGTTTAGAACTTATACTTAATCTGCATAAGGTATAATAATTTAAAAAAAATCCTTAAGTGTATAAAGTTCACGGAACATTTTATTTTCAGGATTATTCTATTTTGAAGACTTTGAATAACTTTTTTGAAAAAATTCCTGAAAGTTTTCAAGAAAATATGCCAGAATCATTTCGTATAATAGTTGATGATTTGAAAAGTCACTCTAATGCTGTTATTGCATATAATGCTCAAAAATTGTCAATGAAATTTATCAAAAATCCTGTAGAATCATCACCTAAAGAAACATTTCTACAACCAAAACTCATCCAGTCATCGCGTGCTGCAAAAATTACCAACATGGCTATCACATCAACTAATAATTCGGAAGGTACAACAGTATTAAGATTGCTTGGACATAAAGTTGAAAGTCCTTCGCCTGTTAGGGTAAGGGGAAGTCAAATAGAGGGTAGTAATAAATCCAAAAAACGAAAAGCTGCAAATATTTTTCCTGAATCGAAAAAAAGCAAAGTTAATATTGATGATGAAGAAGCAAGTTATGTATTAATTGATGAAAAATATCAGTTTGATCCTAACAAATTAAGTGAACATCAAAAGGAAGTAATGAAAAAACGTCGATCTGATATTCCTGCGCTGTATCAAGATTTATCTCAAAGCTTATCTAATTCACAAAGTTTTATGAAAAATATTACAGATAAGACGGAAACAGCTAATGAAGACAAAACAGTTGATAAAGTTGGACCTGTTTTGGAAAAGTCGGTTAGAGAAGAAAAAATTACATCAGAAGAATTATTCCATACAGAGGAAGATAATATCATAACTGCAGCAAGGAAAGATAAAGAAATTGAAAGTGAATTAATTTCAGCTCAAAATAAATCTGTAGTAGTACAAGAGAATGAAATAAAATGTTTAAAAGTAAATTTTCCTCCTAAAATTGAGGAACTAGTTCCTGTTGAAACTATAAAACCAATATCTGTACCAAATGAACCTACAACCCATGGTAGATCTTCAAAAAAACTAAACAAAACATCTGATAAAAGTGAGAATAGTTTATCATCATTAGAAGAAAAGATTGAAGAACCAATTAAAGAATTAAACCAAAGTGAAGGATCGAGAATAGATTTAAAAATTCAAAACCCAAGTATGAAAAAAATTGAATCAATGATAGCAGAATCTTCTTCTGATTACAATCAAGGTTTCTTGTCAGTTCTTGTTAATGAAAATTCTCAAGAAAATAATGATCAAAATAAATCGAATGAGGAAAATAAAAATCAAAAGATAATTTTAGAAGAAAAAAGGAAAAGAAAAGATCACTACAAAATTAAAATAGACAAAGTTGTTGAAGTTAAAAAACCTCGTCTGTTGGAAGAAAAACGTATCCAAAAGATCAATAAAGAGTTAAAGAAAATTAAAATGGATATTGTAGGTGGGGAAAAATATTTCCAAAATATTGACCTAACAGAAAAAATAAGAACTCGTCGTAGTACAGACATAAGTTGTAATCTCCGTTCTGGATCTAAAATTTCTTATGATAGTGACGATTATTCAAGTGGTAGTGAATCTAATCGCAAACCAAAACTTCGAGCTACTGTTAAAATAATTGATAAAGTATCAAAATTAAGTCCGAAAACCAAATCACGACATTCACCAACTAAGAGTAACGTAAAAACTCATACTGAACCGGTTAAAAATTCTACAGTACAGCGTAAACTTAATCTTGATGATGAAAAAACCGTGTTACCGAAGGAACCAATTAGAACAAGGAGAAGATCTATAGCATTGGATGAACCCGAGCCAGAACAATTAAAAAAATCTAAATCTGTGTCACTACCTGAAAATATTTCATCACAAACTGTAACGCATAATAGAAAAAAATCAAGAAAAGATAGAAATTGGATTGCAAAAGTAAACAAATCTTTACAAGACTGTGCAAAATTATCATCGAAAGTAGGAGCAAGAAAATCTTTAGCAAATGTTTTAGAAGTTGCTTCTAAAGAAAAACCGACAAAATCACATTCAGAATACACGGTAACACTTGTTGGTACCCAAGAATCTCAAAACAGTGAAGATATCATTGAAAGTTCCCAAGAATCATGTGTCGAAATAAAACCTTGCCAGACTTTAGACAAATCACTCGATGCTATTAAAAAAAGTATTGATCTACAAATTGAAACGGTTGTAACCCAGATTAGATCAGAAAATTTACATCATTCAGACGCTGTTGAGTTTATAATAGAAAATAAAGAAGAATTATTATCAAGTACAACCAATACTGAAACGGAATCTATTTCCCAAAAAGCGAATAATAAAATTTTAGAATCGTTCAATCCAGATGAATTAATGCGCATAGATTTAACTTCACATATCCAATCAAAGAATAATACTTGTGATATGGATACAGAAACCTTAGAATTGTTATCGGAAACCCCAACAAAATTAAAAATACCAACATCTCCTATAGCGTCAGATACTCCAATTAGAACCAGCGAATTAATTACAAACACCTTAAATATTTCTCCGATTAAAATAGAACCAAAAATTATTAAAGACCCGGACAGTCAAAAAACCCCAGATCTATTTGATTCAGAACCTTGTACTTCAAATAAAATTGCAACTCTAAAAGAGAATAATGAGATAAAGTTTCCTAGTCCACCTGAAATTGATTCTGTGCCATATCAGGAACAAGCTACACATCCATGTTCCGCAATTTCTGATAAAACAAATCAAAGATCTTTGAAATTATTAAATATGCTTGCTTTCACACCGCCATTGGAAAACCATAAGGTTCAGAAAGTTAAGCAAAGTACACCCAAACCATATATTTTGTCACCAAAAACGCATCGGATAGTTAAAATAATGAAGACATTTGAAAATAAATCAGAAGTTCAAGAAGAAGATGAAGAACCAAAAAAATTGGTTTTAGAAAAGGATGTTTTGAAATTTGTGAAGGCACTTCCAAGTCCCATGGCTTCTCCTGGAAATAGTATTTTAAAAAGAAGAGCTCCAGATTCAAGGGATGAAGGATTGTCACCACCAAGAAAGGTTAGTTTGTTTCCGTTATCTTCAATAGATATTAACTATACAGGGTGTAACACAACTTATCTGAAAAAATTTAACCATATATGCACTTTTAAATAAGAAATCGATTTGTTAAAAAAAATTTTAATAAAAGTCCCAACAGAAAACGAGATAAAAATTGTTAAAAAAAAACACAACTTATCCGAAAAAATTTAACCATACATGCACTTTTAAATAAGTAATCGATTTGTTAAAAATTTTTTTAATAAAAGTCCAACACAAAACGAGATAAAAATTGTAGAAAATGTTATTTTAACATTTTCATTAATTTGTAACTTTAAGAATTTTTATCTCGTTTTCTGTTGGACTTTTATTAAAATTTTTTTTAACAAATCGATTTCTTATTTAAAAGTGCATATATGGTTAAATTTTTTCGGATAAGTTGTGTTTTTTTTTTTCATGAATTTTTATCTCGTTTTCTGTTGGACTTTTATTAAAATTTTTTTTAACAAATCGATTTCGTATTTAAAAGTGCATATATGGTTAAATTTTTTCAGATAAGTTGTGTTTTTTTTTCCATTAATTTGTAACTTTAACAATTTTTATCTCGTTTTCTGTTGGACTTTTATTAATTTTTTTTTAACAAATCGATTTATTATTTAAAAGTGCATGTATGGTTAAATTTTTTCGGATAAGTTGTGTTTTTATTTTTCATTAATTTGTAACTTTAACAATTTTTATCTCGTTTTCTGTTGGACTTTTATTAAAATTTTTTTTAACAAATCGATTTCTTATTTAAAAGTGCATATATGGTTAAATTTTTTCGGATAAGTTGTGTTACAGTTGTATAACTATTTTAAATTTTTTTTATGTCTACAGGGCTTTTGCTGATTCCCTTGATCTTCTAATTCTGCATTTTGTTCCTTGAATCCTTTACAGATCCTTCCTTATGGGTCTTCCACTATTAGAAAGTTTCCATTGCCCTTTGATCAACATTTTTGTCAATCAGTTCTTGTTCTGCACGTCTGTCCCCCAATCTTTTATAGCCATCTTTTGCAGATCTTCCTTCAGACACCCATCCATTTGTCTTTTTCTTTATTTGTGTTTTTTCTCTATGGCTCTTCCTTCAATAGTTTTCTCACTTCATTATTTTTCTTGGGTCTTCCACCAATAGTTTGTTTCCATTACTCTTCCTTGAATATTTTTCTTATGTGTTCCTACTTGGTGGGATGACTCTTCAATATTCCAGTTTTATACTCCCTGATACTTACCTCACACATGAACCTTTCTCTATTGCATTTTATTTAACAATTAATATTTATTGTAATTTACAGAAACGGGTCAATTTTAGTGATCCACCGACAACATGTGAAAAAGTATTTTTCAAAGATAAAAATGAGCACAGTTATAGTAAAAAAGATTATTGCAATGAAGTTAGTGGTTCTGAAAATAGTACAAATACGCAACCAGTAGTCAAAGATGTTTCAACAACAAGCACAGATGTTCCTATTCTTGAAGAATTGGAATTAAAAGAACCTCCGACTCTTGAAGCTGTACAAGACATAATAGCATTAATAAGTAATAATTCTGAAAAAGAACCTAATACGGAAAAAGAAACACAATCATTGGGTTTGGAAACTCAGGGTAGTGTGGATGTAGCAGATCCTTATTCGTTGGATTGCAATCAACCGATTTTACCTGAATTTATTGATTCTAAAGACAGTATAGATTGTGTTCTAGAAAAATTAGCAAATCCATTGTTTTGCTTTACTTTGGCTCATGAATTAGAAAAAAAATACATTTTTACAATTGGAGATTTAGCAAAATTAAGTGAAGTAGAAGTTACAAGATTGCCATTTAAAACCCCTAAGGTATTAACTGTTCGCACAATTATAACAAAACACATGTCTGAAAAAAATATAGAAGCTTCAAAAGTTGAATCAAAACCAAATAATGTTGTTGAGGATACATCAAAGATTGAAGAAAAATCCAATGAAGAAGAAAATAAAACCAAAGAACCTCAGCAACAAACAGATAATGAATTATCTCCAACTTCTTCTTCTAAAGTAAAAATAGTTTCATCAATTGTCATACTGCCTGCTCGAACAGTTTCTGAAAATTCCCCTAAAGTAGAAAAAAGTCCCCGAAGAGTACCTTTAATAAATGTTACAAGTTTAAATATTCCTACTTGTACTTTCGTGGAAACAAAACCAGTGGTAGAAATAGAACCATCGACTTCTAAACAATCTGATATAGCTGTTATATTTGGAAACGTGGAAGAAAGGGAGAAATTAAGGATTCGTATTCCAGAACTTATTGCTGATTTTCAAGAAATGCGGGAAAAGGTTAAACGCCAGGTAAGTGTATAGAGAGGGAAACAATTAAAAAATCCTGACTGAGCATTTTTTGGTCTGATATTTTTTATGTGAGACTATGATGGTTCAAAGGACCAACATTTGTCTGGGAATGAGGATTCATATTTTTTCATCATAACTGTTAGATGGGAGAGAGGTGACCAGTCTGAGACTGGTAGCTCAAAGGACCAGAATCCATTTAGCAAATAAAAGACCCCTGTTTCGCGTTTTGGGATTTTGGTATGGGCCTTTGTGTTTCTTTCAACATAAATGATAGATGAGGGAGATGTGACTAATACAACTGAAACCCTTATAGACCTGTTTATAAAATTCTTGTCCCAGATTCTGGTAGCTTAAAGGACCAGAAGCCATTTAACAAACAAAACACCCCAGAGTCGCGTTTGTTGATCCCAGTATGGGCATTTGTGTTTCTTTCAATATAAATGGTAGATGAGGCAGACGTGACCAGTACAGCTGAAACCCTTTTAGACCTGTTTATAAAATCCTTGTCCCAGATTCGGGTAGCTTAAAGGACCAGAATCCATTTAGCAAAGAAGAGACCTGCCCCAGTGAATATTAATCAGATGGGGTTAAAGTGACCTAATCCCTCGATAAAAACATTTGTTTTAACTTATCTCATCTTGTCTTATTTTCAGGGTCTAAGTACAACATCCCTTTATGAATTAATTATCGAAATTGTGGGTACAGAAGAATTTGTCTCAATCCTACAAGGAAATAAAGCATTATCCATCAATCATTTTGTTAAAAATGATGGATGGTGTCCATTAATAAAAGAAATCTTACACAACATAGGGTTAAACAATACAATTTCTTGCTTATGTGATACAAAGAACATTACACCGTTAAAATTAGTAGATGGCATTATTGATCATATCACAACCGAACAAGAAGCAACAAAACGTTCCGTTAGTTTAGAAAAAATAGCTTATAATGTCCTTAAAACTATACCACTATCTAATGTATTAATAAAATTTGGTATGCGGCGTAGTATTGATGCATTGTGTGAGATGAATCGGGGTTCAGAATTTACTGTAGAAGATTTTTTCCAGCATTCAACTTTTAGGTTTAGTCCAAGTTTAGAAGAAATGATTCCAAGTTTCAGAAATATCAATATCGTACGATTAAGTGATGAAACAATGCAACTTTCAAGCGGTACTAAAAAGGATTTAGAAATATTTGTACAAAAAATAGGGACAGTAGTTGAAGAACCTAAATTTTTTGATGTTTTTAAAAATCAAGATTCTACTGCACAAGACATTGTTAAATGTATTCCGGAAGAAAAGAAAGACGAAGTAACATACATGTTGGTTGATGATTTATCATCAACAAAACAAGAAGAATTAGTACATAATTTGTGTGATACAATGTCACAAGGAAAACGAAAAGAAATAGCGTTTGCTTTGTTTGATAAAATGTCTGCTGATGATGCTTTTCTTTGTTGGACCAATTACTTTCATAAGCGTGTATGGCCAACAAAATTATAAAATGGTTAACTTTTCGTATTAAATTTATTTTCATATTTGTTTATACTGTTGTTATTTCTGTATAGGTTGCATATCATGATATTTAATTTCCCATTCATTTTTATTTCCAGATGGTTACATTTCATTATAAAGACTGTTAGAAATATTTTTAACCATTTTAGTAATTTACAATTTTATTTATAAGCGTCTTTTATATATTATTAACATCTATACTTACCTGTAGGTATCACCTAATAAAATATTACATACTCCTACTTGATCTTTTATTAATAAAACTTTTATGTTTTTTGATTAATTTTATTTTACAGTAAAGAGATTGGAAATCATCTTTAGTACTTTCAGTAGGAAAGAAACAATGTGGAGGAGAAGTATAGGACAGAATTACATAAAGTGGGGAAACAAGAATATCAAGACAATTTTTAAGAAGCAGGATCCAATAGAAAAGCAAATCCAAGCCAGTCTTCTGGATGTTTGAGTATATCCTATCCTATTCTACAAAGAAGAACCACCTGTGCCTAGCCGTTACTTTCTCATCATTCCTTTTACTTAAGTCTTTAAGCCTATCTTATGGCGGTTATTATCTGTGTTTTCTATCCCAAATTTATATCTGTTTGTAGCTTTTTTGAGGACTAATTGCCCTTGCAAAGTACTGACAGGCTTTAAATGTGGGTTAGATTAGTCTTCTTCAGGAGATGATATGTAGTTGTCCAGAACTTTGTTGGTTGCAGCTATGATTTTATCTTTGAAAAGAAAAGTTTCCATTCGATCATAGCTTTTTGTTCACATCATACGTAGTAGGTTCAGAGAACCGACTATCTTAGGGTGAGCTGGAAGTGTCAGTTCTTGGTTATAGACATAATAGAGGTGAAGGCGACGCTATTGTTATAGTTGTCTCCGGGAACCCTTGTCTTCTTCCCCTAGATTAGCCTTAGTTTAAGGGCAGTAGTAGTACCTACTACTTATTTGGGTTTATGAATCTGTTTGAAATTTTGTTGTTGCTTCCCACTCCTATCGTGAAGCTCGAATAGAGGACGTCAAAATGCGGCGCCTGAGACATTAGAGAGATTCTCCCAGGGGCGAATTTCATCCATCTAACCATTGAGTAAAGGAATATTCCTTTACTCAATGATCTAACTAAAGAATTCTCGGTGGGTGGCCTGCTCTCATCTGCCAAGAGGTCATCTTATTGGTAACAGCAAATCGATCAAGATCGAGGGTAGGACGGGGTAGAGTTATAAAGGGGACAAATTCTAGGGCTTAAAGTATACATGAAAACAAACATTTTTTGTTAATAAATGTATAGTCAAAAGTGTTTCCTTTCAGGGATAGAGCTTCTCAAAGATTCTTTAAGAAGCGCCTAAATGTAGGCAACCCAAAATACAACAAAGCGAAAATCAACTACATTTGAAAACCATGTGCCCCATAGCTTCTACACACGAGCACATTTATTTGAATGCATGTATGAAAGTGCAATTTGCGTTGCCTATTTTCACTTAAAGAATCTTTAAGAGGCTCTAATTTCTAAAGAAAACACTTTTGACCACACATTTATTAACAAAAGTTGTTTGCTTTGTTGTGTTTTGCAAGAAGTTTGTCCCTGCAATTCATTAACACCCTGTATATTGAGGAAAACTAAAGAAAAATATACATTTTGAAAGAAACAGGAACAGGAAATGATAATCAGTTGTCATTAAGGCGAATTCGCCGTTTCCATGGTTTTAAAAACAAAAGAGGAATATAATAACAATAACAAACAATTGTGTGAAAGAAGAAAAATGTTTTTTTCTTGTAAAATCAAAAATGGTTTTGTATTATTATTTGGATACTGAAAAACTTGTGTTCAATCTTCTAAAATACGTTATCGTTTTCGCCAAGATTTGTTAACATTGTGAATGATTTGGTTGTGACCATGTTGTGACCGATTACTGACATCATCGATTGATAAGTTTCCAGAGTCTCCAGAAAACTGAAGAATTCATCTAGAGCAGCTAACTCTTCCAGTGATAAGATAAGTTTAAACTTTAACATTATTTCAAAATCCTATAGGAAAGATAGGAAAAATTTTATTGTCCATTTAGGATGTATAATTTGTATCGAGATATTTGTGATACCTACGAGATTTCATAGGAGCATTGATGTTTGGCTACTAAATGAATAATTTTTAATAACTGAACTGGTACTTTTGCACCTCTGCTATAATAATGTATACTAATAGGTACCTATTATGTGTCTTGGAGGCTATCCCATAGTTGGTATTGGTGGTTCATGCGGAGCTACAAAATGACTATGTTACCCGGGGTTTAATAGACCAAAGCCTGTGTACTATGCAATTTTAATAATTCTTGTTAAATATAATGGGTTTAATTTTTGGTGGTTCTGCAGTTCTGCAGCACTTAATCCAGTCCTTATTGAGACCTACTTTAATTTCATATAGAAAACTTTTTTATACTGTATGTAATTGGAAATTAATTTATTTAAACGTTATTTATTTATAAAAAAGTATTACTAGGTAGTTACTTAACATATGTACACTCTATAAGTTGATTGAGCACTCAACATTTTTTTTATTACAATCATAATAGGTAGGTAAACTTATATTTATTAAAGGACACACTTGAACTAGATTTTTGCATTTCTATTTAAAACTAACAACACATAATAATTTTCCTAACTAGATATCAACAAAATTGTGATTAACACATTTAAGAAAATTAATTACAGTAACTTGAGCAAATATGGTGTTGATTTTATTCTGTGGCTATATCAAGTAGTACCTCACACTTATAATTATTGCAATAAAGCAATAATTTATAGTGAACTAGGTACCTACAGCTAAGTCAATAATTGTGAAAATATGTACATGTAATATAATAGCACGCTGGAAATCTGTAGTTAAATTAAAAATAGGTAGGTAGTACACTTAAATAAATATTAACAAAAATTCACACATAAATGGGTCCACAATTATATTATATTTATATAACATCAATGAGTGGAAATAATAAAAAATATTCAGAAGTAGAGAACAAGTCGTTCCATGTGTAAGAAAGGGATGCAAGAACATTAAGTGCTAGTGATACTACTGTCATCTCTTTCTTACACATGTGGAATGATTTTTTGATTACTTCCACTCATTGCTATTATATACAGGAAACAAGACGTAGAATTGTATTATGCACCATAGAGATTTCAGTGCAAAAATCTTTATGTTAATTTATTCCCTCCCCTAATTATTTTAAGGCTAAACCGTTCAGAAGTTTTTTGTAGAGAAAAAAATCCTGAATCGAGAGGTTCTATTGGTTTTATATTTTAGTTCTACAGAAAAAAAAATTGAACTTCAGAATTTGAATATCGCGCGCTTTATTTAAAATAATTTCTGCGAAATTGATCAATTAATGGATTTCTAACACTTTTGGAAATGTAAAAAGAATATCTCATGTAAATTATACATTTATTTACAAGCTTAACAGATAGTTCTGAAATTAAAAAAGCGCGCGATTTTCAAATTTCGACGTTTCATTTTTGCAATTTTTTTTCTGTGAAACTAAAATACAAAATCAATTTGGGTCTAGAATAATTAGGGGAGACATAATTTTTGCACTGAAATCCCTATGGTGCGTAATCCAATATTCTACACCCTGTTTAATTATCGACCCATCTATATTTTTGTATTAACTGTAAGCACTATCGTTTATTTTAAGTAAGCCTTTGCGATTTTATTCAACATTCAGAACGGTAACTTCTATAGTGTAGCGGCAAAGTAAAAACATTCTACTTACATTATAAAAGGAGATTTTCCTATTTTATACATTGCCTATTTTTGTTTTAAATACTTAATTACTACTAAAAAAAGATATCTACTTTTATAATTTACCTAATTATAATTTTGTTTGTTAATATCAAAGCAAGAAACATTTTTTGTATCGGACTCCATCTGATCGAACTCCCATAAACATAGGGGAAGTACCGAGATATTAAAACAATCGAGTAACCCTTGGTATATGAAAAATTAATTTCAATTACCCAAAAAAAAATAAAAACAAAATTATAATTAGTTTTAAACAATAATTAAAAAAACATTCACACTAACTAAAAAGTCTTAAGTTTTATGGAAATCTCAGTTCTTTCACATATCTTGGTTGTTGTAAATTGTGATGAGAGCTTGAGCGAGTTAGAGGTCTCCTATAATATCTTGGTTCTGGTGGAGAATACCTCCTTTTATACCTTAACTCATCTAATTTATGTTGTGAATCATCATATTTTTCCCAATTATCACTAAAACGCCTTTTATTTTGTTTGTACAAATCTTTGGTTTTACGCCATTCTTTTTCCGAGTCATTTCCAAAAATATCTAAAATTCGTGGATTTTGCGCTGCTTCTAAACTTGAACTTAGCCTCCAACCCATTGGTTCCGCTTCAAGAATACTTTTCTTGTTTGATTTATTAGAACTGGATTCACTTGAATTTTCCTCGGATGTTCCTAACCCTAGGTCTTTTTCATGGTCCACGTATCCTTTATTGATATTTGGACCTCCTATGTTATTTTCCATGGTCATCATAGTATGATTTTTTAAATTATTACCTATAGCCGGACAACTGTGTTTCTTTACATTATTTCCTAATGTAGCACCATTAAGAGTAAACTGCGGATGCGGAATACAATAAGGATGTGGAAAACTTCTTTCAATGGTTGATAATTTTATTTCATTTTCGTCATCGTAGGTTTTACACGAACCAGGTCCAAAAACGGAAAGAAGCACAGGAAGTAAAAATAATCCGTGCATGGCTCCAAAGAAAATCACGAGAAACACCATTTTGAAGAATACCGAGAAAAGATAATTGTTTGGTAATAAAAGAGCAACCATTCCTAAAATGGTACTAATTGCGCCCTGGAAAATGGGTAATCCCAAAGCGTACAAACATTCTCGTACTTTATCGTCAGGACGTTTTGCAGTGGAAGACATGTATGCGTAACAAATGTGTGCTGTGAAATCAACACTGAATCCGATACACATAATCAGATTTATCATTGAAATCGAGTCCAGATTTACTTTCCATAATGCCATATATCCTATGACGCCGGTTTCAATCGAAACAATACTGAAGGCAACCCATAAAGAACACAATGGGTTCGGAATGAACAGGAATGATATCACCATCATAATTCCAGCACCCATTACCATATTTTGAATAGACATTGGCTTTACCAATTCAAACTGATCGAAAAAGACAAAATAGGGATGGAATACGCTGACATTCAATGGGGATTCTTTGCAGATTGTTCTGAGAGCTTGCACCATTTCCTTTTCATGTTCTGTACCCGATATGTTTACAGCTTGTATCATAAAACGCATTGCTATTATTTTATCTCCTGCTTCATTGAACTGCACATCCAATGAAAATGGACTCGTTGGGTATATCCATAACTGCAATGTTATAAAATGGTCAGTAAAATAAGTTTGGTTACATTCAAAGTTACTTATGAGAGTTAATTGTAGAAAATTTTGTACTCTACAAAAAAGTATAGAATATATTTTTTCGTATGACGCACTAGTAAAGAGTTATTGGCAAAAACCAACAAAGGTGACACATTCGCGCCAATTCCGAGAGCGTGGATTTGCATTTCGGTATAATCGAACAAAAACGGACGTCAATATTAAACAAAACTCACCTCCTTCAATGCTGCGATAAATTCCGGCTCGGTTTTTATAGAAATGTTTAAATAATCTTCATTTTGTTTTTCGTATTGGAGAAAACTACGAATCCATGATTCTGTATATAAAGATCCAGTAACAAACGAAGTATTTTCAAACGTCTGTGTAAGATTTTCAATTTGACTTTGAAGTACAGGATCAGAATAATTATGGTCTCCAGTAACAATCACTTGAATTCTATAAAAAAATTTAAATTAAATCCTTAAAAGACAAAGGAAATATTTTAATTTACCTATAAGGAAATTCCCTGAAGTAATCATCTTCACGATCAAAAAATTCAATGGCGTAAGAATCTTTTTTGGCGACTTTACGACGTTCAAGACCTTCTTCGATTTGCGTGACTCCGTAACCAGCTCCAAGTAAATACATTAGGAAGGTAAAAATTATAATAACTTTTACGAAACTATTATTTAAGAATGATGCGAAGTAATCGCGGAAGAAGACCATGAAACCGTGTTCTTTGTTGTCGATTGGATTATCGATATCGTCGGCGTCTACGCCCCCAGTGCAAAAGAGTCTGTAGAAACAGGAACGATGTTCTGAAAAAATAAATATTGGTAATGCAGGATAAAAAGATTGAACCAAAGTTCATAGGTGTTAAACAAACAAAAGGAGGATCTTTTGTGCTGCACTTTAAGCAGCTCCCCTAATAGCTTAACTAGAAATCTAAATCGTTTTCGGGACAAGAAGAAACTAGAAATCTATGGGGCGCAAGTGCTTAGGCCCGCCAAAACCGTTAAAAACACAAGACGGGTTGTCTTGTTCTGGATTAGGAGTAGGACGGTGACCAAAGTTCACACGGACTAAAGAAATAAAAGGATAATGGATTGTGCTACCTCCTGCCGTGTTTCCCAATTGCTTTTACTTACCGTCCGGTTTTAAAAAAATTAAAAAAAAAATTGGTTGAATCCGGATTTTAACTCTGGTCCAAAAATCATCTACTTCTGTAAGTGCTTGAAGTTATCAATATATTTTAATTAATTTCGCCTGATAGTGAAGAAAGTATGATGATACGAAAAATACGTAAGAGTAGGAAAACTTCTAATTTAATTAAACAAATGCTCGCTTTTATATATTTTTTTAATACAATAAAATAAAACAAAAAACTCGCTTCCCGGGATGTTATTGCGCGAGTTCTTTATTTAAATTCCGAAGACTTTTCTTTTAGTTGTCTAGTCGCATCCTGACGGATGGATTATCGGAGACTAGGATAAGTGCTTTCGATACCGCAATTGCGAGTACGCAAATTGCGATAGACACTGTATCACACATTTCTTCGATGTTAAACTCCAACTCTATTATCAACTTCATGTTGAACTCGCAAGTTGTTAGGAAGCAAGTATTTTCCCTATTACGTAATACAACACCATGTCCTTATATAGACCGTTCTAGTAGGTAATATATAGGGAGATATAAGCTTTAAAGATATACAACAAACATTTATTTTTTAAAACATTAATTCCCAAAGTCAACTACAGAAATACGGCAAATTAATCTTTCTCTTAGAGAAACTTGTGGAACTATATTTCAACTAGAAATTTTCAAATTAAAATTAATTTATCAATTTTTATAGCAATTTAAGTGACCATTGGGTTGCCTATACACAGGGTGACAATAATCCACCCACGTATACGGTTGGAAAACTGTTACAGAGTTGGTTAAATTAGCAAAGTTGGGCAGAATTGAATTACAAGACAAATTTAACGCTTTTCTCAATGTTCCCAACTTTCTGAAATAATCTGAAAAAATTGAAAAACGTTTTTTCAAATTAATTCAGAAAGTTGACAACATTTACTATTAAACCGAGAACGGTGCTAGATTTGCTTTGATATTACCCTGTATATTGTAAATTAATAAAAAGTAAATCTTTTGGAAACAGTGAAAAAATTTTAAAAAACAATGAAAGTGGTAGTGGAAGTACCACGTCCTGAAATGCGAAATGCTTGGAAAGACCAAAGACGTTTCAGTGACGTAATAATCAGCAACAGAAGAAAAGAAAGTTTCTTCTGAACTGTTACACTGAAGATCGATAACTAAATTCTTGTATTATGCAATGTAAGTATACCTACACATAATTACAGGTTTGTGTGACTTTCTTTACATGTAATTAGTGTTAGGTACTATTACAATTATTCAGTTTAAGGCAACTAATTAATAGCAGCACGAATATAAATTTTAAAACATAATTAATGTAATTATTCTGTTAGGAACAAATAAGAAAATTATTAAGTTTAGATTGTCGCTAATTTTCTTACATCACAATTATTTCTTAAGACATATTTCAACTCTCCTCCTGTAAAATAATAAATTCAAGAAATATTTGTTGGTAAATACACATTACATAAATTCGAAAGTATTATCTCTTAAGGGGGTTAATTAAGAACGAATTAATTTGACACCACATATCACGCTGTAAACACCGCAAATGTTTAAATATTGCTTCAACACAACAAAATATTCCCAATGGCATTTTCTACGCTATTATTATACACACCATGCGAATAATGCAAATTATTTCCAAAAATAATGACTTCCTTATAATTATAATAATTGGGTTTTATTCAATTTTTTGTTGAAAATAATTTTATTTTGCACTTGTCAATTATTTCGCCCTAGGGCGTTATGAGAGAGCGTTATGGATGTACCACTGGCATTATTTGATGTTTATTCCCTCGGGCGACATATTAACCCTCGGACTCGTTAGCTTATTGTCCTAGGCGGGCGTGAACATCTTCATATATAATATCGTTTAGGGGGGGGGGATAATAATAATAACCCACGTGATTTTATAGGAATTTGCCAACCAGTCACTGCTGGAGTTTTGTTAGTAGATTGAAGCAATTTAGTTTTGAATTAAAAAGTACTTACGTGATTTTGACACCGGTTTGACTTTAATACAAATAAGGGAGTGTCGATTGCTTTGTTCGCAGTAACCGGAAATGGCAAGACAAGATGCAAAGAACGTTAGATGCCAAACAAACGTAAAAAGAGTTGCGACACCTATAAAAGAAAAAATTGATTATTTTTCGTATTGGTTATCAAAAAAATACTTACTTGAGTAAATGCAAAATATTCTAACAGATGGAAAGGGGTTGAAAATTCCTATGAAGAAACTAATCATATCAGTAACTGAAGTAATTGTAATGGATACTGCAGCTTCACTTAACATTTTAGCCATTCTGTGAGGGACACTATCTTTTATTGAAGTTCTTCTCCAAGCAGCTAGCATAACGAATGTATCATCAATTCCAATTCCTGAAATTAAAACGTTGTTGGTCAAAGATAGAAACATAAAATGCTACTTTTTTGAAATTAAAATGCTTAAATGCACACGACAGGAGCACCTCTTGTAGCAAGTAGATCGTTATTGTTGCTTTCACACTCAAATCTTGTCGGTACCTACTTTATTTGGGTTCAAAGTCAAAGTACTGGGTATCTACATAATATTGTACACATATCAAAAAATTTTATTCTAACCAATCATTGAACGCTACTATGGTACTTTAGTCGGTTTAAGACAGGATATACGTACTGTTGTGTATTATATTATTATTATATAGGAAACTTCTGGTCGTTCGTTAATAATTCCTTATTAACAATAAATAAAAGCGTGTTTATAAAGTTAATCCGTTAATTTATTAGAAGAATGTTAGATTACCTACTCTTCCGTAGCGGGAAAAAGTAATTTTCCCATATGTCTTACTTTATGATTATTAATTCCAAGTTCCAAGATTTGTGTGCTATTAATAATTTAAAGTCTCATTTATGATACTTACCAATCATCAGAAAAGGGGCTGCTAAATTGATTCCAATAAAATCTACTCCCATGTAAATACAAGCTCCGAAAGCAGATATTGTTGCTAGAGCTGCACTAACGTTTCCTAAAAGACCCAACCATGGTTTGGATCTCACCCAATCTGACATCATACAGGTCACTGTTAATTAAAAAAAAGTACTATATGAAAAATTTTGTTTACTGCTCCGACTTTGTGCGGTTGTGTACATTGCTTAGTTTCTTTTCTTAACTTTAAATTAAAATTCACTTACATATAGAAAAAAGTGCCATAATAACAAAGGTAGAGGAAAAATACGGAATAACCGTTCTAGTATTTTTTTCCAGTTCATGATCTAACGTTCTAGATGCAAAACGGGCTACTCGGATATGTTTGAAAAGTCCTTCGTCCTGGGCATCTCCTATCAGATCTAAAAAGGCATCTTCCCAAGCAGCTCCCCTGTAAAATATAAATTAATAAAGTTTAAAATAATAGTTATTTTTTATACAAGACGATAAAATTATATTTTATCGACAAGCGGAAAGTGTTAATTCGCGAGCGATGAAATCGCGAGTAAATTAATTTTCGCGAGTCGATAATTAAATTTTATCGTCGTGTATAAAATTCTATTTTTTTCTATAGCAGATGTTAAAAAAATAAGAAAAATTTGTAAAAAAAAAACAATTTAAAATTAGATTATATTAAACCCGAAAATCTCAGTAGCAAAGGTTTCCATTCGGTTTCCATGGAGTTTCCAGAAAATTAAACTACTTTATCTATCCTTGCGGTTAAAGTGTTACTTTATCTACCCTTGCGGTTAAAGTAATACTTGATCAACTATTTTTAGTCGAACAAAGCACACTTTAACATCTGCTATAGAAAAAATAAATTTAATTCTTACTTCGCATCCAATTTTTTTGTATCGACATTTACAAAATATCCTAATTGTACTGAAGGAACACTTATAATCAGTCCGTCTTCGCTTAATTCTGTACCTCCAAAAAATACAGGAAAGGCATGAGCATCCCAGGTTATTGGATTAAACATTATTGGAAAGGTCATGTTCAGTTGTCCTGATTCTACCTGAAATAGAAATAAAATTAAAGATGCTTCTATTGAACGTGAACCAGAGGAACAGGTAATAAAAATGCCATGCTTCTTAGACCCTAGTCTATTAGATCTTTTCTTAAATGAATAGTTTTTAGAAATATTTCAGCTTATTGTTGACTTTCTGCTTTAAATTGCCTGTCAAGGAAGAAGGATAGTAATTTCCTAAAAACTAAAAAGATGTTTATCTTTAAAGGGAGGATGAATGTTATCGTTGGACATCTAAATTATTTTAGTTTAGTATTTTGTTACTCAGGTAGAAAATACATCGAAGATACCTTTCTAAACAAACATTTAAACATAAAACAGGGTAGTTCATAAAGGTTGAAAAAAAAAGTTTGATTAAAATAAAAGACTTTATGTCTAGGAAAGGAATATTGCCGGAAGAATTAAAGTGGTCGCAAGAAATGGTTTCTAGAGAAAAATGATTCTATTAAAGGTCCGAGTTCTCTAAAAAATTACAGTAAGGGTCTATGTGGCTATAAAAAATAGCCATTTGGGTATTAAAAGCGCAAAGTTCATTCCAAGTAATCGTTGAACGCAACTATGGTACTTTGTCCGGTTTAGCACAGCATTTGCTGTCTTTGCTGTAAGGAGGCTGTTTTTAAGGAATATTTACTACTCAACTTTCTGTTGTGACTGTTTGAGTAATAGACGTTTTCTATGTTTTTTTTTTTCATGAATTTCCAAAGAGTTACAGTTACAGTATTGTCCAAACGCACTTATTTCCATTTACCCTGTTCTACTTTCACTATAATAGTTAAAACTATTGCGTGTACCCACACAACGTACAGTTTTATTTGATATTACATTCGTTTATATGCACGTAACGATTGCTTTAAATTGGATGTTTACGTACAGTTTATGTCAAGAAGTGAAATGGTTACAAATTGTACGTCATCAAAAGGAAGTCGCTATTACTTGATGATGATGGTTTATAATTTTATGTCCTATTATAAAATCCAAGGAACTAGTATAATAAAATGATAGGAAATGATTTTCCGATTAACTAATTGGAATAGAAACTGAAATTCTCTTGTAAATTGCAGTTATTTTGTAAGAAGACCAGAAAAAAAAGTTACACGCAATTGAATTTAATTTCAGGCGGCTTTCGTTTTAGTAATGAGTTTAAAATGTTAGTGAAATAAAATTATTTACAGAACTATTAAAATTTTTGCAATCGTCTAGTCTTTAGTTTTCCTTCCGCATACTAGATTTTACTTTTCCCCCAAGATCGTTTTCTTCCGTAAATTTAGAACAGTTTAAAAATTGTAAATACAGGGTAGGGTGTAACACAACTTATCCGAAAAAATTTAACCATATATGCACTTTTAAATAAGAAATCGATTTGTTAAAAAAAAATTTAATAAAAGTCTAACACAAAACGAGAAAAAAATTGTAGAAAATGTTATTTTTAACATTTTCATTAATTTGTAACTTTAACAATTGTTATCTCGTTTTCTGTTTTTTTTTTAACAAATCGATTTCTTATTTAAAAGTGCATATTATATGGTTAAATTTTTTCGGATAAGTTGTGTTTTTTTTTTCATTAATTTGTAACTTTAACAATTTTTATCTCGTTTTCTGTTGGACTTTTATTAAAAAAAATTTTAACAAATCGATTTCTTATTTAAAAGTGCATATATGGTTAAATTTTTTCGGATAAGTTGTGTTACACCCTGTATATGCAATTAAAGCTAAAAATAATAATTCTGATGAAAAAATTCGCTAATGAATTCAGTTCATAGAACTTTACATGCAAATTAAAATTTAATAGCAATGTCTGGTTAATAATTTAGTGGAAAGCTCGACCTTCAACCTTGCTCGGCGAGAAAGCGCCAATATTTACATTTATTTTCTTTGAACACCTCACTAACCTTGATTTAGATTAAAAAAAATGCTTTAAAGAAAATTCTAAAATTTTCAAAAAATGTCGGATGCTAAAAGAAATGCTTTAGAAATATTATTATTGAAGTTAATTTAATTAATTAATTTCTTTATTATTATTTATTTAATTTAATTTATTTGGATTTCTTAAAGGTCATAAAAATCGAATAAAATCACTTTTTTTATCTTTGAAAATCCATCAATATCGGTGAAAACATTTTTGCAATATGTTTTCGAATCCGAAAGTTGCATTAAAACTTTCGTATTTAATCAAATGTGGAATAACATGCAACAACGCTCCTTGCCACATTTACCGTAAATAAATGCAATTAACTTGCATATTGGTTAGCCAATCGCAATCATATTAATTTTACTTAATCACCAAAATTATTTTTTTTACTATTTTGATTTTGTAAGCATATCAAAATAAATAATTGGAACACGTGGAGCGGATAAATCTTTATCGTTCAGTAGGATGTGCTCGTGTACACAATTGCTCTGATTCATCAAAACGGTTCTTTTTATATTTTAAAGGCATGTGCAGGAATAATTTCATAGGATGATCGTGGAAATAATAAGAATGTTATAATTATTCATATTTTTTTATAAAAAATACAAAATGTAAATAATTATAATTTAATAGTCGTGGAGATGTATGTCACAGTAATGGTCATTAGTCACTCGGATGATTAACGACCCTCGCTTTCGCTGGTGTTGCAAACTTTATCCTTTGTTTTATTCAATAATTGCATTAATTATCTTGAAATATTATCCTTACCTGATCCATAATGCGATCCAAATTTAAAATATCGTTTTGAAAACATTGGGAACCCCATCGTGCACAAATGTCTTTATAAGAAAAATATTCTTCGTCGTAGTACACTGTTAGGTTTTGTATTAAATCGTCTAAAAGTCGTAATTCTTGCCAAACTTCCGTCCGTAACATATTTCTGTTGCCATCATTTGCTGTTACTATCACTCTACCGAAACGACCTGTAAACAATAAAGGTGTTGAAAAAATTAGATTTTAATCTAAATTTGATGGAATTATAATAATAGCACGGAATTTAGTGGTTGATATAAAAATAATTCGGAATTTTTCATTTTTTATTATCTACCGATTATAGAATTTTTCCTTGAAATTTCCATAAATATGATACCAGAACCTATAATTAAAGCAAATTAGAATGCTGCTAGGATATAGGACAGTGATACTAATGCAAATGTATTTTATTTCTAATAAACCTAAAATTATTGCAAATGTGATTGTTGTAATGGACAAATGTGGGAAAATTCTTTAAGATGAGTGTGATATAATAAAGAATGACATTGGTTTGTGCTACTGACCTAAACTTCTTTCAATTTGTCCATGTATTATTTATATATTTTTCTCGGTTGTATGTTATTGTTTATTCTATAATAATATCACGCAGGACATGATAACTTTAATTCTGATTACGGTTTTCCTGCTACAAGTTTAAAAATCCAGTTTTATTTGACATTAATAGTATTCCTCTAAATGAGGTCTTTGGTAATTTAAAAAAAAACAAGTTTTTATCTGTTCCCTTAATATTTTGTTTGTTTTTATTCTGTTTGTTTTTTTTTCGAATTTTAAAATGTGCAATTTTTTATACAAATTTGTTTCACAATCACAATACCTTCAGTAAAAGTAAAAATGAAAGCATTCTCATACTACTAAAAGTTAGTAAACATTAAACGAGTTTCAAAGACTAGATATAAAAATAATTAACGGAATTAATTCTATCGCCAATTAAAATTTAACGATACATTGTAACTAACGCACTAGTATTTTTAAAATATGCAGCAATTGAACAGGTTTGAAAATTTTATAAAGCAAGAATGCTTACTTACAACCCCCTCCCCAGGATGGTACTAAAACCAGAATTTCTGTGACGATTACAACCCCACATCTTCGGTTTAATTCCACCCTGACAATCGTTATAGTTCAAAACGTTCAAAAATTCAGAAAAATACCGCCCCGCACTGGATTCGAACCAGCAATCGCTTTACCTCACTTTGTAATTCTTGACAATGCGCCTGGTCAGATGCCCCCAAAAAAATTTCAATTCTGTATTTTAAAAACAGTATCAAAGAAAACAGAATAGACATACAAAAAAACTGGAAAGTTTAAAATCCTAAAATAAAATATAATATTGGTTACATTTTAGATTGCATTGTTACTGTAACTGTGTGCAGTGTGATACATTTATTTTTTTTTAATTTTCTGACCCACTGATTATGTCCTCTATCTCAGTTTGTAGAAAGGTTGTAACCATAACGAAATAATTATGTGTACAGATTACAAACTCGAAGCAAAACTCACAGGAAATGGAAATTTTGATCAATTTCTTACATAAAATGTACATTTAACCGTTCAGGATCTCAGATGAATGTTTGAGGGTTAGTAAAGCTGAAAGTTACGGTTCGAATCCCCACAGGATTGTTTTAATATTCTCTGTATTATCGATGAGGGATTATACACAACCCTTGCAATACGTGCGCTTCGAATAACAATTTGGAGAAAAAATTTATTTTTATAAAATAAAATAAAAGGTTTCACCAAACGATTTATGGTTTCGTACCTGCTCTAGTAATTCTCCCCACGTTAAACCGATGGGTGTAATTGACTTTGAAATGTTCTTCGGCAACAGCTCTTTCATGTTTTCCCGGGCCATCTACGGGGCTGAACAGGTATTCTGGATCAATGTTGTAATGGATCCGTTGATAGCCGGTGATACACAGAAGAGATAAGAGAATAGGAACAATTAGGAAGTAGCCAGGATGGCGACCAACGCAGAGTCCTAATCGATAGAACGATCCATTTAAAAATTCATCTAAATATCGAAATCCCATCTGAAACAAAGAAATAAAACCAAAATTGAATTAAAAATGAAATTATGTAACAAGTCATGAAAATGTTTGTTTATGGAACGAGAAGGTTTTGGTTGTAGTATGAGTTCCGTAATGACACTTTCGTGGTGCATTGCGTATACATTTTTTCTGCAAGCGTTTTAATTAACAAAAAAATTAAGGAATCAATATTTATAATTTCTACTAACAGTAAAGACTCGCTTTTACGTAGCTGCAGGTTCTGGGTTCCAAACCCCCGCTCTAAAAAATTGAGCTAACGCATCATCGCTCAGAAATTTCAACTTACAGTTATTAAAAATTACGGAGTACAAGCGGCACGAAAGTGAATGCTTTCGTCCGGCTTTCAGAAAAAATACATTTATTGAGTCGAATCATTTGATTGTAACAATCAGACGAATATCAATTGAATAATAATGACCTGGGGATCCTTACAAAATTAAAAAAAAAAATTATATGCAAACTATTTCTCTATATTTGGACAACCTTCCCATTGTCTGTAATAATATACCGTCAGTTTAAGTTAGTTACTGCTTCAGTTTAGTTAATAGAAAGTACCTACATTGATATACATTCTTAATACAAGGCAATAATTCTTGTCCATTTTGTAAAATACATATTTTATTAAAGCGACATTATGAAGTAATGAAGTAAAAGGTACTTGCTAAACAACATAGTATAAGCTGCATTTGAAAACTAGTGTAGGGGTTCTCAACCTCTGTAACCCAAGAACTACTTTCAAAATTTATATAGTTTATAAGAATGAAGAAGTAAAAGTTTGATAGGATTTTTTTATTTTGAATTTTTAGCTTTGAAACGCTATAGACATTAGTATTAAGTTCCGAGTAATTTTTAGTAACGCAAGTAAATGAAAATTATATCAATAGGTCTGGTGGACCTTTAAAAAAAATAATGCAATGATAACATCCTAAAATGCAGGAAAAAATCTTATTAGTGGTTCAAGGCTGATTCCCATTATGACCATAGGAGCGCAGCATGGAGTGGTATCTCACATGGCTTTTTTGATAACGAATTTTTTTTCAAAAACTACCGAATGTTTCCATATTCAGATGCAGGCAGAGGTAAGCGACTTTTAGAGATTTTCCAAAGCACGCTACATTTCTGAAAATGCTTTTGGTATTGTTTGAAGGTTAGGATATTCTTTCAAAAATTACAAGTTAAGCCAGAAAAAGCAGACAAAATTGCAACATATTTTCAGAATTCGATATATTTTTTTATCAATATCTATACTAGGTCGAAGAATTTGGTATTAAAAGTGAAAAATCTTTGTTTTCCATAATAAACAGAGCATTAATTTTCCGTAAAAGTAATTTTTATTAGACAGTGAAATCATTTGATATGAAATTGATATACAATTTAGATTACATATTGATGATTTAGACCGGAAAAACTAAATCGCTTTAAATATTATAGATGGGCGATAAAGGAATATTTAGTAATTTTTAGAAAGCAAAGGATTATCTAAAAATCTTACTATAACAAGTCATAAAGTCGATAAATTCCAGAAAACTAAATACGCGTTGCAAATGTTACAAGGTTAGATATGGCTGTAATATAAAAAAAATTTCATGGTAATAGATCAATGTATGGAAAATAATGTTTACGAGAATTTTTGAATAGTCAGTGACATAGAGAATGTGAAATTACGTAGAAAATTAAGGTCGAAACATTGAAACTATACTTAAGTACATTTTTTTAAAAATAATGTTCAATGTAATTAGGGCATTGTTAGAAATGTTGATTAATTTTCCTTTAGGATGGTAAATTAAGAATCTTTCAACATTTAGGAGTAAGAGTTTTGAAATAATTGGAATAATTTCTTGATAAAAAAAAGTAAAAATCGTTAAAAAAAAGTGCTGCAGCCTGGCGGAAATTTTGGATCAGTCTTGACTCTTGACCCAATCTTAAAGAGATTCGGGTTTAAGGATCCTTTCATTCTTTAAGGAGATCGCAAGGAATTCTACTTAGAGGCTTAGACGATAACACGGTTGATGAGAATTTTGCGAAGTTCAACTGCGTTTTGTAAATTTTGAAGATTTAATATTACTACGGATGCGCGTCTCTCTTCTGTACGTACAGAACCCGTATAGTCTCGTTTATCGCGCTACGCATTCAAGTGATTTCCAGAGACTGCCTCCAGGTCGAGAACTATACAGGGTGTCCCGAAAATGGCCCATAATATATATGGTACGCTGTCCAGTACCGCTAAACAAGTGTGAGAAACATGTTAAAAAAAATCTTTTCGCTCAAATTTGTAAGATATGAAGATGTAAAGTTAACACTTGTAACTTTTTAAAAATTGGAAATGAAACTGACTAAGGGTACTCTATTTGTAGAAAATAATGTCTTTTATTGTAACCAAATTTTAAAAATTGCAAAAAGCACGTAATTCCAAATTATTAAATAATTACTGAAGACATTTTTACATCGAGATAGCGCGAAAATGATTCTGGCAACATTGTGCTCTGTTCAAAAATCAGTCGTATGGTTTCCCAGGTAATAATGAGTAGGTAACAATCAAAATAAATAGCCTCCTAACAAGTTATAAAATGTGGATGTGCCAGATTGTGCACATCTTTTTCGGGTAATAACTACAAAAACACGGCAGGTAGAATTTTTTTTTGTATTTTTCCCTTACTCCCTTGTCAGTCACCTACAACGCTCCATAAATATTATACGCCATTTTCGGGACACCCTGTATAGGTACCGTTGAATACCAAAAATGAAATGTTTACTTTTGGTATGGAAAAGTCCAGGGGAGGTGCGCACCTCCACTTTTTTTTTGCTTTTCCTAAGTCGAAGTGAAATACTACACCACATCATTGGTTCTATTACACCCTAGGTTGCCTCTCGTGTCTGAGCCAACGTGGCTGGTGAAATTTTGTATTTGTTTAATTTATTATACTTCGCCTTATATTTTTGATCGCATGTTATAATTTATTCTGTGCATTATAATTTCCAAATCTGGGATTCTGAATTTATTATTATTTCAATTAAAAAATCATCAAGAATAGTATAAATTTTTAAAACTATTAAAGTCTAATTTTTACAGGAAGTATTTTTTTAAATTTAGATTATTCATACTTAGCGTGCTACGCTTAAAATTGTTTCCAATTAAAAATTTCTAAAAAGGAATAATTTCGGTAAAGATTTTTTAATTATCTACAAATCCTGCAAACTATTTCCCTTAAACGGGGTTACGAATTTAATTCTATTACGTTATTATTGTCGAGCAGAAAGCGTTTAATATTAAATTAATCAAATTATATTATCAACCAATAAACTATACATAAAGCCTTTCAAGTTTCAAACACTACGATTGCAGTACGTAATGAAACATTAAAAGATTGTAATGCTTTAGTGAATATTAATAAACCGTAAAGGTTTGCTTAAGTGCTAAGACCTTCTAGTTAATTATGGCGAAACTACGTGCTGGAAAATCAGCAACATTTGCTAACAGTTAACGAACTTCTTAAAACCATCGAAGGATACCGGAAGTTAATTTAATCCAATCTTCACAACTGAAGACGATCACGAAGATAGTAAATAAATTACAATATTGCAATTGCAAAGTATATCAGGTTTTATTACAGGCATTAAAGTGTCAGTTCAATGAACAATTTGTATCTTCACCAATTAGTCTTGAACAGGATAAAGATTTACAAGAATCACATCTCTTATCATAAATAAACTTTAACAATAGAACTTTCTTTTGTCAAGATCTTTTGAGTATAACTAGAAACCTGTGCGTGTCAAAGGATTATAAAAATACACAAAGTTATTAAACAATAATTTCCCTTGTGCTTTCCTGCACTAATATTTACTTTGTATTTTACGGTTGATAGGTCTTTCACTTGATTTCCGACTATAAAATTATTTCTAGTGAAAGATGATCAGTAAATTGTTTGATATAGTTCATCCTTTCATAGCTAAGAGCTGTTTAGTACTTAGTACTATGTTATTATTTTAATTGGTGTACGATTAATTAAGAGTTAGAGCTAGAGGACAGTACAAGAAATCAAAACCTACAATTTATTAAAACATCACTTGAAATAGAAAGTACCTTATTGCATATATTGTCACAAATTACCCAAGAAAAATTTGATGATCATCAATTTTCTCACAGAAACAATGGGAACCAAGCAAGAAATGCAATCAGCATTGCTCACTCTATAAAACCGTTAATATTACATTTAAACTCTCCATCTTCGTAAAAATGTTCACATAATCGAGCGCATAATGCATCAAAGCAAGCAAGATTAATATATACCCAGAAAATAATTTTAAAAAATCAAAAACGGTTAAAAATCAAACCTGGAGTTTTAAAATAAAGAAGTACTTTCCAGAGACTTCAATGCATGTTCAAGGGAGGCATCTAATTTACTAACGCAGGGAACTTCGCGATTTTCCCATCAACCGTACATTTTAACTATAAAACTACCTTACACTATGTGATAGGCAATTCAATTCTGCATTCAATTATATAATAATATACAGGGTGTTTCATTTAAAATAACAAAGTTGCTTATTATACTGTGAAAATCAAACACCCTGTATACGTGATATAAATTTAGGAGAATGCAGAGCTATATACTGAATAAGTTTTATATTTAAACTTCTTTCATATTTTGATTAATAAAGGAGCTATAGGAGCATAAATTTCAGATTTTCAAAACCTCGTAGAGGGCGCCACAGTGAAATTCTAGCATTACTCAAAAAGGGAAAATGTACCTAACATCAAGCTGCATAAGTATTGAAAATTTAAACAAAATCGTGTGGCCACTTTTTTGTAATAATTTTTTAAAAACTTCAAACTATTTGGAAGAGGGCCGTTGCGGCCGTTTTTGGACTTTCAAAAAAGTTGTTCCTGAACCTGATCAGATAACTGGTTTGTGAGTTGTGGGGCGTTAAAGTCGAAATTTTGAAAAATTCATAGCGGCCGCCATTTTGAAGTTAGAGAGTCCGGTAAAAAACTGTTTCCCTTGAATTATGGTCTTCTTTCATATCCGTTATTCAGGTTTTCAAAATTCTGATCCTGAAAAAAATGCTACCAAAAAAATGACAAACTTCCGCTTCCGGTTTCGGATTTTTTTGAAAAGCTAATTTCGTCGATGTATTTTCGATATACCCCTTCATTTCAAATTTCATCAACATTGGTTCACTAGTTTTTGCGTTAGAGGCGTGTATACCCACAAATCCGCAGACAGACATTTTTTAAACCACTTTTTTGGGTTCCTGGAGGTTCAAAACACGTATTTTTGCGAAAATCTCAATTTAGAAAATTTTCATCATATCAATACTTCTTCCTATATACCAGTGGTGGTATGGGAAATTAGAAACGGTTAAAAATGAAGCCTGAAATTTTAAAATAAAGAAGCACTTTCCAGAGACTTCAATACATGGTCAGAAGAGATCCCAGCAAGATTATTAACGACAGCTGTTGGAAAGTTATTCATTTGAAGAGTTTTTACTCTTCTGTATCAAACATAGAATTTTAGCGAGAGTTTAAAGTTATTCCTGCTATGACAAACAGTTTTCTCCGTACCTGATGGCGCCTACCAAGCAACAGGTTGCTTCGAAGTCAGTAGGTCTTGTAAAGTAGGTTTCTGAGTGCTACATCGAACACCCTCGCAGAATTTTGTAGCTTTAACCGTTATCAAACTTAGGACAAGTCACATGCCAAAACCGGATATGGTAGTTGGAATATTACACAATTAATTAATGCAGTAGTATAAGAAATCCCTTTTATAATACATAGCCTGATAAAGTGGAGTAACTTTTACGTTTACTGCGTAGTGAAAGGAAATCCAAGACATTTACTTATGTTATTATTAACATGTTTTATTTGTTGTGATCCTTGCACGATTAAGCACTGTTATATGGAAAAGGTCTCAATAAATATTAATTGTGCAATGGAACCAATACGAAAAATATAAATTTAATTGTTTTAAGGATTAACACAAACTTAACGTCCCCTTCAAGCCCCCGAAAATTTTGTTGGTCATATTGCTTGTGTTTGGAATTAGATCTCTGTTCAGAAATTCCTTGAAGCATTTGCTTATATGGGGTTACCAAGGAGTGGTTGATTATTTATGCAAGAAAAATTATTGTTATTGAGTTTCTGTTATAAATATTCTAACATTCCCTTTATATTCTTAATTATAATACGAATTAAAGTTGTTGGAAATTACATCTGCGTAGGTTTTTTCGATTACAAAACGTTCAATTGTAAAGTCGTGCAGTGCGTGTTAGAGTATCATAAATCCGTATGCCAAGACCTCGACCTAACAGGAATATGATCACATTCACGTTCACATTCATAGGAAATGGAATGGTAATAGGAAGCCAAAAATACTAACATCTGCACTTTGCACAAGAAGAAGAAGACGAAGAAGAAGAAGAAGAAGAAATAGAAGAAGTAGAAGAAGACGCACCTTTAAATATTAATTTTAATTGATAATTAGCTAACTAGATCAGTTTTAAAAATGTCAACACGGCATTAATCGCGAATTAGTTTCAGATATAACTATAAGCTAAAAAATTAAAATAGTAAAAGCAGAAAACCTTCAAAACTCTGCATAATACAATTTTTTCGTTTAACAGGAATATAATTTTTTATTTTGTTTTGAATGCAGTTATAATTAATTATCCCATGTGGTCATTACAAGCATAAAAGCAGTTGGTATAATTTGTATAATTAAATTTTTGTTACCGTTATATCTTTTTGAAGAACTAGAATTATGATTCATGTTTATCACGTTTCTACTAAACTTGAGTTTGTGCTGATTTTTTTTACCTATTGTCTAGGTTGCTCACAATGGTAAATACTTAAAAAAAATGGTTCATAGTAGTTAAATTTTTTTATTTAATTGGGTCAAAATGTTCTCGTCATCCAAATTTCTAGGTTTAGAAACAATAATAAACTTTTCAAAAGAAGTAATAATGAAAACAAACCTAAAGTGGATTAAAGTTGAAGTGTATGTAAAAGAAGGTCAAGTTTTATAATTTTTTATAGACAGAGAAAATATTTACATATTCGGGAGGTGAAAAGTTTCGCGAAAATATTTGTTCTTCATTTAATTGAATTTTCTAGAATATTTTATTTAGAATCCTGCGAAGAAATAATTCAATCAAGTTAATTTTAGCGCAGATCTATTATTTAATAAATTAAACAATTAAGTAAGTAATAATTATGAAGTAACGAGTTCATTGGTATGGTTGAATTACACAATTGATACTTTAGTGAAAACTAGAATAAAATTAAATGAGCATATAATTAAAATTCTGCTGCTATTCGATCCACGGCCTGTTTCACCTCTAATGCAAGATTAATGATTTCTAATTATGTATTACGAAAAAAAAATCTATTTCGAAAACTAGGTCTTGACTACTGTCCTTTTTGGATTCTATAGCTGTATGGGTGTAGAACAGAAGCAACATAAGAAAAATTGTTACAAACAGACGAATACAAAGAATTCTATCTCTTGCCGTTTAAGAGCTTCCCATGCATGCGTTCCTTATCTTGGACACCCTGTATATCTCAATCGCGGTGTGTGTACTTTACAACAAGCGGATAGCCCTCACAGTTCGGCTACAAACAGCTGAGCGTATGTATATACACAAGTCCACTGGGTTTTTGTGAAAAATAATTCTCAAACTGCAACTAACCTAAAGCAAAGACTTTGCAAAGACTAGTGTGGACCGCCCCTCGAGCTTTAGGTTAGTTGCAGTTTGAGAATTAATTTTTACAAAAACCCAGTGGACTTGTGTATACACATACGCTCAGCTGTTTGTAGCCGAACTGTGAGGGCTATCCGCTTGTGTACTTTACATTACTAGAACTTTAATTAGAAAAACATTTTACCATTTTTTTTTATTAAAACCCACAAAAATCAAACATCAAGATATCTTACATATAGGCTAATAATGGCAGGTTTTTAGAACAGTAGTTTAAAAAAAAGTTCTCTTACTTTTCAGAATAATTCCTTTGGTTCAAAATTCATAACCACTGTTAACACAATCTTGTATAACTAATTCACTTAAAATTTGTATCTTTGAATGACATTTCACCCTTTTGCCTCGTTTGAACAATTCAAGGCAACAGGATAAGCAAATCAATTATTTTTATATTTATCATAAAAATTCATCCACGCCATCTAAGCTTGACAAATGGGAGTGGTTTAATATACAAAAAAAAGACTTTACAACAAAGCATTAACATATCACTTTTACTGCTGATACTGTTACCAATTGAGTCATGTCAAGTAACCATTAGTTATATCACCGTGCGTAAGTGGAACTCGAACTATTTAACATTCTACTAACATAAGATTTACGTCCGAATTTTGAAACTCATTACTGTATGCTGACTGCGTAAACGTAATTGCGAGGACTTTCGATCAAGACCAAGATCATCGTCTAAGATTCTTATAGAATTCCGAATTTATAAAAATGAAATAGGGTTTTGTTAAACTGTGATGTAATTTTTAATTATAGGACAAAATATGTGGTAAGAATATTAAGGATGGACATACTTCTGTTTAAACGAATAATCTATCAGTTATTTATGTGTTTGGTCAAGGATATTGCTAGCAAAATGTACCGCCCGAAATTATCATTATTCACTAGTGAATAATAAATTACTTGGGCTTTTGCACGTAGCCTATGCATGAATTTTAAATTTTCCTCCCCCATTTGACCACGGACAAAGTATAGAATTTTACTTGGATGTAATGACTATTATTCCCTAGGGTTGGTGTTAAGCAGTAGTAGAAGAAAAAACTATCAATAAATATAAATTTATTTGTTGACATGTTTTCGGTACGTCATGTAGTACCTACGATGTAATAATTTGTAACTACAGCACTCACCATATTATATAAACGATGATTTATTATGTACGACCAGTCTCGTCCTTATTTACTATGCAAGAAACCCATTTAGTAACAAACGAGCAATCTTTGGTTCGATTGATCAATTGTGATTGTTGACAAACCTAGTTTAAGGAATTGCTCAACAATTAAAATCAAACTAGTTTATTTTCTTTAAGGTAAATGAACTTTGGGTGGTTGTGTAAATAAAATTAAGAATGTACACATCCTATCAACGAACTTGTTATTGTAACATACCCTAATCAGAAATTTAACTTACATAGGATAGCAAGGTCGAAGCTACTAAATTTGAATCTATATATAGGATGGCTGATTGACGAATAATGTGGACTAACAAACTAGTCCTACTACCTGAAGAAATTTTTTTATATTTATAAAGGAAATATAATACTATAATAGTAATATTATTCAACGAGGATGTAATGATGGCTATTATACGAAAAACATCGTGGATGAGTTTTTATCGCGGTATTCATATGCACACAAACGCATTTACTTCACTATTCACTAGTGAATAATAATTATTCAGGGCAGTGTATTCTGGCTAGCATTATCCTTAACCAAGCACATACACAATCGACAAATTATTTATTGGTCTTAGACAAAAGGGTTATAACAATGTATATCTAGGTAACAACACGGAAAATTTATCATTTCAAAAAAATCTTGTTGTGTTTTGTTTTACGATGAGCGTTTCCATTGTTATTTCCCATAGCAGCGTGCGGTAAAATTTTTACCGCATAGTTTCTATTATCGTTGCCTATGCGTACGTATGCGATAAAATTTTAAATTTTTTGGCCATGGTTACCAAACGAACATTTTGTTTTAAAATTGAATCGAAGATTTTTTTTTAGCAAATGGATAATATTTCTGTGTTCTTATATTGTTAAAAATAAATCGAGTTGTAGGAAAAATGTGCATTATGGAATATTTCGGTCAAAAGCAATTCCAATATTTTATATTATGTTTATGATTATATTGTGACATCTTAATCGAACTTTAAACCTTCCTATCACATGTTGATGTTATTTCAATGATTAGTTTATTCCTTTCCTGTAAATAATTGCGCATTTTCAGAAATCTTTCTTATTTTCACAAACTGGGGAACTTTACTGGGGAATTTATATTTGTAATAATAAATTTTTGTATTATTATATTGTTAACTGGAAACTTATAATAATCTGAAATAATTCAGATATGTTTTTTTAAAATTAATGTTAATAATATGTAACAACACAATTGTTCTGATTTATTGCAACATTAAAGGCGCAGTTAGTTAAAAGTAATAAAAAATTGCGATATATTTGCATGAGAAATAGCAACAAAATGTAAAGCACTTCAAAAAACATTCTATCCTACGTTGCTAGTCTGCCACGTACTCTCCCTTAGCGCTAAGGGTGAGCATGGATAGCCTACCTATAATTTCCTGGGAAATTCAAGAAAGTATACGCGTTTAGATCCCGTGCCTGACAATACAGGATATAATTATGTAAATTCAATAATTTATTATAGAAAAAAAAAATACTAATTACGATCAACATTACCTATGTTGGTTGTTTTCAATTTTTTGCTATAAAAATAACGGCCAGTGATTGTGTGTCAAGGCACGGTCAAGGTTAAAAAAAATTAAACGTTTATTTTACATTCTAAACTATAAAACTAAAAATTTTGTTCTGCGATGCATTTAATGCAAAAAAAAAGAATGAACGTTATTCATTGTTAGGAACAAGTTTTTGAAAGGAAACGTTCAGAAAAATGTCAGTGTAGCTGGCGCCTACTCAAAATAACTCATTTAACTGATAATAATTCCCAAGAAACACTTAACCAGGAAGAGAATAATCTTCGAGTTTTCTAAAGATGTTAGTGAAGAAAGAAATGGTAGTTTAGTGTTTAAGTACAGGATTATCATCGTCAAATTGACTAAAATATGATATTAAGGAAGAAAAACTTTTGCTGTAAACAGAAAAACAAATAATTTGAAAATAATTGTCCTGCAAAACGCTTTCAGGATCGTCGATTATTACAAAACAGAACAAACACTGAAATGTTATTGCGCTTTGGTTACTTTATGCTACTTTCATTGCGTATCCAGAAGCGCATATAAAAGTCAAGAAAGAATTACAGCAATGAGATATAATTTATGACGTGATATGTGGTTTTAAGACGTTCCATGACATTGGCATTGCATGTCAGAAAGAACTCCTACTTAAATGTTTGCTTAAAAACATAATTACGTTAGACAAAAACTCTCAAGAACAAGAAGACGTGTGAATGTTACAAAATAACTTACGAATACTGATATAATATCAATAATCAACAGGACAAATAGTAATTATCCCCAGATTGTATTAAGGGTATTACAAAACTTTTTTTTTAAATGGACAGTAATAGAAGGTTGTAACTGTTAAAAGGACTCAGGATTCAAAACCCTGTACCTCTTTGCATAAACTGCTAATTTTTCGTAACTGAAGAAATTCTAACCCCCAAGAAGAATTATAATTCTCATTCGAAAAAGTGTGGAAAATCTAGTGACATTAAATCTGGAGATCTTGCCGGCCACTCACTTTTTTAACAATTAAATAAGAAATAAATTGGAACATAAAACGCATTTTATTCTTTTTCCAATGATTGGCATACCTTTAAAATTGAAAAAAAAAATTGGAGGTAGTTGCAACCCTCCGGGTGGAAATAAGCCGAGAGCCATGGCCTTTGAAATCTAACCAGTGACAGAATAAAATTTGACGTGTTTTAAGAATTTTCGCAGATCCAAGTTAAAGTTTGATATTAAATTAATTCAGCGAACTTCCCTAAATAAAGGGGGCATAAATGAGGAAAAAGGTGGATAAACTGATTGCTAGCTTGGGAAAAACAAAACACGTATGTTTGTTGAATCACACATTTCGTGATAAAAGTTCACTGCTCTCATTATTTATGATAAAAGTGGTGATTTTTTTTTAAATCTCCAATGACGCATTTATCACGACCCCTAAAATATAACCAAAAAATTTTTGATAATCCCGTGTTTTGTTAATGACTTTGTTTTAAATCCTTATATTTTTATAAAAATATTTTTGGATAAGTAAACACGACAAAGTTATGATAATGTTATCATTATTTTTTTAGGGGTATTTTTTTCTAATCAAGGTCAATATAACTGTTCAATTTATAATTTATAAGCCCTGGAAATGTAATTCACAATCGTGCAGATTGCGTCGTGTTCAAAGATAATTTCTTGGCCATGAGTAGGGCTGGGCAAAGTATCGATACTTACTCGAAGTATCGATACTTGGATTGGTATCGAGTATCGATACCAATACTCAAAAGTATCGAAGTATCGAAAGTATCGAAAGTATCGAAAATATCGAAAGTATCGAAGTATCGAAAGTATCGAAGTATCGAAAGTATCGAAGTATCGAAAGTATCGAAGTATCGAAAGTATCGAAGTATCGAAAGTATCGAAAGTATCGAAGTATCGAAAGTATCGAAGTATCGAAAGTATCGAAGTATCGAAAGTATCGAAAGTATCGAAGTATCGAAAGTATCGAAAGTATCGAAGTATCGAAAGTATAGAAATATTGAAAGAATCTAAGTATCAAAAATATCGGAAATAGAGAAATACTCAAGGTATCTAAAGTATCTATCAGAAAATTAATATAGCAGGCTCGCATAGTTTCTGTAGGAGCTTAACTTGGTGTATTTCCAAGAGTAGGTACCCATTTACCTCTTCACATACTTAAGTTTTTATTTTTAATTATAGTTGAGATATTAGATTGAATCATCAAATAGGATCAACTGGGGTAGGTATAGTTTTCCCCCCTTCTATGTCTAGAACGAACAAAAGTGACGTGTTAGGTCTATAATTTTTAGACGATTTATTATGCGTAGCATTAGCAAATAGTAGGTGTACCCAAACACGTTCATATTCATTGTTTACGGTATGGGTCACAGACGCAGTACATTAGTGTAATTAGTAAAACTACGACTAGTTACTTCGATACTTTCGATACTGCGATACTTTTGATACTTCGATATTTTCGATACTTCGATACTTCGATACTTTCGATACTTCGATACTTTCGATACTTCGATACTTTCGATACTTCGATACTTTCGATACTTTCGATACTTCGATACTTCGATAGTTTCGATAGTTTCGATACTTCGATATTTTCGATACTTCGATACTTTCGATACTTCCGATACTTTCGATACTTCGATACTTTTGAGTAATATCGATACCACATTGGTATCGATACTCGATACCCATTTCATGGTATCGCCCACCCCTAGCCATGAGATGAGATCCTGGTGTGAAATGAATAAATTGTTAGAAACCTCGATTTTCTTTTAGTACATATCTTAATTAATTCTTAATAGATTTATTTAATAAAAAACCGTATGTTTACTAGAAGTTTCTATTAAATATTCTAAAATTATTAATCAATTATCTTCATTCCAGATATTTATTATTTAATAATTTTTATATTATTATTCTCACGTCCCAGTTACTTTAGAAGCAATTAGCAATCAGAAGTAGCACGAGATGTCATTTAAACCAACATTTTTTTTTCGGTTTACGTCTATATTTTATTCGTTTTAGAAATCCTAGTAAACGTAAGAATAGGGGATGTTTTTGTACATACATACATAGTCCTTTATAGATTCAAATATTTATTATAAAAATTTGATCAAGGATAATGGTATCCATAATATACCGCCGGGAATAATCATAATTCACTAGTGAATAATGAAGTAAGTGTGCGGAACTGAACCTAATTTTCTGTAGAACAGTATTTAATAATAAACCCTTAAAAATTAAAAAAAATATATATGCAAGTTATACAAAGAGACAACAAAGGTAGGAAAAAAAATTATAATAACCAGAAATTATTTTTAAATGCACTAATGTCCAATTGAAAAAAGTTCTTTGCCCTTTTGATATCATTAGATATGCGTATAACAGTTCATTTGATAAGTACTGAAATTTTAATATACAAGCATTGCGGTACATTAAATCATTGAATTAAATTTAATATGTAAATCCGTCGCATCCGTGGGTGTATATGGAGTTACTCTGATTAGTAATAAGAACTAAGCAACGCATCTATGAAGGGAACAAGGGCAGACTAAAGTAATTTACTTGTTAATATAATAGAAAAATTCGAATATCCTTTTCAAGAAATACTTTTTTGAAAGAGAAAGAATCTTATAACGAATATGGATATGGCGATGAGAAAACGATTTTGATATGGACCCTACGTGTTCTCGATTGTAACACTAGTGGTATGGAAAAAACGGTTAATCACTGCAAAACTTGAAGGGAATTGGAAACGTGTCTTCAAAGACGTTAACATAACTTTGTGATTCATTTATTAATAGATTCGGATTAGGGTGATTAGGGGAAATTATTGAGAGACATATTCTACAGTTGGTTTACTTAAAAATTTTTGGTGGTTATTATAGAACTACATTCTAGAATGTGGTAGCCTTTTAAGTGAACTGATAAACTTTTGTTTAATAACATAACGTTTGTTTAAAAGGTTTTCCAAGTACATACACTGATACGTATAGTTCAAGGATCGTTGACATTGCATATCTTAAACCTTAAGTAATTCTAAGTTCTTTTTTTGATGTTTCTGTCTTTCTATAACGTTCCACATAACAGGACCAAGACTTCCTTTTTCCAAGAGTTCAAGAATTTGTGCGATAATGTAAATTTGTCAAAAAGACATTTTTCTTGACTGGGTTACTGGGGGTCCAAAACACGTATTTCCGTGAAAATCTCAATTTCGAAAATTTTCATGATATCAATACTTCCATATAGGTACCAGTGGTGGTATGGGAACGTAAAAATCGCTAAACCATTTCAATATCAGAATATTAAGTCATTAATGTAACCTACAGCTTGAAGCTAAAATACTTATAATACGTGTTTCTTATTTTATCCTTAAGGCAAGACACAATAAAAATTGAGTAACTTTCTCCCAGTTTAATGTTACCGACAATTTAGGAGGAAGTATACAATAATTTTATAATTAAAATATTAAGAATCCTCACAAAAACCACAAAATTAACCAAATTACAGACTGCAGTAATAGTAATAATTTTCTTGATGTGTCATACGTTTGAAACAAAGCAAGTGCATGAGAATAGTTTAATTGCACATCCTATCTGAATCACCCTATAATATTTTTAAGACGGGTTCGTTACACTAATAGCAAAACATTTTATAATAAATATGCTAACTGTTATTTCAATGTTTTTCTAAATTTATTAATTAATATCTAGTAATTGGAGCACGTACTTAAATGGTGAACATCTAGAATGACAGTAATTACTTGTGCAGTGTTGTTATTTTAAATACCAGGCGAATAAAGTCACGCATCCGGGTTGACATTTAATTTAACCTTAAGTTATGGACAAAGAATTGCGTATAGCAAATCTCTAATTAGAATCCGCTAAGAAAACCTTATTTATAACAAGCCCTTATATAATAATTCATTCAGTTCTTGAAGCAATCACTTCATTTTCATGACATATCAGAGGCTTCCGTGTTTGGTGCAAATCCTGCTTCTAAATCGAATACGTTTTATTTTCGCAATTAAATCAAATTTGACAAAATATCAACAAAATAAACAAAGTACAATCAGAATTTAACGTTTAAGATTCTTCAAAAAATTAAATCAAGCAAGCCACATGACTCTTAACTCAGCAAAATGTTTTATTATCACAGAATTATGCTAGAGACCTCCAGTTTTTTGCGTTATCTTTTTTTTGATCCTTTTCGTGATTATAATAAAATTTCGGTTAGAAACTTTCGAGAAAATTGGAGAAAACTGCGAGTTTCCACTAAAACTCATAAATAAATTGTTGGAAATAAAGTTTTCTCAGCCGGTAGTCACATTTACTGATTCATCCTGTATATGCAATATTATTTTTAGCTCCAGTAATCACGCTGTTTACGTATTGCTATTATTTATACCATTCATATGTAAATATACTATCATCTTGTTCCCAAAACCCAAAAGGTTATCATCAATGGTCAACGTACGTTTTATAATATTTTAATAAAAATATAATATCCATTTAATTAAACGTGATTTACGTCCTTATGTCCTCGTGTACATAATCCTTTTTTTTTTCTAATTTTCATTATTCTGTTGACATGATAGTGTTTTCAATTTTGATAAAAAAAATATCAATTAATCTTTTGAACATATTTTTTATATCCTCTGGTCATTATTTTTCAATATTTTCCGCTTTGTATATCAAGAATTTGGATTGGTGTTTTACGAATGTCCTGCAATCAGTGGTTCCTACAAACCCTTTTTTCTATGTTTTATGCACATTTTAAAAAATCCTCCGTTTGAAACTAAAGACATTACACAAACATAATAAATGTTTGACGTATATGGATGGAAGTTCAGCATTTTTTTACACCCGTTAGTTTCTAGAGCATAGAACATAAATAAGGCTAAAGAGCATAAAGACTCTGTCACTTATTGATTTATATCGTGAAGTACTTAAAATGTACTGTTAGAAATAATTGTACTTTTAAAAAAAATACATTAGTTAAGTATTTCCATGATTTTGTATTTTTAAAAGTTAATTTACGATATGTCAGTACACTGAACCGAATGTTATCATTTAAAAATTTGAAGTTTATTGACTTGTGTACTTATATGATTCAGTAACAAAAGGTATTGTTCGGTTTAAACTGTTAATAATATTATTAGTCATTTCAAGAGCTTAGATTTCTATCACTTTACATTGTTGTTCAGTAAACATAGACTCACTAAAATTTATATTTGAAACTAAAACTTAACCAGAACCTATAACGAATTGGTTTGTGGAGAACTAGGGTACCGAACCATAGGCACAGTAGAATGCTCTACCCAGACTTCCCCAGGTTCTAACCGAACTAACAATTCCTGATCCCCAAGAATTCGTCAAATTTCCCCATGGCTGTCCAAACTGCCTCGGACTTACCCAGAACTGTTTTGACTGCGCCGAGACTTCCTTAGTCTTCCCCAAGTCCACCCAGCCGTCACTAGGAATTCCTCAAATTTCACCAGGAATACAAGAACCTTCCCAGAAACTACCGAAACCTCCTTTTCCTCAGGACTGCCCGTACTTTCCTGGAACTTCTTTAGATTTCCACGTCGCTACCTAAACTTCCTTAGATTTCCTCGGGTCCAGAGATCCAGCGGTACCCAAACTCTCCCAGGACTTCCTCAGATTTACTGAGACTTTGTCGGGCCTTCCTCAGACTTCATCAAGACTTCTCTGGGAATTCTGCAGACTTTACCGGGACTACAAGAACTTCCCTAAGTATTCTTCAACCTTTCCCGAAACTACTGAGACTTCGTCGGAACTTCTTCAGACTTGTCCAAGATTACCTGGACTTCATCGAGATCTACTTAGACTAACCCAGGACTACCCAAACTTCAAAGGGTCTCTTTAGATATCTCCGTGACTACCAAGACTTCTTCGAGGTACTTCCTCAAACTATGCACAGTTCGAGGGGACTTTGTCAGACTTTTCCAGGGCAAACCAATCTGCTACCTTTCTCAGACTTCCCCAAGACTTCTCAAATTTCACAAGAACATCCTCAGACTTTCTCGGGGTCACCTGCACGTCCGGGGCTCCCCCTGGACTATTCGGAAATTTCTGCGAACCTAAGCAGTCTTCCTCTGGGACTTCCTCAGATTTTCCGAAGCCTACTCAAACCTCACAGGGGCATGGTCAAACTATTTACACACATCCCACATTTCAGGGAATAATTCTATTTCCATCGGAAGGGTTCTTCTGGCTATTTTATTCATGTTCATTATTTTATTGCTAATTTTCCTACAACTTTTAAAAGAATTCAGTACTGATACAACAAATTACCTCCCTCAACTTTGTTTTCGTTACGATGGGTTATACGTATCAATTATTTTGAAGATTAATTATTATTGCTTTAATTTATGCTTCACTACACTTTAATGCATGTTATAATGATTTAGACCGCAATAATTCCAAACTTTCTAAGGCCCGATCTTTCCATCTCCTACTAAAGTTTCTATTAGCTAATAAACGATTAGTTGTCATGGAAACAATTCTTGTAACAATGGTATCCATGACAACTAATCGTTTATTAGCTAATAGAAGCTTTAGTAGGAGATGGAAAGACCGGGCCTAAGTGTAACATTTAATAAGTTGATACTACAAATTGATTTATGATTGTCTATTGTTTCTTCTTTGCTTATTTTTACTCATCAACTTCCCTATACTTAAGGAAGTTACTACCTGGGAATATTTACTTTTATCGCATTTATCTTGAAATGTCAAGCTGATGAGGATTATTAGGAAAAGGCATTAGCATTAAGAGCAATCATATCCTGAAGACGTAAAACTTAAAAACTTCAGCTAATATTCAAACATTTGTTGTAATTATTAACCTTGAGATTAACTTTTTACGTTGGGTAAGTTTTAGCCTGCAATTTGACGTACTTTTTATTAATGAAAGTGTCTATTTAAGTAGAAAACTTCATTGCGTTTAATGTGGCAATGTAAATATGTTTAGAACTATTAGATATTTTATAGCTCTTTTTAAACACCAAATTTTATTTGTTTTTTTTACAAGCTTCGTATGTATTTTCAAAACTTTCTAGTAGTTTGAAATTTCTGTAATTTTATAAATTTTTCGGTGTATCGAATTGAACGTAAACCGGTCCGAATAGTGTGAAAGTAAAATTTTTGTTGTTATGTAAAAGTACAAAAACTCATCACATAAGTATAATACATCAACAGATTTTGGAATATTCTGAGAAATAAATTTCTTACAAAAATCCGACTAAAGATTTTTATATTCAACTAGAATGAAAGGTTCAAGTCCCAAAATAATGGAGGTCGTTCAGCTTTCGTTCTCATCATTAAATAAACAGCATATGACAATCAAACCGATTTCTCCATAATAAATGTTTTAATACTGCCTTAACATCTTTATTAACATTATGTTCGTCCTACTTGTATTACTCTGTACTTATTTACGAATATTCGGCAATGAAGCATTTGCGTACGAATTTTTCCTATTATTTTCATGAAAGGAACATGCCCTTAAGTGGATGCCGTTTCTTTTTGGAACACCCTGTCTATGTCACCTATTCAGAACATTAGCCTCGGCACCATGTACAGCAAGGTGCAGATATAATGTCGTAAGTAGGAGGTAACATGTTGAACAGGCGATACTATCACCGAAAAACGTTTACCTGCCTGCTATTGTTAAGGAAGCCCTTCGCTTGCAGCGGCGTTTGTCGGTGATAGTATTGCCTGTTCAACATTTTACCTGCTACTTGCGACATTACATTTGCACCTTATTGTACACAGGCAACGTTAGACAACATCGTTTCCTCAATATTTACTTTGTTTCTATTTTATTTCAACTAAAACTAATGACTTAAAATTGACTTGGACAATGTTTCACTAACTGCATTGTATTTTAAAAATAACTTAGAAGTATCCAAAAAGAGTAATGGGAATTATAGAAACATGGAGTAGTGGATAATCGAAAAAACGAAAAGGTCAGATATGATAAAAGTTTTAATTATTATTAAACGTAGATAGATTGACCACTTGGTCGAGATGGATGAAAGAAATAGACAAACAGGGACTTTACTTAGAGAACATAGAATGACCAAGTCAGGGGTTTTTAAATGTTTAATTTTAAAAAATACGCATAGCTAGGGTTATTATTAAAAAAATTATCAACAAATGAAAGTTGTCATTCAATTCAAACACTTACTTTTCCAATATGTTCCCATGAAAAAAAATTCAGTATTGGTCTACTTATTAATAAAAAAATATAAGTTATATAATCGAATATATTTTTTGTTTTTTAAAGTTTCTTATTTCTACCTACGCTTTTTCATTCTAATTTTTTTTTAAATACTTTATCTTGTTTGAGCTGATATTGCAGGAATTGTCTTAACCCATAAAAAAACAACTCAAAAGGCAGGATCTGTTTCTCTATTTCTCTATTCTCTATTTCTTATCTTTAGTCCCGTGATAATGGGTGTTGGATAACCTTCGCTTTTACCCTACAATGTTGCACAGTATAATTTTATTACGTATCAGTATCACCTTTGAATTTTAAGCCAAAAAATATTAAGGGGCTTTTAGCTAGTCCAAGGTGCATCACATTCTCCAAGTTTTTTTTATTAAGACACCAAAATTAATATTTTAAACTAGAGCAAGCGTCTATTGCTTACATAATACATAAACGAATGGGTTTTCATTCAAACTTATTACATAAGTAATTGGTGGCGTAATACAATATTTTAAAAATGCCTTTTAAGGATAATTTAAATATTTTATTGAACCCTGTACATATACCTACTATAACTAAATATTAAATTGGACCTATATGGCTATCTGAAAAGTACAACGTATGAGTTCATGATGCAATTTTGGATATTTCAACATATTTTTAAAAACGAGAGCACGCATTTAATTCTTTTTTTTTAACTGAACCTTGACTTAATTGTTTATACAAAGATAAACATTTAACCTGTTCATACAATTATGACTTTCAGTTCAATCTTAATTTTATTTCTTTCACAATTTTAAAATGTTTAATGCACTTGTTAAAAACTTATGAATTATTTTCGGAATAAAATTCTGCAATAACTGGAAATATTAAAAACTGTGTGATGTTGTTTGTAGAAGGATGTTTGATTACTTAATAGTTTATTGCAGCGCACTTCGCATAATTAGAATCAGATACTGAAAAAATATTAACCCTGAAGTAATATTTTAATTATTTTTCTATAATTAAGGCCTCCTACGTTAATTTGCATATTAAGCTCGTTAAGTACATATAATAATATTAAAACATATTGTGTCTGGAGAATTAATGATATTAAGGTTTAAATGAACGAATTGTTTATTCTACGCGGTGTGTCATAGTTTAATAGATTAATAGTTTACCAAATATAGCACCATGATGGTTACGTTAATCTCTCTAATTGTTTCTAATATTCTTGATTATGGCTACTGTTTTAAATTAACAGGGACGTATTATTTTTTTTACTAATAAACATTATAGGTAAAAAATTAATTTCCAAAGGAAACGTATCGAATTTTTTACGCCAGAGTCAAAGGCTCAACCCCCTCAGTCCTCGAAGGATCAGAAATCAAAATGACTTTCATAAGAAAAATGAGTATTTTTTCCATATTAATATGAGAACAGTTCGCTGACCCCCCCCCCGCCCCCATTTACAAGACAATTAAATTTTTATTTGTAAGGTTCAGTTATAATTTAAAAACAAATTACCAAGTTATCCAAATATTTTTCGCACTTAACATAATTCGAAGCCAAAACAACAAACAAAATATAAATTAATATATAATTACAGAGATTTGCATTTTGGAGAATGCCAATTGGAGATTTATATGGAAAAAGTAATTTCTTTTTTTTTATTTAAACTTAATTTGTTTCGAATGTAAATTTATAAAAAAAAAAACATACGCACCTTTAATTTAATTCCTATAAATTCTAATAAATTTAAATAATAGTCACTTATAAAATCCAATTATCCTTTAAAGACTCCAGAATAAGGACATTGCACTAACACAAGCACTTTTCAAATTAAAATAAATTTGCACATGGTAACAAACGCACTTTTATTTCATAGTAAAATAGGAAAGTTATAATTAATTGTTGCAGGAATTACAAAAATCCTAACTGAAAGGATTAGTCTTAAGATAATGTTTTATTTATTTTTTCAATTGTAAGGAACTTCACATTAAAAACTGCACTTCCGCGTCAGTCAGAGATAGTGTTCGCAGTCACGTCTTTCACTGGACGTCACTTCACTACAAGAAGTTTCACTACCAAATCTTCTATGTCTCAGAAGAGCCCGCCACGGACTGAGAGGAACCCATAGTTACTTTCTGTAGGCAGCACCGACAGTTCGGTGCCCCACTTGCTACTTTAGTGATATATCCTTCCTTATTACTACTACTTAATGCTTAACACTTGTTACGGCACCGTGGAGAGGAATTTCTACACTGCATTTAATAATATTAATAGGATTGCAGCAAGCGTTGCACTATTAAAATTGCTCTAGAATACCCACACGTGCTTAGATACACCGTTGAAAAAAAAACCTGAAGATGATTAAACTAGCGGAAATATGTAGGACAGAATATAAAATAGATGCCCATAACAACTCAGTGGGTGCTTACTGATAAAATTATTAGAATTTTGTACTGGAAAATAATATTCAATAATTTTTAGGTTCAACTAGGGAAAAATCTTTTAAGAGAATGTACTCTCACATATATTCCTTATTTCTGAACAAGGGTAGTTTTTGGGCTGTAAACCAGAGCGCATTTGAACACCCCAAGCGGTATAAATATTTTTAGTAAAATTAGTCAAATAAAAATTTTAATTATACAAGGTTATAAATAATAAAAATGTTCCGTACCCAATATTAAAAAAAAATGTAGAATGATGCTACTACTCGTTCCGTATACAAGGAAGTAAAACAAGATTTATATGCAAAATTGAAACCTACACAAAAATTATTTATGTAAAAATCTAAATTTATTATTTAACACTCCAACATAATCAAAAACATCTATCTACAAAAATGTTGTCTCTGAAAGTAGAGAAGTAGAACAGGAGTTGGTAAATTAGATAAAATCATCAACAGTCACATTCGCTGCATCATAACATTCGTCATAAAATTTGCCTGCTAGATAAAAAATGAGAATGTAAATTTCCTGTTTTTGAGATCAAAAATGATTTTCATCTAGTATGGCTTTGAAAGAACAAACTCAAAACTGTCAGTCATGTCCTTTCATAGCCATACCAGATGAAAATCATTTTTGAGCATACTTTAGTTAGGGTATACACAAACATGTCGGAACTGTCCGAAAAGTTCCTCACAGGCCTAATACAAATAATAGAAGAGCAAGAGAAGAAGACGATGTATAAAGCGGGTCTGAAAATGAGTCTTCAGGAATTACTGCTGATTTAATTCTTAATATACGAATAGAAAATTATTTTTTAGTTAAAGTTGAAAGCGTTCATCGTTTACTTCAATACAAGCTTTCATACGTGTATTTTAAATGTAGAACACACTAGAAAATTCCAAATGTATTCCTAGCGTAACTTCTCAGCTATTATAATTTTATTTTATTAGATTACCATAATTCCAGATTTTATCCAACTATATCAGAACCACCCTGCATGATTTATAAAATCTAGAGAAAAGAATTATTCTGAGAGAAAATTTATTTTAATTCCATAATAAGGGAAGATCATTCTTAAATATGTTTTCATTTATTTTATTTTTATAACTCAAGGGTAGGTTAGATCAAATAAAAGTTTTAAAAATGTATGGAACATTCCTGAAAATTTTGAAATTTATGATATAATGAATCTAGGTAACTTGATCTAGCATTGAAATCTCCGGTAACGAAACGTTTCCTGGTGCTTTAACTATTAATCATCGGATGGTATATTTAAAACCGTACTATTATTAATATTAATCGGTAAATATCCTTCTAGTGTTTTTCTAAAGTGAAAAAAAATTTGGAAAATCCCTCTTGATGTAATAGTAATCTAAAAAAAAAATCATAGAACCGCAGATATGGTTGTTAAATTGCATGTTTGAAATTCGCTTTCTTATTTCTACATTTCCATTTTCTTTTTTGTTCCGCCCATTGAATTTCCGAATACACGATACACGACGACATCAAATTTACCCAAAATCCGGATGTAAGTGAGAGTGAATGCGGATATCCACAACATATTTCGTTGAAATATTACAGTAGAATGGGTACACACTACCGATTTCATTCTTGAGTTTGTAAACAATACACACAACCAAACTGCAAGTTTGTTTTTACTTTCTTATGTCTGCAGCACCAGAAAGGATTTATTTTTTAAAAGAGTTTTCCGGAGAGTTTTGTTTGATTTTCTAGCAGTTGCAGAGTTTTGAAAACTTTAATAAAAAAATGTTGGTTGAACCGCAAAATCGGAGACATTTTGGTCTTTTTCGTTCTATAATTATTCATATCCACGAATTTCGAAACACCCTGTGTAAATGCCTTTATTTTCTATTAAAATTTTTTAGATTCTAGAGCTGCAGAAATTCAAAACTCTAAATAATTCAATTTTTTGGTCTTTAGTTCAAATTCTATTTTTAAAATTCAAACTTGACCATTTCCTACGTTAAAATTATTGTGTAGGGCTGGGCATGGGAAAAAATTACCTTAATTCTAGGAACAACTTTATTCTTTTTCCTTTTAGCTGTCGTAATTTTAAAAATCTCTTTTGTTCGTCTCCATCAGCTAGAGTAGGTAATCACTGCGCCAAGACATTTTTCGGCGTTTCTTTTGGTCCCTTCTATTATAATCCTACATTAAAATTTTTACCTGCCAACCAACCAACCAACAAACACCTGCTACCTGTGCCCTTTCCAGTAAATATCCTAAAATTCTTACCTTTAAGATTATTCTCAAGAGCTCCCTATCACAAAATTCCGGTGCACTTTTAAAACCACAACGGCACAAAGTAACTTCGCGCAGTTGTTTACTGATTAAAAAATTGATTTACCACACGAGCTTAGATTTGATCTGACATTCAGTTCGGATGCTCAAACAATATGAGATGGCCTTTCTGACAACATAAATGAATCAACATTTTTCATGTAGTAATGACATTTGACTGAACACGTCGATGGAATGACTGTTCCAGAACAAAGAGAACAAATAGCTAATGTGTTTTTTATACTACAAAAGCTTATAAACAAGGTTAACAATAATTTGATAATATCAATTTTAAAAATTCTGGTATCATCTCTTGTAATGTCCATAATATGTTTTGTTTGTGTTGTTTAAAGCTACCATAACAAAATGTTTGGAAAATTAAAATTTATACAAAATTTGTTAGGATATTTGGAACATTGGAAGTTATGAGTTTGTTACACTTTTTTTATTTACTTACAACTGATAAATTCTTTTAAAATTAACATGGGGAAAGTATTTTCTAGCAAATAATTTCTCTAGGTATTCTAGTATCGTTGAAATTTCCCAATAACGGATATTGTAGTGGGGAAATACCCGTGGACTACAACGATTTTAATTTTTTATTGCATAAGATAAGTTACGACTCTCGAACTGCGACTCTACCTCCTTATCTACACATGAACTGCGACGATCTGATTTTTTTAAACAGGACTCAATTATTGTACCATTTTCAAATATTTTCTTGAATTTTTTTTAACCAGATGAGAAAGGATGAGGGTAGTTTGAAGTATAATTTCCAAGTGTATAACATTCATATTCATTCTGGGAATTTTCTTAAGAAATCGGATTCGGAAAGGGTGAAAAAAATTGGGAAAAATAGTTAGAAGACTGTTTTAGTCTTTTTTCTTTTTCTGTAAATTTTCTGAATTTTTTTACCAGATGGGAGGGGGGATGAGGGATTATTGGCACATATTTTCTAAGTATTTAGCCTTCATGTTACATTCTGGGAATTTCCTAAGGAAATCGGAACGGGTGAGAAAATATTCCCGTCACTTTTCACATAATTCCTTGCATATGCTTTTTGCTTTTTTTGGCCTCGTGCTTAAAATTTTCATCCAATTTACGCAATGTATTTACTATAAACTAAAAATTATTTTAATAGGTACTGTTCTATTGTTTCTATTATTTTTATGGAACATCGTTAATGTTTTATAGGTAAATTTTACAACAATTATATAGGCCAATGCTGAACACATAATTAATGACTGATCGTATATTAATATTCCTTTGTTCTTGTATCGTAATTTACGGCCTATTCAGTGTAAGATATTTTTCCAATTTGCAACTACATACATATAGAGGTACTACTTGTTTGTACTATTAAGTAGTTTGTCACACATAAAAAATTCAAATTTGTAGTTACTATTGCGTTAACTTCTTTATATCCTTAGATGTAATTATTACGCGACGAATTGTCTTTAAGTCTGGGTTCCGAATGAATAATAGGCCTAGGAAATTCCTTGTCTGTCGTAAAAGGCGACTATTTGAGGCGACTATCTTAAATTCTTCCTGTTTACCTCAAAATAGTCTTATCGTTATCATACGTATGAGATCTGACATCCCACGCTGGTTTTATTTCTTCCTTGGGTGTGGTCGTAAAACCCACTGGATGTGACCCATATGAAATTTCTCTTTCAAGTAGTGCTGTATCTTTGATGTAGCCCAGGAAGTCCTTGGAGGTGATTACCCGAAGTTGGTGTGTTTCCAAAAAGGGAACTACAAATCTCCTCAGTCTTTTTACTGCCAACGCTTCACATTGACAGAATATAATACGAAATGGAGTTTCATCCTCCATGTCACACACTGTGCACGTTGGGGTTGTTTAGAATCCCCATTGTACTGAGGTGCTTTCTCATCTTGCAGTGTCCTGTAAGAAGACTGTCTCAATCCAGACACTGTCCTCCAGCAGTTGCACTTACACGATCCTTGATAAATCCTTTTGCGTTGCTGTAAGCGATGCCGCGGCTCCTCTTCTAGCTAGTATGTCCGCCTTTTCTTTCCCTTCTATACCCTGGTGCCCCGACACTCAACCCAATCTAGAGTGCAACGATCTACAGTCTTGGAGTAGACTTCGACTGACAGTAGGGCCTTTAGGGCAGCCTGACTGTGGAACAGTTCTGTCCCTCATCTTGGAGCCGTCTGTGTATACCAAACAGTACGGTAGCGGTCTATCTGTCACGCTGGGTTACCCTTAATATTACTTTCTGTTATATCCGTCTGGGTTCCGGATGAAGAATAGGTCCATAGGGAATCCCCTACCTGTCGTAAAAGACGACTATTTGGGGCGACTGTCCTATATTCTTCCTGTTTGCCTGTTTTACCTTACGTGTAAGATTTGACATCCCACACCAATCTTAATTTTAATCTTGTTCTCTGTTGCATCCGTCTGGGTTCCGGAGAAAGAATAGGTCCAGGGAATCCCCTGCCTGTCGTAAAAGGCGACTATTTGTGGCGACTGTCCCATATTTTCCTGTTCTTTTTAACCACGTATTATTCTCTTATCCATATCCTATCCTTCTACCAACCTACGCTGTTCAATGTCTAAACATCCCGCAGCACCAAACCCCCAATCCCCCCAATCGTAAATATGTTTTCCGTGTACGAAATTACTTAAATTTCGCCAAACCAATCCTTTCTATACCTAAATTACCTAACATATTATTTTAATTTTCTATAATAACCAAGATATGCTAGAATTTTGTATTGTTATGCGACCGTGTCTTTGTAACCCTGCAATTAGAAAAAACGCGTCACGAATTTTTGTAATTATGATTTACTTTATTATATAACAAGAGGAAAACGTGAAATGTTTGTTTCTGTGCCACAATAGTAAAACAAAACAGCAATTATATGCTTTTAAATATATCGCTGCACGTATTAACCTTTTTTTACATTTAACCATCATTACAATAGCGTTACAATATAAAAATAATTTTACTGTGCATAATTAATAAATGGAATAGATTTAATAATTTTTTGGAAGACTTGATTTTTCAACAGCAAAACAGACATTAAGACGAAATCACCCATGGACTAGACCTGTGTCCTATAACTTTATTCTTTAATCCACTGCTGTATGTATACAAACCTTTTTCTTGTAAAAATCCTTGAGTTCAAATTAAATTAAATGCACTTTTCTTCTTCAAATGTAATACCTACATGGTCAGATCGCAGATACTGATCTTCATTGTCTAATGGTTTAACACAACCTTTAAGCTTTAATTATGTCTTTAAGCTTCATCTAATTCTAAGTAAGTAGACGTGTCATTTTAATACCTACTTAATTGCTAGTATGTTCTTATGATTAATTAAAATATTTTAAAGAAATATATATCCTTATATGACACAAGAAGTTAACAAACGCTTGTACCATTCGCCGTCAACATTTTTGCTCAATAATATTCATGAGCACGAGATGAATGCTAATTACCAGCATTACTTGAATAATAAATGTATGTTATGGCGTAGATATTGCACTAATAACAACATAAACTGTTAAGAGAAATTTACTTGCAATTGTGTAACGAAATCTCATTGAATTTTCCTAAGTTTTATCACAGGTGCAAGAGAAACTTATTAGGTGCAGGCTTTCGTTTATGTTTAATATACTGGAGGTTTCGTGGGGTACGTTTTATGTACACACATTGAGAAATAAATATCAAAAGTCGTACCTTTTTACTTTCCCATGCCACCACTGGTAAATGGGAAGTATTGATATCATGAAAATTTTCGCGGAAATACGTGTTTTGGACCTCCAGGAACCCAAAAGTGGCTCTGTATTTATTTTCCTGCAGGCGATTAGGGGAGTTCAATAAATTATGACTCATAATGTGGGGAATTCCAGCTTCTATATTCTATCACAAAATAAAACAGAGAGAAATTTCGTTGAGTATGAACTTCCTTACCCAGAAATATATTAAATATTAGCGAAAGGCAATGAGCCATATAAACTTTTACCAGTTTTTATTAAAAAAAAAACATAATAAAAATATTTCAATAGCTCTGATAATCTTTCACTGAAATAACGTTTTATGAAAGGTGCAGATTTTGCATTGCTAATATTGACTATTAATTATTATTACTTAACCTTTGAGCACAATTTCATCGAGATAACATTCATTAACATAAACAGGAAGGTTGTGAAAAGAAGAAAGTGAATCGTTTTATGCAACAACTGAATTTTCCACGCATTGTTTGAATTGTATTTACGCTTAAGTGTCGCGTGTTGTAAATAAGACAATTATAAAAAAAATGTATTCAATATTGTAGTACTTATAGACACATTTTATGACACTTTTACTTCTTTAAACATAAAAATAATGATAAGTTTAAAGAGAGCTTAAACTATTGTTGAATTCTTAATAACTTTCATAGTAACGGAACCTTGTCGCAAAATTGTCATACAATAGGTGCGAATGGTATTTTAAATAATAAAATGAGCAGAACAAAAAAAAAGTTAAACTACAGCGAGTCTTCCAAGTATTCTAATCGTTTCACTTTCTCCAATGCCGTCAGACCGCTTCGGTAATTTTATATAACGCAACATTGCTGTAGCGAAATACATTCCAAGAAGCATTTTTTATAGCCTTTATCAAAGATACTTTAAATTATTAAATGGATTTTTTAACTCCACGATTTCCATCCCTCCCCGCTTTCCCCGAATCATCGCATGAAGTGCTATGTATGGATCCTGGCTACAACGAGGGATCGAACCCGTGTCGCCCCATCGTTATGCGGATCCACAAACAATATTGCAAAATTCCAATAGTAATTGCATATTGCCCTGCATTTGCTTGAATGAAACGTTACAGAATTATGCAAGGCATGCGTGTAGGTATGACTGACTGCTTGTAATTTATTTTTTATAAAACTTTTACCGCTCAATTTTTTTACCTATATCCTGGTAAGGTACCGACCTAAATAATTTAATAATTAATTAAATTTAATACTCAATCTAGTAACAATCTTGTATAATAGATATTTGTGTATTAAAAGCGCAAGGGTACAATTTGCCGATTGAGAATAGCAGGTGACGCGCCCCCACCTACTTGTTTACTGTACAGTGTGTAATTTTATTTTTCATTATATCCAAGTTCTTTGTTGCCTTCTCTTTCTCTCTCTCCGGATATTTAGTCCATAATTTTTAATTATTGTCTTCGAGCTATACGCAAAGAATATTTTTCATTATTGGACACCCTATATATATAAATATTTTTACAATTCAAGTTCTTGCTATCAGAAACCCTCCCCGACTTCACATAGAAACGATTTGTTATGTAGAAGAATGTGGGTTCCACCTTAAACACACTCACTTTTACTTTGTATCGAAATATGGAGTATTCGAAAGGTTCAATTTAAAAAAATCCCGTCCGGAAGTAGTTCCTTTTCTTCTTTTTAACGCACATACATTCAGTATCGTATTAGTTCAAAACATACAAATTGTTCAACCTAGTTTGTTACCCAGTACTTCCGGATTCCGGAATTGTATCGGTTTTTTTTTCTGTTAAGCATCAGTGAATAGTCTTAATTTACGGGTAAGATACCGGAAGTAAAACAATAAAAAAAAGAGATGATATTAACAGAACAAATTTGACGAACCTTACAAATAATAAAATGTTCGAAGAAGTCAATTATAATTTTTTTTTTAGAACTGCGTTTGTTTGGTCATTTTAAAATAAAAGTTCAAATCCGGTAATAATAATACCTAATAATAATATTATAATATATGTCTGTCCACAGGCGAAAAAAAATACTAGATCTATAGGCTACTAAAAAAACGTAAAGTTGATTTCCTTGAAGGCTTCCGAATTCCTGAATTGTTCCTTCCGTTCTTTCTTTCCAGTAGTGGCTGTCTCAATAAAAACATTACGACTCCATCAAGATAGACAAGAACTAACTTCGTGGTTATTTAAAATTTATTTGTTATTGGTAATTGTTATTTATTTAAACACTTCTACATTTTTTCCTCTTGGGAATGGTATTTCCTCCCATGCACTGCCGCCTGTTAAGTCCCCTTGTACCTCCAGTGCCACTAGAAGGAAGGGTCTTCTGGATCCAAGTCGTGGTTCCCTAAAATGCCCCTGCATGTCTGTCGAGAAATTTTATCGTCGCGGATTTGGATGGTCCATGTTAAGATGGTTTTCTCAGTATTTGCGATGAGGTTTTCTCAAAATACTCTCTTATATTTAAAGGAAAAAAATAATTCTAGATAAAAGGAAGTTTTGCAAACGTTTATTGTAATCAAAGTGAGTTTTTTCAGATAAATATACGCACAATAATAAAAATTTATAAAACAATCGTCGTGTTAGAAAAAGAAATTATAAATTTATTGCTCCTTGACCGGATATCGTAAAAGAAACCATTTATCTCTATACTATTTAAAACATGTTTCGTCAATATTTAGTTCATAAAAATTATGTAACGTTAATTTCCTGTTGATCTTATAGTAGTATGTAAAGTAGTAAAAGATTTAACGGAAACCGAAAATTTACATCAGAAAAACCATATATTTCATAATTACGAATCGAAAGTAGGAAAATATTACATAATAGGGACAAGTGAAAGATTGGAAGATACACGATGATACTTTAACAAATAGTTAATTTTAAATAACGCAGCAATTATTTTGCTAACAAAAACTGAAACATGCACAACATTTCAAAATTAATATCTGATGTGATTACGTTTTTTTTTATTTCTTTAGCTGTAGATTTATAATTAAAATTAATTTAGGTTTTTCATAATTTTCCCGAAGGGAATTTCCTAAATAATATCTTGTCTGATTTTGGCAGGATAAATGTTTCTGTAGGAGAAAACAAGAAGTTATTGATCTCCAGTAAGATTTCTTAATCTCACATCTGCATTTTCTGCACGGGTATTAAAAAAAAGATCCTTTTTAAAAATATCTCTCCATAAACGCGCGCAAACCGTAAAAGAAAACAAATTCAACAAATAATTCTACATTCGCTCCTGTTGGATATGCAACGCATATGTAACGGCGTAGTTTGGGTTGCCTACCAATACATACACAATTTGAAATTTTAGTTACTGCCATTTTGAGTAAAATCATAGTTTTCAATCTTCAAATCATATCCTTTTAATCACATGGGAACTAACCTCTTTTATAGAGGGGAAGGGTGCCAACAATGGTTTTTCAAAAAAAATTAAAAGTATCGCCGAGACGCACGGGTTGTAGATTAAATTCCGAGTAGGTAGCTAGTGTTCGAATTAAAATTAAATCTTTGTCCTTTAAAATCAGTATTTATTAGCCCTATTGGGAGTTGGTTTTTTCCAAGGGAATCAAAAATTTTTTTGAGCCTAAAACCAAATGTAAAATCAAAATGAATTTATTTCGACAACGCTTCTTTGGGCTGTGTTCAAAATTTTTATAGACTACGAAAATTACGAATTTAAAGTTTATATATTTTACCAAAAGAAATGTAAAATCCATTTTGGCAATTTTCCGAGGGGGGCGATAAAGGGGAAAGTGAAATCCCAGGAATCCGCGTTCCAAGACCTCGCCCATTACAACACATACACATATGCCCACTCTGTGCGTGTTTCCTTACCTTTAACTTCTTTTTTTTGCAAATTTCTGATCAAACCCTGTTCTTTAGGATCTCCAAACTTTTTTTTCATATGTAAACGACTTTAAGAAAGAAAAAAGTGGAGGAAATCATTTTAGTATCTAATATCAAAATAATACATCTTCATTTTAATAAACCCCTGTTCAAAATTAACGCACCACTCACTTACTCTAAATCGTGTGAGAATTCAAATCAGTTTTAGTTTCTTTAAAACAAAATTGAAAAGACGCGGGAAATTTTGGTACATCTGGAAAAGTGAAAACAATACGTCATCTACGTATGCAGGTGCAGGGCAAGAATTTTCCACATGTGTTGAGAGATAGCGCATGGGGACCGACGCAGTCCTCGTGCGCAGTTGTGTTGGTGCCCAAAACCTGCAGCAGAATTTAGATAAGCGGGCCAAAGTGGTAATAAAAATGACATTCTTGTTAATATTACAATAAAACAACGAGAAAACAATCCGGGAAATGCAAAACTAAAGTGAAAATACAAAGATCCTACATGTAATCTAAAACAAACGTGTTAAATATTTTGGAAAAACCATCAGCAATGAAGCAAGTCGCGTTTTCAGGTCCAAGGTAGAAACTTAAGTATTCAATTATCAATTAAAGGGAGGATTGGAAATAAAGTGCAACGAGACTTTTTGAAAGTGGTGCAGTTGATAATTGAAGAGCGGAATGGAAGATCAAAGAATGGTGAGATTTGGAAATAATTCTTCACGTACGCTGAATACTGAAAAATAGAAGACAACAGTGACAAAGTAAGTAAATAAATTGCTTTGTCCAAATAGTACCTAAGCACATAAGCACATACAAATTATTTATTATTATCAAGGATTGTGTTATCTATAATACATCGCCGTTGATAATCTTTATTCACTAGTGAATAATGAAGTATCGCGAAACAAATGATTAGCATACCAAAAAGCAATTTCTCGCAAGGACATAAAATATAGGTACCGTCATGGGTTACTTGATAATTTTTAAAAAAATGTGAACGAATAAACGTACACCCTCGTATAAAAATTTATTATTGTTAGAAAAATTGTTATTATTCAGTAATGTTCGTGGACAAAGTATAGAATTTTACTCGCATGTAATGCTAGTAAATATTCATTATTTCGATAAACTCGCCCAACTTATCCTCGTGAATAATAGCCATCATTATATTAGACATCGTTGACATATGGAAATATAATAAATATTATCCGATAGTTTGCTACATAAACTGTACTTTTTGATAAAATTCCAGATAACTTAGTATAATTTGTAATTCGAAAAGAGCCTTAACCTGCGCAACATACAAGTTTCTGGATAAGGTAAACGACTGACAGGGGTTGTTGATCATGGTCATGCAATCCGCTGCATTTATTTGCATATCTTTTGAAAATAAAACACGACTGCTAGGTACCTACTAGATGTTGTTTATACATTTTACAAAAAAATTTAGAGAAATATTCCCTTGCGTTTGGACTACATAATAGATGATAATATCGTAAGCGTAATTCATATCACAAAAAATTAAAAACACATTTCTTGACAGTGGTGAAGTATGATAAATTATCAAATCTGCATATACGATATAAATTTAACATTATGGAATATACATCGCCATGAAAAACATTGAAATAAAACTGCGTTGTGACTTTTTGTAATTTATTAAAAGTTTTTATTCACTATAGCCGGAGAATTATTCTAAAAAGCTAAAATTTATATTTTAAAATGTATGTGTATAGGCAACACATTTTACAGACGTGTGTTTGTAAGGTAGTAAACATCAATAACTCTCTATCTCTTAAACATCAAGACCAAAGAACAAAATGGAGGAGCTTAGGACTTACATAAGTAATAAAAAAAATATGTTTATATGTTAGAGCATACTTTCGTTTATCAGATTCCTCTTTTTAGTAGTAAGTTATGTTTTTACAGTAAAACGGAATTTGATGTAATTTGTCCTTCGGTGAAATGAAAAATTCAGTAATGAAAACGAAAAGGGGGGGGGGTCGCCGAAGCCGTATAATGATTAGAAAAAGATAGAGGAAATTGTAATAAATTGAGAGACGGGTTGGGAACGAGGGAGAAATAATCAAAAGTCGTAAGGAAAGATAAGGATCAAAGAAAAACAAGGACAAGGGGAAAACCTAAAGCTCTGCGACTGTAAAGGGAAGAAACGGGTCTCCCCCAATTGAAAGTATAACGAAAGATGAAGAGAGCATTTTACCTAAAAATTTTAGTTGTCAAATATTTCTTAATTTTATTTCATTTCTTCCAACCTTGTCGCAGTTTCAGAATTAATTTTCTTAATTGTTTAATTAAGAACCCTTCTGTTAATACCAGATTGGTTTACCGCGTAAAATTATAGGAAGAATTAAATTTATCTCACAATAGGAGTTCAGTTCTGAAAAATGTAATGTAAAGCATGTAATCCTGGACGATCCTATTAAGTTCTCATTAGGTTAATTGACCTAGAAATATCTGCAGAATAATCATCGATGGTACATTGCAGCTCGTACTGCAATGTCCAGGGATTATTTGATTCTTGCTATCCTGGGGATGAAACTAGGGCAGCACGTGCCGTACTGGCGTCATTGCGTCGCCGAAATTGGAACGCCTGCACCCCATGAGGAATAAAAGGGTTGTTTTCCACACATGCTTATATCAACAAAATTTTATCCTGAAAATTCATAATATGACGAGTTTCTTACAAATATACGATGGCGGGAAATTCAGATATAATTTACTTGTTTGGGTTAAGTAATTTTTAATTTTTTACAAAAAAATATATAACATTTAGGATGTTGATAATACTTTTTTCATTTTATTCTAAGAAACCCCAAGTGGTAAAAGAAAACGGTTCTGACAATTTAAAATTGCTGAGGAATGCGAGGTAACGAACCGCCCGGAAATTGCATCTACTCGTAGAAAGAACTAGGGCGATGAACTAAACTTTTGGGTTTTTTTGTTTACCAATCTCAACATTTTCAAATATTATTTGAAATGTTTCCTATTTTGCTGAATCAGAGTAAATATAAATAAATAAATACAGACTTACGCTTAATAGACTACTGGTCTTGATTTTTTCAGGAGTGCATTTAGTTGACATAAAATGTATTTTTTAATTATTATTATTTATACAGGGTGTAACACAACTTATCCGAAAAAATTTAACCATATATGCACTTTTAAATAAGAAATCGATTTGTTAAAAAAAATTTTAATAAAAGTCCAACAAAAAACGAGATAAAAATTGTTAAAGTTACAAATTAATGAAAATGTTAAAATAACATTTTCTACAATTTTTATCTCGTTTTCTGTTGGACTTTTATTAAAAATTTTTTTAACAAATCGATTTCTTATTTAAAAGTGCATATATGGTTAAATTGTTTCGGATAAGTTGTGTTACACCCTGTATACGGATTGTCTTTAAAACACCCCTAATAGTATATTACGCCATCTCAATTTCGATTTTTTTTTTTTTCGAAAATCAATAGGTAGGTACTTCCCATATACCAGTGGGGAGTGGTGGTATGGGAAAGTTAAAAACGTTGTCATTTATATTCGTTCAAGATCTCTATCCTTTTCTTAAATTAATTGAGGTCTCTATATACATACACAAGCAAGTCCCCAAGAAGTTAACTGAAGAGTTAACTCGATCTGATAAACATAATAATGATATGTAGATAAATGTACAATTTTCACCTTGAAACTAACATGGTAGTAAGTTAACCGGCAATTTCCACTTACAACTTTGTACTACATCATTCTATATGCAAATCAACAATCAACCGCCCCCTAGTTATCGCATACCTTTAACATCTTCAATTTAATATGATTCCGTTGGCATCAATGCACGGTGAATACTAGCTATTGTCGCAATTATATTTTACATATGCGGTACAACATGCATTTTCATGCTAATTCTCTTCTGTGCAATTGGTTAAATGAATATCCACTGGCGACTGTAGCTTGTTTTACAATCCTTTTATCGGTTTAAACATTTATGAAGGTTGGCTATTTTCAAAATTCAGTTCGTTTAAAAGCATACCATTTCTATGGAAATCTGCGCCGCTGCTATTACTGTACGACTCTTTGAAGAGATAAAAGTGGGATCAAAGCAAAAATAGAAATGTAATTCGGAGGAATGGAATATAGAGAAATGAAAACACAAAAGTTGGTGTACAGGTACTACACGATGTTTGTCGCAATAGACCTGAATATTTAAAAAATATTAATTTATAGAGGCCTAACTTTAATAAAAATCTGATGTGAATTAAAGAAAAATTGCGTGCTGAACAATTTCAAAAAGTGCATAAAAGAATATTTCTCTGTACCTAAAGTTCCGGTAATAATCCTAACGACCGTTAGATTGAAATTTAAATTAAATTAGTTTTTTTGTTCATCACGTACCAAGATTTCTTCGCTTCTTTTTTGATTGTGAACCTTATATTATACCTTTCGCAACAACAGTAGAAAACGTGAATTTGATTTGAATTTAAGTTGTCGCTTTTTCTCCGTTACATACTTTTTCACGTTTGTGTCAAACGTGACAGACAACTACAGTAATGAGAAAATATTTGATATATGCTAGACTCCGAACCGACAATAAATATCAATATTTTTCATTTAAAAGAAACCTGCAAAAGCAAACGTATTTTTATCTGTTATTCGTTATTCTTAAAAAAAATTATTATCGTTAGAAATGAAAATGGATTTCGAGGAATGCAATATATTTTCTCCCTGATGTGAATTCTGCTAAAATTTCATTTAAAGTGAAGTTGATTTGCATATAACAGTATGTGGTAGGGGTCGAACGGAAGGGAAGGGGGTATATATCCAGGTGAACGACGTCTGGCGTCGCGACAGGTCGGACGCCCTTGGGGTTGCAGCGTCATGGTCATTGGCTTGTTGCACCCTTCTCTCTTCAACTCCGACATTCCTTTGTTTACAGCAGCGCCATGCTTTTACATATACATTTATCGTAGATAACATACAATGAGGTACTTATCGCCATCAACAACACGTCACTCACCTGAAAACGGGTAACATAATCCATGTGCTCTAGGTCGTAACACAGAAGGTTCATGCTTCAACCCTGAATACTTGTTTTTCTAAAAACTGCAAAAAATCTATAATAGAAGTTCTATATTTTTATTTTTTCCGCCTTTTATTTAGAATAGTATCCCTGTTAACTTATAGCGAATTCCAATCGCTGCACTAGCCTGCACTAGTGTACACTAGTGTAGTGTGTTCGAATTTCAAAATTGACAAATCGTGGTTGCACCAGACAAAAATAAGCAGGTAGTTTTTAACAAGTGTTACATCTGTGACTTGAATGTGCCTATATTTGAGTTTCCCTCTAAATTTTAACACCAGTGCAGTGCAGTCACGAGATTACACAATTCTAGCACACAACACTAGTGTACACTAGTGCAGGCTAGTGCAGCGATTGGAATTCGCTATTAGCCAATGGTCAATTGTCATGGAAATAAATGTATTACAATGGTATCCATGATAACTGACCTTTAGTTAGCTTAACTGAGAGTTAAATCAGAATTGAAAGACTGAACTGGGAGCCAATATTTTATACAGGGTGTCCCAAAAAGAAACGGCATCCCGCATCCAGTTAAGGGCATGTTCCTTTCATGAAAATAAGAGGAAAAGTTCCTATTAACATGGGTCCGCAAATGTTTCGTTATCGAGATACAGGGTGTTGAAATTTTTTTTCATATATTCCGAAATGATTATTATTATTTTAGAAATAATGTTCAAAATGACCGGCATTAGTTTCAAGACAAGCTTCTATTCTTCGAACAAAATTTTGAGGCTAAAGGCGGTCATTATTCAAAAAACGGATTTGCAGAGTTATTTTTTTATTCGCATTTTTCATCTTTGAAGTGTGATTTACACGAAAACAGTTAATGGTAGGAAAAAATCTCAAGAGACTGTTTCAACCGTAAATTAGTTGAGAAATTTGAAAATTGTGTCAAAAACAAAAAACACAGTGGCGTACCATTTTTTCCTCCAGAAGTATCCACATACCCACCTGTAGTTACGCCACTGGAGAAGGAAAAAACTGACTAATATGGTCCACTTATAGCAAATGTACATACATACGTATTGCTCACTTTTTAAAATTTAATTCCTAGTCATTTCCGAATAAATGAAAAAAAGATCGATATTTTTTTTAACTTTCAACACCCTGTATCTCGAAAACAAAGCATTTGCGGACCCATGTTAATAGAAACTTTTCCTCTTATTTTCATGAAAGGAACATGCCCTTAACTGAATCCCGTTTCTTTTTGGGGCACCCTGTACCTATAACCCTGTCTTACAAGGATATTTTATCAGTCAGTTGCAGCGAAAAAAAGTCACAGATATAAAATCTTCTGTAGATGCAAAATTATAAACGTTGCAAATTATTCAAAATTTTAAACGTAAAGCAAAATTTATTTGTAACATAACTTTAAAGACGTAGGATGCACAGCATGAATGAAGTTATAAAAATCCGCACACGCAAAGTTTTATTGTTCTTAAATGCCACAACTAAAAAAAACTAAATCAAGATGACACTTTATTTCCTATTATTTAGCTTCCACTTCTATAAAATTTATTTCGTGGGAATTCTCGATACCTTTCATGATGTTTATTTGGATTAGAATCATTGGAGACACCGGGAGACACCTACCTACATATTTTTTTCCTATACGATTTTAATTTTTATTGATTAACTTACATTATGTAACCTCTAACATACATTAAATACTCATAAATATATTAGCATGAAGTTAAGAAGAATTTTAATCTTGTATGCATAAGTAAATGAGATATGAGACAGATTCAATGCCTAAGAATTTGTTTTTTATTGACTATTAGCCACACACTTGTAATAAATGTTATGACATTTCTAAAAATATGGAATTCATAAATTTTTATTTGATATTAACACGAATGTAAAATTTTACTAATGAACTGGGAGGATATCTCAGTGTGATAACTACATTTCATATTCCCAATATCTGTTCAAATTGCAAATTTTATTCCTAAATGAGATATTGATGTAGCTGTAAATAAATGACAGAAAAGCTATCTGAATACTAATAAGGGTTATATTGGTAAATTATTCAGAAAAATATAGGGTTATTCAAAAAAAAGTTTCATTTTTATATTATAAAACATGTACTACTGTGATGTAAAAAAGTGTTGTACTTATCGGTTAATCGTTTCTTAAATTTTATTACAATGATATTAGGGATAATTTTATTGTTCCTAAAATAAATTCCGGATTTTCAAATTTTTGCGTACTATATCTACATGAAATAAAGTTTTTCAGGTGCGTAATTAAAAGAAAATAATAAATCCCAAAAAATATATACTTTAGTTAAATCTTAAAGCTTGTATGGTAATACATACCTACCATCAGATAAATTAGAAAATTATTCAGAGTTATACTTTAATTTTAAAGCCTAACGGTTATTTAAATTTAAATGACTATAGAAACCTCATGCGATAAGCAAATTTGTTGTTAAATTTAAATAATTAAATATATCTATACCCTTTTTTTAAATTGCTTAGTTCTTTCTCACTTTATGAAACTCTGCTGAAAAACAAAAATCTAATTTGCATGCACGTTCGTGAACGTCAGGTTACAAGAATTTTATACCTCGTTTTTTTTTGTACATAAACGATCGCGTGGTGTATTATCAAACAATCGTCACTAAAAATATAGCGCCTATTTGGAATTGCGGTGGAATTTATAAAATACTTCTACATAATGTTTATTATCTAGCCACAACAAAATAATTAAAATTCAAAGACAAGCTGAGGTTCAGTTTTTTTTTCTTTTGTAATATTATTTTCAAATTATGTTATGGTTTGAACTTGAACTGGATTGTCCTCGATTAAGCAGCATTCTGCACTTACTGTATATTATTTTCCTGTCTTCCATCACACACCAATGTAGTTTTTCTACTTCTAATGAAAATTTATCATTTGTTATAAAATAAATCACCAAATGTTGTTATTTCCTGAGTCTGCTACAAAAAATAAATCTATTCTCGCATCGTTGCCTTATTGCAGAATCAGGCGTATGTCCCCAAATGAACATATTTTGAAAATGGCTTCATCTAGCAAACCAGCAAACAATTTATTTGCAAGTTTTATTGTTTCAGTAGCTTTTTGACATGGCCCGTCTGGTAATATTACTTGAATACGTTTAATTATCTCTAAACATTATTGTGAGTACGTCTGGGGTAACAACAAGATCAAGGTTCCGCATCAAATTCTGAGCTTTGTTGCTTTTGACAATGGGGTAGTTATGGACGATGCAAGTAAAGCTTTGTGAAACAGCTTAAAAGCTAATTTCTGGTTAAATAAACTTTTAATTTTTCTTCAAAGAAATCTCGAGATTCATTTTTAAACTCTTTATGCTTGTAAATGCCTTTACATTCATTTTCATATACTGTTAGCGACTAAAACAATTTAAATAAAGTTGCGAGAAAGAAAAGTGAAGTAAAGAAAGGAGTATGGAAATGGTGACATATTTGAAACATTTAGTTTTCCGTACCTGAATTACGAATCACCTTCAGTTTAAGCCATTAGTTCAAAAACAATGTCTCGAGTCTGACTAAAAGTGGAACATTATAAGTATAACCACTCAAGTAAATAAAAAGCACTTTTCAGACTGAATAATTAAAGACGAAGTTACATGAACTGAATATCTTGAGTAACATTATTTTATTTACCAGAGGGTGAGGGGGTTAAATTTGACCTATATTTTATTTTTTTTTGGTTGAGACTAAAGGATTCCCGTCGAAAAAAAATTATTTTGATTGACGACGTAGCCAGTTTTGCACCCTATGCATCAATTCCTCGGTAGAATCAAATCGCTTGCCTCCCAAGAACGTTTTGAATTGTCAAAGGTATGAAAAACTTTGGGCAAACGCTGGAGGGGTAGGCACATAATTACCCCCTCTACACTCCCCTGAGTCTGTTTACCCAATCAGAGAACATCTTCCACCACACTTACCACTACCACCCTCCCTCCAGCGACTCTATCCAATCACATTATGCCTTCCAACACATATATACCCCTACCACCGATCCTTGAGTCTACTTGCCAACCCTCAAAACGTCTATTATTACCCCCTCCACATTTCCCTGAGTCTATTTTCCCAATAATAGAAACTTTTCCACTATACTTACCACTACCAGCGACTTTCTCCAATCACACAACGCCTTCCAACACATATTTACCCCTACCACCGTTCCTTGAGTCTACTTCTCAAGCCTCAAAACGTCTTTTAACACATAATTACCCCCTCTACACTCCCCTAAATCTATTTACCCATTCATGGAATCAAAGACTGGTCTGGCTGATAAAACACTCTTCTGAAAACTGTTTTTGTAGTCTCTGATGAATCTTAGCCATATTTACACCTTCATTAAAAAGAAATTCCATATTCGAAACAAAACTAATCAAAGTTAGTTTAGTCATTGATTAATATATCAACGGTTTAGTTAAATGTATGGACAAAAATGTTTTTCCATTTAAGCACTAGAAAGTATAAGTAAATTAAGGTTGAATCAATATTCTTCCACGAAATATATTTAACTCTGCGTTTTTCTAACCTTCGGTAATAAAGACAATTTGTTTGGTTTGTAGAATACTTAACAGTATTGTATATCAAGATCTAGATTATTATTATGAAATTATGATAAAAGTAGGGTTGTTATTAAGTTAACCATTGGTAATAAAACTCGAACACAACTAATTCACTTTACAAATGATCCTGTTAATGATTTTTTCGAAAGTATATTTTTAGTAATTTAGTAATCAAACAAAAAAAAAAGAAAAATACAATTACCAAAAATAATTGATTGCGCAACCAACGACACGAAAAGAACTTTTTAGTAATGTACGCAAATAATTCGATAAATTTTCATTAAATAAAAAAATATATCGTGTAGATATGTGAAGATTTTCTTAGTAAACCTGCAAGTTACTAAAAATATCTTAGGATAATTTTTAGTGGTATGCTAATAACAAATTCTTTTCCGCTGGTAGGTAAGGGTAACCATTCCTGTGTTGGTTGGTGGTATAGTAAATGAGTCGAATTTAATTAAAAACAAACTTAGCCAACTGGTAGTTGCAAAATTGCACAAATCTTTTCATCAAACAAACAACAACACGGGAAGTATTTTAATAATGCTTGACCGAATAAAATCTAGTGGTTTATTATATCAAAAAAAAGTTTATGCAAAAGAAAGGCCTACCATTAATAATGTACAGCAAAGAGTTTGAAAAGTTTGTCCCGTTTTAACTCCTGAACAAATTTAAAGAAAATTCACGTCTTCATCTTTCAAAAGAATACGATTAAGTTTTCACCAAAATGGAGAAAACTTTGAAAACCCAGAGTAGGTACACCCTTCGTTATGCTGTTATATTATCCGGACTTTTATTATCGTATAGGAAAGTAAAGTAACATCAATATCAACACTGGATGACATATTTTATCAACAGAACAAATGATGATTTACTAAAGCATCGTAAACAAAACTATTGTTACAGAAATTATTTATATCATGAATAAATTATTTGAAGGTGAACTTATTTAACTTATGGCTATTTTACGACGAAAATGGATCGTAAAATCAAATAAAACATCGTAAAATATAAAACAATAATATGTATAGGACAATCCTGATTGTTATTTTTAAAATCAATTATTTCTTAGGTCTATTAATTTTTTAACCACTTGCAAAACATTTATAGGTAAATTAATTCGAGGGAATATTATTTATTTTAAAAATTGTAATATAAATTGTCATTTGGAAATGTGGAGAGAGTAAAACTGCGGCGACTAGGGTACGTCTCCCAAAAACACCCTAAAGAACCCTTCATTTCTAGTATTGAACATTAAAAATTCGTTTGACACAGCATGTAGGTAACCTACTCCAAATACACATTAATACGCAACCCGGCACCTAGGGTCAATCCGAGCGCTTAATCGGGGCACACTAGAGCTGTGCCCCCATGTCTTTTTCAACTGTCTCTTAAAATTAGTCAGGTCACAATTGTCCATTGCTCGAAATATTAATTTTGTAATATTTTACGTAAAACGTTATAACGTAAAGAATACCGATTTGCCAAACGCGGGTATTAATGGAAAATAATAATTCTTTAACCCAATTTTTATTAAACTGATTATAATTCCAACAATTGTTTGGAACCAAAATTAATTGATTTAGACAATGAGGTAAAATAAAAATTAATAACAAACCGATACAAACGCGTAAAATTATTTACTTATACTTTCTATTTCCCCGTACATACAGAGTTGAGTTCAGGCATGCGTATAATTGAGTAGTAAATGTGTAGTATACGTGAGGATGAAACTAAAAAGTCAATACTTTATTATTATTGCAACAACACACGAGTGTACTAAGAATAGAATATACAATTTATTAAATAATAATAATATAATATAAAAGAACCTGTTCCTATTTATTCTTGGTATAACCTTCAACCCTTAAAGAGGGCACTCCTGTTATTGCCGCAGTAAAGGACGGAAAACGTCGAGATAGAGTGCAACTTTCAACTTTTATTGATTGTTTGCCTAGAAAAACATTTAGTTAATCGTTATTTCTTTTTTAATGTTCGATTTATGAGGGAAAAGGTCAAAATATGTCATTTCATAAATAAATTTTCTAGGACGGAAAGTATCTGCGTGGAAAAGCTACTGATATCAGATAGCGATAGAGATAGCACGGGTGTGCGACCTCGCTCAAGGTCGGAAAAGCGTCATTGCTGGGTGGGGCGAGAGAGTGGGGTTTGTGTACAATCAATGATGCAGCGTCGAGGGCGTCGGCAGCCGGGTCAATGTCATTGCCGTCTCGCCAGGGCCGTTGCCGAATTACGCCACAGAATAGTGGCACATTTTAGAACTACGCCCAAGAGACGAATTCACACTTGGGTTACTTCATTAAAATTTACAGGAGATACGTTCCATTTTCTACCCTTGGATATTTTTTTTGTCGTAAAACAAAAGGTTTAGGGATTTGGGATTATGAACTTAAAAGAGTTATGGTTTTGTTTTGAATCCAAACCTGGATTTCAGGCTACGCGTAATATTATTTTCCTTGCGTGAGGTTTGTACTTTCATGAATTCTCAGGATTTTGCAGTGCGTCCTCGTAAAAGACGAACCCATCGCTGTTCGCTATCCTTCTGTTGTTCTTGGGTTACATGACCTACGTAAATATTTTACATTTTGTGTACTCTTCCCATTGACCTACACAAACTGTTCTAATTCCGAGATTCATTCTATTGGGGTTTGGATAATATTCAAAACTAGTAATACATTTTTTTAAAAGGTAAAAGTCAATAGCACAGAATTCTAAAATCATGTAAAAAATAAATTAGGAGCATTTTGAGAGAAACAACCGTGCTTAGTCATTTTTGTTTTCATTCGACGTGGAAGATTATAAAAAATAAAATGTTTGCGAAATGCAATTGAACTGAAAATGAAGCTGTATAATGCTGAAAGTCGAGTCCCAAGTTTTTACCATATCCTTATCTCCTATCTACTTCAAAGAACACGAACAGTGGCATCCTATTCCGATTTTTGTCTTAATGGCTATACATCTGAGTCATTTGAAGTCATACGTTTTCCACTTCGATGATCAATGGAACAAAATGAGTGCTTTCATCTTAAGACATAAGGTTTCGTGTATAACAACGATCGTGCAAATTAACTACCCGAACACAACTGCTGAAAAGACGTCTGATTTCAGATCATTATTTTCCGTTGTTACACTGCATAAACTTTTGACTTATTCAAGAATTTAGTAATTTACGTTAATTATACTAACGTAACTACGTCTACGAATGGCTAGACGAGTTTTTAGAGTGAAAATATTCAGAAAGTATGTAAATAGAATAAAAGACTCACTTAAAACGGTTGAATATAGAAAATATTTGTTTTTGAGATTTATAACTACCCGAGCTTCCTATATTATTTTTATTTTCATAAAGTAAACAGATGACTATCCAAGCACGGATTTACGGGGGGAGGGATTTGGTATTACCCCCTCCCCCCAGACCCCACAGAGCACACACATAAATAAATTGAAAATGAAAATTGTATGTTCTATTAACATTATTACACAAAATTTTGTACCTCCTGGATCATTTACAACCCCCCCCCTCCCCAGAGGGTCCCTCTGTGACTATACCATAATATTTCTCTAGTTGTTATAAAAAATGTTGGGATAACGTTAATTCACTGAAATGCGTTATAAAGGGTGCGTGACACTCCATAAATAATTACTGGAATTATTTTGAAAACCTTTTTTTCAAATTCCAGGTCAGGTGTTTCTTACAAAGATAGGGGTAGTATTCCTGTAGTCAGGATGGCCGAGCGGTCTAAGGCGCTGCGTTCAGGTCGCAGTCCACTCTGTGGGCGTGGGTTCGAATCCCACTTCTGACAAAATTTATTATTTAAATTTACACAAATTTAAGAGAGTGGTTTCTTGTATGCACAAAGAATCGAATAATCTTCAAATTATTTCTGGAATTTTGTTATAAGTAAACACAAGGAAATTATTTGTCATGAGAGGACCACCAGTCGCCAAAGGGACACCCCAGGACCTTTTTAAAAAAATCACATACAAAAAATCACAGAACTCGAGCGTCATTATAAAAAGAGTTATGAATGAAAATGGTGATATAACATTTTGCTGACTTAGGAGTCATGGCTTTCTGGATTTAAGTGTTTGAAGGATCTTAAACGTTAAATTGTGGTGGTACTTTGTTTATTTTAATTTGTTTAGACCCTGACCTTTTTCTTTGCTTTATAGTAGGAACTTCCACATTTAGTTCGAGAACTAGCAATATTTTGTTGGTTGCTTTACCATAAACTCCTTATTTCAGTGTAATTTCAGTAACTTCACCAAAAGTTTAAATTATTATTATACCCAAGGGGAACTCATAATAATTTTTCTTTTGGTGGCAGTGCTACCACCTTTCTTTGTCTCCTGTATTTAGCCAACACCTTACAGTTTTTTTCAGCTGTTGGTTTACCTTTCACTCCTTTCAGAATAAGTACTGATCTACTTTTTGCATCTAATATTATCTAACAACGATTTTTAAAAACGATTCGATAATGTAAATAGTTTTACATTGCATATGAGATCAGTTCTACCACTTCATATGATTATCCGGTACTTGGCGATTAAGATACCGTACTTCATTATCGCTAAGATCTTCATTGGAATCATTGGTTCTTTATGGACGTGCTTATATTACCACAGGAAAATAATTATAGATGCAGATTGTTAAATAGATAAATGACTTAAAAAATCATTCCCAATATTTAATTTAAATTACAATCGTTTAATATATTTGTCATCTTTTAGGGAATAATTTTTCAAAATTGTAGTTCATTAATCTAAATTAACGAACGTGAATAAATTGCAAGTAACAGCTGGGAGTTACCAGGTTACCTTGGCATGGCATTAAGGTGATTCATTTCTTATTGATTTTGGAAGAATTTAAGATTCCGTTTTAGTCCATTTCGTTTGTCATTTCCTCTTTGGATAAGATATGCAAATCTTATGCTATCTAAGACATCAGGAGAAACTACTTTGATAATTATTTTCCTATTACCCGTTTAAAATTAAAAAATATTTCTTTAGAATGCGTAAAGGTATACCTACAACAAGTACTAGAATAATGTTTCTCTAAAAATATTTCTTGATTTTTTTATTATTATACCATTAATAATAAAAACAAAATTGTCAAGGAAATAAAACATTTTATTATGTTGACAATAAACAGTGAATCTCATTACTTACAACCACGCCCGCGGGTTGAATTGATTACCATCCATTTTTTACGACCAGAAGAATAAATATGAATGCCTATTCTACTTCGTTGTTGTAGGCACACCTCGAAGCTCATTGTCGATAAGACATATTTATATGAAATCGTAAATAGTCATGTCCGTTGATAAATCTTGATAAAATCAAACATGTTTCATGTTCCATTTTCAATAATGAAATCTGTTGCAATTGGATTTCTGTAGGAATGTTTTATTATCAAGTCATTTTTTAATATCTCGAAGTAGACGTCGATTCTCCCCGATCCAGGGATAATTTTCTGATTTTTTTCATAAATTGTCAGTCTTAACAAATTATTGAAATCGTACTGTACTACTATGTATTTTTCACTCAGCCATGCACAGATGAAAAATTCACCCGCCTGCGATCCTTGTTACCTTGGTACATTCTTTGGGAGGGGTAAATGATCCGCGAGGTGAGAAGAACCCCCAGGCAATGATTTTAAACGCGAAAAAAAATTATGTAATTCTTGGTAGATCCGCGCTTGGCTGTGTACATGTGATTTTTGGTACGTAGTTACTCATGAAGCTTTCGTCTTATATTTTCTGTCTCATTCCTAGATCTTCGGTTTCAGAAAACTCAACTTCAAGTAATTTATAATTTTACACCAAAAACGATTATTAATGATGTTTATAAAAGGAGTTGAAGGAAAATAATGTTCTTTCTTATTCAAGAGACTAAATTTGTTCTCAAAAAAAGGCAATCCGTTTCAGATGATTCTTTTTAACATTTAGAATGAAAGATAATACAGCCGAATGAAATTAGACACCCACTAGATCTAATGAATCATTCAAAGCGGCACTTGAATGTTTCCATAATGGTACCTACTATGATCTTTTTTTATACATTTAGGCAACTTACAATACACTTGTAACCTTGAATGAGATTTAATCAGTAAAATAAATTTGCAAATCACTAGCAAACATTTCGTGTCAATAACTTTTAATTTGATAATCATGAACCGTAACGAAATCAAGATCAAATCAAATGTCGCATTAAGAACTCTTACTTTCAAATGTTATCTGTTTGAACTCCGCCGGATGTTTCTGCGTCAAGTATTTTGTTGATAAATACCGCAATGTCAGGCGCCGCATTTATTCTAAATGCCATTTCAAATTAACGATTAACAAATAATATATTTGTCAGCTCTTACTGCAACCTTTATTGAAGATTTTGGAATAGTAGTTGACTGAAATGGACTGAATCGTTGCTACATAAATCGCTGTTCAATTATAATACAGGGTGCCCCAAAATGACTGCCATTAGCTTCAAGACAAGCTTCTATTCTTCGAACAAAATTTTGAGGCTAAAGGCGGTCATTATTCAAAAAACGGATTTGCAGAGTTATTTTTTTATTCGCATTTTTCATCTTTGAAGTGTGATTTACACGAAAACGGTTAATGCTAGGAAAAAATCTCAAGAGACTGTTTCAACCGTAAATTAGTTGAGAAATTTGAAAATTGTGTCAAAAACAAAAAAAAACAGTGGCGTACCATTTTTTCCACCAGAAATATCCACATTCGCACCTGTAGGTACGCCACTGGAGAAGGAAAAAACTGACTAATATGGTCCACTTATAGCAACTGTACATACATACGTATTGCTTACTTTTTAAAATTTAATTCCTAGTAATTTCCGAATAAATGAAAAAAAATCAATATTTTTTACTTAACGGGATGCCGTTTCTTTTTGGGACACCCTGTATGCTTTTGAAAATGACAGATCAAAATCGTATAAAGCAAATAAAATCCAACTCTAAAAATCTCCTAGGTGGAAATTAAATCCTGCTACCTTAGGACTTGAATGGAGGACCAACCTGGCCACCTCGATCACTCCATTTTACAGCCGGTAATTTTTTTATGGGGCCCTAAATAAAATAATTAATCTAGGTTAGTTAAGTTATATTTCGGGGAGAATTCTATTACATTACGTAGAACTAATTACAAGTAAAGGTTCATAGAAACAAACAGGAATATTATATTCTCTCTAAATTGCATGAACATATACTCCTAGTCCAAGTCTATCTATTATAAACTTCCAAACAATTTACAGCTGTAAACGTTCATGTTTTATGCATACATAATATATCTAGATGCAAAGTTCACGTGCACGTGTATATTACTTGGATTTTTATTACTGAAGTGATTGATTACTTGATCACGATTATATCAGTTTGTCTTACAAATTGGCAGACCGAACACTTATACGGTAAACGTGAAATGTTTGTTATCTTGTAATCCTTTTAATATACGCCTGTCTGCCAATAAATACAAAAATTCACCCTTTTTATTAAAGCAATAAATATCCACGCCGCGATCTGTCATCTATGGTGTGTGTGTGTGTATCTGTATCCTGATAAAACGAGGTACAAACTGAACGAATATTATTAGATAAATGTATTTGTTCTATGGTACGAACTTTATGTGAGTGGATGTTATCAAAACCAAGGCAATAGGGCTTGTATCAGCTGATAACCCACTTGAAACTGATAAACGGTCATCGCTCGACCCGGTTTCCTCATTTCCACAAACTGCATTCTTACGACAAACCACAATCTTCATTCATTGCGAAATAGCACAGTAAATAGTATTATTAACAATTTTTAAAATTCAGAGAAAACAAGCGAATTATAAATAAATGATAAGTTGAACATAAACAAAATAATTAAAGATCAGAGTGTAATAAGAATGCCTTAAAATATCAGATAGGAAATAATCGATGTAATGGCATCAACACGAAGCAACGAAGTTATCGTTTTCTGTCCATAAACAGAGAAGGCTTATAATTAATTAATAACCTGTGCAGTAGAAATAATCTTAAGCTCAGAAGACTTGTGCCTACTGTTGCAAATTACATTTAATTTATTGTAATTGCTACCTGATTCTCAAACTCGAATCCCTGAAAAATAAAATAATTATTTTATGATTTAACAAGTTTTCAGAATAGATTGATCGAACGTCGATGTTCTGGAAAGGTTTCTGTAAAATAAATAAATTGGTTCAATAGCAAAGAATAAAAACTATAAAATATTTTACAGAAAAAATATTAAATTGAATGTGTTGGTACCAGTTGTTGTTGTTCTTTTGCGTATTTTTAGATTTAAATTTCTTTGGACTCATTTTCTATAAATCCATGAAGACACAGTTCGCTTATACTGTCTATCCACATTTCGATGCCCTCGTTTATTAGAAGACATAGAGCAACGGTTAAATGGGGAATGTTTTGCAGAATTCAATATTCGTGACAAGGGAAAGACAGATAGCAATGTATAATGGGTTGCCTATATTTCAATAATAAAATAGACGGAGCATTTAATTTGCAGTATGCCTAAATGGACATCATTGTATTTGGATGGGGTGCGTATAATTGCCTAACGAGTCCGCAGGCCGAGTTGAACAATCCGTCAAGTTTACATACAACATTCTTTCTACTACGATCAACTGCAAAAACATTCATTTATATTGTCCTTTAATGGCAGGTTAAATAAAAAGAACCGTAATCAATGTCAGTTAATAATAATTACTTTTAATACTGTATTGTCTTTAGTCTTTACTTTCCGTAATTCTATTAATATTGACATGCTGATAAAATGTAGAATTAGTAGCCAGCTGGGCGTCTTTATGTACGTCCTTGGATAAACTATTAATAGCTGAAAATTTTCTGTGCATAAAATAGCCCGTCAACATTTTAAGATGTGAAACATTAGAAAATAGTGACATCATTATTTATTATCATCACAAAAGTCATCTTTGAAGATAATTCATAACGGTTTCCTCCTTAAAAAAATATATTTTCAGTACCCACCCACATGTTCATTCAATATCGAAGAAAAAATTAAAGTCATCTTTTTTTACAAGGCCGAATTAATAATTCTAAGCACATTTTCCCAGGCATTATGTTGATAAATGAACGTTTATGCTTCATATTTGAGATAATATATCACTTGATGCCTCGGGATAACGTTGATTTGCATAAGGGGGTTATACGTCCTTGCTAAGAGCCGTTGTAGTTGAGGCTTTGTGACATTTACTCGGAATTTTGCTGAAGTTCAAGTTGAAATTTACAGAAGAAGTTTTCGTGTAAATATTTCAGACGGCAAAAACGGCAGAAAACCATTAATGTTCGCCTCCTGATCCATAACATGCAATACAACGAAATGTTTTAACTGCTCGAAGAACTTTTGTCATTTTAAATAATTTATTAAAACTTATTATTTATAAATATAGTATATACCAGTGGCGGCTCGTGGTAATCACAGTACGTCGATGTTGACACTAATAGGGCACAGTAGCGTACGTGATTGATTTTTGCGTATCTGCGTTCGTTTTTGGGTAACTACGACGTTTAGAGGCCTATTGTGTATTTTATCGTTAACAAACGATGTCGTAATGATAACGACAATTGTATTTTGTATTCCCGTCTTTAGGGAGATGCCGTCCTCGGCAGATCGTTACGCATTATCGTTAGAACACTCGTTCAAATGAACAGAATTTATGTTTATTTCATTAATAGACAATCTAATTTAACATACAGAAAGAATAGATCAAGTCGTTGATGAACGACAATGATTGCATATCGACATCGTTAAGCGTTATACAATAATCCTCAAATTTTTTTTATCGTATTTCAGGAAAACTGTGTAGTTTCTCTAATTTTTTATTATCACTAGAAAATAGATAACGAAGTCCTTTGCACAATTTTTTCTAACCTAACATTCTTATTTTTAAAGTTTTTGTCTGATCGTATTTTTTCTTCTAAGATTATAACTTTTTTTTTCAGCAATGAACGAGTAATTGTTAAGAAGTTAAAAGTTCTGATGCTATTTCCTTGAGGAAGGAAGGACTGGGTTAGTTTAAAAATGTAGTGTAGTGAACTGTACTGTTAGTAGTGAAGTGTAGTGGACTGAACTTAAAGTTGTGAGTGCGGGAAATGGAGCCCCAAGAGTTCGATCGTGAAAATGGATGTCGTGTGCTTCAGAAAAAGTCAACGCAGTTTTTTTTAAAGGTAGGTGCCACTTTATATGATACAAATTATTTTGCGCCCCTTCCTAACTCTGTTACGTAATATTGCGCCAGAGTATACTATATTTTATTTGCAACCCTATATGAATATTCTCGAATTTTCTACACACATAATCGAATGCACTGCATATACTATACGACTATGTGTAGTATACATACGCCCACTATTATAATGCTAATTTGATGTTAATAGGTGAAGAAGTTTATTAGCAACTATTGTTGGTTACCATCCTGTTTGTTTAGAATAATCCATTCGCGTAGGGGGATCAGTAAAGCATCACAAAGTACAAATAAAGTTATGAAGCGTAGACAAAAATCGATTAACAAACAATTAAATCCATATAGCGTGAATGAACAACTTTTTTGCGTGGATGTTAAATCATCCTTTCTCTACATGGGGCCCGTTTCTTGTATTTCCTTCGTCATTTCCTTAATTAATAAAAGTTAGACTTTAAAAGTCACCTACGCAGCCTCGGCACAAAAACTTTGTCCATTAAATATAAAAATAAAGTTAAAACTTGGAGCTTTCGCAAAATGTATTGTTGCTGACTACTTAAAAACTGAGTTTTAATGCACTTAACACTTACAAATAACAGATGTTACAAGTGTTGAAGGTTGAGAAATTTAATTTCAAGTCTGGAAACTGTTTTTCGAGTACAATAATAACTCTTGAAGGTGGAAAATTAAAATTCTTAAAAGTCGTTTCAGATTAAAACAAAAATTTATTTTAACGAAGCCCATAAATCGGAAATACAAATAAATATTCTATCAGGAAATGCTATTACACCATCCGACCCTATATCCGGTGATATCAGATACAAACTATAATTTCTCTTGATGCACATAAGATTGTCTGCAGGTGAATAAATTTACAAAAAAAAAAATTCCAGGGTTTAAACATTTTTTTGTTAGTTAAATTTTATTTCTTCTACGTAGGTGAAAAATAAGAAAGCAATTAATTAGGTTTTTGTGCCTCTGGTCGGCATCACTGAGTTTCTGCATCGCGAAATCTGCCAGAAACATAGGTTTCTCCGGCCTAGGCCGGCAAAAAATAGGAATTGAAGGTTATTGGTTGGCAACATCGGCTCAATCTGTCAAAGTCAAATTTGTGCATCGCGGTCGGAGACGATCAAACAAATAAATTAGCAAAATTTTACAAATACGATTACCTATTTGAGCCACTGTGGTAATTTGAATATAATCTTTAATATACGCCGGTGTATCCATTATTAAATCAAAGATAATGAAATTTATAAATAAACGTCAATGGAAATTGTAAGAAAATAAATGAATTAAGTTTAATGAATACCAGGAAACAAGGAATCTTGATTATAAAATCATAAAAAAAATTCCTAATACTAAATTTTTAATGTAAATTTAATTTATTTAAACAAACATCGGCACAAAAAATCTTGTGTATTACATGTCCAGAAACAGTTTTGCGAGTGCTCCTACTTGCAGGACTCTGCGTTCCGCCTCGCCCTGCAACCTTACTCGCACTCGCAAATGTGCTGTTTCTGGCCTTGTGATACAAATAACTATTTTAGTATCGTTTACTGGGGACAAGTAATTATTAATGTACTTCTGCAATTATAGGGCGATTATCCAAAAGTTCCTGTAATTATTAGCTGCTATCTTGTCTTGAAGAATCCTTGCTAAGGACCTTCATCATAGGCGTTTAAATCTTTACAATATCTTAGAGAAGTGTCAGCACACCATTAAAAATACAGGACGTATTAGTCTTAGTCAGATTAAAAATACCTACACGCAATTATATTAAGATGGCTTTGAAAGCTTCCGGTAAAAATCTAGGTTATCTTCAACCTACAGTCCTACATTCAGTCTTAGAACTAACTTAAATTAAACGCAGAAGTTCAACAAAATTTTATATATAACAAATATTATTTTATTGAAATATTTTTAAGTAATTCGCGTTGAGTAAGGTTAGGCAAGGGGGTAGTCCACAATGAGAGGGACCTACGTAGAATGTGGGGGGGGAAGAGAGCGATATTAAGACGAAGTAGCCAAGAGATCCTCGAGGTCTCGGCCTAACTAGTAACGTGTGTATTCGGTGGATAGAGTTGACTTCCTGACTTCGAGCTTCCGAAAATTTTCCGGAACCGATCTTTATTTTATGTAGTACCACGCCAAGACCGATTGTGTAGATTAAAATATTTTTGGGTAGAAAATAAACGGATAAGAATAGATTCTGCGTAATTGGTATTTACAAAAAGACAGATCAAACATGAAAGGGTGAGAAAAATAACGTCTACTGAAGTGTGCAACTCAATCAGAATCCTCACGTCTACGTTTTATGTTTGACTGATCGGTATCGTGATTGCTTGGAAACTGTGGGGGAGGTAATGATTTTTGTTCTAGGCAATCTTTTATGAAATGGGTTTGATCACTATTGTACCCTACCTCGGCCTTTGATGAGTATTTGCATTCTGAAATTATTTTCATAAAATATTTCTCTTTATTGTCATGGACACGTTACAAGTTGACCGTTGGTCAACAAAGGAGTTAACTACGGCTTGATAAACCGTTTTTAAATAAAATATCCGTACAGTAAAAAGTCTTAAATCAATCTTGAAAAACATTTCCTAAAAATAGTGAGTAACACTTGTAGGTGGAAGTACGTAAATGTTTTTATCTTATTAGGTCGTAAAACTTCATTTGTCTAGTTCGCTATTTCCACTCAGACTAAACGTCTTATTTAAACTTCATTTATTATCCCTGATCAATTTCCACTTCAACTTCAACTCTTTCGATCCAGACTGTTTATTCTAACTAATTCAGGTTCTGACTGAGCAATTCGAATTTTTGTGGAGAAAGAAACGAGAATATGCTATTGATGTAAACGTCAATAAATCTGCAGCTCACGAATTACAGAGTCGCTTTAGTTGCTCGTATTGTAAAAGAGTTATGAGCAAACATTCAATGCATGACTGGGCTTAGTGCAGATGATGTAAAACTTTGATGCAAATGACATCGAGCACAACGATGTGAAAGTTTTATTGCATATTTTTGCAATCGGATGTGTTTTATTGAAAATATTTAGAAAATTTATATTTAATTATTTCGATATTTTTTGTATTTCTTTAAGGTAAGGTTTTAGACTTTATAAAAATTTATGTTTTTGTTTATTTTTTATCTCTTTTACTCTTTTAAAGTACTCGGGTGTTAACGGCTACGATAAATCAAGCCATTAATTTGCAAACAATATTACGTTCTTAAATTATTTCCAACCGCGAGAGGAACGCGTTTTCTGCTCGTCTCCTTGGTGGTAGATAAATTGGATGGGTTAATATTGATTGATTGCTATTAAACATCACATTATATTGATATAGCAGAAAAACTGGATTCCTTACACGAACATAATGGGAATATTAGGAGTCATAAAGAGAAACATCCCTCGTGTAATTTTATAAAATATGTTTTTTACTTATTGTAAAGACTGAATCACTGAATATCTTTAGAAAACGTACATCAATGTGTTATAAGAATATTTCTATAGAAATGTTTCTGCAAGGTGGAGGGGGAATCATGATGACTACTAAAGTAACCTTTCACGTTCAACCCCTAAAGCTAGATCTAACCCAATAAAAAAAATTAGGCCCTGACTAGTTTTAGTAAAATTAAAATTTAAAACTGAAAAAAAATCAAAAGTAAAAATATTACAGGGTGTTTTAAAAATGCAAACGCAAAATATTATTTGGAGACCGATTAAAAGCTATCAAAAATACAGGGTGTCCCGAAAATGGCGCATAATATTTATGGGGCGTTGTAGGTGACTGACAAGGGAGTAAGGGAAAAATACAAAAAAAAAATCTACCTGCCGTGTTTTTGTAGTTATTAACCGAAAAAGATGTGCACAATCTGGCACATCCACATTTTATAACTTGTTAGGAGGCTATTTATTTTGATTGTTACCTACTCATTATTACCTGGGAAACCATACGACTGATTTTTGAACAGAGCACAATGTTGCCAGAATCATTTTCGCGCTATCTCGATGTAAAAATGTCTTCAGTAATTATTTAATAATTTGGAATTACGTGCTTTTTTGCAATTTTTAAAATTTGGAAACAATAAAAGACATTATTTTCTACAAATAGAGTACCCTTAGTCAGTTTCATTTCCAATTTTTAAAAAGTTACAAGTGTTAACTTTACATCTTCATATCTTACAAATTTGAGCGAAAAGATTTTTTTTAACATTTTTCTGATACTTGTTTAGCGGTACTGAACAGCGTACCATATATATTATGCACCATTTTCGGGACACCCTGTATTTCCTGATTTGACAAAACTATTTTTTGCTACTGTTGAAAGAATTTTTTAAGAATTTTTCGGTAAGATATCCCAAGGTGGGTGTTACCATTTGAAATTTCGAAGATTACCTTATATGAGCCACCATGACGATTCCCCCTGGAAGGGGAAGGTTTTACTCCATCCTCTGTCTGCACTCCTCGGTTCTCTACGACATATCTTCGCCTTCTCTGCTCTGCTGCCTATATTCTCTGGAGTTTTCGAGACTTTATCTTGTGGTGTCTCCTGCCCTCCCCTCTATCCTGTAATCCTTCCCGGACTCCCGGTCTCTGCTCTGCTGCCTATCCTCCATGTAGTTCCCGAGATTTTATCTTGTGGTGTCTCCTGCCCTCCTCTCTATCCGATAACTCCCACCCCAAACCCTCTGTTCTTTGTCTTTTATTCTCTACTATCCACCGTCAATCTTCTCAACCCAATATCCTCTGTTCTTCGTATTCTATCTTTTATTTACTTTGGTCCTCGTTTTTTTTGTCTTTTTCTTTCTACCTGTGTCGTATCCTCTGTTCCGCGTCCTCTGTGTTCTAATCGCAGTCATCTATCCTCTCTGTCCTGATTTCTCTTGATTTTTTAATTTCGATTTTAATTTTGCAAGAACTCAATATTTTTATAATACATTACCATTTTGATTTAAAAAGAATTTTAAGAGATTAACAACAAATTACGAGACCAGTATCTAGAATAGCAAAATTGCACAATATTTAGTTAGTAAACTGTAAACTTGATTATTATCTTTAGCCACGTTCCTGTACTGACCTTCTAGCTTATCTTAGTTCTGTAGTTACATAACGCATAACGCATTAATTTGGAATCCACACTTAGTTACATAACAGCGATAACACAAACCGGAATAGATACTCATTTTCGAATATCAATTCCATAATATTTCAAAAAATATATTATTTTATGAGTAGTTTAATAATACATTTCAAAATCCTTCTGTTCTGACAGGGTGTCCCGAAAATGGCGCAAAATATATATGGTACGCTGTTCAGTACCGCTAAACAAGTGTGAGAAAAATGTTAAAAAAAATCTTTTCGCTCAAATTTGTAAGATATGAAGATGTAAAGTTAACACTTGTAACTTTTTAAAAATTGGAAATGAAACTGACTAAGGGTACTCTATTTGTAGAAAATAATGTCTTTTATTGTTTCCAAATTTTAAAAATTGCAAAAAAGCACGTAATTACAAATTATTAAATTATTACTGAAGACAGTTTTACATCGAGATAGCGCGAAAATGATTCTGGCAACATTGTGCTCTGTTCAAAAATCAGTCGTACGGTTTCCCAGGTAATAATGAGTAGGTAACAATCAAAATAAATAGCTTCCTAACAAGTTATAAAATGTGGATGTGCCAGATTGTGCACTTCTTTTTCGGTTAATATCTACAAAAACACGGCAGGTAGAATTTTTTTTGTATTTTTCCCTTACTCCCTTGTCAGTCACCTACAACGCCCCATAAATACTTTGCGCCATTTTCGGGACACCCTGTATAGATATTTTCTCTTTCTTTTTTAATTCGGTTAGACGACTTTAATATAACCCGGCAGGTGTAAGAACAAAGTTCAGACTTACGTTCTTGGTTTTTACACTTATTAAATCTACGTTTATCAAAGCTATATTGTTCTAAATCCGTTACTGGACTACATGCTATAGGATCTATAACTCACAGAAATTCTTAGAAGAACTTTAATTTTGTTATAACAATTAACTTCAAAAAAAAATTATAACTTTCATTTAAACTTGACCGTAGGCAAACCTCAATCAAACAATGGTTGCGGTTGATTTATTATTCTGTTCTCACTTCTCACATCAGCTTGGTTACCAATGTAGTGTTGACAGAGAATAATTAATTATGACTTATGGCTGACATCAATAAAATACATATTATTAAGAAGAAGAGTGAATGGGTTCCTCGACTAAAATAGATCTTTTAAATTTTTGTCAGGACATTAGAATGATTATTTTAAATGCAACTCGTGAACATACATTCATAGGATTTTATAAAAGTCGATTTATTAATTTTATTATGGCTGATTGAACGTTGTTTTCAATGTTCTGCCATTAACGAAAAGGAAATCACAATCAACTTTAGCCTTTAATTATTTAATAACGACAACTGAGGTCTTACAGGTAAAATAATAAGTAGATGCAATTTATGACTGTAAGTTACAGCGTATAATAACAACTTCTAACCATTTATTGCCTGGCAATAAAACGAAGCAGTCTACAAAAATATGTTTGCAACAATTATCCTTTACTGCAGATTGTATAGGTACTTAATAATCTTTTTAGTAAAGTTTAGTTAAATATTTTATTGCACATGCAGTGAATTTTACTACCAAATAAGTACAAGCAGAATAATTGTGCATCTAGTAGTTGTATACAAAATCATTTGAGAACTTTATCCGGGTAGGTTATGGGGTAAAAGGGAAACACATTTTTGTTACAAGCAAGTGTTCGTTTGGTAACCAAGGAAAATTGACATAAATATTAAAAAATTTAATGCATACGTGTGGCAAAAGATTTACCACACGTTGCTATGGATAGCGTCGATAGCGACAATGGAACCGATGCGGCGTGTATTACTGAACAATTTAATAAGAAATCGATAGCAGTACATTGTCAACCCCGCAAGTTGAGTGCTAACGAGAAGAATGTGCAGCAAGAATATTACACACATCTATATTTAGAACGTCGGCCTTTTTTGGTGGAGAACGTTTACAAGAAAACTGAACTTTCTTCCCTCATTACATCCAACAAAAACATGTTAAATGAAGTAAATTGCGAAAACAAGTGGCTGCAATCCAATGAAACTGGCCTATTTCTGAAAACGTTCTAATTGTAAAGATCCAAGGTGCAGTAAGACTTGGTAAATTGATCATAGTCTACATTTCAGGCAATCTGTTAAAATAAATTAGAACAGTAAATTTTTCAGGAAAGTCTTGGAATTAAATATCTCCTACTACTGATTTTTTTTATTGTAATTCTCTCTAATTCTCTTGATCTTCTACAAACAAGAATTCTTTACCAAGACATAAAATCTTTTAACGTGAAAGATCTACGAAATTGTTTACATCTTTAACGTAGGAAACCTCGACCAATTTACTCGCGTCTTATTGTTCCTGAAGGACTCATATAATAGAGTTTCATACAATTTCATGGCTCTGCAAGGTTTCTGGAATACGTTCAGTGTGAAATTACCTGAGTTAAATAAAGCACAATGTTTATAACGAATAATTTTCTACACGCTGCTGCCACCATTTTTAAACACTATATTGTCCTATTTCCTGTTTGGTTCGTATCTAAAGCACCAACGATTTAAAAAGAATTTTATTGCGATAATAATATACAGGGTGTAACACAACTTATCCGAAAAAATTTAACCATATATGCACTTTTAAATAAGCAATCGATTTGTTAAAAATTTTTTTAATAAAAGTCCAACAGAAAACGGGATAAAAATTGTTAAAGTTACAAATTAATGAAAAAACAAAACACAACTTATCCGAAAAAATTTAACCATATATGCACTTTTAAATAAGAAATCGATTTGTAAAAAAAAATTTTAATAAAAGTCCAACACAAAACGAAATAAAAATTGTAGAAAATGTTATTTTAACATTTTCATTAATTTGTAACTTTAACAATTTTTATCTCGTTTTCTGTTGGACTTTTATTAAAATTTTTTTAACAAATCGATTTCTTATTTAAAAGTGCATATATATAGATGCATTAAAAATTTAAAATATGCACTTAAATTCGTGATGTAATTATTTACTATTTAATTCTTTTTTAATTCTTCCCCAATCACTCTACTGCTCTCTGCTTTATACTGAATTATTGTCTAATCTAATTACTAAACCTGAATATTAGAAGCAATTAGGTTTCTCTTATTTATTTTGTCGTGTAAATTCAAAAAAAAATTGTGTGGGAAATAAAATATAAGTGAGTATTAGGTACACAGAAATTAAACATTTTTTTAATGACTTCTAGTAGCGGTTTTCAATTTCCAACGCTTAATTTGAAAGTTTCGTGACCAAGTCCTGTCGTGCCTTTGTGACTATCGCTTTCCGTAATTAACCCTGAAGCAAATTTCTACCATTGCGTCTATTTATAACATTACATAGACTGCATTCCACATTGAACCTTCTGGATTTATTATCCTGCAAGTCGACTACTGCAGTTCTTCATCAGAATATAAATTATAATTCACATGCCAAGAATTTTTTTGTTACGGGTTCCCAAGTGATAAGTAAAACGTTTTATTACAAATTACGTAGCAGTGTGTGATTACTTGAAAAACTGTGTGTTATCTTTTGACAACAGAAGAAAATAAACAGTAGGTAAATTAAATTACACGGTACATACTGACATGAAATAACATGAAACGTTTGTTACTGAATATAATCAAGGTTAAATAAATGATATTTTTGTTTCTAAATTTAAGAAAAAAACGTTGAGTTTTCAACACGAACCATCAACACTTCGTTTAAGATTTTAGTAAAACATATAAAACATTAATTTTTTTCGTTTTAATTTTTTTTGTATCCGCTTAGTAACAGTTACTGTATCGACTTAAATTTATAACAGACTTTAGAATGACAAAATTTCTCATCAACAATGCTTTAAGTATTGCTTTTCAATTTTTTTTCCTGTTTGCTTTAGAAAATGTAGACAAAAACAGTAAAATAAATCAAATTACAATTACATAGCCTACCTATTAATTGGTACAAAAAATTTGTTTACCCCAAAATCTACAGAAATTAAATGCTTCCAATTTTCAAATCAATATCTGAAACCGTTTTAGCAAGAGAGCTTTAGTTTCGTCCTCGGTTTCGTCTTTAATAGCGACCCTGAACATACTTGAATTATTACAGCTGTACCACATACTGCTGTGAAATCTTAATTATAAACTTGCACCAGGTGAATGCGAATTCATGTTATTATCGATCTGAATTTATTGTCTGTGGTAGCGATATTTTTCCCGGCAATGCTACACACATCACGATCGTCCGCAATTTTCCAAGGTTTTCAGCTTCTTACATACAATATTAAGACGTTGTAAATTATAAACTCTAATATGTAATTTAGTATATGGGTAATTAGGCGTTGATGAGTGCAACATTTCATGAATCTTGAAAGCTCAGACAAGCTTTAGTACGGTTCTCAAAGTCTTTATAAACCTTGGTAGGCTGGGTAGGTCGCCTGGGTCGTGAATCGTGATGTCTGTTCTCTGCAGAAACTGTCGAGGATCGTGACTTTCATTAAATCCATGACGTCATATCCTATACAATTCCAGAATGTATTGTTATAAAACAAAATTTTTGTGGGACTAATTCGAAAATATATCAAACCACTTTAAAATAAATTAAGAATCAAACCTCTGTTGATTGTTAAATTTAATTCACATCACTGTCGGATATAAAATTAATAAACGGTTTTATTCACTGCCAGTAAAGAAAACAGGGAACAAAAGGAAAGAAAAGCTACCCGCCTACACAACACAACAACAGAAATCGATTCCTTGACACGGCCCTAATAGGGAGATGAAAAAACTTTCCCACAAAAATCCCTTGTCGATATTCAGTCTAAAATTACATCTCCATGATTATTTTTGATTTCCAGAGATATTCCTTTTGGGAGTACAACTAATAATGGGTTGAAAAGCTTTTTCACAAAATAGTTTATACTTGCTTTCTAGTTTATCATGTTTGTGGCACTTTGAAAGCTGCTTTTGATATGCGCACCAGCACTGTGTTCGCAAATAATGTACAATTCTGTTTTCATATCAAGAAGTTACTTTGAAGCTTGTTTTTGGGAATTATAATAAATATTCCTCTAACATTACCTATGTATTTCAAAGAGGTTTCATAAATTCTATTAAAAATTTGAGACTGCTTTGTATTTTGAAATTCGTATTCAATTTTTTTACTTTCCCATACCACCACTGGTATATATGGGAAGAATTGATATCATGAAAATTTTGGGTGTTAGGTACATTTACGTTTTTTGATTAATGCTAGAATTTCACTGTGGCGCCCTCTACCAGGTTTTCAAAATTGAAGATTGATGCTCCTATAGCTCCTTTATTAATCAAAATATGAAAGAAGTTTAAATATAAAATTTGTTCAGGATATAGCTTTGCATTCTTATAAATGTATCTCACTTATACAGGGTGTTTGGTTTTCACAGTACAATAAGCAACTTTGTTATTTTAAATGAAACACCCTGTATATTATTATATAATTGAATGCAAAATTGAATTGTCTATCACATGGTATAAGGTAGTCATATAGCTAAAATGTACGGTTGATGAGAAAATCGCGAACTTCCGCTGCGTTAGTAAATTAGATGCCTGTCTCTCTTCTGTACGTATCGAACCCGTATAGTCTGGTGTTTCTCGCTTCGCATTCAAGTGATTTCCAATGCTGCCTCGCGAACTACTGTTGAATACCAAAAACGAAATGTTTATTTTTAGTATGGGAAAGTTCAGGGAAGGTGCGCACCACCTCCACTTTTTTATTATCTTGCAAGGTAACACGATTCCATAACTTTAAATCAATCATCCCTAAAGACAATCCATTGGATTGTAATCAGGAGAGTTAGGTGGCCACTCGCATATAAAAATTTAGTTATTCCAAGAAAACCTCCTTGAAATTTTGGAATGATATCATCCCTTGTCGCGGCATCATTGGAGAAAAAAAACATGCTCTACATACTACACAGAAAAAAAATATGTTGGCAGCAGACTAAATTGGAACACGCAGTCGGAAAGCCTCAAGAGAAATTTTTGTTCCATTTTATTTGCTAGTTTCAACATATTTCGAAACTTTATGTTAGTCAAACAAAACAATTTTATTATGTAAGCTCTCACTAACCCAGTAAAATCTAATTTATTCAGTTCATTCAGCTTTTGTAGTTTTTCTGATTTAAATTTGTATGGCTTCAACGAAAGCAATAAAAAACAACGAGTTTTACTAACTTGAAGAGAATAATCGCATCCAAACGAGCATTCTGTGCAAATTTGGTTCCATAAGAGTAATTGAGCTCCACCTAAAATAACTGACATCATCACTCACAAACGACAAGGTCAAAGGCACAATTGGATTTTTTGTAGAGTAGTTTGTCTCTCATATTATTATAGTTCATTGCTAAAATAAACACTACCACCAAATGTCGTCATCTAATCAAGTTCAAGATGAAAATGTTGCGATCAAGTAATTTATCCCCCCCCCTGTTTTGGGCTGATGGATTTAATAGACGGTTGTAAGTAACCTTCTGGGTCCCTCTTAAATTAAGCCCCCTAGAAGACAAAAAATCGGAAATAGTTAAATTACATGACAAAGAACTAAGTTGGGTTTTAACAGCCAGGTTTAAATTATCCTAACTCGTTGAATTTTACAAATAAGGTTTACAGAGGGCGTGTCTGATAAGCCAAAAGCTTAACCCCCTCGACCATACCACACATATGAAATTACTTATCCCAAAATATTCCCAATTTAAAGTTTGACGGGCAGGCGTAGTGTAGAGATAGAGTCGAGAGCTGCGACTACAAACGGTGGTGGTTCAAATCCGGTAAAACCGTTTCGTCGATAGGTGTTACATTAAATGTTAGATGGGGGAGATGTATGACCTTAGCAATTGGTGCTCCCGTAGTCAAGGGTGTGTAGTGCTGACTAATGCGTAAAAAGTTTAAAAAAACAATGGATATCCTTTTAATTTGACGTGAAAACAACAACGAAAACCTATTAAGATAATCAAGAGAAAGGAAAATCGTTTTCCCTCGGATTTTGAACAAATTTCGTGAAGACTCAATTAATTGAGATTGAAGAAGAATTTACGGAGAACACTGACACTATAGGAAAAATGGCAAGCGACCACTAATACCAAACGTCAAATAAATCTGCTCTACCAATACTAAACTAGTTTTTTGTCGTCAGGTAAAGTTTGAGATTGCGGAAGTTGCTAAAACGAAACCGATCGGATTTGTAGCCACTGACCTATTCATTATTTCGTTTACGACGTTTCACTAACTCGGAGGAATTTCCGCTAGACCACCGCATCTGCAACGGTAAGAAAACCTTGAGCTCCACGTGCATTTAAATGAACTTTTTCTTAAAATGAATCGGTATTTGTAACAGCAGAAAAGTTTGCTCCTTAACTGTGGAAATTCTTATGATATTGATCAGTTAAGTTGTTTTTCTTCTACAACTTTCCCCATTTTTCTGCTAAATAAAAAGTATTTTCCAAGCCCAAAAGTAACATCATCAAAAAAGTTTGATCCGTGACATTGGCCGACCTACCGCTGAAAAAGCGCTATCTCGGAGAACAAATCACAGTTGGCAACAACAATACAGATGGATCTGAAAAGAATTACTGACCTCGAGAACATAAAGTAATGAAACCAACATGAAAATGGGTTTGTCGTTCATTGGCCACAGATTTGAATTGGTCTTATATTTTTCTCTTGGCTATTACCTGACGTTAAAGGTAAATTGAGGTAAGTAGATGGTCAATTTAAACGAATGGCCCTATAAAATTACCACTCCAGCCAGATTTACAATCCACTTTATATAAAAGTAAATTAAAAGGCGCAAGTATTATCAAAGAACCAAGAAAATTGGCTTTTAACGAAAACAGGAGTAACAAATTTCCGTTTTTTTAAACTTAAGGTTAGAATTTTATTAAAAATTAATTGCTTTTTGAAGAGAATACTTTTTTGTTGACAATTCTTACCCTAAATATAATATCCGGTTGAAACACTGCAATTTTCAGGATAAAAAATATTAGGTTTAGAGAATTTTTTGGCTCTCGCTCTACGACATTTGGACGCACGTCTTGCGCAGATATCATAGATTAAAATAGTTCTTCCAACTAACTTAAGTTCCTAACAATGAAAACAATAACCTCGGCACCATGTACACAGATCTCTCGCCCATGTACTCAAGCAGCGACCAGGAACACCGTTCCGTAGTCTGTATTATATTACCTCGGCACCATGTACACAGATACCCTGCATCAAAACGTCTGCGCATTCCCGAATTTTTATTAAAATTCCTATGGACCTATAAGACCTGTAACGGCTATGTAGTTATACAGGGTGTCCCGAAAAAAATGTACAATACTTTTCCATCGTTTTTTACAACCAAAACTAAGAAAACAATTCCTATGCCTTTAACTTTCAATCTCTAGTAATTACTATTAAAATTATATCCCTTAAAATAAATTGGTAATGAACCTAGTCTACTGGAAAGTTTGTTTTAATCAAGACACTCTGTATATTTACCAGATAAAGATGTGTATTTTCTCTGTAATGTAATTCAATAACGATTATCATTTAAATTGTCCTTAATAAGGACAACGATATACGACCGTTGTTACAAATATGTTTAGGTATATCCATGGCGTAAGTTTAATATAACTTTGTTGATGTTGGCATTAGTGTAGTGTGTAATGCTGCTACAGCTTGTAATACTTGTTATCGCACTTATTTATACTTGTTCGTAGCTATACTAGGAACATGCGGGTTATGCAAGATAATAGTTTATTGTATCTCTTTAGAAATAAACAGGTGAAGGTGAATATATATTCGAAACAGCAAATAAAAATTATTAAATTACATGAATATGTGCTTCTGTAAATAAACATAAAAATGTGGTTTTATAAGGGAAAGGCAATAATAACGTTAGAGGGTGTGTGTGGGTGTTTAGAATTCAACGAGTAGACATTTAATAGAGAAAAGATGTCGAAGGCAGCTCAATATTAATCGAATTGTCGTTTTGCACAGTGGCGCAGCAAAGGGGGGTTTTAGGGGATAAACTCCCCCCCCAGACCTATTTAGATCTAAAAAATGTTAATCTTATCTTGGTAAAAAAAATTCATCTTGGCAACAGCGTTACCCAATTGTTCTATAATATATTCTCGTTTTTTAATACTCTTCTTAATTTTTTTGAAAACCCTCTCTAATACAGAATTCTGGCTGCGCCACTGGTTTTGCACAATAGTTTCTGACGTTATACGTCTATGCCGTTTTCGTTTTACAAAGATAAATTAATTTTCAGAAAATCACATTTTATGGTTTTAGTTTTACCAAACGGAAAAATAATATTTCCAACATTTTTCCTACTATTAGTTCTTAAAATTGTCATTCACGTATCGAACACAAAAGTGTTACTTTAGGGAACAAGGGAGGTTGTCCGAATCCCTACTCTATAGTCCTGAAAAACAGAAAGATCGTAGCAAACCTCATTTGAATAATAAAAAGATCATACAAATGTGCCTATAACGATTGAAGTTTCAAACAGCTTATGTATTATTTATATTTTATACAGTGTGTCCACGGATTGAGGCATATAAGGTGTAAATGACAAATTTTTTTAGAGTTGAATCTTCATGTTCTGAGGATCGCTCCTGCTTAGTGTCAAACTAAGATAATGAAAAAATGAGCCAAATCAATTAATATACAGGGTGTTGTTTTGGCCGAAATCTAAAAATCAGTCAAGAGTAAACTGTCTTTATTTTAGCAGATATAACAAAAATGTATTAGAAAAAGTTGTTTAGAATTAAAAGTTATTGAAGATTTTCAATTTTTATACAAATCAGCCTACTTTGATATTTTTCATCAACATGAGATTTTTTATGGTTTTTATGGTTTTAATGACCCATGCATGAAGAGTAATTAAGCAAAGTACTTGAAAAACAAATAATTATTTATTAAAAAAATACTAAACCTTATTTGTTACAAACATGAGTTCAAAAGTATTGGATTTTGATGAAAAAAATCAAAGTAGGCTGATTTGTATAAAAGTTGAAAATCTTCAATAACTTTTAATTCTAAACAACTTTTTCTAATACATTTTTGTTATATCTGCTTAAATAAAGACAGTTTACTCTTGACTAATTTTTAGATTTCGGCCAAAAAAACACCCTGTATATTAATTGATTTGGCTCATTTTTTCAATATCTTAGTTTGAGACTAAGCAGGAGCGATCCTCAGAACATGAAGATCCAACTCTAAAAAAAATTGTCATTTACACCTTATATGCACTCAACCGTGGACACACTGTATACTGCAAAGTAATGGGTAACAACAAGGTGGTTGGTAACTATCGTTTTATATAGGTTATACGTGTACAAGTAATATCGTTTGTTGTATCTAAACACCTTTAAAAGTTTTATGTAACAAACTGTTGCTTTTAGCGAGTTCGGTGTTGAAAAAAACAGTCCCTCGGGAAATTTGTCAAGCTCTACTGTTGTAGTAATAGTATACCTACCTGCATCTTTCTAACTTCATACTGAATTTTTTCACTTGTTGCTTTGTATGTAAAAATTTTAATAACACAATATTTTGATGAAATAATTCTATTACCTACTCTATATTTTCAAGTAAAACTCTGTATTGCGTTTGAAACCCATCACAAAGGTGTTGTTATAGGAAACGTAAGTTTAACAAAC